>QYRS01000003.1:2400000-3600000 GCA_006503535.1 Arthrinium phaeospermum
TAGCGCCGACATGAGAAATACCTTTCTCTTGCTTCCACATCATGGTCGTCTCCAACCGTTCACCCCCCTATATGTACTACAGCTCTCCTTCAACCAAGTCTACCCAGTGACTGATAGGCCTACTAAAAGGCGAAGTAACTTTGATATTATTGTATTACTGTATGATATTTGGGGATTCCATCTACCTAAGACATGAGCGTTTGTCGAGCTTTGTATTTAGCTAGTTGGGGCCCTACTCATCGAGCCCTTCCCAACCAAACAGACACGAACTACCTCGGCCCAAGAGTTCCCTGCCTCATCTTCGCGATGTGGGATATAGACATGGCTCCCTGCTCAGTACCCATTCATGTATCTTATATTCGACGCGTTGGATGTATTTTCCTATTCTGGAAACCACTTCCGTGCCTTAATCACGGTAGTGGACATGGGCTTTCTTCAGCCATGGTGCTCCAACTTCAACATGCTGTTCGACGAGGTCCTTGGCGTGTTTCCCGATGGTGCGGATCGCCCGCGGGTTTACAGTGAAATCGTCCCAGAACAGGTACTCGTCAACCTCCGTACAGGGCACCATTTCCAAAGCGCCGGAGGCTGCTGCTTCTACAGTAGTAGTGTTCGGCTGCAGACAGGCCTCCTCCACATGGCCGAACGCCTGGCCTGGGGGCATCTTGCCCATGCCCTTGCTGTCTTCCAGTCCGGAGTTCTTCAGCTGTCCGTCGGCTATGAGTTCCAAGAGGTACTTGGACACGTTAGGATTGATGACTTCCCGCCGGGAGCCGATGCCCCGCAACATGTTGGGGTCGCTCTCTTCGCCGTCGTCTTCGTCGTCCGGGCTCGCGCCCGTAGACGCCACTTCAACCGCTGGCGTGTTCAAGCCCAGCCACCGCTCCGTCATGACGTCCATCCAGTTGTCCCAGTGCTTGGTCAGATAGGCCGCGTTGCGCAGCTCGTCGGCTTGGGTGTGGGGTGGCGGGGGCTGGAACCGCGCCGTCTCGAAGCCCGGGGCGAGGGACACGTCGAAGAGGCGCGGGACTAGCACCCGGAACGGCCGGCCGTGGTTTTCGGCGCGGGAGGCCTGGTAGAGCAGGTCGATCTCTTGAAAGATGAGGGTCGCCAGCACTTCTACCAGCTGGAAAGAGATGTCCTGGGGGAATGCAGAGAGACGCCACACGTCCCAGAAGCCGAAATCAAATACCCAGAGGGTGTCTTGGGTTGGGTGCGCGGCGGGCTCGTCGGCAAGGAATGTATCGATCTGTTGTTGGAGATCTGACAGGCCAAGCGGGGTGGGGTACTCGGTGCTCAACCAGCTATAGTCGTAGGCGGCACCGGAGCTTGTGTTTCTCGAAGCAAGAGTGTGGTTCAAAGTCGTCTCGTATACAAGATCGGATACGACCGATCCTCCTGCCTTGCCAATAGGGGGGATGTAAGACAGATACGATGCGCATTTTAGCTGTATGTAAGTTAGTCTCGTCAACATGTTCAGACTGTGATAGGATTCATACTTCTTGACAGAGAACCTCGGTCCAAGATGTACTCCGCCCGTCAAGGCCGGCCGACACCTGGTTGAGAGTAGCGACATCCCCACCACCAAACACCACGATCCGCGGACCGCTTCCCGGAGCGGCATCGAGGCCTCTTGGCGTCCACTTCAGCACCTTGAGGTACGATGCACCAAAGTCAAAGAGCCATAACCGACTCGGTAAAGCATACACCAAAACGTAGAGAATAGCGACACCTCCGAGGATTTGGGGCCATCGTCGGTAGGTTCCACGGATGGCCATGACTGACAGAAATGATATAACGGCCACCGTCCATTCTTCCGAAGAAACGATCAGAGACTTGTGATTGGGAAACATGTTCGCAGCCGCGGGCTTTTTTCCCAGCAAGGTCAGAAATTGACTGATGCAATTCGAACTTCGAGATTCGGCTTTCAGTGAGCACGGCCGGCGGCCTTCGTGGCGAGTGCCTCACCCAAAGTCGTGCCAAAACGGACGAGGGTGCGGCGATGACTAGGTATCCCTAAGGCTGCCGTAGCTCCTGCCCGTAAGTTGGAAATCTAATGGAAAAGGCGATGTCTGTCACCTCGGTGCGGCTGCTATCGAGTCTTCAGAGTTTGCAGCCGCGGTCTAGGCTGCTTAAACGTATGCCGGGGAATCCGGACATGGTAAGCAGACTATAAGAGGCAGGTTACAAGACGAACAATAAGAAGTAATAATAAAGAATCCTAAGCAAGAATAGGCCCCTGGATCAACCCGAGACTGGACGTGGAGGAATAAATATGTGTTAGCAGGAGTAAGACCCCTGGTGCCCAAGGTTACCTGAAAGGAGGCGTTGCGCACTAGATTCTACGACGCTGACGGTTCCGTTAAACTAACGAACCTAGCCTAGAGCATGAGCATAGACGTTGGGCGGAACGACGGAAGAGTCACCTGAGGTCAAATTACCTGGAGAGGAGCGAGAGTGTTTCGCAGTTGTGGTTGACATAAGTAATGGTAAATAAGGCGATGAAGCAATATGAAGCTAGAACGCGAGGTCTGTCTCAAATCGGAATCCAAAGGTTTGTTGAATTCGTCCAGCCTAAGGAGCGTCTGGGTTTGATCCCTTGAGGATGGCTTCCCGCGAGTAAGGATGTTTGTAGTCTGGAGAGGAACCCTGAGACATTTGGATTCCAACTGGCCGGATATCTTTGACAAAAAGCTTGTGTCGAACTAGCCCGACCTTCATTTCGAACTTAACTCCCATATGGCATCCCCAAACGGGCAGGCCCGCAAGACCGGCACTTAGCACCGTTATTCCTTCCCTCGGCTTGAGCCACAAGTCCCGATCCTACCTGGCCTCAAACCCAATTCCTCCTTTGGCTGCCATCCTTCCATGATGCTATTCTCCTGTGCCTGAGGCGAATCAACAGGCAACTAGCACCTAGACCACCAGTGAGTGCAACTCCTCTCCCACCGTTTATGCCTCGAGCCAACTGCCAATGAGGCCGCACAGCCCAAGTCCAATGAATACCGGAGCCTGTGGAAACCCGGGTCCACCAAACTCCGGATCCAGTCCCATGGTTCCGGGAAACAGGATGGCCGCCACTCCAGCCGCCCAGTATATGGAGCCCGTGAAAGCGCTCATACCCATATACTCGCGCCTCAGCCGCGGGGTGAGGGGCTTGCGCCAAGTGTAGAAGAGCGTGGCAACCCCAAGGATGACCGACAGGCTGATGGTTTGGGCGTTATGGAACCTGTACCCCAAACAACGTGAAACACGTTATCAGTAAACGAACTTACATGAGAGGAATCCGGACGTGGGTTTTTGGAGAGATGCTGGCTTGCTTACTTACTTTGCATGGGGTGGCCAATTGGGGTTCTGCATATGCGTGGGGCCCATGTCTGCCAGGACGGCCCCGAAAAGCAGACCGATCGAGTCGATCGTGAGGAGCACGCGACCAAGCATGGTTGATGTTTGCTTTCGAGTATCGTATTATTATTCTTGTAAAGTATAAGGTTTCTTTTGGATGTGGGCTCCGGAATATGTTCACGATTGCGTAATGGCAAGAGTTGAAACCTACCTACAGCACACGTATATATACGCCTGCTTTCGACGCTATCTACAGCCTAGCAGTTCAGCTGAAAGATGCACCCGAATACCTTTTGTCAGCCTGGAATTCGGACATGCCAAAAGCCCGAACCCAGGCGGAGGTCGGCGGTGGGTGCGGTCAAAGGTGGATCTCCGCAGTCGACAAAGACACCACCGCGCATTACCACGGCCGACGAGTTGGCATAATACGGGACATATAACAGCCCGGGGGAACCATGTATTACAGCACCAGCAAGACCAAGAGCGTCAGCAAGGGCAACATCATGACCAAGAGCACGACCTAGATGCAAGACTCCAACGGTTGTATTAGTTCTAGAGCAGATTTTATTATAAGATTTGATGTATCATAAGGTGTAATCATCTGAATGAAGAGATATCTGTATAATCCGTCAATATCCCCTTCTGCGTCTAGGTTGTATGAAGCTGATCAGCTCCAAAAAGTGAACTCGGCCAAAGAAGGCTTTAGGGCGGAGCTCCTCCCTTCCTTCTGTCCGTAGCTAAACGATTCTTCAGTTCTGCTACTTTTACTAGATATCGCGCACAGTAGGCGCTGTAGTGGATATCGCATTGGAAATGCCGTTCGACATTACTAATAAGACTGCAACATCGAGCACCTGGCACCTGGGAGTCTGGGACTAGGCACTAGGTATGGGGTCTCTCTGGTCAATCCGATGCTGATGTTCCACGATTTTCTATGGTGGGGGTGCACAGACCGACTAAGCCCGAGCGGGTTAGTGTCGCAATAGCTGTCCTCGGCTGTAGGCCGATTCCTCCGTTGGGACCAAATTTTCTACAGCTTCGTCACGAACCTCCAAATAAAGGCGAAATCCTCTTCCCAATCCCCATCACATCTGACTTTCAAACGTCTTCTCCTCCCTCTTACCCCAATTCCCTCTCCGCAAACTCCACGTCATCTCTCCTTTTCTTGTCATTCCTATACCTACCTAATATCCAGAGATGCAGCGTGCTTTGTCTTCGCGGGCCCGAGCTTCGGCTCTGTCCACTGCTGCTAAGTACAGACTCGGTAGCTCCTCACAACAGCTCCGATTTGCGCACAAGGTTCGTTGCTGCTCAGCCTCTTATCCCCCAATTAGATCTATCGTCATGCTGATAAAGAGGAACAGGAGTTGAAGTTTGGTGTAGAAGGCCGTGCTGCTCTGCTGGCCGGTGTCGATACCCTCTCGAAAGCCGTTGCCACCACACTTGGTCCCAAGGGCCGCAATGTCCTGATAGAATCCAGCTACGGCTCGCCTAAGATCACCAAGGGTATGTTCATGCAATAATTTGTTGATTGGTCTAAGTATATGCCATTCCTCAAGAGCTCGACTGACCTGTTTATATTAGATGGTGTCACCGTTGCGAAGGCTATTACTCTCAAGGACAAGTTTGAGAACCTCGGTGCCAGATTAGTCCAAGATGTTGCCTCGAAAACGAACGAGTCCGCCGGTGACGGTACCACCAGTGCCACCGTTCTGGCGAGCGCCATCTTCGGCGAAACCGTGAAGAACGTTGCCGCCGGCTGCAACCCTATGGACCTGCGCCGCGGTACCCAGGCGGCTGTCAACGCCGTTGTTGAGTACCTCCAGAAGAACAAGAAGGACATCACCACCAGCGCAGAGATTGCCCAGGTCGCTACTATCAGTGCCAACGGCGACACTCACATTGGCAAGCTCATTGCCAACGCCATGGAGAAGGTCGGAAAGGAGGGTGTCATCACCGTCAAGGAGGGCAAGACCATGAACGATGAGCTCGAGGTCACTGAGGGCATGCGCTTCGACCGTGGCTTCGTGTCTCCTTACTTCATCACCGACGCCAAGACCCAGAAGGTCGAGTTCGAGAAGCCCCTGATCCTGCTTTCCGAGAAGAAGATCTCGGCTGTTCAGGACATCATCCCCGCTCTCGAGGTCTCCACCCAGCAGCGCCGACCCCTTGTCATCATTGCTGAGGATATTGATGGCGAGGCTCTTGCCGTCTGCATTCTGAACAAGCTCCGTGGCCAGCTCCAGGTTGCTGCTGTCAAGGCCCCTGGCTTCGGTGACAACCGCAAGTCCATCCTTGGCGATCTGGCTGTTCTGACCAACGGTACCGTCTTCTCTGATGAACTTGACATCAAGTTGGAGAAGGCTACCCCCGACATGCTCGGCTCCACCGGCTCCATTACCATCACCAAGGAGGATACCATCGTCCTGAACGGTGAGGGCAGCAAGGACAACATCGCTCAGCGATGCGAGCAGATCCGAGGTGTCATGGCCGACCCCACCACCTCTGAGTACGAGAAGGAGAAGCTTCAGGAGCGTCTTGCCAAGCTCTCCGGTGGTGTTGCCGTCATCAAGGTTGGTGGCAACTCCGAGGTTGAGGTCGGCGAGAAGAAGGACCGCTTCGTTGATGCGCTGAACGCCACCCGCGCGGCCGTCGAGGAGGGTATCCTGCCCGGTGGTGGTACCGCTCTCCTCAAGGCTGCCAGCAACGCCCTGAAGGGTGTTGAGGCCGCCAACTTCGACCAGCAGCTCGGTATCAACATCATCAAGAGCGCCATCACCCGCCCCGCTCGCCGTATCGTGGAGAACGCCGGTGAGGAGGGCTCTGTTGTCGTTGGCAAGATCATGTCTGAGTTCAGCGGAGACTTCAACAAGGGCTTTGATGCCTCCAAGGGCGAGTACGTTGACATGATCGAGGCCGGTATTCTCGACCCCCTTAAGGTCGTGCGTACCGGTCTGGTTGATGCCAGCGGTGTTGCCTCGCTCCTCGGAACCACCGAGGTCGCGATTGTTGAGGCGCCCGAGGAGAAGGGCGCTGCCCCTCCTATGGGCGGCATGGGTGGCATGGGCGGTATGGGCGGCATGGGTGGTATGATGTAAGAAGCATACAAGCGTGATTTGTTTTTGACATTGTACCAAAAAAGGGCATCTGGCTTTTGGAGTTAAAAGGAACGGACGAGCGCCGTGGGCTTGTGAACATCTCCTCTCTTCGCCTGTGTACCCCTATCTGTATATATTACATGTTGATATCCCGTCGGCGTTGCAGAGCTGTATAGTATTAGTCTAGAGAGGACCTTGGCTAAACATGAGAGCATGCATTGATGATCAAAACCCTGGCTGCATCTGAAGCATGACTGCACGTTACTGAATTGGCACGAAGGATGAGTAATCAGGAGGGTGCCTAGAATCCGAAAGCCTCGCTAGGCCAGTCCTTTTCGACTAATATCTATTGACTATGTAGGTAGGTAGGCACCTATGCCAAAGTCTTTGTCAGGTCGACACGTCCGCACGCCTACGTAAAATGTATACGTAGGTAGCTAGCTATGTACATGTTATTAACAAGGTGGCCGTCGTGCTGACTCGTAATGACGCAAGAAGGCTACGCGTCTGGTCAATATATAAGTATTAAGTCTACCCAAGCTATAGGTGCCTACCCAGGCAGCACTATTTGGAGGGATTCGCGCTCTGCCTTGGTGCTGTGTTGTCGTTGTGATACATTTGTTTGGAAAATCTTATGATCTCTGGGGCTGAACAGAGCACAGGCCAGTGTGGCCCAAATTGCTAAGGCAACGACCACTTGTCCCCTGCCTTTCTGCCCACTCGTCCAACCCACAGCGTCACATTTGTTTCTTACCACTTTGGTCGGGTTGCTTGCCTGCTTTGCTTGGGTGCTTGGCTGTCCCAGAAAGACGGCCCAAAGTCGACCCCACCAGGTCACCGACCGACAGAGAGCTGCCTTGGTCTTAGTACTCGTAGTGCTGTTGCGTTGCTCCCCATTACCCCTCCAACGTAGCCTGCCCAGCGCCCAGCCCATACATAACCCGACTTTGGACTTGTACCTTTTGGAGGGGGGGCCGACAGCAAGAAAGAGAGGAGACCCAGCAAGCAAGAAAGACAGACAGAGAGAGACGAGCGAGCCCACTCTTCCGCCTCTCCATATGCGATTGATTGCGACCACCTGGACTTGGGACTAAAAACAACTCTTTCACTCTTCCACCTGTCTAACCTACCTTTTACCGCTCAACTCCAAATTCACCTACCCATCAAGCCCGACAGGCGGCAGAAGCATCTCCTTGCTATTGTAAGAACTCCTCGCCTGCCCAACCCAAAATTTCACCTCGCTCAAATTTTCCCTGCACCATTCCGCCCCCGTCCCGACCTCCCTTCCTCGTCCACACTTGCTGGTCTGTCTCTCCTGAACTACCCCGCTAACCGTCGCCCTTCTGCTTCATCAACAGCCCAGTCAAGATCGACCAGAAGAGTTTCTTTTGCGCAACAACACATTCACTGCAAAAATGGTAAGCTGCGCCCGGTCAATCTGTGCCCAATTCGTCAATGCAATGCTAATCCCGCTCGTCTGTAGTCTCAATCAGGGTTCGTCTTTCACCTTTGTTTCGCCAGAGAATGCCGTCCTGTTGTCGTGTGCTCGTGATGCTTTTGTCGCTGCTACCCCCGCCGAGACCAACCGACTTTGCGGCACACGATACACAGCGAGATAGCCTGGCACCTTCGCGAAGAAAGCAATAGAGTTTGCGCTGACTCTTTACCCACAACAGAGCTTCCGTCTCGCAGGAGTGCATAACAGCCTTCAACGACCTCAAGCTGAACAAGAAGTACAAGTACATCATCTACAAGCTGTCGGACGACAACCGTGAGATCGTCGTCGAGGAGGCTTCGGACGACAAGGACTGGGAGAACTTCCGCGGCAAGCTCGTCAACGCCACCACCAAGTCCAAGAGCGTATGTTTGGTTCGGGTCCCACATGTCTCCTTTACCGCTAACCATGACGCAACCAGGGTTCCGTCGGCAAGGGTCCCCGCTACGCCGTCTACGACTTTGAGTACAACCTCGCTTCCGGCGAAGGTGCCCGCAACAAGATCACATTCATTGCCTGGTCGCCCGATGATGCCGGTGTCATGGTACGTTACCTATCGGCCACCCCACGGCCACACCCCCAGCCTTGCCATCCCAAGTCCCCACCCGCGAACTAACCCTTCTATTCTGCAGGCCAAGATGGTGTACGCCTCGTCCAAGGAGGCCCTGAAGCGATCCCTTAACGGCATCGCTACTGAGCTGCAGGCCAACGACCAGGACGACGTTGAGTACGACACCGTGCTCAAGATCGTCAGCAAGGGTCTTGCCGGTTAGGAGTATGACACAACAACACACCCAAAGAGATACCAAGAACATAATGGATGAACTGAGATCTCTTGCGTGATACAAAGTTGCAGCTGGAGCATATGCTGTGCGGGAAGTCTACGACGTTTACGAAACCAACCCCCCAGGCGGCCACTTAACGACTGAAGATTGGACGGCTAGGCTCTTTGCCTGTCTGCTATAGGATGGAGGCAATGTGGAAACCGTGGTCAAGTTGGGTTCTCTCGAGGCGGCACAAGTTTCTAGATTTGATGTTGGTTGGGGAGGGCCAGTCCCTGCACTAGAGAAAACAAAAACAACCTCTTCTTCACCCAACGCTGGAATGTAGAGCATAACAATTGCGCTTGCCCCGGCATTTTTTCGTCAATTCATTACTGGATCTCAACTTATGCTTTTTCTCATCCCTTTGCTTTCCAAGCCGACTGGAACGTTTCGAATACTTTCGTAGCCTCTTTCTCGTCCCGTATCCGTTGGAGTAGGAATCCCTTAAGATCGTCCCAAAACTCGGGCGACTCCAGAGTATCGGAGCCACTAGTACCCTGGGCGACGTCAGCCTGAGCAGCTTCCGCAGTCTTGGGGGTGGACGCAGCCGCCGCCACCGCCGCGCCTCCCATCACCATGACGCTGAACTCGAGCGTGGTCGGGCCGCCCTCCTCGGCCAGCTCCTTAAGGACCTTGCTGTCGACAACGGGCTTCTTCTTGTAGAGCATCTTGATCTTCTCGAGGGCGACGTTGCCGGCCAGCTGGGCGGCCACGGCGGCCTTGAGGTCCAGCATCGACGTGTTGGGCGTCTGCGTCGTGAGCTTGAGGTCGAGCGGCGGGTTGCGCAGCGACTTGATAACGACGGTGAAGGAGCGCTCGGAGCCGGGCGGGCCGCTGGCGCCGGCGCCGCCGCGGCCTTGGGGCTTGCTCATGGGTTTCGGGGGGCGGGGGAGGGTGTACTGTTTGCAGTTTGGACGGTTAGTCAAGTTGTAAAGAAGATATATGAAATATATGACTAGAGAGAGGCGCGCATGCAGGATGGGGTAGAACGTACGGCGCTGCGGGCTGGGTAGCTCCGCGGGTCCTCGACGTGGTCGGCCGACAGCTTGACGGGCCGGCTGTCGAGCGCGGCGAGGAACTGCTTGGCGAAGGTGGCTTCCGTCATGGTGGCGAGGTCGCGCGGGTTCGTGCTCAGGGTTGGGAAGGGGTAAGAGGTGTAGAGGGTTTCGGGCGGGGGCGGCGGTCTCGTCGTGCTGGTGTTGTTACTGGCCATATAATGCCGGCTGGGTGTGTAGGGGTAGGTAATGTAAGATAAGGTAGGTGCAGGTCGAGAGAGAAATTGTGGATGTTGGGTTAGCGACAAGCGAGTGATGATGATGATGTTGCTGCTGCGGCTGGAGTGGTGGGGGTGGGCTCTCTCTGTCAAGCTGCTGCTGCTGCTGGCTGCCAGCTAACCTGTTCCCAATTCCTCGGTTAGGTGGGGTGTTGTGGCTAGGGCCTCTTCTTTGTGGCTGGGGACTACTGTATATTAGTTACGCACGTGGGGAGACGGGAAGTTGTTGGTCTTTTCGCATTTCTTTTTGAGAAATGGATTTTATGAAGCAGACCTGGAAATGACTGGGGAGCAAAAGGCACATTGGTGATGGCAGTCTCTTCACGATCTCGTTTTGCCACTCTTTCATATCAGTGAGCCTGGCTAGTCCTGAATACCTACATACTTGCTTATCCTAATAGACATTCCTTTCTGGTAGTATGGAAACCAGAAGGCATGAATCAAGAGAAACGAACAGTTCCTTTTCCATCGTCCATCTCAAAGCGATCTTGCCTGGAAGCTCTTGTGACAGAACTTGAAGGCAAGATCGCCCAAGCATGGCAAACTTATGTGGAAATCCGGAAACAAAAAGGAGAGACGCGCCAGGGCAGCAGATGACTGACGCTTCGTTCGGGGTGCAGGATACTATTTGGATTCTTATATGATACAAAGATCGGGAAAATTCGTAGCATTCGGTCCGCCTTTGCTTGGTATACAAATGACATTGGGGTGGAAGCATGCAACCCGTAGTTCAAACTGCAGATTCCTAGTCTCTAATTGCCAATTTGACATATCACGAGCAAGATTGACACATAGCTGGAGCATATAGAGGAGAATGTCCCTATAAAGGATGATATCATCCAGCCAAGTTGTACATTCGCCTCCCAGTCTACTGCCATCACTGGCGTGGTTTGAAGGATGCGGCCGCATCCAAGGCTGGTGGCTAGCAGGAGACGGGCCATGAAAAAGAAACCCTATACACTGTCTAGGGCTCGTGTCTTGGCGATCTAGGTAGGCTTGAAGTGCCATGCTGCTGGCCTAGAAAGGAAATTAACGTTCTCCTGTCTGCTGCATCTACCACGTATTCAAAGTCATTCCAGGCCCGGGAAGGGGCTTGCCGCCGGAGTGGTCAACATCCGGGGTAAGCTAGCGGCTGGCTAGTTCATCGCGAACCATCTTCTTTAGGCAGGACTATTGGAAATTGCGCTTTCTTCATTGGTCCCGTCTTGCCATCTAGCCGGGACCTGTGCCTTGCAGACTGTCATCCGGTGTCCCTTTACCAAGATTCCGGGAGACGGCGCGATAGTTTGTTTTGAAAAAGATCGATAGGCAATCTGAGTGAGAATGGTTGCAAGTATAGTCCAATCGCGATCGTAGCGAGATATACGCAGTACCGAGATGGCAGGTAAAGCTCGCTGTCGTGTCTCAAATGACAGCGATCTCAAGACAGTATACATGCTGCACAGAAAAGACTCCATTGAAGACCTTGGCCACTCTTGATCTTAAGCGCGTGAACAAGTGTAAAGGCTACGGTTCAGAGAGCAGCGCTACAGCCATGGGGAATGTAGCTAGCTAGAGAGAAATCCCTACATTCTTGCTTGCTTGTTACTGGATTGGGAGCTTGTCTTTGTTGAGAGACAACCTGGTTGGCAGACACCATCGCAAGCGCCCCGCGATCGTCATCATCGCTGACCTTCACCTAGCCCGCGTCCTAGCCGGCTATCCTGCCTTCCGAACTAGACCTGCAGCTTGAAATGGCAAGAGATTAGAAAGGAGAATACAGTGGAAGTACCGATATACATAGAAAAAGCATGAAATTAGAGAGTCTATAACATGGAGGCATTGTCCGCTGCCTGTCAAAGACAATTATTCCAGCTCTGTGTGCATTTATCTTCTCTCGATATCTCCCCAAAGACTATAATCCATTCGCATCACATACCCCTCAAACAAACAACATGCGTTTCTCCAAGATTGCCACCGTGGCCGCGGCTGCCACTATCGCCGAGGCCCAGCGCCCCAAGGATACTTCCATCTGCGACTACTACACCACTGCCCTGTTGAAGGAGAACACAGCCAAGAACCAGTTGACTCTTCTGACTCTGGTCGTCAACACCGTTGTCATCGGCAACTGTAAGTTTTCTTTAGGGGTTTATCCCCAAGTAGTCCCCTAGACACAAGCTGGTGGCAGTCGCTCACATAGTATCCTCCATAGACACCATGCCCAATGTCGGTATCAAGGTTCCCGGTATCCTGGCTGCCGGCAAATACGAAGGCACCGATGTCAACCTCATGCCTTACTTCACCGGCGAGCTGGCTTCCAGCAACCGCGGCAACAAGGCTGTCGCCATCAACTTCCTCGACGGTGGTGCTGCCGAGCCCCTGATGAAGAACATGCCCGCCAACGACATGAACTCCAAGCAATAGTAAGTCATACATACCTCATGCCTGATATAACCATGATCTGTGTACACGATCGATGGCTGACCGATGTCCCTCTCCAGCTTCCTCCTCACCCACCTGTACCAGTTCTTCGGCTCCCTCCTGGGCTGCTCCGAGCAGGGCATGCCGGGCTTCGACGCCTACACGGCCGCCAGCTCCATGTATAAGGTGCACAAGTTCATGGACCTGAACCCGGCCGAGGTCGGCTACTTCATCCAGCAGGTCGGCATGGCGGCCGCCTCGTTCGGCGTGGCCGAGGACGACGTCAAGGCCGTCGGCACGGCGCTCAACTCCCTCTTCGGCTACCGCTGCGCGCCCCCGGCCACCGCCATCAAGGCCCAGGGCCCCCAGCTGCAGAGCATCTGCATTGACGGCGCCTGCCCCATCTCGCCCATGGCCAACGGCACCTGCGACCCCGCCTACGAGCCCGTCATGGCTCCCATGAACACCACCTCCAACAGCACCCAGGCCGCCCCCGGCTCCCAGGGCACCGCGACCATGTCCGGCAGCGGCATGATGCCCACCATGTCCAGCATGCCCAGCTCCGTACCTACGGCTGGCGCGGCTGCTTACGGTGTCAGCTTCGCCGCTGCCGCCGCGGGTGTTGCTGCTTTCCTCATCTAAATCGACTGTTTGTTCCGTGGTGTTGAGGGTAGTTTGCAACCCATCAATCATTGTGTAACTAGCAAATGGGGCTTTTATGTACATACCAATTTTATTCGCCGAACACTTAACTTTTTAATCATTAATGACGCCCGCAAGCCTTCCTTGTGTTGCACATGGCTGTATAAACTGTAGGGATGACGATTGATGTGAAGTGGTTGGTAACGTTCCATGTTGCTATTAATTGACTGCTGTAGTGTCACCAAATTGGAGCAGTTGCTGGTGGAGGTCCGTCCTTAGCTCTTGCTATTTTCGACCACCTTCAGCCCTACACTGGCAGACTGGGTATGCCATATACCGTTTGCACATCGTTTGCTCACCAACTTCCTGCTGTGAAAAGTGCGGACGAATCCCGGTCGCTTATTCAACATCCGATATCGACTTGGCAGATGGACTATGTGATCCGAAGTTGTTACCCGCCGTGGCAGTACGTTAGACGGACCGTTTCCCATGCCAACATGTCTTGTCCAAGCAGGTTTGGACTATGGTCCTAAAAATACTGATCAACACCAAAACCTACTGCAGCTACAAGTCACCCGAGCGATTGCCGAGCCTCCTGCGATTTTGACCCTGTCAATCCCGCTGATCCACCTACCCAAACCGCGATCCGTGAGCCATTCTCTGCAGAGTCTAAGCCGCTCGCCAACGACTGTTGGTATGCAGTGAGACTCGGGCTGCATGATATCCCGATTCTTCCGTGGGAAAAGCAGGGCTTGGCGCTCTGGGGCCCAACTCCCGAATGGGACGATACATCCGCCAGAAGGTTGGCTCGCCATCATGCCACCAGTGCAGAACAGGAAGCACCGAACATGGGGAGGCTGTCCGATTGTGCGGTTGGTGTGGTAAGATCCTATGCTTATGTGGACGAGAAATGCAACCCCGCCCTCACCCACCATCCGGATAGGGACGAGCTTGGGGGCTGTCAACACAAAGCCTGTCCGTATCCGTGAACCCCATTGGCGCGTTGGGCATCGTGCAGGTCTCGATATTGCCTGGGCCACACACACTCACTCAGTCCCTACTCGGATTGGTGTGGCATTGTCAGAACAGAGTAAGAAGACCATGGGTGCGCTATTGGATTTGCGCATACCGTATAGTACCCATGGGCCAGACCAGACTATGGCATTTGGTTTGGCCATGGGGCGAGTGGGATGGACTCTGCAAGTGTGGTGCATACATACCTACCGGCCATGCTCATTCATACAGGGAGGTACTTCATATCCCGCGTGAGTCGAACTCTCCCAGCCTAGAGAGCTCCCCCTTCTTTGGTATTCATATACACGATTGACAGACTGAATACCACCAGGTCGCAGTGCTACGAGATGGACACGTTCAGAGTCGCGCCATGATTCATTATACTTCTATCACCGAAATAAGCGAATAGTTGTTGATTTGAGCCATGCGCCGCATGCCGACGCAGTACCACCAAGGCGGCCGCGGTGGCAGCTTCGCGCCACTAGCCCAGGACGAGCATGATCATGAGCTTGAAGATGGACACGAGACTGAAGTCGAGGCCGGCGAGGAACGCATATCTGGCCAGCATAGGTTATCGGCAAGGGAACGATTCCAGCATCAGGTTCAGCAAGTGATTCGACAATCCTCACTTACACACGAAGACCAACAGTATGAACCCGTTCAACTCCACAACGAATACGCGGCGCCACTTGCTTCACCTCGGCTGGCCCCGGAAGAGTTCCACGAGATAGACATTGCTGAACTAGCGGGCACCTATGTCGAGTACTACGGGCCAAGGGCGCCGTCCAGCTTGAGCAAGGAGAGCGATGCGCCCACAGAGTCGACCTATGTGGATGACAAGGACAAATTCTTCTGCCATGTGTACGAGACACCAATGGTCGGGATCGACGAGAAGAGTGATCCTCTACCAACGAACAGGCCTCCCAGAGACTTCACTGACTACAGGCCATTCGTTTTGAAGAGCCCGTTCTCGTTGTTCCTCTTGCTGTTGCTGGCGACCCTTCTCGGCTTAATGGTCTACTCAGCAGAGGTTCTTCCCACCAAGAACCAACTGTTAAGCTCTCAGAATTCTACAAGCAACCAAAGCGACGCTGTGCCCGGTCTAAGGCTACGAGGCCTGGTTCCAGTTCGTTTGTATGGCCGCGTTGAGCAGAACAGTAACTCGACGCAGCCTGAACCAGAAAAGGAACAACCTGGCGAAGCACAGCCGCAAGTATCTAGCTCGTCGACTGCCGCTGCTTCTCCCCCGGTTAAGAGCACTCCTGCTCAGGCAATCCCTACCCCCGAGGAAACTCCCGCAACTACTGAAGTTGCAGAACCCAGCCCTCCGCCGGAGCAGCACACTCCTTCATCAACGAAAACGCCGTCACCACCACCCGTGAACTCACCTCCCCCAGGCGATGGGGATACTCCACAGCCTTCCCCAACTCCCCCAGAGCCGCAGCCAGCACCCACAAATGGAGATGGGGGTGGAGGGGTCCAGCCACCCCCGGCACCACCTGACACGACCAAGGACGACACTGCCGAACCAGCGCCTACGGAGAAGCCAGGTGGTCCTGACCCGACACAAGAACCTGCGAAAGTGTGTACTGTTACTAACGTAGTAACAATTACCAAGACGACCACCCTTCCAGAAGTCACGGTAAAAGCTCGTGATCTTCCTGGATTAGGCAGCGACGGAGATTCCGACGGGCTAGTAGGTGGTCCAGGTCTGGGTGACATTTTCGGTCGTGGCCCCGGAATTCGAACGAAAAGGATTGCGGTCCCTGTGACGAGCTTCATACCTCGTCAGATCGCGGGCTGTGCTTCCACCACCACGATCGTCACCACCACTGAAACCACTGTGACCATACAGAAAACGGTTACAGCAGGTACTCCAGAGACCACTCCTGATGCTGGTTTGCCTGTTGTAACGACCCATCAAAGCCCTCCGGCTCCCGTAGAAACTGGGACGAACCCGGGCGGTGGTGATCCACATGGTTCTAAGGGACCGAGTCCCCCTAACACCCCAGTTGAAAACACGACCCCAGTAGCAGAACCTGGTCATCAGCCTACACTGCAGCCGCAGCCCACTCCTAGCAATGGGAAACCTCCAGCTTCTGATAAACCAACACCCCCAATTCCAATCCCTGCCCCAACCCTAGATGATCCAGGTTCTCAGCCTACACCGCAGCCGCAGCCCACTCCTGGCGATGATAAACCCAAGAATCCGGGTCCCTCAAGCCCTCCGATTGAAACTCCGGCCCCAGGGCCCGACGATCCAGATAACCCAGTCCATCCCCCTTCGCCACTGCCAACCCCCGGCGACGGCAAATCCAAGACTCCGGACAAACCACACCCTCCTGTTCAGGCACCAACCCCAACTCCAGTTCATACCGACCCTGAGACGAAACCGGGCCATCAAGCTCCACCAACGCCCAGTCCCGGCGATGGCAAGCCCGAAGGACCAGATCAGCCAGAACCCCCAGTGCAAACTCCAAGACCGACCCCTGATCCAGACTCCCCGGACCAAACACCACCACCTCGACCGAACCCTCCAGTTCAAACCCCAACTCCGAATCCAGACCCACCAGTTCAACCGCCAACCCCTGATCCGGGTCATCCATTTCAAACTCCGACCCCTAACCCGGGCAATCCAGTTCAAATCCCAAACCCAACCCCTAATCCCAACACACCGCCAGCTGGTCACGTATCACCACCGTTGCCTCCGAAGCCAAGTGCCACGCCTCCTGTTGACCAAGAGCCCAACCCAGGAAACACTCCTCCTTTACAACAGCAACCGACGCCCCCTCTGGCAGCAGACACTGCATCTTCCACGATTCGGCAGCCTTTGGCGACATCGGATCCCGATGACGTGCCACCCCCTGTTCTTGGGGTAGTTCCAACACCCCTTCCGGCCACGAATACTCCAGCGCCTCCACCACAGAAGCAAAAGCCTGAGGAGGAACCGGATGACGAGCCTCTCCGGCCGTTTAATACACCGCCGCCACCATCGAACAAGCCAGGAGATGAGCCGCTTCGACCGCTAAATACACCGCCACCACAGCTGAAAATGCCAGAAGGTACACCCCTTCCTCCACACACTATCACGGTGGTAGTGGCTACGGAAGTAGACCAACATTCCACAATGACGAGTACCTCGACCGAGACCACGACGGTAAGTTTTGATAGAAGCTAGCTCTCTTGACTGTTACTTACTGGTTTGATAGGACGCCATAGGCGCGGTATTCACGGAAGAACACATCACAACGCTAGACGTGGTCCAGAAGGTGGTGGTGCAAACCACGATGGTCTACACCGATTGGACAGAAACGCGCGACTTCATGACCTTGCTATATACAACCCTGACAGACGCAGCGGGCAATCCTACGGCGACACGGAGTAGCCTTGTGAACATGGCGCCTTTCTTGACCACCTATACGGACGCTGAGGGAAGGCCGACCAGTACCGGAACCGCGTGGCACCAGAACCAGTGGAGGGTCAGGACCACGACGAATGGGCGCGGAGGCCTCACTACCGAAACATACGCATCAATGACGACTACATCAACAATGATGAACGAATGGGGTCGTGCCACTGGCACAACGACCATGGTAGTGATTGAAACGTTGGCAGTCACCACGATGTATGATTCAAACAACGTCCCGACCAGAACCAAGACCATGTGGGAACCAGTAACGATGATGACTACGACGATAGTCACACCCACGTCGACAAGCAACTCCTCCCGCAATAGCCTCAACACGGCAAGCCTGTCAGCGTTCAACATCTCCTCTAAAGACTACTTTGTTGGCCTCGTTCTGCCCCCGCTCCTGGCCGTCGCAGTTTCGATTCCAGTCCGGATACTCGACCAAACCGCCAAGCTATACCAGCCCTTCCACGCGTTGACAAGCAAGTACGGGGCTGAGACTGTCGACTCGCTTTGCCTAGAGTCAAATAGTCTCTTGGGCTTCGTGACGGGCGTTCGGTCACTGATGAGACACCATGTGCTGCTCTCTGTAACGGGGCTGCTACTCTTGATCAACGCGATACTTATACCCCTCAGCGCCGAAGCCTTTCGTATATCGGTTCGAGGTCCTGACTGCTCGCCGCAGACGACTGCTTCGTCCCACTGTGATGTGACGGTACAGGCCGTCCCTACCCTGGTGAGCATCGCCATTGCATTGCTGAGCGTCATGATGCTGTTGGTCGTAGTCACAGCTGCCACGCTGCGGAAGTGGAAGTCGGGCGTCTGGAGGAATCCCTGGAACATTGAGATGATGGGGCAGCTTGCCGCGAACCAGGAGTTCCGCGGATTGATCAAGAAATTCGAACCAAAAAACAACAGCGCCGTCATCACGAACAAGGATGCCATCAAGACGCTTGGCCAACGGAGATTTGGTCTCAATGGCTGGTACGACAACTACGGTTGGAACTACGGAATCGTCATCAAGAACGACGCGGGCAGTCTACCAAGAAACCATAAAAGGAAGGTCGGCTTCAGCAACAGGAATACCCCAGCTATGCGGAGCAAAGCGATGCCGTTCCGCGCCTTGGGCCTTTGGGGCCGGCTTCTAGCTCTTCTGCTACTGGTTGCTCTGCTCGTCACCTCGCTCGTGTACATCAGCACGGGCGCGAACTCGAAGTTTGAGCATTTCATGGATGGCGATTCGTTCGGAGTCCGTTTCTTGTTTTGTGGCGTCGGCGTGGTTGTTTCCCTGTATTGGGCCACTTTCTTCAATGGCAAGTTCACCTGACATGCTACAGACTCCCTTTACTGACTGCGACTCTTCTAGCTGTCGCGTTCCTTAGTCCGTACCGGCTCTACCGCAAGCATTTCGACATTGCGTCAGTTCTGACCCCGCCCACGAATGCATATTCTGGGCTTTGGGAGGTGTGCAGACGGCGACGTCCCGATATCTATCTGGGTCTTGTGGCGTTCACGGCGATCTTATCTGATGTGCTGCCCATTTTGTTGGCCAATGTCCCCTCCAAGGCCTTGCAGGCGTCCACGGCGCACTTTGTATGCACCTGGTTCGCGGCTGCCATCTTGTCGCTGATGTTGGTCGTCATCACCGGGTCCTTCTTGGTGGACTGGCCTTCCATGTCCATGAATCCCAGCAAAGTCGCCGGGGCTATGTACTTTGCGCAGGATCCCGGGACGTTTCTGGGTGGTTACGCGGCAAGGTCAAGCACGCCGGGCGGAAGGTCCAGTCAGGTATAGAAGGAGCTAATCAACACAATGTAAATAGACGAGTAATGTCAGTTTGGTTTTGAATAATAATAATAACCAACACAGCTTCAACAACATCAAGCGTTCAAAACCCGCCGCCCGCTTGATCCAGCAAACATCCCGTACATTTCGTTTCCCCCC
The DNA here is from genome assembly GCA_006503535.1 of Arthrinium phaeospermum. Taxonomy (NCBI): domain Eukaryota; kingdom Fungi; phylum Ascomycota; class Sordariomycetes; order Amphisphaeriales; family Apiosporaceae; genus Arthrinium; species Arthrinium phaeospermum. Next base: position 2,419,445 of record QYRS01000003.1, read on the forward strand.
TTTCCTCACCGAATCAAACCTCATCTTCTCAGCTGCTACTGCCGCTGCCCGGGCCGTACTTGATGCCCGCCTCGGCGTTCTTGATTGCGACCCGGGTCCACTCGTCCAGCTCCTCCCGGGGCAGCCCCAGGGCGTCGTTGTCGAGCCCCCGCCGAGCCTCGAAGTTGCCCGCGCCGTCCGGGAAGAAGACGCGCGCGTAAAGGAGCTTCAGGTACCCCGTGCGCTCGCCGGCCTGCATCTCCCCGAGGCCGGCCCGGTACCGCTCGGTCGCGTCCTCGTGCCGGAGCGTCCAGTCCTTGGCGTCGGTGCCCGTCACCCGCAGCACCGACTCGAACATGTCCCGCTGGCTGACCAGGAAGGACGACACGTAGACGAATTTGTTCTGGTAGGTTTCCAGGGAGGGTGCGTCGCCGGGAGCCTGGGTGGGGAGGGAGAGGAGGTTGGCTACGGCGCGACCGTTTTGCGGCATGGTCTTTTTGGGAATACTGGTCAGTCTTGTGAGGCTTATAATCGTCCGGTATCAGACAAAGCGGAACAGGAGAATGAAGCAGGCTGCGGTTTACGCACTATAGTGTTGATCTTGCGCGTCCCTTCACCATAAAAGGTGAAGGTGCGTCCAGCCCAGTCCAGCCCGTAACACAGCGGGCTGAAACCCAGGCTGAACTCGTACCAGAAGCTCGTGATGACGGCCACCCAGGCGTTGACGCCGAGCTCCTCGATGCGCCGGCGGATCGCGCGCTCGCTGCTGAAGAAGACGTCGTCGGCGAGTTTCTCATCGGCCATGTCGACGGTCCACTCGTTGGGGAGGACCTACGTTTACGCTGGGTCAGTGGCGATGCCCTTGTCACAAGTAATAAGGGCAACCGGTCCTAGAAGGCAGATCGTGGTTTTACGCACATAAGGCACGCCAGCTTCCGCCGCCGCCTCCACGAGCTTCAGCTGCGTCGCCTGCTGGTCCAGACCCGTGCTCGGAAGCGTGATGACCAGGGCCTCTTGTCCGCGCAAGGCCCCCACGAGGGTCGAAGGGTTCTCGTAGTCCACCGCCGCCGACGTCACTCCGGCGGGCATGACGCTGGTGCTCCCTTTCCGCGTAATGGCCGTCACTTCGTGCTTGCCTTTCTGCAGCAGGGCTTCGACTATGTATTTACCGATGGTGCCGGTGGCCTATTCAGGTTGGTCAGCTGGCTGAAGACGGACGATGATGCTTTGCTGGTGGTAAAGAGGGGTGGAAAAACAAGAAAAGGGGTTTGCGAGCTTACGCCAACGATGGCGACTTTCTTGATGAAGTTTGACTCGGACATTGTGATTCGAAATTGCTGTTTGTTGGTATGTATGTGTCCGGCAGAAATCATACAAGTAAATAAGTTCTTGGAGTCTTCGAGGGTTTTGTATTATGAGTTCTTATAACCAGCTCGAGGGGGCTGTAACTATTACTTGTACTAGAATGACAAAGCTATTTCTGCAGATTTCCCCCAAGCCCCGGCACTCTATCTCCTCACCTGCTTGCCACGCACAGCATAAACCACGGAGTTATCACCACTTACACCCCCTAGAGTAGTGCCACTGCTGCGCGTGTGGTAGCGGCGCTGCCAGGAGTTAAGCGTAGTTGCGGCGATAGCGAGATACCTGATCAGGCTAGTACGACTGGACAATTTCGATGCCCGCGTCATGCCGTCTCCTTAAAGCCGTCGGGGCGGAAGAGACTTTACGTGGGACATAAAGCACCCACCACATTAATCCTGGGCATTCAGTAAGAGAGAAAATAAAGAAACATGGCTTGCAGGCCAACAGCTGAGAACTGTCTGTCTGCCTGTCTGTTCAAATAGCATAAAAAAGAAGCGACGAACATCCCAAAGAGACGCATGAACCATTAACGATATCAAAAAAGGATCACGAATCGCGTTGATCAGTTACTCTCTGGCGGGGAATTGAACCCCGGTCTCGAGCGAACACGTTTCTAGTCCGGGGTTTAATTCCCGGACAGAGATGAATGACAAGCTCGCATACTGACCACTATACTACCAAAGACTCGCTTGTTGAGAAAACGGGGTGTTTTAAGCGTATATATTGGGATTACAGATCGTAAAAATTCGACTCACGCTAATTCAGGGTCCAACGGGGCTCTCGAATACTCAGCCAATCAAATAAATTTGTTTGGCCTGTCCAAGGTGGGGGACACGACACAGTGACTGGTACATCTCCACGCATTTCTACTGTCCTATTCAATACTTCCAAGCCCCTGCGAGAATAAACCGGCCAAGTCTCCTCAAGAATAAACAGGTCTACAAGTATAATAGATTTATTATTCCAATATTATTAGTTTATTCCACTGTTATTCCATTGTTATTCCCCGGAGTAAGTGGTGTAATCAAGACGGTTCATTCCTGCGGCCGCTTGACTTCCCGTGAATGATCAGCAGGCCAGTATTTAATCAAGTGCTTCAATTAACGGAATGAACAGTATGCCAATAGCACCAAGTAAACCCTGGTATGTATGTACAGTACAGCATAATCCTGCTGGGAGCAGCGTTATACATCTAAGCCCACAACCCCAATAAGCCCATAAGCGCCATGCCGGCAACAAATCCCACCGAGGCGCACGTCGTCTGCAAGGCGCCAGCATTGACGAGCTCACCGTCGTTGACCCAGTCGTGCGCCCACATCTCTACGATGCCGACCCAGAGCAGGACGCCGGCCGAAAGGGCGTCGAGGAAGCCGATGGTGAAGAGGGTGTTGGGGTCCTGGCCGTTGAAGTGCTTCAGCACCGCGATACCGATACCCATGCCCAAGGGCGTCGTGATACCGAATCCAGCGGCCATCAATAGCTTTACCCTCATGCTGGGGCCGTTCGGCGATGAAGGGATCAGTGACGAAGCAGAATTGCCCTCATTCTTAGAAGGACTAGCCGGCTGGGCTGTCGTCTGGGCTGGCGTCTGGGCTGGCGTCTGGGCTGGCGACTGGATTGGCGACTCGTTTGCTGGGATAGCCGCGATGCGGGTACCCAGCGCGATGCCTTCGAACAACTGGTGGAAGAGGATCACGATGAAGAGGGTGATGAAGAAAGAATCGCCCGCTACGACAAGTGTGAGACCGACCACTACGGCACGAGATGCTTGTCAGTACGTGCTTCCGTAAGAACGCGACAGGAAAGCTTACATACATGCCGAATGGAAGAGGATGCCTGCCTCTAGGATCCACACCTTGACCGACTCTTTACTGAACTTCGAACAAGTACAGTAATCCTCCAGTCGGTGGCAGATGTAGTCCACGAGGAACGCAAGAACGAGGCCGCCCATGACGATGGCAGCCGTCGTGCCCTCGAAATGGATACGGTCTTTGAGACACGGATTGCCGAACATGAGCGAAGCGTGAGTGAACAGCTGTCATTTGCAGGAGCTGTTGTTAGCGCGAGATCAATTGACGCCTGGGAGAAGGGGAGCCAACTGGCGTACATGAACAAGGGCCGTGGCGATAATGACTCCTGTCCCGAATTGTTTCAGGAACACAGTAATAAGGTTACCGTTCCCCGACAGGATACGTCCGAGGAGGATGGGAACGGCGGCGCCGAGGAAACTGGTAATGAGGATCACGAACAGGAGCCCTACTCGGAGCGGGATGTTGTAGTCTCGCTCTCTTGGCCCGCACGACGGCGCGGCTGTCGCCGACCCCTCCGATTGACCGGCGCCTACACAATGCCTAGAAAGCCCTCCCGTTAGTGATGTGATTCGCTGATGTGCGAAAGAGAAGAAACGGGGTCCGAGGCGGGCACGTACTCGACGCCGGCATGGAAATGACAATTAGTGCCGCCTTGTTGAGAAGAGGCATCGCCTTGATCGTGGCCATGGTCGTGGTCGTGATGTTCATCACCGCCCGACTCTCCGCCAGACCCATGTGTGCTACCCTCGGGAGCAACCTCGACGTCACTGCCATCGGGGCCGACGCAGAATCTGTTGTCACCAAGTCAGCCACCGCTCGACAGTAGACGCTAGCCGGTAAGAGGACCAAGGTCTTGCTCACGTGTCTGATCCATGCTGGTGGCAGTCCGTATACGCAGGCGGCGGAGGCGTTGTCGCTGTTGCCTGTCCGAGGATATGGTATTCGGCTGTGCCAAACATGCAAAACCTAGACGAGTCCATCAGCCATGGGTTACACTAGACAAGGCCCGTAGGTGCAATCGCTTACACGGTGGCGCCGTGGTTGTGGCAGTCTGATATGGCTGTGACTTGTGGGGAGGCGGTCGTCGACGTGGGAGGCACCGTCGTCGTCTGCTGCTGTCGGCGGGCATGTGGTGCCAGATGGCTTGCCGACGCCCCTCCTAGTGATAAGAGTGACACGAAGATGATGCTAGAAGAGACCATGTTGGATTTATCGATGCAGAAACCGTTGTGCTAAAACAAACAGATAGGCTCACAACTCTGGATGATGGATGATGGATGCTTCATGTATTGGCCATGGACCTGGCTGTTCTGGGGTCTTTTTCATTGTCACGTCCGGCCAAGAAGCCGTATGTCTATCAAGGTCCTCAAGATTGAAAGTGCAGCCAATGCGAGTGCCTGCCAGTTCCACCAGGATGAGATTTCCCATGTTACGCCAAGCGCGAGTTCCGTAAACGCCAAGAGACACCAGACGAACAGGAAGCCGTTGATTATCAAGTCGAATGAGATGGATAATCAATGGTATAAACGACCCGGGGTATATGTTGTAAAAGTATGTTTATACGAGTGTAACAACCCGATTGTTACTAGTAGTACTGTAATCTATTACCAGCTGCCTGGAAAGTCTAGCTGTTCAGTTGGAAAGTCCGCTTTCTTATTGATGTCCCTACTGCCTTGGCGATGAAGTTTAGGTAGAGTTGGGAAATACTCCGTAGGTATGGACGCAAAAAGAGGATGGCGTAGACACCTTGATGGCTACCAAGCAATTGCCAAGCCGGAGAGGCAGCCACGACCAAGAGCCTAGCGAGGAAGGAAAAAAAAAAAAAAAAAAAAAAAAAAACGGCCATCATGACTTGGCATCTTTGCCCGGAAAGTTTCGACTTTGACAAGCTATGGCCGTACTTTACATATCTCAACTGAATTGGCGTTCGTCCGGGTCCAACATGGTGGCAGCTGCCAGTGCTCAACACAAATCTTTGAATAGAAAGTAGGTAGGTACATACCTTGAAGAGCCTCACGAATGCATAGGCTTCTCGTGGCAGGCACCATGCATGGCATATCACGAGAAACAACCAACACACGCAAAGCAATTGAATCACGTCGTTGTGCATTTACACCTTGCGCTTGCTATATCCACCCAATCAGACCGGTACCTTGCCAAGATGCTCCAAGCCTACCAGACCACCGAGGCAGATTGAAAGGAAATCTTTGGCATGGACTCGTCTACTCATCCAACATCACCTCTGCCAATGCCACATCACACCATACCATACCATATCATACCAAACCGCCCTTCCCCTGGCAGTTACTCCCCTCTTCCGCTACTGACCCACCCTAGAGAGTGCTACCCTTGATGCATCTTATATGATGATGAGCTGTGTAGGCATGGTTGTTAGTCTACGGTGTCTTTACGGATAGGAGTGGCTCGTATTGTTCCAAGCTTACCTCGATGAGCTTCTCGGTCAGAGCAAAGCACTGCTTGTCGGGTTCCTGGCCCTGGCTGAACGAGCACGATCTCCAAAGGCCTCCGAAGCCCACGTCTTCGAGTATTTCGTTGAGGACACCGCTCGTCTCCATCGCCGCCGAGATATTGGGGTCCGCCGTCATGGCTTGGAGCAACTCGTGGGCGGCTTCGAGCGTGGTGGAGTTTTGGCAATGCAACAGGATATCGTCCAGTATCTGTACGATTGGGTAGCTCCTAGAAAATTTGAAAAAGAACACAAATGGTTAGCTTCGATGGCGTCTTTCCCGTTCTCGGCTATTCCATAGAAACCGTCTCGCCGGGGGTAGAACTCACAGATGAGCAATGACAGCAGGCCGGATGGCAGCCAGCTCGTTCAGCCACAGGAAGGTGCGATGCTGCACAGAATCTTGCAGATACTGGAAATCCACGAGCGCAATGGCCGTGTTCAGCAGCATGTCCTTGTCCTTGACCATGTTAATTCCCGGATTCGTCCGCACTTGCGGCATCGTCATCACACTCATCGGGTTGATGCCGGATTGCCACAGTGTTTCCTTGAGCTCGTCCGACCCTACTGTCCGCGATTGCACGAGGGCGAAGTATGGAGATGCAAGCATCTCCGATGGGAGCTGCTCGGGCCGTCCGACCACGGGGTGGCTCATCTCCAAGAGGGTCGAGAGAACGCGCAGACCAGTGCCCTTGGTCATGGTGTCCGTCAATCCACGGATGAGGCACGCACCTATGGCGAAGTGGAAATTCTCAACCGTGAAGTGGATGCCATACAAGTCATCCAGTGGCAGCGCAGCATCTTCCAGTTGGGCACGGCCTTGGATCAAAACCTGTGCCATCTTTCCGTTGCGCACTTCCCCAGACGATCCAATGTTGGTAAGCACCGCCTCGAGAAAATTGGCTGCACAGTTGAACAGGCTTGGAGGAACCAAGCGGAGCAGGGAAATTGCAAGCCAGAATAACTGTAGGCCGTACCGAGATGTTGTCAGCAGTTTGCCCATCATTTTCGACAGCGAAGTCACAATGGCAATGAGCATCTCGTTGTTGTCTTCGCCGAACCGGCCCACCGCGCTACGGAGGGCGACTAGGACCTGATACAGGAGATCGTCGTCAACTTCTTCCCTGGCCAGGCATCCCATCACTGTGAACGCTCTTGGCTGGACTGCAGGGTTGTTCTGGAACGCGGTACTGGCCACCAGGCTCATCCACCTGGAACGCCAGGCATTGGCCATGTCTACGGACGGAGCAGCAGTAGAGCAGATGTCGAAGAGGAGGGCAGCCAGACTCTCCGTGCCACCGAGGGTTTGCCCGTTCTCTTGGTTCGTGGAGATGGAGGCGCCATCGCGAGTAAACACCGGGGGAGAGAAGATGTCGTTTCTCGGTTCCGACAGGGTGTCGAGAGCGCCACGGAGTTTCGACAATTTCGCTTCTTCCAGATTGAACGAGGTGCAGGCGGCATGGATGGAGTTAATGAGAAGCCTGTGTACTAGAATGCGAACATCCGAGGGGCCTGTATTGGCAAGCATGGTGACGACATGGAAGATCTCGGGGAGATAAAGCTGAGATTGGACGCCGCAGTCAAACGACAACGACAGACAAAACTGAAGCAGGGTACAGATCTCGGGCCAGACAGCGTTATCCGGCATGTACTTGGTGGGTCGCTGGGATGACCTGTTGAGGGCCTTGCGCAAGCGCGAGATGATTTTGCCCCTGAGTGTAATGGTGCCCATCGCCGTAATGATGGACGTCAGGCACTGGGTCTGCTCATCGTGCATTCCAAGCGCCAACGCTGCCTTCAAGACTTCTTCGAGGAATATATCAAGCAGGGTTTCGTCCTTGTATATGGACGGCCATACAGTGTGCTCCAAGGTCAGGTTGAGGGTGGGGTCTGTAATAGTCACATCAATGAGTTTGCGGAAGATGACGGCGATCCTCTCCTTGCCCTTCTCGCTGTCAGCTTCGTCTCCAAGGAGTGAGGTTCGAAGACTCGGTAGCCAAGGTGCCATATATGCCAGGCTCAGTGGCTTTTGTTCGTCCGAGAAGCTTTCCCAGCCCACAAAGAATTCGTTTAAGAAGTCTGATGTCAGTTGAGGCTCTTCCTGGGCCAAATGCTTGCTGATGTTGACGATGAATTGGGTCGGATCAAGAGGAACAGCGATATCTGGTAAAAGTCAGTATCAGCGTAATAACGGTATAGGGTATTCGGGTAAAGTTACCTCGGATACACATGAACTTGGAAGCAGCCTTGAATTTGAAGGCGCGGCAAAGGGCACCGAGTAGGTTATAGGAAGAAAGCCGTAAAATGGGATCCGCGGCAGCCAGGTTTGTGAGAGCGAGGTTGAGCAGAGTTCCGGGAACGTCTTGTGGTCGAATAAGCCGTTCGTATGACTTCAATGTCCTTGTATCTTTGCCGTACTTGGCCTTCGCACCACGAACGGCCTGCAGGACGTCCGCTTTCTTAGGGCTCTGGAAGTACATGACTATCTTGCCATTGTCTGCGCGCAGACCAAATGCAGAGTCGTCGTCAGTTGGGATGGATGTCGGAGCTTCTTCCACCTCGCCCAACCTGAAGATATCGTTGACAGTGGCGTGAAGGCGGAAGCCTGGGTGCACCTCCTGTTTCTTCGTCGTCGTGACTTGGACGAACTGGCTGCCAACTTTGATGATGACCTCAATCTGGCCCCGGGTTTTAGATAGCCTGGTTATAGATTGGAACACATATCTAGTATCTGTTACGACGCTGATGGTCTCCTTTGGCAGATGCAGTTGGCTGAGGTGGAAATGTGACTGAAGGTCTTGTAGACTTCCAATAAGGTGGTAATCGACGTTGCCTGGGTTGAATATACTCGTATCGTTCTTTGTAGCTAAGCGAAGAATACGGCGGAGGCATTTCCTACGGCCAGTCAGGAGCGGAAAAGGGGGGAGTGGTTTGAGAGCGAACGTACCTGAACGCACTGTTCATGTTGTAGACATAGATGCGGGATAACGAACGGGAAATCTCGGTGGGACTCAGGAGCTCAAGCTTCTTGAAAAGGTCATCTTGGGGCTCGTTCTGTCCGTTGTAGCAGGTTGCATCGATAAGGAGGCCAAAAGGCCGATGCCATAAGCGACTTGCGATCTGCATGATGGTTAGCCGTGATAGTCCCATGGCAACGCGGCCGCAGCGGGAACCCCGTAGCTGTGCGCAGAGAGAGGCTCATTCGTACCTTCAAGTAGCAGTATATAAGGGTATCAAAGTCAATAGAGTCGGAATCGATATGACGGAGGATCACACAAATGATTGACAGCCCATCCTAGAGAGGCAAGAGTTAGTACACGGTCCCCGTCTGCGGCAGTAGATGGACATACCTTGCTCTCGCCGCCATCGTATACAGCTCGCGAAGTCATGAACGACTCGGTGCTGCGGAAGGCATTGCGAAGCATGAAGTGCTGGAATCTGGAGTAGGCAAGTGGAGCATTGGCGGAAATCTGGGGTCGGTTCCAAGTAACAGCAAGGGGAGGAGGTCCCAGGGTAGTAACAAGATTACGTAGAGGTTCAATAGCCGGGGAACGCCCACGAGCCAGTTCGCTCGGAGACCGCACATAGTCTCTTCTCGTCTGAGTCATGAGCTTCTGCCGGACCTGATCCCAATGGTCATACAGGAATCTGTGAAGCGCCACGCACGAACCAAAATCGAAAGTTTCGGTCTCCAGGGAAGGGGTACCAAGGGTGTCAGCGTCAGGCGGGATCGAAATTTCTCGAAGAAACTGAGTCACGCGGTAAATGTTTTGCGCGAGAAAGTCGTTCAGGGGGTACATATAAGGCTCTTTGGCGCCAAATAAGACATTATTTGCCAGGTTCTGGATGACTTTGGCGATCAAGAGTAGGCCACGCCGCATCTCTTTGGACGGTGCCACGCTCACCAGCCCTTCGGCTTCAGGCGCCACAATAGCAGGGCAGAAGAATCTCAAGAAGATGAAAGCGCCAACTGCTGTGTACTTGGCCTCGGGGAATCTGGTCATCACTGCGGCGGAGATGATGCTGCAGATCTTCCTGAAAGAGGCTGGAATGGTAGCCGACGAGGCCCTGATATCATCAATGAAGACCTTTGCGACGATACGCAACTGGAGTGCGTTCTTCTGCACCTCTTCCTGCGAGTGGATTCGCGCCGGGTCGAGTTCGAGGTCGAGATCCTTGGAGGTCAACATGAGACGCTCAACCACCTTTTGTAGAGTTCCGCGTAGGTAGTCGGCACCTTTCCATTTTGCGTAGACAGAAAGTATCTTGGTGGCCACACAGTTTCGACGCAGGATCTCTGACTCGTTTTCAGTGTCTTCGATCTCTTGTTTGATGAGTGCTTCCATGAGCTCGAAGGTCAGACCACGCGTCTCGAAGATGTTGAGCAGCGATATCGTCAGCTCATCAACTTCGCTGCTGGGACAGACGGTGCTAATGGCGACAGCAAGGTGCAAGTCGTGAGTCAGAATGTCCAGCAACTCCTCATACCTCTCGCTGACGGCGGCATCTGACAGGTTGCTGAACTCGGTCCCCTGAACCAAAATGTTGTAGAGGACTTTGACAAACGCAGTACGGATTTCGACATTCTCATGGTATCCAATGCTGAGCGAATGTTTGAGGCCGACATCGATGTTCGCACTGAGCAGGTTTGAAAGAATGGTAATTGCCAGATCTCCCGACGACGTTGATTCGTCTCGATTGGTAGAGGGTATCAGCATATCGCCCCTGTGGATATCCATAGGCTCATAGTTGAGGAGAGATAGGAACCTGTTGAAATAGGTGTGGAACATTTGCGACTTCAATTCGCTCGTCCCAGCATCGTTTTGTCCATCTCCGGGCTGTAAGGGAAGGCGGTAGGTCAGCTCTGCAAGGGAGCGGAGACATGCTCTGTCGAGATCTCTCTGGATCCGGGTCATTTCATCTTGGCGAACGCCTCCGTAACCTCCATCGCGGGGCGAGCGAGGGCGCGCGATCCATCCGAAGATAAATTCAAGGAGCTGGTTCCGGATTCGCACATCGTCACGTAAGTTCAGATGCTCCTTCTTGCGTGTCACCACTTCGCAGAGCTGGCAGACCTTGATCTTAACTCTTAAGCAGCCGAGGTTGTCAGGGGCGCCGTCTAAGAATTTAGCAAAGTTCAGGGTCAAGGACCCTAGGTGAACCGATGCGGCTGCACCCAGGTCAGAGGGCGTGTCCAATCGATCAACAAGTACTTTCAACAGAGATGAGGTCTGCTCAGCGAAAATAATCTCGCCATCCTGGCTTTTGCCGGCTGTTTCGAGAGCACCGGTAAACAGAACCTCGAGCTCGGATTCCAAGGCCTTGAACAAAGGTTGGTAGAGGTTGGGCGAGATCTCGACGGATAAAACTTCTCTCATCGACTCCCTCACTCGCACGTTGCTGCAAGCAAGGAGCTGGATCCCGAGACGCAAGTACCGACTGAGTAAAGTCTCCTCGTAATTCTCTGATGATAGCCGGTCGATCCAACGCAGTCCTCCGACGGCGGGCTCATCCAGGTTATAAGTTTGATCGGCTACGCATATCCCGCCAAGAGAAGCGAGGAATCCCGAATAATTCCGCCATTCCGTCAAAGAGCGATCATCCACGCTGTCGATAGGAGTTGTTGAGACGTCTTTAGATAGATACATCCATCTGTCGAACGCAATTTCCCAAGCCTCCAGAATACCCACGCTCGGGCATTGCATACGACGCAGTAAGTTTCGAACTCGCTTTTGAAAGGCGACCACGCCGGTAAATCTGAAGGCGCGAGACGCTATCTCTGAGAATACTTCGCTGTTCCGCAGGAGGGGCACCGTCGTTTTTGTCGTCTCCGTAGTTGAATCGACGATACGGCATTCGTCGTTGAACAAGCCGATGCATGACGTGACAAGCTGACATGTCTCGATGTCGGCGGAGTTTAGGGAGACCAGAAAGAGGGTCTCTAATTTTGCGGTCACCGTCGTCCTCTCAGGAATCTCTTCTGTGATCTCCGATAGTTCCTATGAGATTATTGTGAGCACAGCGCTGACTCCATCGCCATCGCCATGTACTTACTTTGATATTGGTCAGTAATAACAACCGGGATTCAAGGTAGCCGTGTATCGACTCCAAGACCGTACTGTCGCCTTGTTGCATGTATTTGATGCACATCGACATGAGAGAGAGCGAGCTGGCTGAAAGTCAGTATACCGGCACCTGCCACAACACTGATTGCTTATGCTTACGTAAGTTTCCAGAATTTGATTTTGAACCCCTGAGTCTCAAGTCTCTTGGCTTTGCGTAGGGAGACCAGGATGCCATCGGGTGTCAAAAGGCGGTGCGCCATTGCGCTGGACAGTGATCTGACCTGGTCATTCGCCGATACCAAGCAAGAGATGAACGCTTCGAAATTATCTTCGTAGAATTTATCCGTGCTATCAGCAGGTGCATTATCGAAAAGTGTCGTCGGTGATGCATCTAGGAACTTGAGAATCGTGCATATCATGGCAGTATTCGAGGCACTGGTTTCGGAAGCCTTGCGCTGAGAGGTATGGTCGCCTAGATACATGTCTGTTGATACAGCAAGCATTGTCTTCATCTGTTCCTGGATGAAGCCTGCGACTTCAAGGAAAAGGGGACGGTACTGTTCAGCTTGGCGCTGTCGCGCGAAGTAAGAACATGCTTGTATCAAGGAAATCTTGAACATCTGCGGGGCAGATGGGTGCAGACACGCCTGTACAAGAGACTCGACCGACCCCTCGAAGTTGAGGTGAGTCAGGCTGATCAGGGCAGCCGTTGTGAGATCCTGGTCGAACCCACTGCCATCCAAGCTTGGGGAGTACCTGCGAAACACGGCATCTCGTACTTCATCCTGGACATCCATGGCATAACTGACAAAAGCGGCATCGCTATCGACGTCGAAGTGACGGGCTGCACGCAAGAGACAGACCAGGCAGTACCCCGCGATTTCGTTTTGGTTTCTTAGCTGTTTTCTCAGGCTGTCCAGGAATTGTACCTTCTTGGCCATGCTGCCGCTTTTGGCCTCTCGCAAGTTACTGGCCACTTCAAAGACTTCTGGCACAAGGAAGAGCAGCATCATCTGCAAGGGCTGCAGCATTGTTTTCCTTCTGGTGCTGTCTGTGATGGTCTGCGTCATGTCGAAAAGGGTATCAGCACCGCCGTCCAGCCTCCTACGCTGATTGTGTAGCCTGACAAACTCCTGAGGATACCGATCAAGCCACCGTATGATCATAAGCGGAGTGACAATTGCAATAGTACTCTGGAAGGGCTTTCGGAAATGGAGAAAGCTAGAACACAGTTCTTGGATGACCTGCCCCAGCTTCTGGCTATCGAGCCAAGCGTATGAGAGCAAGCGTAAGATCACTAGAGACAACTTCTCATCTTCAGCCAAGGCCTGCGGCTGCGGCGCACCAGCCTGAACCGGCACCGCCGCCCGAACAGTATAAATCACGCTCCTGAAGTATTCGAACGCCGCGGGCCAGCTTGATGCAGTCAGAAATTCACAAATTGACCTTATATGCGGCTCGACATCCTGTGGCAGCAAAGTGCTGGCGCCGTTGCCTTCGCCAAGTTCATCGGAACTGCTTGACGACACGCCTCGGGAGGGGAGCTCTCCGTATCTCGGGTCCAAGACCGCCTTTGCGGTATCCTCGTCTAATATCGACCGCGCAGGGAGCGCATAACCGTCGGGCAGAGGTTCCAGCATATGTTTAAAATGATCCAATATCCTCGCGACAAGGGCATTGTCGAGTCGCTGCAGGTTGATAACGGCGGAAGGCGGCCGCCCATTCTGGTATGCCGCGTCTTTTCCGGCATCGTCTCCGTCTTGCTGCTCCTTCCAATTCGCGCGACAGCAATCGGCGGCCAATGCTAACACATACAGCTCGGATAGAAGTATGTGGGTTGGGTGTGTCACAAAGCTTTTATAGGGGCGGCCCAATTCTTCCAAAAGCGTCACCAGAGAATCCAGCACAACTGATACCGACGAAGAGCTGATCTTGATCAAAGTTTGGCGAGTAATAACAGCTATCTCATCCTGACGTAGGTCCTGGGCGTGCGTGCCGGTACGGTGTGGGAGCTGGGAGGAAGCTATATTAGCAAGGCGAACAATAACTATGTGAGGCCCTCGACAGGGGCCCCGAAGCCACAGCGCGTGTTGCCGCCGTCAAAGAAAGGGAGTTATGATGTATAGTGTACCCTGGTAGTAAGTCTTTCGACCAAGCAGCCCACGAGGCCCGCGTCGCCATTCATCTTGTAAACCGTAGGCTCGAGATCGAGAAGCCACTCGTCATGGTGACGGTGCCATATACAAGCGGTAGTGTCGGGAGGGAGAGTTTGCCAAAGACTCGTCGCAAATGATAGGATGGTATGTCTCGGGGCTCTGTGACTAGTAGCGGCTCGAAAGGTACCTGGCGCGCCGGTGTGGTTGCTGTGGAGGTTGGGATCTCGTGTGCGTGCGCGGAGCTGAATCGACGGATGGGTGCCGGAGCTGGGAGTCTGGGTTGCGGGTGCGGAAAATAGGTAACAAGAATGCGCCGGGTGACAAGTCGGATCAAAGAATAGGATCTAGGAGTTTGCAGCTCGAGGAATGGGCACCGGGGTATATGCGCGGTTGTTTGTTTGCGACTGCGAGCAGTGGTTCGTTACTAGTGGTGTGCATGGATCGAGGTTGGGTGGATATATATTGATTGGAATGGTGTCGCAACTGTGCAGCTCGGCAGACCCTGTGATAGTGATCTGATAGACAGTGCCGGGTTGGGGGGCTCTCGAGACCAAAAGGGAAGATCCGTAGCGGTCCCAAACGCCCTAAGCTAAGGCAAGAAGAGTCCGGTAGGCGAGACTAGGCACGATATGGAGACCTGGCCTCTCGTAAAGCGGCCCCGAAAGCTCGATTTGATCAACTATTGATGAATCAATCGATCAGTTTGCTTGAGAATTTCCCAGTGAGGAGGTCCCCTAATCCCGGTTCCTAGTCTGAAGGAGGATAAAAGGTCGTGGCGTGCGGGGGGGACTGGACATTTACGCCAATGAGCCGGGCTTGCGTTGAAGAAAAGTGACCAAATGTAAGTTATGTGCCCACCGGTAATTTTGGCTGCTTTTTTTGTTTGATTTGACTCCTGACGAGCGCGGAAAGACTCGTCCTCGGCCGGCCAGGAGCGCAAGGTCCCCCGGGTCGCTGGGCCCTGTTGCTGTTCTACTACATGTACTTATGTTTCTTGTCCAATTGTCCTCCGCTCATTCTCCCTCTCTACATTGAAGCGCTAATATGGCATACATGATGCATCTTATCTTGGAGTACGGAGTACGTAGGCGGTATCTATTGCGAGGTGAAGAAGACGACCTGCTCGGGTTACGAGGCTAGCGTCACGGCGATCGCTGCTTAGGCGAGTGGTAGACTGCTGTGCTCCGGCCAGCGGGGTAGTCCCTGCACTTGGCCTGCACAGGCGGTTTCGGTGCGCGCTGGGGAGCCAGCGTACCTCAGGATCATTCCGGTGCTTGGTATGGGTCAATTGTAGGGGGCTCTCGATAGTCGTCAGAGCCTGACGGACGTAATTTCTTGTTGGGCAGAAGTCTTTCGTGATCGCCGCCAGGCATGCTTTGCTTTTGGCTTCTCAGTAAATAATGGTGAAACACAAGAGTTACAGAGAGCCTGTACCGGGGGTCCTTTGATTCTACCAGACACAAGATGGGAGAAGAAACAAAGCCACACGATGTCACGCTCTGCAACTGTAGGCCGCAATGGCGCAACAGTGCAACATGCCTTGCGTGCTCTTGTCAAGGTTCTTACAGTCTTTTAGGAACATGTGGGCTTTGCACTGACTGGAATCTAGGTAACAAGGTTACCCACACGGAATAGAACCGCGTCTGGTGCAGGTGTAATCTGCGACCTAGCCTGTACGTCACGCGTAAGCCACCAGTAAACTTGGGGCTCTATCATATTCGATCAAGTATGCATACATCACAGTAGATATAGATCGTGGGCAGCTTAAGAAAAAAAATATATTCTTCATACAAATGCCTGTGTTTATAAGAAGCACAATCCGAGTGCATCATCATCTATCGGAGGCGGTGAGCACCTGGAAAAGTTGGCTGGTCGTGGGATATATGGTGCAGGGATCAACCGATTTTGGAGCAAACGGTCAATGGCCCGTGGGTTTAGATACATGTATCTTACATAAGGCATCCTAGCTGTGTTTGCGCTTGCGCCAACTATTCCGCATTCCGTTACCAGCTGATCCGCCGCCAGATATTCCACTGTCAAATGTCCCGGTATCATTCAGCTAGTTCATCCCCTGTAACCTCTCCCGCCTCTATAGCCGCCACCTCCGCCTCGGCCCCGGCCTTGGTCATACTGCCGTTGGCCGCCGCCACCCCTGCCATATTGATCCCGACCATTATATCCGCCGTAGCCCTGCGGAGGTGGAGGTGCCTGGTAGCCCCCCTGGTAACCGTACTGGCCCGGGGGTTGCTGGTAGGGCTGTTGGTAGTTACCGCCATATGCACCCGGCGGCGGCGGCGGCGGCAACCCAGCGCCAAACCCAGCTTGTCCTGGCGGAGGCGGGATCCAGCCTGGTGGGGTCCAGCCCGGCGGTGGTGCAGGGAATGAATTTGACCCATGCTGCTGATAGCCATTGTTGTTGTGGTTGTTGTTGTAACGTGGCCGGTCTTGTCGTCCACCACGGGAATCGGGGCCATAGTTCATGCGTCCTCTGTGGCCTCCCCGACCCAGAGGAGCACCACCGTGGCTGCGGCCCGAGTTTCGCATTTTACCCTTCAATTCCTCGATATCACTGTTGTTCAATGCAGGAGGTGGGAGCTGTGCTCCACGTAGTAGCATGGACTTATGCGTATGACTGCTCTTGGGCATTTCGTAATGAACACTGTAAACCGATGTTAGCTGGATGTCTTCTGGTTACGTTGATGCATAGTACTAACGTTAAAGAACGGTCATCATCGATGTCAGGGAAAGCCTTGCGTTCCAGTGGGTACTCTAGAGCAGAATGCGGGAGATACTCGGGCATCTTCTCGATCACTCCTGACAAACCCTGGCTCGCACGAGGGTCGAGCTTATATGTAGGGCCAACTTGTTTCTTGGAGTAGAAGTTGCTGATCACATCGTCATACAGTTCTTGGTTGGCCTCAGAGAGTAGGAGCACGTCCTTTCCTGGCTCATTTCTTGCTCTGTCCTCCGGGCTTAACAAGGGATACTTCTTCTCAGCCGCGGCAAGAAGACGAGGCATATCAATGAATGGTAGCAACGCAACGCCTTGCCAAGCCATTTTCTTGCCATTAAGATCAATCTCGAACTCTTCGGGGTAAAAATCAATGATGTCGCTTTCTGGGTTCGTCATGAGATCATGGAAGACTTCCGGAAGCACGTGCTTTGACGCGGCAGGCTGGACACTGAGCAACTGCTCGAAGGGCTTTGAAGTTCTGCCCCTCTTGAAGTCAATCTTCGTCTTGACAATGTCGACGAAATCTTGCGCGAATGGCGCATAGTGGTATGGATAGTACCATTCCCAACTTGCGCAGCCTTGGAAGTAGTATTTCAGAACCCAGGCAAGCCCTTCAACGTACGCGCGCGCCACGCTGTGCCGAAACTCGATATCCTTGGGATCAACGTGGAACTTTTGTTCGTAGTATCTGTCAGCATATCCATCTTCCCATAGCTTCACGGTATCCTCTGAGGGATCTGGCTTTGCTGGGGCAGGCTTTTCGGCTTGTGCCTCACTGTCCGGTGTACTCGCAGAGTCATTCTCGATCATCTCGGCCTTGCGTTTGCCTAGAGCAGACGAAGAGTCTTGGTTATCCGCTCCATCTTGGGCCGCTTCCTTGGGCATAAGTCCTTGAATTTGACTCTTGAGCACAGCAGCAGCGCTCTTATTCGCTGCATTCGCGTCCTGGGTCGCACTACGGTTGATGACCATATCGTGCGTCAAAGTATTAGACAGCGAGCCAGGAAGGCCCGCGTTGCCGTTGCGATTCTGGTTATTAAAACGGCCGTTCCTCTCATCATTGAGCCTTCGCCTCTTGGCGTTGGCCTCGCGTCTCTCCTCTCCTTCTCTTCGGCGCTTGAAAATCGCATCTTCTTGTTTAGCCAGTCCGTTCAGGATGAACTGCGCCTTCTCCAGGTCGACATCACCATCCTTGGTCATATAGCCTCCCATCACAGGGAGATTATCTCTCCAGATGGCGCTCAGAGTGTCGATACTATTCTCGCGGATTTCGAGGGCAGGGAGATGGGGTAAGAAATCGTTGCCAACGAAAAAGCACATGAATACCCAGTCATCGATAGCCCGTTCGAGATCCCAGCGAAAAGGCAATCCCGGCACGCTCAATTCCACCGCAAGATATTCGCGAAGAACGGGAACGTGCAGCCAGATGAAAGGCTTTAAAGGCATCTCCTTGTCCTTGTCCTCTTTCTTCTTCGCTTCACCGCGGCATTGCGCAGCTTCATGGCCTGGTTGTCCGCAAATCTTGCAAGTCCTGACCTTGCCCTCCTGGGCGAAGACATCTTCACGAAGAACGCGGAAATGAGGTTCGTGCGTGGCTAATGCCAACATGATGAGATCCGCATCCAAACCATAGATTACATGTCGTGTGTTGGGGTCGTGCTCGGGCGAAGCGCGCTGGGAACGGACAAAGTTCATGATCTTGTGTTCGCCCTCACCGGGGATGGAAGCATCGGAAATGATAACTTTCATGTTTGCCCACCCAGGATCGGTGTTCAGCTTGTAGGCACACCAGTATCGCAAACTGCCTGCCAGGATATCCATGAACGGGGTTCCCGGAGTGATGCTGTTGGAGTCGAAGGCTTTCTTGGCCATGGCCTCGAGCGTCTCCGGGGGCAATACACCACCATTTTGCTTCTTCAACATCTTGTAGTGCTCCTCCTTATCAGCTGCCTTTTCCTGAGCCTCTTGCGCGGAACGGAAACGACGAGAGCGCTGTTGGTTCATCTTGGCACGAGGCGCAACACCATCTATTCGTAGGTCAGTACGTAAGTTTGCGATTTGTTGCGACAGAAGCAGAACATACCAATGGCAATCATCAATAGCTTCTTCGGGCGAACCATGTTCACGACGCGCTCAGTGTACTTGAAGATTTCCAACATCATCTCCTCCTCGTCCTCGGGGGCCGGTCGGTCTTCTGGATGCGAACAGGGATGAACAATACCGTTCATATCCAAGTAGAGATTGTCGAATTCCTCGCCGTTCGGGTTAGGTCTCGTAGTATCCACAGGAATGACACTGCCATCCTCCATGACTATAGGTTTGTCCTCGATCACCGGTGAGATGATCTTGGGATATTTGTTGGAAAGCCAACGGAAAGCTGCCGGGATACCCATGATGGCGGAAGTTTAGCAGATCGGCTGCCTAGCTAGGCTTCGAAGCAGATCAGGATCTTGGATCGTCTAGATGAAGTCTACCAGGAGATCAAGAAGCGACTCGAAAATAGAATGCGATCTACGGTATACGGAATTAAGCCGCTAGAATCAACGTTGTACGGTTATGTCGCGGTGATCGCAGTCACTGTCGTCAGTGTCAGCTTCCGGGTGTTCGTCGCGCGCATGGAGTCGCAAAGTCGGCGCGCTTCAATTGTTCCGATTGTTGGATAAAGAGAAAGCAGGTCGCCAAATAAAGGCCGCGAGAAGGGTGCGGCGAGATAGAAAGAAGCCCAACTATGGTCGGCTCAAAAGCGTATGTTCTTGAACAAAAGAGGCTCGGGCTGTCTACCAGGACCGTATGCAAAGGCAGCGCGCTCCGATCCACATTAAATTCTTATCGATAATTGATAGCTAAGTGCCACTGCCGCCTGTAGCTAGCTGCCCATTCGCACTCGAGGGAGGTGCATTACGTGGTACTCCGTACTCTGCAAGCCCACAATTAGGTAGGCCAATCGGCGTCCCAGCTATCATTTACCTTACCAATGCTGGTGCTGTTCTGGCCAGCTCATACTTAGAGGTCAATTAATTGAATGTACTAACCAGGTAAGCTCAGACCTAATATTTGCGACTGTCACCATACAGACCAGACATAACTGCGCTGCCAAACCTCTTCTCCTTTTAACCCAAGATAGCATGATTCTCGAGAGATTGTTATAAGACAGCAAGAGTCGCTTTCCCGAGCTTCACCATTCCGACCCACGCCTGATCTGAACCGAGACATGCCCAGCGGTAGGTGATCATTTGCCTTATGGCATTGACGTATAGAAGAGCACATCTCCAGTGGTTTGTTCTAAGCCATGTTCTCCTCCATCGCGACTGCACCTGCTAAGCAGTCAGTCGGCGAAACCATCACCATCCTCAGCGGTCGCCTGAGCTCAGCAACCCTCCTCGAAGACCGCCGCGCTGCTATCCTGGGTCTACGGAGCTTTGCGAAAGAGTATCCTGCCTCCGTAGCATCTGGTGCCTTGAGAAGCCTCATAGGAAGCTTATCCAAGGATGGCGAAGATGTCGATACCGTCAAGGTGGTCCTCGAGACCCTCCTAATGCTCTTTAACCCAAATCAGGACAGCCCAGAAGCTTCCGAAGAGATCGCGCTTTGGCTGGCCGACGAATTTACCCAGCGCCAAGAGAACGTCACCCTTTTGCTCGACTTCCTCGAGACGGCCGACTTCTACTCCCGACTCTACTCGCTGCAGCTACTGTCTGCTATATTATCTGCCCGTACCGAGAGGACCGAAGAATGTGTGTTCACGGCACCACTGGGCATATCGAGACTGGTGGCCGTATTGGACGAACGACGCGAAGCTGTTCGCAATGAAGCCATTTCGCTACTCACGTATTTGACTCCTGCAAATCCCGAAATACAGAAGCTTGTGGCTTTCGAGAATGCATTCGAGCGTATCTTCGCCATCATAGCGGCAGAGGGGGGGCTGGTTGAAGGTGACCGTGTTGTGGAAGACTGCCTTATCCTTCTCGCAAATCTGTTGCGCCTCAATGCGTCGAATCAGTCCGCCTTCCGGGAGACAGGATTTGTTCTACGACTCTCCAGACTCCTAGAGAGCAGCTATCAACCACCAAAAGAAGCGGAGGAGATGGCTTCATGGGCTCAGCAACAGGGAAACAGAAATATCTACGCTTTGCTCGCTGTCATACGCCTTTTCCTTGTGCAAGGGGCTGTGGGGACACTCCAGAACCAAACCGCCTTCTGGCAACACGGTGTACTATATCATGCCCTGCAACTAGCTTTTACTCAGACCGCAGAGCTCCTCATTAGAGCGGAGGTGAGAATATTCTGCCCACGTCCCTGACTGTTCCTTTGATTAATCGTAGATGCTTGTAGGCCCTTTCCACCTGTGCCGACATTATCAAGGCGAACCCTAAGTTGCAAGAGAGTTTTGCACAGCTTCAGGTGCCGTCGGTATTAGAGGAGCCTATTCCAATAAATGGACAGAACGGAAACGGGCCTATAGTTGTGTATGTGATAGATGGCCTCTTAGACCTCACACTCAGTGTCACGGCTCTTCAAGCTTTCGATTTACGACTGGCAGCATGCCAATGCATCAAGGCCTACTTCTTCCACCATCCTGAGATCAGACTTCACTTTCTCCGGCGAGCAATCGACGGCCACACATCCGGAAGAGATGAGACAGCCAACGTCTTGACGACCCTGTTGCAGCCGGCGAGCCAAATCACCTCAAGTGACCCCTATCGTCATTGGTTCGCCTCTGTCGTCTTACTACATCTTATTTACGACAATTCGGAGGCCAAGGCACTGGCCATGTCGGTTACAGAGGGCGATGCTGAGAACGGGGAAGAGGTTGTCACCAGCATTCAAACTATTACAGCCCATCTAATCAGTGGGCTTGCCCGCCCGAACTCGGAGCGTACTGTGGACGAACGTATAACCGTCGGATATCTCATGCTGCTCTTGGGTTGGCTGTTTGAAGATCTTGAGGGTGTGAATGACTTCCTCGGCGAAGGCAGCAACGTCCAGAGCATCGCCCAGGCGGTACACCAGGCCCCGAATGGCAGCCTTGTGCAGGGTCTTTGTGCAATGCTCCTGGGCGTTTGCTATGAGTTTTCGACCAAGGACTCGCCTATACCCAGGTCTACTCTGCACGACGTATTACTTCAACGGATGACTCGGGAAAAGTATATTGATGTCTTGACTAAGCTTCGAAGTCACCCCTTCATCCGAGACTTTGAAGTAATGCCTCAAAAGCTCGACAACTCTGGGAACCTCCCAGAGGTCTACTTTGACGCTACCTTTGTAGACTTCTTCAAGGACAACTACAGTCGCATCCTTCGAGGGATAGATCGAGAGCCTGGTATGGAGATTTCCGTAGTCACCAATGGGGTGCAAAAGGGCATATCACGCGAGCTGGTGGATTCCCTCCGCGCACAACTAGACGAGAAAGAGCGTGCTCTACAGTCGGTCCTGGTCGACATGACGTCGTTTGACCAACGCTTAGGACAAGAGCAGGCTGATCATAGGCGTTCGAAAGAGTCGTCTGCATCCGAGCTTGCAAGGATCAAGGAGATCAACGAAGCGCTACAGCGAGGCCATGAAGAGGAAATTGAGTAAGTGGTTTGCCTCGTTTCTTTTAGTCGCATGAGTGGCTTCTAACAACATCTAGACGGATTAAGATGCAGCTGAAGTCTCAGGACGATGCGCATCAGCGCCAGCTAGAAGCGGTGCGTCGAGAAGCCCAGAAAGCTGCCGACAAAATTCATGAGGAACACCGTGCCAAGGAGGAAGAGCTTCAGCGCCAACTCGAATATGTCAAGAAGACAGCAGAGGCGGCAACCGCTCGCGCACAACGACGCGCAGAAACCGAACTGGCCGATGCGAAGAAGAAGACAGAAGCCGAACTAGCTGAAGCCAGGAAGAAGAGCGAGGCCGAAGTCGCAGACATTAGGAAGGCGGCCGAGGCACAAACAACTCGTGCGCAGAGGCGTGCCGAAGCCGATATGGCAGATCTTCGTGCTACTATCAGCCGCTTCGAGACTGACCTGATGAAGGTAAGGCAGCTGCCAAACGGATATTGGACCGTTTTACTGACCGTACTAGGCAAACAAGGCAAAGGCCGACGAGCTTCGATCTGCTCAAGATGAGCATGCCGCAGCTCTCAAGGCTGCACAAGAAGCACATGCGTCAAAACTCAGTGCTGAAACTTCGCGGGCTACTGCAGCCACGACCAAGGCCAAGGCAGCGGAGGACAAGATTGGCGAACTTGAGAAGCAGGTCACAGACCTCGAGAAGCGAATCACGCAAAAGGAGACTGAAGTGAAGAAGGCAAGCCATTCGATTTACTTTACTGCATCATCCCAGTATACTAACATGGTCGTTTCAGGCTCAATCACAGGTGAAGTCAAAGGATGAGGAGAAGGCCGCTGTCCAGACGGAGCTCGATGATCTCCTCATGGTATTTGGCGATCTGGAAGAGAAGGTCGAGAAATACAAGGTAAGTTTACTGCTAATGTGATGTTATCCTCGTACTTTGCTAATAGGATAACGGTAGAAACGGCTCAAGGGGCTAGGGGAGACCGTGTCAGATGGGGAAGGCGATGACGAGGACGATGACGAGGAAGAGGAAGACGACGACAATGAGGTGGATTAGAGGAGATGCATCCGGAATTCCAGCAGCTGCTTCCTGTGGTCTTTGCAAATCAAGCCATCGACACGATACCCCTCATGTTCAATTTACAGACGTTGGTCCTATACTGCACATTTCCTCTTACGAACACGGCCCAGAGGTGTTTGCCACATACGAGGGGTTGCGTGCACGTGGATGTATTCCAACTTTGATCTACGAAGTATCGATATCAAGCGAATATAGAAGATTGACGGTAGTTGTTGAGTGGACGGAGTGTCGGTCAATTCCACAAGAGCAGCAGCACTAGTAACCGACCTTGACTCGCTATTGGCTGGGGCTGCAACGGCTTTTAACAACCACAACCTTGGAAATTTTGGGGCTTTTTTGATCAAAGGATTTTTATC
Organism: Arthrinium phaeospermum; assembly: GCA_006503535.1. NCBI lineage: Eukaryota > Fungi > Ascomycota > Sordariomycetes > Amphisphaeriales > Apiosporaceae > Arthrinium > Arthrinium phaeospermum. Next base: position 2,443,015 of record QYRS01000003.1, read on the forward strand.
GAAGTCGCCCAATCCGCTTGCTGCATCGGGCTCCGTTGTACACATACCCTTGACACTGTTTGTTGTTGACTTTTGTTGCACAATTTTTAGGAAATTGGCACCCGACCCAACAAACACAGTCATATATTCACCATGAGCCGCCCTAGCAGAGCAGAAGACCCCGTCAGCGACTCGGAGTCGTCCGACTCGAGGGAAGATGAGGAGGGCTGGAATGATGTCGAGGAGGACGAGGAGACCCAAGAGGTCATCTCCCTCCTCGACGACCGCGTCTTCCCCGATGTCGTAACCATGCTCGCCCATTGCAAGGAGGCGCACAAGTTCGACTTCTTAGCACTGCGACAAAAACTCCGACTTGATTTCCACGGCTGTGTCAAATTGGTCAACTATAGTATGTCGTTCTCCGCTCGTCTCAAGACCCGCTTGCTATTTAGTCATTGCAAGTCCCTGGGATGCTTTTTCAACCAATGGCTAATCACGTGTGCCAGTCCGCCAAAGAGTCCACGAAGGTCTGCCCGTGTCGGAGCAGGAGATTACCAAGGAGCTCGTCGAGGATGACCAGTATCTGAAGCCCGTCTTGGAGGATGATGCTGTCATCATCGGACTGTTTGACTTACCGGAGCTCGAGCCGGAGCAGGCCCCAGCTTCGGGTGCTGAGTCGTCCGCCGTGGACGATTTGCTGAAGCGCAATGCCGATCTGCAGGAGGAAATCAGCCGCATCACGGCGCAGTTCGAGAGCTACCGAGCAACTGTCTCGGAAACGCTGGATCAGCGTTGGGGCGATGCTGCGGAAGCGGAGGCCGCCGCGTCCAAGGACCAAGCCTTGACTGTGGCGGCTGGGAAGAAGAAGCCGGAGGATGCGAGCAAATACTACTGGGAGTCATATGCTACAAACGGTTGGTGTTTCCCCTTGCCCGCATCAAGCCAACAAAACTAACAAAGCCAAACTAGACATCCATGAGACCATGCTTAAGGACACAGTCCGTACTGAGTCCTACCGCGATTTCATCTACAACAACAAGCACATCTTTACCGGTAAGACGGTGCTGGACATCGGATGTGGTACGGGCATATTGTCCATGTTCGCTGCCAAGGCAGGAGCCGCTCGGGTTTTGGCTGTTGATGCCTCGGACATTATTGACAAGGCACGGGAGAACGTTATCCATGCCGGCCTCTCCTCGACAATCACTCTCATCAAGGGCCGCATTGAGGAAGTCACCCTGCCCGTACAGTCGGTCGATATCATTGTCAGCGAGTGGATGGGATACTGCTTGCTGTACGAGGCCATGATGAACTCGGTCCTGTGGGCTCGCGACCGCTACCTGGCACCGGACGGCCTGCTCGCACCTGGATCGTGCAACATGTGGATCGCACCCGTCGCGGACAGCGAGTGGATCCAGGACAACTACAACTTCTGGCGTGACGTGTATGGTTTTGATATGCGCGCCATGCAGGCAGGCATCTGGGACGACGTCCGCGTACTGCACTGGCCCTCGTCGGCGCTCTGTGGCAAGCCCGCCGGCTTCAAGATGCTCGACCTCTACACCCTGACCGAGAAGGACCTGACCTTCACCTCCAAGTTCAAGTTGGAGATCACCGAGGACATCGACGCCCTCGATGGCTTCCTGATCTGGTTCGACAACTTCTTCGCCCCTTCGCGCAAGGACAACGAGACCGTCAACGCCGACTCGGTCGCGGACGACTGGGCCAAGGCCCCGACGTCGGAGAAGGAGCGCGTGGCCTTCACCACGGGCCCCTTCGGCACGGAGACGCACTGGAAGCAGGGTCTTCTGGTCTGCAAGCCCAAGAAGGACGAGCCCACCGCGTACAAGAAGGGCGAGATCCTGGAGGGCGAGGTCACGTTCGCGCCGCCTGCGGACATGCCCCGAGGACTTACCATCTCGACGACCTGGAAGCTGGCTGGATCAGAACAGAAGGAGCACGCTCAATCTTGGGATATGCGTTAAGCCTGCCAAAAACAGCAAGTAGTTAGCTGAGCCGTGATGCATAAACATCCAACACCAGCAGACATACAAATAAAAGTTAAAAGGTGCTGCCAAGTTGTGTCATGATTAGTGTGAAGTCTTTCGCATGTGATATCCGCCCATGGAGAAGCGCTATCAGATTATATGACGTGACGTGGACGATCAGCAGGGCATCGGTGCTTTTCCCAGAATACCACAGGCAGTTTGTAGATAGCTAAGGTACGTAGACTACCAAGCGAATGTAAGCCAAACTGCCTACTATCATCAGTCATGAAGAGCCTAGGCCCATAGACCCTGTATTAGGTAAGATAGTGAAGTTAAGCTCTGCTGGGACAAATCAATTCAAGGGGGTGATGTTCTGACTTTATGAATGTATAAGGTTCTTTTAGGGCCTTGAATTACCCCCTACTGGGTGCTTCGCAGCATGCATACTTGTAGTCAACTCCTCTGACCGAGTATTCCTCGGCTGAATGACGCGGGCCATATACTGTATGTACTACTACTTGAACACCTATGGCAAAAGCATGATGTACATACTCAAATTGCGGTGCCCCCTTGAAGTGCAACACACCGGCTACTGTACCTGATCAAGACGATACGGTTCCTGAACCAGTTCGTAACTCCTATACGTCAGCGGTTGAAACTAGTCAACCGAGCAGCCGGTTGAAGCTTGCAGTTTACCTCGCGGAACCACTGGAATGCAATTTTAAGATTTGACTGAAGCCGTTTCAACCATAAAAATAAGATGACGCTACCATAACCGCGTCTACGGGCCGCGATGGGATATGTTAGGTAGCAATCAGATGCCAGCCTTCTGAGCTACTGTACATACCTGCTGCCTGCCTACCTCTGTACCTACTTCTTTAGCCCAACGCGGGGGGCAGGACGCCTGCTACTAAAGCAGCCGAATTTGAACCCTGGATTTTTCAAGGGGCTTGCTCAATTTGCTGCACAGGACCAACCATATCGAACAACGCGGCTCTCTTCTAAAAGTTTCAGCTGGCAGCGGCTTCCAAATTTCAAGCCACAGTACGCCGACGGAGCGTTTCACAGCAACCTCGTCTATCCATTTTCCTATTGCTATTCGTCTCTTCTTGCGTGTACTGTATTAGAGCAGGTCCTAATTCAGCACTAAGAAAAGGGGGCTCCTACCCACTCCTCTAGAGCAGCCGCGACAAGAGGCTCTCCAACTATATTGTTTTTGGCATTCAACTCGCCTGGCCGCGACGATCGGCATGCGCAAATACGTCAGAGGCGCCAGACCGTCGTCGAGAGGAGGTCCATTTGGGGGTCTGCTAAATTCGATAGTCTTGGGCCGGTCCGCGGAATTTGCGGGAGCGGGCTCGGCGGTAGCATCATCACAGAACGTGAGTGGACAATTCGGGCAATTCGGGGCACGGTGCACATTCGGTTACCAAATTACCTATGATCTGAGCTCGACCCAGTACCAAGTCACGACACGATATTATCTCGATGTGCGTATCCAGAAATGCGTGTCTATCATATCCATTGACCCATGGCGGGGAATTCGCGTGCGTGCGGGCAGCGGAGCGCCTGTAGTGCCGAGGTTGGCCCTAGGTTACCTGTTCAAAGGGTCAAAATCCTTGGTCGGTATCTGGCGATCTCAGATTGATCGTCCGTAAACGAGGTGACTAAGGTTCGTCTTGCTGTTGGTAATTGCAGCGAGTTTTCTGGGTCGCAGGTTCAGCTCTCGGCTTTGGCTACCGCCGACTTTACCACGTAGAGTAAATGATAGACGGCTACCAGAAGCACGACCTTGGTTCCTCTACCATGCCTGGCCATCTAGCGTTGGGGTGGGGGCTATCTCTATCAACAGCCGCCCACATTCTTGACTCTCTACGTCCAAGGACCACCAGAGTTTTCCAGGGAACTTGCAAGTATTAGCGAAGACAAGTAAAATGTCTCTGCATTTGAGAGACCTGAAGAAGCGAATGTTGCTGATAAACATGACGCGGCCCCCCCTACCAGACCCAGCTTTTCCGCATAATAGCATGTCCTCACTGACACCTGTCAGTGCTGGCAAATGGCCTTCCTAGTTCGCAGCGCTCGTGTTTACTGATCCAGGGGTCCAACTCGCGGCACTAATTGATCTTTGAGGGTAGGTACGACTCCGGAAAATTCCTTGCAAGCTAAACCCTCGGTGCATTATTCTTAATCGACATCGCCTGATAATCCCAGCACAGCAGGTTTTTTCCTTCTTCTTCTTCTTCTTCTTCAAACTTTTAATCTATTTTCTTTTTTGTCGGAACATAATTCCAGTTTGCAGAGCATTGCACGTGTTACCTGACGCCAGACAAAGAATTGAACGCGTCTTCAGTATCAAACATGTGTAGTAAGGAGTAAGGTACATTTTTCAGGGGATGCTGGGGGGATGTAACATAAATTTTCTTTGGCTGAGCGGCTCTGGGCGACTGGTCCTAGACAAAGCTTGGCCCCGGCGGAAGATGCAGGGGCAGTGGCTGCTGACGAGCCAGTCAGAAAGACGAACCCCGAATGATGAAACCGATGCGCTGCAGGGATCGGGTTAGCGGGGCTCTTGGTGGGCAGATGGGCAGCTGAATGGGCCATGGGCCATGGGCCAAAAATGACCCTGCACCCGAGGATTCGGGGCCAGGAACTCTAAAAATATTTGGTTCCTGCCACGGTACATTATGTTCGCGTTTGGGTCGGGCAGGCATAGGCAAACATTGGCATGCTTTGGGAAGTAATAATTTGAGCCGGAGTGGGCGAGAGCCACAGACGAGCACTAATGCCGTGCTAGCCGCGCCTACTGTAGCAAACATTTCTCAATTGGGCCTGCCCTTTTCCAACGTCTGCTAGAGGGACAGGCAGAAGTGACATTGAATAGGTATGTAGGTAGGTAGATTACTTGCCGATATTTGAAGCATTCTAATGGAATAACTTATGGTATAAACACCCAAGTATGATAGCATACCAATGGAACAACCCGGATAGTATCTTTAAGCTATCACTGTATCCATTGCTAACTGTCGGGGAAAACCTGGCTGTTTGGTTAGTCCAGTGTCTTGTTGATTCATTTTCAGTGCATACTGCCCGGTAGGGACACCAAACAAGTACATGCACGAGTAAGTACCTAGCCAGGGGTAGGTAAGGGCTGAAATGGAAGGGGAGGAAACAGTCGAAGGCGAAGGCGCAGCTTGGAGACTAGACTGGTCGAAGAGCCCACACACCTACATCATCCGCCTCCAGTTCATAGCATTGTTTCTCTCCACTCGCGCTTTCCTTTCCGTCAACCGCTTCCTATTCACGATCGTTGTAAAAGTTATTAGTTTGGTCAGGGTGTTTGCTGGGTTTTCTTCTTGTTGGTCGCTGCCGTTCGTTACCGTCCAGCATCCTTTCTTCCTCTTTCAACCCTCGTTTGACTGCCAGCTGAATCGATCGCCTGGTGCCGTCCTAAGCTCTCTCTCTCTCTCTCTCTCTCTCTCTCTCTCTCACCATACTTCATCCATTCAATCTTCAAAACACCACACTATTATAATCCTGTGACACCTACTAGTCATCCTACATACCTTCTGTACCTTACGTCGTCCGATATACCTTCTGAAACCCCCACCCACCCACCCACCTTCCGATGTCGGTTCGGTCACCATCAGGAAGAGGGTTTGTCCAGCTGGGCACATCACACTCTAGTCGAGAGAATATGACGGGAGACCAGCACGGCATCCCTCTCGCGCCAGTACGGAGTACGGCGAGTTCAACGGGAGCTCGCAAGCCCAGCCAGGCAATGCCAAACGCGGACTCGAACACGCCTACAAACGGCAATGAGAAGCAAGGGTTCTTCCATCGGGGGCGCCGCCGGGCGCAGCCCGCTCCTTCAAGAAGCGACACCCTCGGCTCCAATGAGGTCAAGGTCAACGCCATGGGCAAAATCTACAACAAGATCATTGGCTTCTCCATCATCACCCGATACTTGGTCTACATTGTTCCCGTCGGCATCATACTGGCTGTCCCCCTGATTGTGATCGCTGTTACCGACAATCTGGACACCCCTGTCGGCCAAACCCACGGCGGTAAAGATGGCAAAGAAATCATCTCCGGGCCACCCATGTGGAAGTTGTTCCTGTGGATCGAGCTCGCATGGTTGACATTGTGGGGAGCGAAGGTCGTCGTCCATCTGATGCCTCCCATCTTCATGTTCTTCTGCGGTGTCGTAAGCGCTGGTACTCGGAAATACGCCACCGTTATCAGGGCCTTGGAGATTCCTCTCTCGTTGTTCTTATGGGCATTGGCATCATGGCTGATCTTCAAGAACCTTATCCCAGGCCAGTTCGATCCCCTTGGCTGGGTCTCTACACTCAAAACCATCCTGGGTGCGCTTTTCGTATCTACGGCCGTCTTCCTCGTCGAGAAGACGATTGTGCAACTGATCAGTATCACGTACCATCAGAGATCGTTCGCCAACCGCATCAAGGATTCGAAGCGAGAGGTCTTCTTGCTCGGGCTTCTGTACGATGCGTCCCGCACGCTGTTCCCAATGTACTGCCCAGAGTTCGCGGAAGAAGACTACATCATCAACGATAGTATCGAGATGATGCTGGGCGGCAAGAAGGGCAAACGCAAGAACGGCGCCGCAACACCGATGAGACTTATCGGCAATGTTGGTCGGATTGGCGACAAGGTCACATCCGTCTTTGGAAACCTTGCATCCGAAATCACTGGACGTCAAGTCTTCAACCCCAACTCGGCGCACTCGATCGTCGTAGAGGCGCTTGAGAAGGCTCGTACCTCGGAGGCAATGGCTAAGCGCATTTGGATGTCCTTTGTCTGCGAAGGCAAGGACGCTCTGTTCGTCGAAGACATTGTGGAAGTACTGGGCCTCCAGTACCAAGAAGAGGCCGAAGAAGCCTTTGCTGCCATTGATGGTGATGCCAACGGCGATATCAGCCTCGAAGAGATGATCCGCAAGGTGATTGAGATTGGCAAAGAAAGAAAAGCGATCACGAACAGCATGAAGGATATCAGCCAGGCTCTGGCTGTGTTTGATAACATTCTCCTGTTCGTCGTTCTGCTGATCGTTATCTTCGTGTTCCTCGCATTCTTCCAGAGCTCGTTCCTCACCACTCTCGCTACGGCCGGGACTGCGCTACTTTCACTTTCCTTCGTCTTCGCGGTTACGACTCAGGAATTCCTCGGCAGCTGCATTTTCCTTTTCGTGAAGCACCCCTACGATGTCGGTGATCGTGTCGACATCACTGGAACCGAAAAGGAGCAGCTCGTCGTCGAGAGGATCTCCCTCCTGTATACCATCTTCTATAGAATCGACAAGATGCAGACCGTACAGGTGCCCAACATCATCCTGAACAACCTATGGATCGAGAACGTCACCCGCAGCAAAGCTATGAAGGAGGTCATCGACGTCAACGTGTCTTTTGATACCTCATTCGAGGATATTGAACTTCTGCGAGTCGAGATCGAGAAGTTTGTTCGCCATCCAGATAACTCACGCGACTTCCAGCCCGATTTTGCCATCGGAATTGGCGGTGTCGGCGATTGTGATAAGCTGAACCTTAAGATTGCGATCAAGCACAAGAGCAATTGGCACAACGAGGCGGTCCGAGCTACGCGCCGGTCCAAGTTCATCTGCGCGCTCGCTTTGGCTCTGAAGAGGGTGCCGATTTACGGACCTGGAGGTGGAGGTGACGCCCTCGGTGCGCCTGAAAACCCTACCTATTCCGTGGCCGTTTCCGACGCAGAGGCTGCCGAGGCACGAAAGAAGTCCGCCAAGGCCAAAGAAGAGGCTCGCTTGGTTCCTCCTCAGCTCGAGCGCACAACGTCCAACGCCAGTGGAAGGTCCCCCGAGATGGACGCTGCTCGAAATCTCACCAACCTGAACACTGCTTTGGCTGCCGAAGATGATTGGGCCAATCAACGTGATGATACGCTGTCCCCACGAAGCCCGTCCATGGATAGAGTCCGCTCCAACGAGATAGACGACTTACGTCGTTCCCTGACTAAGCATGCCAGCCAACGCAGCGGACGCCGGAAGGCAGGAGACACATTACCTAGTCACGGTTACGGCGGTGACGCGCCTGGCATACAGGTGACGGAGCCAGGTTTTGACGAAGAGGCTGAGATAGGTGGGAACAGTTCTTATTACCAACAACGATAGGGTCGCTGTCTCACTCGTGACAGAAGGATCACGGAATAAGCAAAAGGCGTCCATAGACTGATAGCATGGAAGAACTGTTGTTTATTCCATTATCAATTGACAATCAATAATTCAATCAACCTTGATTCTAATGTACAATTGAACTGCAGTTGGTGCGTATGTGTTTTTTAATCCTGTTCACTGACAAACAAGCGAGGGAGGGGCAGTCATTTCATTGGACATCAATGATGAGGCCTGCTGTTGCACCTTCACTCAATGTATGGATGTTGCTTTCAGCGATTAGTAGACAGAGGGCGACAGCAAATCACACCAATTGAGTTTCAGCAGAAATAGGCTGCGAGTGTGTCTGTATGGCAAAAGCCTGGATCGGGTGGCCAAGGACCTATCGCTTCAAGGCACAATTCTGATGAACAGCTCTCCTTTCTTGAGAACTAGATAATCTACACTTTTGCCCCCGTCTCTAAAGACATTGGCACTGTTCGCTTTCAGAGCAAACTGGGGGGAATAAGGCCAAGACAAAATGCAACGCCGCCTAATGCAAATGAGAAAAAAAGCAATTCGCCGCCAAGAGGAGGTACCAAACAGTACCTAGAAGTCCCTCAAGACACTCACGAGATCATCGAGCTTACTGACTTGTCCCAGCAGCCGGCTCTGGATGTCGAGGAATTGCTGATACTCGTTGAAGGCATCGCCGTTAAGTTTCTCCTCCTCCATGCCCTGAACATCGGTTCGCTCTACGAGGGAGAGGATGTTCTTTTTCTTCTGGCTCTCGACTTCGAGTCGTTGCAGGTGCCGTACCATGGCCTTATACGTGTTGTCGAGGGTCCGCGTCAAGGTGCGGTGTTCATCAAAGAACCAAAGGAAGAGAGTGCGGGCTGCAACTCTGTTGTTATCCCTGGGAACTTCTTGGACGTCGAGAAACCCGGCCAGCTCCATTTCCACCATCTTCATGTGCACATCGCCCTTCTGCATCAGAGCCATGGTTGGCAAAGTCTTGTCGTCAATTTTCCCCTTTGCTCGTAGAATCTTGATGAGTCGAAGGCCTTCCCTGCCGAACGTATCCTCAATTATCGTGTCGAGCTCCAGGAATCGTAGTTGACGGAAGAGGACCTCGAAATCAACAGTCCACTCGCCTTGATCGCGTGTACCGCTGTGCCGAACAAAGTGAATGCCAGATTCTGCAAGGACCAGCAGATGTTGGCGCATACGCTGCATGCGCTCCGCCTTGGTTGGTCCCTTGTCTGCGAACGTGACTTTCGTATCCTTGGTGCCGTTCTGCCCAGGTACTTCTCCATCATCCCCGCCATGGTTTCCATTGAGGTAATAGCCATTTGCCGCTTCCATGTCCACATCAGCGTCATTATCCGGGTCTTCGATGGAGTTCTGGGCTTCGTAACCTCCCTCGTCGCCGTCGCCATCCCCAGAAGGCGGAAGTCTCTCAACCTTTTCGGCACTGGTGACATTAATCTGCTCTGGCGAAGGCTTGCCGATTCCCCCGAATACATCAACAGATGCCTTTAGATACTCGAAAATCTCAATGGTGGTAACCGTGGGAGGATTCATAGGATCGATACTGTCGTCCGTTGGATCAGGCTGGCAGCAGGAGAGCTTTTTGCTCAAAGCCGCCAACATCGCCCCATACACCTGAGCGGTAGTGTATCCAACATGATCGTCGACGAACTGGCAGAGTCTCTGGTTCCGAAGCTCCACAAGGCATTTCTCATAGTTGACTCGTAGAAGAACTGTGTCCTGAATATGCGAGTTAGTCAGGGGGTTTGCAACTCTAGCTGCTGCTGCATGGAAAGCCTACCTCAATCGGATCATCATCATTAGCCGCAGAGAACCCACGTCCTCCGTCCCCATTCGCTAGTTTGCGACGCTTGGCACCAGACCCGTAAAGGTATGTAGGTTCCAGCTGCATTTTGAGATGTTGGCTTCTGTTGCGGATTTCCCTGACGGTGTTGACAACCCTCGTTTCATGTTCCCCCTTTTGTTTGCCGCGCAGACCGCTAGGATACGCCTTCATAAGGTCCTTGTCAACCTCACTTTTGATGTCCTCGGGAGATTGGAGCATTTTGGGGCTGAGCGGCTCCAGAATGCCAATGGCAATAAGATGCGCAATGTCATCGACGACCTGATGTCCTGATACTTGAGGTTTCTCCTCTGCAGCAACCTCAAAAGGGTCATCATCGTTTACATGACCGTTGCTTGGATCCGACGATCCATTGACATCGTTTGGAATCTTGCCATGGCTCTTTAGGTAGGCATCCACAATGCTACCGACCCTCATATGGCCGGATGCCATGACCAGGTGCACTATCCTCTTTGCGTCTTCTCCATAGTTGCGGTGCACGCAGTCCAGAATTTTGCCATTGCGCACAATGTTGTACGCATAGTAGTGATTGGCCTCGAAGATCGTTCGCGAGGTATCCGAGTCGGTGTAGTGGTAGACCAGGTTCTGCTGTACCAGCACGACAAGGCCATGGCGGACATGACGTAGGCCTGTCGAAGAAATACGTGCGAGCTGCTGTACAGTTGAGCGCCCTGACGACAACAGGATCTCGAAGATTCGCTGCAATAGCAAAAAGCAAAGAGGTCAGTCATGTAAGGCCGTGGGCGCATAGCAGGGTGGAGCAGGTCATACCGAAGGCAGCTGGCCATACAGCTCTCTGATGAGCAGAACACAGAGCTCCGCCGCATTCTTTGTCTGCGTTGAAGAAGGCATGTTAGCGAGAATAAATCACCAAGAATGCCCAAATCTCACAACCACGAGCAGACACAGCAGCGACGGGTTGTGGATGTGATGGGCGTTGGGGTTGACTCACCACCTGCCACGACATGACTGACTTGTGAGGGCGCAGTCGCCGAGAGGATGCTGTACCGGTAGATTGCGATTAGGTGGGTTGTGATGAAAGGAATACTGGAAGTCGCCGAAGAAGAGTTGCTAAATTCCTAGACGCCTGGCTTCTAGAGATCCTCTCACGAACTCTAGAGCCACAATTGCTACCGTGGTGTCATTTGGGAGAAAAAGGTAGGTAGAATGGTCGAATATGCACTCGCGTTGCGGAAAATAGTCTGGTCGTCGCGATTGTTACAACCTACAGCATGAGCTGCAGAAAAAATTGGATTAACTCAAGTACCCTTTTTTTTCGGCGGGGTTATGCGCCCAGCTTACTTTTATTTTAGGTAGCCTCTTAAGGTCTTCACACCTCTCCTCCCTACGGAATACAGTGCTTTGAACTTGACCTTCAGCACCCAACTCTGATAGCAATGGTTTTACACATCTTCACAGCATAGGACTGTTGCATTGATTCACCCGCTACCTAGTCTATCTGTAAGGGTGAATTGTGATTTCCCACTTGTACAAGGTATGTGTAAGTGACATCATTCGACAAGCTCTACTCTTGCTGGTGGTCTCAGAACATTGATTCATTAATTGAAGTTGATGTAGTTGAGATTCGCCCTTGTTGTCGACGCTGTCGGTGTTGCCTCTTGTGACTAGAGCTGTCAAGCCACATTGTGAAGTGTTCAGTCACAATTGCATTCATATACCTAAAGTATGCTAACATCGAATTCTCCCATTTGTTCCTAGCATTAGAGAAACCAGACCCCCCTGGGAAACTAAGTACAAGTCGAGCCAGGAATTGGACAGCTCTTGAGCATCATTTTCTCTCTCGTCTCAGATATTTCTGCTCAAGTTAATACACTGTTACCATGATGCATCACCCTAGTATTAGGCACAGTAGACGAGTGACTTACAATTGCAGGCAGTTGATAGGTCAAATGATAGGGCGATCAGCTCAGCCTAAGCCACACCTGCATTTTCTGGCCCGAGCTTCCAGTCCGGAAACTGCCTGCAATGTTGCGATCCTTAGCCGAAAAAAGCTTCCAGCGTATTTCGACCCTCAAACGTTGCGTCTCATCAAATCGTCAATTGCCGACGAACACCAATCCCATTTCCGTCAAGATGATCTCCAGAGCGGCTCTCTCACGAGGTGCCCAGCTGGCCGCCCGCAGGCAAGCTTCGAGCAAGCTTGTCCAGCGTGGCTACGCTGCTGCTGCCTCCTCCGCTCCCTCCTCCTTCGCCTACGAGACGACCGATGTGGCCGGAGTCAAGACTGCCACCCGAGATTCGCATGGCCCGACTACCAAGCTGGCCGTCGTCGCCAAGGCCGGTACCCGTTACCAGCCCGCCCCTGGCTTGACCGTCGGTCTGGAGGAGTTCGCTTTCAAGGCACGTCTCGACGTCTTACGATCCCACTGCGTCGGGCAATTGAGCTAATTAGTTGCAACGCGTACAGAACACACAAAAGCGAACCGCCCTGCGTTTACAGAGGGAAGCTGAGCTTCTGGGAGGCCAATTGGTCGCATACCACACCCGAGAGGCCCTTGTTCTCGAGGCACGCTTCCTGCGCGAGGATATCCCCTACTTTACCGAGCTGCTGGCAGAGACCGTCTCTCAGACCAAGTTCACCAGTGAGTCAGCAATGCGAATACGCCCTGAAGATGAAGCTTGAGGCTCATGTGTGCATTCTTTTAGCCTACGAATACCAGGAGGATGTCGACCGAGTTATCCACATCAAGCAGGCCAAGGTCCAGGGTGACGCTGCCGCGCTCGCCCTCGACTCTGCTCACTCCGTCGCTTTCCACCACGGCCTCGGTGCCTCCCTGTACCCCTCGCCCTCGACTCCTCTGAAGGGATACCTCGACGAGAACTCGATCGCCAGCTTCTCCGAGGCCGCTTACGCCAAGTCCAACATCGCATTGGTTGGTGACGGAGCTACTTCGTCTGCCCTCTCCAAGTGGACCGAGCAGTTCTTCAAGAACGTACCCGCGACTCCCTCTGGCGCCATGACCCTGAACTCCAAGGCTACCACCTACTACGGTGGTGAGCAGCGAACTTCCCACACCGGTGGCAACTCTATCGTTATGGCTTTCCCTGGGTCCAGCTTCGGTAACTTCAAGCCTGAGATCGCCGTTCTGGCTTCTCTGTTGGGTGGCCAGTCCAGCATCAAGTGGGCTCCTGGCTTCACTCTTCTGTCCAAGGCCGCCGCATCTGCTCCTGGTGCCACCGCCACCGCGACCAACCTTGCCTACTCCGATGCCGGTCTTCTCACCATCCAGGTCAACGGTAGCGCTTCTGCTGTCCGCACCGCCTCTCAGGAGGCTGTCAAGGCCCTCAAGAGCATTGCCGAGGGCGGTGTCAGCAAGGAGGATCTTACCAAGGCCGTTGCCCGGGCGAGGTTCGACGCACTGGTCTCCAGCGAGTCGGGTATCTCGACAATTCTCGCAGCTGGCTCCGGCATTGTCCACTCTGGCAAGCCTTTCGAGGTTGCCGAGACAGCAAAGAGCATCGAGGGCGTCACGGCTGAGCAGCTGAAGACGGTATGTTGTTCACTTTCATCACATTGTATCAAGACGATCACTGACAAACAAATCCTACAGGCTGCCAAGGCTCTCCTTGAGGGCAAGGCCTCTGTTGCCGCTGTCGGTGACTTGCACGCGCTGCCTTACGCGGAGGAGCTTGGCCTTACAGTATAGATGGGGACAATGGACATGGATGTGTACCAACAACAATTCAGCACACTGCTGTAAAGACGAGTTTAGTATTTGTGCATATAGTAAATTCCCTAGAGTTTCCTCAATCTGGCAATGGTGAAATAGAGTAGTGTATGGTCCCGAGATCGTCCAGAACTGTTGGAATACATGATATCATCGTGTCTTTGCTCCTGAGTGATGTACACTCGCTTAGTGGGCAAATATGATGGAGCTGGCTAGTTAACCACCTTCGTGATACATTACGTAGGCATGGAATTGAGATATGTCTCGTTTCTCGGTAATAAATCCGTGCAGCAATCAACGACATCTCTTATTGTCGGACTCTCCAGTGGAATGGGCGTAGTGCAATCTGAAGCAACCTTTATGTACATACATGTAGCTGGCAATTTGGGCGAGGGAGTTTGGGCAGGCAAGCACTAGTCACGTGACTGGGTCGGCGTTACGGCAGCCGGCGATTTTTCGAGATCAGCTTCTAGCCGGAGCTCCCTGTCTGTCTATCTGCCAAATCAAAGAAACAACCTCACCCATACCCAACCTCATCATACCTCTGCGACCGTCAAAATGGTGTTCGCTTGGAAGTCCGCCGGCCTTAGGTGAGCCAATTGATTCCATTCGATATTCTAGCGACCGACACAGCTGCCGGGAGAGGAAGGAGTTGAAGCTAACCAAATGCGTTTCCACCAGCTACAACCGCTACCTCGCGATCGCATCCCGCGTCGTGCGCCGCAGCTTGAAGGAAGACAAGAGAATCATTGCCGAGCGTCGGGGCGAGACTGACTTGCGCTTCGCAAAGTGGTCGGTAAGTCACAGCAAACAATACGACTGCGACTTGTGGCGATGGACTGGTGACTAACAGATTATCCCGCACATCAGAACGGCAAGATGGGCGAGTCCAAGAACTTGGTTGACGCCAACACCTCCGGCATGGCTTCTCAGGCTGGTTCTTCCTCTTCTTAAAAACGAAATCCTCATCAACGAAACGCAATTGATGCAGCACTCGGAACTGGCGACGGAGTCTACCAGTAGCAACAGGGTGATGGCATGATGGATATCACACCGAAGAAAGGCCAATTAGAGACGGACGGATTGCGCAGCTACCCATGCATGCCGTCCATGTATAGCTGTACAAAATCAAGCATTTCATAGACACGGTCAAACGTTATCGATGTCCTCTCAAAATGTACTCAATGACTTGTCTGTAAGATTGCACCACGTAGTGAACTTGCTGCAAATACCAGGGCTGCCAGGCTAGAGCGCAGCCAGCAATCAAGGCTCAAGTCCAAGCCCCATTTTGTTGAGCTGCAAATCGGCTGTTTAACCCATCTAGCTGCCTTACCAAATGCTCAATGTCTCCCCTGCCATACTTATTTTAATTAAATTGGGCACATTAGGAGTGCCTGTAAGTTCGATTAACTACATACCTATCCCATTCGCAACCTGGCGCCAGAGCAATACCGTGCAGAGCGTGCTTTTCAAGGAAAACACTGTTCATCATCCCTCATTCCCTGCACGAATTGCACAAAACCGGTCCGTGGGGTTCTTCACATCCCCACTAGAGACGGTACAGTACAATCTGGGAACATTGAATGCCAGTCCTGCCCTCCCTTTACTGGTCTACTCTGCACTCAGGTTTTATTTTCATGTTGAAGCCCTACGGGTGGCGAAGATACAGAGGCTCAGACAGACTGCTGCATACCCAACAGATTTCGGAGCGAATACACCCCTTCTCGCCGGCACATCGCAAGAGGTAGGCGGGGCAAGTCGCCTGCCAGAGTCACAAAGATGGACGACGGCTTCCCGCCGCCTCCGAGCATGTCCCACCCGGGCATTGTCGCGACTGACATCACCGACAAGTTTGCTGCAGCTGTAAAAAGTGAGCCACCTCTCCTCTCCATTGGGCATAACCACCTCGGAACAGCTGTATGCTAATCTACCTTCATAGCCCTCCCGCCGGGCCAAATCGTCAAAGATGGCCACTTCACTTTGTTCGAGTCCGTCTCGGCTCTCGAGGTATGAGCAACGAGCCAATTGCTCTCTCTAGCATGCCTGTACTGACTATTTCCTCAGATCATGGACCCTAAGATGGACAGCGGATGTCTTGAAGAAGGGGAGTCCCTTGACGAGGAGTACGACACAGCTCGCGACCTGCTCCCTGAGGAGGTTCTTGGCATTATCGATCAACTGTTATGCCTGGAGGTATGGTCTGTCCCGTCTCGAAAATGCGTGTTTCGTCAGCTAACAGCGCATTCAGATGGCATGGCATCTTGGCTACCCTTTGTCGCAGACCATTTTGACCAGCGTCTATGTAGAAGCGCTTCTGCGAGACCCAAACGCACCTCTAAGCTCGATGACGTTTCTACGCGATTCTGCATCTCAAGCCAAGCAGCCCAAGTTCCTGTTTGTTCTAAGGGCGTATTGCGCTGGTATGTTGAGGGGGTGCCATTGCGTTAATGAGGTCGTCAAAGACGAACTATACTATGAGGTATGCCGTCACGTTACCCTGCTGGACCACCGATCCACGCAGGCCCGCGCTGACCGTGACACAGGAGGAAGACTTTGTCACCAACACTTACGACCGCAATTTCTTGTCGCACATCGAGATGACAGAAGTCATTGCCTTACTCCAGGCGACGAGAGCTGAGCTTCGAGAGCTTAGCAATGATGTGCCAAAGGATCTAGCCCTAGCCTTGGACCTGCGCCTAGAGTTGCGCATAGCCTTCTTGCGGGCAATGGAGTTATTCCCCCTGCGGAAATCAAATCCAGACTCGCTGAAGATGCCCTGGATCCAGATGAAAGAGCTCATGAAGCACTTCAAGAAGCAGCATGAATTGGCCAAGCCTGTGCCCGAGGCATTCAGCACTAAGATGCAACGCCGTCTAGCAAGCACTATGCCACCCAGGCCCATTGTCCATCTCAGCTTCGACGACACGTACGCCCACTTTGAGCAGATGTTCCAGGATGGGAAGGATGCAATGGATGTACTGAAATACGTCGATCCACAAAGCCTTCTGGTAAGTTTGCTCGTACTGCATTCAGCACGCTCAGTAGCTAACATGAGATCAGCACTTTGTGTCTACGTTTCAAGCGAGAGACCCCCAGCCGCTTGTGTTCATCAGAACCATGACGCAGGGTCTGCTATTCAAGGACATGATCGTACTCGGTCACCACAGCATACGGAGAATACTTGACGACGACCTTGCGATTGTGGTATTGCCGAGTGCACGCCAACTAGACCCAGCAAACGACACAATAGAAGTTCCAACAGATCCTCGTCACCAGCTGGCTGTGCAGATGGAGACGTTCCGCCAACGTGCCGCCGAGTGCTACCTAGATCTCTTCCGGATATTCTGCCAGAACCGATGCAGAGTGAGACGGACACTCTGCCATAGCATCCAGCAGTGGGATCATCTTCAGGCTGATGTGGAGGAGATTGATGGGCTTCTACAAGTCTGCTTAGATGAGAAGTCTCTCACCACTGCGATGGGTAACATCGGACACTCGCTACCCCTATCATCATGGGCATATCTTTACAAATTACGCCAGATGGAGTGGATCGTCCAGCTGGGCTTTGAACTGGACGTCTACCAGCCAGATGAACTGGCGGGTATGTACTGGTATTTGAACTACCTGGCTAAAACCCGAGCGCAGCACGGTGATCGGATTAAGACGTTCGTACTGAGGGATTTCACTGCGGCCCAAGAGTCTTCGTCGTGGAGCCAGGCTAAAGAGAGGAACTACACACGCTCCATCGCCTACATCCGTGTGACGATGCTCGACGCCGCCTGCACATGGGAGTTTGCAGATGGCCTTTGCTGCCTCTATACGGTGCTGCAGCGCCTGAACCTTGTCAAGACGCCCTCACGCCCCTATAGTAACGATGAGCACCGTTACGAGATCCGCATGAAGCCATTTGTCAACATTGGTCTGCCGCAACTGCCCTCTTTCGACGACTTCACCAAGGCCACGGCCCAGCCTGAGACCTCCATTACCGAGCTGCTCAAGTACGCCGAGAATGCCGTCGGCGGCGCTAAGAAGGGGTACGAGGCCCTGAGCCGCATGAACGATCTCCAGACTTTCTCGGTCGGCTGCCACGATCGCTGGCTCGCGAATATCAAGGGTTGTCAGAAGTCGGCCATCTTCGCGGGCATCGCCATCACGGCCCTGCAGAAAGCCATCGAGACGGAAGGCGAGAACGCCGCCGATCTGAAGGTCAACGTAGAACTCCCGCAGCCTGGAAAGGGGTACCACGATTGGTGGATTGTGCCTAAGATATTACCCAAGACTGAATCCTGATACGGTTTGGGGTTTGACATGATATCCAGCGTACATGTCAGGGCATCACATCATGATCAAAACATATCATTTCCAAGCGAACAAGATGATGCAGGGCCTATTATTTACAGTTACCATGTCACTGTTGCTGTAAATTCAAGCAGGAAGCGAGTACGCCCTCCGGATTGTCGACTTTGGCAAGCGGAGAAACCAAAGACAGACAGATTGCATCAGATATATTGATTCGTTGTCTACTTACTATGTTAGAACCTGCTCTTGTGATTGTAAACCGGGGTGTGTCCCTCCAACCTCGTACATACCATTTTCCCAAGAGGGTGCACAGTTTGGCGATTTTGTAAACAAGTGAGATATGCGTCATCGGGGTCCGTTCCTTCTATGCTTGACTTTCGAAGTCCGCAAAAGCACCAAACCAAGGTTGCAAGTACATGGGAAAATAACAAAACGAAGACAAACATATTAACAATAACCACCCGAGAGATTGGACCTTCTTGTTGTAGACAAGTCACAAGGGCAGTGTCTATCTTATATTATGCTTTGAGTGCTTTCCTAGCAGCCATGACACCTCGTAATCGCACGCTCTGTTCATAGAGGACGTCTTTGAAGGCGAAGAGGAAAGCGGCAGTGAGGACGCTCTGCGTGACCTTGGGCGCGATGCCCTTGTAGAGACCCTTGTAGCCCTCCTCCTTGATGACGCGGCTAATAGCCTCGGTCATGCCCTCACGCTTCTCACCGTGGGCCGCAACGTGCATCTGGCTCTTGACGGTGATGTAGGGGTAGGTGATGGAGGTGGCGAAGAGCTTGCCGAGGGCGCCGAGCAGGAAAGCGACTCCCGCGGTGATGTTGGCCTTGCGCCGGCGCTCGTAGGCGTTCTTCATCTGCTCGAACAGCGTGTACTGGAGGATGGGGTTGATGACGAGGACGAGGGCGGGCACGACGCCGCGGAAGAGCGCCTGGGGCCCCTCCTCGCGGACCAGGGCCAGCAGCGTGCCGATGGTGGTCGGGCCGCGCTTGCGGGCGGCGCCGGGCTCGCCCGCGCCCTTGGCCTCGTCGAGGTGCTGCTTGCGCGTCGTCATGCGCGTGTTGACGACCCAGATGGGGTTCGTCAGGATCACGGTCGCGGACCCGGCCAGCGCGCCCGCCATCATGGACTCGGCCGTCGTGAGCTTCTTGGACGCCCGCCCGGCCTTGACCGCCGCCGCCTCGAAGAAGGCCCGCGTCCACTCGTACCAGTAGTAGTACACGAAGTTGGTCACGCTGATGCCGAACACGGCGCTGTCGAGGCCGGCGTACAGGCCCGACACGCCCTCGCGCGCGACCAGGTGCCGCACGGCGGCGAGGAAGGACGTCTCGGCTCGGGAGGACTCGACTTGGGCTCGGGTGGAGAGGGTGACGAGGGGATATCTGTTGGGAAAGGACCCGATTAGTTACAAGGCCATAAATAAATATATAGTGCCTTTTCGAATGCAGTGGTAGGGATGATAACACACGACTCTGGGGTGGAAGGGAACGTGGGCGTTGGTACATACGTCAAGATCATGGCTAGCACACCGCCGCCAGCGCCGGCGAGAGCATGCGCGACATTGTCATTTTGCGGGAGTACGGGCTTGGAGGCTGTAGGCGCCATATTGTTGGATTAGGTAGGTACAGGCTTTCCAGCGCGCTGCGACGGTATGTTTCGTGGATCTTGGTGCTTTACGACACGAGATGGGCGGGTTGTTGATCGCGAATACCAGAAGTCTATCTTGAGTAAACAATGTTAATTCTACCTCAAGGCGACAGTTTCTGCAAACCTTCAGCAACTTGCTAGCATCAACACCTTTGGGTTTCAACTTGAAGTTATTACTCGCTCGGGTCGGGTAAGAAGGAGTACCTAAGCTCTCTGCGACTCGAACTTCCCTACCTAAATCGAAGCCGAGGTCCGGCGTTGGGCGAATGCGCATATGCCACGGCGGCAAAGGCATGAGGTCACCGGGGGCAGGGACGACGCTTATTATTTTTAGGGGAAGAATGCACTGAACAGCGCTGGGAGATTGGACCCTGTCCCCCGCATTTTTAATCTCAACCCGCATTGCGGCACTGCGCGTTGCAAATGCCCCCCTACTTCTATGGGGCTGCTTTCTTTCACATGTTCTTTTTGCTCCGTTCTGCAAAAGATCTCTGCTGAACGATGATAATCTACGTAACCTGCCAGGTAACAAACTGGCAGGCAATGATAAGCCCTCCCCGCCAAGGGGCGTCTACACTTATGTAAGCCCTTCTTCATTCGACTGCTACATAACATACATACATTGCATGTCCACCCTGCTGCTACCTACCATAAGATACCTACTGTTGAAGCGGCTACGCCTCTTTCCAAAGCATGGAACTCTCGAGTGATTCTACCTACCCGTTCTACCTGGTCGGTCCTTACATATGCGGTCATCATTCAACAACACTTCGGGGCGGCCCGCGTTTATGACATACCTGCTCCCCGACTCTGATGTATGTGGTCACTATGTAGAATTTCTTTCCCTCGCCGTGTCAGCTGTCCATTCCTCTACCCGAGATCGCCTTCCGAGTGTTGAGGACATGCAGAGACAATCTCCAACCGCTATCACATCTCGTATACGGTGTATAACAAAGCCCAGGCTTAAGCAAGGGGGTGGATCACAAGATATCAAAAAGAGCAAACGGCCCTAGTGTCCATAACCCGATAACCTTACCTGACGATGACGATTGCCCGTCGTACATGGCCTTGGTGTGCGCTATTCTACCCAGGGCACAAACGGGACGCCACGGCCATCTCGAAATATATTCTGAAACAACAATCTACCGTGTTGCATTTGCCCCATATTGGGGGAATCGTGTCATTTACCATGGAACAGCTCCTTGCTTTGTGTGCCTCTGCCTGGCGGTTTTCCCTCACTAGAGGCAGGTCACGTGCGTCGAGTGCGTAAAAATAGAAACTCCAACGTCGCCTAAACGGGAGTGGCTGGGGTTTCCAATGACCCCAAAATAGAAAACGGCTCCTTCACCATCGTCGTCAACCCCAATTAACGGGCGCCCATGCCGTGCCATGCCATAGCCACAACTGCTCCATACCTCATGCAGCTTGCAGCATATACAGTCGCCGGTCTCTCGACATCTTCGTCCAAGTCTTTGCCGCCTTTTCTGCTTGTTACCTGACCCGCCTGTCTTTCCTCTTTAAACCAAAACAGCAACCCCGTGTTAGCTTGCTACATACATTGCATACCCTATTTGACCCATCGAGCTGCATTGGATATTGGGCATGCCACTTACATCCGTCCGAGGGGCAGCATGACACTGGATTATCGCCAAATATGCAATAATTACTCGAGCTTACCTTAGCTATACCTGTCCTGTGGTGTTCTGAATTGCAACTTGTCGATTTGCTGTTTGCGACTCGGCGAGGACGAAGCTCCTGGATGATACACGCATCTCATGAGCAACCAGACCCAGCACCTGTCGCCATCCACCATCTAACCAACTCTAACCAAGAATTCTTGGTCCCCTACAAGCCAAGAGTGTTTTCTCCGATGGCTGTCACAATGAATTCAAGTCATCCGACGACGCCCTCAACCATCACTATTGTGTCCCCCAGGGCTGTAGGCACTAGACCCGCTCTCCCAGACAAGCGAGTGACAGAAACGACGATAGAAGACGCCTATGTCAATTTCATTCTTCACTGTAACCCGGCAGTGCCCTTAGAGACGGACACGGGGACCCTGCGGGAGTCGTTTCGGGCCCCGCCCAAGAGTGATGGCAAGACATTCAGCACATACACCCTGTATGAGCTCATCAGCCAGCTCGAGACCAAGGAGCTCAAGACCTGGGCTGAACTAGCCTTGAGACTAGGCGTCACGCCGCCTGACCAAGATAAGGGTCAGAGCTCGCAGAAAATACAGCAGTATGCTGTGCGACTCAAGGTAAGCAGTCCACCGTGTTGCGACGGCCATGAAAACCAAGCTCACCAGCATAGCGGTGGATGCACTCGATGCACCTAGACGCGTTCTTCGACTATTTGATCGGACGTAGTGAACACGTCTACTGGACCCAGATACCCACAGACCCGGATCCGATTTGCGAAGGCGGCCGAGATAATGTGGCAGCGGAGGATGACATGGCATTGCGCGCCTTGCTGCCTCAGATCCGCCCTAGGCGTGGCAGAAGGAAGCCCGAGGACGACTTGAACAAGTCTCCGTCTCAGAGGCCCAGACTATCTCCTCCCCTGAGCGGCGAGACTCGGGCTCCTGAACCATGGACTGCGCATCCTGACGGCGCCCGAACCTTCATGTTCCCGCCGCCGGACCAACTGAGATCCAGCATCCTACCGGGACCTAACTCGACCTGGAACAATGATGCATCCCAAACGCCGCTTAGCGCTTACCCGCAGTCTGCCATGACCCCGGTAAATGGCAAATTCTGGGCAGACGAACCTCGTTCGGCTCTTACGCCTTCGAGGGCCAAGTTACTCAGCAGACGGCATGGTGCGAAGGTCGTTTCCTCTGCCTGGAGAAGCGGCGGCGCGAGCACAGGTGGAAAGACACGCGGAAGGCCTCCCATCAATCGTGCCAGTGAAGGCACGCCTCCGGCAACGGCGGATGTAAACCGAGCATCTCAGGGGCTGATAGTCGATAACGGCGTCCCAGAGTCCACACAATCTGCCATAACCCCGACTATCGTGTTTCCGCCACCACAGGCCCCTACCTCGGCACCGGCTCCTACCTCCGTCCCGACCGACTCGATGGCGTCTCAAGCATCGCGCACTGCCCGTCCCGGTCGGCTGTCTCTTCAAGTACCGGAGCGAGTTGGAGGCTCCGTGCGCCTTGCCACACCGCCGCCTCCAGTATTTGGCGAAAATACCCACATCCAGAACAACGGGAACGGCACAGTACGAACAATGGAGGCAGAAACAATATGGCCCACATTGGGTATTCCGGCACACCCAGAAGGAACAGCCGCCACCACCCCTGGTTCAGATCCGCACGCGGTCAAGAAACCACCAATCGTGTATGAATACCCTGGCGGCGAGAGAGAAAATATTGCAATAGTAGAGAGTTGGTTCGTGTCGGATGTTATCATTGCCGACTGGTATGATGCAAACGACAACAGAATCGCCTCCTGTGGCGTGGACGAGGCCTTAGCCTTGGCAAAACATATTATCAACGGCATGGCGAAGGAAGCGCCCAGCCCTGAAGTATTCCTACTCAATCTGTCGGCCATCATGGGTGGCTGCCTGCTTCGATCGAAAAATCGCCCGTCCATCAAACGGCTAGAAACTGGGCCCGAGCATAACAGATATCTATGCCGATGGCAGATTCAGTACGGAACCCTAGTTAGTGAGTATGCGTTGGACGAAACTATGCCTCATCATACCTGGCAAAAGGAGAGACGGCATGGCGAGAAGAACTCTGGCCAGGCGAGCACTGGCGAGCCAGAGGAGGATACGGCGGAGTTCTGGAAACATAAATACCAGGAGCTGTTGTTTCAGCAAAGAGCGAACATCGACCAGGTCACGGATTTGCGTGTCAAGATCTTTGACGCTGTGAAGAAAGGGAGTGCGGCCTGATTGCAGGGCTGTCTCAAGCGAAAGAGCTAAACGAAAGGGGGTGGACGGGTTGGCTTTTGATTGATGTTGCCGTGATTTTGTTTTCACCATGAGCATTGTATGCTATATGATACCCTATACTTGTACGCGATGGGTTTTGACCCCTTATTTTCTTTGGATTCTGTAAGTCAATACAATAGAGAAATGCAACTAAAAGTCCGGTCAACTTGTCGGCCTGCTGCATTTGAAGGATCACTTCGGTGTTTGTGTAACAGCTTTCCGTCAGCTTACGATGTGACATGCCTGCATACGCATTCGGCGAAATATGCGTACATGCACCTGCCAAGCCATGCGTTGAATATTGGATGCCAATAGCACTTTGGCATCGAATCTAGCAGATCGTTTACGGGCGATGCTACGTGACCATTCTCCCCGTGTGGCTTAGAAACCTGCTTTCCTACGTTCCAGACTCTGGTCGGAACGGGTTGATGGGGGAGGGGGCTGGGCTGACTGAGCGCTGGCAAGGCTTACACTGCACGAGTGCCAACCTTTCAGCATCATAACTGAGTGCGAACATCACCCCGAAGTCGGCGAACGGCCAGACCCCCGTTCCTTACTTATGTGATACCGTAGTCACTCAAACGATTTGAACAGACGGCATACGAGGCCAGCTTTTGCAGAGACAGTCACCGGCCACGCCGTCTGCAAGCTGCAATGCAACTGCAGCGGTGTACATACTTCTGTATGGGTGTGGAAGTTACCGGCCGCCAGTCAGCACCATATCTTTTCCCATCAATAGCTGGACTCTTGCCATCTTTTGCTGGGCAACTTCCGGTTGTTTGCCCTCTAAGTTAAGTCACGAGTAGCTCAAACCTTATGACCTACGGATAGGATACATACTGCCCATTCAGGCCCAGTTTCCCCCAGCTGCCCAGCTGAAGTAAAATGCGGGGATGCCGCTGCCTGGGGAATGGGGAAACAGACAAGCAAGGGGTTAGCTGCTTCCTATTTGTACACGTCGTACTCCGTATAGCTGTCTCAACTCGCGCGACCACGCCTGAAGATCATAGGGATAAGATGTCCTGATTGCTGTTGCTCGCAGTACCATTACAGTACATTCACAGGAGCTGGAGAGCAGCTTGGATCACTACTTCATCTCGTTGACGTGGAAAGGATGCCCATAACAGCTCTAGTAAGTCGATGTGGGCATCATTTTTACATCCTAGTAGTAAGGTGGCAGTTCTGCAGGCTACAACAAGCTTCCTCCAAGACCCGCCCCAAGAAGCTAGCAAGGCTTGTTTGGTCCTTATTCGAACTCCCGATCGACTCGGCAAGGTTCGTCTCTTCACCTCGACCCGTTACAGTACCACTACATCGGGACCCCAGCTGCCAGATGGAATTGGATCATGCACGATATCCTGATGACTCCAAATTCTAATAAACGACCAATCCATCCCTTTCCCCACGGTCGGCCTCTCGAATGGATAGAGGGATGGATGTTGGCGTCGGCCCCCTTCTTTCTCCAGTACGTACGCACCTACATACCACTACATACCCAGTAGGAATTGGCGGCGTTTTGTCCCGCGGAGCCGAAACGTCAACGCGCTTACAGTACGAGATGGTGCCATACCAGTACACCATTTTCCGCACTTCAGCATTTCATTAACACTCCTTGCCTTCTAGTCAACGTCGTATGACCCCGCAGATATACACAATTCAGATGGCCTGGACTTCCTAGTCCATGGAGGCAGAGATTAGCTCTTTTCTGGGCTGAATTCGACAGTCGGAATTCCACAGCCTCAATCAAATTAGTCTCCATGCTCGATATTGTGACGTGTAAGTACCTATCTAATATACGTATACTTGTACTACTACAGTATGAAGAACGAAAAGCAGCACCAGTTAGGGCTTCATACCCAAGAAGTGATTGGCCTGCGGCATAGGCTACCTGGCGCGCCGCCGCAAAGGTAACTCAGCTCTAGGCAAGCCTTGATACTTACGTGCCATCCGATCCTACCTCTGTCTGTGCAGTGCCGTTTCTATTTCACTCTTATCCCTGCAAGGTTGAACATGGATCCTCTGGGCCGCTTCCGTTTGGGCCCAACCGTGTGTACGCGTGTGGCTGAACACACAGTGGTCTCACAAAGAAATGAGTTGATAGACCACTTTGCACGACGGCTTGTGGTCAGCCAGGCTGAGAAAGAAGCCTTTCTACCACCATGGCGTGAATTGACCTTTGCCGCCTCGGTGAGGCACAACGATGTGTCTACAATATTGAGTTTGTTCGGTCCGAAGCTGCTGGCCGATCTCTCCCCCAGACCACACCCGGCTATCGACGAGTGTGTTGCCGGTCAGCTGGTTACTATACTTTTCCTTGAAACCGGGTGTACTATATACAGTCCTCTCCCATATCATATCAGGTTGGGGGCCCTTCACAGCTCCCAAAATTGGTAGAGATGGAGCTAAGGCACAATGATCAATCAATGACAGGTCAAGAATGCCCTAGGATTGCAACTGGAGATCATTAACAAAAGTACATCCCTAGCTCATGGCGAGTTGCATAGGACGGTGATACAGCACTACCATGATCCCACTCAACCCTAGCCCAGCATCCTCCCTCCTCTACCGGTACATATATGTTAGGACCCTGATCAGCAGCAACAAGAACGTATCACCAGGCTCGAGAAGCTGAGGGTAGGTACATCAAATGTATTCTCTGCTTACGGTACCTCGAGTGGTGGCTTTTATTGTTCAAAATTAGACCAGCTGTCAATGCTTGCTCTCGACTTGTGCCTATATTATTTATTGTTGACTCACAGCTCCTCATGTTCAGATACAAGAGCTGGATATATCCCCGCATCTTTTAGACGCGTGCACTCTTGAATTGAATCTATCTTTCCATGGTAATTGTGTATCAACCTGCAAGTCTGTCGCGTTGGCTTGGGATTTGGCAAAGTCCCATCACTTACAGACTCGCCTACGATCTGCGAGCTCCTTCTATCGGACCTGACGAAGCTGAGCAACTTCACTTGCAACTTTCGCTCTACCCTCCTTACAATTAAATACCCGCCCTCTGGTACTGGTAGAAGCTTCGCAACCAGGTACAAAGATGGCCGACATCGAACCGGCTCCAGCGTAAGTCAACTCGGTCACACAGAAACCTGTTTGTACTCACACGCCTATCAGCTCGTCGCCGGCAGCTGCACCGCACTACGAAGTTGGTGGGGAGACGGAGAAAGGACGTCGAGGCTCGGTCGCTGTGGCCGACATCAACAAGAATGTCAACGCCAAGTAAGATCCAGTTCCCTTACACGAACCAACCATAAAAGTACCACGACGCTCGTGGCTGATAGAACGGACCAGGATCTCAAACCCCCTCGCTGGCGTCCCTCGAGGCGAACTTCTGGCCAACGTCACCAAGCTTGCAGAGGAGCAGGGTCTGTCCGAGCATCTTCACGTCCTCCGCCAAGGAGCCCTCGTTGCCCAAGATCCCAACAACTTCGAGGCCATTGACGGCGAGTACGCCCTGGACGAGACGCAGAAGGACGCTCTGCACCAAGAAATCCTCCACAAGTGGCGTGTGCCCAAGCTGCTCTACCTCACCATCATCACTTGTTCCATCGGTGCTGCAGTTCAGGGGTGGGATCAAGAAGGCAGCAATGGCGCGAACCTGAGCTTTCCTGCAGAATTCGGCATCGGCGGGGAGGACGATCGATCTGTTTTCTTGGTCGGGCTGATCAACTCGGCCCCCTATATTGGCTCCGCATTTATCGGGTGCTGGATCTCGGATCCATTGAACAACTACTTGGGCCGCAAATGTGAGTTGTCCTCAGATCGCCTAGCTCGGTACAGATGGTTCTATTGCTAATGCTCTCCAGGGACCATCTTCCTGTCTGCAGTCATTTGCTTGATCACGCCGATCGGTGGTGCAGTTACTCAGAACTGGGAGCAACTCTTGGTCACGAGACTTCTCCTGGGTATTGGCATGGGTTTCAAGGCCTCGACTGTTCCCATCTTCGCCGCCGAGAACAGCCCGGCAGCGATCAGAGGTGCTCTTGTTATGTGTTGGCAAATGTGGACTGCTTTCGGTATCTTCTTGGGAGTTTGCGCCAATCTTGCGGTCGGCAAAGTCCCCCACATTGCGTGGAGGTGTAAGTATCACATATCTCGAGAATTCGTATTTGGCTAATATCTCTACCTAGTGCAAATTGGGTCTGCGTTCATCCCGGCGATCCCACTATGTGTCTTGATTCCCTTTTGCCCCGAGTCGCCGCGTTGGTTCATGAAGAAGAACCGATATAGGGATGCATACAGCTCACTTATCCGGCTGCGGAATAATCCCATCCAGGCCGCTCGTGATCTCAATTCCATCCACGCACAGCTGATGGTGGAGCGCGAGGCCATCCATGGATCGAGCTATATCACTCGTTTCATTGAACTCTTCACGATCCCCCGCATACGACGTGCGACCTTGGCCTCATTCGTGGTTATGATCGCCCAGCAGATGTGTGGCATCAACATCATTGCGTTCTACTCATCCACGGTGTTCAAACAGGCTGGGACGGATGACTTTACTGCCTTGCTCGCTTCGTTTGGCTTCGGTCTGGTCAACTTCGTCTTTTCCTGGCCCGCCATCTGGACCATTGATACCTTTGGTCGTCGCTCGCTACTGCTGTTCACCTTTCCGAACATGGCATGGTCCCTGCTCGCCGCCGGTCTCTGCAGTCTCATACCTGGTACTGGAGGCGCGCATCTTGGGCTTGTCGCCCTGTTCATTTATATCTTCGCTGCTTTCTACTCTCCTGGCGAAGGTCCGGTGCCTTTCACGTACAGTGCCGAAGTCTTCCCCTTGTCGCACAGAGAAGTCGGCATGGCATGGGCTGTTGCCACTTGTCTATTTTGGGCAGCTGTCTTGTCCATCACCTTCCCGAAGATCCTTGCCTCGCTAGGTGTCGTTGTAAGTGTCAAACCCCGTCGTTTCGTTTCAGCAGAACCAGGCGCCGCCCCCCTTGTCTCGTCTTCTCTGAGTGGAACATTGCTAATGGACTGACTGTATCTTGTTACAGGGTGCCTTCTGTCTGTATGCGGGCTTCAATGTGGTGGCCTTCGTCATGATCTTCCTGTGGCTGCCCGAGACGAAGCAACGGACCCTCGAGGAACTCGACTATGTGTTTGCCGTGCCGACGAAGACGTTCATTCATTACAACACGACCAAGTGGATTCCCTGGTTCATGAAGCGTTGGGTCTTCTTCCAAAAGGATGCCAAACTGGAGCCGCTCTACCACTTTGATCGCCCGAGCCAAGGCTCCGACTTGTCGGACACCAAGGCCACTGCCGACCACACCGAGTCTGCTTCGGCCAACAATAAGAACGTTTCTACTCACCACGAGGGCGATGAGAAGGCTACTACGGCCACGGGGGTTGATATCTAGGCCCCCTATTTGTCGCCCTTTCTCTTCGGTTAGCATACATGTTCTGTGTTGTCGTTGTTTTTGAGGACGGCAAAGAAGAAAGAAAAGACAAGTTTAATGACGATTGGCCCTGGCAGAGTTCTATCTTGAGCTTGTTATACAATTAATTGCAAGCTGCGGCAAGCCTTTGGCGGCCTGCATATCTCCTAATGTGCGGTGATCTCGAATGGCCTCGAGGAGATACTGTTTCGTTTCATCCTGATACCATCGTTTGCGTTCTGTAATACCCCCATCTCTTGTCTTCGTAGGGGTCTTCTATATAGGCAATCCTATCGTGACTCGATGACACAACTTGTAACTCGTGAGTGAAGCTTCTCCCTCGCCAAGAGCGTCAATCTTTGGCACAGATGGCAAGCATCGCATTTCCGGCGTTGGGAGACGGGGCAAATACAGAAGCGTCCTGCCTGGTGGTGATTCTATACAAGAGGTTCTGGGCAGCCATGCTGTGCGACTTGCCATACGTAGCCGACCCCATGGGAAGATGCAAGCTCGAAACCAGTGATGACCAATACCATACTCGAGGGGAGAAGTGATCCATGGGATTCGGCCTTAGAAAGGATTGTCCACTGAGTTGCAGCGGCATGACAGTACGCTTCTGAGCACACTGACTATATCAAGACTTTTGCACAGGGAGGGCTATAGGTAAGTAACTGTCATTGTGAATTGTGTGGCCGCTGGAATGCTCAAACATACCTAAACCTTGTGTGTTGCTAAGGTCTTGTGGGTTAGTACATTGTTTCCGTTTGCACAGTTTGGCTGAACTTGGATTAGGGATAGGGAAAACGAGTTGACCGCCAAATTCTGCCTGCCAGAGAAGAAAAAAAAGGATATGCCCATCATCGTCCTATAGATGAGGGTTCTTCATCCAAGAAAGAAATATCAACCTTCGCAATGGGAAGAGGGGCTTGTCGGTCAAGTGACACTGGCCCTCCACAAACATCAAGAGTGTTTGGAGATTTCGAGAACTGGTGTTGTATTTGAGGATGAGGACATGATGGAGTAGCTGTTCGTAATATAACTGCTCATCAACCCAAAAGGCACATATCCAAGCTGGAGCGACATCATATCGAACCCCTGCATGACTGGATCTAGTCGAACCATTGTGTTCACGTACGAAATTCTAGGTCATCATAGAAACAGACATCAAGTTGGCTTAAAGTTGTCAATTCATATCCCTGAGCAAAACCCCTTACTTGCCAACTTCGCCAAACGACCCAAAAGCATTGCCTAAACATGAATACAACCATTGTATATATGGCAGGTCGCCTTTTTGCAATTCTGCTCTAGTACGCCCAAGTGAGCTAACAGGAGGTGATCGGATGTCAGACATGATCATCATATCTTCATGGGGATGTTTGGAGACACATAGGCAATATGGCCTGTGACAGACAGCCTTTAGGCAGCAGCAGGCGTCTTGCCCTTGTCGGCGGCAGAGGCGTCCTCCTCTCCCTCCAGAGCGGGCATGTCGTCGTCATCCTCTTCGTCGTCGTCCTCCTCCTCCTCGCCCATGGGGTTGGCACCACCGCCGAGCTTGGAGAAGTCGATGCCTCCGAAGTCGCCACCACCGGCGCCTGTGTACAAGAGAAGTTGTCAGTATGCGAATTCGCAAAGCGTGTGGAATTCCACGGAATGCCAGGTTCGAGTGCGCAGTAGCGCGGGGTTTCACGTACCACCCATGCCGGGCATGCCACCCATACCGCCGAAGTTGGAGAAGTCCTCCTCGGGAGCCTCGTTCTGCTCGTCCTCGTCAACCCACTTGTCGAAGTCGGTCTTGAGGAACTGCAGCTTCTTGGACTCCTTGAGCAGGCGCGGCCAGTACTCCTCCTTGAGCTCCTGCTTGCGCAGCTTAATCTCAATGTTGCGCGAGGTGTGGTTGATTTTGCTGTTCTCGACGTCGACCTCGCCGTAGAAGGCGAGCTCGAGGTGGTAGGTGGCCTTCTTGGTGTCGGACAGACCCTGGAAGTTCAGGCTGTCGGACTTGAGGTCCAGCTTGAGGTTCTCCTTCTTCACATCGGGGACGACAATGGTGAGGTAGATGAAGTTCTTCTCGGGATCCGTGTTGGATGAGCGCTGGGCCCAGAGGACTGTTGGGAGCGGAAATTTAGTCAGCCAAGTAAAATTTTAGTCGATCATGGTATGGCATTGTGACAGTTGAGAGCTGCGAGTCAAGCAAGCTATGTGAGGCAGGCATGGATAGCTGCACTGAAGAGCAGCACCAGCACCAGCACCAGCACCATCATCGTGGAGAGGGTGGGGGTTTGAGAGTGGCATGGCATGGCACGACTTACCTTCGGGAGTCAACATATCTTGAGACATTGTGACTGGGTGTGTAGGAGGAATAAGATCTGGGGTATCGTGAAGTGGAAGTGGGAAAAGGCGGAGGAGGGCAGATTGGCGCAGAAGAAAGATGCGACTTTGGAATAGGTATGTATGTTGGGGAATGAAGCTTGACGCAAAAGGTCAAGGTCGGAAACGAGGCCGTTGTAGAACAAGCGCGGGGCGAATCAGGGCGCAAATTGAGAAGGTCGTCACTGGGGGACGGGGGCTGGCACTGGGCACTGGGCACTGGAACTGGAACTGGCCTAGCTAAAAATACCTGTACCTCATGCAATCTAATCAACAATCAATTGAAAGGTGTGTATGGAAAGGAAGTTCAATCTATGGACTTTCAGGAGCAAGTAGTTTGGTAGGTAACCAAAACACGGGCAGCGCGGGGGGAGAAGGTGCTTGAAACAGAAGGTGATCGAATCACTCGCCTTCTCTCTACGTCTCTCTGTCTCTATCTCCCGTCTCTTCCAATCAATCAATATTGCGGTCAGTCTCTGCACTGCTGTGTGTCCTGCCAAAGTTTGTGAGGCTCTCGCTTTTGCAGTTAGCTTCTGGAGGGGGTGCTTGCTGCTTGGCTGCAACTGCGGTTTGCAGGCCTATTGAGGGGTCCAATCGTCTTTTCCCCCCAAATCCGATCCGGGTCGACTTTCGTCACATAGAACTTCTCAGAAGGCCCAAGAAGACGCGGCGTGACAGGGCTGAGCGGGCCTCCAGGTGCCAGCGCCAGGGTATGCGGCTTATGTGATGGTCGTTCTCGCACCTCCTGGTCTTGAACCATGTACCTACCTTACTCCGTACCGAACATGCATATTTCAAACACCCAACCAACAACGAGCAACTGGAACATGATCCTTCATGTTTGGATCTCAAGCTATGAAGCTAGTATTTGAAGTGCTGAATCCCAAGCATACATATCTGTATATTTGCACGCCCGTTTCTAGAATACACGTCGCATCGAGTGTTTGTACGATGGACGTTGCTGAAAGCTTACAGTTATGTTGCAGGTTGGTTGCTTTGGTAATAATACTTCGTCATAGGTACATGTACTTACTTGGCAACAAGAACACAGTCCGTTCACAAGCCAGCTTCTGTCAAAAAAAAAAGGGCCAGCTCGCCAATAATTGCCAGGCGACAACGACATAGATTGCTAACAGGCGTATTCTTCCCTAACTTGCTTCACTTATACCTGAATACACTGGCTGTTGTCTTTCAGTTGTCCTGTGTTGGATATATACGCACACAGATTGGAGAGAGACGAAGCCCCAGTGGCGGGGTAATGGTTCATGGCGAGGATCCATCATTCGCTCATCGACGAAAGATGTGCCTGGACCTTAAGGTTATCTCTGCTGGTCGAACCGACCGCACTGGGCCAGCCCTGGACCAATGGCCGGTTATGAATGGGCCAGCCTTGGCACTTAACCAAGTACAGATAGGCAGCTAGGTTACCTAACATTTGATTGATTGATCTGGTACCCAACCAACCAAACGTCACACGTCAGTTGTCGCAGTCCCGAATACGCAATTGCCATCCGCATCCCGCATCCCGCATCCCGCATACTGCGCCTGATACCCAGCCCGCCCTATACTGATAGCCGTATCGCGACCGTCGCTGCCAGGCACACCTCGTTTGAGAGCGACAGACGAGACAGAGAGCCGCAGCGTCCCAGTTGAGCTCTCACACTTGTCTCTCTAGCCACCACCCTTCGTAGCCCTCCTATTCTCGGGCTGCGCTGCGCAATTGCCGCAGCTGACTCTCCATCATGGAGAGTCTCAA
Organism: Arthrinium phaeospermum; assembly: GCA_006503535.1. Lineage (NCBI taxonomy): Eukaryota > Fungi > Ascomycota > Sordariomycetes > Amphisphaeriales > Apiosporaceae > Arthrinium > Arthrinium phaeospermum. The sequence goes on from QYRS01000003.1 coordinate 2,476,121, forward strand.
GGCTTTGTTCGTGAAGCCGGACCCCAATGCCCAAGTACGCCGCCTCCCCCTCCCTTCCATGGGGCAGCTGTGCCTTCCAAGCGAATCGCCATCTAACGTCGATCTGGATAGATGCGCAAATGCAACGCCCTCATTCGCTCCAACATCCGCAAACTCGACCGCGACATCAACTCGGTGAAAGCCGCCGAGATCAAGACCAAAAACTACATAGTAGCCGCCGATCGACGCGGCCAACGGAATCCGAACCAGCAGAAGCAGGCCGCCAAGGAGGCCCGCGACTTCGCCCGGGAGCTGATCCGGGTGCGCAAGACGTCGGCGCGCCTGACCACGTCCAAGGCCCAGCTCAACAGCGTCCAGATGCAGGTCAACGAGGCCTTCGCCGTGCGCAAGATTGAGGGCTCCATCAAGGCCAGCGTCGGCATCATGAAGGACGTCAACCGCCTCATCCGCCTGCCCGAGCTGGCCGGCACCATGCAGGAGCTGAGCGTCGAGCTCATCAAGGCCGGCGTCATCGAGGACATGGTCAGCGACACGCTGCCCGAGGACGGCCTGTTCGAGGACGAGGAGGACGAGGCCGAGACCGAGGTCGACAAGGTACTCGGCGAGATCCTGAAGGGGAAGATGGAGAAGACGGGCACGCTGCCCAGCGCCCCGATCGCGCAGGAGCCGGTGGCGGCCGAGGAGGAAGAGGAGGACCAGGAGGCCATGATGCAGATGAGGAACAGGCTCGAGGCTCTAAGGAGTTAGCTGCCCTATCTGCGTTGGATGGATACTTTGCTTGGGTTGGCGTTGGGCGTTGTCTACTGGTCCTACTATCCTCGTATATTGGCCTATGTAAACGGAGTTATGTGGCCCGGTGTTGGTCAAAACATCGTGTTCCTATCAAATCGGTATTCTCATACACAAAATTGTGAGGTAAAGAAGCATGCGCACGACCTTATTTTGGCGACTGAACTCGCCTCAACTATCTATAAGAGCCTGGGACCATTGGGTCAAGAGTGAATAACTTCGCATCCAGTCCTCGATGTGCAGTGGGATAAGTCTTTTGATCTCCTGAAGAAAACTAGGCTGCAGTGGCAGCCTATTATCTGCCATGAGTGCGTAGAGAACAGGGTTGGAAACTGGATTGAAGAGAATGATGATTGTTCTCTTGAAAGACTCTTACATGGCAGCCAAATACCCCTGGAGGTGAACCAATATTGTCAATGATGCCATATTCTCGGAAATGGTATTGTATATGAACAATCTATATACCAATTAATGGCCGGAAGCCGGCAGTGTATCTGTCTAGAAAGAATGAACGAGTTAACAAAAATACATCCCCAACTTCTCCTCAATTATTAAATATCCCCCAAAATCCCACACCCACTCGCTGCGCCCCTTTCAAACTGCTAGGCATAGGAGATGCTTTTTACAAAGCAACGACAGCCCCAGCGACTCCCATGGCAGCGGCCACCACCAAGTTGACAGCCCCCGTCTCCCGGGGCCACGCCGCGGCGGCCGCGTTGGCCGAACCACCCGTCCCCGTCGCGACCTCCTTGCGGCCGCAGCCGGAGGCCGAGAAGGTGGAGTAGGCAGCGAGGACCGAGTCGAGGCTGCTGGTGGCGGCGGCGGGCAGCCCGGAGCCGGGGCACTTGGTGGCGAGGGAGACGAACTCGGCGCGGCGCGAGCTGAAGAAGTCGTAGTAGACGAGGTTGTAGGCGGTCCAGGCCGAGGTGGCCGTCGAGGCCACCGTGACGCCGCAGATGTCGGACAGCGTCGTCGCCGGCATCACGGCCGACTGCACGATGGAGCTCAGCAGCATCGGCGGCGTCGGCATCGCGTTCAGCAGCGACTGCTGCAGCGAGGAGCAGTCGCTCGGCTCCGGCGTGGCGCTGAGGATGGTGGTGGCGTCGGTGACGGTCGCCTGGCGGGCGGCGACGGCGGCGGCGGGGGTGGCGGTCGCGTCGTCGGCTTGGCAGTCCTGGGCCACGGCGGCGTGGAGGACGGAGGCGAGCAGAAGGGCTGTCTGGTGGAAATGCATTTTGGCTTGAGGAAAGCGGCGTATATAAGAAAGTTTCAAGATTTTCTTTTCAAGTACTCGGAGTCTTGCTTTGAAGATTCGTGGTTTGAGTGATGTCTCTAGAGGGTTGTTGATGTTTAAACCTGTGTAAGATGAGGATGACTTCAACTCGAACCTGGCGGGTTCATCTCTCCTTTTATCTTCATTTGGCATTCTTATCGGCCGCGCCTCCGGCATTTGCACGATGACGAAGCCAGAGATTTGCTACGGCAAAAGTATAGACGTGATAAGAATAGGCCAAGCGCTCGGGACCTGTCATAACATTATGGTTCAGGGCTACTATAGTGGATCCGAGTATAGAATGTTCGTGGGCTAAGCCCCTATTTACGTGTTACTTGAAGCGTTCAAGGAACAATCCAGTCCCAAGACCTACCAAAGGGAGGTACATGGTTTGATATTATCATAGACATGCCCGAACGATATCGCGACTTCCATGTTAGTAGGGGGGCACTTGGACAGGTACCGCTTAGTCACTGCGTGATTAAACTTCATCCTTCGCGATGACAGGATCTGTCGAGCCACGCAATGGCGAACAGGAGCGTCGTAGTAGCCACGCACCATCAAATATGTCAGATCGCTAGATCTGTTCGAGAATCTTGATCCAAATGGCAGCTGATAAACTGTATCACCGCAATAACTCGAATCCTGCGGATCAGATGTTTCCTAGAAGATACCGCACCCTTGGCAATGCATTGCGCGGACGCCACCCGCCATGGGCTTAACTTACTACTTGCCATCGGTCCCCCAAAGTGAAAGTCGAGTGATTGGCAGTATTATGCTTGTGTGCCAGGGATAAGAAGGAACTGCTTCGTATGCGCTTTGCCGAGCTGTCTTGGCTCACAACGCCCTGTCCCAGCACCGCAGAGTGATGATCCCTGAGCGACGGACAAGATAACCATATGCCCGACCAAAACATGTGCGGGATGCCCCATTCGCGATGAGGAGGCTGCCCGAGGTTTGGGAGTCGAGTGACGGCAGAGCTGGGTTGATGTTGTAGGCAGCAGGGAATACTATAAATGGTTAGGCATGCGACAGCAACTTCGCCCACCGTCAACTTCCTCTGTCGGGATGCAACGCCTTGATCTTTCCATTTACTACCCATTATTACCCAGTCTGATGAGCATGTCCCTTTTCAGTTGATCATTCCTTGTGACAAGCACGTTTTATATGTTCACTATTATTATTATCATGCCTGAACTTCGTACTTTACAGCAGGCGTCCCTAAAGCTGACGTTGCCACTTTGGCTTTGGCTTTCTCGTCCTCGAGGACCTCGTCAAGGACTCGCGTATAAGTCCGGTTGACGTCCTCGGCTGCGTCCGATATATCCATGCGCCGCAGCTGCGTTTCCAGGTCGGCCAACATCCAAGCCTGCCTACCTCGCATGTCCGGATCCTGCATCGGGATCTTGGTCAGCTTGTCGGCCGCCGCCATCATCCCTGCGCGGTTGCTGCCGTCCGTCGACGTCTTGAAGCCGAGGTAGAGGTACCATTGCTCCAGGTGGGCGAACCGCTGCAGGGCTGCCGGCACCTGACCGGAGGCCCCGGCCTGCGCTCGCTTCTTCATGAAGTAGGCCATGGTCTGCTGCAAGCCGGCGTATATGGACGTCCAACTCAGCCCTGGCCGTTTGTCAATGTCCCTGAGCACCGCGTGGCACTTTGCTATGGCCGTTTGTCGGTCAATCAGGCCTTCGTCCGCAAGCGAGGTCAGGAGCCTGGATCGGAGCTGTAAGTTCTCCATCGCGAAATGAGTACAGTCTGGTCGGTGGCTGGCCATAGAATCGAGATACGACATGATGAAATGCTGAGCGTATTCCTGCACTTGATTTGGATTCATACGTCGGATCTTCTCCATCACCCGGCTCAGTGGATGGAAGTTGCCATTGATGATCTTACATAGTTCGTGGATGTATCCCACCAGGGATTTGGCCAGGTCCGGGTGGTCGACAAACAAGCGACATATGACGAGATATGTATAGATGAACAGACGTGGATCTTCATCTCTCAAAAACTGCTTGTACTGGTCCAGACATTGGCCGAACTTCTGGAACGCTTGGACAGTCTGGCCCCTCTGCAGCTCTGTGCGGATCTGGGCCAGAGAGTTGTTCCAGAAAATGAGCCGGTAGGTGTAGTCGTAGTTTTTGACTGTGCCGCTGGTGTCCCACAGCCCTCCCTGGAACGAACCTGTGACCCAGTCTCTCAAGATCCACATGCACTCCTCGGGGAGACGAATGGCATCTGGCGTGGAGAGTATACTTGGCTCGGGTGGTGGCGTTAACCGGGACACGGGACTGGCCATCTTGGCCACGCGTCCTGTGCCGGACGACGCCTTCAAGCCTGGACGTTTTGTCCGGCGTAGATAGGTCTTGACTCTACGAGGGTCAACTTTCCGGCCCTCAATCAACACCTCTGGTGTAGACTTAGGCACCGGCTCGTGGCTTTGATCTTGCTGAAGGAGCTGCGAGACTTGTTCGTATCGCAGGTTCTTCTGCAGACCCCATCTCTTGAACCTGGCCTTATACATCTTTTTTCTTCCCTTTCAGGTCAGCTTGGGTGCGCACTTTGTAAGACCAAGGCCGTTCAGAACGGGAAACGTACGTTGCGAGGAAGCCGTGCTTGTTGAGCATGCTATTCATCACCTTCTCCAGTGTCATGTCTTCGACCTCGTACAAGTGCGTGATGGTGCCCCGGTAGATATCCCAGTCGTCGCTCGACGCCCACCTGGGCGAGGCGATATTGGTAGACGGCTCTGGCGCGGACATGGTGGATCAACGTGTCGACCGCACCTTCCCCAGTTCCTCCAAGGTCCTCCTGGGTGGAGGAAGCCGGCTTGGGTATATATTGTGTGATTGGCCGCATGCGCCCTGGGCAGGCAGCGTGCTCTCGGGTATATCCTGCGGCTGAACGGGCAATGACGTTACAATGGCCGCCAAGCCCTTCCATTTAGACCCTGGAAGCTGAAAGGGCTGAGATTCGATATGGCAGCTCCACAAGCTTATATTGATGCTGACTGCATGCAGACAGCCGGTGGCCGGGGGATGTGGCAGGAATCCAGGGTAAATCATTCAGAAGATCTTCCCCCGCGACTCTGCAAAGGGGGAAGAGAAGGATGGAACGACTGACCCGCGCTTAAGATGCACCACCCTCAAGAAAGAAAGTCGAGCCTTACTTCGGAAGTGTTGACTCTGATCGGGGTGAGACAGGCAAACGTGGCTTGGACCCTTGTGTGAGCCCCGCGCCCAACCCCTGCAGGCTCTGGACTATATGATTGGTATCACCAAGCACCAAGACGCCGTCTTCTCCCATCCCGCGCCTCATTCCGAGGGGCAATCGCTGCAGCCGGCCGAGATCTCGTGGGCGGGGACTGCTTTGTACCGCCAATCCATACGACCGTCACACAACCTTAGCTTCAATGGGCTTCGAGAAGAAAAGTCCATGATTAGTCTTCTAGCTTAGTGCCCCAGGTAGTGCAAAGCCCACCGTGTCATAGATTGCCTTGGGGGCTTGGCCAATCGAGGAAGAGAAACTAGGATATCTAGGGTAGGCTTCCAGACTTCTTCTCCAATGGAGCGGCTACTGCATTCTCCGCGACATCACAGTCCAGTGGCGTCTTGCCAAAAAACTTGATTTCGGTGCAGCTGTGTGAGTTGCCTGCAGTTGGTCTGCCCGGCTTGCATGGCCGGGAGATGCTCGCAGCTGAAGGTCGCGAAACGGACGCACAATGAATGCATCAAGCACGCTGCGTAAAACCACCCGACAGAGCTTTAAACGTAATTTCCAGCGATCGGTTGCCGGCCGGGCTTATGATATACTCGGGTATATCACCAAACTAAGTAAGTAGTCAACTATATACCAAGGTGGTGCTAATGAGCCGGATTAACATAATGCGTTTTGCTTCCACTGAAATAGATAGAAGAAGAAGAAAAAAACAGCCATGCTGCCTTATGAATGAATGTAGGCTCACAGCATCATCGGGTACCTTGAAGTCTGATGAGACACTGCGGTATCGTCTCTAATATCAAACAATCCCTGATGGAACTGGCTGCCTCGTCAATGCCCTCTATGCTGCGCATCTTGAGAAAACCCTCTCTTTCTTTCTCGCGTCCATGGCTCCATTAAGCAGCAGTCATGCTTGGATCATCTCGGACTTCTGTCTCGGATTTGTGAGCGTTTAGTTCGCCTCTAGCCGCGGCCCCGCGTACTTAGCCTTAATCAACCAACTGTACTTTGAAAAGCCTAGTTGACCCGAGGAAGCCGGACGTTTGCAAGTCACATACCAGTACAAGCGACGTACGGAGGAGAACTTTCCGTTTTCCAGACGAGAATTCGAATAGCGCTTTGCAAGATGATGTCAAGCTGTGGTTAGTGAAGCCCCTAAGCTCGCTAAACGTGCGGCACCGAGTGTTCGGGTCACATTGACAGGAGCACTGCCCCCGGCGCCCGGCTAGTTTGCAGCCATTAACTCCTGTCTCCCTTTAACTCCTTACAGTACCCCCCTCGAGCCCTCTGGCTGTACGTGCTTTCGCGCGTTGGAGCTCTGCCCAGGACGGTGAAGAGGCGTGATCCTCTTCAGGAGTCGCAGAGTCGCAGAGTCGCTGTAGGCACGAGCGCAAGGCCGCAATTCCGCGCGACTATTCCTTTCTCTCCACTCTGGGTTTCTTTTTTTATCGTGTCGTTTCCTCTTTTCTCGTATTGTAGGTGATATCTTATAAGCCTGCCCCTTCGGCCCCGTAGAAAGCTAGGACACGCCGGTAGTTCGCTAGCCGTTCGCAGGTAGTTCGCAGGCGGTTCGACTCCACTAACGCTCCCTACTGGGGCCCACGGCATTTCCCGGCAGAGATTTCTGGTGATAATGGCACAGTCGGATCTCTGTTGTAATTTCAGTGATAGCCTTACCTGCATGCAACAATTTGCTTCTGCATCAAGGACAATCAACGGCCAAGACAGGGAGGGCCCGACCCCCTGCGCCGCTGCCCCGTAGCAATCGGGATCCCACCCAGTCTATCTTATGGACTGTTAAGCATTTTCTTCCACACGGAAGAAATGGTCGGCTCTGGTCGAGCTCTGGACGGCTCCAGCGCCGTGGCATCCCGTTGAACCGAACCAACAATACCTGTACCTTCTTGGCCAACGCTACAACAGCCGATGGACGAGCGACCCTAGCGGTTAACTCATTGTTTACCATGGTCAATCATCATAGCTTTATTCAATAGCCAGGTGTGTTGGCTGGTTTTGTACCCATCCCACGCATACCCACGTTCTGCCCTGGTCTATACGAGGCCGCTAGCCGTCTAATAAGGCAAGCACATGGGCGGGTGCCGATCTTAGCTGAATGGACCCAGCCGCCATCTATGGGTGGTTCGGTATGACAACCCTGCAGGCATGGATCTGCCGGTACGAGCTGAATGGTGCAAGTTGGTAGTATTCGGAACTTTGCTGGGCGCAGACTCGGTAGTGGCCGCAGACCCCGACGTTTGTCGGCACCAGGGGCGTAGAGCAGAGCAGCTGGTACTGGAGATATATAGCAAAGAAATGCCCTCCTACTCAGGACTGTTTACTTGCCTCACGCTCTTCTTCACCATCATCACACTCGTTGCCCATCATGAAGACCTCTTCTAACCCCCTCGTTCAGTTCCTGTGCCTCGCCGTTCTCGGCTCCGCCCTGCCCACCACTTCCAGCGACTGGACCACCGAGACGTACGATGCCATCATCGTCGGTGCCGGTACTGCCGGTATCATCGTCGGCGACAGGCTGAGCGAGGCCGGCAAGAAGACCCTGCTTCTTGAGGTCGGAGGTGCTTCATACAGCATCGTCGGCGGCGAGGAGAAGCCGGCCTGGTTGGACGGAACCGGCCTTAGCAGAGTCGATGTTCCTGGCCTGTGTAAGTTTTGACAACATTAATAAGTCGCTGTCTAATATTGTCCATTGTGCTGACTCCTGTTATAGACAGCACCATCTTCAGCAACCCCTCCGACGAACTGATCTGCCCCGCCGATGTCATCGGAGGCTACGGAGCTTGCACCGTCGGTGGTAACAGTGCCATCAACGCTGGCTTGTACTTCCAGCCCCCGGATTCCGACTGGGACGACTTCCACCCCGATGGCTGGAAGAGCGCCGATGTCAAGAATGCTACGCAGCGCCTGCTCGCTCGCCAGCCCTCGGTCACTCAATGCTCCACCGATGGCAAGTTCTATCTTGAGACCGCTTTTGACGCTGCCAAGGAGTGGATCGTCGATGGTGCCGGCTTCAAGAATGTCGATATCAACGGCGAGTATAACGACAAGGACAACGTCTTCGGACGTACCGAGTACAACTACATCGACGGCCAGCGTGGCGGTCCCACCCGGACCTACCTGCAGACCGCTCTGAAGCGTAGCAACTTCCGCCTCCAGACTGGTGTCCGCGTCAAGCACGTCAACCACGTTGCCGGCCTGGCCAGCAGTGTCACGGCCGTTGTCGACGGCAAGACCGTGGAGATCCCCGTCGCCACTGGAGGCCGTGTTGTCCTCTCTGCCGGTGCCATTGCCTCGCCCGGTCTCCTGATGCACTCTGGTATCGGCCCCGTGGATACCCTGGCCCGCCTGGCTGCCTCCGACATCTCGCCCTTCACCGCTGCCACCTGGATTCCTCAGCCTGCCGTCGGTGAAGGCTTGTTCGACAACCCCAACACCTTCATCCAGATGTCTAGCCCGACTGTTGATGCTGAGCTGTACAGCTACGAGTCTCCTTCCGAAGAGGACAAGGAGATGTACATCAAGTCTCGCAGCGGCACCTACGCTTTCGCTTCGCAGAGCTCCGTCTTCTGGGGCTTCATTGACCACGAGGATGGCACCAAGGGTGGCTGCCAGGGCACCATCGCCTCTACCGGACACGGCGAGTTCACCGACAACCACACCATCACCCTGAACATCTACGGTACCTCCGGCATGGCCACCCTCGGCCGCGTCATCCTCTCCAACGACGACAAGTTCGTCCCCGGCCCCAGCGACGGCATCTACTACAAGGACCCCCGCGACGCCAACGACATCGCCAAGTTCATCCACAACATCTTCCAGGCCCTGCCCGCCTCGACGCCCGAGCAGCCCGCCAAGGAGGGCCTGACGCCCCTCAACATGAACCAGAACTGGACCGTCGCCGAGATCGAGAAGTACATCACGACGCCCTCGGACTACGCCGTCGGCGCCGTCAACCACTGGTCCAGCTCGTGCCGCATCGGCAGCTGCGTCGACGCCGACACCAAGGTCATCGGCACCCAGAACATCCACGTCATCGACGCGTCCATTGTCGCGCCCCTGACCGTCAACCCCCAGTTCGGCGCCATGGTCGCCGGTGAGAAGGGTGCCGAGCGGGTGCTGGCTCTCATGAAGTAAATTGTTTGCTTCTGGCTGTCTGCCTGTCTCTAATGTGGCGGAAGAATAATAATGTGTATATAATGTGACGAGTGGCTCGACGATGTTTATTTGGATCAAAGGCTCCCCTGTATATAGAATTTGATACCCCTTCGATCTATGATAACTATAGTAATGAATTTGGATACATTCCTTTCTCATACCTTGATGAATTGCGCGATGGAGGGAACTTTTGCGATTGGTGAATCAGTATGCATATGTTGTTGAAGTGGTTGATACCGGTGAAGATACCACTACGATAAGGATAAATCGACACCTTCTCCATATCAACAGGCAATTCTACCGTAATCCTCGTCTTTTATTAGTTCGACTATCACTTCCAATTAGCGACAATGATGGCCGAGGGGGCTATATCCCAGCGGGAGTTATCCAAGGGAGCTTCCAGCAAACCGGGATCGCGACTTGCAGGACTTAACGGGCCTGTATGCGCTGTACAGCAGCACAAGGAGAGACACGGCTTCCGCAAGCCGGACGCTTACAGAGGTGGGTCAACGGGAAGCTCTCGGCGGATCAGTCGCCACAGGCTCAAAGGGGCGCCTTCCAGGAGCCGCCGCGGTAAGAGAAGCCTTCTCATGCCTCGACGCCCCAGGCTTCCGGGGTAGTGCAGGTCGTGGGCGTGTTCAGTACGGTAAAAAACCTCGGCATCCCCGACTTGATATGGATTCAGGGCAACTTGAAGTGGATCGAGAAATACGTGGGGATTCCGGATCCTGGGTTTCACAATGTCGCCCTTAGCCCCTGTGTGTCCACCTACCCTCCTACATACACACATACTACTACACCGACCGCATTTTTGTATTGACCCTTTATGTAGACATCAGGCACGCATTCCACGCCCTTGCTTTAGACGGGCGGGAAGGCCCATTTCCTCCTATTCCGTCGCATTTTCCTGCCGAGGTTGATCTCGCGGCCAGGCAGCCTGTTCCTTAGAGAGCGCATAGGGAGATCGCACAGGCATGGTAAGCTATCCAGGCGGACAGGGACGCAGCGCCTGAGCAGGTCGCCGAAGCTTGGTCAGATATGATCGACTGCGAGATGTACGAGGAGCTCAAAGGGACCGACTCGGAGCTGTCTAAGATTTGGTTCGTTTGGTTCCCTGGCGCTCACATCGATGTGGGAGGTGACAGCGACGATCTGTTGAAGAAATGGACAGGGGACTTTGAACGTGGGTAATGACCGAGCCAAAGCAAGCTCGATCGCCTGGATGTGCGTGAAAGTTGCGTCCTATCTCCAGCTCGACTCCGATCTCGACAATCTGGCGGGAGCAGCGGTGGAAGACCGCTGCGACCTCATCGAGCCCCTGCTTGGCCGCATCGCTCAGGGCGAGAGGGACTACGGCACTGGTTGGCTCATGCGCAAGGCTTGGGAGGCGCTCCAGTGGAGCGGGCTCAAGAAGGCGCAGCTGAAGCACGTTGCCAACAACGTCGCCAACAACGTCGTCCACGGCTGGGCCACGGGTCTGCTCATCGGGAGCTTCAGCGGTACGGCGACGAGCGCCGGCGCCGTCAAACGCACGCCCGGGCGGTACGTCGAGTATAAGGGGAAGGGCAAGAGCCCCATCAGGCTCAGAGAGACCCACGAGATGATCCACCCCTCGGTAGAGCACCGCGGGAGGAAGAAGAAGACGGCCACGCCTCAGTACGACCCGGACGGGCTAAAGGGGTTCCAGTGCGACGTGCGAAAGTCCGCCGACGAGAAGCGGTACGAGTGGACCAATACCAGCAGGAGCAAGGAGGTCGGCGTAGAGGTCTTGATCCTGGAGTATCTGATCAAGCCCGAAGGACGTCTGCTCTTGCTACGTAGCGATGCAAGACTCGTTGGAAGTGAAGGACACGATCTCAGACTTCATAAGCGAGACTGACATGGCCGTTGGTGCTAAGATTTCGGAGGCGGACACCAGAGCGACCGGCAAAAAAGGGTAGGTCAGAGACAGGCACAATCATGGAATTGGGCTTATGAGTTGCGATAACATTACAAGACTGTATTATACACATTGTTCTAAAACGTGGGCAATACGAGCAGACGGAAGGAACCATTCATTACCTATGACAACAAACATCGCTCGTCGCCTTACTGTTGCTGTGTCTACCTATTCGCTTTTTCGGCTTCACTGCCACTTGCAAAGTCTAGTACGTTACATCCAGAGAAAAACAATGTAATTCGTTTCGTCCAAGATAATAAATATGTATAGGGACAGGCATTGAGCGGGCTGGCACTGAGTACGTTCCGGAAACAGGGAAACGCCTGACAACCTGTAAATAACCAGATTACTCAACACAGGACTAAGACCTGTAACTTTGAACCGACGTCAGGCTTCTTAGTGTGATGGTGTCTAACCCGAAGTGCCTCTTCTGTCTTGTGCTAAAGCTTACTAGGATAGGGAACGAGCGTAATAGGCAAGGTGCTATACATTTAGGCATAGTATATCCACCATCGATCGCCGTAGATGGAGGTTTGTCACCGGCCACCGGCGGTTCCGTAAGTACGCATCGCATAGAGAGAAATGTGGTGTTCAGGTGGTCGCAATTCTGTGAAACTGTACACAAAGCGAACCGCAGCAACCAATAGTTGTGATGCTGCGGCTGGGCGACTAGAATGTCTTGCACGGGATCGTTCCTGCAAGCTGGGATCCATTTCAGTGGTTCTGGTATAATATACGGATACATGTAGCCAAGACTGGCGATGCACAGCCGTCATAAAACTAGCGTGGAACCAGATCTGCTGTATAAATTAAGGAAAAAAGAATGAATAAATATACTAATGCTTAGAACGAACTCCTAATCAATTCGATCGGCCGGTCTCTGGTTGCATAGTGCTGTCTTGAATGATCAGCGAATCGGTTCTTCGCTGTGGCGCTAGTAGTTATGATTTCTATGCGTTGTGCATTCGGGGCAGTGGGTGAAGGACCCCAGGGGACAATCAATGGCCGTGTCTCGAACAGTCCAACAGTCGATAGCATCCATCACATCGAGGTCGATTTGGTGATTACTTGCACTAGCAGAATCTTATGTCTTGCAGTACAGCCTATCATGGAGCGCCATATGGTTCTGGTGTCTGGGTGGTGTTCGTGGTAAACAATGGTTCACTCACCGACAGATAGAACGTACGTTAAGCCGGATTGTTTACTTTGGGGAAGCATGTCACAGATCAGCTTCGAGGGAGTGACGTCGAGTCGCACTGATTGGGCCAAGTGCACGACTTTTCGGCCTGTTTCACCGTTTCCTTGGGGGAGGATAGCTGCCCGGTTGCCCTGGTGATTTGGAGGCGGGAAGGCGCCAGCTGGGATTGGGCAGGCCGCTCCAATGTTTTCCTTGACCTGCATGCACCATTTGCTGGATGTGCGGCCCAACCCAGTGAATCCCCGATGCAGGCAAAATCCTGGGTTAATGGGTTGATTGATGGGCTAGACTGCTCTCCATCTTGTTGATCTCGCTCTCATATAGACCCCTCGGAGTATTACTAGGAGCTTGGACGGCAACCTTGCTCCCTTGACCTGACTTGACTCTTCTGCTTTTCCGACTGACCCTCCAAGCAACCATCATCAAGCCGGGTCCTGGCTGGTTTGCGCTTCACCTCTGATTTTTTGATACCAATTTGATCTTTTGTGTTCTGTTTCAAGCTGCTGCTGCTTGCTTACTTTGCTTTACTACTTTTGACCGTTTCTTTGGACTGTCCAGCAACCTAGGCGTGTGGGCACCCAGATTCCTGTGCTTGGTTCATTGTATGGTACCGAGCTACACCACGTACACGATATTCCACCAAGACACCTCATTCCTCTCCACAACCACGCCAGTTGCATTGCATCAACCGCCGCCAACATGCCTCCGGTCGAGCGCGATGCCCCCGCTGACCGGGTTGACCGGCCGCAGCATCTAAGACACCAATCGTCTGCCTCTTCGGACCAGATGCGAGGAGCTCTCATCCCAATGTATGTCATGTTTATTTGCTGCTGCTGCTCCTACTGCTCCCTTTGATCTACGATCTACCAATGCCTCTATTTCGTCGGCTCACACATCGCAGGTGGGATAGCTCAGACCCTGAGCGAGCGCCACCGCCTCTGCCCCTCAACCCACAATCGCCAACCGTCGGCGTCGGCACTTCTAGGATAGGCACGTCTGCGGCGATACAGTCGGCGCATGCCGCCTTGAATGAGAAGGCCCGCGAGAATGCCCTCGTCCCCACTATGAACAAGCGCATGACAATGAGCGGCGATATGTCTCCGGACAAGGCTTTTGGCGAGAAGGCACTGATCCCCAGAGGAAGCCCACACAAGCGAATGCAGTCTCTCCAGGCACCCACGGTCCGAGATCTTAGTCTGATGATCGAGGGTTCCAACAGACGTGATTCGGTCAGCTCTCTCAATCAGAGGAACCACTCGCCCGAGAAGAACAGCAGACCCGGAACGCCAGTCCGCGGACGAGAAAGCGAAAGGGCCGGCTCCGTTGATCGCGAGAGAGACGGCACTCCCACACCACTGCCTATCACGTTGACGCCAGTCATGCGCCAACAGATGAAGAGGGCGCCGTACAGTATCCTGGGCGAAAACACGCCTCCCCAGTCAGCGACAATGCTTGCACTGCAAAATATGCCTGCTGTCACCCAAAAAGATACACTACCCAGGGAGCTGCCCAGGGAACCTCAGAGGGAACCATACAGGGAGCCACACAGGGAGAAGGATGCCTTTATGCCAGAGCCTTTAGCCCCAATCACCAATCACTCGACGCCTATGGCAAAGGTGACACCATCGATGGATAATCTATCCCAGCAAATCGTCACTCTGACGGGCATCGCTACGTCTTTGCAAAAGGAGATGACCACGCTTAGCAGGCGAAGCAGGGACAATGCGACGGACCTCATGAGCCTGAAAGAAGCCACACATGCACGAGACGAGGACATCCGAAAAAGCCTTCGTGAAATGGCCTCTGCCAAGAAAGCAGAGCAACGAAGCTCGCGGGACACCTACGGCGATACCCTGTACGTAGACCACAACAGGCCACACGGCAGCCCTCCGCCATCCAAGAACGGGAACGGAAGACCTTTCTCTCTGCCTCGGATACCATCTCCTAATAGCTTTGCTGCTTCCATGAACGGCTCTACGCTAAGCATGAACTCGAGTGCCCCATCCCTGGTTGATGATTCGCCGGCCACACTCGCCTTGCTGGAGAAGATCATCCGAGAGATGGGCACCAGGGATGGACAGGACGGCATCGTGGGCCGACTGACCGAGCTGGCGGAAATGCTGCCAGGCTTGGCTTCATCTGCCAAGGTGGAAGAACTCATCCAACAACTCAGATCCACCTCCCAAGAGCTCTCACTTGTGCCAGCCGCCGGCCAAGGTGGCGGCGATGGCGGTAACTTCGGACGACCACGTAACTTCAGCTTCGATGAAGATGACGACGGATGTTCGCGCGAGCTGGACTGGAGTCAACAAAACGGGATGGCGCAGCGGGCCAATGCCCTGATACATGACAGGGAACACCATTCGCCTGCTGCCGCTCGTGCCCATGAGGTAGTCAACGAGGAGGTTATCAAGGTAATCCGCGGCGTTAAAGACAGTGTGGCCGCAGGTGGTGGCCTAACTGCCGAAGTCAAAGCTCTCGTTCGAGAACTTCGCGGCGAAGTCCTCGGTATGGGGCGGGACATAGGCCGGCGTCTTGACGAAGTCAGTACCAAGACCGCCGGTAAGGAGGAACCCGCCACCAAGATGCATATGGAGAGAATCGTCGATGAAGGTATCGAGCAGATGAAGCTTCATGTGAACGAACTTCTTAAAGAGCACCGCAGGGTTTCATCTGCATCCATGAAATCTATCGTCGACTACCAGGAGATCTACAATGCCCTGACTGCCGCTCTTCACGACGCAGACGCCAATAAGGAACAGCCGGATCTGTGCCGGGACGACGTTGTCAACGCGGTAAAAGATGCATGGGAAAATTACAAGCCAGACATTTCCGTCGAACAAATTGGCCTCGATCGCGACGAGATCCTTGTTTGCTTGAAGGAAGGCCTCGAGGAGTTTGCGCCGCAGCACGAAACACCAGAGGGTGTAACCAGAGAGGAAGTCTTCGATGCCGTTGTCGAGGGCTTGAAGCACTATTCTCCGCCAAAGGTCGAAACCCCAGCAGGCCTTTCACGCGATGAGATACTCGAGGCCGTTAGGGAATGTCTGGAGGAATTCGAATTCCCCGTGGCCCCATCCGCCATGAACGAGTTGACTCGAGACGATATGCTCGATGCTGTAAAGCAAGGCCTCAACTCTTTTGAATTCCCCAACAGCTCAAATGCGATTGTTCCTCATGGGGCCAACGTCGACAACAACGAGGTGATCGAGAGGCTTCACGACATCATGCAGTGCATGCGCGAGGAGTTCAAAGCTGTATCCGAGGAAGCAAAACAGACCTCTGCCGCAAACGGCAGAGATACGGAACAAGTCCTGGATGCAACGAGGGATGGCATCGAACAGCTGCGAACCCACATGGAGGAGTATATCGATCGTGTTAGCTCTGGGAACAGCCAGGCAGCTCATATGGACAGTCTTCTCCACAGCCTAGACGGATTCCGCGGCGAAGTTGCAGAGCTTATTGCCAGATCCGAAGAAGGATCTAAGTCAGTCCTCACCGAAGAGATCGGGTCGCTTCGAGACGCTGTCAACTCGGTGCTTGTCCCCCATACACCTCCTTCCAACGACAATAGAGAGCTTCTGGAAGCAATGCGAGAAGGTCTCGAGCGAGTTCGCCAGGAGCTGTTGCGCCCTAACGCCGGGACCGCTGAAGTCCTGGATGCAATGCACGAGGGTTTCGGTGATCTCCGTGCCAGCGTTGAGCGGATGAGCAACAAGCCTGTCGATCTGACAGCCAATGACGAGATCCTTGACGCCTTGAAGAGCGGACTCGATGGTGTGAAGCAGGACATCATCCTTCTCCGGGAAGAGCAGCACCCGAATGACAGGGCCGTCGCCACAGTAGGCGATGCCAGCAATGCCATGGTTCCTGTTTCTGTAGATGCTCTCAAGCAAGACGATATTAAGAATCTTGAAGTCATGCTTACCCAACTACGGAGCAAGGTGGAAACCCTGGAGCCTGCAGCACCGACGGAGAGCCTCTCCAAGCAAGATATAGCCGAGATGGAGGATATGATTCGCAATGTGCAGCAATCCGTCGTTGGAATAACCGAGAAGCAGGCACCTGAGAGCTTGTCCAAGGACGACTTGGCACATATGGAGAAACTCCTTCACAGCCTTGAAGAAACGGTCATGACTGGGAGGAAGAGGGACCCTGACAACCCTGATGACACAGGAATCCCCATCAACATCGACGACCCAGCATCGAAGGAAGATGTGCTGGCTATCGAAACTATTCTGCGCAACACCAAGGATCGAATCGAGGACCTCGTAGACGGCGAGCAGGCTGTCAGAAAGGACCACATCGACAACATCGAAACCCTGGTTCTCGAGACCAAAGAAGCGTGTGGCTCCATCACCGGCCAATTGGAGCTGATGTCTAAAAAAGAGGACATCGCGGCTGTGGAGTTACTGGTCACTCAACTCACGGCTGGCCTCGACGAGATGAAGGAGCGCGCCGAAAAGTCTCTCGAAGACCCCGAGAAAGTAACCAAGACGGACGTCAACGCCATTGAAGCCGTCTGCTATGACGTCAAGACCATAATAGAGCAGATGGTGAAGTCAGACCTTGCCGCATTGCCGACCAAGGAGGATTTGAAGCCCCTTGTGGACGTCACCAACGAAGTCAAAACCGTCCTGGACGCTCAGGTAGAGGCCAACGCCAACGCCTTCGAAGAACGTCAGGCCGAGATCGTTGGTGTCGGCGAGCGTGTGACTGAGGTCAAGACGTTCCTCGAGGAGTTCCAAGGTCTGATGAAGGGGAAGCTCGAGAACGAGGGCAACGGTCTTGAAGCCTTGCAGAAGCTTCTTGACAGCCTCAGCGAAACGATTGCGTCGAGCACCGTCGCAGCTGATCTAAAGGAGATGCACGAGCTGATGAAGGCGGAGTTTGAAGAATCCAAGAACGGAGTCGTCGGGGCTAAGCTGGATTCGGATGAGAAGCTTCAGGCCACCAGCGATACTCTGAGCGGCAAGATCGACGAGAAAGTAGGAGAGCTGATCAGCAAATACGAGGACTTCGAACTTGTCATGGAAGACCGCACAAAGGCCGGGGAGGCTCGAGATGTAGAGCTCGAGGCCGCGGTCGTTGGGACAAAGGCCATCGCCGACGAGCTGAAGCTACTGGTCGACACTCTTGGCTCAACAGTCACCGACTCTATGGAAAAGATGGAGATGGCTTCCAAGACGGTGTTCGGCCGAGTGGATGACCTTGTCTCCAAGTCCGAAGAGAATCACACCGACGACAAGAACGAACACTCCCTGACGCGCGACCAGATCCATGCTGCCGTGGCTGCTGTCGAAGGATTGCAAGGTCAAGTTGTGGAGTATCAGCCTCAGATTCTCGAATCCATCAAAGACGTGCTTCTCATCGTGGGTCAGCACTACGACCATGCCAAGACGAGTTCGACAGAGATGCAAAAGCAGATCGAGGATGTCAAGGAGAAGGAAAATCAACTCCTATTGTTACCGCCGCCCGAGAAGTATGACGATTCGGAGATGCACTCGAAGCTTGACAAGCTGATCGATCATTCTCACGCTGCCGACAAAGCCTATACCCAGCTTGACACTCTCGACAAGGTACATACGCAAGTACAGCGGACCGCATCCGACATCTCGAGCTTCTTGGAGGCGCAAACTAAGCGGATAGAAGCCGACCACGAAGACCACGAGAAGCATCTTCAGGAGGCGGAGAAGAAGGTGCATGAGATGAATATCAATCTCGCGGTGGTACAAGCCGAAAAGGAGCACGTTGAAGCCAATGTGAGCACTTTGCGGTCGGAAGAAGATCAGCTTCGCGAGAGCATCATGGCACTCAGGACGGAACAGGAACTTCTTCAGCGCCAAAAGACACGGCTGACGGCTGATGTGTCATCTCTCGAGACCGCGATGCATATCCGCCGCGAAGAACTTCAAGCTATGGAGACGAGGGCCGAGGGTCTCGAACGCCGGATTCTCGAGGGAGTTCTTGATCATTCGCGTGCACTCCTTCTGACCAAGGCGGGAACCAAAGGGCGTGATGCCATGTCTCGCAAGCGTGTTCCCGGTGCTAGATCCAGCCTGGCACCAGTCGATGCTGCCACGCTCAATGCCCAGCCCCAGTCAGCCCACCGCAAGGCCGTAAACATCGCAGTCAATGGCAACCGCCCCAATCCTGCCGGTGCGGCGCGGCGCATCCTCAGCCTCAGCCAGATCAACAACAACTTGACATCTGGCGGTATAAAGCGCAGCCAGAGCGTGCGCACTGGCAACGGACCCCTGCGTAAGAGCAGCTGGGGCGGTGGCCTGGGCAAGAAGTACGGTGACCTGGAAGGCGATAAGGAAAACGAAATCATCGATTCGGTTAGGGAGATCGACGAGCCATCGGACAACGAGGCCGATCCTGACGCCGTCGACGATGCCGCTAGCGAAGCAACGGCTGAGCCGAACGATGCTGACGAAGCTAGCGGCGCCGAGGATCTCGCTAGTGACTCCGGTACCCTCAGGAGATCCAGCCTCGGCACCACGGTCGTCACAAGCACCGAGACTGACGGTGGCTATACTGATGACGGTTACACGGAGAGCATCGCCGATACGGATTCGATAGCGGACTCGTCGGTAGTAGGAAGCGAGAGCAATGGGCTGGTAGTGTACGCAGCTTAAGCTGTAGGGGGAATGTGTACGGATTGATGATGATAGAACGAGGGACGAAGGAGGAAATGTCGCTAATGTCTTGAGGATGAAGGGAAGGGGTAAGGCAGGCGACACCACATGTTGTCTGTCGTACCTCACAGGTTGGTTTGGTTCGGGTTTCTTTGTAGATACACACTTTACGCGTTTCGTTGTTTTTATTGTACAGGTCTAGGGGCAACGGTCTTACGAATCATGATGAGAGTAGTTACTTCGTACTGCAGATTCACACATGAAAATATAATTTTGCTACCAGTATCTTCCTCTTCTTACCTCTTGTCAGCTGCTATGTGATGAACCTTACAATCAAGTAATCTTTCGTGATGTGAAATGCCCAGACAGTGCTTCCCGAGTACGTATCACGATAAGTTGATCTTAAGCCTGAAAAGGGTACTGAGTCGTGGCGCAGGGGCATGGTAGATCCTATGTTGTGTTGGGCATTAAGAGCGAGCTGAGATGCAAATAAAGCACAATTTGTGATTTCAGGGGTATATATTGTAGAATACAGATAGGCGACTACCTGACCGGGCATTGACTCTGCCTAAGACTCGATTTATATATAACCTTTTCTACGGGTATCCCATTACAGCATAACTTATTTAATCCTGTGCTTCATGCCAATGACCTCGGTCCCCATGAGCTCCCACAGGCACTCGGGCAGCTTGACGTGCATTTCGTTCTCGTCCCAGCCGTTCTCGAGGATGGCGGCGAGGACGCGGGGCACGGCCAGGGCGGTGCCGTTGACGGTCCAGGGGAAGGTCATCTTGCCGCCCGTCTTGAGACGGGTGGCGAGGCGGCGGGTCTGGTAGTCGGTGCAGATGCTGGCGCTGGTGACCTCGCCCCAGCCGTCGTTCTTCTGGCGGCGCGAGGGGAAGAAGGCCTCGATGTCGCACTTGCGGGCGGCCGAGGCGCCGAGGTCGGCCGAGGGCATCTCGAGGACGCGGCAGTGCAGGCCGAGCATCTCGAGGATCTCGGTCTGGATGTCGACGATCTCGTCAAAGAGCTCGGCCGTGGCCGAGGCGTTGGGCTCGGTCCAGGCGAACAGCTCGACCTTGTTGAACTCGTGAACGCGGTAGAGGCCCTTGGTGTCGACGCCGCGGGCGCCGGCCTCGGCGCGGTAGCAGCGCGAGAGGGCGACGCGCTTCAGGGGCAGCTCCGCCTCCTCGAGCAGGGTGTCGGCCTTCATGCCGGCGAGGGGTATCTCGGCCGTGCCCGCCAGCACGAGCTCGGGCTTGCCCCGGTCGCGGTCCGCGGCCGACTGCGCCAGGTTGTAGATCTGGGTCTCGCCGTGCTGGTCGCGGGGCTGGAAGCCGCAGGCCGCGGCGATGTGGCCGTACACGATGCTGGGCGGCGTCACCTGCTGCCAGCCGTGCTGCGTCGCCACCGCCAGCGCGAACTGGATCAGGGCCTGCTCGAGCCGCGCCCCCTGGTCCAAGAGGTAGTACCAGCCCCAGCCGGTGGACGTGGCGGCGCCCGCAAAGTCCAGGAGGCCCAGCTCGGAGCCGATGTGGACGTGGGAGCGCCAGACCCGGTCCGACTCGGACGGCACCGGCTCCGGGTGGTCGTTGATGTAGGACAGAACCAGGGCCTCGTCACCGCGGGGCGTGGAGTCGCTCGTGAGGTTGGGGATGGCAAGGGCCATGTCCTCAATCTCGCTGGTGAGGCGGTCCTCGGTCTGCTCAATGGTCGAGAGTTTCTCCTTCAGCTGTTTTGCCTCGGCCAGCAGCTCCTCCTTGGACATGCTTCTCAGGCGGTCGGTGGCCGGGTCCTCATCACCCGTCGTCGAGGCCGAGTTGGCAATCTGTTTGCGCAGCAGGTTGCTGCGCTCGCGCAAGTGGCGGGCGTCCCTCTGTTGCTCCTGCCATTGCTGGTGCAGGATGTTGATCTGCGCCGGGTATGCGCTCTGGGATTTGTAGTTGCGCTCGAGGCAATTTTGCTCGTAGAGGGTCGGGTTCTGGCGGATATGCTTGATGTCGATGCTCGGCCGGGGGGCGGTGGTCGGCCGACTAGAAGCGGGCTCTGCTGCTGTCGTCAGGCTGGAATTGATGGGGTTGGCACGGCGTTGGGCCGATGCATGGAAGAGGCGCGTTTGCGAAGGGCGAAAGCGACACCGCATGCAGACGAAAGAGGTCTGAGGCGGTCGCATTCTCAATACAGATATGGCGGCAATTGCTGGAGACTGCAAGGAGATCAGGTCAGTCTCTGCTTCTTTATCTTCTTATAAGGTTGGTTAAAGTTGAGACGAAGTTGCAAGCTGCGGCGGCGTCTTCATGTTCCAGCTGCCCGAAATTTTGAGATCGCCGGAAGCTCAAGAAGTACTTTCTTTCCACACACCCAGCTGGAGCTCTCCCCGCATTTTGGCAATTGACCGGGGTAGCGCTGCTTAGCCGTCCAGCCGGGAGTGGCATGTCTGATAAATTGGTCACCAGTCACCAAACATCGTGCCATTCTCTGTCCATTTATGCTTTTCATTACGCTGCTGCTTCGAGTTAACCGAGGGTATCGTCGTACACATTGCATCAGTTCTACGAGTGCATGCAGTCCTACACTTTTAGCATTATGTCCTGCCAATGCCAGGCTACACAGTCCCCCAGACCCCCAGCGTCCAGCTGGTTGCTTGGTTGCCCTGACCCCTAATAAGGCCACCAGCTCCCATGCTGGTCCGCTGTTGCTTCTGCTGCGCCTGCACGTCCACCTCGCTCGGCCGACTGGCCCCATTGACGCCCTGCTGAAGCCATATGTCTCGTTCAAGTACAGCCAGCGCTGGCACTTTAAGTTGCGTTGCCATACTCGCGCCACACCATGGTCCCAGCGAGTCAATCGCACGCAACGCACCCTGCACCGGTGCTCTGTAGTTCTTGTCCTGTCTGATGTGTTCTTCGACTTCATCCACATCCACCGGGGCATGTGCCGGGTCCAAAGGCACCGCCTCCTCTCCAGAAGAGCCGGATGTGTCAGTTTGTTGTATGGTGGGTATTGGCCCTTCATTGGTTTGTCTGCCTGGGTTACGTTTGAGCTTGGGGTTGTTCCTGTACGCGTCGGCGCCCTTGCCTTGGATCGGATCCCACCCTTTTTCCTGGGCCAGGAGGGAAACCTCGTCAAAGATGCGGCCGCGAAGCCCAATGATGTTGGAGCACCCGCCGCCGAAGATGATGCGCGACATACACATTGCCCTCACATCCAAAGGCAACTGGAGCAGAGCGCGGTATATCAGCAAGTGGAGTGGAAGTTCATGGTCGTCGAAGCATGCTGGCGCATATCGAGTCTCGAAGAAGGCGGTTTCGCATGGTTCGGCCAATTGTGAAAAGGGAACCTCTATAGTCTTGCTAGGCTTGCACGAAGAAAGGTGGATCGAAATAGGTGTAGAATCCTCGGCAGGATCTACAGGGTCAGATTCGTCGGCCTCATGAAGAGTAGGCAGTCCTTCGGTGTCGCCCTGTTTCGGGGTTTTCTCCGACTTCTTGCACCAAAGCATGCGCGTAGCGATTTCCTCACACTCTTCAAAGCTGATGATGTCCTTTGGTGAAGACTCTCCCTCTTGTTGTTGTTGTGATTCAGGGGTTCGACCTTGGACGGCATTCACCAAGAAGCTCCGGGTCTCCTCTAGCAGCTTCTTGCCGGCTCTGACAGTACGCCATGTCTGTACTTCGCGAAACTCGTAGACTGCAGTGACTATTGTCTCGTTCCAGCCAATGTCCACCACCAATCCAGATCGCACACCAGCCGCAAAAGCGGCCATGACCGGTGACGAGAGCAGAGATATGGTGGGGATCTGAAAGTTGCGGAAGAGCGTGCTGAGACTGGACGACAGGAGAGGGAGCGGGACAGCAGGCGGCAGCACCAGCGATATCCGGCGCGGCTTCGAATCGATCAGGAGATAGCGGGTGAAGGCATCTCGCAAAACACGCTCGAGCCTGTCGCCCACGAGACCCAAGTCTTGCCCTCTCACGTCGAGCTGCCAAAGCTCGTGGTCGCTTCCCCAGGCCTTGCCGGCTGTTCTCTTTCTCCAGTCATCCTCGTAACCAGGTTCCCAGGCTCGGTAGTCGCCGGCTCGTTTGTCGTGCTCGGCGTCGAAGGCCACGATCCGTTTGGGCGTAGAGTCGCCAGCAAAGCCCACACGCACTTTGCGACAACCCAATTCGATGATGATGATTTCTTCCTCGGCGCGGGCACTAGAGGGCGACCCGAATACCGAGGTGGATAGTGGTCGTAGTGGGGTGTGAGGAGCGCCAGAGATAGACTCTCTGCCACCGGAGCGAATGTTAGACACGGACCGGTGGGCAAGAGTCGGTCTTGCATCGGCGTCGGAAGCCATGATGATGGTTGTGTTGGATTGTGTCAGCCGGGTGGGTAGCTGGTCGTGTTGGCCTCACGTAGCGGGCATGACTGACTACATGCGGCTACTAATAGTTACACATCAGGGAATGAGTATGCAAACGCGCCGCGACAGGGCAATGCGCGGATGGGTTGGATGGAGCTTGGGGATTAATTGAAGGTGAGTGGGTGTTGCTCCAACTGACAGGGTCTATGTACCTCTGCTGCAGCTTAGTTCCCCCCGCCAACCTACAAGGGCAAAAGTCAATAATCACTGTCCCAATCCGACCATCCATCAATTGATGACCTCAGTCAGGCGTTTGAAACGAGCCGCAACGCTAGGAATCGATGAATTATCCACATACAACCTAACCTTAGTAAATGAATAGCAACATCCAACATAGGACTTGAGCCGACTTGTCCGATTAGTAGCAGGCTGATGGGCAGAGCATCAGCTGGCTGATCAAGATGGGTATCAAGGGGTGAGTTCACACAAGCTGCGATACAACTTTGGCCGCGCCGTCTCTAACATGCATCGCCCTTTTGTTCAGGATCTACAAGGAGATAGGCACTGGCGAGCGGATTTCGCTCACAAAGCTTGCCGTCGATCAGCTGGAGAAAACAGGCCGGCCACTAAGGCTAGCTATTGACATCTCCATTTGGCAGTTTCAAGTCCAGGCCGCGCGAGGTGGTTCCAACCCGGCAGTCCGTACCTTGTTCTACCGCCTCCTGCGTCTTCTCAGCCTCTCCATCCACCCCATCTTCGTCTTCGATGGACCCAACAAGCCCGCCTTCAAGCGCAACAAGCGGTCCGGTCGGGGAGATGGCGTGGCAACCGCCATGGCCAAGCGCCTCATCCGCCTGTTTGGCTACCAGATTCACGATGCACCCGGAGAGGCCGAGGCCGAATGCGCCCTGTTACAGCTACGCGGGATCGTGGACGCGGTGCTGAGCGAGGATGTCGACACCATCATGTTCGGCTGCACCAAGACCTGGAGGAATTGGAGCGCCGAGGGAACCAAAGGCAGCAAAACCCCCACCCACGTGTCCGTTTACGACACCCATCTGCTCCGACAGGGAGAATCGGGCCTGGACCGCGAGGGGATGGTGCTAGTGGCTCTGATGAGCGGTGGCGATTACATACCCGAGGGTATACCGGGGGCGGGGGTCAAGTTGGCGTGCGAGGCGGCCAGGGCCGGCTTTGGGAAGTCTCTCTGCCTCTTGAAGAGGTCCGACTCGGCCAAGCTCGCCGAATGGAGGGACGAACTTATCCATCAGCTGCGTACCAACGAGAGCAAATTCTTCCGCACGAAGCACAAGGCCCTCACGGTCCCCGAGGATTTCCCTAATATGGAAGTCCTCAGGTACTATACGCATCCCGTCGTATCCCCGTCAGCCAAGCTTGACCAACTACAGTCCCAGAAATGGGGCCGCTCCCTTAATGTGCTGGAGTTACGAGAATTCGTAGCCGAGACGTTCGACTGGACCTTCAGGGCTGGGGCCATCAAGTTCATCCGTGTCCTCGCACCTGGCTTGCTTACTCGGAAGATTATGGATCTTGGCGAGAAACGTGAAGATCAGTCACTCGATGTCGAAAGCCTGGAAATGGCGGAAGCGAGTCTGGTCAAATCGATCACGAAGAGTCGCGCTCACTTCAGCACAGATGCTACACCAGAGCTCAGGTTGAACTTTGTCCCGACTGATATTGTGGGTTACAATTTCGAGGAGGAACCCGAGGAGGAAATCCAGTCTGCTCGGGATGGGCTGGCTTTGAACAGCGACGATGAGTTCGACGCCGTGGCCGATGAGGATGGTTCAGAAGGAGTATCGAAACCGAGCAGGAAACCGTACAGCCCAAATGATGTAGACGCTCTTTGGACACCAACGACTGTCGTTAAACTCGGTCTTTCGATCATGGCCGAGGATTGGGAGGGGGCCCAGAGAGCCAAGGAATCTCGAAAGAAGACGAAGGCGGCACCCAAAACAAAGTCTAAAGCCGCCGGTACGCAAGCCGGTGCCCTGGACAGATACGTCAGGGTCACCAAAAGCAGCGCATCCATTCAGGTGACAAATATGGAAATACCAGAGAAGCCAGCGTCTACTGTAAGGGGTCGCAGTCCTCTCGAAAGCCTTCCGTCGCTTGGTACACAAAGAAAACCTTCACCGCCGCCGCCTACCCAGAAACTGGCTAAATCTCAGAACCCGCGGCCACAAGCCACCGCCAGCAAGCAGCAGCCTCGGACCAAGAAGAAGGTCCAGGCTCAACCATCTCAACCGGATGCCTGCGTCAACCCCTGGACGATAGCCGGCTTGCAGCACAGTCCCAAAGCCAGCAGAACTAAGAAGCCCACAGGCTATGTTGCTTCACCTGATGAGGCTATATGCATATCTTCTAGCCCCATTGCTTCACCTCCATCGCCTGCTCGCCGTCCCCTGACGCAACAGGCCAGGGCCGCAAAGCTAGATGCTGCGGATCCTAGCACAAGCCTGCACAAGAGGCGGTCTATCTCTCCATTGAGTCCCTCACCGCCAAGGTCCGGCTTCCCTGAAAGACCGACTAGTCCAAGTTCAAGTCCAAGGCCACGCCAGGACCGGAGGAAGCTTGCCAGGACAGAGTCGATGCCGGTCAGCCCTTCCGTGGTCCCTCCCAGTACCCGGAGCTCCACACACCGGCGGGGCGGGCTGGACAGGGTCCAAAGTGATGTGCTGGCGGATCAGACAGCGCAATCAATAGATTCAGACGACGATGACGACGACGCTCTGCCGCCGCTTAGTAGCTTCTACAGCCGCGCTCGTCAAATTCCGGTCGCGCCAAGCTCTACATTCTTCGCACCACCACCACCGGTGCCACAGGCGGCGGAGGACCTCACCGTACCACCTACTACATTATCCTTTGACACAGCAACTACAACTATAAAAGCCGCAACGAAGCCGTCACGCACCACGACTGCCAGGAGGGAAACGAATAAAACAACCAGTAAGCAGCAGCAGCAAACCAGGTTAAACGACAGCATCTTTGGTATGCGCACGACAAAGAAGGTGTACAAGCCGCGCAAGAGCAACCCGGGCTACTTCCGGGAGATCGATGCGCCAATGGACGACGAGGCCGAACAGGGTCAGGAGTTGAGTTTGATTGACCTGACCAACGAACCTGATGATTAGTGCGACTGGATGGAGGATAGGCCTCATGTGTACAACATTGTGCGTGTGTATTATTTGGTTAGGCGTAAGCGATGTTTGGTTTTGGGTTGGATAGGACATAAGAAATCACGAATACACATGACAGATACCCCTTAACAACCAAGCCTGAGACATTTAACGTGCGATGTACGGTACGGCATAAGTTGAAATATGAGCTTGTATTACCGAGTGAGGAAGACATACACACGTGGCTCGGTAGTTTTAAGGGCAATTGCATAAGGTCATTTGATTTTCGAGTAGTAGTAGTAGCATATTTCTGTACTTATATGATGGGTATCCTGCGACAAGAAAGGAAAATAGAAAAAGACAGCTCATCAAAACGCCAACCATTATATCCCCCTCCCCTCTCTTCCCGCCGTATAGGGGTGTTTTTGGGCGTATAGGTTGATGATGAACAAAATAAACCGCGACAACGAGAGTAATTCTTCAGCCACCCCGCCGTTCGTTACACATCATGAAAAGGTCGTCATAGTACATCAGCCAGCATACGGTCATTTTCGTCCTCCACCCCACTCCGTATGAGCGAATCCGCTCTTTCCCCCCCTTCGACCCATTATTCCTCAGCGGCCCAAGGCAGATCACGCTCCACGACGCGGATGCAAGTCAAGTAGCTCACGGGAGAGGCTGTCACCATACCTCCTGCTCCCGTACCGGGGGCGCCGTTTCCGTCTTTCATGCCACTTCCCGTATTGTTCAGCTCGAGCTCGAGCCCCGTTCCCATGAGCGGACGCACGAGCTCGCGCGCTGCCGACTTGAGCTCGTCGACGCGCTTCTCGAACCGGCGAAGGTTGTCGCGGCTGTAGAGGTCCGGCGTGAGCTTGAGGAAGCGCTTGCACTCGTCGTGCGTCAGGTACGAGGCGCCACTTGCTGAGCCCAATGCGCGGTACGTACGGCCCAGCGAGGCGAGCGTCGGCGGCGGCGGCGGGGCATGTGATGCCGGGACGACGGCGCGACTCGAGCCGTGGCTGCTACTTCCTCCGTGATGACTGCTGTGATGGCCTCGGCGACCATCGGAGGACGATGCGGGCGGAGGCGGCGGCGGAGGGGCAGGAGAGGTGTTATCTGCGAGCCACTGGCGGAAAAAGCTCACGGCGAGCCAATCGAGATAGGAAGTCGAGGGCGTAACCCGCTCGCCGCGAGAGTTGGTCAGATTGAGACGGAACAGCCTGCCCTCAATGCGCGCAATGGTCTCTTCGAGTTCATCGACTTTGTCTTCGATGATGTCGAGGACGACCTCGGGGAATGCGCTGCGGATGCTCCGCTCGCCTGCGGGCCATTGACCCACGACGTGGATCAGGGCCTCCTGGAAGATGATCTTGCTCCGACTCAGATAACCCAATCGCAGATACGAGACGGGATACTTGGCAACCTGCTTCCATAGCCGCGACTGAAATTGGAGCAAGTGGTGGTCCACGCGCGGGCCACATACGGCCAAGGCGTCATATTGGTCGGCAAGGGTAAGCAGCGATTTGCACTGCACATAGGCGTCTGCGATGTTGATACCGTCCATTACTGGAGGGTAATTATAGAATATCCTGAAAAGATTATCATAGTCGCGTAGAAGATCGGCGTCCGCTTGCGAGAGCGGGGGTCCTTCGTCGGCCGATGGAGGGTAGTTTTGCGCATGCCGCTGATGATTGCTGCCGAGTGAAAGATTTGCCACGGAGCGGAAGAAAGAGCTTGTCGAGTGCGTTGACGCCGATTGTGTATGCTTGTGTCGGCTTGATGATGTGTTCGCGATGGTGGAATCGCGTGCGCCAATATTTCCTGCACCGCCGCCGCCGCCGCCGCCGCCAAATATCGAGTTGCTGGGCGGTGGTGGCAATGCGCGACTGCTGCTGCTGCTGTCCGCCTCTTTCTGCACAAGCATAGGGATGTCGTCGGGGCCCGCCCCTGGATCTAGCTCGTACCTCCATCGCTTTCTCGAACCCCCCGGCGAAGACGCGCGCGGTCTTGCGACTTCGGCCGAGCTCCTGCCGCTACCCGTGCCGCTCCCGAAACTGACGCTGACGCCGCTGTCTTCTCCGATCCTCGAGAGGTCCCTCGTGGGCGGCGCTTCGGGCAAAGCAGGCAGCACGCTGGCCTTGCTCCATTCGTGGCTGGTGCTCGCCTCGAAGAAGCCCGAGCATCGTGTTAGGGTATGGCGGTGCAGGAGATAGCGGTTCTCCCTGCCGCCAGCGCGGATGACGATCTCGACGTCGCCCGAGTGGCTGAAGACCGGGAACTCATTCTGTGGTACGTAGGACGTCCCCCCGGCGTGGGATCGGTTGTATCGCTTGCTCCGGGATGAGACGTGAGGGCGCGAGGAGGTGCGCGCTGAGACGACGGACTGGGCGCCGCGGACGAGGGAATGGGACGGGTTCGAGTCAGGTTGCGACACCATGAATACAACTGTTCCTGGGATCGGTAGCTCCCGGGCTCTGTGCTATATACAAACGATTGGTAGTCGTTATTACAGCTGCTCTGTTACCAACGCTTCTCGAAAACTGCCGGGCTTTATGTGTCAAGCATAAAGTTCGGTAGCAGATGTCCGGCGATCGAATCTCGCAGGAGCGTTTGAGAGGCTAACTTGGAGTGGTGGTGGCTGAAGGCTCATTGACGATGGTATGATGGCAGAGGATTCCCGACCCGGAGAATTTCCCAAGCTTTTCGTAGAAAAAAAGGCCGTAGGTAGGTGAGTAGGTATATGATGTGCGGAATAATCCCGGGGAGATGGAACAACGACACGGCCCTCACGAACTGCTGTGACGTCCAAAAAGAGAGATATACCAAGGAAGCAGCAGACCGCCCTGGACGGGTCTCCGAATAAGATCGCTTTCTTTCGCTTGGACTGGGGAGGTAATCGGCACACGTCCAAGCTCGTGATTCGCGATTGACGGCAGGCTTGATTGACTTTCTGAGGCTGTGCGACCTTTCGCCACAAGGATGGAGGCCGGCTCACGTAAACAGGGGTGGTTGCAAGGTGTGTTGGGTATCAAGGAATGCCAGGGCGAGCGAGGCTTGCTATGTCACTCAATCGATGTTCAGTAGCGGATGGGGACCTTTTGGGAAACAGATGAAAACGATCGTGAAATGTTTATCAAAATCACAAAGTCGGAAATGCGTGCCTTGCCTCTCGAGGTGAGTGAATGCGGACAGCCTGCATACACCTAGTCTACTATCCGTAGGTACTGTTTCCTTCCCCCTCCCCTTCCGCGCGAGCTTGCGAATAAGGTCCAAGTCGCGCAGCAACTCCGCGTTCCAGCTTGTTTACAAGTGCTCCAATTGAACGAAAGGCTACACACGAGCTTGAGAGTCCAAGTCTGTGTAACGGACAATACATGCGCAGTGAGTGCGTGCTGTTGCTGTTAGTTCAGCAGACTAACTGATGGAGCCGAGCCATTCTGCCATTCGCATTCCTCGTTGCACGATTCCCAGCCAACCCCCAGCCAACCACTTTTTCGCCGGATGCAGATGCAGCGGCCCCCCCAAAAACTTAAGACCAAGGCAGACACCATGGCGACAAGTGGGCCAGCCAGCCCGCGAGCCCCGGCTTCGGCTGGCCTGTCGATAAGCACGATAACACGCTTCGTCCCCTCAGTTCAGCTGCTTTGGTCTCGAGCGAAGCGGAGTTCCAATCGTCGTAGGCCAGTTGTTTCTGCTCCTCAGGTCGGCTCGAAACCCCCTGGATCCTTGGTAATGGAGACGCATCGGAGGCCGTCTGCCCCCTCTCACTGTTGTGTCTTTCTATTCATTCTCCTCAGTTAAAGATTCTTTACAAGGAAGAGAACTGATACCAGACCCCACACGTGACTGGCGCTCTCACATTGCGAAGTAACATTCACGAATGAACTGACATGATGCATAAAGGAAAAAGACACGGCAAATGCAATGCCTCTTTTGAAACCAGAGAGTAAACTACTAATGTCTTCGTTTGATGATGGCATGCAATGTTGCGCCCCCAATTCTACGTGGAATACGGGGTACGATTGCTTCGTATGCCTTGATGGCTGTTATTTCTCATGTCATGTAATTCTCTTCGACCTACTGTGATGTGTGGTACAACAGATCCAAAGTAAAGGGCATCGCCCCCTTCTGCCGTTAGCTAATAGCAGGGAATTAATAATCTCTCTCAGCATTATGATAGCAAAATTTCGGCACTGGGCCAAGGAACGGCCGTACCTGACGCCGACTATTGAAATATTAGGTACCTCTCTTAGTTGAGAACTTGCCTCTTAAGACTGTCACTTTGCTGGCAGTCGTAGACCGACACATGTGCCATATTTCCTACGTACTCACTTACCTGCCTCCAACTAAACCACAGCCAGCGTAACAAACATGACCATTAAGAAGATACTGTCATCCAACGTTAACCGGGGTAGTATCGCTATAAAGGACTTCACAGACAGTAAGTTTTACAGTGCATTGTCAAGAAAAAGAAACTATTCGCCATTCCCATACAACTTGCCCTCAGCTTTGGGCTCTCATTAAATACAAGGGACATGCCAGGTCAGGTACTTATAGGAGTTATGTCCATCGATTTTACAGCCCGGACGAATATATATCCTTTCGATCCCAACCAAAGATGTGACCGTATTGCCCAAAGGCCCACATCAGGCAACGACCACGGCTTTGGGGAATGGTCACATAAAGAACAGTAAGATCATCCTCGATTCTTGATAAATAACTTTTTTGATTGTTGCAACTGGACTATGCCATATTGCTCATGAATATTCATACAGCTAGCAATACAGACCGTTTAGCCTTAAAAACAACGAATACCCGATCCCGGGATTTGGAAAACGCAAACAGCGACACCGTCTGTCGCTGATATGACTTTGAAAAACGAAAACCGAAAATTCGTAGCAAGTCGAGAACTCCTGCCCAACCAGCCGCACCCAAGCGAAGCCCACCAGTACACCATGTCAGAAATTGCATATTAAATAACCAAGCCCTCTAGACCGGCTGGCTTTAGCTCATGTCCATGTCGACGTCGAGCGCAGAAGCGGCCGCTGGCGTGGGTTGTGGGGTGCCAGCAGCTACCATGGGTGCAGTGCCTTCGAAGACTGGAGGAGAAGCCTTGAGATTGAGGAATGCCTGATTGAGATCCCTGCTAACAAGCTGGCCTTGGTGCAGGTCCTCCCCGAAGAGGAAGTAACCTTCCGAGGCCTCGACGAGATAAGATTGAAGACCCTTACTCTCGAGTTGTATATTGACATTGGTAATAGGGAAGTGGTTCTCGATGTATCGTGCCCAGCCACGGGAAGCGGCTTGAATGTGTTCGCTGTCGCTGATGCGACTCCACCCAATTCCAAGATGAAGAGTGAAGCTGTCAACGACAGTGTCGTGCGCGGGATTCGAGCGATTGGAAGGCAAGTTGGTGGCAGGGATCGTGGTGTTGTTCATGTCCAGACGTTGCGACTTGGCGCTCCTCAATGATGGACGCGCTTGCTGGTTGATGGAGCGAGCTTCTTCGTTGCGGCGCAAGTCATCCTTGGCCGCCTTTTCTTCAAGCCACGTCCCAGATTGGCTTTCAGCATTCGCGACGTAGGTGGACGGCGATTTTATGAGAACCATTCCTTCGCCGTAAACCCATTCATCTTCGGGTTCCTTTACAGGCTCAATGGTTTCACGTTTGGCTTCCTCAATGTCAAGGTTGATAGCTGCTTCTTCTCTTGACCGCTTGCGGCCTGCGGTCTGGGCGAGCGATGGCCGCGCAGGAGGCTGAGCCCACGCAGAAGTAGCAGCTTTGAAGGGCATGGCTTGGCCGAGAGGTGAGGGCTGGTGAGGGAACATGGGCATGCCAAAATGGGATTGGTGGGCAGCGCTGGGGGGCATGGTGAGGACAGGAGACTGGGTACGTGAAAAGGAACCCATGGTGACCTGTGATAACTAGATGTCAGATGGAAGACAACAAGTGTGGTTAGATATTTCCTGAGGCCGAGGCGACCTTGAACTGTCAAGACAGGAGGCGTGCTGGAACCCGTGTCGGTAGGCAGGCAGGAGGCAGGTAGGTAGGACGCAGGATAGATGTCAGTGAAGTATGGTGCAAGATAGGTCAACCCGATCTGGGAGGATTATATCAAAGACGGGTAGGAGGTGTCAATGGGAACCTCTGTGTCAAGATGGGAACAAGGATGATATAAGAAGGTAAGAGGCTGAGGGTCAGAGACGACGTTGGTGATGGGGGCGTAACGGAGGTGATGATGGAAGGGATGTGAGTTGGATGGGGAGAGAGAGAAAGATGGATGGGAAGAAGACGAAGAAAGAAGGAGGAAGTCTTAAAACAAGGATGCGGTTGCTATGGGAAGGCGTAGAGTGAAGTGGGAAGGAGGACTGGAGAGTGTGGGCATACAGATTGGACTGGGTGTGTGAGAAAGAGCGAGAGAGACAAGAAGTGCGATCCAGTGCAGTCAATGTGTGTGTTCGGTTCGGCTGATCACGTACAGAGCAAAGAGAGAGCGAGAGAGCTTGAGGTGAGGTGAGGTAGTGGTAGGGTCCTGTCCTCAAGCTGGGTAGGGGAGGTACCTGCCCAGGGTCTAGTGGTGGTAGGCCCGTCGTACCTTCTCGCCCGTTGACACTGCAAATGGATACATCGGTTGATCTTACCAGCCTCATTGTAGACTGGTCTCGTCTGGGGATGGGCTGAGATCCCGAAAAGACTCCATAATAAAGTCGTCATGTACATCCACACCATGCTAGGCATGAAAAGTACTTTTGCTCTCTCCGGCCTGGTGATTGGCCGGGAAACAGCCTGCGTCGCCGGGGTGGGGACCTCAACTTCCGACTTGACTGCCTTTGGTAAAGAGGCGGCGATTGCCTGCATGTCGAATTGAGATGCTGGTCACTGCGGCGGTGCCGAAGAATGATTGGCTTGACCGAATGGCGTTTTGGCTACCCAGACAAACTACTGCGCCTTTCCCTCTTGGGCTCTAGCGCAAGTGCATACCATCACCCTGCAGGAAGATTTTAGTGGCTGTTGGCCGGATCAGAGTCGGATTTTAGGACTCCTGTCTTGACTCAAGGAGTAGTGGCGAGCAAGCGCATCCTGAGCCTGCTCAGTGCTCAGGTCCTGAAGCATGGAGGCTGCCTTTCTCGTGTCTCCTCAAATGGCAAAATGGCTTGTTCCGTCCAGTCGTCCCCGCCCATTAGACGGACCACTGACAAGTGCTTGAGCTGCAGTCTGGTCGTTTCTCGAAGGTTTGGAACTTGTAGTATTGCATGTTTCCCGTAACCAACACTGATGAACGCTCAGCCCGGCCTCATAGTTACGTACTTTACGGTCAATCTATCAATGCAACCATGCTCCGTAATCATCTCGGCGCATTCTTTTCACCGATACTGTACAAGTGACAGGACCACCGAGGGAGGACCTTGAAGTGGTCCACCTTTGTTATTGCTCTGCTCCGGCGGCTCCTAATTTTTTTTTTTCTGTCGTAGCAGATCGCGACGCGGCTAACGCGAAGACGCGTTCATGTCGGGAATTGCTTACACCCCAAGAGTCCCAGACTATCGTTAGCTGAGCGGTGCGGGCTGCTCACAACGTTTTGCATTTTCTCCTTCAACGCACATACCTTTTCTTTCATGGCCGTCGCGTACTTCGGATTTCAGCGCAATGGTGTACCTGACTCCGTCCAAATAGTATATTCCTACGATGCTAATTCTACAGGTTTCTTCACGCCACTGCGAATGTCTGGTGTCTCTAATCATGGTCTGTCGGGGGTACATCTGGTTGATTCAATTGTTTGAACCTGCATTCCTCTGCTCCATATCGTCTTGCCCGTAATGCAATGCCTCATTGCTGAACAGAGCAGAGCCGCCCGAATTCTCTGTTCCACCAAATAGCCCACGGAACCCAGGTGCAGACAAGCCAGACGGGCTACGGGTCCTGCCGTAGTGCCTGCTGGAGTAGTGAGCGGCTCTTGACGCCACACGGGGAGCAGGAGCTGTGTGCGACCCGTCCAATCGACTTCGATGTCGAGCTTCAGGCAAATTTCGCGGAGTCTGAGGTTGCAATGAAGCTGGGAGCGAGTCGTTGTATACCCGGACTCCAAGATCCGTGCCCATCGTCTCCTCTTGGGAAGCACTCGGCCCCTGATCATCACGGCGCGTCTCCATTGCTGGCTGATTGGCCGAAGTCTGAGTAATGGGCCGTTCAGCTGACTCTGCATCATGGTCCACGGTATTTAAGGGGACATTTGAGCCATGTTCCGCCTACACCACCAATCAATCACTTGAACGAAGTATTATGTTGTTGTTGGGAATACGGCATACCGGAACTGAAGTGTGCGTTTCGGTCTGAGCTACTCGAGGCGAAGAACGACTGAATGGCGTCATGGGACGATGGTCTCTAGCCAGCTCTTCCGAGTTACCTAGTGGCTCTTGATTGAACATTCGCTGAAGTGCTGTTGTTAGTCTGGCAGTTCTATAGTGAAAAGTAGTAGGCGTACAAATGGAAGAGACAGCTCATCAGATGATGTCCTCGCACCTGCAGAGAACGGCGGAAGCAGTCTCGTTGCACTTGGATTGTGCTCTTGCCAGTCTCCCGAAAGGGATGAAGCACACGACGACGTGCTCTGCGAGCTTCCAGATGCCTCATACGATGCCGACACCTCCCTTGCAGGAACGAGAGTAAACTTGGGTGGCCTCCGCGGTGGCAGACTGAAGAGCTTAGGGGTGTCGGGCTGACAGTGTCCCTTCGGTGTCTCCATGTTACTTTGCTCGTCCGCGTCTTGGGGATGTTTTGTTTGAGGAGTAGCAGTAAGTGGTTCATTGGCCACCGAGCCATTATGACCATGCGTGGTTGGAAATCGCCTAGTTCGAGGGTTGTTCCGGATAAGGTATCTCTTGAAGCGGCGATGGTGCTCGAAATCCTTGACCTCAGTCATGGTGACTGAGATCGATGTCGGCGGAAGTCGTAACATGGCCGCTCCTAGTAAGTATAAGAGCACAAGTAGAGGAGGTTATCAGCAGAATATTGGCGATTGGATTAGCATGCGGCCTCGCGTGCGACCCCGATGTCGTGGGGCTTCGAAGCCGACTACATTGAAGATGAAGATCGAATCTATTCTACATGTGTACAATTCCACGCATACTGAACTGGATGCTTCAAACGGCTGTCATCATTGGAAATTGCAGTCGTAGTTGCAATTGCAATTGCATTTGCAGTTACAGCTGCAGGCGCTGGTGACTGCCTGATGCTTCATCGTGTTGCTCCTTCCATGTTCGCTATTGGGAATTGCCGCCATTGACTTCAATGGAACTGGCCAAGTTATACCTTGGCGGAGCGACCCAAGGAATAATGGTGTAGGAGTACTTCGAGGTATATCAAATACCATTCTTAGGCACACAGCGTAACTTGCCGCAGCATTCGCTTGTATTCCTGCCCGCATAGGATACAGGCTTCGGTTCTCGCCCACATGAGCATATTTGGAAGCCAAGGTGACTGTACTATGTGCGTATCAATCAATAGGGGGTTGCAGATATAGGCAAGATAACATATAGTATCCATCGCATGCCAACGCTTATTTGCACGTCACGTAGATACATGCCTAGTAACCTCCTTGGTCCCCAGTCACAACATGAAAAGAACGTAAACTCTTAATGTGGGTGGCCCTGATGAGACTTACTTATGCCGAGCAATCGAACTTGGATGTTGTTGAATGCTGGGTTTGTTCCTGCATCCTTTGCCGAAGCATAGGTAGATGTAGATTAATGCAGATAATCATATGGGTTTCATCACCTTTCCAACCGTCTCCGCTCCATCATCATACGCACCCAGAAGTGCCTGGCATCGGGTACCACAGACTTGTCGAAGGTGGTTGAAAAGAGCCAAGTTTGTGTGCGCATTGCGTACTCCATATTCCAGAATGGATATATGATGTAGGAAGATGATATAAGATGGATACCGTCGTTGCATCGCCTGCTGCCAATCTGTCAGCTGGGGGCGTGGCTCGCCGGGCGCAGGTTAGAGCGAGTCTGTACGCCCTTGAGCCCTTCAATCCCTTGACCGACGGGAGCTAGCAGAGGGCCGGGCACCAATCAAAAGACCCCACCCGGCCCTCTCCAGTTCCCAGCTGGCGCAGTAGTGGGAGGATTTAATAGGGAGCGCTTGGGGTATTACCTAAAGCCCGGGAAGGCCAGGGAAAAAAAGAAAGGAGGCACATAGATAGAGCTGGTAAGGTCAATCAATCAATCCCATCGTCCAAACCAGTGATGTCTCATTTGAGTGCAGCGACCTCAGCATCCGGCGGGCATTCGCCAATTTAGCAAAGAACGGTTGACCTCGTATTGGGACTATTGAGCTGCTGCTGGGTGGGCTATACCTTACATGTGGTCTAAACCAAATAAAGACGGTCAATCTTGGATTTGCTCGGAGAACCTCACCCTCGAGCTGTCCCTGCCCTGGGGCCTGGTCTCCTGGTGCTCCAGTGCTCCAGTTCCAGCCAGTCCCTGTCCCCGTCCCGGTCACTGCCAGATAATAGCACAGTGGGCAGCAGGCAAGATTGATATCGCACGTTATCGTATGCGTGCTGCACCCTGCACCCCGTGAATTTACTGCACTGTACCGTACTGACAACCTAACCTACCTTACCTTCTCTATCCCACTCAACCCGACTCGACTACCATACTACACACGTGGGTGCATCTCTCGTACCTGACATCGCCAGGTACTGGCATTATTCTGTCTCTTCCCCCACCAGCTTCACTCGTTCCATCCTTCTGTCTCGTCGTCCGTCGTTTTCTTGTTCCTAATGCTCTCACTTCGACCGGCTCGGCACTGGATTACACCGCAACCGCACCACCACAGCCCATTGCGGTCCGCGGTTTCGCCCAGTCGAGCCACCCATTTTACGATTCACCACTGAAGCCCGGCGCACCGAAGCTATCGCGGCGACTCTCCCCTAAATAGTACTCGGCATCTTTTGCGACCTACTCGCCGCGGATTCACCATCAGCTCGCTCAGCCGGTGTTTTGGCAACCCTTGGATTCTCGTAGCCCAAACCACCCTCCATCAGGGCGGCCTTTTTCTTTGATTGGGACCTCTTCCACGCTTCGCCCAGACGCCGAAGGATTGCTTGTGGGTTGACTTTGGGTTCTGCTGTTCCATCCGCTTTGCTTGGGACAAAAGTCACAGACGGACAGCCACCGCGGATCTGCCCCAGCTCCCATCCCACAGGCTCGACACATTAGACTTTCTCATCAGCACTATCCTAGCTAATCAGACCACTCACCGCCATGAATAACGACCTAAGTCTCTCTCGAGCCCTTGGCGGCTTACGAATTGCGAACCCTGACGACGCCGAACCCGGTCCTCAAGAAGCTTTGGCTCAACATGATGAAGCTGTTCAACCTGCCATTTCCAGGCAGACGACCGCCAACAGTGTAGCCCAGCTACAAGGCCAAGGCTCGCAGAGTCCGATTCAACCCCAGACCCAGACCCAGACCCAGACCGAGGCCCAGGAAAGCAGAAGCCAACCCGTCGAGCCCGGCCTCCCATATGCAGATTCCCAGGGGCAACTCCCGAACCCATATCCACAACACACGTCTCCGCCATATTCTGGTCCGTCTGCACGGCCTGGTTCCGGTATCTACACGGCTGCGGAGCGAGACCAAGCCGCCGACTCCTACAAAATACTACGGTCCGAGGCTTCTAGGACCTCCATGTATAATATGCCTACCAGACAAGATTCTCGGTCGAATCCCAACTATACAACGAATCCTGCTGCTATCCCTTCGAGGGAATCCAGCCATCGAGATCGGTCCTACAACCCGAACAGACCAGTTCCCCCGCCAGCAGGAGGTGGTCCATTGCCTCCTAGGAGAAGCTCAAGGGGGATGGGTGGGGGATATGCATCAATACCTGGCATTCCCACCGTCCCAGAGCCTCGAGGTCCAGTCCGACCCGACATACCCATGTCCAACAGCAGCGAGGACTGGAAAGACAGAGGCGCGGCGGTCAGCACTCGGAGAGAAATCGACGCAAATGGGAAAACGATTGTAAAGACTGTGAAAAAGGGGGTCCGTGACTTCTCATTTGGTCGCACCCTCGGCGAAGGATCGTACAGTACAGTCTACCTTGCTACCGATCGACAAACGCTCAAGGAATACGCCATCAAGGTTCTGGAGAAGAGGCATATTATCAAGGAGAAGAAGATCAAATACGTCAACATCGAGAAAGATACCCTGAACCGACTCACAGAGCATCCGGGCATCGTCCGTCTCTACTATACCTTTCAGGATGAGAATTCTCTCTACTATGTACTGGATTTGTGCAACAGCGGAGAGTTGTTAGGTGTCCTCAAGAAGACGGGGACTTTTGATGTTGAATGTGCAAGGTTCTTCGGAGCACAGATTCTCGACTCCATCGAGTACATGCATTCTAGAGGTGTTATTCACCGTGACCTCAAGCCGGAGAATGTTCTACTCGACGATTCTATGCATGTCAAGATCACTGATTTTGGCACCGCTCGACTTCTTACTGATCCCCGGGCACCGCAGACTCCTGCTACTGCTGCTGCTAGGCCGGACGACCGCCCTGGCAGAGATAGGCCACAGGATGATACAAGAGCCGAGTCATTTGTTGGCACTGCTGAATACGTGAGCCCCGAACTGCTTCGTAATAAGAACGCTTGTAAGGCGAGTGATCTGTGGGCTTTCGGTTGCATCATCTACCAACTGCTGGCTGGGCGGCCGCCATTTAAAGGGGGCTCCGAATATCTGACTTTCCAGAAAATCGTGGAGCTTGACTACACGTTCCCTCCCGGGTTCCCTCCAGCTGCTCAAGACTTGATAGAGCGTCTTCTGGTTCTGGACCCTGAAAGACGACTTACCATCGAACATATCAAAAACCACGAATTCTTTGATGGCCAAACCTTTGGTAAGCAACTATGGAGGATGAAGGCTCCGCGCTTGCGTCCATATGCACCACCTCCACAAGAGCCCAAGATCATCAATCTCAATGGCGGCAACTCGCCTCAAACTGCGCCTCAATCACGACTGCTCCCAACCAGCAATAATGCAAATGGTTCAGTACGACCTCCCGGGCGTATAGTCACAGATATCCCTCCGCCATCGCAGCTGGATATTGAATGGTCTCCTGTCTTGAATCGCACGAACGAGAGAATTCTGAGACTTGGCGACCTGTTGGTCATGTCGACGCCCATCCCGAACAGCCCCCACGCGAAGAGTGGCGGCGAACATGGAGAGGGGCACCGGAAATTTGCTCGCTTCTTTGGAGGAAGCACAACCAAGAAAAGACAGCGGCTTGTGATGATTACCTCGAGTGGCCGGGTCGTGCTGGCCCCGGCAGGCGGCGAGGAAAAGAAGTCTAAGCAAGAAATATCACTTCTTGCGCCAGACTGCGCCTGGAGAACTCAGATTGATGCCAAGGGACAGACGGTCTGGTGTGTCGACTCGGTAAGTTTTCTCGACCAATACATCTCATCTTGATACGATTATACTGACCTTAACCAGTACGGGATGCACTATACATTTGAGGAACCCAAAGCTGCGAACAGTCTGGATTCTTCTAGGCCCACTGCCGACGACTGGATCGAGAACTTGGAGCAGGCTAGAGACATGGCCGTATCGCTGAATCATACCAACAGCGACAACGGTTTTGGCGACATGTCGTCATCCATGTCTAGTCCGGCCAGTACATTCGGTGGCACTGGAGCTTTGAACTCTGAAGGCTTTGGCATCAGCGATAGGTCGCACCGGAATCACCTAAGCAAAAGCCAACTGAGCTTGGAGGACACCACGACAAGCAAGCGCAACCGGTTTAGCAAGCGTCAATCCAAGCAAGGGCTCGGTCCAGCATTCTAGGGTTGCCCAGAGATGGCGGCGGTTCCTGCTGAACAGCACTGGCAGTGCCCGGATCGGGAGTCGCGGTTCCACTTCACTTTATTTTCTCATGTTCAGCGCAGGCGTAGCAGGTTCTGGCAGCACTTTTGATAACCGGGGAGAAGACGCAAAATCTGACTAGCAGTAGTCTAGCAGATGCCACAGACACGGTATTAACAGTCGAGGTGTCTTCCGAAATCACTTCTTTACTGGGATCGGAGGGTTTTTTCTTTGTTCTCTTGGTCACAACCCCTTCAATTGCATTTTAATCAACATAGGGCCTGCCTCTTGGAGGTTTGCAAGGTAATTGCATTGAATTCTGTCTTGATAGGACGGACGGAGCAAGACAAACCTGTAGCGAAGACAGCATCTTCCTGTTTCCTTTTTAGTGGGGAGGCGACTGAGTAGAAGGGGGAGGAGTATGAAGACGTCTCCTGGGCCATGATGCCCAGGCCAGCATTGCATGTATATGGAGTATTCAGATAGGACGACCAGGCAGGCGTTGGCCCAAAACTTTTGCTCCATGGTTTCGGACTAGATGCGGGGCTGTAGGCATATCTACTTATTACATACCTACGGTACTCTCAGCCTATTCAAATATACACTACCTAATCAGATATCTCTCTGCCTGCGATGGATGGTCTTTGCTGAACCCTGGTTTGATACATTATTAGAATCTGATGTTCATTGCCCTGGAACTGATATTGGGCACGGGCCACCAGAGGAGAGAAGAGGCCAGTAAAAGAGCCTCAAATGCCCCCACTGTTTCCTCGTCCAGCCTCATTCTACCTACGCTCTACGCTCTACCTAGTCCAACTGCAGCCGCCAACAGCAAGTCGCGTTTGGCTGGGGCAGCGAGACGAGACGGACCAGTTCCCCAAAATTTCTCGATCGCGAACTTGACTTACAACCTCCGGACCAAGAGCCCATCGTCGCACCGGCCAGCACAACGCTACCCAACGCTACATACGCTACGGCATTCTGTCTCACCGCGCAGCGAACGAATCGATCATTCCCAATCCCCTCTTATTATATATCCTGCCAATTGCCCAGGTCCTCCGTTAATGCTTGGCCGTCAAAATGCAGCCCGCTTATCGTCAGTTCCCGCAACAGCAAGTGCCACCGCGCACTCCTCATTCGTCCGGCCCGCGACGTGGAGGCATCGGTATGTCAACTGCCCTAGGATAAGTCGCGTTTCTCCCTTGGTTTCGTAGTGGAATGCAGTAAATATCTCGGTCGGTGGTCGCCGCACGTGAGATGGCAACACAAGGCACAACGGGGACAAGTGGAAGAAGCCGGGTGCTGCGTCCGCGCCGCCAGTGCGGTCGTCCCGATTCGACACAAACACGCTATAATCCGCCTTTTGCTGGCTTTTATATGATGAGCATGTCGCGACCATTCCTCAGACCATACCCCACACAGAAATTCACGTCTCCACAGATCATTAGCCATCAACTAGTACCAGGGTACCAGCCTTGATCTTCTGGAATCCATCTTGTCCTGTCTTGTCCTTGTGCAGCTGCAGCTCCAACCCGACTTCTCTATCGCATCCTACCTCGTCTGACCAACCATCCACCGCTGCTTTCCCGAGCTTATTCGTGCTAACCGTCCGGTCATGGCAGGCCCTATGATGTCCTCGGGACCTCACCCCCAAGTTCCATTGACCCAGGCCCAGATGGCGCAACAACAGCAGGCCGCTGCCATGCAAGTCGAGATGGCCAAGCGACGAAGCCGGAAACCCACTGATAAAAACCTCCCCGATAATATCGACGAGTGTACCATCGGTGAAATGGGCGCCAAATACAGAGAACTGCGCGACTTCGAGCGGCGGCTTGACGCGACCATGACGCGAAAGAGACTGGACATTGTAGATTCCGTCAACCGGAGCGTAAAGGTAGGCTGAGAACGCACGCCTGTCCAATTGGGATCCTTTGCTAACGGGCGGCCGGTTAAAGCGATGGAAGACGCTGCGCGTTTGGATTTCCAACACTGCGGAAGACCAGCAGTGGCAGAACAACGATCTCAACGTACCCGCTTTCGATTTCAGCTCAAATCTAGAACCCACCTATCGCATCAAAATCGAGGGTCGACTCCTGGATGACGACGACGATTTGGACAAGGAGGACGCCGGCGAAGAGGACGACGAAGATAAGATGGACGAAGACGGCGCCGATGCCAAGTCTAAGGCGACCAAGGCACCCAAGTATCGCTTCTCCCACTTCTTCAAGGCCTTGACGGTCGACTTTCCTGCGAATCGCAAGGGCATTGACCAGAGCATGGAGTGGAAAAAGCCAGAACGAACTGGTCCATCGACCAACCTCCCTGCGTCTGCAGACTTCGATGAGTTGATCTTCAAGCGCAGCGGCGACGAGAACATGCACATCGTCATCAACTTGACTCGCCATGAAGACCCAGAACGTTACGCGGTTGAGCCCGCTCTGGCCGACATTGTCGACAAGACAGAAGCCACGCGGCAAGAAGTCGTCATGGCTGTATGGGACTACATCAAGTTCATGGGTCTGCAGGAGGATGAGGAGAAACGCAATTTCCGATGCGACGACCTTCTCAAGAAGGTACGGTGCTACTGCTGAACAGGCTGCTACTATGCTGAATTTTTACTGACTCGAGGACATCTAGGCTTTCAACATCGAGACGGGCTCCATTCCCCTTCTGTACAACTACATTACGCCTCAGCTGAAGCCGCTGCCGGCCGTCAAACTCCCTTTCACCATTCGGGTGGACGAGGAGTTCCACAAGGACCCCAAGCCAACCATATATGACATCCGAGTCGCGGTAGATGACCCCCTGAAGGAGAAGATGGTGACCTTCCTCAACAACCCAGGATACGCCAGCATGCTCAAGGAGGTTGCTCTGCTTGACGACCAACTCGCCACAATCGTGCAAGCTGTCCACGTTTCCAAGTCCAAGCATGCGTTCCTGTCTTCGTTAAGCGAGGACCCGGCTACATTTGTGAAAGACTGGCTCAGCTCCCAAAAACGCGATCTCGACATCATCATGGGCGAGTCCATCAGGGGCAGCGGCGAACATGCCACAACGGGTGATGAGTGGAGGCAGGGTGGCAAAGACAGCGTTTGGAACACCATTAACGCTAAAGAATCGGTCACAATGTTGCTGGCGAAGCAACCACATGTGCCAAG
Organism: Arthrinium phaeospermum; assembly: GCA_006503535.1. Taxonomy (NCBI): domain Eukaryota; kingdom Fungi; phylum Ascomycota; class Sordariomycetes; order Amphisphaeriales; family Apiosporaceae; genus Arthrinium; species Arthrinium phaeospermum. The sequence continues at coordinate 2,519,874 of QYRS01000003.1, forward strand.
GTAAAGGTTCGCATGTGGTTTGGCAAGGGGGTACTGCTTTGATGGTTTATCGTGGAAATTGGGGAGTTCTCGGCGTGTTCAGTCCATGCTCAGTTGTATGTGCGTCAATCACGATATCCAAGAAGGCACGAGCATTTGGTTAGGGCTTGTATTTGCTGTACTATTAATTATGAGAAGTTGTCCAGCCGCTTCAGTATGGAAAATGCCTAGCAAAAGCATGAAGCTGCATAGCGGTTGATGGATCAAAATCTGGTCCGCTAAACCCCTTGATACGACCCTGACCATAGTATGCTGCCATAAGACGTTTTCGGTCCTTTCTGTCGCCGGCTACTTCATGGATTCGGCAGCCTGCTCCTTGTACTCCTCGCGCCAGCGGCTCAGCGGCGGCCTCCCGTTGATGACATCGCCGGCGCTCCACGCCATGCGTTTCTTGTCCATCTCCTCGGTGACCTCGTTATCCGGGCATATGACCCAGAACTGCTTCTCGGCCATTTTCTTCTCGAGGTACTCGACCACATCCTCGGGCCACCATGGCGCATCTGGCTTCCTCTTCTCGTCGGCGGCCGCCCCGGCGGTCGTGGCCAGAGTGTCGCGGCCGGCGCCCGGTTGACCGCCCGCCAGTCCCGTCCACGTCCAGCCGGGCACGAGCAGGTGCACCGAGACGGACGGGTGGTCCGTCCGCAGGTCGTACGAGAGCTGCTCGGCCAGCGACTTGACGGCCGCCTTCGAGGCGTTGTACGCCGGGTTCCCGGGAGGGTTGGTGATGCCTTGCTTGGAGCCCGTGATGACGATGGCGGAGTCCTCCTCCTTGGACGACGACTTGATCAGGGGCAGGAGGTGGGTGATGCCGTAGACAACGCCGAAGATGTTGACGTTGAGGATATTTTCGAAACCCTCGGGCGAGTCGAAGCTGTGCTTGGCGCCCGTGCCGGCGTTGAGGGCCAAGAGGTTGATCTTGCCCTCGAATTCCTTCTGGATCTTCTCCCGGAAGCCCGCCCAGTCCGCCGCCTGGCTCACGTCCATCTGGTAGGTGGCTGCCACGTCCGCGGGGACCTTGGCCAGCAGCTCGGCGTTCCAGTCGGCCACCAGTACCTTCATACCGTATCCGGCGCATTTCTTGGCCAGCGCCAGGCCGATACCGCTTGCGCCGCCAGTGATGACGGCCGTGTTACCGGCCTTGAAGATTGCTGATGATGATGATGACGCCATGATCCCTTTTTGATGACCTCCCGTTTGGACTTTGGATCGACTTATTCGGTAATAATGGAATTGACAGGCTTTCCTCACAGGTATCTGCTTTAAGTGTATGTGTATATATAAAGCTTATTCGAACGGAGTAGAACGAGCTAGCATATCTAAATAACTAAATAAAAACGATTAAGAAAGAGTGCGGTTCTTAATACGGTCGGCTTTAAGCCGAATATAATCGCCGTAAAGGTTGGAGACTACTCCTCGTCTTTATGCAGTAGGTTAGTCGTCACTTCTTGCGAGGAGCTGCCCCACTCGACATGTAAAGGGGTTGGGTCTTGCAGGTATGACATATATACATACATGAACCTAACGCAAGAAGCAGCAAGCGCAAACCCGTATATGGCTATATATGTGTACCCCCAGCTAGGCTTTAGCAAGGTATATATATAATCTTGATTACAAGCACCTTTATCTACATATGGTACCTCTGGTGAATGAAGGGCTGCAAATATCATCCATAGCTCTCAGCTTTTCATTATTCGTTAGACCTGCCGTAAACGCCTAGCTACATGCATCGTAATGATTTCGCCGTCGAGGCTACCTTTGCAAGTCTACCGCATGCATTATATCATGCCAGCGGCCTCCCCTTACACTTCTGCCACGATGCTTCTGGTAGTTGATGACCATTGACGTGAACTCTGTAAGGAGGAAGCCCGCAGGCGGCTCCTGGGACCCATACTACAGATGGTGGTGTATCATAGAGGTAGCCTAGCAGCTACCGACTTGTAGATATCGATTAGGCGCCCCCCTGGGGCATCTGTCTCGTCGGCGGGACGGGGTTCGGTGGCATATTTCGGATCTGCTTGATGAGGAACTCCCTTTCATCAATGAACTGTTCGTCATCTGTACGATCCTCCAAAAAGTGGCTTAGGAAATTCAGCAGCTTATCCCGGTTCATCAACAAGATCTTCTGGACTGCGACCGACTTATGAGGATTCGCAACAAAAACCTTGAAAACATGGAACCCCTCATATTGGACCATCTTCCTATCGTCGCGCAGTAGATTCATGCAGATTTTGAGATGTTCGCCGCGGTCTACGTAAGCCGTCATGACATTGTAGTTGGAACGGTCGAGTAATATCTCGCCGAGCAACTTGATGGACTGACGCTTCGTGACATAGCTATTTGATTGAACCAGAACATGGTTGTACCTGTCAAAGAATAGCTCGAAGTTGACAGCCAGGTAGCGCGGCACAAGATCCTTGTGTTTCGTCAGAAGTTCCTAGGCAATGCAGGTGATTAGTTGGATCGAGAAAAAGGGGCCGGGTGAGCTTACCCTGAATGTGGTGAACGCATCGGCAGCGACCTCAAATGAGCTTTTGTCAATCCAGTCGAAGAATCTCCAGAACACGCCACTGCCGCTCTGTGGCCGCTCTCTTTCGATGGCTGTCACCCCCTTTAGGCTCGAGCCAGGCTCCTCCCCATCGTCATATAGTATAATGGCCGCCGCAGCTTCACTCTTGAGCACCTCCCGCAACACCGACCCGGCAGGCGTGGCGCTTTCCTTGTGCTCGTAGCCGCGACATAGTTCCAGCAGGACTTGCGGCTTGTTGTTGACCACGTAGCTCAGTGCGACGGGATCGGTCTTGGGGGATGCGGTGGGTGGTCGGAAGCGGAAGACGTAGGAGAAGATGACCTGGGTGTCTTTCCGCGATTCGAAGGGCAAGCGCCACAGGTGCTGGGCGAGCAGCAGTAGCAGGTCCTCTTCTATCAGACCTTGCACCAGCTGGTATACCTGGTCAGGCGTGCTGTCGGACTCTAGCGCGGCAGCAACCAGTGTAAGCAACACTCCGTCACGGATTGGTCCTTAGAAGACAATTGACCGACCTGGTGTCCCTTGAAGTATGAGTTTCATCTGACTGAGCACCTTGGCCAGCTCCTCGGCCTATATAACACAGCCCCTGCATGTCAGCCCTGTAGTAGCCATTGAAACAAAGGTTGTGGGTACAAAGGTGAACGGAACACCCACCTTGCCGGGGACTTCGAGCTTGAGGACATGCTCGCGAGCCTGCTTGGACAAGTCGAGGGTGTTGGTTCGAGTGCGCGCGCGGCCGAAGAGGAAGGACATGGTTGCGGAGGTTTATGCGGGAGCGCTTTGTGGGTGAGTTCCAGGCGGTGCCCAACCTTGATCTGCAGAGCGGTGGAGGGTGCAGGTAGACAGAGTCCAAGAAAGCCGACTCTTGAGCGACTAACACCACAGGGAAGAGAACAGGATCGCAGGCCAAGTCAATCCCTGGGGCCAGGGGGGCATTAAGTCTTAGTTGCAAAAGAGACTATGCGGGAAATAGTAGAAAAGAGGCGACGCAGGTCCAAGCTAAGATCAAGCCTGGCAAATAGGTCCCGTTGCGTTGTTGCTGTTTATTTCAAGTTGTCTTGGGGGGGTGTTGTTATTTACTTTCGATTCAATTGATGGTAGGTAAGTTGAAACATGCACTTGCTGGGTAGCAGCGCGCAATAAGGCCCCGACTCTGCCAGTGACGGGTAATACTGGAAGTACAGTACCTAAACTTCTGGGGGTTGAACTGGGATATCGCTTATCGCCCGCCGCCGTGGGGCACATCAACTGCCCTACATCAAGAGTGTCGGGTACTTCAAGTTGAGTGTCATAGAAGGTAGGTACTGTGCATACATTAATGGATATTATGTCGTTCGCAACCTAACTGTTGAAACCTCAAAGTCATTTTACTGTGTCCTTGAATCGGGTTCCTGTTATACAGGCAATTTTGGGCGGCTGTTTGCTATCAACCTTAGTTGATGGATGGATTCAATTGATGTCGGTACATCGAGTGTAGCAAAGGTACTTGAGCGAGGGGCAACCCAACTACCCCGCCAGTGCATAAAAGTCCGAAAGGCGTTATGCCAGTCATAGGCGGGTTGACTCACAATTTGTACCACCCCACCAAGGAATTTCGACGGGAAGGTGGGATGTACATAAAATCGTGCCCCTCGATTCACCATTCTTAGGCAGGCTTCCGATTCCACTCTGCGACATTGAGGAATCACAATTACAACCCGAAGGCTCTCTGGTAGCTGCGATCATATTGGCCCCTTCGTCTGCTAGCTCCTGCCAGGCGTTTCAATATGTCTATCGACTTCCCCAAGTCAGAGCTCGAGGTCATCCAGAAGTGGAGGGAGTGGGATGCTTTCCAGCGTCAGGTACGGCCGCCAGATCTGGCAAATGCGCACACGATGATATCGGAAACTGACCAGCGTAATCGTCTCTAGGTCGAATTGACCGAGGGAAAGCCTCGCTACACCTTCTACGATGGCCCGCCCTTCGCGACCGGTCGTCCGCATTATGGCCATCTTCTCGCCTCGACCATTAAGGACATCATCCCCAGGTATTGGTCGATGAAGGGCTTCCATGTCGAGAGACGTTTCGGTTGGGATACACACGGTCTGCCCATCGAACATGAAATCGATAAGAAGTTCGGCATCACCGGCAAGCAGGCCGTCATGGAGATGGGCTTGGAAAAGTACAATGCCGAGTGTCGCGCTATCGTGATGCGATACAGAGAGGAATGGCGTCACACCATTGAGCGTCTGGGTCGCTGGATCGACTTCGAAAACGACTACAAGGTGATTCTTGGCGCTGCACTTGCATCACGAGAGGGTAGCTAACATTTGCCCAGACAATGGACTTGACTTTCATGGAGACGGATTGGTGGGTCTTCAAGCAGCTCTTCGACAAGGGCTCGGTATACCAGGGCTACAAAGTCATGCCCTATTCCTGTGCTCTCACGACGGCTCTGTCGAACTTCGAGTCGAACCAGAACTACCAGGATGTGACGGATCCCGCAGTGGTCGTCTCTTTCCCTCTTCTGAGCGACCCCAAGACTCACCTCTTGGCATGGACGACAACTCCGTGGACCCTGCCCACCCATCTGGGTCTTGCAGTGCATCCGGAGTTTGAATACCTCAAAATCGCCGACGAGAAGTCTGGCAACAACTATATCATCATGGAAAAGCTGCTGGGCACCATTTACAAGGATCCCAAGAAGGCGAAATACACAGTATTGGAAAAGATCAAGGGCAAGGACATGCTGGGCTGGGAATACGAGCCCCTCTTTGATTATCTCAACGAAGAATTCAAGGGTATCGCATTCAAGGTCCTCAATGCAGACTATGTCACCGATGACAGTGGTACTGGTATTGTCCACCAGGCCCCTGCCTTCGGTGAAGACGATTACAACGTGGCCATTGCCGCCGGTATCATCAACGAAACGCGCCCGCCGCCAGATTTCCTTGATGAGAAGGGCGTATTCACCGAGAAGGCGAAGGAATTCGCTGGCTTGCACTGCAAGGAGGCGGACAAGCCCATCATCAAGCACCTGAAGGGTACTGGCAGGGTCGTGGCCGACTCCCAACTTAGGCATTCATACCCCTTGTGCTACCGATCCGATACGCCTCTGATCTACCGCGCCGTTCCATCTTGGTTTATCCGAATTCCCGAAATCATCCCTCAAATGCTGAAGAATATCGAGGGAACTCAATGGGTGCCCAACTTTGTGAAAGAGAACCGGTTCGCCAACTGGATCAAGAATGCTCGTGATTGGAACGTCTCGCGCAACAGATACTGGGGAACGCCTCTGCCGGTCTGGATGAGCGATGATAAGGAGGAAATGATCTGCATTGGCAGCGTCGAGGAGCTCAAGCAGCTTAGTGGTTATGAGGGAGAGATCACGGACATCCACAGAGACAAGGTCGACCACATCACCATTCCTAGCAAGCAAGGCAGAGGAGACCTGAAGCGTGTCGAGGGTGTTTTTGACTGTTGGTTCGAGTCTGGAAGCATGCCTTACGCAAGCCAGCACTATCCCTTTGAGAATAAGGATAAGCTGAAGGATGGGTTCCCGGGCGACTTCATTGCCGAGGGTCTAGACCAGACGAGAGGCTGGTTCTATACACTGCTGGTGCTAGGTACTCACCTGTTTGGCGTTTCTCCCTTCAAGAACTGCGTCGTCAACGGCATGGTCCTTGCCGAGGATGGAAAGAAGATGTCCAAGAGACTCAAGAACTACCCGGATCCTAGCGCCATTTTCGAGAAGTACGGCTCTGACGCGCTTCGACTATACATGATCAACTCGCCAGTGGTTCGTGCTGAGCCCCTGAGATTCAAGGAGTCAGGAGTCAAGGAGGTTGTACAGAAAGTCCTGCTTCCCCTCTGGAACAGTTACAAGTTTTTCGAGGGTCAGGTAGCACTCCTGAAGAAGGTTGAGAACATTGATTATCTCTTCGACCCGAAGATGGAGAGCTCAAACGAGAACGTTATGGATAAATGGATTCTTGCCAGTTGCCAGAGTCTGCTCCAGTTCGTTAACGAAGAGATGGCAGGTAAGACACGTTATTCGGCGTGTTGGTAAATTTGGTTCGAGAGACTGACCTGGTTCATTTTTAGCCTATCGCCTCTATACCGTTGTTCCTCGACTATTGGAGCTTATTGATAACACCACGAACTGGTACATCCGATTCAACCGAAAGCGTCTCAAGGGCGAGTACGGAGTAGACGACACCAAACACGCGCTGAATACCCTTTTCGAGGTTTTGTTCACCCTGTGCCGAGGACTGGCCCCCTTCACGCCGTTCATCACAGAAACCATCTACTCCAAGCTCCTTCCTCACATCCCTAAGGATCTGCAAGCAAAGGACCCCCGCAGCGTGCATTTCCTCGAGTTCCCTGATGTCAGGCAAGAACTCTTCAACCCCGTCATTGAAAGGCAGGTCGGCCGAATGCAAAAGGTCATTGAGTTAGCTCGAGTGTCGAGAGAACGGAGGACCCTGGGACTGAAGACCCCACTGAAGACTCTCGTCGTCCTCCACCGCAGCCAAGAGTACCTTGATGATGTCAAGTCACTGGAATCCTATATCACCGAGGAGCTCAACGTCCGTGATTTGGTATTGACTACGGACGAGGCCAAGTACAACGTCCAGTACAGTGTACAGGCTGACTGGCCGGTGCTGGGTAAGAAGCTCAAGAAGGACATGGGCAAGGTCAAGAAGGCGCTGCCGAGCATCACAAGCGATCAAGTCCGACAGTACGCTCTCGACAAGTACATTGTGGTGGATGGCATCCGGTTAGAAGAGGGCGACTTGGTGGTCAAGCGAGGCCTGGCACAAGACGAGTCGAACAAGAACCTCGAGACCAACACGGACCAGGATGTCCTCACCATTCTCGATTCCGAGCTATACCCCGAGCTTGCTCAAGAGGGTCTTGCGCGAGAGGTTATCAACCGTGTACAGCGTCTTCGAAAGAAGGCTGGTCTCCAGCCCACCGATGATGTCAAGATGGAATACAAGATCATCTCCGACCCAGAAAACATCGGGCTGGCTGATGTCTTTACAGGCCAGACAAAGTCGATGGAGAAGGCGCTGCGTAGACCACTCGAGAAGCACGAGGCCACACAAGTAGATGGTGAAGTTCCGGAGAAGAAGGAAGACGGCATCATCGCAGAGGAGGAACAAGAGGTACAAAAGGCTACCTTCTTGCTTAGGTTGTTGAAGATGTAAGGCGTGGCCGTCTTCAATGCATACCTACATAGGTATATATGTAGATAGAGCTTTCGACATATGAACGATTCTATGAGAAAACGGCGGGAACGGAAAACAACTAGAACACAGGCCAGATGAAAGGCTTGAATATGTTGATATTGATGATTGAATTCTATTTCTTTTTTGAAGCCTTCTGGGACTAGGGTTAACCGGCAGGTCATGTTGGCCCGATCTTGGGAGGCTTACCAAATAGCAGTCCTTAAGCTTCATAAACTCGGCGACACACTTGTCCTTGTGTACCGAGTTGTAGTCGGCGACAATGCATTTACCATAGACAGCTGCCTGCCAAGATTTGAAGGTTAGGTGGAGTAATTGCGAAATTGTCAGACAAAGTGGACGATGGTCAACTGAATACACACCTCGGGAGAGCATTGGGAAACAGCTGCGGCAAACTTCTGGATAGGCCGTGTACGTGCGGGCATCGTAGCTTCGCTTATTACGAGAGTCTTTTCTCGATATGTGGTGTCCTTGTATCCGAGAAAAGACTTGCACCTTGACGGCTAGAGGTAGTGAATGAAAGGGATGGGTGGACGGCGTTACTCTTGTGTTCCGGTTGGTAACTTAGTGTGTGCCTTACATGCGTCAATACTTGATCCATCTTACTTGGTGGGGGCTGGAAGGCTGGCCAGCCTGGCACCTGGATGCCTGGGGTTCAATTGCTGGATTGGACCTGAGCACTTCCCTAGGTTTAGTGGCGGTCCACTCGCTCTCAGCCGCTAAGTGGCATGTAATACGCGCTTCCAGTCGACTGCCGACGCGTTGTGCCAATAGAATACTTATCCATTTGCTGCCCGATCTGCTTCCAACCACCAACAAACCTGGAAGCTTGCTACGACCATGATGCTGTCGCTTGCGACTGCTCTCTTCCCATTTTGAGCCCTACTACAAAACGACTTATGACTGCTTAACGCTGTCCAGCCAGAACAGTCCAATGAGGAGGAGAATGCTGGCTGCACTGATCGCTACCTCTTCAACATGGCCAGTGGCTCTGACCCTGGCTCGCTCTCTACCATCCCTGAGATAAATAGCTCCGAGGAACAGAGTCATCACTTCTTCGCCAATGGAACACCACACCACAACGCCCATGCGCCCGCAATGGTTGGGCCTGCGCCCCAGGACTTTCACGATAACGAGCTGCAACTCATCTTTGAAGTTGTTCAGCGAGCCGAGCAGTTACTTCCTGGCGCTGGCACGGCTGTGACCGCCCTATACGCTGCACACTCGGAGATCTGCAATAAACAAGGGCTTAAGACTGAAGTCGACCAGCGGAAAGCCACGCTCTTTTTCAAGCTCGGGAGTCGCACCTATGCCGAGACACTCCGAGGATCGTTTGAGGAGTGGCTACGTCGCATGAACTGCACCATCCGATTCGACGACAATGGGGATTCAACAACCGATTCAGCTAGTGATACAAACGACGACGATTTCTCTTCTTCACGATCCGATCACCCAGACCTAGCCTACGATGCAGACGGCGCAACCGAGTCCGACGACGACGACGACACTAGTGATCGCCTAGGCGTGGATGGTGAAACGGATGCGGAGGAGGGTGATGCGAATCCGCCTGGTGCTCAGAAACGTCACGCTGCGCGACCTGATGCGCCAGTCGGAGCTGAGAGTTTTCTTGAAAGAAGTGCAATTGCTTTCGAGAACCACCGCACCAAATTCGCCGCTGTCAGCAACATCCAGCAATGGCAGGCTCGATCATCCGGCCTGCAGATGCAGCTGGAAATGTTTCACGACGCGAGGGAGGCAGATTTCATCGACACGGCCGAAGATAGATTTCTGTACTGGAAAGACGCTGCTGCCGAGCTCGAAGAGGCCCCTGTCAGTCATATACCTTCGAACGTCTATTCAAAGCGCATTGAAACCATAGCATGTCGAACCTATGAAATACTGACTTCCAAGAAGATTCTGGCTCAGTGGCGGCGACAATGCGCCAAGCATCCACCTGAACCGCTTCCGGAATCCCCACCAGAAGAAGAGTCCGAGGAAGAAGTGGCAGGTGACTTGTATCTATCTAAGCTTGCGGTACGAGCTCACGAGACCCTCATGAAGTCTCGCGTGTTCACTCGGTGGTCCAACAGAGCATCCGAGGAGGAGGACAAAGCCCGCGTCGCCCTGCGGGCCCACGAGATGGGGCTCAAATCCAAAGCTTTTGGCGTACGGCCCAGGCTGGAGGTCTTAGCTCTAGCTTTGCAGCAACGAATACTATCAAACGACGGCTCGGATTCGCCCATTGAGTTGCCAGAAAGGCCGGCTTCAGCCCCGGTAGAATCGACCGCATCTCCACTGGGGTCGCCTCTCCCATTGCCCGCTCAGCTCGCAAAGAGTGATGAGGATTTACCTCGAGCCGTCGATGTCGTACAGGACGAGCCGGAGGAAGAAGACGAACGTACGATGCTCGCTAGGAGACATATTATGCGGATGCGCTTCTTCCGAGCCTGGGCAGAATATACACAGACGCACACCGAGAAGGTGAAGGGTCATGTCATGCATGCTACTCTCGACTCGTGGCGTGGCACGTCTGGTGCATTGGATATAAGAGTATCCAGTCACGCTCATCAGCAAGAGCAGGATAATGCCAGGATCACATTGCAGAAGTGGATCGCGGCCGCCTCGGAGTCTGCCGGCTTAAATGCACGAGCAGAGGAAATGGAGAAGCGAGCCCGGGTCGAAGGTGTCCTGAAGCCGTGGCTTGCCCAAGCTCGTGCAGGGCGCAGACTAGAAGCAAAGAAAGAGGGCGACTTCTGGCAATGGTATAACACACCTTTCCGTGATCTAGCCTTTGACAGAGCCGCTATTTTATATTACGAAGACCGCAAGAAACGCGAAGCCATCTCAAAGTGGAGACTTATGGCCGAGGAGGCGAGACGGAGAGGAGATATGCGACAAGATTGGGCATCCAAAGCTGATTACTACCGTGCCGCGACAACAACCCTACGTGCCTGGAAAGCACAGGCTCGAGAGCACGCCGTTCAAGTATCGATGAAAGGAGACGCCTTCGACGCTTGGCGACAGCTCAGCGTTGGGGACCTCCCACAACAGCAACAAATGCAGTCGTTCGCTGAACGGGCGGACTTCTTCTACAAGATGACAGAGATACTTCCGGCCTGGCAAGCTGTTGCCGACGAAAACAGCAACAAGGAACAGCAGCTTGAAGAGTACAGCGAACGTGCGAATTTCTACTACAGGGCCCGCGATACGGTGCTTGTATGGAGGACCCTGGCCAAGAAGAGGCGGAAAGCGAGATTCAAAGAAGCCCATCTGGAGGTTCGACGGCGAGTCAAAAGGGGCATGGGCGAATACTGCATCGCTCAGTGGCGAGATAAACTACAAACAAGTTTTAATCGCTACGAGTATATGAATGTAGCACTAGAAGATGCCGTTGCTGGTCGCGAGTATGTGGCGACTGCGGAAACGTTCGATGCCTGGAGAAGACGAGCGCAGGAAAAGACACAGCTGGGATTGATGAGCAATGATACTATCAAGCAGCGAGCCATCGACACCTGGAGAGAACGGCATTTGACCATCCAGGATATGCAGTTTGAGGCCGGGCAGTATCGGAAGAATCGGAGCACGGGCAAGGCCCTCCGAGTATGGAATCTCAACTCACTCCAGATCAGCAGCCGCAGACATACAGTGGATAATATCCGAGAGAAGAGTGGCCGCAGATTACTTCGACAGCGCTTTGAAGCATGGCACGGGAGTGCTGCGGCTAAGCCTGTGTCGAATCAGCTCCACGAGGGCGACGCGGATATTGTGGAGGATGCGCAGCAGCAGGCCGCGCGTCTCCAGCCGAAGAGTCTCCTATTCTCGTCATGGCGAGCTACAGCGACAAGAGAGCCACCACCTCGATTCCAAGATCTGCGGGAAGAAGATGTGGCCGATGTGGCCGAGGACGAACTGAGCCTGGAGCCGGCACCGGAGCCGGAAGTTGAGGCGGGCACGCCGTATGCTCCTACCCCGGGCAGGCCGCAGCTGTTGCTCGGCTCGTTTGGGAGACAGCAGACCACTACTCCGCTCGCACCTGTGCCTAGCCGACAGGCGGCGTGGCCGGCGAGAGACTCGGTCCTGGGAGGGTCCGCGATTGAACTGAGGGCCAACCGCGCAGGTGCCCGGTCGAGGCGGAATCTACGGGTGTCTTGGGCACAGTAAGGACTTGTGTGTGTTGTACGGGTTCGAATGGAGATGTTGTGATGTATAAAACCACTGGCGTAAGAGTAAGATTATGGGACAAGGATAAATGTGCATGAGTAGGCGTCGAAATATTTGATACCCCGTTGGTTGGTTATAGGTGGTTATTAGTTGGTCAAACTAGGATGAAGAATATTCTGTTTCGGGCTCTTTAATGCGGTGTTCATTACATTATTAACTTCTTTTCCGTCTGCTGAAGGGCTATGTGATTTATAGAAACTGGAGCTTGCTGCAAGTTGTTCAGGGGTAGTAAGACGGTTCGAATCGACTTCGCCGTAGAAGGTGGGCCGGCTACAATTGAAGCCGAAAGCCGGCCCCTTCAAGCCGAAAGCCGAATTCCCACCCAGCCTCTATACATATGCGTCTGCAATGCTTCACACTCTCTATCCAGAAAGGCTTCGGAAGGTAACGAAGCTCCTAATCCAACAACATTTGTACTTTTTCTCAATGGTTTCGCCACATCAGCTATCATCCCCTCGGATCGCACCCCGGCGTAGGAATGGTAGGAAACAGGCGTGTGTGCCGTGCCATGAGAGGAAGGTGGCTTGCGACCATGTATTACCCGTCTGCCAAAGGTGTCGGATGACCGGGAGAGCCGAGAAATGTGTGTATACACTCCCAGTAGAAACACCGTCCACTGCAGCGTCGGCTCAGAAACGCCGGCGGCTGTCTACGCCGGCTTATAGTGAGTCTATCACTACTCGGCCAACCTCGTCGACCCCTTTGACCAAGCCCGGGATACCCGGCCACTCTCCGCCCGGGTACCTGGGCCCAACGAGCTTCATGCCTGTCTTTGAAGAGGCACAGACACATCTTCTGACGCCGTCGCGCCCCGAGTCTGCGGCCCTGTCGGCTGACCCGTCGGATATGCCGGCTTCGTCGGCTTCCAGCCACCCTCGGGAATCGGAAGAGACTTTGAAACTGTGTCTCGAGGTCCTCTCGTGTATCCCGTCACGATCTACAAGCGAGATCCTGTTTGCAAGGAACATAAACCCGAACGATACCTGGCTCCCCGGTGGCCGCCTCCGGCTCGCCTCGTCGCTATACGAAGCGTTTGGCGCCAGTCTCGAAGGCACGCGGCGCTACCCCCATCTACGCGAGATGGCCAGCACGCTGTGCTCCAACTCCAAGACTCGCTTTTTTGAGGACCAAGAGGACCCCGAGGAGTACATGGGCTCCTTCTGTGGCAGGCATATGCGCTGGGAAAGCCTCGGTATCCTCTTCACGTATTGGGCCTTCAGTGCCTCCTTGACGCGGGATGGTGATATGGACCCGATCGGACAGGACTTTGTTACTGGCCGTCAGCTGGTTCTTCGCTTCACCACCTGTGTTTCAAAGTGCATCGATATCTGCCGTAAACTCTGCGCACCTCCCAATACACTGTTCGTCTTCGTATGCTTCCGGTATACGTTGTTAGAGTCCAACGTCTCAGGAGACGCAAGTGAGTGAGCCGTGTTCTCAGGGGCTGAAGGGTTTTAACGAGATGAGATGCTGACGATTGGCAAATAGGCCTGGAAACTTGGAGGGCTCACGCAGAGCTCGTGGCTCTAACAACGTTCCTTGGCCTACATTGTATACCGAGGACCACGCCATACGAGCCGAGCGTTTCGTCGGAGATAAAGAGAAGGCTATTTGCCTGCATCTACAACATTGACATGGTGATATCTTCCTTCACCGGTCGACCCCCCTTACTCAACGCCAGGCATGTGTCGACGCCGCTCCCGTTGGACATTGACGACGACATACTTTTAGGCGACAGGGCACGTCTGCTAGAAGTCGCTAGGAGCCCCGAAATGTCGGACGAGAGGCACTTCTCTAATAGCAAGCTGAAGGGAGTGACGATTATGCGAGCCCGTGGCATGATGGCCTTTATTCGGAATGACATCCTCGATATTTCTTTGGGTCAGGTGCACGGTGATGTTACAGCCCCCCTTAGGTGAGTATCGGTTCAACATGTCCCTTTGTAAGCCCCAGGGTCTGCCTGCCAGTAACTAACCCAAGAGCACTCCAAGCCAACTACGCCAACGGGAACTCGAGACATTCGCCAGCTTTCCCGAGGTGCTGGTTTTCCGGCTTGATGAACTCGAAGACACCGCACTCGACTCCGCCACCAGATACTCTAAGCTCCTGGTCCGACTTGAGCATCTCCAGAATCTCTTCTTCATACAGCGGCTTTATGCCAAGCACGGGCAAAGCGATCGGTCAGAACTGCTGGCCGTTTCGTTTGAGATGGTCTCCTTGACTATATATTTCTGGACGCATCGTGATTGGTTCAAGGGCATTCTGGGCGACTACGAGTGGCTAGTAAGTTGACGGCTCTAACACTCTATTTTCTCGCCGTATGCTAATTTCGACTCCTTTTTGACTCAGGTGATGTCTTATGCTGCACCGGCCGGTGGTATATTGAGTATGGAGCTGCTGAGCCCGTCGCCGCCGCCACTGGCTCCTCCTCCGGTAGCATCTTCTGCTGCCATGGATGTTACCGTACCGTCTCGCAATGATACCACCGGCGATAGAAGGACATCATCGTCCTCTCCTCCATCTGCCACCGAAGACTCTTCTTTCCCCGCAAAGCCACCCCCGAAGCGGTCTCAGATCATCCAGCAGCTGAGCCTGCTGGTCGGGTTCCTCGAGTGGATCCGGCCCTCGGCGCCCAACGGCGAGCTCTGCCAGACCGTCGCCCGCATCATCCGCCACATCCTCGACCAGACGCTCGACGGGCCGCCCCGGGGGGTCGGCCCGGACGATACGGCGCCCCTGGTGGACTGGAACACGGTCGACTTTGCGACGGACGTCAGCAACTACTTCAATTTTGATCTGCTGGATACGTTCGATTGGTTATAATATATATTTCTTAAAAAAAATTCTTTTCTTTATTTTATAAACCTTTTTATAAAAGAGAAAAAGAAGAAGAAAAAGAAAAAGAAAAAGATATTTTTTTTATTTTATAAACCTTTTTATAAAAAAGAAAAAAAAGAAAAATAATTTAAATATTTAAATAATTTATAATATTTTATTATATTTATAAAGGACTAAGCTAGACTTATATAATTAAAGAGCCTACGTATAGTTTTCGATATACCGTGTTATACCTTTAAGACTTAACCCCTCGAACCACCGCTTACAACTGCTAAAGAAGCCAGCGAAGGACGCTCATGAGAGATGTAGACGCCTTCTGAAATATATGCTCTGATGACCTGACCTTTCCAATACCGGTTTGGATATGTACGCAATATCGAGAACCTGCCCCTGAAATATACGAGCTACCCCTATCCGAGCTGCGAAAAGGAATAGGGGTATGTAGCTCGTATATTTCAGGGGCAGGTCATATGGGACGACGTGCCTGGAGCTTCGGTCAGTGATTTGGCGAGGCTGTCTTTTGGCAAATGGCACGTTTCGCTTGTAATCGCAATCGAAAAAGTTCACTTGGTGAGAGCTTGATGGGTTCATGAGTGAGCGCCTGCGCAAGGACGGAGGCTTGAGTACTAAGTAAGGGCGGGCCAGTACTCCGTAGGCGGGCGGCACTTGCCGTGCAGCTGTCGTTCAATGCCATACCCACGGGCCCACACCACGCCCCGGAAGTCGCGTTTTCCGGGGGCCCAAGTGGACGTCATGCTGCAGCAGAGCTTCGTTCAGATGACAGCTAAAGTTAACGCGACTGGAGCTATCGTTGGATGTGTGTTGCTGCCTTGCAGCGACTAATTAATCACACCTGCACTGGAAGGCCACCAAGAGCCGCAATTGGATTTTTGAGTTGTTGCATTACCCCATGACTTCTGTTTGGCACTGGTATGTAGTTTGTTGTATATTGCAATATCGTGTTAATTCTACCTGTCGCTTGTTACAAGCAAGAAGCCGGTGCAGCTGTTATTGATCAGTTTCACCTTGCTAGGTATACGTACCTACCCGAAACCCCTGTCCTGTCAGTCCTGTCGGCCGTGCATGTGGCAGCTAAACGAGCAAGCTCGCAATACACGTCGCAATCCGAGCAGCGGAATCCCCGAAACATCCACATCTCACCACCGTCACTCGATCTTCCAACTTCACCACAGCGCCGAAACCAACTCGCAGTGAACCTGTCGCTGAACCACACTACGGCGCTTAGTTACGACATATTTCGGCCGACTACTTCTGCTCCTCGTGTCTTGCGAACCCTGCCTCGCGAACCCGTCGCGAAGAGGGCCACTACTCAGTCAACTTGCACGAAGCCAGCAATGTCCGCCCGGTGATCTTGGATGTTCAAAGCCGAGCATGAAGGCCGTCCTTCCAGGAAAGCCTGAGGCGAACTTTCAGGCGCTCTCGACGGGCTACTGGAAGGGCAACCGCGTCGTCGTCTACATTACTGGCAATGCCCTGACCATACTATCCGGCCCCGACGCCATTCTCCAAACCATATACGACGATGACGAGCGCAAGTTGGAAGCTGTCGCCTTCGACGAGGCATCAGGGAAAATAGCTGCCTGCACAGGCGCTACCGTCAGGGTCTACAAACCTTTAGAGTACAGCGATGATGCCCTCAAGGTTCGTTCGTCCTGGAGCTTGGGGATAATAATGGTCCCCCGCCAAACTAGACAGCGTGTATCTTACCAAAATGTGTTGTAGTGGTCCCTGCAGTCTTCATTCGACATTGAAGATGCCCCATCGAGTGCGACCCTGTCTTGGGGCAGCTCTGAGGAGCTTCTGGTCGGCCGCAACTCCCTCTGGTTGTACGACACGTCTACAACGGAGCCCGCACTTCACTGGAAATCCGACCTAGCCAGCCCCGTCAAAGCTGCCTATTTATCATACGACTCCGCGTACATTGCATCTATTGGACATCACGACCGCCTCGTCAAGATCTGGCGCCGGCTAAATTTTGGTTCGGAGGAGGTACACTTCGAATTCAGCTACCTACCGCATCCTCGCGCAGTGACAAATATGCAATGGCGCAAGCCGTTCCATGTAGACCAAACTATTGAGAATGTTCTGTACACTTTTTGCGCCGACAACACCTTGCGCGTGTGGACTGGTGCTGAAGGCCTTAACCGGGAACCGCAGCGCCTATGGGGAAAGATTGATCTCGCAACAGCTATACAAGATGACGCCCTTCGAAACACCCCAGGGAATGAGATGCGCTGGGCCTTCATAATAAACCAGCGTGACCTGGCTGCCGCGACAGAAAGTGCAGTGCAGGAAAGGGCTAATGTGCAAGAGAAGGAAGATGTCCAACTACAATACCTCATATCCATCGCAAATAGGGACACTGAGATATGTGTAGTCCTCGATGGAAGGGGCAACATGGCGGCATATGCGCTCGAGAACATCAGCCATAAATCGAAGAGCGCCAACCACATCGACAACGTCGCACTTGTCAAATCTAGGGACTTTGATTTTATGGGAACAAATAAGAGTTTTCCCCATGTTGAGATCACCAGCTACTGCAACAGGTCCTCGAGTCATCTGTACGTGCTGTTGCACCAGTTTGATGGAAAAGTAGAGGTATATGAGAGCAATATAGCGGACTTGCTTGACCCTACCTTGAAGCCAGGCCGCCTGAGCCATCGCGCAACGTGGTCTGGCCATTCGGCTTCCATCAAGAAGATTGTGCGCAACTTCAGCGGACGTGCCATTGTCTCGAGGACAGAAGAAGGTGAGAGTATGGTTTGGAGGCACGCCGTCAAGTCGAGCGATACGAAGCTCCTCCGTCAAGCCGTCATCCCAGAGAAGCGACACATCCACCGGATATGCCTTTTCCGCGGTGGTAGTTTTGTCGTGTTCCTACACCACGATGCGATTTGCCTGTGGGACTGTAGGCCCTCGGCTCCGGTTCTGCTCGCAGAGCAAAAGTACGAAGTCCCGGGCAAGCCACTCTGCATCTTGGTCCTTCCACGGCCTGATGTAGATGAGGTCTCTACCGCCCACATTGCGACTATCACCTCCGATCAACGAGGTGTCGTTTGGGAAGTAAAGCTACCACTTATGGACCAGGGAAAAGCACGAACTAATGGCCACAAAACGGAAGCGGCGACCATACGCGTGTTCTGCAATTTTAACCTGGATGACGCCGGTGACCTTGCTTACGTTCTACCCGTGGACCCTGCTGGAGCCTCACCGGTCAGCTCCGGGTTTTTGGATGTGTTTGCCAAAGATGTAGCAGTCTCCTACACGCACTCTGGACGAGTCGAGTTCTGGACCGCGCGGGTAGACAGAGACCGCAGCCGGGTGGAGTGGCTTTCCACTGCGGCAATGGAAACCGGCATCAATGAGCCCGCATTGGTCAGTGGAAGCACTATGAAGAAAGGGGCACTGGTAAACACCAACCGGTCAGAGGTCACAATCTGGGATATCCGTGGTGCAAGGCTTGAATATGCACAGGATTTCGGGAGCCACAACACCATACAAGACCTCGACTGGACATCAACGCCCGACTCCCAGTCCATCTTGGCAGTTGGATTCACATACCGAGTCATCCTGCTTTCTCAGATGCGGTTTGACTACCTGAACAAGGGCCCTGCTTGGGCACAGGTACGAGAAATCAATCTCCGAGAACTCACCCCGCATCCCATCGGCGACTCGACCTGGCTGAGCGGCGGTGACTTGGTCATTGGCGCTGGCAACCAGCTGTTCGTATATGACCGCATGTTTGAGCCACCAAGCTCCATCGTCAACAACAGCCGTCTCCCAATGCGCAAGGGTGCGACCAGAGACCTTTTCGAAGTGGTCCAGAGACTCAATGGACCACTACCCATCTTCCACCCTCAGTTTCTCAGCCAGTGTATGCTTACTGGGAAGAACGTTTTGGTGAAGCTCATCTTGTTATCGTTGAATCATACCCTGAAGTACCATGCCGAGGGCGATATTATTGATGACTACTTGGGCCTCGACTTATCACATTTTTACCTCGGCGGCAATGTAAGTTTGACGGAAATGCATTGTACGTAATTGCTTACTGACTCATCTTTAGACCGATGACAACAACGAGTCTTCGCGCCTAATGGGGCAACTAGCCCTTGACGATAGTGAGGATTCGTTTACTGAGGATATTGCTCTCAGCATCTGTGAAAAGCTGCAGAAGATCCCTCTACCACAGCTTTCAGGCCATGAGCAAATACAGTTGCTGGATATAGTGGAATGCCTAGGCTTAGTAGAGAAGCAGCGACGCTCGATGGATGAAAATGCAGCGCGTTTCATGCTCTTCTTCCGACAACACGCACTTCGGAAAGGTCGTACGAATGAGTACCATATGTCTTGGCGCGAAATCAATTGGGGCTATCATTCGACCAGTCAAGACATCTTGACTGACTTCGTCTCACGGCAGTACCACGGCTCCATGCTGTGGGAAAATGCAAGAGAGAGCGGCATCTTCATGTGGCTAACAGATGCTGCAGCTGTGGTAAGTCGCCCAAGAACCATCCGTGTTGGCTGAGCTAACAATTGCACAGAAAGCTCAGTTCGAGATTGTGGCTCGTAACGAGTACACGAAGAGCGAGACCAAGAGCCCTGTCGACTGCACTCTTTTCTATCTTGCCTTGAAGAAGAAGACAGTTCTCCAGGGTCTCTGGCGTATGGCCTACGGAAACAGGGAGCAGGCTGCCACCCAGAAGCTGCTGGCAAACAACTTCGAGGATCCCAAGTGGAAGACCACGGCGTTGAAGAATGCCTACGCGCTACTTAGCAAGCGGCGATTTGGTGAGTTGGCCCGAGACCACTCACACGTAGAAACTGTACATGCTGACCCCTGGATAGAATATGCCGCGGCATTCTTCCTTCTCGCCGATCATCTGCAGGATGCCGTGAACGTTTGCTTGAATCAGATTAAGGATCTGCAGTTGGCCATTGCTATTGCCAGGGTCTACGAAGGGGACGACGGGCCAGTCATGAGGAGACTTCTGGAGAACGAAGTGCTCGCAGTGGCATCGCAAGAGGGTAACCGATGGCTTGCATCATGGGCCTTCTGGATGCTGAGGCGGCGTGACATGGCTGTTCGGGCCTTGATTGTAAGCAAACGGTGGAAGCCCGAGACAAGCGGAACAATGCATGCTAACCACGAGGACAGACTCCTGTTTTCACCCTGCTTGAGACACCGTCAACCCCAGACCTCAAGGCCAAGTCATTTTTGACTGACGACCCCGCCTTGATTGTGCTGTATAATCAGCTGAGACAGAAGACATTACAAACACTTCGGGGAGCGTCGAAGGTTACACCCAGAGTAGAATGGGACTTTGTCATCCACAATGCGCGGCTCTACGACCGCATGGGATGCGATTTGCTGGGTCTGGATCTCGTGCGCAACTGGGAGTTCTTGCGCACGCCGAAGGCACAGCCAGGACTGGGCGGCGAGATTGACCCGCGGAAGATGCTGCGTAGGAGCAGCTCGCTCGTGGTGGCGGATATGCCCCTGAGCCCCGTGGACATTGAAATGAAGACGGGCCACCACCCGACGAACAAAGTGCAGCAGACGCCCACGGTATTCGAGGAGCCTGACGCGAGCAGTCTTTTGGATAGTTTCGGTTTCTGATTTCACTGTTCATTGTCTCGTCGTTTACGCATTGCATGCCGCGCGTGTCTCATGTATTTCTAGGTGCGTGCTGCGTTCTGCTCTCACTCGGAGGGGGGCTCCGGGTAGGGATGAGAACTACTGGAGTTAAGGGGTTGTTGCCGAGACCGTGAATAGCTTCGACTATTACTGAATATAATATTTATTTAAAACGTATACTGTTTTCCCGCGATCTTATAATAAACCGTATACTTTTCTTTTACGGTTTTATAATAAACCTATTTTAATATTTAAAAATTATTTTAAAAAAATAGCTGGTTTAATAAGCCTTAAGTGATTATGTATTTTATTTCGACACGCGCAAGGGCTGGCGTCTCCTCTCTCTGAGCTTCCACCTGTGTAACCGTCGTACAACGGGGATCTGTATCTGCATTTGTGTCGATGGGAGAGTTACACCATCGAAGACAAGTTATAGATATATGTGCATACAGCCGTCATCGTTCCCGCCGTCGCACCAGCCAGCTCAGTTCCGACAGTTGGTTTAAGATAGGATGCGGGCGGTTGGCGGGGAGCCGTTGCCGGGTTGCACAGATATGTAATGCTCAGCGGACGAAAGCGGGTTTTCTAGTTTCAATGTTTCGGGGGGTCGCCATTGGCGCTAGCTGGCATCATGTTGATCCTGGCCACCAGACCCTTCCTTACTCGTGGGTGGAATGGATAATGCCTTATTAATCGTGTTTTGTATTGCATAGCCGAAAAAGTGCCTGCCTTATCTGGATCAGCATTGGTATTACAGTCAAAGTCAACCGTCCATCTCCATCCTTCGACTACCTACTAATTTCAAATCCCGGGCCCGCTCTCTTCCCCCAAAGAGCCGCACTTGGCACTCTTTATCTATACCTAGGCATCACGCGCTATCTATATCCATCTCTCCTTCATTCTCTCCTCTTTGCACTGTTCTTCTCTTACCGCTGAAATGAATACTTATTAGAACCTCATCTTTAAGCGATTAAACTCGTTTTTATATAGATCGTGTTTTTTGCTTTCCCATTCCCATCCAACAAGTAGAGATTTCGCCCAGCCTGTGAGGCAGGCTCCAGGGCGCCATGTCCTCCACGACTGTTGCCTCGGAGCTTCCGCGCACGCCATCGGCTGCAACATCAGGGGACGACGTCACAGACCACGGCTACCACGACCATTCCCCGCCGCAGCAGACCATGAGGATGGCGGCGGCACCCCCCGCCGCCGTCAGGGTGCTTCCCGAGGGCCATCACTTCACCATCCGCGGCGTCGCCGTCGGCCTGGCGGTGGGCCTGGTCATCTGCTTCTCCAACATGTACTTCGGCTTGCAGAGCGGCTGGGTCTCGATGATGACTATGCCTGCCAGTCTTATGGGCTTCGGCATGTTCCGGGTTCTCGCACCCTACCTGGAGTTCCCCTTCTCGCCCGTGGAGAACGTGCTCGTGCAGTCCGTGGCGGGCGGTATGGCCATTATGCCTCTGGGCTGTGGTTTTGTCGGGGTGGTGAGTAGTCCCTTCCTCTCCTTTGAATCTGGCCGAGGGGAGAATGCGCGGGTGTCCTACTATATCATTGGTCGTGCGGAGCATGGATCGTTAATACGTGACGCCGTTATAGATGCCGGCTCTAAACTACCTGCTCTCCGAAAAGGAGCAGGGACCTGTGTTTCTACCCATGTGGAAGTTGGTCGTATGGTCTCTCGGTTTGTGCTATTTTGGCGTTGTTTTTGCTGTGCCACTGTAAGTAACGCATTGCCAACACACACCAAAGAGGGGTAAAGATGTAATGACTAATAACAATCAGCCGGCGTCAAGTAATCATAAGAGAGCAGCTCAAGTTCCCAAGCGGTTTTAGTACCGCTGTGCTCATAGGGGTGTTGCATGGGAAAGGCCAGTCCCAGAACGGCGCTGCCTTGGACCCGTCAAAAGCAGCCACGTTCGGCAGCCTGGCCCTGGAGAACAGGCCCCTGGTAGAGAATGAAGATGTTAACGATGACGACGAAGTGAGAACGCTCGTTGACGGGGAATCTCAGATCAAGCCGGAGTTGAAGTACAGCTGGGGCGCTAACATTCGCTTACTGCTCATCTCGTTCGGCATTTCCGGCGTCTATACGTTGCTCACTTACTTCTTCCCCATTCTCCGCAGTCTTCCCATCTTCGGTGCTCACGCTGCCACCACATGGCTCTGGGATCTCAACCCTAGTCTGGCGTATGTCGGCCAGGGGATCATCATGGGACCTGCCACTACGATTCACATGTTGATCGGTGCCATCGTGGGTTGGGGTATACTGTCGCCCATAGCGCACAACCGCGGCTGGGCACCGGGGCCCATCAGTGACTGGGAGTCTGGCAGCAAAGGCTGGATTGTTTGGATTTCTCTGGCAATAATGCTCGCCGACTCCGTCATTAGCCTGGGTTATGTTGCTGCTCGGCCTGTTTTCCAAAACGGGCCAGCTTTTGTTCGAGAGAGCATAGAGAGATATAATCAGGGTGGTGCTCAAAACGTGTTCAGATCCAAGCGTCGAGGACCCCGTTACTCGGCGCTGAATTCGGACGAGGGAGATCCTCGTATCTCTACGGGCAGGAGAAGCTCGACATCAGAATTGCTTCCGAGTCCCAGGTTCCACGAGAACGACGATGAGCTACGAACCTGGGACGAAGATGACGCGCCTCCCGAGCAGTTGGTCGGGAGTAAGACCGTGAGTATCGGCCTCGTGGTTTCTATACTGGTATGTGTTGCCAGTATTCACATCACGTTTGGAGATCTGGTGCCGCTCTACGCCAACGTCATAGCCATCCTGATGGCCCTGGTCTTGAGCATCATGGGTGTGCGGGCGCTGGGCGAGACCGATCTCAACCCCGTCTCGGGCATATCAAAGTTGGCGCAGCTCTTCTTTGCCCTGATCATTCCTCAATCCAACAAGTCGAGCGTTCTAATCAACCTTGTTGCCGGCGCCGTATCGGAGGCCGGCGCGCTCCAGGCCGGCGATCTCATGCAAGACTTGAAGACGGGCCACCTGCTCGGTGCTGCACCGAAGGCACAGTTTTGGGGTCAAGTCATCGGAGCGACGGTAGGTGCTGTTGTGAGCGCATTCATCTATCGATTGTATACGGCCGTGTACCAGGTGCCTGGCGAGCTGTTTGAGGTCCCTACAGCGTATGTTTGGATCTTCACGGCGCGCCTGGTGACGGGGCAGGGCTTACCGCCCATGGCAAGGGAATGGGCCATCGGGGCAGCTGTCGTATTCGGCTTCTTCACCATTCTGCGAACGAAAGGGATGGGCAAGTGGTGGCAGGTATACATCCCAGGAGGCATTGCTGTGGCTGTGGGTAAGTTAACAAGACACCCACCACCTTGACCTACTGCGGTTGGCTGAGAGATGAAGTGCGCGCAACTGCTGACAATCGCATTTCAGGCATGTATAACGTCCCATCGTTTACACTGGCGAGGACCATCGGGGGTGTCTTGAGCTGGGTCTGGAGATCTCTGTTGAAGAAACAAGACACGCCCTTGATCGTGTTGGCTTCGGTAAGTTGCCCTTGATTATTAATCCGGTTCTGAGGACGATATACGAGCTAACACCGCGCCATCAGGGTTTTATTTTGGGAGAAGGATTCTTAAGCATTATTAATTTGCTCTTACAGAGCGGCAAGGTGGCACATTTTTAGTTCAGGTATATTTGGTTCTATCTAAAGAGCTCCCCTGCTCCCTGCCGTCTTCGAGAATGGGACGCCCCGTACCTTTCGAAATAAAATATATATAATAAAATTACGATTTTCTTTTAAAAAGTTATAATAAATTTATTTTAATCGTTAAAATTCTTAAAAAGAAAAGATAAAAAAGACTTTATTTTCTATATTCTTTTATATAAAAAAGGAATATATTAAAAACGTTTTAAATAAGAAAATATTACTATATAATCGAAACTTAATAAGGGGGACTAGCGATACGAGTAGATACTAGCTTCGATGCAGGATAGGAAAGGGGCCAGTATCGACGGGAAAGGGAGTAGGGGAGTAGCTGGTAAGGGGCTGGTGTGAAAGGGAGCAGCTGGTAACGGGTGTTGGCGTATACGGTCGCACCCTCGTATACGGTTGCACCCTTTTAGGCGCGAGGCGCCCATAGTCAGTATATATTGGTCGAGAACCCCGCCAAATTACTCCGCCCCCACTTGGAGAATGTGTGATCGAGTTGAGGGGCTCGCATAGCAGTCGGATGATTATGACTGTTAAGAAGGTTTGACATTTGGTACTTAAGAGCATCTCTTCCGCCGTAGACAGTCTGTGAAGCCAATTCGACAATCTAACTCAACTGTACAGGACTCGCATTGCCTAGCATCTTCCAAGCCAGCCCCAAATCATTCAACATGTTGATCACGGAGAGCCATGTGGACGTGCAGACGAAGGCCGACGGAAAGGAGTCTTCCATGAGTGAGAACAGACCCCCACGTCTATATCCATGGTGATTTAGTGCCTGACCTGAATAGGAATCTTCCTCTTCCACCCAACTGTCCCGCAATACCCCAACGCGTAAGGCCTCGCACGTTGTTCGAATTATGGGCCAGTCATTGCTAACTTGAGTCCAGTCGATTCCCCGGTGTTGCGCTGTTCAGCGAGATTTACCAAGGTGCGGACAATATCCGCTACATACTAGCTCTACATGTGATGCTCATTATTTTGCAGTGACCGGACCTGTTGCAAGGTTTGCCCGTCAGATTGCCGGCCAGGGCTACATCGTTGCTGCGCCGTCGTCGTACCATGACTTTACCGGCCCCGAGCCGCTGGCCTACGATGGGCCGGGTACAGATGCAGGCAACGAATGGAAGGTGAAGAAGACGCTCCAGTCGTACGACGAGGACTCTCGCAGGACCGTCGACACCCTCCTGGGCCTCCCCACGTGCACCGGGCGCATCGGCGTTACGGGTATGTGCCTTGGCGGTCACCTGGCTCTGCGTGCTGCTGTAAGTTTGGCCCATCTGAGTACCTACTCATATTACACCAGTGCAGTGGGAGGAATCTACATGTATCTAACACCCGGGATAGCTTGACCCGCGCGTGAACGCCTGCGTCACCTACTTCGCCACGGATGTCCACAGCCGCACGCTGGGCCCCTACGACGCCGCCAACACCTCGTCCGAGGCCCCGGCCAACAGCAACCACACCATCGACCTCCTGCACAAGACCAAGGCCGAGACAGCCCTGATCTTCGGCATCAAGGACACGCACGTGCCCGACGCGGGGCGGGACCTGATCCGGCAGAAGCTGCGCGAGCACGGCGTCGTGTTCAGCTTCTACGAGTTCGCCTGGGCGCAGCACGCCTTCATCCGCGACGAGCTCAGCAAGGGCCGCTACGACCCGGCCATCACCAAGGTCTGCTTCGAGGTCCTGCTCGAGCTGTTCGGGCGGGCGCTCAAGACGGACTTGGGCGACAAGGACAACAAGCCGGAGAAGCTGGAGCATGTGTGCTAAGCCATTTGCCATTGGAAGCCATAAACGACGAATGCCGGGTTCGGTCGAGCTGGGAGATGGCATTGTACATTCCAGACCATTGTAGCTCTGAACGCAGACAAGGATGCCAAAGACAGTTTTGGGGCTACAATAAGGCATAGATGACGGTTGAAAAGAGAAGAATAAAAAGAATCGACGAAATGTGTACCCATCTAGCATATCCAACAGACAATTGACCAAATGGAGTACCCCTACCACCTACCTTGCATGCTGAGGGCATTCGTGATGATCCCATTGAATGGAGCCAAATGTCATTCTTTGTCAGGTACTTTGGTACATGCAGCTATGCCCATTAGGTTGACCACCTGCAGGGTAGGACAAAGTTCTGCTTGTAGCATCAAATGGAACATCAAAGCTCAAGCTGGCCAGCCCAGCCTCACTTCAGTATTCGTCATGCCCATTGAATGGTTACGCCAAAGGGTTACGCCAGATTGTCCATGTAATTCACTGATTATTCCAGTGGAATGAATAGACTTCCCAGTTGTGACTGCTTGCACATGCCCCGTAGAATAAACGGTGGTTGGTGGCATCCATGGATCTACCAATGGACAGAGCGTTGAGGATACCTACCTACTTGACCAACATCATGTCCCAGCGGCCGACCCAGCTGTGGGCAAGTGGGTGTGAGTACCTACTCGGAAGCTTGGACCACCAAAGCTGGCAGCATCGTCTAATCTCACCGTTTGTTTCATCACCGGGTTGACAGAGCAAGAGATCTACTACTAGAAGCGTTTATGTCACTCATTTCACTATGGACGGCAGAAGAGACCTGTGGAATGCACAAATGCCCACGCCATCACCCGGCATCCGGGAGGCCCCATTCGAATGACCCGGGTGCCTGGGGCAACGGGATCTTGAAAATTTTCAGTGGCAATCCAAGGCACAATCTGTGCTAGGTTACCTGCTAGCACCGAATGGCTTGAGGCTGTAAGGCTGCCAGATGGAACAGCGAGGTTGGAAAAAGATCAAAATGACATAGCACCATGATGTAATGTGGACTGCGGGGTACAAAGTGAAAGGGCCCAGGGCCCATAGTAAAATAAATCTGGAAGCATCTTGGACCTCTAGGACCTCAGCGTCAGTAGGCAAATGGCATGACTGTCAGTGACCAAAAAACCAATAATCAAGGAACCAAGGGTGCAAAGTAAGGGAAAAAATCTGCTTGGGGGCTTGGGTAGCGGCTGTACCTGAAAACAGAGCTCTTTTTGGGGCCACCGAATTTGGTAGATGCTCCCAGACCTCGCATGAATGCCTGAGTCGTCGCGCGAACCTCCAGGCTGTTGCTAGACGGAAAGCCATAGAACCTTCTCGAGAAGTCATGGTGGGGCACTCACTCCCATAAGTAGGTAGGCAAAGAATTCCTCCCACTGCTCTCGATCTTCATTCTACATTCTCATCTTCCCTCTACACACACATTATTTTCCCAGAGAAAACTTTTTTTGTTTCTCTTCTCCCACACATTAGTCCTTGCCCATTAAATAGGACCTTACTTCACCACTCCCACGAAGTAAATCCCCCACCTCCACACCCGCATCCTACACACACAACCCACATCAACACACAACCGCCAACATGGTCGCTGCTGTCGGTATCGATCTGGGCACCACCTACTCTTGCGTGGGTGTCTTCAGAGACGATCGCATTGAAATCATTGCCAATGACCAAGGTAACCGCACAACACCCTCCTTCGTGGCCTTCACGGACACGGAGCGTCTCATCGGAGATGCCGCCAAGAACCAGGTCGCCATGAACCCCCAGAACACAGTCTTCGACGCCAAGCGTCTGATTGGTCGCAAGTTCGCCGACCAGGAGGTCCAGGCCGATATGAAGCACTTCCCCTTCAAGGTCATCGACAAGGCCGGCAAGCCCGTCGTCGAGGTCGAGTACAAGGGCGAATCCAAGAACTTCACGCCCGAGGAGATTTCTTCCATGATTCTCATCAAGATGCGCGAGACGGCTGAGGCCTACCTCGGTGGCACCGTCAACAACGCTGTCATTACCGTCCCCGCCTACTTCAACGACTCCCAGCGTCAGGCCACCAAGGACGCCGGTCTCATCTCGGGCCTGAACGTCCTCCGTATCATCAACGAGCCCACCGCCGCTGCCATTGCCTACGGTCTCGACAAGAAGGTTGAGGGTGAGCGCAACGTCCTCATCTTCGATCTGGGTGGTGGTACCTTCGATGTCTCTCTCCTCACCATTGAGGAGGGTATCTTCGAGGTCAAGTCCACTGCCGGTGATACTCACTTGGGTGGTGAGGACTTCGACAACCGTCTCGTCAACCACTTCGTCAACGAGTATGTACCCCCTACTCTTTGATATCATCACAACACATGCTAACAGGTCTTTTCTTTAGGTTCAAGCGTAAGACGAAGAAGGATTTGAGTGGCAACGCTCGTGGTCTTCGCCGTCTCCGCACTGCTTGCGAGCGTGCCAAGCGTACCCTCTCTTCGTCTGCCCAGACTTCCATCGAGATCGATTCCCTGTTCGAGGGTATCGACTTCTACACCTCCATCACTCGTGCTCGTTTCGAGGAGCTGTGCCAGGATCTCTTCCGATCCACCCTTCAGCCCGTCGACCGTGTCCTTGCCGACGCTAAGATCGACAAGTCCCAGGTCCACGAGATTGTCCTCGTCGGTGGTTCCACCCGTATCCCCCGTGTCCAGAAGCTCATCACCGACTACTTCAACGGCAAGGAGCCCAACAAGTCCATCAACCCTGATGAGGCTGTTGCCTACGGTGCTGCTGTCCAGGCTGCTATCCTTAGCGGTGATACCAGCTCTAAGTCCACCAACGAGATTCTGCTGCTCGACGTTGCGCCATTGTCTCTCGGTATCGAGACTGCCGGTGGTATGATGACCAAGCTCATCCCCCGCAACACCACTATCCCCACCAAGAAGTCCGAGGTCTTCTCCACCTTCTCCGACAACCAGCCCGGTGTCCTGATCCAGGTCTACGAGGGTGAGCGTCAGCGCACCAAGGACAACAACCTGATGGGCAAGTTCGAGCTCACTGGTATTCCCCCCGCTCCCCGCGGTGTTCCCCAGATTGAGGTCACCTTCGATCTTGATGCCAACGGTATCATGAACGTCTCTGCTCTCGAGAAGGGTACTGGCAAGTCCAACAAGATTGTCATCACCAACGACAAGGGCCGCCTCAGTAAGGAAGAAATTGAGCGGATGTTGGCTGAGGCCGAGAAATACAAGGAAGAGGATGACTTAGAAGCCGCTCGCATCGGTGCCAAGAACGGCCTCGAGTCTTACGCTTACTCTCTCCGCAACACTCTGTCCGACTCCAAGGTCGATGAGAAGCTGGACGCTGCCGACAAGGAGACTCTCAAGACTGAGATCGACAAGGCCGTTGCCTGGCTCGACGAGAGCCAAGCTGCTTCTCGCGAGGAGTACGAGGAGAAGCAAAAAGAGCTTGAGTCTATTGCCAACCCCATCATGATGAAGTTCTACGGTGGCGCTGGTGGCCCCGGTATGCCCGGTGGTATGCCCGGCGGTGCTCCTGGTGGCGCTGCTCCCGGTGCCGGTGGTGACGACGGTCCCACCGTTGAGGAGGTCGACTAAATTGTCAACTTCCCCAAAACATAATACCCTTCTTTCTTCGTTACGGCGTTCACGGGTGTCCTTGACACAATTGAGAGGTAGTCTGGGACAGGGGTTTGCACTAGATTTCCTACATAATGATGTTCAGGGCAAAAGTTTGAGGTTTCACGATTGCATGGATGTATTCTAGGTAGCAATCATCCGACGATTCAATGATGAATAGTTCATAATACTTGCTTTTTTTTCCTGTGTGAAACGATGACTGATGATTACCACCGCCTCCTGTGACTTTAATGATCTAGATTCTCCCTCGGCCTACTACTTGTGCTTTGATTACTCGCGTTTGGATAGCTATTTCGTGCTACCTTATGGCAACCTAGTAGCAATGGTGTTAAGTGGAATAACCATATCACAAAAAGGTCTGCTGTTGAGTACACCGGAAGTCCCTTGATTATCCATGTCCAGACACCATTACCTACAAGCTCACAACTGGGAAGTGAGATAACTGTCTGAGACGGAGCTGCTTAGTCCATGGAATAATCAGTCTTTTAATTGAAAGGTCACCGTCGACCTTATATGACATCCTAGAAATTATGGTGGTCCCAGTGAAGCATTTTGATTATGCCATTGGTTAAACTGCAGGTTGGCTAGTTCATGCCAGTCCTATCCAGTGGCCGCTATGGCTTCGTTGCTCATTTTCGCACTCTGACCTTTGGTGGTTACTTTCGTTCACGATGGTCTGCGGGAAGGGAGCATCACGGTGAGACGGGGAGCAATTGTAGTAGTATCACAGGATCTTCTCGGGGCCTTACTATAGTCATGCTTAGCAGAGTTTCACGTTTGGGTTTGCTAGCACGAAGAATGGAGATACGTGGTCGTGACATTATTCATGAATTGTTTTTACATTGCTTATGGCATAGACACCCGACCACATGAACTGCCTCCGATCTGCTGACATCACCGAGTCTGCTGTTCGTCCTTGGCCAGAGCCTCCTGCACCGCGCGGCGATGCTCGATCTCCTTGACGCGCCACTCCTCGTCGCTGATGGTGGGGTCCTCGTACGGCTGCCGGAAAGCCGAGTCGTAGGGGACCTTTTCGTCGCGGCTCTCCCAGACGTCGGTGCTGCTGGGGCGGCCGGGGCGGTACTTGTTCCACTCGCGGCGGCGGTAGTGGTCGCGGATGGCCTCCTCGTGGCGGGGGCCCGACGAGGTGCGATTGCGCATGCAGAACCAGAAGTCGTCCCAGTGCTCGCTGCACGTCCGCACCGTGCCCGCGCGGTAGATGCTATGGAACTGGCTGCCGACGCCCTGGCAGTAGAAGGCCGCGTCGAAGGCCTGCCGGCACGACATGGTCGTCGGGAGGAGCGACTCGGAGAGCGGGTCGAGCGGCGGCGGGCGCTCCGGGTCGTCAGCTTGCGCGGTGTTAGTAGGGGTCGCGCTCACGTCTCTCGTGCTGGTGGGTGTGTCATTCAAAGGGGAGAAGGGAGAGTGGGATGACAGGTGGTCGGACGGGGTGGCGGACGATTGTGAGGTCGACGAGCCTCCCCAGATGGAGCCCCAGAGCGACGACGACGTCGACGACGTTGATTGCGCGGAGTCGGCTGTCTTGGGCGCATCGGTGGCGGCCGGTCGCGATGACTCGGCAGGTCTGCTACTGCTACTGCTACTGCTGCTGCTGCTGCCAAACTCTCTTTGGACCTGGGCCATGAACTTGGCTATCTCCGGATCGCCATAGTCGTTCTCGGGCTGCTGCGCGGGAGAAGGGTGGCGGCGGCGGACGTCTTCGTCTTGTCGTCGATTGAAGCCTTTGACGGCTCAGGAGATGCCCATAACCAACCCATTGTGAATGCAGTGTTGTGGAATGGATTCAATGGTTTGTATGTGTGGTTTGCGAAGCCTCGAAGTTTAGATATTTAGGTAGATATCAAACAGTCCGCAGGAGCTGGGCAAGATAACCACGGGTAAATCGAGCGGGGGAGAAGGATCCGTGGGGTAATTGGCTCTCAAGGTCTGGTCTCGTCACCATCACACCACCAAACCAGCGCAGACTCGCAGCATGCAGTGACCACGGGAATGTCGATGGTGCAGCGGTGCCTCGTGACTGTGATACGCAGGCAGCAAGCCGATGCCTGGGCCAATGGGGAGTATTTCTCCAAATCCGTTTCCTGCGCCAACCTTTGCAATTTGAGGCTGCCCAGAATTGTACCGACCGGCCCGGACGGATATTGATTAATACACTAATTACACATAGGCAGCTGGGAGAAGCGAGGCCTGGGCATAGACGCGTTAAAGAGCGCTGATGACGTTTTCAAGTGTATAAGACTCTGAATAACTGAACTATCCCGCAGTCTACCTATCGGCTATCGCAATCGATACGATCATAATTATTTACTCTGGAGAAATATCGTGTGGCTGGTGATGTGGCTTTCATACCAGCTATGTGGCGTACAGCCATACATAAGCTCGCACTCCTCGAAATATGTATGGTAGCACTATCTATCCCCTTGAATGCGAATGCGCTGCCCTCCACCAAAAGAAGCGTACTGTACGGACCAGGGATATTCTAGTACGATTGGAATGACGTTTAAAAGGAATAATAGGCGTTCAGTATATAGACCTGCTTATTCCTGGGTTTATTCTCGCAGGGGCCTGGCGTATAGACACAGGTAGGTAACCTAGGTCGGTTTAGGAGGTGCATTAGGTAGGTTAGGTTAGCAAGTTAGGTACGCACACGGGTTATGACCTCATGCGGGCTGGTGGGATGAGCTGACCTCGTTAGCTTCGACCTAGCTGGAGCTCAGCTGTGTCACGCAATTAAAAGGCATAGGCTTCCCGCTCCTGCTGTTACACACCTCTAACAGTGTTGTTTTGCAGCAGTGCCTCCCTATGCTTGTTCTTCCGGCCGAAGCTACTTCGCCGCCATGAGGTGCTTCAATCGATCTTTCATCCGGCCAGCCTCAAGGCTGCCCTTGAGACGGGTCCATGTCCAAAGAGCATGGGAAAGCACTGCATCTACGGCTACGGGCGACGAGAAGACGGGCCATATTGCCGCAGAGTCAAACGAGTCTATACTATGGGTCGATACCATCTTTCCCCTGAAGCTCACCGGCCTTCTGCGGACGCCATGGCAAAGCCCCGACAGAGACCTGTCGGAGCTGCTGAAGCGCTCACACACCTCGAGCCTCGGCATCATGGACCCCATCAACACCGTCAAGCGTGCCTTGCCTCGCTCCGAGAACATGGAGGTCAATGAGATTCTACCTAGGCTGAAAGATGGCGGCGCTTTTGTCAAGTTCTCTCATCCAGCAAACGTTGACCCCAAGGAAATCGCTGCAACTATCTCCAAGGGTCTTCAAGAACGCCCGATCCGACCGTTGTTCAGTCCCTTCAGGGGCGTTCACGCCGGCCTTGTGAAGGGAGTTCCCTGGCTCGAGGACCTGCACCGATTCCCCTATTCGAGGCTTCGAGTGGAGTTCGTGCCCAAAATGCCTGGAGAAGAAGCAGTCGAACTCTCGCAAGAGGACCTCTACAGCATATTCCGTCGATATGGCAAAATCGCCGAAATCACGTCGCAGCCTTTTGACTCCAAGGTTGTTCCAAGGTTTGCGTACGTTGACTTCGCCTTGGTACGGGACGCCATCATGGCACGCAACTGTTTGCATGGGTTCGTCGTCTCGTCTGAAAGTGGAGGAGGCAAGGCCGGGACCAAGCTTCGCATGTCATATGAGGAACGGGCCAAAGGCCATCAGTACTGGAGCTGGATGTCGAACCACCCACGTATTGTGTTCCCCATCCTTGTCGCTCTCCTGACCGGTGTGACTGTCGTCATCTTTGACCCGATTCGCAACTTCTTTGTCAAGGCCCACGTGCAGAGGACCTTCCGCCTAAGCAACAGCAAGCTATATCGATGGATCCGTCGACAGACCTCGGACATTTTCACATTCAGGCGGCAGAAGTCCGATCAAGCTGGGCTCAACGCTGTCTGGAGCCACCGTAAAGATCTGATTGAACAGATCCAAAAGTGGCTGATGGAAACGGCCGAGACCTTCATCGTCGTCCAAGGGCCCCGTGGCTCCGGAAAGAAGGAGCTTGTAACAGAACAAGTTCTGAAGGGCCGGGGCAATGTTCTGGTTCTTGATTGCAAGCCAATCGTGGAGGCCAGAGGGGAGTCTGCAACTATCAAGCAGATGGCAGCTCAAGTTGGATACCGCCCGATTTTCTCCTGGGCCAACAACATAAGCAGCTTGATCGATCTTGCAGTACAAAGCACCACGGGTGTCAAGGCCGGCTTCTCCGAGACACTCGAATCCCAGCTTCAGAAGATCTTGGCCACGGCAGCATCGGCGTTAAGCGAGCTTGATGTTTCCGGCCGCAAGAAGACTGATATTGACCACCAGCTTCCGGTCGATGCCTACCTCGAGAGTCACCCGGAGAAGAGGGCAGTCATTGTCATCGACAACTTCCTACACAAGAGCGAAGGCAACGCCATTGTTTACGACAAGATTGCCGAATGGGCTGCGGCTCTAGTCCAGTCCAACGTTGCACACGTCGTTTTCCTGACAAACGATAGCTCCTATTCGAAATCCCTATCCAAGTCCCTTCCGGATCGTGTCTTCCGTCAAGTGTCTCTTGGTGACCTCTCTCCGGAAGTCGCCAAGAGCTTCGTTGTCAGCCACCTGGAGGGTGATGACGAGCCTGTTACTGTGATTGAGGACGACGCCGATGAACCAGTCGAGAAGGCAGCGAAACCAAAGAAACAAGTCAACATGAAGGAACTGGACGGCTGTATTGGAACGTTGGGCGGCCGCTTGACTGACCTCGAGTTCCTCGCCCGGCGCCTGAGAGCTGGCCAGACCCCTAAGCAGGCAGTTGCTGAGATTCGCGACCAGACCGCCTCCGAGGTCCTGAAGATGTTCCTCCTGCCCGGAGGCAGCAAGTCTGACGAGACCAGACACTGGACGGTCCAACAAGCTTGGTACTTGATCAAGGCCCTTGCTGCCGAAGACAGCTTGCGTTACCACGAGGTGCTGCTCTCGGATACCTTCGCCACCGACGGCGAGGCAGCCCTCGAGGGTCTTTCCAATGCTGAGCTGATCACGGTCAAGAACCTCAACGGTCGTCCCCACAAGATCACAGCCGGAAAGCCGGTCCACCAGGCCGCCTTCACGCAGCTGACCCAGGACTCCGTCTTGACCGCCAAGATGGACTTAGTCGTCTTGGCCGAGCTGTCCAAGATCGAGGGCCGCACCATCGAGAAGGTCGAGAACGAGCTGGCGCTCTTGGGCGGGCTGCCCAGGCAGCCCGCTGAGGCGGCGGGCGAGTCAAGTACCTCCTGTCCAAGCTGCAGGCGAGTCAGGCCAAGATTGAGAGCTACGACAAGGAATCGTCCAGCCTGAAGAAGGTTCTGGTCAACCAGTACTAAAGAAGGCCTGAACACTTGATTCAATTTCTGGAGGATGGAAATGGTTCCAAGATAGGGGGTCTACATCATCTCTTGCATGCGCTACGATAAAGGGGTAGGAGGCTGGTGGTGGTCGGTATACGCATAGTTTATATACCCTTCTCAATTGATGTATTTGGTTATAATAAAAGCTATAGACTTGTCTAAGTAATGTGTTTGCGAAGTCTCTTAGTAGGATTCTTGGTCTTCTTGCTGGAAGACTGTATATCAGCGGGCTTCTTTCCCTTAGCTTTAGCCGCAAACGGATTCTGGGATTTCAATCTCTTCTTGACAGGCCTTCCTAGGAGATGAGTCGTCGGTTCCAGCCTGAGAGAAAGTGAGAGCTGAATCCGAGCTGAATTCGGTCTCTTCAGACAGAGTTTTAGGGAGGGGGGTGGGCAGGTGACGGCTGAACGGACTGCGACAGCATGGAAGGAACAAAAGGCTGATCAGGAGCAGCCGCCAGAGACCAGTCTGAAGATTCAGCCATCAATCTAGGAGGGGGTCATGCTTCTGTACCGGAGCATGTCCCACTTCCAGCCGTCAGCTCCTACAAAAGGATGTGAGATACCAGATGGACGGTTCTAGTCCTGCTAGGTATGATATTTACGGGTCGAGCCGGGTTTTCAGGTCCAGCTCGTCACTGAGGGAGAGGCGTAAAAGGGGAAAGCTTCCGGGAAGCACTAGGGGGAGGAGAGTGTCCTTCTATTATACTAGAGGGAGGGGGTGAATAAATACTAGTAATTATAAAACCTTAAGGGTTATTCTTTTACTCGGTTGAGCTAGTTAAAATAAACGGGATTTTATTCTTATAATTTTTAATATAATTTTTTTTTTTAAATATTTTTAAAAGAAATAATATAAAACGAGTTTATAATGAATTTAAAATAAGTTTTAAACGAATTTAAATTAAGTTTTAAATAAGTTTAAACTTTAAAATTTCTTAAAATATTCTTAAAAGTTTCTTATTATATTAAACTTTTTTCTTTATTTAATAATAACCTTTTTTTTAATAGCGACCCCTTTTTTTAATAACGACCCCTTTCCTTAATAGCGACCCCTTTCCTATAAAATACTTTTCTAATAAGGAAAGACTCTGTTCCGGCCGAGAAAGGCTCCTTTTTAGCTAGGAAGGACTCCTCTCTATCGTTTAGGAAAGACTTTCTTTCTGTCGCCAAGGAGAGACTCCCTCTCCATCGCCTAGGAAAGACTTCCTTTCCGTCGCCAAGACGTTGCTAGCTAGTACTCCCTCCTAACACTCTCTCCTGACACTCTCTCCTGAATATGTAGTACTCTCTCCCGTTGCTGGCTACCTATATTACACTCCGCAAAGCCCCCCGAAATGACTGTAACGGGTGGTGATAAGCTCTACTAGACGGTCAAGGCGCTGACTTGACAACGTCGTCCTTTTGCCCGGTAGGGGACGAGGAGCGGGTTGGCCGGTTGGCTAGCGCACCGGTTGCAATGCCGTGACACACACGATCGAAACGTCGTGGCGACTTTGGTACTATTACTATTAGATTAGACTAGCAACACTCACTTCCTTCGCGCCTCCGTTCTGCTCTAGCAATCGTAGCGAAAGGTACAACCGTCTACGCCAGCACCCGTCAACAGCTGCCCCCGTTAACGCCGACCAACCCCTTGCCCACGCCAGCCCCTTACCAGCTACTCCCTCTTGGTCGACGCCAGCCCCTTTCCTATACCGCATACCGAAGCTATCCCCTCGCGAGGACGCACTCTAGTGTAGTACGCCATCTAGTGTACGCCCTCCCGTCGCTAGCTAGAACTCTCTCTCTCTCTCTCTCTCTCTCCCTCGTCGTCTCCCTCGTCGATACCACTCCCAACTCCCTCCTCCACGCCGTACGGCTACCTACGCGTGCGTACGGCTTCGGGCGGCGCAGCACGGGCCCCATTTGGCACCAAATTAAGTCACGTGAGCGGTTTTTTTTATATCGAAACTGTACTATCCCGTAGAACGCGGCAACGCTGCTTGGGGTACAATACTTTCTGAAAATGATCAACGCGACCGTGCGAAACTGAGCAAGGAATTCGAACCAATAAGAGGCTGCGAATTGGAGGCGGAACGTCCAAAACGCATTGACGATCGCACTAAACCATCCCTGGTCCGTACAGTACTCTATTTTTGCTGGCAAGCAGCGTTGCCGCGTTCTAGGGGATTACTATCCTCTTGAATACAAATACGCCGCCATTCGTATAATACTTTTTAAAAATAATCAACAAGTCCGTGCGTACCGTAGCAGGGTCAGCTAAACCAATAAGATACCCCCTAATTCAACAAACATAAGACGGTTTGCGGGACAGATGTGGACAGCAGTAGGAGGCAATGACTGGAATATCACCACAGACGTCGCGGTCAGGAGTCACAGTGGAAATCCGCAGTTGACCATGAAACAAATTTATATGAAAACTGCCCAGGCCGTACGCAGCGCAAATACGCCGTTTGGTATCATCACGCATACATGTAATATAAATATCCCTGAAACGCCCTGGTTTTCTCTTTGACACAAAATACCCACGCCGCCTGTCGCCCCTAAGCCCGCAAGTTTGTAGGTATAGCTCAGTGGTGATTGGTCATCACATCATGGACATGGTCGCCTCCTCCCCTTCCGGTGCTACAAACATCTCACAGCCCTGGGCAAAGAAGATGCGCGCAGGCTTCTCCGTGTGGTTCTCAATGGCGTACTGATTGCCTATAGATCAAAACCAGATTAGTACGGATTCGTCAAAAGAAAACCAGAATATGCATGTCTTACCTCTTGGAACAAAAAACTGCCCGCCCTTTCCGATACGGAATTCCGTTCCTGCAAGCTTGACCACTACACTGCCATAATGTACGAAGAAGACCATCTGCATCTTACGCGCGTTCTTGGGTTTCTTCTCCGAGTGGGGAGGCAGGTCTACCAAACCAGACCCGAAGAATGGCAGGGTCAGAGTCTTGGCAAACTGGAAGGAGGCGCCCTTGATATCCTTCATCTGGACTGCCGTCTCGGATATCGCCACCTCTTCATCGTACACCTCGACTTCCTCCTCGCCCTCGGGCGGTTCCGCCTCGTACTCGGGGCGCCAGGCAATGCACTCGCCTACTATGTGGCCAGGGTCCTCTTCCCAGTCAGAGCGATCTTCCTCCTCTTCAATGTCCTCAACCGTAGTCTGGCGTTTCGGCCTACCCCGCGCACCGGTACCAGGCCTACCGCGACGCTTGGCTTTGGGCTCGTCTGGTCCGGCCTCCATCCTGACGACCGACTTGATCGTTGCCAACTTGATATGCCGACCTCCTTTGTCTGGCACTAAATCCTCGTTGTCGGTATCGTACTCGTAGCGCTCTCCCTTCCAAAACTCTAGCGGTTTTGCTGAGATTCTTCCCGAGCGTGTAGTACTGATATTGCCTTCACCCAGGCCTTCGCGCCTCAGAATTTGCAAGCCCCTTGATTTCGGCATCGGGGCGCGAGGAATGACAGCAGGAGAAGCAGGGCCAACACCAGACGACTTGCGCTTCCGACCAGGCTTGCCCTTGGCTTGAGGCTTCGGCTCTTCGGATTTGACTGTCTTTTCTTTCTCCTTTCGCGCCTTCTTGTTGCCACGCTCGGCAGCGCTGGCAACTTGGGGTTCGTCGTCATCGCTGCGTCGCTTGGATGCCTTGGCAACCGGCTCCTGTGTCTTGCCCACGGAATCTCGTTTTGGTCGACCTCGTTGCTTCTTGGCAGGCGCTTCACTAGGCTCAGCTCTAGGCGCCTCGAGTTGAGATGAATCGGCCTCCTTATTCTTAGGTTTGCGTCCGCGTTTCTTGGGCTCTGGCTTTTCTTGTTCAACAGAGACTTCCTCCATCGGCTCCTCTTCCTCTTCATCCTGCTGTTGTCCTGATTCATCTTCCATTTCAAGTTCCTCGGGTGCAGGAGGCTCCAGGTCAACGTCGTCATCGCCCATGTCGAGGACTTCCATAGGTTCCTCTTCGTCCTCTTCTTCCTCCTCCTCTTCTTGCTCTTCATCCTCGTCATCATCCTCTTCCTGCACAGGTTCCGGCTGCTTCTTGGGACGGCTGCGTCTTGGGAAGTCATCCTCATCATCTGAAATAGGAAGTCTGTTGGCCGTTTTGCCGCTCTGGGACCCCGCGCTCTTAGCCTTAGAGTTTCCATTGGTAGGGGGTTGCAGGGTTGGGTCGGCAGAGAAATTCAAGCGGCGCTTAACCGACTTGCTGGTGGGACTCTCTGCGCGATCGTCCATGACAGAGCCCCGCGTAGGTGATGATCCAGGCGCTACGTGTGTATTGTGCCTGGCAGGCGAGTTCAAGTGCGTCTTGACCGGCGATCGAGCTCTGGGAATGGAGAGGCGGCCCTTAGCCGGATTTCTCATTCGAGCCACGGTTGCGGGGCCCAGTTGAGACTCTGCGAATTCATGTTAATCTCCGTGCATTGTGCTTTTGTAACTGAACGGCCATGGTGCATACCATCGTCAATCTCCATATCTTGCTCTTCGTCCGATGGGTCCTCGTCCTGTCCATTTGCAGCGCCATTTGTCCTTTTCGCAGGCCCATCCCCCTTGTCGGGCGAGGAGAAGAGGTTATCGACAGGTTCCATGCCATACTCGTCGCGCTCGCCAGTGTCTACCAAGGTAACACCGGTTTTCCTGTCGCAAAAGCATTAGTCGCCGATCTCTAGAATCACGGGAAAAGGGCGACGCTCGGCATACCTTCCTCTAACACCGAGCTCAAAGATCTGGCCTTCATTTTGGGAGGCTTGGTTGCGCCGTTGCGACGAAGCTTGTCGCGGCGCCATCGCGGTGGTTGGTTATCGTGACAATTGGGAATTTGCCGGGTTGCTAACAGCAAGTATTGAGTGAAAATTTGCCAATTGATCGCATCCAGTTCGGCGAATCTAAACTCATTGGGCGTATTCACTGTTGTTCACGCAGCTTGACGCGTGAATGGTGCGACCGGTGTGAATCCAAAGAGTTGGTTGCGGGTTTGGTGGGGACATTGGAATCAATTGTTTATTCCATCGCTGCTTCTGGGATAGGTTGCTAAGGTCGCTCGCTGTAAGGTGGCAGGCACCTCGAAACTCAGCACCCAAGCACCGCACCTACCACACAGCACAGGGATGGGGGAGATGGGGGGGTGGTGCTATGTACCACTGAAGAGGGGGGGGGGGGCATGGCGAAGACGCTAAAGGGCCTGAGAGTCGAGGTAGGAGCTCTCATTCTTGATGGTCTTAGCCCGCCCATAATGGCCTAATTAGCAGTGTCTTGGGGAGCTTGACGCGCCTGTGCTCCCCTAAAACGCGTCCAGCTACACCGGGAAAGGTCCCCTGTCTTCCGTCTTCCGTTGCTAGTGAAACCAAACCACTTTACGCGACCATCCACGCGATTTTGCATGTTGCTTTTTATATCACATATCACTATTCCATTTTCAAGACGTCAATTGGGTTTGCGGCCGAGACCTCTGTTTTTGACTATTCGATCTCTTTGACTACATATACTCAGAGTATTGGGTCATGTTAATTATATTGCTCTAGATCTACCATAATCACCACAGCCTCTTGCCCAACATGGAAGACTCCCCGATGGCCGACGATGCCAACATCGAACTCGAGACCCCCGCCTCCGACGTCTTCTTGCCGCCCTCCGTACACCCCGAGACTCTGCACAGCGGCGAATCCTACACGCATTTCTCCCCGGTGCCCGACTCTCTGAAGCCGACCAAGGGGTCCGAACTGGGCGAGGCCTGCTGTCTGGGCGTCGACGAGGCCGGGCGCGGCCCTGTCCTGGGCCCCATGGTCTACGGCGTCTTCTACCTGCCGCTGCCGCTGTCGGACCCGCTCCTCAAGACGACGCACCACTTCGACGACTCCAAGGTCCTGACCCCCGCGGTGCGCTCCTCGCTGATGGAGACGCTGTGCACCCCGGGCACGGTCCTGAACCAGTCGTGCGGCTGGGCCGTCTCGAACCTGAGCGCGCGCGACATCGGCGCCAACATGCTGCGGCCCGCGGCCATGTACAACCTGAACGCGCAGGCCATGGACGCCACCATCGCCCTCATCGAGGGGGTGCTGGCGCGGGGCGTCAACGTGCAGGAGATCTACGTCGACACCATCGGCCAGCCGGCCGCCTACCAGAAGAAGCTCGAGCGCGTCTTCCCCACCGTCAAGATCACCGTCGCCAAGAAGGCCGACAGCCTGTACCCGTGCGTCAGCGCCGCCAGTGTCTGCGCCAAGGTCACGCGCGACGCGGCGCTCGAGGTGCTCTACGAGGTGCGGGACCCCGCCCGCAGGGAGCAGCAACAGCAAGCCGGCGATGGAGAGGAGGAGGAGCAGCAAAAGCCAGAGGGCATGTCGTGGGGGTCAGGGTATCCTTCCGATGCCCGGTGCACGGCCTGGTTAAAACAGAACATGCATCCTTTATTCGGCTGGGGCCCCGAATGCAGGTTCAGTTGGGGCACGGCAAAGGATATGTTAGAGAGCAAAGGTGGGGTCAAGGTAGAGTGGCCGCTCGACGAGGATGAGGGAACAAGTCGTATGACCGATTTCTTCGTCGAGGGCAACCGGGAAAAGGACTCTGACGAGCTGGGAACCTGGTTTGGCACACCTGCCGGGCTCGAGGCATTCTGATCCATGTACTATCGAGGGGCTCAATCACTTAGTCGGTGATGTGCTAAGAAACCCCAAGTTAAGAGGATGGAGACTTTTGTATTATACCTAGACCCTGCCACGACCTTTAATGAACATATATGCATTATATCCTGCGCCTTCTGTTTCGCCTTTATCCCCCACATGCGCCGCCATCAGATCTCGTCGTCATCCTCCATTGACTTGGAGCTCTTCTTCCTGCCCCGGCTGTCCAAGGTGTCCATGCTGACAGAGTCACTGTCACGACCGCGTGCCGGCATAGAGATGGCCTGGCGGGCCGTCTCGTTGCTCTCAATGAACTCGCGAAGCTTCTGCTTACCAATGTCAATGCCCTGGCCCCAGGCAGCATTGCTCACCTGCATCATGGGGCCAAGCAGGTTGAAGATGTAGGCGACATACGTGCCACCCGCGATGACGATGAGCAGCAGAAACAGCACAGGGTTTCGAAGGACTAGTAAATGTTAGCAGCCGTGTCTTTGAGCCTGTTGGAAGCAATCCTGAATGGGCAAGACCAACCTGTAAGCAACTCATTCCACCCAAGAGCCAGTAGAACTCCGTAGAAGTACAACGGGACCTGGGAAACGCCGCCAATGGCACTACGCTTAGCCTCGACGTAGACGCCATCGGCAGTCTTCTTGAAACGGACGACGAGGTCCTGGCGCTTGCCCTCGCTCAGGACGGTCATCTCCTCCTCGAGGCTCTTGCCATCCTCTTCGTCGACACCTCCAATAGGGGTAAGGTCGTCCTCGTCCTCAGGCTCGGCGCCTGGAGGCTGATGTCCGATGAACTCTGGCAGGGCTGGAGGCCCAAAAGTTGAGGAGAGCTTGAACTTTGACAGAAGAGGAATAAGTGTCAAAGTTGACTCTCGCGCCTTGGTATAGATACCCTCGATGTCGTCGGCAGGTCGCCATATGCGAGGAACTCCTGCGTCGTCGTATCGGAACTTATCCTCGAAGTTCTCACGGAGCTTGAGCAGGATATTGCCTTCCATCACCTCTTCCTCAATCTTGTCCCGCAGGGCGATCCAGCTCTTCCTTCTGAGGCGCCACAAGCCAACGTCAACTTCTTCCTGACTGGCTTCGAAACTCTTGGCCCTTTCGCTGAATCGGACCTCTGCTTCCTTGACAATTGACTCGAATGATTTCCAAATCCGATCCCACAAATCCTTTTCGGTCGGTGGTTTCTCGCCTTCTTCGGGAGCACCAGAGCCGGCTCGGCCAGAGCCAAGCTTGTTGAATTCTAGACCAACCGAGTCGCCGAGCCGGGATTTGACCCAGCGCTCCACCCGCGTTGCCAAGCGGCGCATCTCCTCCTTTCGGAGCTTGGCGCTAACATCATCCAGGTCCTTTTCGAAAAGCAAGTACTGTGACTTGAAATTGGTCCAGGGCACGTCTTGGATAGCCAAGCTCTGGGCCTCTATCCTGTAATCCTCGAGGACCTTGGTCTTCTCGGCATCGACAATATCTGCGAATTCGTAGGCGCCGCCTGACTTTTGGCCAGCTTTAACAGCGCCGGAGACAGCATCACTGAATGTAGTCACACCCGACTTATGAGCAGCTGAAAGCTGGCCATGGTAGAGCGTTTTCAGTCGCTGGTCGATCTTGGTCTCCAGCTCGGTCTGCTTGCGCTTGAAAACGCCCTTGTGGTATCGGCTTGCGGAGACCTCGAAGGTCTTCAAGGCCTTTCCACGCGTAGCGCTTCCCGTAGCTCCCAGCTTTGGCAGAACAAAAGGCTGGCCAACACGAGCTGACTCGGCTTGCTTCTCCTCCATGGGGGCGATTACCTCGTCAAAAGCCACGAGGCATTCTCTGGAGATTTCGTCGCAGCGGAACTGCGCCAGCAACTCTTGCTGGGTTGGCAGATCCAGATCTTTGTTGTTGACAATCTGATCCCAGATGCCCTCGGCGTAGACGGAGAAGCCATCGGCGGGGATGCGCCGGTGGTACTCGGGCAAGAAAACCCCGCCCTCGAGCTCATGTTCGCCGTGCTCGGTCTGGTTTTTCCCGCTTCGGGTTCCCGAAATGAA
This sequence comes from Arthrinium phaeospermum, assembly GCA_006503535.1. Taxonomy (NCBI): domain Eukaryota; kingdom Fungi; phylum Ascomycota; class Sordariomycetes; order Amphisphaeriales; family Apiosporaceae; genus Arthrinium; species Arthrinium phaeospermum. The sequence goes on from QYRS01000003.1 coordinate 2,563,527, forward strand.
TCTTTGGCCCAGTCTGTCAACCTCAGACACAAACTTCTCAGGCTGCAGGATCTTGTGGGGCAGAGCGGAGAAGGCGAAGTCGAAGTAGTCCTCTATCCTCGATTTCTCGAGGCCCTGGGGCTTCGAAATAGTGTCCCAGAGCTTGCTCAAATCCTGGACGAGGGTGTTTCGAAGGTTTGATAGCGGCGTGTTGCCAATGTGGTCACGGATGACGAAAAACAGGAGAGATCTCGGTGTCGATTGCTTATCCTTGAGGAAAAGCTGCAGGTTCACCTCGAAGACCGTCTTCAAAAGGCCCATGTTGGCACCCTGGTACAAGCCAACCTGGTGTTCCCATATGTTCACAATGAGGACTTCACTGGTGGCCAACGCAAATAGGGCGCTCTTTCTCTCGAAATCCTGGTCTTCACCTCGCTCGCGGCCGTCGGTTCCCTCGACGTCCATGACCATGATGTTCTCGGCCATAGAGCCCTTCTTGTTTTTGGACATCCATATTCCCTTAGTCGTCTGGCGTCGCTCTGTCTCGGACATGACATTGAACTCGGTTCCGAAGAGGTGGTTCAGCAGGGTGGACTTTCCGGTCGACTGGGAGCCGAACACGGAGATGAGGTGGTAGTTGAAGCCCGCATCGGCGACATTGGTGCCCTCGAGATATTTGTTCAGAGAGGTGCTGCGAGGAAGACGAGGGTTAGGATGCTAGAGGCTCTGCAAAGTGTCCCGTGGCGGATGTGGGGGGTTAGCTTACTTGTATTCCTTGTCGCCGTCGATAACTTGGATGCCGTGCTCGTAGTGAGCATCGGAGGGCTCATCGCCCACGGAGGCGAAGTGGCCGTTCATGTTAAGTCGATTGGAGTGCAAGCAACAAGAAGAAAGGTGATGCAATTTACTATAAAAGACTTGTTATGCAGGTCGGCAAGACTTATGCCATCGCGGCAGCAACGTACGGATGGGCAAGAGGAGGGGATGCTGGGTAGTGGGCTTTTGGAATGGACAGGATGACCAAATCACACGATAGATAGCTTTATTGTTGAGTGTGTGTACAGTATGCTGTTATGTACGTACATGTAGTCGAAATGACAGACATGTGGGCATTGTCCAGCAGACCCCGGTAAGCCAACCAACTTGTCAAGCCCGGTTGGCCTAAGCAATTGTAGCCACCAAATGTCCGCAACCAATTGGAAAAACGCTGGAAGAGCACGACTGATGAGCTCTTTGTGATGGGCAGATTACAGATTACTGGCCAGATGCAGCTGGAGGGTGCGCTAAGCTTCTTTGGGTCAAGCCACCTACCTACGGCTGTCCCAATCCCATTGCCAGCTCAAATTCGTCTCACTGCTACTGTCCTCTGTCCCAGCCTAGGAAGCCCAGCGCACTTACATCCCTCCTGGTCCTGGTGTTTCCCCCTTACATCCCTACCTCCCTACCTTGCAAATGCACTGACGTACTACCGCACATCTGTCCTCCACACAATCAAAAGAAACGCTTTCCCTTCCCGTGCCTGTCTCACAACCTGCATGCGGCTTAACTGACAAACCAGCCAAAGCCAGCAATGGCGCAGCCAGATGAAGAGGATGGATGTGATTGAACAATTACACATGGATTGCAGGGCAGTAGTGCCAGACGAACTATAAATGCTAAACTTATTACATGAATGTCTACGTGTCCGTCCAACGTCTATGCAAATACACCTCTTGCCTCTCCCAACAGGGCCCATCATTGAGCTGGGGGCAGGAAAACCTCCTACTTCATACAGTGGCTGCTCATGGTTTCCCCTTGGCTTTATGCGGCCAGCCTATTCAATTTGCACGCCACCGATCTACAATTACGTACCTTCTGCCATCGGGGAGTCGCTTGTCGCAAGACCGGCACACCACGACAGCCTGAGAATATGGAGTTTCCTTTTCCAGAAACAACATTTGGATGAGCAGCGGATGGGGTGGTCATGGGGTAGGCCCAATGGAAACAGCAGGTGAATCCCCATGGATGGTCTCGCCTCCCTACCCTCCGTCATGGTGGACCCTTGTTACAGGCCCATACAATGCGCTGAAGCGATCGAAGCAGCCCAGACCAGACGTCGGAGGGTCGGTTAACAGGTGATTTTTCCCACCCTAATGGCCCAAGTACATAAAATCGTCCAACCGTCTCCTGCCGTCTCGGTTACGGGACTTGGTGATTTCCCGTCTTCTCCTTTTTCTCTTTGCGTGTAATTTCACACTGCCATTGCTATATTTTGGAAGATCAGCAGCAACAGCATGGCAGAGGCTGGCTCTGTTTCCATTTGTTATTGCCTGCCTTTATTGTCTTGATTTGCCCTCCCTGATTTCCACCAGAAAATGTCCAGCATCGAAGATGGCAATCTTACCGATTCCGAAAAAAAGCGGACTGCCTCCGAACTCAGCGCTGATGCTGCAAGTTACGGATCCCCGACCCACGGGAAGCATTCTGACCTGCTGCTCTTCGACGAAGTGCCCGAATGGGCCAGAGACAACAAGTTCGTTCGAGGAGGCTACCGCCCGGAGTCGGGATCGGTCAAGAAATGTGTTCAGAGCTGGTTCTACTTGCACAACGAATTGGTCAACATTCACTCGCATCTAATCCCAGCGGTCCTGCTTTTTCTGGGCGAGCTGTACCTCATCGCGCCACTGCCGTTCCGGTACGGCCATGTTAGTCTGGGGGATTACCTCATCATTGCCTTCTTTTTGCTCTCGACAACGATCTGTTTCGGACTTTCGGCCATGTACCACACGCTCATGAACCACTCCCACCGGGTTGAGGCGCAGTGCCTGAAGCTTGACTTCTTGGGCATCATTGTACTTATCATGGGCGCCTTCTTCTCGAGTATATATTGCACTTTCTGGTGCGAGCCGGATCTGCGCCAGATATATTGGGCAACGGTACGCGGCCCCTTCACTCCCCCCTTCCCTGCATTTCGTTGCATTCTGGTTTTGGGTCATAATAGCTGACGCACATCGCAATTGGCAGGTTGGAGGACTAGGCGCAATATCTATTATCGTATTAATGCATCCGAAGCTTCAAGGGCCTAGGTGGCGTACGCTGCGGCTGCTCACGTTCGTATGCACTGGCTTGGGTGGCATTGCTCCCTTCGTCCATGGCGGTATTAGGTTTGGCTTCACCCAGATGGCCTTGCAGTCTGGCTTGCCGTATTACATGACTGAGGGCGTATTGTTCTTGATGAGTGCTGCCATCTACGGAGTGAGTTATAGGAAACCCCCCTCTCCACGCTGCCGAGCTTGCTTGTACGCCCGATTTTCTAACTTGTAGGAGACGCGATTCCCCGAGAAATTCTGGCCGGGGCGGTTCGACATTTTCGGATCCTCTCACCAGATATTCCACTTGATCGTAGTGGCGGCCACGGTGTTCCACCTTGCCGGTGTAATGACGGCACTTGACTACAACTACAATAGCCGACTGTGCTCTACGCGTTGATGGACGGGAGCTGGGCGTTGGAGTCTCGGGCCGAATAGATAAGACCTAAAATCATTTTTATTGGCGAGTCGTTATGGATGCACGTCAGACGCAGTTCATAACCCTGTGGCGAGTGACTTGTCCCTCCAATGCAGTGTGACGTTCCATGTGGTTGTTATCCTGGTGCTACAAACCCCTCCTACCAACTGTGTTCCAATAGCATCTCAGCCTCTAGGATTTTATTGCCGCATCTTCGAATTCGATATTGGCGATTTGACAAGTTACACCTCAGTCGTAACATATACAAGAATCACTTTGCGATATTTGATGCTGTATGTTCTAGGCTGCAAAGACTGGGAATACCAAATGGTGACACCACATATAGGCATTCCTCCATTCAACTTCAACTCCTTGATATGTAGATGTACACAACGAGTGTACGTACCCCCCGCATAGTGGAAGCTTCGACAATGACGGGAGATACACCATCCCCGCAGAACTGGGTCGCCTTTGGGTGTATTTGTCAATGCTCAATACGTGGGTGGCTTTTAATACGCAGCCCAGCTCCCCAGGTCTGCGGCAACGCCCCATTGCTGCTTGGCCAGCTCACTGAGCCCTAGGTGGAGAAATTCACATACCCTTGGCCGTCTACGAACGTGTAATCCCACTGTCTAGGTTCCGGGTCATTTACCAGGTCGAGATACAATCTGGCATGCGCCGCATCGTCCACAAGGATCGTCGGGCCACCGTCCGGCTGGCGCTGGTCCACGTAGTAAAATCTAAGCCACCCAGTCGGTTTTTTTGGACCAGAAAGTAATGCTTCATATAAAAGTAAGATGGGGAGATAGATACTCGAGGCGTATCACCACGTGGGATGTTTTGGTGGCGGCGAAAGGACATATAAGTAAACCTACGTAATCCTTGTTCTTGTATGAGACACTGGCGTTCTGGATCATATGCGCCGCAGCCGGCTTGCCCATCCCGAAGCAGAGAACGCCGGGCAGGGCGCCGGTGTTGAGCTTGTTGCCCGTCATGATGTACGTGCTTCCCGGGGCCGTCTTCCGGAACCCCTTGACACCCTCGCGGGCAGCTGCGTACGTGCTTATGGCGCTGACTGCCATCGTCTCCTGGACCTTGTCGAGATCCAGGGCAAAGGGGTCCTCTGGCTCAGTGGTGAAGCATTGCGCGGCTGTTCTGTGTTAGTCTATTGTGCAAAGAAGGCAAAGGGCGAATCGCACATGGCATGAAGTCATGATTGTAGCCAGAAGGAATATATACGTCATGTAAATTTATAAAACATGTATGTATAGACCACATCTCGCTGCGTTTTGGAGATGTTTACCATTATAAACAACTACATTCGGTGGCCCCAGAGAAGCTGTCACTTCTCCAAACAATGCCTGCACGGTCCGGCTTGGCGGTGTCGAAGACGAGGTGCCGAAAAGATGAATCGGTCTTCTAATGCCGGGTCCGAGATGCTATGGAGGTACTGTAGCCTGCTTTCTGAAAAGTTCTGGCCGTAGAGAGGCCAATTCCCGGGCCAGCGCCGATGATCAACACAGTTCCCATGGTTCAGTATTACAGGCTTCGAAATAGAGAAGGTACTTCAGCAGAAGAGAGTTCACACGGCAGGCTGACAAGCATGGCGCTCACTGTATATATAGACAAACCGTAACCCTGGTGAGGCTTCCCCTATTTTGAAACCTGCGGTACGTAGACGAATATCGCATCCCACTCCAGTATATTATAACTCAAGACGAGCTGTCTCTGGCAAGCTGACCAATTAATCTTTCACCGAGATGACTTCAGATTGTACGCACACGGATGGGACACTAACTCGACGTCAGGTAAGGTATCCCAAGAGAACCTTCCACATGTGATCATCTCCCGAACTGATAACACATAAACGATTAATAATACAACAACTACATTGCCATCTCCTGGAGTTCGAAGCCAGAATTGGGGACCCAACTTAAACGTCAAGGCGTTCTTATGGGACTTGACTTCCGGAGGTCGTGATGCTGTCAAAGTAAGTCTGTGTATACGGTCAACATCGACCCGTTTCCCCGAGTTTCCACGCAGTGATCTGGATGGATACCGATATCAATAGTTTTTAATAAACCGCAGTACATTCGATATGTCAAGTTGATGCAGGGAATTTGTCGTAGTCCTGCATTGGCCATGATGTCACTAAATGACAGGACTCGAACCTCAGATCAGAAGCAACGAGTATGTTATCTGAGTATTTTATGAAATAGAAATAAGCATATGATTTCTTATGGCATACAGTTAAAATGCTCGTGCGAAAAGATCCAATTTCCACATATCAATAGCAAGCGAAGTAAACAAAAGAAGCAGGGAGAATCAATGCCTTGCCCCGGTGCGGATCGGCCTTAGTAGCTCTCTCAGGACCCCCACATCGGTGCTGCAATCGGGATGATGTGGCAGTTGTCATTCTTAGGTAACCGGCACCAACCGCAAACGACTTGACCTAGCAATATCACCACTCACCTACTTCGACCCTTCGACCTTACCAAACACTCCTCCTCCTCCTATATCTCTGCCACTCCCTTAAAGTCTCTGGCAACGCAAGCGTCCTAGTGCGCCTCGACACACGCACGCGCGAATTTACCAGAGAGACACATCCCACATCATGACAGAAACAATACAACCCCCGGAAGACGCCGCAGCAGCTCGCGCGGCCGAACAGACACGTTTGCGCAAAGAACGTCGCGAAGCCAAGATCAGAGCCGGTGGCACGGCAAGGTTGAACAAGATCACTGGACTGGGAGGTGGTCTGCAACGAGGTACGCAAGAACGAAAAACCTGGGCCGACGCAGCTTTTTTCTCTTTGGCCCTAGCTAATAAAACACCCCCCAAAAGATCCCGAACCCCAAGCAGCACCTGCGACTCAGCCTGCCGCTACCACCACGACACAAGCAACAAGCACGCCTCTACCTACCACTTCTTCTGCGGCTGCCTCTAAGCACGACGACCCCGAAGAAGTCGACATATCACAACACTACTATGCGCCGCGCACGTCCGGCCGCGAACCCTCGCTAGGCGACGCGCCCGCCATGTCCGAGTCGCAGCTCCGCCAGATGATGCTGGGTTTCGAGCGGGCCGCGCCCCCAGGCATCGGCACCCCGCCGTCGCACAACCCGTTCGTGGACCCCTCGACGGCGGGCACGCCGACGGGCATGCCGCAAATGCCCCCCGGAATGGAGGGCATGGAGAACGACCCGATGATGCAGATGCTGCAGAAGATGATGGCCGGCGGTGGGGCGCCAGGCGGCGCCGGTGGAGCCAACCCGTTCGCTGGGACCGGCATGGAATCGCTCCTGGGCGGCCTCGGCGGCATGGGCGGCATGGGCGGTGCGGGCGACCCCAACATGCAGCAGGCGGCGCAGGCCGTGGCCGACAAGACCGCCAACATCTGGCGCATCATCCACGCCGTCTTCGCGCTGGGCCTGGGCGTCTACGTGGCGCTCTCGACGACCTTCACCGGGCTCAAGAGCGAGCGCGACCTGCGCGCCCTCAACATCGAGTCCGACGCCGACGAGGACCTGCGACGGTCGGCCTCGGTCTTCTTCTACGTCTTCTCGTCCGTCGAGGCCGTCCTGCTCACGAGCCGCTACTTCCTCGACAAGAACCGCAGCCCGCCCACGGGCATCCTCCACACCCTCGTAGGGTTCCTCCCGTCGCCGCTGAGCAGCACCATCCGGCACGGGTTGCGGTACGGACAGATGTTCAGCACGGTGCGCAACGACGCCCTGGTCTGCGTGTTTGTGCTGGGAGTGTGCTGCTGGCTGAGGTCGTAGGCGTGGATGAGGACATGGGGTGGGACCTGGCAGACGGATGGGCAGACAGACTATGACTGAACGACTGGTATGGATCTGTATTATGAGACAAGAATGGTTGTGCTGCGCACAACTCCACGATTCGCCGTGTATCTCGACACTAGCTGCTGTACTTCGCGTAACCATTCAACTATTTGGTACGCATAATGAAGATCCAACGGTGATCGGGGCATGACTAAGGGAAATCCAGGTTGCCTTCTGAAGAATAATTATTACATAAAAACATCAACACACGTTCGTGTTGTTAGATCATGAGCAGTCTATTATACAATAATTCTTGCCAATCAGCCGTTGTCTATCCGTTCCCCTTGACCTCACACGCATCCATATATCATATATGCCCATATATCTACAGGGAAAATACAAACCACATAGAAAAGAAGATCCAATACCATCAATGGCAACCGTACCTAGCCGGATCATGGCTTAAGTACCGTGTTCAGAACACTGCCAAACACGCCCCTGACCCGCTCCGGGTTCTCCAGGGCGCATGTGAAGACGGTGGCCGTGCTGGCGGCAAACACCAACGTCTCGCGCCACTGCTTGTCGAGGGGGTAACGCCGCGGGAGCAGCGTGGCCAGGGCGCGCGGCGCGACAAAGAGGGCCATGTCCTTGCGGCGACCGGGGTTCTCGAGGAGGATGCTCCAGCCGCAGGCGAAGCAGCCCGTGCCGACGCAGAGGCCGCCGTCGATCCGGTCGCGGGCTGCCGCGTCCTTGCCCAGGAGGTGGGGGCCGACCCGGGTCCGGGCGAGGCAGACGCCGTAGTAGAAGAAGGTGATGAAGGCGCCCAGGAAGGCCGACGACCGCGCCGCCGACAGCAGGGCGTACTTGAGCTTGCGGAAGCTCGGCTTCCGCGCCACCAGGAGCAGGTTCAGGGGTAGGTACGTGAACATGGACCAGCGGAAGGACCGGCCGAAACGCGACAGGGCGTGGTACTCGCAGGACGGGCCGCACCCCATGTGCACGACCTCGCAGGGAAACGGGACGGCCACGGCCGGATCTCCCCACTGCAAGGGCCAATTGTAGTCCCGGCACATGCCTTGGATCAGTGGTGCCTGGCCCGTATCTTCTCCGTAACGCAGTTCTTTTGTGCGGCACCGTTGGAGGGCTTGGATGAGGCGCTTGTCTACAGAAGCGGCCGAACTTATCCATTTGTTGTAAGCCCGCGGTAATCTGGATGGGTAGTAAAACCACGACCACATGATCAAGGCGCACGAAACAGCAAACATGGACGGATCAGCCAGCCTTGAGGCTGCTTTCTCAACCTGATCATCTGTGAGTTTGTATCCCAAGACGGGTCTCGAGGTATCGGAGGTACTTACACTGGTCCATTGCTTGTCTGCAACTCGTCGCGTCCGCCTTTGAGCCCATAGCTCGCCGATGATCACATCAAGTGCTCGGCAGAATGCGAATAGTGATAGATCCAATGTTCTACCAGCATACTTGATCGTCGTGGGCGCAATGTCCAAGTTGCTATCTTTTTCTGCAGGAACCGTCTCTGTAAAAGCTTGGCTTGCCTTAGACTGCAGGAGTTTGAGGCTGAAACATGCCGCCGTGAAGCTTGCTAGCCATCGCGATAGCCTACAGAGCAGTCAGTACAAGTGGCAGATGCATATCATCTAGAAGAGCACAAAGTTGCAATCCCAAAGGCATCTGCGAGGAATACTATAACGCACCGTTTGCGAGCAGCAACAGAAAGTGAGCCTGGTATACGAAAGCAGAGCCTCCGGAGTAGGATCTAGCACATGAAGTCAGCGACCAAGCTAATGGGTGACTACAATAAGCCACAATGATGTAAACGAGTCTTTGCCAGTAAGCAGCTTGAACCGTCAGTTTCGCCTACCTCTAAAAGTGTACTTCCGCCAACAAGAGCTGCGCAGAAGGCAGGGAAGCGCTGGGGATCCAGACCGGCTCGAAGAATGCGTTGCAAGGATATCACAGGAGATTCGCGCGGGGGTTGCAGCGCGCCTTTATCCGGACCACCCCTGCTTTTCTTGGGGGTAACCTGCTGTAGAACCAAGGCGAAGAGCCTCGGTACAACCGTGGACGCGTAGCCCAGAGCATAGGCGCGTACAAGTGGCCTCAGGGGAGGGGGAATAGACCTGTCCCATTTCTGCGGATCTCGTCTGGCGGGCCGAGGTTGTAGTGAAGATGTCATCGCCGCAACGTGACACTCAATACACAGGATGATGAAAGTAGAAGGGAACGTCGTAGAGGGAGTGACTGTTTCGCATGGCCCGAACAATTGCACAGCATCGATGAGGTATGTAGGCAGGCAGTGGCCGTGCCCAAATCTCGCAAGCAGAAAATCCGCGGATGTCTCATCAAGAGTGACCCTGGTCTTTCTCCAGACACGAAAATCCGGGGCAGGGACTAAAAAGAAAGCTAAGACCGACCGAATGTCGATGGTCTACTCTACAGTAGAAACCAAGGCCGAAGCAGCGGCCAAGAGAACCAGAGGCCGGCAATTCGCAACGATTGCCGGGCGGAGGGGCGGTTGGTTCTGCCAAGGCTTGAGTAAGTATGTCGAATGAAGATGCATCGACTCGACATGCCTTACTTGCAGCTGCAGAAAAGGATGCTTGCTTGTGTGCGCGCCCGAGATCAGGCGGCTTGACTAACCGAGCTATGCGCTAGTAGTAGATAGAAGAAGGGGGGTGCTGGGATCTGGGTATGCCGCCAAGTGACTGCTATCGTTGGAATACCTAGATTGGCTCCGATACGTACGAGAGGCTCCTATACGGTAATCGGGGCCGAGCCGCAATCCTGAAGCTGCATGAGGATCAATGCACACATAACATGTGCACGCAACCCACTCCGGAAAGCCTGCCGATAGTGGGCAGAGACGGCGGAGTACGATCGGATGATACGGGGGAGGAGACTACAGCCAACAACGGGGACGGCTTTAGTGACCAAAGAATGCGACTCACAACTTCGGTATCTATAGGGATTCGCAGCCAGTCGACACTCCTATGGTTTCTGTATATAGAACCGCACAACAACACTCATGCGGTTGAGCCTCAACCCCCCGACGCAGTCACAGAGGGTGAACTTGAAAGAGCGAAAGATACAGAGAGGGCGAGAGAGAGAGAGAGAGAGGAGCTGGGAGCTGATTGCGGTACGCGTAGCAGCCTCCAAATGAAGCCAAGGGCAATGTTGACGTGTTTGCGTGGCTGTACAAATATGTACGCATAAGTGAGGAGAAGTTGCCTGTAGGTATGCAGCACCGGACGCGTGTGGTGATCCCCCAGGAAAACATGATAGTTCTTCTCTCGTCGAAGAAGCCGGTCAGCCACTTGGCGTCGCTGGCCTCATTCTAGTGTGATGATGGAATGACTACATAACTTGAGGTGTGTGCGCTCTTAGAAGGGCATCCAGGTCCAGGTCGGTGCATAGACACTACAGTAATTACTTTAGGTACATGCACCTAACATGAGGCTCGCCTGATGGATTGGGACGGGCAACGAGCAATGAGCAAGTGTGAGGACGTGACCTTTATTTTGACATGTGAAAACAGGTGGGCCCACAGAGCTGCTAGGTCGCTTTCGAGCATTGAGACTCAGACCAGTTATTAGGTATGGTACGGGATTCATTAGACCACCGGACACTTGACCTCTTCGAGTAGGTGAGCCAGTAAATAATACCTAGTGCTCGCCTGTTACCAACATACCTCATATTCTAGGTGATAGGAATCTACGTGCATCCGATGCCAAACTACATAGCTCTCAAGATGCATACATGTAAGCACGCATGTAGGGGGGACTGCAGAAATCATGTTACCACATACATCCATGAGGAGTGGTCCTATATTCTACATCTCTGGTTTAGAAGCGTGAACGAGCCTGACCAGTGCGGTGGAGGTTTTCCAACCCCAGAGTCCCAGACAGTTCGCTGGGGATACTACGGGCGGGATCTATGCCCCTTCGGGTATCTTTGTCCCTGCTGATCAGCGTCTGGGTGATAAATGCTCGCGTGTTGTTACCACCCACGCAGAAGGGCAACAGGAGCAAAACATGAGACGAGTGCTCTTTACAAGGCTACCTAGGTAGCGAAACTCGAGGGACATGTCGCCAACCGTGATTTTTTTTTTTTTTGGCAATACATCTTTAGCCAAGCAAGCAGTCATCTCAGAAGATACTGCGGAAGTTGAAATCTATAATGGGATCAGAGTTAAGATGGGTGGGCAGTTTGTACCCATATCCACCCAGCCAGCCAGCCAGCCAGCCTACTTGTACCTGTATGGTCTGGGACCCATCAACCAACGATCCAAACTCTCTCCCGAAATCAGCGACGCAAGTCGATCAACAAGCGTATGCCTGATGTACGCTCTCTGCCTACTGTAGCTAACACGTAATGTGAACCAGACACATCAATGTAGAACCAAGAAGAAGAATACATTAAATGTACATACATCATGAGGGCAGATGTAATGATATAGCAGACTAGCAGCCACCTACGACTAGTCCCGGCGAGGCAGGACGAAAAGAGTTCCCACTGCCCAATAGGATGTGGCTTGATTGTTGAGCTGCAAGGCAAGTGCGCCAGCGCGGAGTAGCAGGGGTCTTTTCGGTTTTCTCCAGCGAATGACCTCGAGCGCCCGGAGGAGCATTTCGTTCAGTTCCCTTTGGATCTGCAAGAACTGGAGAGGTCCCGTCGCTCTGTTTTTTCCTCTCGGCCAACTTCCCATGCTTTTCCTGCACTTCGCTTCCAAGTACCCGTCCTGATATACCTAGCTTTACATCCAAGACCCGGTCCGCCGCACCGCGACCCTGCCCTCCACGCCCTTTGCAAAGGAAAATACCCTTATACCCTACCATGACTTGCGCCGCCGGGGGTGGGATCACTGCCGTCCGTTGCTGCTGCTGCTGCTGCATGTCATAATACGGCTGACTCTCTGTATACTACACACATACATACACACTTACACACTTTCCGGCTTACCTGCTACGGCTCCAACTCCTTCTCCTGCACCCGTCCAAACCACCCCATCCGCCCAATAGGGCACGGCGACATCCTACTTCCTCCGAATCCCCAATTTCCTCAACCCCAAATGTACTTGGGCGCTTTCGCTCGGTTCTGGTTTGATCATCATCTTTCTTGGAGTACCTATCCCGCGACCCTTGGGATATTATGCTAGGGCCATGACGATGTTTGGTACAGCTATGCGCAACGACCCTATACGCCCTCTGCCGCAACTGTCCCAATACTGAGAGCAAATACCGTAATAACAACCACCTCGAGCCAAGTCGACACCTCTATACACCCCTCCGAGTCGGTCCTGGGAACAGGAGCCCTTGCAACGCGTCCCGGCCTCGACCTTCCTTCACGCGAGATATACTTTCCTAAGGTAGCACCTAAACCACTGCGACGGAGCGAGCATACGCACGAGCACATGTCATTCTCGCCCGCTACTCCGCGCTCAAACTTCGACTACATCGCACCTTGCCAAACAACCGCTGGGCAGGATCTGGCAGCACTGTTCGCCGCCGGCGATCCTTGCAGCCCACTGCCCTCCTGCCTCTGGCCGGCCCGCTATCCATAACGAGCCCCCTTCGCCAGAGTCGACATCTGGTAGATTCCTGACCAGCAGTTGAATCTACCCCTCAGGCGACCGCCAACTGCTCTCGCGTCTCTGCCGCTTGCGCTTGCACGACGAGTCTTTTTCGACCTTTACGCCGAGAAGAAGCACCCATGCTAGCAATACAGCGTCCCAGGATGGGTTCGTCGCAGCCGCCCGACGGCGTAGCGCCGTTTGGATGTACGTGGTCTTCGCAAATATGTTTTTTTTTTAGCAAACAACGTCGGTATGCTAACACGGTCCAGACTCATTTTCGCCCTCGACCGATGACAACTTATTTCTTCAACCCCCGGAGCCTGCGCCCGGAGAGCCACTGCTTAGCTATGAGGATGATCGTCAGATGCGCAACTTCTTCAACCAAATAGAAGCCAACCAGTACAGTGGCTCAGCGTTCGGTGAAGGTCTCGCGTTCGGTGACGCGTGGACTGATCTGCCACCACAGTTCATGGGCTCCGCAACGACGTATGGACAACAACCGGCTCACCATACCATGTCTTCTGTGATAGACTTTGCCGACCTCGAAGGCTTCCCTGATGTCTACGAGTTCACAGCATCCAGCCTTATGGGCCCGCCGCCTCCACCAAATCCACCGCCACCGCAACGACAGGCACCTCACCCACCGCTGCACTCGTCGATCGAGCATAGCACGCCTGCTGACGCTGCCGCTGTTCTAACCGCCCTCCACAATGGCCACCCTGGGAGGCCAAACAGCATCAGTCATGGTCACATGCTCCCGTCGCAACCCATGGGACCCCCACCGAGCCACCCAGTCGCGCAACACCGGAGTCACTTCAACCCTGAGCGATCCGGCCCGATGCACTCGGTCCCGATTTCAACCACAGTGGGACATATGCCAGAGCAGCATGGTGATCATATGTTCACTAGCATGTCGTTTAATAGTCCGCATATCCACAGCAACCAGAGGACCGTTCAAATACCAGAGGACGTGCAATGGGGCTCGGATACCAGCTTTGGTAGGGGGCACTCCTTTGTACCAGCATCAGAAAGAGAGACCGCGCCGGCACTCGAGAGCGAGCGCCTCAAGTACGTCAAGTGCCTATCACTTAACAGCACATCAAATACGCGTCCTTCAAGTCCAGCGGTGAACGGGGAATCGAGCGCTGATGGCATGCGCAATGGCCATATGAACGGCGTGGCAAAGGAACCTGAGGTGTTGCCCCGGAAACGACGGAAGAGCAAAGTGAACGACGACGCCGCCGACGAGGACGCAGAAGACCCATCCACTGCTCCCACAAAGGCACCGGCAAGAAAGCGGAAATCCAAGATTGACCTCAGTCAGGCGGAGGACATGTCTTTGAAGGACGACACCCCGGGCAAGCGGCGCAAGTCCAACGCTAATGGCGCGAAACCTGCACGGGAAAACCTGTCCGAAGAGCAAAAGCGTAGTAATCATATCAGAAGCGAACAGAAGAGACGTACGCTGATAAAAGAGGGATTTGACGACCTCCAGGAAATCGTTCCAAATCTGAAAAACGGCGGTTATAGTAAGAGCGCAATGCTGCAGCTAGCAGGAGAGTGGCTCGATGATATACTGAAAGAGAACGAGCTGTTATCTAGCTAGCAAGGCTAGCATCTGCAGATCATGATGATATGCGCCTATATTCACTTACGATGACGAGGACGGAAAGAGGAAAAGCTTGAGCGGGAACTAAACCCAGGTATAGGAGTTTACCAGGCTGGATTTGATACATGGAATTGGCGTCACCCGGAGCATATCGAATTTATAGGGGTGGCCGTATCCATTTTTTCATACCCCTTGAGGATATTACGGCGGCGCCTTCCTGCTTTGTTTTTGATACCTTTGTGCCCCGGATAGGGGCCTGAGAGCATGAGACAGTCTGCTCCAGCGAACACTTTATCCATTTTCTTGCAATTGATGAACGGATGGAAATGAAGGGAAGATGCACAACACAAGGGAGAAGAGAGAGAGAGAGGGGAGGGAGGGAGGGAGAGCGAGAGCGAGAGAGAGACAGAGTCCCACTCCGACTTCCCCTGAACTGATTGCATTTGTATGTTTTTGTCCTTTTGTGGCGCTGCGCTGCAGCAATACATACCACTTGCACTAATAAATGAATGCTCTCGTGTCCGTTTGTGGTTTTGGAGGACTCGGTCATTTTTGCTTTGTTATTCCATATTGGTGTTTCAAGATATCCCCCCAGCTGTGTAGGGAAGAGGTGGAAGAGGAAGAAGAGTCCAGGTAGGTCGCAAAGGCATGCGATGCTGCTATGTGGAAGGAACATGGGAAGGCTGAAATGGAATGTGTGTGTTTGGTGACCTTAGACCTGGTCGGTCAAAAGCAAAGACAACATGTATATAGCCTAATTAAGCAAATACAAGCCAACAATCCCTTTGGCATTGCAAGACTGGCCTCGTGGCTTTCCTTTGATTACTGTGTTCTATGCTTGTCACTTCAGCCACCCAGGGCGTGGAATCGCCGGTGTGCCTTCATGGCAAATTCTGGGATGCGCTGGCCGCACTCAGGACATATGCGGCCATCACCCTCGTCGTCGTCGTCGTCATTTTCATCTTCTTCGTCCCAGGCCACCACCATACCCTCTGCCTCGCCTTCTTCCATTGCGCAGTTGTGGTCAGCTTTGTCATTGGTTACGCCTTCCAAAATTCCTGTTTGGCCCTGAGGTGCCATAACTGTACTGTTTTCACATGAATCGATGAGCTCGCTTAACAAGTTCTGCTTGGAGGAGACTCGAGCTTGCTCGTTGTCGATGCTGTATACTGTGAATTCCTTCAGCTTGGCATCCTGGGTCTTGAACATCTTGGAGATATCCCGGCCGCCGCCGATGCTTCCGTCTTCGTTACCTGTGGCCACCATGTTGGTCACGCAAATGTTGATAAGCGCCAGGTTCCAATTCTGACGTTCACTATGGAGACGTCGAAAGAGTGGCAGAATGGACTCGTTAACAAGCCGCTCAGCTACGTGTTCGATGCCGTCCTTGAGGCTGAACACAAACGTGGGCAACGGAGAACTCCGCGAACTGCGATTATAGTAGTTATCCCGCGGGGAAACCTGCTGGCTACCGTCCGTGACGCCCGGCCTGGCCTTCACACGTGTCGACAAGCGCAGCGTCTTGGGGTACGCGAGCCACTTCTGAGGATAGGGGGCGCCCGGCCCCGAGGTGGGAGTTTCACCGGCCGGCCGGCGGGTGCTGTCATCATCCGCCACCACGAGGTCTACGCGCATTCGCCGGATCAGGGAGCGAGATAGCGCATGCAATTCCCGCATCAATTCAGCCTGCGTATTCAATGTCTTGGTCACGTACGTGTCTTCGATACTGATCTGCGTTGGGATGTCACTCGCCTCCTTGACCTCGGCGTGGTCGACGCCGTGGAGCATGTTCCAGACCCTGTCGCCGATGCCACGCTCCGCGCCGGGGCCACCGAGGATCTTCTCGAGGAGACCGGGGGACATGCCGGGATGCGCGAGCACCTCGCGCGCGGTGATCTTCGCAGCATGCTCGTGGTCGTGAGGAATGGCCTCGGTGGGCCGCTGAAGGACGTGGCTCTCCACCAGCTGTGAAGTCTTGAATCCCATGCCGGGGATCTTGCGTATCGGCCATCCTTCCATGAACGCGAGGGCGTCCCCCTCGTGGAGATTGAGCAGGGTCGTCTGGTTCTTGGGTTTATTTTTGGTGCCTGCTAGCTTGGCCAGCACTTTGTTGGTAGACACGCCGCAGGTGGAGGTATACCCAAAATCCTCCTCCAGCTTGTGTCGTAAGTAGCCGGCCAGGTGCGAAGCCAGTAGTAAGCGTGCATAAGACGAAGTTCCGGGCGTAGCACCATCGTCATCTGGGGGTTCTGCAGGTATCGTGCAGCCGAAACAGGCACTTGCATCGAACCCGAAGCCCTTTTCGGGGTCCTGCTCCGACAGCTGAAAGAAGGAGTGCGCAAGCGCGTTTGGGTTCAGCAGCTGCGCATTGTAGTCGACGATGTCGGTGACGTCCAGGAACACCTCATCCAGGCCCAACCGCTCGACTTTCCGGTTCCACGAGTGCGAGCGCAGGAAGGACCAGAGCCGTTTGGACGCGTCGCGGAACCGCGTGAGATCTTCGCCATTCCTCAGCACCAGCTCGGGGCAAATCTTCTCCGCCTCGGAGATCAGCATCAGCTTCTTGACGCCCTTTGCGCGAGCGACATAGTTACACGTGGCCAATATGCTTTTTTGCTTGATGCCAAGCGGCAGTGCCCTTAGTGCCGGGGTTTCATTTTCAAAAACACTTGCGTAGAAGCAATCGTAGTCCTGGAAGAATAAATCGATATATCCGGATTAGGCATGAGATGACCAGGTAATGGGATCTAAGTGCGCCGCGGGTGTGGACTAGCTTACGAAGTGCAATATAATTCTGTCATCCTTGGGGGAGGGGATCTTGGGTGTTCTGGGGGCTTGTCTCATCAGTAATGGAGTCGTCATCTTGCGCCATGCTCGGCCGAAACGAAGGCTTTTCTTCGATCAGCCATGGGATTGCGGGTAGCCAGTGGTAATCTGGGCGGGTATGCGCAGTAGTATCACGACCCGAAGCTATAAGATGACTCCATTCGAGTAAGCGGTACCCAGGAGCCAGAGTATGCTGAAAAGTCCGAAAATAAACTGCAAGAGTAAACAGCAGTCCGTGCTGTGGAGCTAGTGCGAAGGCAGCCTGAAAAAAGTAAAAAGCACCTACCTTATGGATCCATTACCAAGTACTGCGGCAGGCACCTTACTGCCCTTAGGATACTGTCTTGGACCACATACAACCACGAACGATTCAAGAAACGTCAGGCGCCTGCATTTGCAGTGTGCAGTCTGTTTGATATCTGTCATTTTCTCCTCTTTGTTCATCCGAAGACGCTTGCCACTTGCCTCCCGAAGCACCACAATAATCTAGAATAATGCGACAGGCATACCTAAGTACATACAAACACCCAACACTTAGACCGCAGGATGATCATGTTCATTCCAGGCCATCGAGGCGATATATTTATATTTGGCTTCAAACGATGGATCGGGCGATCCCGTGCCTACTTTTATTGCTGATGGCCAACTGGCAAACCGACGGAGTCGCTGGTCGGCTGAGTCTCGGGCTCTGGTCGGGTAGGGAAAAGTACCACTTGGCATGGATGGGTTTTCCTTATTCCTTCCAGAGGTACATACCTACCCTACATACCTTGAAAAGTCGGTATGTGGGCTATCACCAAAATAGCAACACTTTGGCCAAAGCCCGACAGGTCCGATGAGAGTCAGTCTCTCTTGCGCACCAGGCCGGCTAACGACCAAGACACCAAACAATATACAATCCAGAAATAGATGGAGCGCAGATTCGTGTTATAGATTACTACACGTTTTACATTAACCTACCCGACCCACGGCGACTCAATAAATCGGGGCCCGGGCACATCGGACACTTGAGACACTCTTCGTGATGCTTCGTCTTCAGGGTGGTTCCCTAGTGGAAAGTCATGGCACCGCAGAAAACATGCTTAACCTGGGCTCCCGTCTGTCGGGCCAAATATCGCCTGCGCGTTCCTTTCCTATTCCTGCTGCGGCTCCGAGCTTTGTTTGCCTGCGGTCGTACTGCGAGTCGTCAGGTCTGTGGCTCAAGCTCCCTGCCATTGATCCGTATGACTGGGATGGGGCCCCATATATCCAATGTATTATTCGTGATCCAGCGCCTCAAAGGATGCTCACATGGGGATCTCCTTACTCCGATGGCGATACACACCCTCAAACCCTCCACCATCCATTCTGCTCTCCCACATATTGTCCCATTTTGATTGAGCGGCAGACGCCACGAAGCCCAGACAAACATCGCCATCCTCGTCGTCCTTGGTAGCACGTCTTGGACTCATTAACGGCTTGAGCTCGTGTGTGCGGGGAACTAGGAAGTCCTCGTTGGGTCGCTTAGACATCAGACAAGCCCGCCAAAATAGACGCCGAAAGGATCGAGCAGCAGCCAAGACTCAAGAGGCGGTCGGTCCCAACAGGTCGTATGCGCGTTGAGACCAGGGTTAGCCGACTTGAGCATGCTGCTGATTTGCTTACTTGGGCAAGGATCCGGGCTATAGGCCAGGGTCCCTCAGCGCTTGTGCTTCGGGCCACCATCCTCTACTGCACCCCTGCTCGCTTTTTATAGCCAACCAAACGGTTGGACGGCCTCCCAGCTTGCATGCCCGGCTTACCAGCAACTGGCCTGGCCCCGGTCATTCTGGAGTCCTAGTCCCAATATTCGATGTGACAGAACATATCATGCCCTCCCTTCGTTTCCTTCCCCACCTGTCTTTGCGCGTTTACGGTGTTCCTTCACGTTGCATCACGCATTAGCCCCCCTTGCTTACCAGGCGCTTGTCGTTGACCTGGCCCAGACTCTCCTGCCCTACCACCTTCGACCACCCCTCATCTGGCCGTCATCTGCCTCCTCCGCCCCTTCGATCCGCATCCCATCACGTCCATTTTATATAGCTGCTGTTCCCCGTCCTCCTGCGGCTCAAGTGCATTCACTACTACTCCTACTCCGTACTTCCTTCCGTTTTTGGTACATCCCGGCCGGCTGGGAGGTTACCCGAAAGAGTCCTCGTCTGTTGGTGCCACGGGCCGAGAAGCAACTAGCAACCCGCAACCCATCTAATACATTTCCATCTTTTATATCTCACCATCATGGAAGGCACCAGCACGGCCAAGAGACCCCGTCTGTCTCTCCAGACTAAACCCGCACCAGGGTCGACGGCCCGGAATGTGAGAGGCAGCAGTCTGGGTAAATCGGACCCGAAATCACCGACGTCATTTAACACCCTGTCCAACGTTTACGTGACGGCCATCGAGAGATCTACGCCGGTCCAGTCAACACCGTTGACGGCCATCAATCTCAGCGAAGCCCTGAAACTTCAGACAGGGCCCGAGAGTGCGAGAGACCCTCATCAGCGGGTACAAACGCCATATACGGCAATGTATCCAGATACGCCGCTGACGGCCAACCCCATGTCTCCTACAATCCCCATGGAGATGGCCTTTCCCAGTGCCATGACGGCAACGCCGCCTCTCTCGGCGGGCTCCGTGGACCCTTCGGGGCCAAAAGTATTTTCCTTTGCGCCAAAGGACACTTGGGGGCAGGCGGCTCCGTCCTCGCCAAACCAGAGTAGGCGGAGGATACCTACAGCCCTGCATGGATTCGGCTTGAAGGCGCCATATACACACCCGCGAGGAATCCACAGTATATTACGCAACTCACCATTACCCCCTTCGAGTGCGAGGACACCAGTTTCGCCGAGGCGGCAGTCACTCCGGCTACAAGAGAAGGCGGCCCGGCGTGTGGGCTATGAAAGCCCTCTGACGCAAACAATCACAACAGAGAAGTACACCAAGTCCCACATCGACCTGCTCGTGGAGGAGGCGTCCCCCTTTTCGGCATCTCCCATCGCAGAGGATGCGGAGATGGCATTGGATCTCACTATGGCTTACTCGGGCGACGAGACACGCGATGGGGGACAGACCCCGGGCCCCTTTGAGGAAATGCGGAGGCGCATGGCGGGGCTCGGGACCGAGACCCCGATCTCTTCGCCTGGTCCTAGCGGGATCAAGAAGCGCAAGAGGAAGGAGAAGAAGCGTAGATGGGTATGGACCATTGGCCAAGAGGAGGAGGGCGACGAGGAGGGAGGGGCCATGGCGGCGGTGAGGGCCGCAGGGGTCACGACCCCCAAAATCGCACTGCCCGTCAAGAAGCACCGCCTCTCTGAGCCGCTGACTGCGGTCAAGGTCAGCGTCGAGGCCTCGGAGTCCGAGAGCGACGCGGCGCGGCCCGACGTGGAGATGTCAGACGTCAGCAGCATCTCCTCGGTCAGCCGAGCCACCACACCGCATAGTGTAGTAGACCTGGACCTGAAGACTCCGACGGTCCCGGCCGCCGCCGCCGCCGCGCATCCCGCCATCATCACAAAGGACAACCGGCTCGGGTCTGTGGACCTCATCAACCCCGAGACAGGTTCGAGGAGGGACACGCCCATCCCGCCTGACCTGGTAACAAACTGATTTGAACATAAAGGCAAATTACATAGTAGCATGTTGCATGGTTCATTCAAAGGCTGCATGATTTGGACTTGGAGATTGGACATGGATTGATTTTACATGCATGTCGCGAGGCATTAGCGAAGCAAGGGACGGCGTTGTCATGTTGTTTGATACCATGGGGCGGGTGGTCAAAATGTACATTGTTCTTATAACGAAGTCAGACGAGGAATATGATGACGATGAATACGAAAACGTGCCATCCACGAAACGCGAGTATACCCTATTACCTACGGCTTTGAGCCAAGTAGGCGGATCGTCTTCTCTCAGGTCTAGACCCTCGATGTATATTGCGCATATGTTCTCATGGGCAGGGTAGGACGTACGGAAGGTAACAAAGCTAAAGTTGCCCTTCCAGAGCGGTGTCGACAGCCCGCACTTTTCGAGAATAGGTAGAATGTACACTGCCTTCAGCCATGATGCGCGAGTAGAAAGCATATACAAGTACTGCGAGCATTCGAGATGATGAACAATTACTCAAAGGTGATACCTTGCTATTCTTAGACAATTGTACTTATTTATTTCCCGTTGAGAACGTATGGCCAATGCATGGTATGGTTCGAGGCGTGTGCATTCATCCTCCTGTAACTCCTACAAATACTGTATCTCGAGGAGCGCGCGAGGGAACGCCAATGACGCAAATCTAGATCCTTGTCGTAGATCGTCTCCGTGAGACAAGGGAGGGGATGCTTAGCCGATCCACCTAGCTTGCACTGACAGGACCACAGCTCAGCTCGAGGTATGAAGGTTAAGTATGAAAGTACCAAGACTACTATAATGTAGGTAGTATTCTGATGATGCCAAATCGTACGATTAACAAAAACCAACAGTTTGCTGGCTGTTCGCTCATTATATTTGCTTTTCTCTGCTTCGCTGGACGGCTGTTTGCTTGTAGGAGATATATGGTTGTGTCATCGAAAACCTGCTTCGAGGCTACTGCGAGGGGGATGTGGCAGCAATCAGCCGATCGCCCTTCCACTGAAGAGGCCCTGGGCCCCTCTAGCCCTCTAATCTACTGCCTAATGAGCGTGCCAAGTGCCCTGGAGCTCCCAGGCGACGTGGGGTAATTCCTTTTCAGCTATTGTCAACCTAAAGGTTCTAGGCGAGGGTATCCACCTGTGCAAGCTTGTTTCTTCGCTATCCCCCCTTGTTCTCCAGCTTTCAACTGTCCAGGTGCTTGTCTTGTCCATCTAGCCCCGAACACCACACCTACGTCATACATCGAAATTGCTGAAAGACAAGTACGCGTTCGATTGACTGACGATGATGCAACAACCCGCCCAACCTGGCACGGCAGCAGTCAACCTGCCTAGCCTTTCCTTCCTGTTGCTCGAGGCGTAGAAAAACTAGATACATATACATAACCAGACCGCCCGAACCCCCCTTGCCTTATATCCCTTTTAATATACACCATCCACGGAGTCCATTTTCGCTCCTACTCCCACACGAGTGTCGTAGAGCTGACAGTTGTGAGCGGAGTGCTGCTATAGCCGTGCAGAGCCTTTTTCATTCTTTTTATCGGCAAAGAGCCCGATTGACGTTGCAATTGCGTAGAACTAATAGGTATGTACAGGTTGTACACTTAGTCATTAAGATGACTCGTGCTTAACTAACATTCATAGTGATTGCGATCCTAGGGATATCTCTTGTGCGGCATCACCATCTGAAGGAGACGACCCCGCCGTCTTCACTGAGAAGACTAGCACTAGATTCTTCGCAACAACACCCAGCTGATTGTTCTCTCTCGCTGGTATTCCACTTTCGCCAGCGCTCGTCATGGAGAACGAGACCCAGCAGCACAAGCCGGGAGGGCACTACTCCGGCCGCAACCGCATACCGAACATTCATGAGTTCGTCGCCTCTCTCGATCGCGACAAAAGGGAACGAGATGCCCTGATCGAATCCGGCAAGAGCCCAGACGCGGGCGTCACTGACCACAAGCCCCCGGTGAAAAAGCCCAAGGGCCGGATTGTGACTGACCCCGTGACTGGGAAGGAGGTTGAGATCACCGATGTCGAGACGGACTTCATGAAGGCCGTGGACGACCCACTGGTAAGCCGGATCCCCACACCCGCATTCTCCCCCAGCCTCCGTGCGTTGCGTCTTACTTACATGATCCCACCATTACTTAGCTCTCTGTCCCGAACGCGAACCTTGACAAGGATACGACGGTCAAGACAGAAGCGACACAGTCTGGCGAGGAGTACAGAGAGGCTCAGGATGTCACAGCCCCGCCGGACCCAGTGGCCACGGGTGCCACCTCAGACGTCCCAATTCATGGAGAGAAGACGAATATTTTGTTTCACCCGACGCCGAGCGTCACCTACGATCCTATGTACGCCATTATTGAGCAGCGGGCGACTATCCTTTGCGCGGGTATTTTCTTTGGCATCGTCTTGATCGGCAAATTCTTCGGAGGCAGACTGTTGGGTCTGATCCCCTTGGGCATGGTCGTTTCCTCTGGTGTCTTCCTATGGATGAAGGACCTGGTTAGGCAAGGCCGGGATATCGAGTGGTCGAGCGAACAGAAGCGTGGCGAGTTCGCCACCGCCAACTTGATTCCCGAGTCGGTTGAGTGGATGAACACGCTTCTCGGCGTTGTCTGGGGCCTCATCAACCCCGAAATGTTCTCGGGCGTAGCCGACACCCTCGAGGATGTCATGCAAGCGTCCGTCCCCGGCATCATCGAGAACGTCAAAGTCGCCGACATTTCGCAGGGAAACAACCCCATCAGAATCCTCAGCCTTCGCGCCCTTCCAGATGCCCATATGAAGGACATCAGGGATGAGATGCACAAGAACAACGAGAAGATCAAGGACCCCCAGGAGCTGGCTGCCGACGAGGAGGGTGGTGACTACTACAACCTGGAATGCTCCTTCGCCTATCATGCGAAGCCCAAGTCTAGTGGCAACTCTACCAACCCCCAGAACATGGGCATGCAATTGATCTTCTACTTGGGTATGAGGGGGTTATTCGGTGTCCCTCTGCCCATTTGTAAGCCAACCGCAACCACCCCACTACAAGTAATCCTGCTGACAAGAAAACAGGGGTCGAACTTATTGGCCTGGTAGGAACGGTGCGACTGAGACTGCAAATGACTCCTGAGCCCCCGTTTCTTAAGGCCGTCACATTTACCTTGATGGGTGTTCCCAAGGTCCAGGCTGGTTGTGTTCCCATGATTGAGCGAGGAGTCAACATCCTTAACTTGCCCGTGATTTCAAACTTTGTCAACTGGGCTGTCAAGACAGCCTGCAGCATGTACGTCGCCCCAAAGAGCATGACTCTTGATCTGGGCAAGATGCTCCAGGGCGATGACATCCAAAAGGAGACCAACGCCATGGGAGTTGTTTTCATCCGCATTCACAAGGCCACAGGGCTGTCCAAGCAGGACGCCCGAGGCTCCGAGGGTGGTGGCTCCGATCCGTATGTGACCGTCAGCTTCTCCAAGTTTGGGAAGCCCATGTACTGCACTCGTGTCATCCAAGACGATTTGAACCCCGTTTTTGAGGAGACCTGTGCCCTCATGATCACGACAGATCTCATCAAGGCCAACGAGCAGCTCTCCATGGAGCTCTGGGACTCGGACCGGTCGTCTGCCGACGATGTTGTGGGCAAGGTTGAGCTGTCGATGCAAAAGCTGATCCAGCACCCGGGTAAGATGTACTCACAGATCTCGAAGCTACGCGGTGTCAAGGCCGACAGCGAGATGCCCGGTGAGCTGCACTGGGAGGTCGGCTACTTTGGAAAGACCCAGTTCCGTGCGGCTCTGCGTACGGATGGTAAGGATCACAGCCTGCCCGCCGAGCTCCGCGACAAGAAGGAGCTGCAGGACGAGAAGGGCGCCATCGACACGGCGCAAGAGGACGCCGTCATCCACACGCCACCGGACCCTCTCTGGCCTTCGGGCATCCTCTCCGTCGTCGTTCACCAGATCGTCAACCTCGAGCTTGCAAACGTCAAGGGCTCCGAGGGTGGCAAGCGGAAGGGCGGCAAGGAGTACGAGCCAGCCCAGGACGCCGGCGAGATCAAGGAGGAGTCCAGCAAGAAGCTGCCGAGCCCCTACTGCACAGTCCTGCTGAACGATGAGCTGGTTTACAAGACGCGAACCAAGGTTGTTTCCTCCAAGCCCATCTTCAACGCGGGTACGGAGCGCTTTGTCAGGGACTGGAAGTCCGCTATTGTCACCGTCACGGTTCGCGACTCGCGGAACCGCCAGCATGACCCCATCTTGGGCGTTGTGCCATTGAAGCTTACTGATGTGCTGCAGACAGCCAGCCAGGTAGGTTGATGTCCACATTACCATTGAAACCTACGAAATTGTACTAACATGTGTCAGTCGACCCGTTGGTACCCCCTGGACGGTGGAGTAGGCTTTGGCCGTATTCGAATCTCGCTCTTGTTCCGCTCTGTCGAACTGAAGCTGCCGCCGCCCCAGCTTGGATGGGAGGTTGGCACTTTCGAATTCACCTCTAATCAGATTACTTCCACCTACCTTGACAAGGGCAAGATTAAGCTCCGACTCCGGACCGGTGGAAGCTCAGGAACGATCAAGAGAGAGCAGTGCAACATTGAGGGCGAGACCATGAGTTGGGACATTACCGGCGACGACAAGAACCTCAGACCTAGACTGCCGGTTCGCCACCGCTACCGCTCGCCAATCTTCTTCGAGTTCCACTCCAGCGGCCGACGCAACGTCGATGTCTTCGCGGCCCTGTGGCTGTCGCAGATTGTCGACAGTGAAGATCAGCAGTTCGATATTCCCATCTTCCGCTGCAATAACGGTGTGCGCTTGTCGCAGAACTTCATCACCGAGGAGAACTTCAAGTCCATCCCCGACCTCAAGTTGGAGGTGGTTGGTCGCCTCCGCTTCAGCGGCAAGTTCAAGGCCGGTACCGATCGTGATCATCTCCGATTCGTCAGCGACAACGACTCGCGGGAGACCATTGAGACCTGGGAGGCTTGCTACGCCGAGGGTGTCCGTGAAGAGGCGGTGTCTAAGGAACTCCCTCCGGTCATCCAGAAGCTGCACGACGATTCATTGACCCAGGGCCGCGACGTCTTGGCCAATGCCTCCGAGGAAGAGAAGCGCAAGTGGCTCGCCAAGGACGGCACGGACTGGAGCGGCGCTTTCGGCAAAGACCCGAGCCAGTTCATGAGCGGCGAGGCCGGCGACCCCGAGGAGGACGATGAAGTAGAGAACATGTACGAGGACGACGACTCCAGCCACGGCGACCCCATGTCGCCGACCCGCGTCCGCCACGAGAACACGGACCTGGGCATCGCCGACGGCGAGACGGACGGGGCGGCCCACGAGGACTTGGCCGGCCACCGCCGGAACTCCTCGTCCCAGTACGGCGCTGGCAGCAACCCGCGGTCGAGCGCCGACGGTGGTGAGGGATCCGAGGTGACGCGGACGACGACGAACCGCACAGGTCAGACGAGCAGCTCGGGTCACAGCCGCAAGAGCAGCGGCAGCAAGAACCCCGTCACCGCCTACAAGGAGTACCGTAGCAAGAGCCGCGACCTGCACCGCCAGCACCGCGGCCTCATGCAGTGGCGCCCCATGCGCAACCTCCAGTTCGCCAAGGACGAGGCCAAGTACGCCGTCCGCCGCGTCACCAAGCTCGGGGCCCTCGACGGGCGCGAGCCGGATGTCGAGACGGAGGTGTAAAGGGGCTTGAGTTTATTTTCTAATAATCAGGGGGATGGCGAAAGGGAGGAGGGAGAAAACGATACCCGGTTTTAAGCGCGAGATTGTTCTGTGTGACCCCGTCTCTTTTCTATGGGGGTTTTGCTGCACCATTGTTTTCATTTGTTGTTTGGACTAGTCGAGACGGATGGAGAGAAGACATACCGAGAAGTAATCCTTGTATATGTAATATGGATGGAGATGGATCTGAGCAGACACGAGAAATGCAGTATGACTGACGAATAATCATATCAATATTCAACCTAAGTCAAAGTCCTACATCATGATTTCTGCGTGACTGATGTATAAGCAACTCAATTCCTACCAGGCAGGAATTGATTATCTCTTAAGTTTGTCCAACGTATACGACTAATGGGAGGCGAGTAGCCCCTGCCTCTAGGCTTCATGAGCAAATCCCTAATGAGGTTTCAGTTATGACACATGCATATCGTTAAGCCTGTATTGTCGTGTTTTTTTCTTTTATTGCTTGAATATTGTCCATCTTTGGGATATATAGTTGTACTCTTGATAATGAATTTTTGTCATTTCCATTTTGTACAAAACGTGCTGGGCCGTCCTTCTTCTGCCCAGACCACGCCCGATACGTATGCAATATTCTACACTTTGTCGTACATGGCAGGTAGTGCCCCGTCCCCTGTCCGTGGTTGTTTTGAATTCGCAAAACCGGCTGGCTACAAGCGAGAGACGGGGACGACCTCTTGACCAAGGTTACCTCTCCCCGTTTCGCCAATTGACCCCCCCAGCACGTAGCAACTGCCGTCTCTTTACTCGTGACTGCTTGCTTGCTTACTACTGGTTGGCCAGGCGAATGGCCTCGGCCTCCTCGCGGGCGCGGGCCAGCAGGCGCTCCTCGGCGCGCTTGTCGTCAATGTACTTCTTCATGATGGAGCGGTCGATGGCGGCGCGCTCCTTGAGGTCCTCGGTCTGGCGCATCTCGTTCTCCTCGTCGGGGCTGGGCCGCAGCACCGTGGCGCCCGTCTTTTGCAGGAACTCCTGCAGGATCGCGTCCGAGTGCTGGTGCTTCATCTCAATGGTCACGACCCGCTCGCCCTCGGCGGGGGGCGGCGCGGGGCACTCGTTGGTCGTGCTCGAGTGCGGCTGTTGCGCCAGGGGCGTTATGTGGTTGACTTTGGCGGCGGCGGAGCCGGCTGGTGTCGGGGCAGCGGCGGCCGCCGCGGCCTGGCGGAAGTAGATGGATAGGGTGGCCGGGCCGGCGTTATTTGAGGATCGGTTGATGATCATAGGCACCGCCGGGTTCCAAAATTTGAGGCGTGGTAGGCATGTTTTCCAGAATTTCCTAATTCCATGCTCTCGTCAGAATACCGCCTCCTCTGTTTCCTGCAAGACCAAAGTCGAGTCGTTCATACCTGGGTCCCATGTGTCCATCATTCCACCTTAAAGCAAAGTCCATATGTAATCTGGAGATCTCCGGAGGGAGTATCGCTGCGCCGGGGCCATGCCGTAAGTTCAACAGCTGTCACCGACGTCAATACACATTCGTCGGCGTGTGCTACCGGTGGTTCTTTCGGGCGAAAATTACCTTCTGCAGGGAAGAGTTAGCCAGCTACTTCGTTGGGACATGCGATTGCAGGGACGACTTACGGTCTTTAATATGTTCATACGCTTTCCCGGGTTCACCATCTTGACTGAATTGGAGCAATGATGCTCCTCTCAAACAGTAGATAAGTGGTAGTTGGGCAGCTTGAGCATGTAGCTATGTCACTGTCGCATGGGGTTGATGATGTACAGTCGCAAATCGATAAATTTCCAAGCTCTCCAATTGAATACGGCCCGAGCATTGATCCTGCAGTGGCTTCCTGTGTACCGTTCTAGGGGATTTAGCGCTGAAGCCAGCGCTGGGATTGGCGCATTACCCCCCTGTTAGCTCCGAGCCCCAGAACTCCAGCGCATCTTATCGCTGCCGATAACACTTTTGAACCCAGAAATTTTGGGAGCTTCGCATCGGCTTCCTCAAGAGGCATCGACATCATTTTGCAACCCCAAGTCTGGGCAGTATAAGCAAAGATGCACCGTGCCATATCTAAAAAATGGCTCGGGTCTTCTCTGAGGACTGCTGAGAGATCCAGTTCCCTTCAGATACCCATATTTCTGTGCCCAGCTTTTGGAAACCGACATAATCATACCCTGTCTCGACCCCGAACAACGCTACCAACCCGCCTTCCGTCGTGGAGGACCCCACGACGATGCCTCCAGACACAAGCTGAGCCTACCGATAGTGCCTTGGCTGAACCCTCCGAGGTCTCTGAGTCCGACCCTGTGCCCATCAGGGACCTACCTACCCAATGTACAGGATGCGGCGCATTGTCGCAAACTTTCGCATCGGACCAACCTGGTTACTATGACGTGGGCAGAAAAGCTGTGCGATGGTACTTGGGTTTGGAAAAGTCAAGGAGCAAGAGAGCTATCAAAGACCGCGAGGAAGAGGGAGTGTTTCAAGATGTCCTCCAGAAGTTTGACGAGGCCGAGATAGAGAAGCTTGGCTTGGACGTGCAAGACATTGCTCCTACTTTAGCAGCCCAGCCAGAAGTCGAACGTATGATACCACCCCTGAACTGGCTTCTCGGAACTCGTGATTGACACTCTTGATCGTAGCTCAGGAAAGACCCCTGAAAGTGCCACTATGCGACCGCTGCCATAATCTGATGCACCACCAAACCGGAAACTCCATCTTTCACCCTACCATGGACTCGATCCGAGATACGCTTGCCGAGTCCCCTTACAAGTATAATCATGTATATCACGTTCTTGATGCCGCCGACTTCCCCATGTCTATCTTACCTCAGATTCATCAGCTCCTAGATCTCATGCCCTTGCGAACAAAGAATCGTCGTGCCAAGACTGGCAAGTTCTTCCACAACCAGAAAACGGAGATGAGCTTCATCATCACTAGGTCAGACCTTCTTGCGCCCACCAAGCCCCAAGTCGACAGACTGGTACCGTATCTGCGAGAAGTGCTGCGAGATGCTCTGGGAAGGGCAGGAAGAGAGCTTCGTCTTGGCAACGTTCGCTGTGTCAGCGCCAGAAGGAGCTGGTGGACCAAGGAGCTCAAAGAAGATATCTGGAAGCGGGGTGGTGCCGGCTGGATGGTTGGCAAGGTCAATGTCGGCAAGAGCCAGTTATTCGAGGCCGTCTTTCCCAAGGGGCGGATGGATTGGGACCCAAGTCGCCACCAGATCTCGATCGACATGTATGGGAAGGAAGTCGCCAAAACAGACCCGACATCTACGGAAGCAGGAGGTTCCGAGGAGTCGGTGTCTGATTTGGGCGCCAAAATGGAGGACCAAGACATCGACGAGCTTTCTCTGCTTCCTCCGGCTGCACCGGAGAGCCAGTACCCGGCAATGCCCTTGGTCTCCGATCTTCCGGGAACCACAGCGTCGCCTATCCGTGTGCCGTTTGGAAACGGACGAGGAGAGCTCATTGATTTGCCCGGAGTTGAGAGAACAGCTCTTGAGAAGTATGTCAAGCCAGAACATCGCTCATCACTAGTCATGCGATCCCGCATTGTGCCAGAGCAAATGGTCGTCAAGCAGGGCAAATCGATCCTCCTTGGCGGTCTCATTCGAATCACACCTCGTGTTCCCGGGCCAATTATTCTGTCATACGCATTTACTCCCATCGAGCCACACTTGACCGCCACTGAAAAGGCGGACGAACTCCAGCGGCAAGTCAGTGAGTTGAATGTCGACACTATCACAGCGCCGGGCACTGGTGAAAAAATCAAGTTAGCTGGCTCATACCCGCTCAAATGGGACGTGACGAAGGAACGGTCTGGCCCCATCACGAGGAGGGATGCCGTTGGTTTGAAGGTCGACCGCCTGCCCTACCGTGTCCTGGCGGCAGACATCCTCATTGAAGGAGTCGGTTGGGTCGAAGTAGTGGCGCAAGTGCGAAAGAAGGATCTCTACAGCAGACCAGCGGCAGCTGAAGAAGACTTGTCGCGTATGGAGTCATCCTCATCCTCATCTCAATCCCAGGAAGAAGCCAACGCAGAAGCAGAGCCGGAAACTACAAAGGCGCTGTCGGCGCTAGAAAGGCTGGAAGCCATCGCGGAGGATCCGAGCAAAAAGAAGAAGACCTATGTGCCACCCCGTGTTGCAGCTGCTCCCATCAAGGCAGATGACGAACCAAACTGGCCCATCGTTGACGTCTATAGCCCCGAAGGCAGATTTATTGGATGCCGCAAGCCCTTGAATGGGTGGCTGCTGAACAAGCCTCTGGTCACGGCAGCCCAGCAGAGGAAGAGACCTCGAAAGAGCATGAAGG
Source organism: Arthrinium phaeospermum (assembly GCA_006503535.1). Taxonomy (NCBI): domain Eukaryota; kingdom Fungi; phylum Ascomycota; class Sordariomycetes; order Amphisphaeriales; family Apiosporaceae; genus Arthrinium; species Arthrinium phaeospermum. The sequence goes on from QYRS01000003.1 coordinate 2,594,459, forward strand.
GGCAAAAGAAGCTGGAGAAGAGCATCCGACGAGTGCAAACGGACTGATGATACGATATATCGCAACTCCTGTACCACAACCAAAAATAAGAAATATGACTGTAATGAGCTGTATGTTTTAACGTGTAGAGTAAGGAACGAACGCCGATCAATTAGAGAAGAAGGGGTTGGTTTTCAGATGCATCTGAACACCCACTAAGCTTGGCGATTAGCTCCTGCCGATCTTGATCCGTCCAGTCTCTCAGGACCCTTGCCAAGCCCCCACCTGCCTCTAAATCCAGTCCCGAAAGACCAAACAATGACGCGGGGCAAAAATAGCAAGACAATTCACCCCGCGGTATCGATTAGATAAACTGTGCATCGCATACCTACTCGGGAATTGTTTACTAAGTCGTTCTGTTGAGCAACACACTGTCACTACAACGCTCGTGTCTGCATCTCTCTATCCGATTCATTTCATTAAAAGTCCCCTGGACAGCCCTCGCATACCTTGCTCGAGAGTTCCATAAACACCCGCAGAGAGCCGTACAAGACTTCGGCCCCGCCCATCGAGGGAGATTCCCCAGACCGAAAAAGAGAAACATACCTAACAACCACCAAATCATGTCGAGTTCAAATTCACAACCCCACCAACAACAACAGCGCCCCGGCGGCGGCGGCGGTGGTAACAGCAGCGAACGTGCCCCAGGAACCGCCTCGCAGACCGTCACCATAGACTCGACAGCGCCCCCCTCGGAACCCATCCTGCGCCTGCGCGGCGGGCCCAGCACCCCCAGCGATCGCGGCCCGCGCGTGCAGTGGGCCGAGGGCACCGTCGACAACGAAGGGCTGGGCCGCAAAAGCAGCAAGGTGTGCTGCATCTACCACAAGCCGCGGGCGGTGGGGGAGAGCAGCAGCGAGGACGACTCCTCTTCCTCGTCATCGTCGTCGGATTCGGAGTCGGACTCGGGAGGTCACCGGGGTGACGCGGACCGGGTGGGCAAGGGCAGCAGCAAAGGGAAGAAGAACCGGGGCCACAAGCACGATGAGCACGACCACGACCACGGCGACGGGGCGGGCAACTGCGGCGACGGCCGGCATCAGAGACGCGGCAATAGGAAGGCGAGGCGGCCGAGTCCAAATGCATACGAAAAGCAACCCAAGCCCAAACCGAAATCCCAAGAAGGCGGCGGCGGCCCCAGTGCCTCGTAAAACATAAACACAGCGCTACAGAGGCATGAGGGCTTCAAGTCGCATTTCACGTTTTTGGGGTCTTTGTCAACCAGCGTTAGGAGTAGCGGGCGGAGGCGGACGAGCATACGATCAAGCCGAGTTTACAAGCGGAAAGACCGTGTTTTCTAGAGTTGGTCAACCAGACCCACGCGCAGCAGGGAGGCACGCGTAGGTATTGCTATATGATGGGCTGTGGTGCTGGTGGAAAACAACTCGTTGATTCATTATACCCCCTGCAGTCATGAATTGATGAACATCAAATTAGTAAAGCATCATGGCAACGCACACATACAGTGAGAAGAATGACCCGCGGCCAGTAGTAAGGAGGAGTCAACGTTGCACAGCCAGTATGAGGCTCGATATACCATTAAAAGTATAACCAGACATTACTCCTAAACGCTACGCTGTCTAAATCCCTGCTTCTCAAAGGACGGCGGCGTCGTTTGGGTCTTTTGCTCTTCCTCATCTACCATCGCCCAGTCGATACAATCGACCTTGGTTCTATTCAGATAGTTTGACCGCCTCTGCTCTTTTTCTATATGCTCCGCGACTTTGGAAGCGCCTGTATTGCAGGTCTCCTGTGTCTCCCTCGCTCCAGCAGGCAGCCGGCACCCCATCTACCCTCTACCCACTCGATCCGTCGTAGTCCCCCGTCAGTTCCATGGCGGAAAGAGAACATCTGGGCTGCGAAGAGCGAATGAAACAAGAAAGCCTTGAAGAATATCAACCTTTGTTGCGCGCGCTCCCATTTAACCGACTCCAGGGTGTTGAAAACGATACGCATCCGGATCTCCCTCTTTTCCTGTCTTATGCACACACAGACCGTGATGGCGAGTGATAAATGTAAACATTACATCGGGATCGTCTTTTTAGAATTTTCGCCTTGACTGGAACAGCCAAATAAAATCATCGTACATCTATGTCTCTTGCATCAAGTGGTATAGCGCACCGGCCTCTCCCTCCCCTCTCTACGTATGGCCCGGCCAGTTGGGGCCATTGCAATCAACTTCGCTGTTGTCGTAGTAATAGTAGTACAAGATACGGTTCGTCCAAAGCAGCTAAAAACAAATGACCGGTAAGACCCAGAATTGAGATGCTTTGCGAAGTATGGAGTGCATGGGAGATGGGCCTGCTGTTGATCTTTTCAATTCATCGAACGCAGCGCTCTGGTTGCATTTTCAAGAGCCGTTGGGCGATACTGGTGATATGGGACCCCCCATCATCATGCTGGGGACTTGTTTCCTTATCAAGCCCCTCTTGCGCTGTTCAGGTCGCGGAACACCCTCAATAGCCCGGGGCTCCTTCATCAAGGATCGGTCTAGTTTGCTGGGTATCCGTGTTGTTATGGCCCTATAGTCGCCAGAAAATTTGGCATTGGGCAGCGGCACAGAAGCGGTCCTCCAGATGTGATCGTTCGTATCGCTCAAGTAGCTTTGGGGCTTGCCGTTTCTGGACGGTCCTTGCATCCCTGGAATCGAGTGGGAAAGCCCGTGGGATGCCCTGATGGTGGAAAGCCGCGACAGTCCTGTTGCGAGTCCCTTGTTGCCTCTGGCCTTCTTTGCCAGGATGATCTCATCAAAGAGACGGACGGCGGGATTCGTAGCCGGGTTGAGTTCTCGTTCATGGATGAACTCGTTAAAAACTAGCGCGATGTCAGTGACGAAGTCCTCGTAGGAGGTCAGGAGGGTACACAATATTTACGCTGTGTTTCTTTCATCATTCTACCATACTCTTGTTGGTCATACGGCATGCTCTTGATGAAACCATTCATGTCGAAGGCATACAACTGACCGGAATTTCGTTGGTCCTTGCTTGGCCGGCCCAGGTATTTCCGATACGTGTAGAGGAGGCTGGCTTGACAGCGTACAAAGGCTGCTCGAACCTTGTCGGCGTGGAAGGCAGCCGGGCAGACGAGCGAGACACAGCCTAGGCAACGTCCATGGGACACCGCAGTGCATCCCTGGCATTTATAAATTCCATCGCCTTCCGCACGCTCGTCACAAATCGAGCATTGCGACGTGCTATCCTGGAGATTGAAATCAAAACAATGACCCTCGACCCACACAATGGTTTCGGTATCATGAACAGGCTGCACCAGCATGTTCGGCATGATGGTCGAGGCTGCTATGGTCGACTGCGCATAGGTAGAAGGGGCATAACCGCCATACGAAGACTTGGAGTCCACTGAGATAGCCGAAATGGAGAGATTTGCCTGGTGCCCGTTCAAAAACGGCATGTTAGGTCGATGTGTTGGAGGTTGCCCAAACGAGGAGCTTCTACGTGCCTTTTCCTCGACATTTCCAGCGGATCGTTTCTCCTTCAATGTTGCCGCAAGTGCGAATCCAGAATCGCTCCGGGAGATAGGCGTCGTGGGCATCGCGGGAAAGTTAACCGATACCGGTGACACCGAGTTAGGAGGGCTCGTCTTATTGGACTTGCTGGTTACCGGGCGCTCAGGGGCAACTGGCTTGGTATGGCTGAATGCGTTGAACAAAGGTGCCTTGGGGGTTTCCGTTGAGTTGGGCTCTGCAAAGGTCGAAGAGTTCTGCGCAACCCACTTCCCTAGTGTGCTGGGAGGAGCTCTTTCATCAAAGATGGCAGCATTCTCCGCCGAGAACGCATCGTATGGGAACGACTCCATCGCATAAGGCGGCGGTCCGGTGGTGACACCGTAGCGAAGACTGTGAGGAGCTGCTACCTGCAGAAGAGACATCAACTTGCGCCGAATCTGTTTCGGCAGCCGGTGAGGTTGAGAGGTTGCATCGATCGTGTCTCTGTCCAAATCTACCAGGACATAGTCATCTTCGGGAAGCTCAATATTGTCGTACCTCCTTTCAATGCCCACTATGTAAGGGCACGGTGCATCTAGCGCAGATAACAGCCGGGCCGGGAGGACTGGGATGAAGATACTCGCCCACTGCATCGGATACAGCAGGTTGGCCAGGGCATGACAAGCAAGATGCAACATCGCTGTGTGCGAGCTGAGGAAGATGATGCGCGATTCGGACATAGTATACTCGAACAGCGCCACAATGTTCTCCAAAGACAGTGACCTGAAAAGGGCGTAGATGTCTGTGCTTCGAGATTGGGGAAGTTCGTTCTCGGCCTCCTTTCGCGCATACAACCGAAGCTCGCGCACCCCTATTTCGACCTGAGTCTTGGATCCCAGTGGGCTAAAGGCCTCAGCACATAGGTTGATAATATAGCGCTCGAGAGGCTGCCATCTACCAACTCGCGGAGAAGTGGCCGGTACGCGTAGCAGAGCACCGTCCGACATGGGGACGATGACGGCTCTCAGCCAATCTTTCCAGAAAGTGAGTCTACTGAGATCTCTCCCAAGTATACCAAACGCGCGCGGGGTCCACAGACCACTTTCGCCCGCTGTCAAGCCGTCGATTTTGGAAGCAGCACCGTGCCTCAGAGGTCTCAGCATTTCTGTCATCAAGCTGATTTTCTCCTCGACTGAACTGATCTGCTCATCCAGAGTGTCCCGGGCGGCAGACCCAGACGGGATGGTGGGCAATTTGGCGAGCAATTGGGAGAGATGGGCCCTTTCAGCCGCCAGTCGTGCGCCCAGGCTCGCGGCAAGTTCTCGCTCTTCCTCTGTCATGTGGTTCTGTCTCCACTGCTCGCATCTTCTCTCGATGTCTTCCGCAATGTCTGCCGGCACCGCTGTCCAGACGATGACGGTGATGCCGTATATCTTAGAATTGTCATCCGACGTCATTGCAAATCCATGCCAGGTTGAGCGTGGCCGTTCATCGGAGGAGACAATTTGTATGTCGTTCGGGAAGGCAAACATGGGCACGTAGTCTGGGAATTTGCCTCTTCTAGTTAGCTCCTCCGTCGCATCGCGAGGAGGATACCGGTCAAGCAATTCGGGCTCGAAGCGTCGTTTTAGAGGGTGCATGTCCGGGTCCAGATTGAGCGGCTCGGGCGGCGGTATTACGGAGTTGTAGTTACTTAGTCGCTTAGTGGTGCGGATGGAAGCTGCAGTATCACATGGTAAGAATTGGTTCATCGCAGAGGGGATAAAAGGGGTTCATACCAGCTTTCGGCACTAATGGCTGTTTGCGCACACTGTTCATATCCTTGAAGCTGATACCGCGCCGTATGCTTCCTCGAATACTTCCGCGAATGTTCTTCAGGGGGCTCATCCTCCCATTGGCATCCGCCTTGATTCGCTCGGTTCTTGGGTTGACCATAGGTGGGCGTGAATGCGTCTTGGCGCCGGCACTGAAGCTGAGATCTTCGAGGAAATTCTCCCTCTCGGCTGCGAACTTGAAGAGGGCTTTGTCGAAATCGAAATCTCCCAAGAAGTTCGCAAATCCATCATTGCTGGCGGCCCCAGGAGTTGGATTGGGGCGGATCGTGGCGCTGCTCCTATTACTCCTCGTGTTCCCATCCACCTCTTCTAGAGTGTGTATTGATGATTTCGAAAGCCGGTTGCCCGAGTTCTGCCTCGAATGGCGTGCGGTAAGTTTCGGGGGTGGGCTTCCGATACTGTCGCGGTTGGGGCTTTCGTCTTCTTCTGGCTCGCCATCTTCGGTGATTGTCGAGTCTACCTGAGTGGGCGCGGAAACTGGTGGGAGGAAATCTTGGTATGAGATCGTCTCTATGCCTGCAATCCAAAAGTAGTCGGCAAGCGGAGCCGGAGCGTTGCCCTCCATAGCATGTCAAGTTAGGGGGAGAGTCAGCTCCCTCTCTGCTTTAGGAATAACACCGCCAGTCAAACTTGGCCAGGTAAATGAGCGACGGTTAATACAGAGGCATTCGAGAACGTCGTTTGGTCTCCGGGCTTTTCCTCTTATTCTTCTTCCAGCAACTGCGGACTGGCAATCGACCTTTTTGGGTGTCACTCGCAGCAGAAACCGTGGGATGTTTCAGGGTGGGTAGTCGAGAGAACCCAAGGACCTTTCCTTGGGCGAGTTTTCTTTGTTGCCCAAAAAACCGAGGGTTGGGCGATTGTCGTTCTGTTGTAAAACCCTCAGACGAGGCAGGTGAGGAGCAATCAAGTGCAGAGGATAAGATCGTCAAGCCCGATGCAACCAAGTGGGCATCTGGCAAAATGCGGTGCAATAGAGGGGGAATAGGACTCGTCTCGTAGTTTGTCCTTGCCGTGGGCGATAGGTCGACCAAGCGCAGTCGGAAAAAGAGGACGAGTTTGCGGTTTGTCGAGTATGATGGTCGCGAAGAGGAGGTTTGTTACTTTTCGGCAGTCACAGGATATGTTACAGCTAAAAGGACCTCTATCTCGGTGTTTTTGCTTGCCCTGTCTCGTTTTGTTTGCAGTTTTGCACAAGGGGGGGTTGAGGTCTGGGAAATCAAGTACTCAAGTACTTTTCCACGTTCTCATGCGGCTGTGATGCACGCCCAGCTTTAGCCTGCATCCATTCAGGAGCGGTTATGTTTTTTTAATCCCCTTTGCGGTGGTGCCGTCGTTGGGGCCCTCGAATAGCCGGCCTGTTCGATTGGACAGCAGCCGTCAGGAACGTTGGAGGTATCCAAGAAAAGGGAGTTTGCGTTGCGCATGCGCCGATACGACGTCCTGGGTTGCAAATACAATGATCAAATCAAAGCGGTAGGGTCTGGAAGCATGTATTGAAGTAGGAGCGTCAACCTGCAAGTTTGGGGGTTGCTTGGGGAGGGAGTGCAAGTCGGGTCGAGTCGAGAGTGGGAGTATCGACTTCGGGGAGGTTGTTGTCAAGCGAAATCAGTCCACACACACCACCAGCACCTCCTTTGGCAGGTAGGGGGGCACCGGTACAGTACATTTACTACGTACAGTATTACTTGCTACCTACCACATCAAAAAACACCACCACTTTTGAACGAACATGGATTGCGAACCAACCCAAAGCCCGCCAGCCCATGCGCATAGTAGTGCTACCGAGGGATGTGGTGGGCAGGTGGATAATTTGTGAGTCGATAGCCTGAACGGACAACCCAGCCAAGTTGATAGAGGAGGTGGAGCGGGTAGCGGTCGACTTGATGCGGCTTTCATCTTTTCATCCCATTCCCATCCTTGAGTGGCATGGGTTGGCCTGGGATGGCCTGGGACCCCTGCACCCTTGCTTTAGTTGGGCTCTGCTAGTGCAACCTTGCACCCAGACTCACTTTTTAGCTGCATCGTGAACGTGAATTGGGTTGCGCTGGTGCTTTTCCAATACCCGGTAAGTGCATCATGATTAGCCATGTATGTTGGTAGGTACTGTCAATATTTCACATTTGCTCGTACTTGACCTTGGCTACAGTCAGTCAGTCAGCACCCCCTGGACATTGGATGTATGTAAAGCAGGTATGCAGTCAGGAATGCGTCTACTTAACCATCGAGATGGTGACTTGGATGGGGACAGGCTCAAGCGCATACACGCAGATTGCTGCGCAGATATTGGCCGTTAGAGAGGGTTCTTGTCCACTGGACCTGCGGAGGGGACGAAATCTGTCTCGAATTTCATTGTGATCCATATCATGCATACAATCTACACGTACGTTTCCTGTGTGATGTGGATAGATGGAGAAGCTGGTGGACAACCAAAGCGCATTCTACCGATAGGCGGCACGCCCGAACTTTAGGCGTGCCCTGAGAAGTCGGGACGTTTTGGACCGCGAGGGCATCGGCCGACAAATCGGAGAGCATAGAGCTTCTTCCACCCTTTCTTACTACTTGAGGTATGGCTCTGTCAGATGTTGTGCAACCTCAAAAAAACAACAAGTCGGTCCAAAGGGATGAACAGCACGAGAAAATGCAACCCATCAGGCCTTCCGCCCATCCAGCCCCTGGGAGGGAGTAACTGAAGGGCAGTTGAACGGTTGGGGGGGGGCTTTTGCGCTAGCAGTTTAGTAGGAGACCACCATCCAATCTACTCCCATTAGGTAGATTTAATCGGTACCTTTTTTTTCTTCTCTCCTCCTCCCCCTGACCCCCCTGAACAACGGAGAACGGGGTTGGGTCTACTGAGCCCCGTGTCCAATGCTACCTGCGTGCCTGTGGCCCTACCTAGATTAAAACGTAGAGTGCCAATTTGTCACTAAAAGTTAGGAGAAACCCCCCCGTTGTCGATCTGGCTGCTCGACAACGCCGCTGCTTCAGCGCTTTCCCGGGAAAACCAGTAGCGTCAGCGCTGGGTTACGTTCGGTCGTCGGCACAGAACATTAGTCGGCACAGCTACTGTGTGTAATAGCGAGGAGACTGCAACGGAAAATTGGTCCCAGGCCTGGCCTAAGGAGTATGTACTTACCTAGGATAGGATGGTTAGAAGTACCGTAGGCACACACACACACACACACACACACACGAGATGAAGAAGCGCGGAGAGCCCAATTGAGCATTGCTTACTGCCCATAGTCCACGAATGGGATGCGTACTACTATGGGTGTGTAATGGATGGAAAGAGAGAAAGAAACATATGACACTGCAGGCCCTCCGCGCACGTTGGTTGGCTGGCGCCATGGCGTTTTTCCCTATCGGGTAATAATTGAGCCAAGTCAACCATGTACATGATATATCCATCTGTGCCTGACAGTTATGATTCAGCCTCCAAACGAGCACCAAATCAAAATATCCGATGCGCCACCCAACCCATTCCCCTTTCCTGTCTCCTGTGCGCGTGCGCGTACGGGTGCATGTGTTTACAAGGCAGGCTAGGCGTGCCGTCGTAATCAAGGATCCTACATACATGTCAATATGACTGTCTGTCTGGACGCCGACGTGGGTTTGCTTCCTTAACCGGTGGCCTACATACATACCAATGGATCATCGTACGGACATCAATTCATACAGAAATGCATTAGGTACGCTATGTACATCCATACTGTACGTACTGCACCAACGCAACGCGCTGCACCCTCTTCTCATCCCGGAGGAAGGAATTCTCGTATTTTGGGCCGCCCCGGAGAGACACCTCTTTTCAGCCCTTGTTCCTGGCGATTCTCTATCAGGCCGGCCATGGGTGCTGGGCACTGGGGTCCGCCTGAAGGGCCCCGAGTGGGGTTGGCTACAGTCCAAGTGGACGTCCATCCTTCGCCATCGTCAAGAGCCAGCCAGCATCTGTCAGGAAATCTAAATCGGTATCTCAGGGATGGCGCTCAGGCCAACGATCGAGCAAGAACCTGCTGCTGCTATTGCTGCACTGCTTACGAGGTCGGCCTGCCGTAATCTGTGAAGTTTGTATGTTATGCAATGTATGTATGTATGTATGTATGCATGTGTGTGATATGACATGTATGCACTCAGTTTATTTTCCCGTCTGCTGCTCCCAAGCCCATCAGCAACAGCAGCAGTGCCCAGACTGCCAGAGTGACTAGGCTAATCCAAGTAAGCACGCCACTGCAGATACCCCTGGCTAGCAACCGCTCTTGTATGTTTCAGATGTTCTTCTCCTCCCTGGACCACTCCAACAAGCTAAGCAATCCACGCACTGCGAGCCCAATCTGGCGACTCGCAGATCAAGATATGTATGTGATTGTCGACCAAGAAGCGGCGTGTATTGCATCTGATCTCTCCGTAATAAACATGCTATGCTGGGGGGCAGTAAGATAATCACAAAGGGAAAGAAAGCGGTGAGTATGGAGCTCCGGTCCAAGCAGTAGCGTAACCAACACCATCGGCAGAACCGGTTCTGAGGTATGACGGTCCGGACATCGGCAACCAAAGAAAACCCCCAATCGAACACCTGTGGTTCTGTTCTGGCTACAGTACATACCCAAATAAAGTAGCCAGGGGTAAAAGTTTATTCTTCCCCTGGGCAGAGACAATAGAATTCGGGCAGCGATCAGGAACAGATGCGGCAACTGGGCAGAATGAGAATGGCTATAAATTCTGCATTGCTATCCATACAGCCTGCGCGGGTTAATGTGACGTATTGCGCCTCGTAGATCCCAACGACCCCTACTGCTACATATGTAGGGGCATAAAAGGTCCGTGGGCGGGTCAAAGAGCGCCTGAGCTTTTCTACACACAACTAGTAAGGTTATACAAACCTGGGCGAGGGGGCGGAGATCCGCAGCTGCAGGTGATAATGGGCGATCTGCGGCTTGTTGGTAGTAAGTAGTATGTATGTAGATACTGTACGATGCCCAATACATGTCTGCCCCTGAAAGCATTTGCGCCCCGTTCTGCAGGTCAATAGGAGCCTGGAGGGGGAGAGACTACTCCGTATAGAAAATTGGTTGCTGGATCTGGATTCGATCAGCATGTTTGCTCGCCAAGCAATGCGAAGACGGATCCAACGGAAGCATGGAGCACGCGACCTATCACTTTCATCAATTGCCAATTGCCAATTGCTACAGCCGGCCACATGCTGTGGCAGGCCATAGGATAGGCATTGGGCATAAGCATCAGGAACCACGATAACGGGCGGGCATGATCAACCAGTGTCCAAGGAGGGGAGGTCAATCTTGTTCTGTCCATGCCGCGAGTGCATAGCGCGCCACGTCGCGTCTGTCTAAGCCACCCTCACGCGATAGATTAATCTAGATCGATGTATAAAATCCCAATGTGTAACCCAGCAGGCTGACGGGTTGGGGGTTGGTCGAGCAGGGCTATCCCCGGCTGCGTCACGTCAACCTGCTTGGTGGAACGGGCAAAATGATCCATCGACAATTACAATGCGCCTACCCTGCCGGCAGACACGTGATACCCCCAAATAGCAAATATCATCAGTCAATGGGTGAAGAAGCCGTATGGGCTTTCGGTACCCCACGACCCAATTGCCTTGCTGTATGGTTGACCCCCTTCGTGAAGTCCGGGGGTCCATCTTCGAGAGTCACCAAACAGAGAGGTCCTACCTATGACCAAGTACTACGTCCGTCTTGCACGTATAGATTATGTGCAACGATGACGCTCTGGATGATGCCGCCGCCTGTATATTCTTTCCAGAATGATAAGAGATCCATGATACATGAAGTGTTCGCCGCCAGTTCCCGTGCTTCAGGTGCTTGGTAGAAATACATAGAAAGAAGGGAAGCTGAAACGCATTCTAGGTTATGTAGGCACCCCCGAGTCATGGCAAACAAGGCCCCGTCCATCCATCATGCCTGCATTGCGACTACATACAATAGCATCCTTGAAAGTTTGTCACGGAGCGGGACCGTTTCGGACTTCAGATGAAGTATCGACAGGCCATTATTAGGTAGGAGGTACATCCAGGCCCTATTTCGAAACATAAAAAATTGAAAAATAATACGATATTTACGATATTTTACGATATTTTAATCGTATACGTTTCAGCACGTCGAAGTATTGCGAACGCATGAAATACTCGTACCAGGGCTCTCAAACGTATCCATCGAATAACAATCTTTCAAGGGGTCGATTGTACTACTATGTACAGTTTTTTCTTACCGATCCCCCAACAGCTGCCAGGTAGTATCTCGACCCGACGCGGTTGTTGTTGTTGTTGTTGTTTGGGAGCTTTTCCCGGCTAACCGAATACTGAGTCAGTCGCAGTCCTGTGTTCCCCGTCATGACGTGTAAGCCACGTTTGTTCCTTAACGTACCCGTGCTAAGGGTTACAGCGCCGTGGATGTGCAACGCAGGTACGCGGGCTGCAACACACCCCCAACACGACTTCGAGCCAAGATTTCCGGCTACGACTGACTCTCGTCTGGCGCTGGTAACCAATGAGAAGAAGAGAGCACGCCCGAGCTGAACGGGGCTGACCACCCCCTGGACTGCCTTTCGAGCTCTCTCCTTCAAGGTTTGGTCCGGTCCAAGCCACCCCGTTTGGATCTGCAAGTGCCTTTGGATACCAATGATATCCTTGCTTAGCTGGGAACGACAACATGGACGCGTTCCACCGTTTCGGTCCCGATGAGATGGTGCGGCTCGACTCTGCAAGATGCAAAGAACGACGACGGGGCGAGCCGGCAGGTGTAGAGATATCCTAGGCAATCAGATGCCGGAAGCGGGTCTTCTATCTCCTCTTCCCCCCTCCTTCTTTCCTGCTCTTTCTCTTTCCAGCCGTCAAGCTCAGCTGAGGCGCGGTCGAAATGGACGTTTATGGTTATGGCCCGGTCCGATTCCTCTAGGAAAGCCTCAGCTGAGATACAACAAACTCAAAATCCTGTCACTTGACTTGAGATGATTCCCGGTGCGATGGTCCCGGCAGGACTGAGTTCAAGCCGTCTGCCTCGGAGAAATATATCAATCTACCAGTCAAATACGTAAAATACTAGGGTGCAGCGACTTTGTGTGAAGTATGAGCGCCTTGACAATCCTGGAAATCAATGGCATGTGCAACAAATGCAGGGATGGGTGAGGAGTGAATACATGGGCAAAAAACAGAGGGAGGGCAAGGGGGACTGTGGATTCGGCGGCATCGAATCACATCTGGTCTGATAGCCTTGTAATACGCCCTTGAACAGGCAGTTGAGACACGTCCATCGTGGAAAATCCAATCACATGTGACGACGAAACTAAGTATGAATTAAGCATAACCAGCTAAACAGTATCCGATGCTACGAAAGGGCCATCTACGGTCGAATTGCCAAGGCGTAAAAGGTCCAGACTTTCTCCGCGGAGAGTGGCGTACACATCTCTCAGGCCTCAGTTCTTGGCACCAATCGATCGTATAGATAGATAGACACATGTATATAGAGTATATTTATACATCTCCTATTTCGTACACCTGGGCCTTTGTGTAAGGGGTGGTGATAGGCTCTACTAGACGGTCAAGACGCTGACTTGACAACGTCGTTCTTTTGCCCGGTAGGGGACGAGGGCGGGTTGTTCCAGCTGTTTAGAACACTGGTTCCATCGCCGTGACACTTTGAATAGTTCGAGCATGTAGTCTGATATGGCAATTGAGGGTGGTTGCTGATGTTTTATTTGGTGTATACTCATGTCAAGGGGTACTGTTCTGGCTGTCACTTGTAAATTGAGAGTCCTTTGGACAGTCTTTGGCTTCACGCCTGACAAGTCCCTAAGACTGGAGACCCCTAGGCGCAATCTTCACGCAATGCGTACAATCTTCTCTTGGTTGTCACTGGTAAATAGGTGGGGTATCTTTGAATGGTCGCCGGCTTCTCGTGTGACACGTAGGTCCTTTGGGAGACATTCTCTCCATTATTTCGTATTCCTGGCGCCCAGCTTGCCCGTCGACAAGAACCCCCGATTGCCCATCTCCGTCCTCCAGCCGATGCCCAGCACCCCAAACACGACCCGCCCGTCGCCGTCCTCGACCACCGCGCTCTTGCCGTCCTCCTCGACGACGAAGCACACCTGCTCGACCTCGCCCGGGTGCAGCACGGGCCGGAGGCTCTCGCTCACGATCCAGTTCGCGTCGCGGTAGCGCAGCCCCGTCTCGAGGTTCAGGACCACTCGCTCGAGCTGCATGGCGTCCTCGCTGCAGTTCTCCAGCTGGGCCTCCATGATCCAGCGCCGCTTCTGCTTCTGCTGCCGCTTTTCCTCGTCGGCCTGCTTGGAGCCCTTCTTCGTGGTCGTCGTGTTGTTGTAGGGCAGCGGACCCACCTTGGTCCGCACGATCAGCGACCCCTTGCAGACGAACTGGTACAGCTTGCGGAACGTCCGCGTGCGCCCGCTCGTCTCCGTCGCCTCGTAGTAGCTGACCGTGACCGCGAGTACGTGGTTCCCCTCCTCTTTCAGGTCGAAGTTCACGATCTTCTGTAACGTCTGGCCCGGTTCGAGATCTACGCCGCCCGCGCCTGCCGCATCCGTTGCTCCTGTTTCTTGTGTTGATGGTTTGTCGTCGTCATTGTCCGGCCCCAAGTGGAGCTTCTGCACTGACGCTGACCCGGGAGTCTTCATCTCTGCCTCGATCTTGACATCTCTAATTGACTTCTTTTGGGATGGTGCCTTCGCTGGCTGCGCTGTCGCAGGCGGCTCGGGTGGGATGTCTTGGTTCGCGCATAATGTACAGCTGAAGGTCTCGCCTACGTAAGCCGATCCGAACGAAGGCGGGAGGTTGAGAATTGGTGCGAGCAAGAAGGGATCCGGGTTCGTCCCGGAGGTTGACCGGTAGGCAAGAGAGGCGGGCACCAGGTCGTCTGCCGCAGCGCCCGTGGTCGAATGTAGTTCCGAGGGCGCAGCTAGAGTGTGCTGCGCCACCAGCGACGGCCTCGATAGCCTATACGTTTCACCATGTTAACCAAGAAATCATCGTGTCGCGACAGAGTCTCTCAATGAAGCTATACCGGAGTACTTTGAGAGAGACCGAATGCGGTTCCTTGACTGGGTCCATTGATGGATAGCGTTGGTGGCTCATTCTGGCAGGACTCTGCGGATCCCTTCCAAGGACCCCCTAAGATATTGAATTCACTGCAGTCCAATCTCGGTGTGCTCGAAAAGCCGGGTCTTGTAATTGCTTGAGTTTCACGGACCAGAATGATCTATGATATCCAGTAGAGTAGGCAAGTAATGGGAGCTTTATCGATAAGCGACTTGTCTAACGTCAGGACGCTCACTGGACCGGGAGATATGGTGGGGTTGTTTGTTGTCTTTGGAATCCATTACGCTTCGGCGTTTCCCGGTGACGACGGAGGCACGCTTTCACCCTTTACATTGCAGAATGTAGAATCAACTATAGGAAATTCCAGGCAATTCACGATCACTATACCAGCCCAGCTACGCCATTACTTAGGCATCGCTTTGTGCCCAAAGTGGAATATGCCAATATTTACATGCATACATACACTATCATCTGGAAGTTGGAAGTTGCCTTGATCAATCTTTATACATATTACTTCATGTATGTTATTCCTGGTGGGTATGCATCCTGTCTTTGCTCGAATGAAAACAACGCTGTAAACCCAGAAACCGTTTCTAGTCCCGTGTATGTGAACGCCAAACCCATGCTGTGGACAATTTGCTACTAGAACCGCACACGTGCGCCTATTCCCCTTCCGATATACCAAAGAGACTCCTTCCAGTTCCCTAAACGAACGTCGACATTGGCGCGTGCATCTAGTTTCAAATTGCCGCCCAATGCCTTCCGGACCGCGTCGTAACCAACTGACCCAACTGACCACTGAACCGGTAGCCTGGGCGTAGTCGACTCGCCGGGGGGTGCCTCAAAAGGCAAGTCACGTACAATGCGACCGATTTCCTCCGTATGGTTGTAGAAAGCGGTGGCATTGACGTAGTCGATGTATATTGTGTTAAACTTCAACGGCGAGGCCAATGTGAAAGTCGCCGTCGAAGAGAAGAAATGAAAAGTTGCGTCTCGAATAAAATGTGACCTTTCCTCCGCCGTCCCTCCAGGCAATTCAAGTTTTGGGGCCGCCAAAGTCAGGTTGAGCCGAGAAAGACCTTCGCAAAGGATTGGTTGGCCTGGTATGCTCCTGCGATGTGCTTTGACGGTGATGCTCGTATTGAACCCAGAAAGATACTGGGAAATCAGATCTCGGCCAATCTGATGACCGCTTTTCCCACCCCTGGAGGGGTTCCATGTTGCCGTAACTAGAATATCGGTATTGTCTCCTTTCACAATTTCCACATTCTCGACGGTTGCGTCTGCGAGAACTGTATCGTTATGTAAGACATGGATATTGACATAAGGTACACTCGCTGTGTATGGCGTAGGATTGGTCACGTTCACCAGTGCCTGAAGGGTAATCGATGTAGACGTGGTGTCCAGAATTCTCAATGAGCGAACCTTGGGGGCAAGGTCACCCGTCCAGTCTTTTCCATTTGACAGTGCTGAAAGACGGTTAGCTTACGACGAACTTGCGAGAACAATGCGTGGGAAATCTGGCTTGTCCTAACAGACATACCACCCAAATAGAGCGACTAACAGGCTTAGAATAATGAAGACGGACGTTTTACTGGTATCATGCCCTCAGCTGGCACCTCCTTAAGGACCATTTGACCCAACGAAGTCTCGACTTTCACGTCCACCGCGGCCTTGACAGTCAACTGAATGGCCTTCCTGCCGAAAAGCAGCTGTTGGACCACGTCGCCAAAGACCGTGCCGTTCGTGACGTGGAGTGGCGCCTCATTGATTCGAGAGGCAATCTTCAAAGACGCTTCATGCTTCTTGTCTTCCTCCACTCGAGTGGAGTTCGCGTCCTGCCATTTCTTCAGGTCGAGCACGCCAAGCTTGTCTTTCTTGTAATACACATCAGCAAGTGCGCGGACCTTGGTGACATTGATGCCAAAGTTCATTTCCGATGGGAGACCGGCAGTGACCAGGATATTGCCGGAAACCGTTGGGTCCGAAGCAGGGTCATCCGGGTCGGCGAAGGGATCGGGCATTGTGAAATGCACATCCGACATCGAGAAATTCCTGATCAACCCATCGAGGCTCTTGCCTGGGAACGCCACAGGAAGGGTGACGCTCGAGAGTAACTCGGCAACCCACCGAGGCGTGCTGCCATCTGGCCTGCTACTGCCACGCACATAAAAAGTGGCAGGTTCTCCTTGCATGTACTGCCTGAGTAAAATGTCTAGTGGGGAAGATTCTGAGTTGGGGCAGTCGCGTGTCAGCGACTCCGGAAGTTCACGTATGATTCCATGAACATCCGCTTGAACGTCGGAGCGAGGCTTTACAAACATCTCGCTCGTCACTGCATCCGCAATGACAATGAGATCATCCGTGTCGCAACCCGGAACCAGAATCTCGAAAGCGAGCTCGGGCACATCGAGCTTGACCGGGTACTCGTTATGAGCGACTATGGTTACCTCGGCCAACATGGACTGCTTGTCTCCAGGGCCAGGCACATCTTTTACATTGAGACGAGTGATATTGTATTGAGGCATCGCGGGTATTTTCTTGGCTGTAAATTAATTAGTGGATGCTCATCGAGATACGTGCAAGTACAATTTTCGGCATCCTAGAAGAAGACTTTCTTCCCCAGGTAAAAGGATGAGAAGGAGCGGTAGAGAGATTGACCTTCAAAGACCAGAGATTCCGCCACACTGTGCGTCCCAAGAGGTAAAAGGCCGGACTTGAGAGCAAGATCTGCCTTTCCCCGGAGACGCACCTTATCCAGCCTGCCTTCCAGCCACTCGTTCGCGATGGATCGAATACCCTCCATGTTGCCCGGCACGATCTCGGTGACGAAATCGAAATCCGTCACATCGCCATCCTTGAGATGAATAACCAACGGAGGGATAGCAGCTGTTCCTAGCAACAAATCCTCGTAGTCCGGGAGCGTTACGACGATGGTGGTTTCCTCGGTCCCTAGCTGATTGGCAACCCACGTGGCGGCCTTTCCCACCCTTCGTACATGGTCATTTGCGACCCTTGCTCCATCTAAGCGGAATGTGGCCTGTATTCTTGCCCTCAAGCCATCGGCGGTGATGGATTCGAGCGAGAGACTGGTAGGCTCAACAACGGCGGCTTGTTTGGCGTATTCCTGCACCGCATCCGGTACAACGTATGCTAAAGCGATGATGGCGATGACCATGAGACCCAGAACCCCCATAGCAATGAACGAAGGCCATCTTCGTGTCGACTTCGTCTTGTGCGAGTGTATTGAGGAGCCATCGCTCAAATGCGACCGTACAGAGGCGCCGTCATGATTCGGCTCGTCGTTATCTCCATCGTATCGTGGGGTGTCGGTTGTGCTGGAGAGCAAAGGAGTTGTCTCTCCAGAGTTGTTGCCTAGCGACTTGCCCTTGGCGGCTGTTGCTGTAGATAGCAACGGTGATGTTTCGCCGCTAGCCATTGTTCGTTTGAACAAGAAAGCGTGAAGCGTCGCGGGGTCAACGGGTGGATGGTAGCGCAAACACAACAAAGCGAGTTCGATTGTGGTACGACGTAAAGGCAATGATTTATAGCACTGTTGGCATCCTAGTAGTACCGGGGAGCAGGATGTTCCATCAACCAGTGACAGTATAATTGAAGGAGCAGAATGGCATGTAGTAGATGAAGATTGATGATGGGAAACAGAAGGAAACAAGGTTGGGCTGGCGATGCGATCCTCTGACTAAAAGTAGCGACAACTCGTCATCACTCGGGCCAGCCAGTTCACTGTTCCTGTCAGCTGAGACAGAAGGGGACCCTTGAAAGCCTGGCAGCGGCAGGTACGATTCAAACGCCGGGCATTTAAGGCTCCAACTATCCCCTGAAAAGGTATGGTGTTATCTGGGGAACCAGCCTAGAATGGACATACGATTCGCAGTGTCGATCACACTCAGTTCCCATCAATTGGTAAAATTCTCAATAGAATATCATGCATAGATAGTTTTTTGTGTTTGGCAGACACTCGGCTTGGCCAATACACTTGAAAGAGTTTCCCAACCTCTGTTCCCTGTCATGAACTGGCAGATCCGAAATGCGCGAAAGGGCTGTGATTGTGTACCAGTTCGGACGGTTGCCTCTTCGCGGCCAGGCGACCATGTCCGGGCTAGCCTGCCGGGGGTCTAGGATGCTTTTTCCCGGCAGCCAGCTGTGATCGCCGGTTACGGAGAGCAGCCAGCTGCAGGTGAATGAATTTACATTCGAGTCGTTAATTCCCTGCACGATTTATGAGGTGACTCAAATTGACTCGAAGTGCACATGTCGGCCTACCACTGGAGCTAAATCAGTGACAGCACGTTACTTAAAACTAAAGTGGTATTCTGCTCTCCATCTTTGCCATCCATCGTGGATCTGAGTCAGTGCCCTTCGGTCGTGCCTAACCTGCAATTGAGCTTCTCACTTATACAGCGTGGGCAAGGCAAGTGTCTTTTCAGAGCACACTATAAGCCACGTTAGTACCGGGGACGCAACGTTTGACGAAGTCTTGGTCTGTTCTACAACATGATGTCACGACCTAGAGTGATTAGCTTGCTCAAGACGGGCGCCCGGGGCTTCCATACCACGCCCAGCCCCCGGACCCGTCATCTCATGACCATTGGTGATCTGAGCAAGGAAGAGTTCACACAATTGGTTCGAAATGCAGCTTCCCACAAGAAGGCCGTCAAGTCGGGCAACTCACCGCAGGCACTGAGCAGCGGGCTTCTGGGCAAGACTGTGGCCATGATGTTCAGCAAGCGAAGCACCAGAACCAGAGTCTCCACGGAAGCTGCCGTGGCGATCATGGGCGGCCATCCTATGTTCCTGGGAAAAGACGACATTCAGCTCGGAGTGAGTAGTTCTGTGTCTTGAGTGCAGCACATAATACTAATCAAAGATAGGTCAATGAGTCTCTGTACGACACCTCCAAGATCATTTCCTCAATGACTTCTTGCATGGTTGCCAGAGTGGGACCTCACTCAGATGTCACTGGCTTGACAGAAGGCTCGACCGTTCCTGTCATCAATGCCTTGTCAAACGACTTCCACCCGCTACAGACCATTGCTGATTTCCTGACTATCCACGAGGCGTTCCCGCCATCACCGGGCAGCTCCGACCTCGTTCGGTCTGGCCTGAAGATTGCGTGGGTCGGAGATTCCAACAACGTTCTTTTCGATCTGGCCATTGCCTCTATGAAGCTAGGAGTTCAGATTGCTGTGGCCTCTCCTACTGGTTACACTATCCCCAAGGACATGGAAAAGTTCATCCGCTCCCAAGCTGAAGGCGTTGATCGTCCAGGCCAGCTGGACCTCCACACCAAGCCAGCGGAAGCCATCAAGGACGCCGATATACTTGTGACGGATACCTGGGTTTCTATGGGCCAGGAAGAGGAAACGAAGAAGCGTCTTCAAGCGTTCGAGGGTTTCCAGATTACGAACGAGTTGGCTGCCAAAGGAGGAGCTAAGGAGGGTTGGAAGTTCATGCACTGCTTGCCTAGACATCAGGAGGAGGTTGATGACGCTGTCTTCTACGGACCCCAATCCCTGGTCTTCCCAGAAGGTGAGAACCGACTGTGGGCAGCTGTTGCAGCACTTGAGGCGTTCGTTGTTAACAAGGGTCGGATATTATAAGTAAATGACTCTTGCGAAGGAAGGAAAATTCGGCTTGGGATGCTTTTACATCCTGGGGATACTCTTATTAATGAAGATGTGCTGCCAGCCAGTCTTTACCAGCACCAGTGACAAGTTACCTACGTATACGTACGTAAAGTGGAGTAATCATTCGCCATTTGCCCCTATCGTCGTCAGCCGGTTATTCCAGTTGTTCCATGGTCAGTTGGTCCATGGTTACCTGATCGTTCTAGCCAAGCTATTCCATAACCTGCCAGCTATCCTGTTGACTACCGCCAAATAAAGTATTAAATACCATGCTTGGACTCTCAACAAAAATAAAACATTATTCAGTTGGCAAGGAATATAATTCAGACGGCCAAGATAATGTGAACAGATTTTATGGAAAACAATGCGACTGCCGATTGATAAATATCTAGTGACTACAAGTGATGTTCCCCTTTCTTTAGTTTTAAACCGGCCAATAACGCCACAACCGAATAGCCAGAATTCGTTACTTAACCAGGGGGCAGCTGGCTAGCATCAACGACGTCATCGGCTTCCATTACAACACCGTCCTCATCCGGACCATGGAGAGGGGATCGAGGAAGGGCCATCAATCCGGTTCTAGTCGACTCCAGAATGCCGAAGGGTGCGATAAGCTTGAGGAACGAGTCAATTCGGCCGGGTTTGGCAGACCTGGGCGTGGATGTTAGTCTTGTGCTCAGAAAGACGATATGCGCATTTTGTCACTTACAACTCCACAATGCAGCTGTTTGTGCTGATGTCTAGCACCTTCCCCTTGAACTGATGGGTGAAATATGTGATGGACTTCAGGTGTTCATGCTTGTGGCGCAGCGCTTGACTGGCTGCCAACTTGCTCGGGTGGAAATCGTTCGAGACGTCCCCCAGTGTACGCCCTTGCTGTGCCTGTGCAGCCTGGCTAGCCGGCTCCGATGGCTCGTCCTGTGTGATCTCTCGGTGGTGCGCGAGAAGCTCCTCGAAGTACTCGGGCCCCAGGATGTTGATCTTAGCTAACAGAAGCTCGCGCTGCACGAGGGCGGCATTGGTGTAGTCCAGGACGGCCCAGACAGGCACCAGGTCCTCCAACTGGCGACGCGCTTGCTCGACAATACCATCTTGACCGGTAAGGACGATGGTCATGCGAGACAGGTCGGGGACTTCGGTGTTGCAGACGACCAGGGAGTCGATGTTGAAGCCACGGGCAGCCAGAATACCGGACACGCGCGAGAGCACACCGGGCTCGTTGAGAACCAAGCAGTTCAGGACATGGCGCTTGGGGGGCGTCGTCGAAGGGTTGGGGGTCTCGTAGAGGATGTTGGAGACAGCAGCCTGGGCAGACCAGGCTGAAGGGGTGTCATTGCTCGGGAGAGGCGCCGAACGGCGACGCATGGCCTTGTAGGCAATGGCCGAGGTTGAGCTACTGCCCCATCGTCGCGTGGAGATTGTTGCCGTTGCTGTGGTGGCCTTTGCTACAGCCTTTGAAGTGGCCTGGAACAAAGTACGGGATGCCATTTTTTCCTGATCGACCCGTGTGAGCCTTTGGATCAGAATTGGCTATCCTGTTTATTTCAGAAACGAGGGAAATAGGTACAGATTAACGTTGACTCAAGGACCAAAATTTCGTTTGACCGCACGGCGCGGGAGCTACCCATCAACGCTTGCGATACCGGAACTAACAAGCTCGAGTCTAATACAAATCCGGACTCACGTTGTACCGGCCTCTGGAATAATTGATTGATCAAACACGGCGTGAATACAGTGGTAGTACCAATGACAGAAGGGAGTACTCATTTATATCTGGTACAGACTATTGCTTATGGGAGATTATGTGAAGCAAACTCATCGTGGCTAACTTTGGCATTATATGTATCGGTCATTCTAGTCCAACGTCAACTCGACGTACATCGACGATAAAAAAAAAGCCACCAGACGACTGACAGTGTTATCCCACATTCTTGAAGCTTACAGGCCATTGATTGATTGGACGGGCATGTAAGCGGAAAGTGGGGGTTTTCCTACCTAACCTAGTAGCGCTGTAACCTTTTTGACAAAGGCAGCAGCGCAAGCACCTCTCTTGTCAATAGCTTCAGTGGTTTCGCATATCCTGGCTAAGCGAGTCGGAAAATTTCCCATTCTACATCAACACACCAGCGAGGCTGACCACATCGCGAGCGTGCCGTCCTTAACCTCCCATCACCAAACATCAATCGCTGCATTTTCGTACACAACACAAATACAATCATGGAGGACTCCGAGCGGCGCGTGAAGCGCTCGCGTTTCGACCAGACAGAGCCTGAGCCTCGGCGATCTCGTTTCGATCGACGTTCGCGCTCTCCTCCTGCAAGAAAAGCCGACGCTGGCCCCGGTCGGGATCGCAGCCCCCTCAGCCGGGGCCCCGAGGGCGATGGCGCCGATACGAAACGCAGCTCTGCTGTAGATGCTGCCGCAGCTGCAGGTTGGTGTTTTTTCCTTCCTTCCCTCCCCATTAATGCCGCCCAGTCGTCGCATGTTGTGTCTTCTGCTAACCTTTTGTCGCCAGCTGCTGCCGCTGCCAAGATCAACGCATCGATTCAAGCGAAGAAAGGCATCCAGCATGTCGATGTGCCACCCATCAAGTCAACGTCGTCCGAGTCGCCTGGTCCGAAAGCCACACCTGCCAACATCAACGGAGAGATATATGTTGCCGACGGTGACTACATCAAGGACATCGAGGTCAATGACCTGCGCAATCGTTATCTTTTAACTAAGGGCTCAACACAGAAAATGGTAAATATTCTTGGTCATTTCACCACTGATCTCTTCAGGACCTTTCCTCCGTGTCGGCATCCTCTATAAGGATAGCCGATTGCGTACCTCTCTTGTTTACTGTGGCCGGGTGCGAACAAGATTGCTCACATAAAAGCACACTAGCTCGCCCACGACTCCCCTCTGTGGCACCTGCTGACCTCACCTGCTTGATATAGATTAAAGACGAGACCGGAGCTGGTATGAACTGCCCAAACTCCCTTACCTAAATTGTGTACAGAACTCAGATTGACTTTGTGAAAGATGTCACTACCCGCGGAAACTACTATCCGGACAAGAGCATGGCTACAGCTGCTGTAAGCAACCTTGGTACAGACTAACTAGTACCGCGGATAGCTAATGTTTTGCCAGAACCCTCCGCTCTACCTTCACGTTACGAGTACTTCCAAAACCGGCTTGGACGAGGCTATTGCCAAGATCGAAGAAATGATGAAGCAGGAGCTGCCTAACCTTGTCGATGAGCGACGATTCCGTCGCCGAGACCAAGAACAGGTTGAGCGCGATGAATTCGGCCGGCGCAAGTGGCCCGAGGCCAAGATTCCCATTAACCTTGAGCCCATCCCGGGCTTTAACTTGCGTGCTCAGGTGGTTGGATCTGGCGGTTCGTACGTGAAGCATATCCAGCAGGAGACGGGCTGCAGAGTTCAGATCAAGGGGCGTGGCTCAGGCTACCTTGAGGCTGCTACTAATCGCGAAAGTGACGAGGATATGTACCTCCATGTTACGTGAGTTCATCGACATCTTGTGGCAGCTGTCAGTACCAATCACTAATGTTGTTCTAGTGGCCCTGACCCTAAGATGGTCGAGAAAGCCAAAGAGCTCTGCGAAGACTTACTAGAAAACGTCAAGGAGCAGTACGAAGACTTCAAGACACGCCCGCCGCGCCAGCACTATGGTGGACATGGTCACGGTAACCACGGCGGCCATGGCGGCCACGGTGGCTACAACAACCACGGAAGATCCGACAACCGTAATGATTCTTACGGCGGCGGCTATAACAATTACAGGGACTCGCCTGCTCGTGGCGGCGGTGGCGGCGGCGGTAACGGCGGTGGCAACTCTGCTTCTCCTGCCCCTGGAAGTGCAGCTACCCCATCTAACGCAACAGACGCATATGCGCAACAATACGCGCAGTACTACGGTGGGCAGGATCCGTATGCCCCGTATGGAGGTTACGCGGCGTAAGTCCAAACCAAACACACCGTATGCCTTGAAACATGACGAACTGACGGACGGAACAGTTACATGCAGTACTATCAACAATACTATGCAGCAGCCCAGGCTCAGCAGCAAGGATCGCCTGCACCTCCTCCGGGTGCGCCTGCTGAGGCACCTCCGCCGCCACCTAGCGAGGCTCCTCCTCCGCCCCCGCCTCCTTCTGGCTCGCCCCCTGGCGTCGGTGTAAGTGTGAACCCATTCCCAGATTGCATATAGTGTAGGCCGGGTCTAACGTGTGAAACCAGATCCCCCCTCCTCCCGGACTCTAGGTAGTGGATGACGATTCTGTTTGAGGTAGAAAGGCTGACTCACAGTTTCGTCGACGACTGGCGGTACAAAGTTGAACAGGAGCGCAGAGCGTGGAAAAGTATATTTGTATTGCGAAGACGTGGTGCTGAATTAATCAAGACTGACTTTCCCAGCTCTATTTCGTTTAGTATACTGTGTAGGTAACACACATGTGAGCTGACAAGTGACAGGCTCTTTTAGAATGGTCCTTCAGCACATGCATTTTCTCCGTGATGGTAAGTTGGGATATTGATGTTAACAGCCTGATAGTGTAGGAAGCACCACATCATATCCCTGCTTCACCTCAACCCCGATTGTGCTGAAGTACCAGACTGGGTGGCGCGGAGACTCCGTATCGGACTGGTTTTCCGATGCCCTCGCGGCGAAAGAAAGAATTGCCGGCCATGTCATCCCCCTTGCTCGGCCGCTATGTCTGAAGCGTCAGCATTGTAGTCAACTCGGGTTTTATCCAATCCTTCTGCTTGGCTTGGTCAGGTCCAGCCAACACTTAAGGCAGGTGTTCCCTAAAGATAACTTCAAATGCTCTTGATTTGTGCAAAGTGTAGGCTGTCGAACATGCTTGACCATGTCAACATCTTCCGTGTGTGGAGAAGACTCGGGATTCGAAGCCACGGGGGCAGACGCTGCCAGATTGATGAAAGTAGCAGTTTGCCAGAGATTACTGTGTTTCAACATCTATTCATTATGCATATCTACTCGGGCATAAAAGATATGGAGATTCTCAAGAAGCTAGGTAGCATTTAACATAGAAAACACAATATTTCATCTACACCCTTACTGGTACCGAATGACGTCGAAGTGGGAGTGCGCGAGACCTCCAGAATTCCGGGGTCCAGTTGAGACCCGCTGTTTAAACTACATAAGTTGGAGTGTCTACAGGCAATCAATTACAGCTCACTCACTCACCGAGCCTCCAGCAAAGAAGCATTTGCTTGCTGTACATGCATACTTCTCATCACGACGTCAAAACAGAACCTGTATAGGGACATCCAAATATTGTTTGAGTGTACGAACATACGTGTACTTATAATGGCTAGCAAGCCTACCGTTTCGTTCTTTGACCCTATAGAGTCGCCCACACAAGCACCGCGCCCCGGCGGCCGCCGCCAACCCAGCAATCGATCAAATCGGCCCCAACAGACCAAGGGCAAAAAGCGACGAGACAGCAATGGCCACGATGACAACAACAACAAAATGAATATGCTGGGAACCAAGTACTCCCCCTACGCGCGGCCACGCCGGTCCAAGCGGCTGGTCGTCGTCTGGATGGCCGTCTTCGTCTTCATCCTCGTCGTGACGTACTATCTCAACAGGCGGCAGCGTGCGATGACTCTGGTGGCGGAGCCGCTCGCCGAAGGCATACTCATGCACGACGACGACGGCCAGGTCGGCGGCCGCGTCGGCGTTTCGGAGGCGCTGCGGAACAAGGTCCGGCCGCCCAAGGCACCGCCTGTTTTTGATGATGAGCAATGAGCCCAGCTAAGACGAAGGGAGTGCTGCCCAGGTAGATTGACTGGGTTGTCGGTGTGGTTTCTGTGGATGGATGGGAGCTTGGGTCTGCCCTCGTTCGACATAACAGTGGGTCTTTTCCCTTGTTGTTGTTGTCTACAGTGAGGGAACAAGCGAAACAGGGCTAATGGGAGATAAATGTGTATATGTATGTATGCTATGTACTTACCACGGGCATGCGTTGCATTGAGTGGCTGCAAGAGATGATGCAGCTTACATGGTGTTTCTGGCGTTTCATGGGTTTAGGGGCGATTTATAGTCATGTATTATGAGCTTAAGGGGCCACCGCAGCGAACGAGCAGCATTTCTGTCTTTCGCGTATGGTCATAATTGTCGATTCTTCTTCTACCACTACTACTCCATGGCTGTCGAGTTTCCTCACTCTGGATTCTTCAGCGCTCCTTCTTCGTCTTCCCGCCACTCAAATCGCACTCTCCGGCAGCAGCCACAGCAGCACCCACATGGCTACTTGCCCTGTTCCCCCCTAGAAGTGAAAGTACGAGGTAAGCATTACAAGATGCACAAAAGTCCGCTCTTGAAAGCCAAATCGACTCGGTCGTGGAGGTCGTCGACCATCTTCCCGTGGCGCTCCTTCTTCTTATCCGCCTCCTCCTTGTCGATGGCCTTCTGGGTTTCCTCCTTCTCTGTCTTGTCCTCGGCCTCTGGCTTGTCGCTCTGAGGTTGACTAGACGACGAGACCTGCTTCTCGGCTGGGCTTGACGGAGAAGCGTTGGAAGCAGAAGCGGAGGGGCTGCCCAAACCTTGGCCTGAGGAAGACATCTTGGTTGGTGAGAGAGTGTGTGTTCGTGTGTTCGTGTGTTTGCGTTGTGTTGTGTTTGTTTGATGTGAGAGAGATTGTAGTTACTGGTCTCGTGTTGGTTGTGGATGGATTGGTTGCAGGGCCTCTTTTGAGGCGCCGTTCCTGCCTCTTTTATATCAGAAAATATGGCTGTAGCCTACCAACAGTTATTCAATTCAAATGGTAGTGTCCAGGAACACATTCACTGCGTTTGTTGGAATAACCTAACGCCTATAATCAGATGATTTGCTAGCTTCATCCTTTGTTATTCAAGCCTACTACCTAGGGCGGGTGTAGGATGAACATACCAGTCAATAGGCAATTCAAAACAAATAGACTTGTTCCATTCATGCTATCCTGGGGCACTCAGTTTTATTATCAAAGGGAATAGCGACACATTCAGAATAACTTCCGGGCTGCCACAAGAAACCAGGCTGGGTGCCTGGTCGTCGGTCGTATCAAAGAACGAATGGGTATAACAATTGCTCAACTATGCTACGCTCTCACGTCTCACATCCATCCCACTTTCTCTCTCGACTAAGTGAACTTTTCCGAGCCCCCTACCGCCGCACCACCCGGCGCACCATAAGTTGGCGATGCGTCACCGCCCGCCTTGGAAGCCGAGCGAGAATGGCTCCCGCCAGCGCCACTGCCACCGGCCGCGCCCGCCGCCGTGGCCGCCGCCGACTCGCTGAGGCCGTTCTGCATGTCCCAGACGCGCAGTGCCGTCATGACGGCCATGAGCGACCAGCGCGCGCCCATCTCGCCCGTGGCGCCGCTGCCGAGAAACTTGAACTTGACGACCTTGCTGGTGCTCCAGCCCGAGACCTCGGCGAAGACGGCCACGAGCTCCTTGCCGTCGCTCGACGCGCCGGCGTCGCGGGCCCGGCGCGTCCCGCCCACGCCGTCGGCCTCGCTGTGGATGCGCACGAGCTTCCAGCCGCTGTTGATCTTGTCGAGCTGCTTCACCTCGTTGCCGCGCGACTTGCGCCACTCGAACCGCTCGCGGGTCCACTGCTTGGCCGCTTCGTCGTCGCCCTTCTTGTCGTTGCTGCTGGCGCCGGCAGCACCGTCGTCATCGCCCGCGCCGGTGATGGCGCCGAGGGCGCCCCGCTGGACCTCGAGGGAGAAGGCGTAGCCCGCGCCCGAGAGGGTCACGTGGTTCTCGAGGGGCTCCTCGGTGGTGGGGCGGCCGAAGTTGGGCAGGGCGGGGAGGGTGATGAGGGAGGCCCTGCCGGTGAACTTGTTGGCAAAGCTCTCCTGGCCGGGCTCCTTGTCGGCCGAGGCGAGGGCGGGCGCCCCCGAGTCGGGCCCGTTGTGGAGCACGAGGCTCGGGTTGCCAGAGATGCCCGAGTGGATGGTTAGTGTGTAGAGGGGCTCCGAGTCGTGCTCGCCGAGCGTGTAGACTAGCGACCGCCCAGACTTGGACTTTTTGTGGTACAGATTGAAGGCCGCCGGGAATGGGTGATAGGGTGCCGTGGCAGAGGGCTGCAGTTGGGGGGCAGCGGCAGAAATCGCCGACGAAGGGCGCGGTGATGCCTCATTGCCCTTCCCTTCTGTGTACGGGGGAGGAGGGGCTTCCTCGTTCCCCGCAGACTCGGCTTCCTCTGGGCGTCCCATGGCAAGAATTGAGGGTCAAATATGATGAGCTTTGTAGAGATGAATGTGTAATCGGAAGAACAGGAAGAGAAACAACTGGTGACACCGAGAAGTGTACAAACAAGCACGTGCCTCGAAGAGACAAAGCAGGGAAATAGGCGCGCAAGTTGCCGGTAGTTGACGGTTTATGCAGTCGGGCAGGTTAGTTCCTGAAAAATCAAGCTAAAGTAGGTAGATATGTATGTAAAGTGAAGTAGGAGGGAGCCCAACCCTTGGCGCGGTTGTACTTGTAACCCACTGTCCAATTCCATCTCCAACCTGCAAGATATGCGGCGTAACCCACCAAGAACTTGACCGATTTAGACCTATGGCGTGTTCATCTCGCATCATTTCGAGTGGGGGAGGCAGGCTTTGTGGAGTCCCCAGTATTCACACTCACCAGTCGTTATGCATTCGATTGGATTACTTCGTCCTCGCACTCTCGAGAGTACTTGCCCAAGTAATACACTACGTACATAATTACCCTCACCTTTTTTTAAATGACAGTATCGAGTATTTACGGGCAGAGCTGTGGAGAAGCTCCTGGCACAGACATGAGTTTTGGACGCTGGTAGAAAGGCGACCGGAAAGCATGGCTTCATGCTTCGTCGGGAGGGAGAAAAGGGGGGATGGCAAGGAAAGGAGAAAGAGAAATGAAAAAGTGTGGTCGTCATGACACGAGTCACACAAGTGAAAAGCTTCAGGATCTTCACAATGATCGATGTCAGCATTGAGTAAAAACAGTCAGAATAAGAATACAGTTAAGGGATATGCACCTTTTGAGAAACCCCCGGCGAAGCTATTGCAAGCGCACACCCGCCTCCTTCCGCTTCTTCGTCTGCTGAGCCGCGGCCGAGCTCATGCCCACGTTCTGGCTGGAGTCGAGAACGCTTTGAGATTCGCGGCGCTTCTCGTCCTCAATCTTCTTCAAGTACTTGTCCGTCTTGCCCTTGCCGCTGCCCTTGCCGTGGAACTGATGACTCAGATGCTTGAATGCCTCCTTCTGATCCAAGGAGCGGCCGTGGTCGTCGTGGTATTTCAGCTGCACATTAGGCTTGTACCCCTTATTGAACAACTCGGCCATCTGTCTGGCCGTCTGCTGGTCGCGCATGTTGTTCTGCTGACGAGCCCAGTCCTCCTTCTCACGTGCCGACATGCGGTCCAACCTGCCGCTGGTACGGTCACGCTCACGCTGACTCCGGGCGTCGTGCTCGATAAGCTGTTCCCGCCGCTTCTTTTCAGCCAAGAATTGTTGTTGATGACGGAGGGTGTCGTTTAGCTCCGACGAGTTGCTATCCTTTATCAGGTTACGTTCTCTCAACAGCTGCAAAGCGGCACCAATGCCACTACCGCTGCCGATCGTCTTCTCTTCATCAACACCCGGAACGTGGTCTTCGGCGGCAGCAGACGTCTCCCTCTGACGGGATTCAACTTCATCTCTATCCTCCATAGGCTTGTCTTCGTCGGACTCGGCCTCCATAGCGGTGACTGCCTCTGGGTTCGGTGTCTTCGCTTTTCGTTGCTTCCGGTCTTCGATATCTTCTTTGTTCAAGCCAGAGATGAATTCAGAAGTCTCGTCGATAACAAGACCGCCCTGGTTTTCGCTCTGCTCATCGTTATCTGGCACCGGTGTCTCGGACTCTTCCTTTAATTGCCGTGCGAGATCTTCTGGGCGAACACGCTTACGTTTCTTCAGCGCCTCTCTCCGTTGCTTGGTTAGAGTAGCTTGGAGATCCTCGTCATCGGCTAATGATGTGTCTTCGACCTTCCGCTTTCTTCCAAAGGAAACAGCAACAGAGTCGATGTCCATGGACTGATCCTCTGCTTCGGGGGCTGTAGGGATAATATCGTCCTCGTCAACAGGACGTTGCCTCGCAGACTTCTTCTTCTTCTTCGGCTTTTTCACTTTGACCTGCGATATGTCCAAGTAATCCGAAGCGGGCTGCTCATCTTTGAAGATGTCTAGGTTGATTTGTTGCGGCTTGCGATCCTGCGACTGGCCTTCTGCCACTTGTGCTTGATAACTGGTGCCCTGAGCGTCGAGGGTAAATCTCTTCGCCTTTTTGCCATTGATCTCCTCGTCGTAGTGCGCCAGGATACTGGTTTCGCCCTCCTCATCAGCAGCGAGAGGGTCGTAAACCGCCTTCTTCTTCTTCATATCTAAGCGTGCAGAGAGCTTCTCGCGGTCTCGGAGGTCAATGTTCTCCAGTTCGTCGCCTTCGTCCTCGTCTCCGATAACGTTGGAGTCTTTCAGAGTCAGGACTTGCTCGTCGCCATCTTCGAACGCAGAGATTTCGTGCGCGACACGGACACCGGCCAGATCCTTGGACTCGTACTTGACTTGGGCGGCAGCGGCGGCTTCGGCAGCGGCCATCTCCTCTTCGAGTTTGCGCGCCTTTTCTATCCGCTTTTGTCGCCTCTTCTGTGTCATCAGCCAGGACTTTGCGTCGACTCCTTCGCCCTCGTCGGCTTCGCCCAGCCCTTTGCCCTCCAGCTGCTCAGCCCGTTTTGCCGCATCGCGCGCCTTCTTGATGGCAGCGGTCTTCTCTTCGCGTCGCTTCTTAGCCGCTTCGGCATCTTGTATTTTCTTGAAGTTGTCGTAGGCGGCCGCCTCTCGAGTTTCCAGGGTGCTTCCTGGCTCCTCTTCCTCATCGCCAGAGGCGGTCTCTTCCTTGAACTGCGGACCAGCCGCGCCCGGGACTGGCAAGAGTGGCAAGCCCTGCTCCGCGCGCAGACGGTTGAACTCGGCGATCTCTGCGGGATCCATATCCAGACGCGAAACGATAGCGATGGATTTGCAGGAAGAAGGAGAAGAAGAAAAACCCGATGGTATGGCCTGCCTGGTGATGAAAGTGGTCGGTGTTGTCGCACAAGTCGATGGTCAATCTCGTTGTCGTCTCCAACCGCGATTTGACAGCAAGTTACATTGCAGCAGCGCAACAGATTAGACAGCAGCCTGGTCTTTGTCTCCGGCCATCAATTTAGTGTGGGGCCGACCTGCCTAATAGAAGCTTCTGCACCTGCACGGTACTCAAAATTCTTAGTCACCGGACCCACTTCCGATCGTTTCCAGTGGTTCAAATACTGCTTCTCCCGATTCCTGCGTATGAAATTTTTCTTTTCTCTCTCATCACAAAACAAAAATCCGGATCTGTGCCTGACGGTCCTCTGGTCGTGTTCGCACGACTCAGGGTCGATTGTCTCGCAGTTCGTATAACAGATGGAGCCATCACGCTTTTCCATGATGTCAATTTCCTTACGACAGATCCCAGATGAAACAGGCCTTCTCACGCAATGGTTCGCTCGCAAGGGCTTGAGCCGGAGCAGAGAGGTGCTGCAGGCGCTATATTCCACCCCTTTACCGACGGGTCATTGATCCATGAGGCCGAAGGAAAACCATGGCATTGCCTACATTCTTATCAAGTAGTACTACTGTAGAAGGTTCAGTATCATGTAATTTTTGTACCGAGGCAGCAAGCCAGCCTCCCGAGGTCAACGAACACCGCGAGGCTGCGCAAGGTGAAGAAGATTAGCATGCAGGGATGGCTTCTCGTTGCTACCCTGAAAAACTCAGTTCGTCAGCTGCACACTGGTCTTCGGCCCATTGTTCAGCACCACTCTGTATTGTGATTGAAGCAAACGACGTTCATGATACTCTATGCTTATGTTGCAATTGCTTTTCGATGGCCAGCACTGCGTCTGGTATGGGTGGAATAGGCCCGAGTCGCGGCAGCCAGGTTGGATTGATGGCGATTTCAATGCGTGCTCCCTGGCCCCGTGCCTTCCACAAAAAATCTAGAAGACACGATGTGATGCTGCTTGCGCAGGAGGTTGCCCGAATCTCCGCGATGCACATGGTTAATCAAACCTTCGGCTTCCTTGCCATCGACATGTGGCCTTCCCCGTCTGTGGCGGGCACATACTCATTTGCAATGCTCAACGGATCTGTCAATATAAATACTTCTTCATGTATTATGTACCGACCTACGCAGGTATACAGCACGACATGTTGAAGTGTTCATTCTCAGATGGGATGCTGGCCTTGCAGGACAATTGCAGAGGGCTATGTTCAATGAAGTTATATTATACCTAATATATACCCATCACTGACATCCCACGCTCACTTTAGTCATCCTATGGGTGGGTCGGCATGTGATACCATTGGGAAGTCGAAAGCTTGAGAATGGGTGTATCACTGTGGGCAAGAGCTAGCGGGTAAGTCGTAAGTTTCATAGTGACACTCCCGCCAGTCCCGCACTTGCCGGTTGGCCCCGTGCAATGGAGAGTCGGACGGAGTGTGTAAGCTGCAAGTGTGAAGTGAGGTGAGGTGTGGTGATCGACGCGTACCTTGACTGAGACATCCAAACCTTATGTTGTTGAATGTGGTCTGGGCTCCGGAATTGCGGTAAAAGCTCCTGTCTCGATTTCCTTCCATCCTTGATTCTGTGCCTCCCGGTATCTTGCCTCTTGCCTAAGCGAGCTGTGCCTGCCGTGTTCCTGTGCAGTCTCCCTGCAAGGGCATCAGGGAAGCTGCCATGGAACCAGGCAGAGTTAGCAGCTGAATGTGCAAACTTTCGATGTTGCAATGTCGACCAAAGGGTATTAAGGCGAGTGAATCTGGACAACAAATCGCCGTTTAGTAGACTTTAGGAAGGCGCGGGTGGCCAGACTGTGGGGTTTGGTTGAAGGCAGGTAGCAGGTGGCAGGTAGTGGTTGCAGCCCCCTTACGCGGTTTCCCCGCAACAACTCTCCACATCGTCAAGCGTTGTTAATCCGGGTCGACTTCTTCATTGGGATATGCCGTACGCAGGACACCTTCAACCTGGAGCCACGTTCCCTTCCGGCCCGACTTGCATTGCGCGTGACCGCTCAAGATACTAGCAGCTTGTACGACACTCCGACTACAACTCCGCCGTTATAGCCTCAAGGCCCGAGTGCGTACTAGCAGAAAGGACGCCAGGGGGAATAGCATCATTGTTTATCACGACACCATCAGCTTGATACCCTCGAACTCCCCCACTACGCCCAGAACATTTGTCCAACTACCCAATACGGTAAGGACGGTGGCCTCAGCTCTGCTGTTGCGAAGGCCGAGAGACGCTCGGCTAGCTTACGCAGAGTCGGCCCTTTCCTCTCTACACGGAGGGACAGTACTCAGTGACGCCAAGGCATAGCGTCGAACTTTGCCTTCTCGCGATGCTTGGTTGAGTGAAGGAGTTTGAGTATATAAACCGCGATGGATCTGGCACAAGGAGGGCTTCTTGCTGTCTCAGCAAGCAGCAACACCTCCTTCTTCGAGCCCATCATGCATCCCTTCAGCTCCCTTCTCCTGCTAGGCACACTTGCCTTCAATGCAGTCACCGGCCGTCCCAACTCCTTGTTGAGCGAGCGTGCAGTCGTCAAGAGAGATGTTGATTCTTTCTTGGCTACTGAAGTACCTTATGCTCTCAGCCAAGTCAAGTGTAACATTGCCTCTGGATGTAATGCCGGAGGAGTCGGCTCAGGCCTGGTCATTGCATCTCCTTCCAAGTCTGACCCTGACTGTACGTCTTGATATCGCCCCTTCCAGCTTCTTTATAATGGCAATGTGCTGATATAGCTATAGATTTCTACCACTGGACCAGAGATGCTGCCCTGGTCTTCAAGGCGGTCGTCGACAGATTCGTCGACAGCTACGATGCCGACTTGCAGACACTGATCCAAAACTGTAAGAACCAAGTCCTTGCCTTGTTTTTCCCGTTACTCCAGTGCTGGACACTCAAATAACTGACCGATGGAATAGACATCACATCGCAGGCACGCTTGCAAACCGTTTCGAACCCTTCCGGAAATTTCTACGATGGCAGCGGACTTGGTGAACCTAAGTTCAACGCTGACGGGAGTCAGTTCACCGGCTCATGGGGTCGTCCACAGCGCGACGGCCCTCCGCTCCGTGCTCTCACCATGATAACTTATTCCAAGTGGTTGGTCAACAACGGCTATCAGTCCACAGCTAAGGATCTGGTCTGGCCCGTCATCCAGAATGATCTCGCCTACACAGCCCAATACTGGAACCAGACTGGATTCGATCTGTGGGAAGAGGTCCAAGGAAGTTCGTTCTTCACTATTGCGGCTTCACACAGGGCTTTGGTCGAGGGAAGCAACTTGGCCAAGACTCTTGGAACCTCTTGCAGTTACTGCGATGCCATTGCGCCCCAGGTCCTTTGCTTCCAGCAGAGCTTCTGGTCTTCATCCGGCAATTACGCCTTGGCCAACATCAATGTTAACAACGGCAGATCTGGCAAGGACACCAACGTATTTGTGTCGACCAACCAGGGGTTCGACCCTTCATTGGGCTGTGATGCCACGTCGTTCCAACCCTGCAGCGATCGTGCCCTTGCCAGTCACAAGGTTGTTGTTGACTCTTTCCGCTCGATCTACAGCATCAACTCAGGCATCGGCAAGGGTCAGGCTATTGCTGTTGGTCGCTACCCCGAAGACACTTATTATAATGGAAACCCGTAAGTTTCATTCAACCTTTCTGGCAGCTGCCCTATACTAACATGGCACCAGATGGTACTTACACACCTTAGGCGCGGCTGAGCAGCTCTACAACGCGCTGTATGTTTGGAAGAGCCAAGGTTCTATTACTGTCACTTCCACCTCGTTGCCCTTCTTCCAGGATTTGTCAAGTTCTGTATCGACTGGAACCTACGCTTCGGATACAGCAACTTACAAGACGATTTACGATGCGGCCATGGCATATGCTGACGGGTTTGTTAACAATGTTGCAAAGTACGTAGGGGCAAACGGCGCTCTTGCAGAACAGTACGACCGCAACAATGGTAACCCGTTGTCTGCTCGAGACCTGACTTGGAGTTACGCTTCTGTTCTTACCGTAGCAGCTCGCCGAGCTGGCGTGATTCCACTGGGCTGGGCCGAGACCAACGTTGCTGCAACTTCGGTGCCTGGAAGCTGCTATGCCACATCCGCCATTGGGGCATACTCTGCAGCGCCTACGAACCCCTTCCCAGCTAGCCAAACGCCCGGCAGCGGACAGCCCACTGTCCCTACTTCCACACGCACGACCAGCCCCCCGGCCCCGACCACTACCAGCTGCGCACCGGCAACTTCTGTGGCTGTCAGCTTCAACGAGCGAAAAGTGACCTCACTTGGCCAGACAGTGAAGATCGTCGGCAACATCCCCGCGCTTGGAAACTGGGACACCAACAAGGCTGTTGCCTTGAGCGCCTCCGGATACACCTCCAACAACCCCGTATGGTCTGTTTCCATTACTTTTGCAGCTGGCCAATCCATGCAATACAAGTATATTGTCGTCAATACCGATGGATCGGTCACCTGGGAGGCCGACCCCAACCATGCCTACACCGTTCCCACGGGATGTGCAACTCAGACAACCAAGTCCGACTCCTGGCAGTAGAGTCCGGTAGGCCATTGACAAGCCTACAGACGGGTTTAGTACATTCTGGTCGCAAAACCAGAGCTGAAAACCCATATATCCTTACGCCTAGCTGGTGGTTGATCTTTGGACGGCAAAATTCATGGTTACGTAATCTCTCAGAGGGCCTGTATCAATGCCAGTTGCTAAGGTTGTAAAAGTGGGATGTCTGCATCATATAGCTGTATCGGGGAGGGGGTGAGTTAAGCCTTTATGAGTTTTGGTGAGGAAGACGGATAACAAGTGGTACAGCAATGTACTCGAGCTCTCTTGTTCATTGTAGCGGTCTCGAGTCCCTTTTCGAAAACCATTTGCCATAGCCAACTAAATCAAGATGTCCTAATCGCATAAACATATGATTCTGATTTGTTATGAGGGCGAAACAGTGGGCGCCAAATAGCTAACTTCCATTCCCGAAGCCCCCCAGCTGTTCTAATAAGGTGTTCACAGTCCATTCAAAAGTCGTTTCCATATCCACATCCAAGCCTCGACCCTGCTGCGCCAGTATTTTCTTTTCCTTCAGCACGGCTTCATCTAGCTCTCCTTCTACATCCCCCTCCTTGAACAGCCAGGCGTGCGACTCGGCGTAGTTGGGCCACACGACCTTGTCGACATAGTCCGGCGGGTCCTTCCAGAAGCCCTCGAGCGTCACGTAGCCGTCTCGGGCCTCGCGCCGCTGCGTCGCCTTGGCCTTGCTGACCAGCAGGAACATCTTGACGTCGAGCTGGTCCATGACCTCCTGCATCTCGCGCGAGTACAGCAGGAAACCGTCGAGCAAGCAGATTTTGAGTCCTTGTCCGCCTTGCTGCTGCGATTGGACGAGCACGTCGTGGCCCGGCTGGCCCGGTTGCGTCCAGGCTTCCACCTTCTTCCGCATCTCGTCCCTCTTGGCATCGGATACGGGGCACTGGCCTACCGAGTTCTTGTCCTCCTTGGAATCGACGAAGGGCTGTCGTCGCTGTAGGTTAGTAGTGCAATTCATGATGAAGGGGGTAGGAACGACGACGACAACGACAACATCACCATCTCAACAACGCGACGAGCAGAGAAGAGAGGTAAGGACGACCTTTGTGCCGTGATCGGTGCGGGACGTGTGCTTCTGGTTCTGGATGAGACTAACCGGGAAGGTGGCGTTCTGCCGGATGTAGGCCAGCGCCTTGGCCATGCCGGGGATGTCGATGGCGGCGGCGCAGTCCCAATCCAGGAGGCCGTCTCGCGTAGGGAGCCTGCGTTGGGGGGGTTTATTTGTATAAGTACATACTCTCTCAATGATGTACAAGAAAAGGCCGCCGGCCGGCCCTCCTCTTTTGGACCCCCTCACCCCAACTGAGGAATTGGAGAAGAAAAAGCCGCAGTGCAAGAAGATGGAAGGATGATGGCGAGCAACTTACTCGGACTCGGCTTTGTAGAAGTCGTCTTCATGCAAGATGAAGGTGCTGGGGAAGATGTCGCGGAGCAGGCGAGCCAGGGTCGTCTTGCCGCTGGACGATGCCCCGCTGATGCCAACGATGACGGCTTTTCTCCCCGCCATGCTGGATGCTCCAAAAGTGGCTGCTGCCGAGCCAGGAGAAAGAAATATATCTATCTGTCTTGCAGAGCTAGAAGAACGTAGTTATTGTCAGGCAAACGATATATGAGTTCCAGGCTCACTCGTGATTTCCCGCAGTAATGATGCGGAACGATGGCGAGGGTCTTCTTACTTATCAGATCGATCCGGCAGGTGCTATTTTAGCGAGTGCGACCCACTTAAGGCCGCTCGCTGCCCGGCATATTCCATGCAAAAGCAGGCCACCCCAGATGCGAGAGGATCCTTCTCGGGAGATCAGCACGGGAAGATATAAGCCGCATTTGATCCGTTTCTGAATCCTCCGAATTGATGTGACATGTCAATAGTCCAGTAACCAAGCTTGGCATGGGAAAAGATACTGCCTTCACCCGGACAGTAAGCTTCCCTAGGCTTGCCAGTTAGGTGGTAATATCCCGAAGTTCAACAAAGCCACTGCATGGATATACTGGGCAGATCTATCATTGGAACATCATTTGAATTTGTACTCTAGATATACCGTTGTCCTGATCCCCGTTTGGCCCCCATGTCGTACGCAATTTTATCTACCAAAAGCAGTGCCATTCTCCGCCAATATATAATATAACAAACCGTAAAACGCTCAACCTATAAGATACCATTACTCCTTGCCATACTTCGCGATCAACTTCTTCATGATCGACAACGCTCCGCCCCGATAGCCTCCTCCGAACATTGCCCAGTGATTGAGGTGGTGGTATCTGTTTTCAGGGTTTAGTATCACCAGTGCAGACATAATCAGCCAGAAAGGACAGGTAGGTTACTTACAGTTCGTACAACTTAACCCGGTCCTCCCACTCCTCCTTGGGCTCGGCCTTGGGCACAATCTTCAGGTACTCGTTCCAGAACGACGGCCCGAACCCGCCAAACATCTTCATGTCGCCAATCTCGTACTCGGAATGGCCATAGACGGCCGAGGCGTCGAACACGACCTCCTCGGCGCCGCCCCGCCCCGCGAGCCGGCCGCGGCCGTGGTTGCCGCTCCAGAGGTCGCCGTGGATGACGACGGGCGTCACGCCCTGGAGGTGGTCGTCGCCCAGCAGGCGCGGCACCACGACGCTGGCCGTCTTCTCGACCGCGGCGCTGACCTCGGCGTCCTTGCCGTTGGCCGCGACCCCGGCCTTGAGGATGCCGCGCAGCCGGTTGTCGGCGTAGAACTCGGCCCACGACGCCTTCCACGAGTTGTCCTGCGGCGTGGAGCCGCAGCACGTCGTCACGGGGAACCCGAACATGGGCTTGTCGTGGCCCTCGGGGATGGGCGCGGGCGTCGTGTGCAGCTTGCCCAGCTTCTGCGCCAGCGACTTGCCCGAGCCGCCGGGGGCGGACGACCCGAGCTCGAGGAAGTCGGTCGCCATGAAGAAGCGGTTGGGGTCGTCCTTCAGCGCGCCGTGGGCGTGGGACCGGGGGCAGAAGTCGGGGACGGCGTCGGCGATGACGTTGAGCGACGCGTGCTCGCCCGCGAACATGAGCTCGGCCTCGGGGCCCGTGCCCGTCTTGACGAAGTAGGTCTTCACGTCGTCCTTTCCATCGCCGTCTGCCGCACCGCCGCGAGAGGTGAGCTTGAAGGTAGAGGAGAAGCCCGAGCCTCCATGCGACGCGATTTGGGTGACTGCTGGGTCAAGAGCCAGAGCCTCAAGGAGAGCGGGATCAACGCCGGCACCCATATCTGTGCCCAAACTTGCAATGCGGTCGTCCTGCGGTGTGGGCAAAGAATCGGTTTCGCTGTTAGTATCTTCTGGAAATTCCGAAGGCCTGAAGGATTGCCGGAGGGGGAGTGGGAAATAGAAAAAAGAGGGAGAAAACTCACATGTGAATCTAGAGATACTTACGGTGGGCAAAGCTATGGAGTATGACGAAGTGTTCGACACTAAATGGTAGAACACACAATAAAAAAGAGGGTAGCTGCTGTCTCGTTTCTTTTTGCTTCCTTATTTTTCGCCCCCTTCTTCTCCGAGTGAGGCTGAAAACAGAAAGTTCGGAGGATTTCAATAGAACGGACAGATCTAGATAGATTAGGTAGAAGCTAGCTCGATATTGATTGCTGCGGAGCGGAAAGAGGCAATTGGATGGAATAGGCTGATAAGGGGGATTCGGATTCGTTCGATGGCGGGACGGCACGATAATCGTATGTATTCTGGTATCAGAATTTGTGGGAATTGATGCAACTCTGCGTTGCACCCGCCTCGAAACCTGCCGGCAATTGGGGGACTGACAGAAAGCTGGTCGTGAAACGAAGTGACGTAAACTTGCGTGATTGTTTCGTCGGAGCGGTCTCCGGTATTTTAGCGGATCGGGTCGGCGTGTCGGACTTGCACCGTTGGCAGCAGCAGCGATTGAAAAGGTTCATCTTCTCCAGAACTATCTCTCTCTCGGGCACGGTTTTGGCCATCGCCACCTCATTTTGTGGGCTCGCACAAGTCCGAAGGAAGTCTTCCGTGATAAGGCTGGCTGCCGATTGCTTGCTGACAGAATTGAAAATAGACTCGCCAAAAGACACCTATCAGGGTTCCCTCCTAGAAAGCCCTCGTCCCGTTGATAGCTTGCTGCTAATTTCGCTGCATCG
The DNA here is from genome assembly GCA_006503535.1 of Arthrinium phaeospermum. Lineage (NCBI taxonomy): Eukaryota > Fungi > Ascomycota > Sordariomycetes > Amphisphaeriales > Apiosporaceae > Arthrinium > Arthrinium phaeospermum. The sequence goes on from QYRS01000003.1 coordinate 2,634,345, forward strand.
CAGCTCGCTGATACATGCTCCAGGCTCTTAATATCCAGACCGCCCGTTGCGCCGTGCAAATCCCAACTGCCAGCCCATGTTGTAATCCCATTAAAAAACGCCAAACGACTCGCTCGAAATAGACAGCCCCAGTGGCGGTGATTGCCGTTTATGTTTCGGCGAGGCGGAGGGGCACGGCATCCGACGCCGTGCTCTCGATGCTGAGCCGCCGCCTTTGCCAGACCTTGGGGGCGTCTTTCCTTTCATACCAGTGTTTCCTCGAACCAGGCGCGTTTGGCTTGGCAACCTTTGGCTTTGGCTGTTTTATTATCAGTAGCGTGCTCGTCTTAATGCTCTAGTAATATGGATGCCCTCTTACAGGAGGGTGGCCGATGCCTTCCCAGCACAGCGTACATGGGCAAATGGGGGGCGACATGATAGGATGTGATATAGCGTTATATTAACTCGTCTCCGTGAAATGTTGCGACTGATAATCAGGTCAAAAAACAAACAAACAAACAATTGGAGACCGTTCCGATGCCGCTAGCTACGTATATATGCGTCGAAAGATCTGGTTACTCACGTCTATCCAAGGCTATCCGCGCGACTCTTTGTGACGACGGAGATGTTTCGGACTTCGGTGGGTGTGTAATAAGTCTTGATCGCACGATCAAGATACGTCAAGCCAAAAGCAGTGCGCCGAAACGACCACGATGCCAAGGGTGACTGTACTAAAAGGCCTCAACAGTTCAGGTTGAACTAGGAAGATAGGAGGTTCATGCAATGCATATGCTGTCTATCTATCAGTCCCCATAGAATATAGTGGCCAAGGGGGGTGCCAAGGCGGTGTTTATATACACCGTCGTCGAGCTCATGATCGCCAGTAAGGCTGCCCGACACAGCGTATAGTCCTGCAGCCATCATGGAGACATGGCAGGATTCTACTTGGAAATGCCGATTTGAGGGGGGATTGACTGGGGGCTGGAGCTGAGTGTGTGTGTGTGTGTGTGGGCATTGAGAGCTTCCAACGTGCATGCTGAGAGTTACTGACTCAGGCAAACAATTGGCGACCCCAATCACACGCTGTCACCCTCATTTGGAACTTCTGTTGTCTACAAAAAGACAATGCGTATGAGTAGGCAGTTGAGAAATCAGCTTTCCATGATAGCTCGCCTGCCCAAGCTCTGCCGATTTTAGGCCTTGCCTGTCATGATGCCAAGGACAGGCGGGAGCAGCCTGGCCAATGGGAGAGGATCATCACCCCCTACCCCGACTACCCGACTACATATCCATGAGGAGTGCCTCCCGAAATAGTACAGTTGATGGGACATCAGCCTTGTAATTCGAGCCTGGCGTGGGTAGCATTATGGGAATCCAGTATGCGGCTTTCTAATTATGACCAACCGCATTGTGTGTTGGATTACGGACGACTCCAACAAAGCCCTGGGAGGGTTGCACCGGCAGGCAACCTTTCCTCCCGCAATGCATGCACCGCATGCTTGACAAGGGGGGTTCAGCCAACAGACCGCAACCCACCACTCTCGGGATGCAGCTATTGACCACCGCAGCAAGCAAGGCTGAGCGCCGTCATGTCGCAAAGAAGAGAAGCCGAGTATAGCATCGTGGGTTGGCTAGTGGGGGCCAGAGGGACACTATTGCTATGATATATTGCTTACGGTGGTTGCCTCGCCCTGGTAATATAGACTGCAGCTTTGGGTGGAAAGGGCTCAACTTGGGGGCTGCTCGTCTACGATGCATTCACCATCTTCTTTGCATCATGACATTCAGAGGGGGTATGATTGACATCAAGCATCAATCAATATATTGTAGAAGCATCCAATCAGGAAAAATCTGCGTAAGCAAGCCCCTGGCCAATTTTCGGTGCATTGTACAGGTATGGACCAGGATCAGTAAGGGTTTCTGTAGCAGATACCTCAGCCTTATGGCAGTTTCATATCAAATGCCGTAATGAGAGAGTAAATGCAGATGTTGAAACATAGTGCAGGCCTTCGGCAGCTTTCAACGACTAGTGTCTCTCTTACGCATATGATGCGCTACATCTTTCGAGAAGGTATGTAGGTTGGCAGCCTTGGCCCAGTGCTGTTCGTCGAGCTCCGGGCTGAATGACATTAGACACTGCGGCCACATGACGATAGGGTGCTTTAGCAACAATGGTTTTGTGTGCATTGTGGCAACATGTCGCTCCTGCCTATAGATACAGTTGGGATTGTGTATCGTGGGGAGAGCAAGCGGGGGCTCTAGGCAGGCCAACAAACGAACGCTGTATTGAGAGTTGATTGTTACTTGGTAGAACCATCTCGAGGAAGGCATCGCATGATAAACCCAAGGCACCATACGAACAATATCCAGCTTGAGAAGAGATTGTTTGAGCATGTACGCATTAGGCATCTGAATAGAATGCAATTGATCAAGATGCCCAACTGAGTGAGTTCACGAGATATCTGGAACCATTTGGAGTCACGACGTCTGAGTGCCTGGAGAACCCAGAAAGTCTTCATCCATATACCTGCATCGTACTGAAGCATCGATTGGTATACTGATGAATTGAAGGACTGATGGATCGTACTAACAATTAGATGCCTTCTACTTGCAATCGCTCATCCATACAGGTCTTGCAATAATCGTTGAATCAAGAACGCCTGGGAATCGGTTGCGGTTGCGGTTGCTCTTGCTCGGAATAAGTTGATTCAACCACAATCCCACTGGCAACAACAATCCGTATTCCATCTGAGCAAGTGCCCTTATTTTGCTTGCCCATATTCTCTCTCTCATCTGGTGTTTTTGTGACCTCGCAACCCTCTCTCTCTCTCCTTCCCAACTCACTGTCAAACCAAGCACACACACACACACACAAGCCTCTTTCTCCTCCTTCCTCAAGGACCCCTTCTTCTGCAGGCAGAGGAGGGCAAAAAAGCAGCAGCAAGAGCAAACCAATACTCTCTCCCGCCAAACCCACCATCAGCAACAGTGAATAATACCCGCTCTCCCCCCCAGCAACTGATCTCTTCATCCACCATGGCCCACCAGCAGCAGCAACAACTCTCGGCCATCTCCTCCGCGACTGCCTACCCGGACGAATGGCCCGTCTACCCTCAACTCAAGTGGGGACACGAGCTGTGCCCGAGCCCGCAGCGGCGCCCCTTCGCCTCCTTCCGCAACTGCCGCCAGCCTATCCCGCCTCCGCGAAGGAAGTCGGCCGCTGAGCGAGCCCACGAGGTTCAAGAGCAGGCGTGGGTGGACCGCCAGATCTATATCACCAACCTACCTGGCCGCCATCGGTCCTCGGTCGTCTCAGAGTCGGAGCCAGAGTCGGAGTCGGAGTCAGATCAGGAGGAGACGCGGGTGGTGGAGGAGCAGCCGTCCCGCCATCTCGAAAGCATGGTCACCAAATCCCTCATGAACACCCGGAATCTGGTCCTGGAGGGCATGGACGTCATCGCGATGCTGCTCAACTGGTTCTACCATTTCGTCATCGTCTTGGCCGTCCTCCTCCTCTTGGCTTCCGCGCTTCAAGACCCTTCGCTATACTTCTTCAAAAGGCTCATGTTATTGTTCGTGGACGAGCCCGAGCCCGAGGAGTTCTACTACGTGTTAGTACAGAATTACCGGAGTTGGTCAGTGGCGCAGCCATGCTAGGGTGCAGGAAAGGGGTGAGTGAGGGTTGGAGACGATCGAAAGATAGAATCGTTGCAACCATGCGGTGTATGAAGCACACTCTTGCCCGTACACATAGGGGGAACTGGGTTATCGGATGAGAAAAGGGCAGTTTGGTCACGGATAAAACATCAGGAGACAGAGATACCACCACTAAGCCATTGGAAAGTGACGACGGGTATCAGGGTATTCAATACAATTCATCGAGCACAACTGTAATTAGGAAAATCCAGATGCGATGCAATCGACCATTGGCCGCCCAACTCTATTTCCCCAGCCATCCTATCGCACAACCGAGTACGGGTCTGAAAAACTTAGTACAGTATGGGTCCCAGTCTATTCCATCCTCATGTTTAGATACCCAGAGTGAACTCAACGCCGACATCGATATCACGTGCTATGTCCCATATTAGCATAATTGTTGTTTGAGCAGATATGGATCGGCAAACTTACCCATCTTCACGACCTTGGAAAGCTGCACGGCCCGCTCAGCGGCGCTCTGGAGGTCATCGATGGAGAAGATCTTCATGCCAGACTCCTCGATGAGCTTGTGTGCCTGGTCAACGTTGGTTCCCTGCAGACGAGCAATGATGGGGATCTTGAGGTCCAGGGCCTTGACGGTGTTGATGAGACCGTGAGCAATGGCGTCGCATCGCACAATACCACCGAAGATGTTGACGAAGACAGCGGAGACCTTGGCATCGCTGGTGATGAGCTCGAAAGCCTCCTTGATGGCAGCAGGGGTGGCACCGCCACCAACATCCAGGAAGTTAGCGGGCTGGCCGCCGTTCAGCTTGATGATGTCCATGGTGGCCATGGCAAGACCGGCACCGTTGACGAGGCAGCCAATGTCGCCGTCGAGCTTGATGAAGTTCAGGCCGGACTCGGCAGCGCGGACCTCGTCGGCGTCCTCCTGGGTGGGGTCTCTCCACTCGAAGACCTCCTTCTGGCGGAAGTCAGCGTTGTCGTCGAAACCGAACTTGGCGTCCATGCACAGGACCTGGTGGTCCGAGGTCTCGGACAGGGGGTTGATCTCGATTTGGGTAGCATCCTTCTCGAGGAAGATCTGGTACAGCTTCTGGATGGTGTCCTTGGCGTCCTCGACGCACTGCTCGCTGAAGCCCAGCTTGGTAGCAATCTCACGGGCCATCTCGTTGGTGACTCCGGTGTTGATATCAATGTAGGTGGTGTTGATGGCCTCGGGGTTCTCCTTGGCAACACCCTCAATATCCATACCACCCTGGGACGAGGACACGATGACGGGGCTCTGGGAGGCACGGTCCATAAGGATGGCCAGGTAGAACTCGCGGCGAGCGAACTTGCGCTCGCAGACGTAGACGGAGTTGCAGAGGCGGCCAGCCGCTCCGGTCTGCTTGGTGATCAGCTTGTGGCCGATCATCTGGTCGGCGAACATCTTGGCCTCGGTGGGCGAGTAGATGACGCGGACACCTCCCTTCAGGCCGTTGTCGAAGCTACCCTTTCCACGGCCACCAGCCAGGACCTGGGCCTTGATGACCATGTCGTCGTTACCGATGTCCTTGGCAATCTGCTCGGCCTCGGCGGCGGAGGTGGCGTTGGAGCCCTTGGGGACACCGACGCCATACTGTAGCGGGGGAACAAAGTTAGGTGGATGCGCTGAAGGTAGTTGGGGGGCTATATTCAATGTCTCTGTACCTGTCGCAGGAGGTCGGCCGAGCGCCACTCGTGTATGCTCAGATTCCGTCGTTGCTGCTGGGCGATGCCGGGGAATCTAGCAGTCGAAGCCTGGGGCTATAGGAAGAGAGAGACGGTAGATTAGCAATTGATCAGGTTGAGCGAGCCCCCAATCGGGGAGTGGTGGTGCGGGATGCTATGCATAGATAAGAGAGGCGTACCTTGACGGATCGAAGAGCTGTGGCAGCTCCACGGCTGCGGGCGAGCTTGAACATTTTTGAGGGTATGAAGCTGTGCTTCGCGAACAGACAAAAATATTAGGGGATGGAAGAAGGAGGAATTGGGATGGCAGTGAGGAAGAGGGAGGTAACAACGACGTCGCCGTAGTTGTGATTTTTTCTGGAGGTTGAATCTGATAGTAGCTCGTGATTGGATTTGACTGCACTACGCTGCACTATGCTATCATCTGCTAGTCGGGCTGTCGAGAAAATTGCTGGTGCTGGTGCTGGTACAGGTGCCCCGTGTTTTGTTTGAGCTATTTGCTATATCGGGATTAACCGGTCAGCCACGAGGACTATTCGATTGGCCTGCGCGGGCAGCCCAGCTTTGCTACTGCTGCAAGCACTGCAGGCAAGGCCTGCAACCTTCCTCCCTTCCACTTCCAAGCTTTCCTTTCCTCCAGCCCAGCCAAAAGCTTGAGCCGAGCCGCTAAAAACGACCGGGTTGGTAACGCCTGCCAGAGCCTGTCGGGTCGGGCGCCTTCAAAGGAAGAAACTTTCACCGGTTACCGTTCTGGATCTATTTCCGCTAGCCCGTTGCAGTCAAGTGCCCCCGAGGTCCCCCAACCGTCGCGGGGCAATGGGGTTATCTCAGATTCGTCACAACTTCGTATTGTTAGCCGTCGGGTACTGGGAACACTACTGTAGTAAACTCGGTAATATCCAGCCAGGTGGTAGATCTCAGAATCGTATCAATTCACCAACAGTCCAGGCGAGCAACCTACCTGCACAATACTTGACTTGTTCTTGCAACTCCGAAGCCATTCAGTAAGAACATTGAATTTGGCGAATGCGGTTGTCATGCTATCCATCTATATTACTACTTTGAAGTAACAGTAGCATCTACCATCAACTTTTAAACGTTGGCTTGGGGGTAACACGGGTGCATAACCAACTACATGTATAACCTGGCAGTATGTTCCAACAGCCCGTGTTCCAGTCGTGTGTTCTGCGATTGTGCAGTTAATTCACTCTTTGGGTCTCCCCTGCCTTGCTTCTTGTAGGAAATGGACCAATTGCATGGCCAAGATTCCTGTGCCGTCATTCCTCGAGACAAGGATCACTGTCCCAAGCATGCAGGCTTGTTGATCTCGGCATCGATGATGGCCTCCGCGGGCGACCGACTCTGCGAAGATGGATGTTTATAGCCAACTAGGTATTGATATATAAATGACTGTTTGATGCATCTTTCATCTGGAGAAGAGAAGGTACATCTACCTCGTTCCCCAAAACTTATTCCATATTGAGCACATTTCCGAAGAAGCCGCGCCGTACCAATACGACGCAGAGATACCAAGCTACACCAACCCTGGAACAACGTATGCCAACTGCTGGCTGAGCACCTATACGGTCTACCATGTTCAGCTCACTCATTTGGCCCAGCGCCGCCACGCTTGGGTATCTATCAGCCAGTATAATCCTGCTTCTAGTCATCTGGTACGCATCAGTGCGAGTAGAGAGAAGTTTGCGGATCCGGCGACTAGGTGGCGGGCGTGCCCTTAAGGTGGCTCCGAATTTTGTATCCGGTCAGTCTCGGCTCTCTAGACCAATGTGGTTTTTGACCCCTATCTAACATGGCAACCAGTTTGGAGGATGTTCAGTGAGCTCGGTCAAGCCTACGAAGAGAACAGGATGCTGGACTTCTACACGCGACTCTACGGCAATCAGAACGTCGTGGAATTCGAAGTTCCTCCGTCCAATCGCATCCTCGTCACCAGAGACCCGGAGCACATCAAGACCATATTGACTACCAAGTTCGCCGAGTTTGGAAAGGGGCCAGGTTTCCATGATCAATGGAAGGCGTTCTTGTAGGGCTTGAGACACTTGCATGCTGTTTCGCTCATCTATAGCTCCAAGCTAACATCGCTATGTCTTCCAGAGGAGATAGCATCTTCACCACGGACGGAAACATGTGGCATGGAAGCCGTTCCCTCATCCGCCCCATGTTCCTGAAGGACAGAGTCAGCGACCTCGCCAAGATTGAGCACGGCGTACAGGCTTTCATGGCCCAGTTGCCGAGCTCTGGACAAACGGTGCAGTTGATGGGGCTGCTCTATCGAGCTACGCTGGACATAACCACCGAGTTCCTCTTGGGCCGCAGCGCTGGCAGCCTCGAGAAGTGAGCATACAGATCGATCCGAGACTCTCTCTTGCGCACTGGTGACTAACAAGCATAACAGCCCAAAGGTGGCTTTCCTCCAGGCATTTGACAAGGTCCAAAGTGTTCAAATGCGTATAGCAATTATGTCGTAAGTCAATATCTACGGTCGATACCCCTATCCTCGCTTTATCAACTAGGCGCCTGACAGATTTTGCTAGCCCCTTCGATATCTTCGTAGGTCGCAAGGAGTACAATCGTGGAATAAAGACTTTGGAGTCTTTCATTATGCCTTTCGTCGAGAAGACTCTGTCTCTGTCGGTCGAGGAACTTGAAGAGATCAGCAAGTCAGATCGGGATTTCACGTTCCTCCACGGCCTGGCCAGCTTCACACGGGACCCGAAGGTGATCCGGGACCAGATCATGGCGGTCCTGCTCGCCGGGCGGGATACCACCGCCGGCACATTGTCCTGGGCATTCTGTGCGTCCCCTCCCTCTATATTCATATCCCCATGTGACGCTTCATACGGCTTGCGAAGCCCCATTCGTCCCCTAACTCACAATCGGTGCCTTTCGTCTGCTACAACCGCTGCTCACATATACTCGGTGATATAGATGAACTAGCGGCGTATCCCGACAAATGGGCGCGGCTCCGCGAAGAAGTCTTGTCGACGGTCGGGTCTCAGAAAGCTCCTACGTACGATGACCTGAAGAACCTACGCTACATGCGTTACACGCTCCAGGAGACACTACGTCTCTATCCAGCTGTGCCCTACAACCAGCGGTCCGCATTGCAAGTCAGTACCCCTTAGTCTTCTATTCGCCCACCCCCGATGGCTACTACCTCGAGCAACCTCCCCGCGTAGACAAGGGATTACCGCAATTCCACTCTTGATATTTAATTGCATGCAGTCTATACTAACGCCCGTCGGCTTAATAGGACACCACCTTACCTGGGGGACCGGGCAGGCCAGACATCGTGGTGTTGAAGGGCGACGTTGTAGGATACAGTCCCTATGTCATGCAGCGGCGGCGGGATCTCTACCCTCCAGTGACGGCCGAGTTCGCAGACCCCTTAACCTTTAGTCCGGAGCGGTGGTACAACTGGCAGCCTAAGTCTTGGGAGTTCATTCCCTTCAACGGCGGCCCAAGGATCGTAAGTGATGTTACTGGTCTACTACATCATGTTCTCTCCCCCCTTTTTTTCGCCACGCACCCTTATATGGGTATACTAACGGGAATGTCTACTTGTTATAGTGTGTTGGACAAAACTTTGCCATGACGGAGATGGCTTACTTCTGTACGTTATGCCTATGACCAAACCATTGCCACCCTCCGATCTCCATCCCCCCCTCCCCTCCAACTTTGAAAACCAGGCTCGGCAGATCGAGTAGCTGCAGTTGGCTAACGTGAGATATGCAGTGGTCCGCATCTTGCAGAGATACGAACGGCTAGAATATCGCGGGGATTGGGAAGCACAGCTTCACCAGGCCGATATCGTTGGGCGGCCCTCGCTGGGCGTCCCCGTCGCCCTGTTCGAGGCCGGAGAAGGCCATGCGTGATGACGAAGCATACGGACTGCCGTGGCACCCAGATTCCCCCCTCCTCTCCCCCTATATTGGTGTGAATAGTATGAAACAGACTAGACGGCGCTATCTTGCCCTCCTACCTCTCTCTGTTCACCCGTCGTCCGAAATGTGAGGCCATTTAACTACTGCCGATGTGCATGCATGCATGCATATTTTGCGAAGAATAATTCCATCCGCGCCAACGCAACGCCCAACTGCAGCGTCGCTGGTGTTCTACAGCATGACTTGAAGGAGAAGTATAACTGGCAATCCTACAGGAAGGCCTCGCATTGTCCAATCATCGCCCATGCATCATGCTTCACGGAAACAGGCCTCATCAGCTGATCGGCAACAGTGCAGGGCGCGGTGGCAACGAAAGGATTTTTTCGTCTGCTTGCCTGGCGAGCAGGCTGGCGCTGCTGGCCAACCAGTGTTTTCTTGATGGACCGAAAACGGCAATCCGCTCATTTGCCTGCAACGAGGAGGCAACAGATAAGAGAGGAGAAAGTGGTTTGGGCGCTTCTGGACTCTCTCTCTCTCTGCCCCCTCCCCTCCTCCCCTACCCCTACTCCTCCACGCCCCTACTGTTGCTGCTGTGCGACCCGAGCGACTTGGCCTCGATGGTGCCGAGCATGAGAGAGGATTACTTGTCCCCTCACCCCCTCCTGCCTTCCACCCTGGTTCTTTATTCCAACCCCGAAAACACCAATGATACAGCACTTTGGTTGGTGTACGGTTGGCAGCCGGATAAGAAAAAAAAACGAGAGCTGCACCCCCTGCTACCACTTGCTGCGCCGCCCAGAAGCAGAGGACCTGTCATTTTACCGCAACCCCCCTCCTACCCTCCACAATGTCAAAATAAAACGCCTCTGCGCCACGGCGGGCGATTGCGTGAAAACCATGACGATGCGTCTATGTAAGTGCTATATTAATTTCTTCGGTGTGCCGAGGCCTCCTCGTCTGGCAGGTTGTACCTGGTCGTTTCTATCAATGCAAACAGATGTAGCTAGCCCATCCAACATCATCATCACCATCATAACCCATGCCCCATCGATGCTTGCTCTGAATCCTGAATCCTTCCTGGCTAAGAAAAAAAACCGCAAGCACGATAACAAGTATCGGGCATATTGCACGTGGTGAGACGTCGTATTTCTCGTAAGCAGTAAGACAGACCTAGCAAGGGCCTCTCTCTCGGCGGTCTCCGCTTCCTGTCAGATCGCCTACTTGCGGCGAAGTCCAGTCTCAAGGTGTGAGTAAGCGGACAAGGCAAGACTTTGCGGCACCAACCACGGAATAACTAATCACTCCTCTCCTGAATCAGTCACGCAAATTTCGAGAGCCTCTCGAGTCTCAGTCAGTCACGGTCAGGCGGATTGGGCGTCACGCGCCCCCAATAGACCGCAGCACAAATCTCGCTTGGCGTCGGCCCAGCAAGAGCGGCTTTATCTAAGACCTTGTCGCCCATCATTGTGTGTGATTACTTTACCTTCAGGTGTTCCCAGCTTCGGCTGCCCACAGACTGTATCAGTGCCGTCCGTATGTACTATTTCGGCATTGGCAATTAGCTGTTATAAACAAGGATTGTTTTTGAGCATAACAGTGTTTTGTTTCATAAGGACCCATGATGATCTGACCCCGGCCCTGGTCAGCCCTGACATGATGTTCGACTAGCGAGCCTGGCGGCTTGTAATCGAGTCCGGGATCCTTGCGAGAGAGAGAATCAGGGGTTGATCTTTTCGAACACCGCAGCAGCAGCATCAATCCCATCCCATCCCAGCTGGCGCCAACAAACCCAACCCCGGGGGGTCGTGGGAAAGCTGAAAAAAGCAACATTGAGTGAAGAAGCCCCCGAAGAGCCAGACCCCATGGGCGTTCTGAGATGGCGTTATTCCACGTTGAACCAGCCAGACGCCTGCCCAGTCCCGGCCCAGCCCAGCCAAGCCCAGGAGGATGGGACACGCATTACCGCCCATGTGGTTGTCCCTCTCGGTTGCAGGGGTTGGTGGTTCATATCCAGCAAGCCACCCAACTTAGGTCGACCAATTTCTGGGAAAGACATAAGCCGAAGGAAGTGGGAAGAAGAAGCAAGGGGCCGATAGCTAATTGCGGAGAGCAGTGAATCTCCGAAGCGAGGGTTGACGTGTAGGAAGCAGTTGTTTGTTTTGTGATGCAAGTGTTTCACCCGCAGCCGCAAAGACATCGTGCCGTCCGTACCATCCTGTTGGGAGCGAGCGAGTAGGTAGTAGTACGCAAATGTTCACACAGCGTAGCATCACCGTACATGCGGTCGGTAGCAAACAAGCCCAAAATGAAGACGTCAATCTTGTGATGAGCAGTGCTGCTACTACCGTACCATACCAGCTGTCAGGTGGGAAACGCCCTCGTGTGTGGCCGGGCTGGGCCAATCACACGTCCTGAAAAAATTCCGAGAGGCAAGGCAACACAAAAGTTCGATGCTGCAGTCACCCGCATGGACGAGAGGTCACCGAAAAGTGCCACGGAGGCCGAATCTAAGCGTGTGTGATGTTTCCCTCCCGACAACGTAGGAGTATACCCTATCAGCAGCATGTTGCTGTTGACTTCTCAGCTGGGCTTCCGACAGCCACGACATGAGCTTTCGGTGTCCGCGAGCCCTTTCCCGAAGCGACGGCTGCCTTTCTTTTTCCTGACGCCTTTCCAGGCGAGCGGGATGAAGATTCTCCCATTTTCACCCGGTCAGAGTAAAAGTAAGTAAGTGAGTCCTTTTCCATCCAGGTTCTAGCGCGTGGAATTTGTTTGTTGCCCCTCCTGTTCTCACAAAAACAAAAAAGGATGCCCAGTCGAGATGTGGGTTGCGAACTAGAGCAAGGTACCGTCCATGTCAAGCCAATAGGTTTGTCGCTGCCGTCTCTGATCTCAACACCCAAGAGAGCAGCGGCAGAGTGGTGGCCGCCGGAATATCCATAACATAGTGCTTATCTTGCTGACTGGCAGAGGGTGTGGTGTGTGTGCAATATAACATGTTGGTTCTTATCTTTTGGGTTTGGACACATAACGCATAACGCTTGAAGCTGAGTGGGTGAGTGAGCTGCTTTCCCAAAGGGGCCAGCTGCATTCGATAGGACCAGCCCAGGGCTGTGCCACCATCCAATGAGCAAGGGGCAAATGCCGTAAGCACTTTTATTTCGGACAGGTCTGGGCTTTTGCCTCTGTTCTGCTGTAGTGTAACGGGCCGAGACAGTAAGAGTCTGCGATATGCGCTCGACTTGACAGTTGAGGGCTTGTGTATCACGACGAGTCGGGTTTGGTCAGGCCTCCAACTCCAACCCACCACAATCAACCATGGTTGAGCAGACCACATAGTGCTTACTTACTCGTGGTTCGCTTGAGCGGGTGTTGACAAATGTGGCAATGCGCTCGTTAGCCAGCAGGAATCCTTAGAGTATGATGCCTTTGTGAATGAAGGCTTTCCTATCTTGGGATGTCTCCGCTGTATAGTTGCTCAGATATCAAGTCGCATTGGGAATGGACCTCTAATTGGTCCATGTCGGCCTCCAGCTCCGGACCAATGCGAGACTTGCTTCTGCCCAGGTTCAGCACTAGATAAGAACGCGAAGCAATCAACCTTACGGTAGATGCTGTCAGTAGCCGTGCCCAGATTGCCTTGACCAAGGAGAGGCGTTGTTCTAATGAGCCGCCGCTGAAGACAGCCATGATGATGTTCATCAGCTGCACTAGGCCGAGCCTGGCACGCACGGCCTGGGCGGCTGAGCTGTCTGCCCCAGTAGTAGTCTGGGGCAGCTGTGGTAGTGAGCTGTAGTGGTAGTCGTAGTAGTGGCCTGTGGTGTACGGAGTACTTGTAGGTAGATCAGCCAACCTTGATGGTGATTAGTGTGGAGAAAACGTGGTCAGGTGCAGCCCTCTGGTGTTCAGTCTGGCTGTGCTATTTTCTTCTTTTCTGTTTCAGTCGTCGATGATAGCATACATGCCTGGCATCCATGCGCCGTGTCGTAGTGCGCATTGAGATCGTTTCTTTTTCTTGCCCGGGTCAAGAGATTATGTAGCGCAAGCGAGACCCCACGATGCCTTCCTGCGCCCAACCAGCATCCAACAGGGTGTTTGTGTCCACGCGATGTATGCACGTACTTTGCTGACTTACACTACCCACACAACGTACAGGGGGTGATGCTCAGAATGCGGGGTTGGAGATGACGACGGCCATTCGTCCAGCCGTTCCCAGCGACACAGACTAATTTCCTGGGCAGGCTTGCTGCTAGCTGCATGAGCCACCAATATTTCTTTCTTCCTCTCAGAGTCATGAGTCGCTGCAACCGACCCTGGCGCTGAATTTCATATGGTCAGGTGCTGATGCACACACACATGCAGCAAGTACGGAGTATGTAATTCACGGAATGGTTATCTGGAATTTGGTTTGTTATGGGGCCCGTGAAAGGCGAGGGCTTGCGAAGAAGCAAGACATGCCATACCTTTCGTATGTGCAAGCTGGAACCATCCATCTGTTCGTAGCACAGTGCCCGAGGGAAGCCAAGCTCGAATACGGCTCGGACTTCCCATGAGATATGTCTCGCGTGCTTGGCTGATTGGAGAGGAGAGACAGATACTGTAGGTTAGGTAGGTAGGTAGTGTAAGCACAAAGATCCGCCTGGACGGATCGACCGTTGCCCGAAAAAGGATTGCCCTCGGGAAGTGAACCAATCAGACGGGCGAGCATGGCCCTGCGCCTAAATCTCACCAAGTTCAAAGCGTACAGTAGGCATAGCCAGGGTTGGTTTTTCCAAATACTAGGGCGGGAACTATTGGCGGCTGACTGTGCTATCAAACGACGACCTAATTTCTGAGGGCGTACTGTATTTTTTTGCTGTTTCAGTGACAGGAACGGTAGCTGGCGCGTGGCTGTGGTGCCGAACGTGGTTGGTCTCTCCCGGATAGCTCTTACATGTTGGAGGACTTTCTGGAGTCAGAAATTGCAGCTAATTGCTTGGCAACTCCGCCGGCGAGGGACCATTTGTAGACGCAGACAAATACACATGTGCGCAGCATAATGAAACTGCGAGGGATCGGGGACCTGCAGGGTGGTTTTTGGATATGAGCTAATGCCAGATAGATCCAAGCAGGAACAAAAAACTTTGATTGTCCGTAACTTTTGCGTGTCAGGTCGGGTCAGATCAGGGGTACGATACTCGGCCGGCTCGGCGACGATGGGCAAGTAACTCCGATCTTCGCGAGGCCCTCTCGGGGCTTGAAGTAAATCGAGAAATCCTCCGCCGCCCGTTCGTGTCCCTGGCAGGGCGTTCTTGGCTGTCGTGCAGCCGCAACCCCTCTGGCGCGAGAAACCTTGTTTGGCGGCCAGGTTACATAGTCCCGGGGGCTCGGCGAGGGGAATTACGACTCCATTTCCTTCTTGGGAATCTCGTATATGTATTAACGTGGTATCGACGGTTTCTCTGTTTCTTGATTGCTATAACTACTGCCAGCCAAGCGCAGTGTCCCTGGCCAAAACGGATATCGTTTATACTTGCCTGGGGTTCAACGGGAAGCCAAGCCCCAAAGTCACCTTGTTGGCGTGCCCTCGCTGTTGACAAGTTATTGCAATGATCGTCCGCCATCTCGAAAATAGCTAGCTTGCTAGTAGGGTTACCAGGGGCCCTTACAAGTCTACGAGGCTCGGACTGGCATACACAGTAGCATGTACGATACGGACCCCTTGGTATGTAATTCCAACTGAATAGATGCACGCCTCTTCACCTGTTGGTCCACTCATGCCTAGATCAGGGGGGCTTGGAGGAGTCGATCAAGAGCACCTGGACAAAACTCCTGGCCTGCATGCAGTATCTGAAGGGGTGAGGGCTAACCATATCATCAACACCAAACCCTTTTCAGCACACCACCATCATGATAGTATGTGGCACTGCTGCAAGCACTTCTAACTGCATGAACTGCTGGTGGCGAATGGCGTCCTCTTACACGCTTCGTGTGCCTCGAAGCTCCTCGATCCGGATCATATCTCGCATGTAAAAGCGCATTCGTACATATATCCGGCATATCCAAATATCAAACCTCATAATATCCTATCAATGTGAGTTCAATATTGCGACCATATGATGAGGTCGTCGGTGGTATTCTTGGCGGATGCGCCATTGATGCTCGCAACAGGGCCACTAAAGCACGCACTGACAACAATCAAGGATGCGAAGTGGAGAGTGAGAGAGAGTGATACCACCTTGGACAAGAGACCAGGCAGCCAGGCAAGCGGCTGCAGGAATAAACCGTACTTTTCTCCATTGACATGATTATTCCACTTACTCCAGGTTACAACAGTGGAATAAGCGTATTCATGAGACTTGACCGGTTTATTCTCGCAGGGGCTTGCAGGCTGCCAGGGGAGGCAATCAAACATTCGAACATCACTTCGTCCTCATCTATTTTAGAAAGGTCACTTGTACGTGCTAGCAGGTAGCCCGCCCGTCGGTAGCTTAGCTAGCTCGCCGGTAGCGAGAAGGAGTGACTCATGAGGTGAGAAGATTTACGGCGCGAATGAGTCGGGCTGCGCGGTGAATCACGGAACGTACATGCTATGGCAGATACCGATAGGCACTGCGCTCTACCTACCTAAGTACGTGACGAATGCCCTCTTGCATCGGGCTCCAGCAGAAGGCCGACGGTCCCTATCCGACCCGACCTAATTCGGATCGTTGCGGGAGCTGTCTATGTATAGACCCTGGCCAACCAATTATAATTTGCACGGTGCCGGAGTAAGTAATCGTTGTTGAGTCATCTCGAGATCATCCTCACAGTGTATATTGGCAAGGGTAGGCTGCTCGGCGGTAGGTGTCTTACGGGCAGCACTCCCCAGAGTACGCATAGCATCGTCGTGGTCGCATCCCGAGGATTCGGTTTTGCTTTGAGACGCAGTCCGAGCATGAGACACTTCGTCCCGAGAATCTGGCTTTCGAGGTCTGATCTATCTAGGCAGACTATTGTTAGGTATGCCGTAGATAGACAAAAATGGCTGGGTGTAATAACAAACGAGAGAGAGAAAAAAGAGAGCAGATGTCGTCGGGCGATGCCTATCAAGGTCGCCGACTCAGCTCACTGACTCGCTGTGTGTCTCGAGGGATCAACCCTGAAAAGAAAGCAACGGGCCAAAAACACCCCACTGGGAACCCGATTGAGTGGACTGGGCTACGGGCCGCCTATGGGTGAGCCCGTCCAGTTACCCTTCCTTCCCCC
Organism: Arthrinium phaeospermum; assembly: GCA_006503535.1. Lineage (NCBI taxonomy): Eukaryota > Fungi > Ascomycota > Sordariomycetes > Amphisphaeriales > Apiosporaceae > Arthrinium > Arthrinium phaeospermum. The sequence continues at coordinate 2,650,826 of QYRS01000003.1, forward strand.
TCGGACCTCAAGCCCAACAATGTTAGTTGCAAAAATGGCGTCTCCCTTGCAAGTCCTACCGTCAAGTATGTACATCTCCCGTCGTAGCGAGGATCCGATGCTCGGGAGACATTCAACATATCTGTGCGAATCACCACTGATTGGGTTTCCATGCGCTTGCTATCTTGATCAATCAATATCGATATCGCCGTCGAATACCGTTCCATTGGCACCTGCCCCATCGTTGCTGTGCCGCCGGCCGATAGCATATCAGCCTTCGGAGATTCAGGGATGGTGTTTTTTTTCCGCATAGATAATTGGAGGGGTTGTATTGATCGCATCACCAACTAAGCTGGGCGCGATGAGATATGGCTCGGCACTATGGATATTACTACTCAATGAGGCACCGATGACGTTCAACGCCCATGATAGGCCGTCGCGCACTCTACGTAGACAGTCAACATGTGCGATCGATACCTACATACTACTGGGCGAGCACCAGAGGTGGGGAAGAATTGCCCATGCATCATCCTGCGAGTGCGCCAGCTCCAGTGGCCTCGCTCGCGGTAACGTCGCAGAGACTGGAGACACGTACGTCTTGTCCTGTCTTTCTTTAGATGGGATTAATGGATTGGTGATGGGATTTTGGCGTCTATCCGTTTGGGCTACATGCTTAATCGCCGACCCTAGCGACCTTTAGATGCCTGTCTAATGTGAGAAGGGTTCGTTGCCGATAACACCATATGCACCTACGTAGTAGTCCACCCTAACCAAGCAAGCCGTGACCTTGCACACCATAGCATATAGTAGATGATGTTATTGTTTATACCCGGAGCTTTCGGCGATGGATACGTTGCTGCCGCCATTACCGCAAACATAGTCGCAAACAAAGTCGCAAACAAAAGTCGCAAACAGAGTACAAGTACAGTGACCGCATCGCGTGCGAGTCTCCGCCGTTGCCGTCATCTTGCACTTGCGAAGAGTCAAAGACGATACCGCCGCTTAGGATGTGAGGTCAAATACCCACCAAAGGTCCGTCGACTGGCGCGCTATTCGGCAGTATTGTTGCTGTTTCAGTGGAGAGTGCCTATCACTCTCTCATTCTCGGGTGCGATGGAGAACTGCCTTTAGGTACACGGGGTTGGGCTGCAGGAGGACATCATGTAAGGTGTTTGGGTGTGTAAGTCCCACCCAGCCGAGTGCAAAACTGCTACTATATTCGCTCATCAACCAAACGTCGCGTCTCATATTTGGAGCTGCTTGATCCTCAGCTGCCCCGAGATCTGGCCAAGCCGGAACCCCTCATTGGCTACGGCGTTATCTTTGAGGGGGGGCCTTTGATAGTCCGAGTTTGCGAGCATCATTCATTGATCGCATACGTAGGCGCACGCTCTCGCGTCCCTCCCGGTTGCTGCCCAGCTGCCAGCCCTCCCTCTGTCTCATGTAGTTTTCAGTACCCGCGACAGCCCCGGGTCGTCTGCTTCTTTGACATCACCCGTACCACACACTACCCACCGTCCTCTAGGCTGGGGATAACGGATCGGCTCTTTCGCCGAGGTCCTATTGGCACTACCAGAAATCAAAGACTGATGCCCACCACCCCTTCCTGGGAGGCTAGCCCGCTAGTGTTTGATGGAATCATCCCACGATGATGCTGCGTGTGCGGGTTTACGTGGGAAGAAGGGTAGGCAGGTAGGGAAGCGTCATTTGAGGCCGAAGGATCCAGGGTCCTGCATAGATATCCGTCGACCTGCTCCTGGAATCACGCCTCCGTAGGCTACGCAGGGCGCGCCTGCGCCCCTCTCACAACCCACCACATTGTTCACTAGCCTCCGCAGTATGCACACTCCGCAATGCATCGCTCCTTCCTATCCGATGATCATGGGAGTGTGATTGGAACAAGTGGTCAGGTGGCAATGGGGAGAGAACCACACCCAGCAGCAGCAGTCGGTGGTAGTGGCAGTGGTAGTACAGGAGTTCGGGCAAATGTGCGCGCGAGTGTGTGTGTGTGCGTGTGAGTGCGTGTGGCTCATCATCCATACAGATTGTCTACAGGGTGGCAGTCTTTTGTATGTGCGTGTAGTAGTAGATATGCTTCATCAACGGCTTGGCAAGGAAGCAGGCTAGTGAGCCATGCTTCATGCAAGCTATCGTTGGTGTGAAGAGATAGGCCTAGTACGCAAGTGAGGTTAGCGGGTGATGGGTGGTTTGAAGATTGCATCTCGCGAGGCAGAAAGAGGAGAGCATCTCGGCGTGTATGCCGGCGGAATCGAATCGGGCATGGTGGTTTCCAGGCTGGCCATCATCTACATACTAACATGCTAGCGCTGCCGATGCAAAAGGTGGGGAAACGAACCGCAACAGAGTCCGGGGTGACAGGCACCAGTGCTTTCTTTTCCGTTGCCCACCTCCCGTCCGTCCACACATACACACACACACACATACGCATACATCCTCTCCTACATACATGCAACAGGCATCGTCGGGTTGCACAGGGTGTCGTCATCCCCTGCCATTGGACCAAGGGAAGAGAGGGCCACACGCACTTTGCATCTTTCTCTGTTTTGGGTAATCCGGAAGAGGCCTCACCAATCATGACGAGCCTTGCTGGTCCTCCGCGCACCTCCATTGGTGCCTCGGTGCTAAGGACCAGAGGCCCCCAATGTAAGGTACAGCTCGAAGGACACAGCAGTCACACAGTACGCAGTTCAAGAGGCAGGCAGAGTCCTGGGCAGAGGACTCCCTCCGGTTCCCTTCGCCCATGCAGTGATGGAGCCCGGCGGAGAAGCAGCAACACTGCTCTAGCCTCTCACAATGGCATCATGAAGGAACATGGAAAAACGTGACGGGATGCTGCTTCCATGTGATGTGCCGGTATCTCAGATGGGTGGAGAAACTTTAAGGTTGCTAGATACTGTTGGTAGATGGGTAGATGGATAGATAGACGATTCCATGGTTATCTTTTCGACGTTCGCCTCCCAAGACAGGGGATTCTAGGTCAGTCATGTTGTCCGCGATCATCACGGGAAATGCTTGGGTGACTCGAAAGAGAGGGCTGCTGCCGGCTCTGGGGGTTGAGGTTGCACAAAGCAAGCTGGAGTATGCAGAGGATGGGATTGCCAGGCACGGATTCCGAGCTTTCTTCTCTCCTTTTCTTTTTGCCTCTCTTGTCTTTTCTTCTTCTGCTGCGAAAACGACACTGATCCTGATTGCCATTCGTGATACCCGTAGCAGAATTCGTAATATCAGAATGGCCATGCAATAATAGTCCACATGTATGGTGTGATCGCATGTAGTTCATAGCTGGCTTTCGCTGCGTCGTGTCGTGCCCCTTAGACACCAAGCCTAGAGACTAAGACTAGCAACACCATTCGATCGACGATTGGCGGGTAAACCACCCCTGGATAGGCAGTCTACATACAGAGACAAAGGGCTGGCTGGACCATCGACTGCGGTCAACATGAGCATGCATCTATCAGCGAACCGCTGCACCAGGCGTTGGCGTTGCACTGCTTCGTACATAATCGCCCAGGCAAAAGACGACATAGGGAGGAGCTCCACTCCAACCACTGCTGCTGCTACCTACTCCCTATTCAACATAGTCCAGCTCATATCAGGCCCCCAGCGATCAATCAATCGTCAGGTGGTTCGCAATTGCTAGTTTCATGGCGAGATGCAATAGTTAATATCAGACCATCATTCAATTTGCCGCTGGGGTAGTGAGGAGAAACCCCCACGTTGTGAAGCGTCAGTCCACTTCCCATTTCCGTCCTGACCATACAGTAGTGGGACGAGCGGTTCTCCTGTAACCCTGGGAGGTAGTGGTGGTGAGAAGTTACATGCAGGCGAGACAACCAAGTACGCTGCAACCTGGTAGAGCAGGAGAGAGAGAGAGAGAGAGAGAGACTGGGCGAGTCTTCGGTGGCACCGTCGCTGTGTATCTGGCTGTCTTCAGCGCCATGCGGCCTCTTCTCTGTTCGGAAAGAAGGCAAAAAGCAACGGGCTCAATATATCGAAAGCAGTCACTCCCCTAGTGATTCACACAGAAACGGCACGGTAGGCATTCGCCCAAGGCGCACACCCAGGCACGTACGTACGTCCACAGTCCACAGTCTAGAAGGAGAATCCTAAAACACAGTGCAGTAAGAGAGAGACAGCCGCTCGCTTGCACGGTGCTGCGAGAATGAGTGAGTGAGTGAGTGCGTGAGTCCGGGAATGTACGTACTCTGGAGCCTGCTTGGTGCTTTTCTTGGCTACCGACGTAACCCTCTGGGCCTCTGCAAGTATCCCTGCCTGCTTTGGGGGCAGCTTCAACGTGGTCCGCGAGAGCGAGCAGATTTTCTGTCGGCACACCCAACGCAGGATTTTTGTCCACTTGGGAGATTAGCCATAGCAGCACACCATGGGGCTTGCTTCAGCAGATCGACACCCCCCCTTGAGGGCCCCTGCTCTCAGCCGGCGCTAGTCCGTGCCACCCCTGGTGACCATTGAGGACAAGGGAAAACTCTTCTGTCTCGAGGCTCGACTCTGTTTTAGACGGTGCACGCCGGTGTCCTCCCAATGTTTGGCATACCCCTTGCTGCGCACTCACACACCCTACCAGCGAGCTACTGCAGGCGCTAACTGGCTTGGGATGATACATTAGCTGGGCATGGGGGGTGTGCGAGAACTGCACTGTTGCGGGCTGCGTGAGGACTGATGAGTCTCTTCATGCGAGTGCCCATCAGGGTCGTCTGCCAGGCCAAGCACTCACGGAGCACGCTACCTGCAATTGCGAGTGGGAATGGCCTTGCTGGCAAGTACCCCCTCTCCGGCCTGGGACTGGTCTCTGTTAAGCACACCCCCTACTCCAGTAGCGCATGCTCTCTTGAATTCACCATTACTGCAGCGGTCCACTCTTTTGGCCGGTTTCCATGTCACTTGGCCCATGGGTCTTCCTCTGCGAGCACACCATCTTCTGGGAATCTTGCAGAAGGATAACCGAAGATCAAAGTCCACAAGTACCTTTTCACGCTGATTCACCTACGCCAGGTACTTGGGGGGGACTGACTGGCAAGCCTCCGTCCAGTCACTGAACATCTCCAATACATATGAGTCTTCTATTCCTCCACTTCCTGAAGCATCTCTTTCTATTTATTTTGATACAGCTCTACTCTTCACCACCCTCGTTGCTCCTCTTCAACTTGACACTACCATACTTCTACAGAACACAGACTCCAAGGAGACAACAACAACTACAACACCATACCAGACTACTTCCTGACCGAACCATCCTACCATCTTACTGTCGACTCTGCTCTCTGCCCTGCTCGATAGACTTTCGACCCGCCTTGGAAACTGAAGATCACCAGTAAATACCAAGTCGGATATTGGACAGTTTAGGTCAACCTACCAGCCAACCTTGCGTTATCAACTCTTGTAGTTGGGGATCGACTCGAACCACAACCTACCTACAACAACCACCTCACTCGAGAACCCCTCCTCCAGTCACAATGTCTTTCGATCAGTCCTGGGACCACCAATTCTGCCTGTCCTGTGACAGACAAACAGACGGTGCTACCTACTGCTCCGAGTCTTGCAGACTTTCGGACTTTGAATCGTCATCCCCCTCGACCATGATGAACACTCGATCTAGCTCGCCCGGCCTGGCTGCCTCGTCACACTCGTGGGCCACCTCGAAATCATCAACAAAGTTCTACCTCTCACCAGCATACGACTTCACCAATGCCCAGCCCTATGGCTCTACACCTCAACCCCAGTCCCCTCTGGCCCAAAGGTCCGAGATGATGTCGGCCTCCTCTGGCCGGGCCCTTACACCCTCCAGCTCTCACAGCAGCCTGTGCTCTTTACAAAGCAACTCCTCGACTGGCAGCGACTCTAAACGACTCTCAGAGAAGGCGAAGAAGCAGCTGAGGGACTACGCCAGCTCGTTCGAACACGCCAAGGTGCAACGCCGCCGCTCTTATTAAACAACACCACCACCACCACCACTCAACTTCTTTTGCATCACTTTGCCTTTTAAATTGGATTTAACTCGTCACTCAACCCTATACCCCATCTCGGTTTTCCGGATGACTCAACCAACGACACGACTCATTACAACGACTACTGTTTTTGCTTTCATTTTGTTACATTGGAGTTGAACATTGGGCCATACCCGAGGATGGTATGGAACAGCTGTTTGTATAAAAGCATATACCGGAGCTCAGCATCATAAAAGTTTAGGGAAGGCATGGAATCGGCCATCTGATGTTCTACACGAGCGGCGCACTCTGGATACCTGGAATTGGACCACGGTGTACTATGATACAGATCGGAGTATCATTGTGATTTTAGCGGAGCAGCATAAAGAGCTGTCAGGGAATCCTGGCCCAAAGAGGCCTGGACCGTCCCTTCGACGCCTTTTGGACATTGGAGGGTTCTGGAACGCGAGGGAAAAACGCGAGGAACCTGGCGTGAAGATGGAGGGCCACGAAGCAGCGTGCCGATGGGGCACATTCACTTTTATCAGTGAAGTTCGAGTATCACTCCGAACCTTGGCTGCTCGTTGGCGATTTAGACTAGCTTATTGATATATCACCCTCCTGCCTTCTTGTCAAGAGACAGATGGCAGGCAGGCAAGCAAAACAATATGAGAACATTTTGATCTCCAACTCTACTATCATCCCCTTCGCACAGTGATCTCGTACTACACACTTGCCAGCCCCTCTCGGAAATCAGGTCACGAACGCATGGGAAATAGATGCCCAGCCCAGAACCCGGGTGATCATGACTAATTCATCTGCAGCCTCCTCATGCGAGCTAGGTATACGTATGCCGATGGGGAACTCAGGAGCTCTCCCCAGATCAGCACCCAAATGGCCCGACTTCCACTTGGGAGTCTCGCGTTTGTGGAGATACCCTCGCATAGTTATGGGGTATACTCAATAGTGCGCTGGCAAATGCTAGCCCAAAGGCCCACGGCTCCACGAACTAACAATGGGTATGCTAACTTAATTTTTCCCCAGAGTCGCTCAGAGTCGATCTCGGTTTTCCATACCGGCCACTGCCGATACGGGCAAAAGGGCTTGGGCTTGCCTTAGACCGTCGTCACGACACTACGTACCGTATCAAGTTTGTTGTCTTTTTCCACGATGAGGGGAGGTTCAAGGTTATGGAAAGGGCCCCGACATTCTGACCAATCAGGTTGCTTGAGTGGCCCATTGAATCATTCATTAACTGCCAATGTTTGCTGTGTATCTAACTTTTTCCCACTCGTTGCATAGAGCCGTAGCCTGAAGCGACTCACCCTCCTGCCCTCCAGGGATCTGGCCTGTTGTCTGGCGACTCTTAGGTGAGGCACAGGGTCTACCCGCTGGCTCCGGCGTAGGGCTCTTTTTGAGTCTGTGAGGCGTGGCAATCATGTCGACGGCTATGTAACAGAAAAGCGCTCATGCACGCAGACACACCCATACACAGGGGGCCTGGTTTGTTTGTACAACCAACCACCAGGTAGACAAGCATGCAATGTCAATGTGCGCCTCCGGCAACCGGTCCAGTAGGAATGGATGTTTAAGGTCGTCTCTCGGGTACTTATGGCATTGTCGCGAGTTGTTATGCTTGAGAGGTTTTTTCCTCGCTCGCCCTATCTATTCGATTCCAGTTCACACAGCATCCACCCAACAGGCCGGACCCTTGCCCAGTATACGGCGGTTCAGCATTAGACAAACTCTACGGCCTCTACCTCTATTCTAAATTCATCCATGCATCTGGATCAACCCAGCCCAGCCGGGCCCAACCCAGGGCGGACGACCTCCTCTCCATCATCCCTCTAACGGCTGGGTAGAGCTTAAGGGCTAGTCGAAAGTCAGAAAGCCAAACAGAGAGGGGGGGTCACTTTGGGGGGTTGATGGGTGATCGATCACGCCAGCCTGCCAGCTGCTGTTGTTGTTGGCGTTGTTACTGTAAGGAAAATGTTTGTTGGATCTTTTGACTTTGCACATTATTTTCATTAGCTAACAGGTGCATAACCTTGCGACTTAGCCCGCCCAGCCGTGCTTTTCGATGTCGCCTGCCGCTCGATCTGGACTTGAGTTTGGGCTGAAGAAGTTCAGTTGACTTCTTCCAATGGCTTCCCCTACCCTGCCCTTCCCGAGCCTTCCTCGGACCTGGACTGCGGGATATTTCTTTATTAGGTTTTGGCCTGGCAAAGTGCCAAAGTCAAGCCCCTCAGGCTTCAGGGACACACGATGCTTCGATCGGATCAGTCCACGTCAACAACGCACGCAGCTTTTCAGCCGGGAACCCATTGGTAAGCACAAGCGGAGGCACAGGCAGGTAGCACAGCTTAGCACACTTTACGTACTGTAGGTAGGCATATATGCAGGATGGCGTGCTGCAAAGGGGCGGCAGAAAGGGGATGCTTCGGGTATGCCGCTTATAAAAACTTACAGTGTGTACCTACATATGTCTCTGCCCGGTTCTGGAAGCCCGCCACATAGACACATCGAAACTGAAGCAGCCAGCAGAAAGAAGAAACAAAAGGAAAAAAAGAAAAGGGCAAGGCTTGAGAGTTGGGATCCAATCAAGGCTCTGGCGGCATTGGGCTCTTCAGCACGCCATTGAGGATTTGGCTGGTGCTAAAACAGTCCGGGTTAGCGATTGAGCATAGCCTAGCGCTATTACTACGACGTGAACTCTCTCTCAGACCTCCGGACCCCGATTTCGTCTGGATGTTTATTATTGGCGTCATTTCACCCGCAGCTCAATGGGTAATTTCTCCTATGCAAAGTTTGAAGAATTTTTCCCTCTCGTCTGTTCTCTTCATCTTGTCATGCCAACCAATCGCTAAGTTTGGGCGGTGTTAAATTCCCTGGCGGGGTCCGCGGTACGGGAATGCTCTGGACATGAAATTTCACACAATTAGCCAGCCTGCCTGGTACCTTAGGTAAACTCATCTCATCTCATCTGAGCGCTGCATACAGGCACTGTCTGACTGTCAACTCGGGCGTTTTGGGACGCGCACTGCATGGTCTAATGTTCCCTTGACCGAACCAAGGCAACCTTCTCTCCAATCGCAGCCATTGGCAGAAAATTTTCACCTCGTCTTCGGGTCTCCCTCATTTGCCGCCGCCGTCGACACTTGAGTCTTGACACCGGTAGCCTGTAGGGCCCAGGGGGAGGTGTGCTCCCAGTAAGGACCTCGCTTGGGCTTTGACACTCGCTGCCTTTCTGTTTATTTTTGCCGCTGAGAGGCGCTTACATGGATTGCACATAACGAACGACTTCAATACATGGTGCAATGCCTACCTACATGCTAGCCTACTGCTGCTTGCTGCATCCTCCCAATGCTGTGTGCAACTGATTGTTGCATGAGGCATTGCCGGGCGCCGATCAGCGTTCTCTGCCCAGAAAGTCGCTCAGAACAAAGGAAAGACTGTCGCAGTCTCGTCCCGTCACTGCTATGCGCCGATCCCTCCCGCCGAATACGACACCAATTGCGCAATATGTTTCTGCTGCATGTCGACGGAGCAGCAGAGAGGGATGACGACGGCGCCTTCCAGGGACTATGCGCGACGGACGTCGTCGGCGCTACGGACTTTGTTTCGCCCGCCAGCCCTAAACAGTAGGACATCAAGGTCAGCGCTAGAACGTCAGAGGCTTTGCTGTCCTCAAACGATCGATGATTGTTTTATGCCTCCCTCCCTCACCTCACCGGCCCACCGTAGAGTGATGCCGGCATGCACACAAGCACACACTGCAGTCAGTCGTTTGTGACCGACCCCGCCCGGGTAAGCAACACGCAGCACGCAGCACTTGAGTCTCAAGAGGGATCCCGACTCAAGCCCAGTGGATCATCAATTGGAAACAACGGGGAGTGCCGCGAGAGAGGTGAGAGGTACGCATGGAGTCTGATGCAACAACGGACAAACGAGAGGATCCCTCGCAAGGAGCGATGCGACTCGGCTCGTCGTCCCTCGCTAACATCTAGAACCCCGAGATGTAAGTGCACACGTCGTCGTCGACGGTTCGAGGTAACCCATCTTCATGCAGCATGGTTTGATTTGCAAATTCCCGAAAGGCCCTGCTGCATCGCCATTGCCCTGTCGCCCTGTATCCATAATCGATCGCAGGATGGCTCGGGTTAACCAACAAGTTGATTGTTGGTTTCACTTGGGGGTTGAGGGCCCAATGGGATGCTGAGGCGCCCATTACATAAGGTGCATAAGGCTCTGTATTGACCGGGTTTGTTAATAATAGGAGTCGGATAATTCTTGCTAGACCCCTGATCTGCCGGGGACTGCCCTGTCGGTTTCGCGATCAGTCCCGCTCCCGCTGTGGGCTTACTGGACTTTGTACAGTTACAGCGGTGTTGGATCTCGATGGAGGATCGTCCAGCAGCAAACACCCTCCAAGCTACCAAATGCCATCTACCGGATCCGTCCAAACAAAACATCGTACCATTCTCATTGCTTCTGATCCCATCCAGGTATTGAATTTGCTGCATCCAGTGATCCACTGTCCAAGCAGGCAAAGGGGTAAAGTTTTTCCCGTCGCGACAACAGCAAGCGACGTCAATTGGGAGAGCAAGCAAGCCATAGGACAGGCTGGTATGTATCACACTGCATGTCTTCCGATATGACATGTCCGTGCTAGACGAGAACGAGTGACAAGCAATGCAATGCAACCGAATTTTCCGTGTTGGTTGGCGTAGGCATTGACTTTGAATGCGGACGGCGCCGGCGCCACCTCTTCTTCATCGTCGCTGTCAGTCAAGCCATTCCAGAGCACCGTTTCCACGCCGGTTTCCGCGGATGTACCGTACCAATGCCTGGACGCCCTTTGCTGGGGCGCCACGGGTCTCATCAATTAGTGGCACCACGAACCTCTCTGTGCAACACTTGGCTAAGCCTCTTTTCTTTCTCTGCTTCCGGGCACTGTGCTTACATAGCAGTCGCAGTCGGGAAGCTGCAACAAAAAGAAACACGCAAAACGCCCACGAGAGTGGCTTGCGTCCATCTATTATACGACGCTTCCAACGTGTCAGCCACGGAATTCCACCCAGGGACATCCAGAACCCACTCGGCCGAGCTGGTGAGGCATTCCAAAGAGGCAGAGAAGGGAGCATTCTCACCACGCTTCCCACATTGTCTCAGCGCCATACGAAACATTGGTGATGGCCGACGACGCCTTGGCGTCATTTTCTTTGCTTGTTGGTATACTCGATCGCATGCCTTACCTGCTTACCTTTCTACACCGTAGACGTCGCCTATGCCAAGCTCGGAAAGCTCTCGTTGCTTCTTACCCGTGCAACTTCGGTGGGTCTCTCGGTTCAAGACAACTCGCTAGCACAGCATCGTGGAAGCGCACCTGGGGCTTTGCCAAGGCCGACGACGATTCTCTACATACATGCTCTGTTTCTGGCATCAATGTGTCGACTGAATGCTGAATCCATGTTGTGCAACTGCCTAGTTGTCACCATTGTAGAGGACAGACAGGTGCCACCAGGATCTCACGGTATCACTTGATCTAGAACACTACCAATTACGGAGACCCAAGGGAGCCACTGCTGGTCTCAGCCCGGCGCCGACTACCGAGAGGTGAGGCATCACCGCATTGTGTTTGTCCCTTCCAGAGCGACCTGACGCAAGGCACGAATAGTCGTAGGTAGTGCGCAGGAACCATCCATCTGCCTGACCGTACCTACAGTAGCTTCCACCTACAGTGATTCAGGGTGAAGAGATTTCCATCGTGGACTCCGAATTGTAGGAACGCATGATATTGGACTGGAGTAAGAGGAGTTAAGAGGCTGATGTGGAACCGGTAGTGAGGCGGAAGGCTGACCCGTACCAAAGTTGAGAGGCCGATTCCATCTTCCCCGAACAGACTACTGAATTCCAGAAGCTCACAGGTAACAACGCATTGATGCCTTGCGTGTCCACCGTCAACCATGCACCACCACAGCGCGCTCGACTTACAACGCAATGAGCTGAGGCGGCCTCAACCAGCTACCCTTGCGAAAGGGGGCGGTATTGTGTGGTTTTTTCCAACTTCTGGTTGTGCGTGGTCAGGCTAGATGCCAAGTGTCGGCGATGGTGTGACTAAAAGTATCCAACAACGAAGTGAGGTTTGTTTGAAAATTTTCTTCGTCTGTGAGTCTGCCCAGTCCTAGTTATCCTGTTTCTACCGGTTGCTCGCTATGCATTATAGTACGGCTATATTAATATGCCAGTCATCGTCGCCGTTGACCGGCCTGCCGGCTTTTTTTTTTCTGGGTACAGTATAGAGAGCGGTCCCACCATAGTGACTCAAATGGCCGTTTCAGCAAAGGTGGAAAAGAAAAATCCAATTCATCTCGAGTTTAGGCGAATAGGGAAGCCACCCGTCCCCTGGAATACTCCATTGTTTCTCCCTCCTTTGCTGTCATATCCTACACAGGGCTGCATTCCTAGCGATTCCACACATCGAACAGGTTGCTGGCGACCTTGTCCTGGTTCGCAACTCGTGGCAGCGTGGCAGCGTGGTTGGTGGCTCCTGGCCTTTTGGCTCTCTCCTGGCTCTCCTGGCTTGGCCGGGGCTGGGAGGAGCCAACAATCTTGATGAAAATGCCCGCCCGGATCGGATTCCGAGGTCCACACTGTGTGTATGTCCAGAAACGCAGGTACGAGTAATCGATGCGATGGATCTATCATATTACACACTGGAATTCCTTATTGTGTCTTTGACGGGAAACAAGTATCGTATTGTAAAGAGTGAGTGTTGAAAATTTTTCACCGTTGTGTTCAGAGCTTGGTCCACGTGGTACTACGTGCTTATGTTTCGGACAGATTATACAGATTCCCTTGGATCAAAATAGAACCAGCCAGTGGCATCCGCGACGTGTGAAGTGAGTACGTGCAAGTGCTCAGTGTTCTGTACTTAGCCGGGGCGGCCGCCAAAGGATCCCAGACAGGCTGAGACCTGACTCGGGATTAAGCATTTTTCGGACGTTGACACCACCCAAATAAGATAGATATCTAAGATGTGTACTGTGTGCAGCAGCGTGCTATATCGGGTGAGATCTGGTTCACCGAAACCGACTACATGCCTAACTAGAGAAGAATACCACCTTTGCTCTGATCCTCGTTAATTATTGCCATTGGGCGGCTGTTTCACCACGTACGATTCGATTTGGACAGTGTATAGTGGCATGCACGGCTTGGGGATTCTGGATTCTGGGAACTTGGGAGGGAACCACACATGGCTATAGGAACTCCCCCGAGATGGGGCACGATGGAGCCTCACGCTGGGCCTCGCACGCCCCGGCGTCCTCGTAGGACGGTAGGGAGAATGGGCTGGCATGTTCAATAGATCGACACCGTCTGGTGGAATAGGTACGTAGGGCGGCCCGTTCCCGAGTTCTGGCCCTATTTTTCTCGAGCGAGTGCTACGCGTAGTGGGAGAGTGCTATGTAACAGCAATCGCTACGGGTCCACGAGAGGAATAGCGGTCGAATGTTCTTGTCTCCAGCCTGAAGGGGCCTGACCGCCGGGCTTTACGGTAGCGGACGGGATACGTCGGGAAACGGGGGGAAACGGGGGAAATCAGTTTGTACGCTATTTGGCTATGTGAATGAATGCTACCACTGTCGCAATTTTTGTCCCATCCAGCAAGGCCGGGGCCGCATATGCAAATTTGCACAGTACGCCGCAAACAGGGCCAAGCAGTCCCATGCGTGTTTGGCAAACGTATAACAATTGCATCAAAATCAAAAACCTGCCGGCTGGTGGGGCTGGACATTCCGGTTTCAACCCGTCCATGTCCCTCTTATGACGTGAACAACTGCAAGGCGTCGAAGCCTTTGGCGAGGACGTCTTCCCCGCCCGCCATGGCAAACTCGTACTCGAGGTCCGGCTGGGCCTCCCGGTAGAGGGCGTGCTCCTCGCTGGCCATCTTGAAGTTGTACGCGGCCTCCTCGTCGCTGATGACGTTCTTCTTGAGGCCGTTGGCGGCGGCGGCCTCGACCTGCAGCTGGTGGCGGCAGCCGCGGTCGAGCAGGCCGAACATGAAGCCGGCCTCGTCGACGGTGGCGCCGACGGTCAGCAGGCCGTGGTTCATGAGGATGGCGCCCTTGTTGCGGGCGCCCAGGGCGTCGGCGATGCGCTCGCCCTCGTCGGCCGCGAAGACGATGCCGCCGTAGCTGGCGTAGACGGCGTGCGCGTCGTGGAAGTTGCAGATGTCCTGCGACAGCATGTCCAGCGGCCGCGCGAACACCGACCACGCCCGCCCGGCGTCCGTGTGCGCGTGGCAGATGGCGTGGATGTCCCCGGGCCGGCGCTTGTGTATCGCCGAGTGGATCAGGTAGCCCGCCGCGTTGGCCGTCAGAGCGTTGGCCGGCTTGCCCCCGCCCACGATCTTGCCCGTCTCGATCTCCAGGCAGATCATGTGGCCCGCCGTCAGCAGGCCGAAGTGCACGCCCAGGGGGTTCATCCACATGTACCCGTGGTGCTCCGGGTCCCGCACCTATGTCGAGACGGCTGGCGTTAGCATTGCTCTTTTAGGATTACGAACCACATGTCCTATGGGGGTGGCCCATGGGGTAGCGTGCACTTGCGGCCACAAGACATGCTTAGAGGAATGCAATAGGTTCGACGTTGCTTACCGAGATGTGCCCGCTCTGGCCCTCGGTGAAGCCATGGCGCGCGAAGAAGCGGAAGGTCGCCGCCATGTGCACCAGGATGTGCTTCCGGTGCTCGGTGAACGATGGGAAGGTCGGTATGCCTAGTTTTCGAGCATTAGATCACATACTAGTCCACTACGTCGATAGATAACTTAGATCTCAGGAGGAGTAGTAATAAAACCATCGCAAGTGCCCCCGTTGGACAGGCCTGAACCTTAAAGACAGGAAAGATAAGTGAAGACATAGGTGTACCTGGCATCACCGCGCCATGGGAAATGGCCTCGAGTGGCGTCTGCTCCTTCTCAACGGTAGTCATTCCATTGTCTTTTACGTCGTCCGTCTTCTTGCTCTGGAGTACGGTTGGAGCAAGCTCCGAGATCGCTGACGGTGCCATAGCTAAGGGGTGGGCTGCTGAGACTAGAAACTAAATGTGCAATTCACCAAGTCTGAGGGGTGAGAACTGGACGGCTATCCAAAATGTTGTGAGATGAAGATGAGACAGCAACGGTGCTCTGTTGGACTCGCCCGACCCTTATCTCTTATTAGATGCTGAGGGGCTGAAGCAGGCATCCCGACGCCACTACCGGCTGGTTATCGGAGCCGGATCCTGCCGCTCTTAGCCGGCCCGGTGTCGGGTGTGATCCGACACGGCGATCAACATGGATATTACAACCTCTTACAAATCTATGAGACTGTCCAGAGACTAGAAGTGACGTTCGCAAGACTCCAAAACAACAGCCTTTAGGCCCTCAACACTCATAACACTTCAACGGAACAATTAAGTGTGATGAAGATCCAAGTAAACGGCATATAAATGTAATAGTTCGATTACTTAAGTATTTCGTAGCCGTTATCTAGTTGTGTTGGTTCCCGGCTGTCGGCGAGTCTGGCTTTTTGATTAGTCCGGTGACCTATCGATGCCAATGTCCCTGCTGCGGAGACCTTAGATGGATGAATCGTCAGCCTAGAAGACAGTTTATCTATCATAACAGAATAGGCATAAGACATCCTGAATAATCAATAGCTGCGAAAATGGAAGCGCATCAATGCCGATTTGGCCAAGATTGATGGGACGAACATATTGCCTCAATGCAAAGGTCTGGCCAAATTGACGCTGAATTGTACTGATATTCGCACTTCGAAATTTCAAAGCTACTTTCATGCATGATACCATACAGTTAGTGACGTGAGTGGCATATTCCTGTGACAGATTCTGGGGAGAGAATGGGTGATGGGCTTTGATTATATACAACTTGAACTTCCCCGCCCCCACCATGAGATGCCAGCGCACGGACCAAAAAAGATACATGGCATACACGCCTGCACACAGCAAGGTAAGGTACCAGGCAGAAAAACAGGCGGTAAAACTGTTTCTCCAGCAGCTGCTTGATGATAGCTCTGCCAAAAGTTTTTGTGGAAGTCAACAGAAGGCCGACAGGAGGACAGTCATTTCAGCGAACATCGACCCTCCAGCCCCTCACTTGGTATTTTCGAGCTTCTATCGAGAATCCACGACTGCTGAACCACCATCGACTTCCCCAGCGCCCGTGAAACAGCGCCGCTCAAGATGCAGGCCCCGGTTGTTGTTATGAGTGAGCCCCTCCATAAGCTAGGACCCTGATATCTCCTGGACATTTGCAGTAAGGCAGGACTGACGACGACGAACTCGCTAGACACCCAGAGTGGTGAGAGGCAGACTGGCCGCAAGGCTCAGATGTCTAACATCGCTGCTGCCAAGATGTACGTTACTGTTTTTATTTAATTCTCGACTCGACCCGACTGACAGACCCCCGCAGCGTCGCCGATATCATTCGATCATGTCTGGGCCCGAAAGCCATGCTCAAGATGTTGTTAGATCCCATGGGCGGCATCGTACTCACGAACGACGGCCATGCTATCCTACGAGAGATCGAAGTTTCCCACCCCGCCGCAAAGAGCATGATCGAGCTCAGCCGGACACAAGACGAGGAGGTCGGCGATGGTACAACAACGGTTATTGTTCTGGGTAGGAGACCCATATCTTGAAAAATTGACAACCCGTACTGATGATGAAATAGCTGGCGAGATTCTTGCCCAGTCTCTCCCCCAGCTGGAGCGCAACATCCACCCCGTTGTTATCATTTCGGCATTCAAGCGGGCCCTGAAGGACGCCCTCGAGATCATCGACGAGATCTCTCTCCCTGTTGATATCAACGACGACGAGGCCATGAACAACCTGATTTCGACCTCCATCGGCACCAAGTTTGTGTCAAGATGGTCCGACCTTATGTGCAAGTTGGCCCTGACTGCCGTGCGGACGGTTACGTGGGAGGCAAACGGCAAGCGCGAAGTCGACATCAAGCGGTATGCACGCGTGGAAAAGGTGCCGGGTGGCGAGATCGAGGACAGCTGTGTCCTGGACGGAGTCATGCTGAACAAAGATATCACACATCCCAACATGCGCCGCAAGATCGAGAACCCCAGAATCGTGCTGCTCGATTGCCCGCTGGAGTACAAGAAGGGCGAGTCGCAAACCCAGATCGAAGTCAGCAAGGAAGAGGACTGGAACCGAATTCTGCAGATCGAGGAGGAGCAAATCAAGGCCATGTGTGATGCCATTTTGGCCGTGAAGCCAGACATCGTCATCACGGAGAAGGGTGTGTCTGATCTGGCGCAGCACTACTTCGTCAAGGCCAACGTCACAGCGATCCGACGAGTGCGAAAGACGGACAACAACAGAATAGCCCGTGCAACCGGCGCCACTATTGTCAACCGTGCTGAGGATCTCCAGGAGTCTGATGTTGGAACCCAGTGCGGTCTCTTTGAGATCGAGAAGATTGGCGACGAGTACTTCACATTCCTGACCAAGTGCAAATCGCCCAAGGCCTGCACGATCTTGCTGCGTGGACCTTCCAAGGACATCCTGAACGAGATCGAGCGAAACTTGCAGGATGCCATGGGAGTGGCCCGTAACGTTATGTTCCAACCGAGATTGTCACCGGGTGGTGGTGCCACCGAAATGGCTGTCTCCGTCCGGTTGAACCAGCTGGCGAAGGGCATTGAGGGTGTGCAGCAGTGGCCGTATAAGGCTGTGGCAGATGCTCTCGAGGTCATTCCCCGTACTCTGATCCAGAACTCCGGTGCCAGCCCCGTCAGGGTGCTCACTGAGCTGCGTGCGAAGCATGCTGAGGGTAACACCACATGGGGCATCAACGGCGAGGCCGGTACCCTTGTCGACATGAAGGAATACGGTATCTGGGAGCCTGAAGCTATCAAACTGCAGAGCATCAAGACAGCTGTCGAGGTAAGTTCCCATTGCAAAACTCTCATATATACACATACTCGTTCAAGCTAACGTATTCGCATAGTCTGCCTGCCTATTGTTGAGGGTAGACGACATCTGCAGTGCCAAGAAGGCGCAGCAAGTTGGCGCTGGTATGGGCGGAGGCGATGAATAAACCGTTTAGAGGCGTTGAAGGCTGGCCATAAAAGAGTCATTACATATACCTGTACCAACATCTGGTTCTGACAAAGTTCTAATGAGATAGATGAATATGACGGCTCTGCAGCCAACCCTGATGCACTCCAAGGCTTTTAAGTGGATTGGGATTTACCATGATATCTTCCGTATTGTGCCAACAGGCTGTAATGACTCCTGTGGTTCTCATTATTATTTATCATACAAAATGAGCTCTCTCTTGCCTGCCCATGGGGTATCTCTTTTTTTCCCGCAATTATAATTAATCCTCCTCGATGACGATGCCCTGCGGCTCCTGAGTTGCGTCAGCCGGCGCATCTTTAACATCGGTGTCGCCATCATCGTCTCCCTTATTGACCACGATGCGCGGCCCCTTGTTCACACCACCATTGGTCGCTGTCGTTGCCGTAGAGCTCTTCGCCGGGCCGACCTTGTCCTTGGCCTTGGCCTTGCGAGCCTTCATCTTCTCGCGCTTCTCGCGGTTGCGGCGCGTCTTCTCCTCGTCGCGGCGCTCGAGCTCCTCGCGGGTCTTCTCGAACTCCTCGGTCGCCTTCTCGAGCCGCACCTCCTCGTCCATTAGCCGCAGCCGCTCGTACTCGCGCCGCCGGCTCGCCTTGTACACGTGGAACTCGCCGGAGCCCGCGCCGGCCGAGGACCCCTGCACGTTAGTCACGATCTCGGGCGGGGGCGCGAGGCCGTTGCGCGACGAGCGGTCCGAGGGCAGCCGGATCTCCTGGTCGGGGCGCGCGAACAGGGCGTCCAGGGTCGCGGCCTGCTCCGACACGGGCGTCAGGGCGCGCTTTTTCGTCGGGCGCTTTGAGCGCGGGTCCGCCGAGGTCGGGACGGATTCGGGGCCTTCGCCGGACATGGCGGCGGTGCGGTTGTATTTCTTTCTGCCTAACCGAGGTTTGTTGGCTAGTTGGCTGGTTGCCCGTGGCGTTGGTGATCAGATGCGTTTTGATGGATGTTTGTTGGATGCAAGCTGCAACGCTGCAGTGACCACGGCGGAATGAAACCCGCGCGCGCTTATCTCCGGGGAGTATGATTCGATACCGAGGGGATGTATGGTGTTTAACCGCCGAGTGATGGAGCAAGGGATCAATCTAATGATACGATATTATGTGAATTTCATGTGAGATGGATGTCACCATGCGAAAATGGTACGATAAGGCTGAGAGGCTGATGGCTGATGGGCTCCAGATTTCGCAATCGTGGGTGGAACCCCACGCTGTTGGATCGTCAGCCTCACCAAACTTTTTGGTTGGAGGTCCCTTTTTCCCATGCTGCAGCTGCAGGACGGGCAGACGGGATTTGTAACGTGAACACCTGGTTCGTCAGATGCGGCCGGCAGCAGGGGTTGTTGGTACTGATTGGGTGTTTAGTGCCATTCAGCGCCTAACGTGCTGAAGCTCTGCCGGGCAGATGGGCCGCTAAACACCCTGATAGCCGTCAAACGCCGCCGATAAGCCAATGATCAAACGGCTGACCCCTCCAGAAAACTGCCCGATAAGGTGCTGAGGGTGGGAAGCGTTACAAGGGGCAAATTCAGGGAGGGGTGCTGGGCGCGAGAAGGGCGCAGGAGGGACCGAGAGTCTGGCATATGAAACCCTCAGCGTTTGCTCAACAAGCTGGAAGTCTGCCTTTCCGTTTCCCTTCGCCGAAACAGAAACGCAAACTCTGAGGCCAGCTGTCAGGCCTTGAGAAAAGCGACACTTTGCATTTGCTCCCAAGACTTTCGAGCCCAAATATAGATTCAACTAGTTGCTATTTCTATCCATATCCTTGCCTTGCCTTGCCTTGCCTTGCCTTGCATACGGCCTCCAAGACCCAATATCAAAAACCAATATTATCTGTGACTCAGACTCAGACTCAGCGGCTTGCTTCTGTTCTTGCTTCTGTTCAGTTTAGTTTCCAACCTGACTTTCGAGAAACTTAATTTTGAGTGACAGCCAGCAACTCGAGCCCATTATCGACGGGAAAAAAAAATCTCAGGTATCACTGTACGCCCAACTTGCCATACAAGGGTCTACCCCACGCGACCACGCCAACACCGTTCACACAATTCTGAGACATCACATACACCAAGGTGAGGCCACAATATGGGACGACCACGCCTCATCATCCTGATTCGACACGCTCAGTCGGAGGGCAACAGTAAGTAATATCCGTCCATTTCAGCACATGTCCACTGCGCCGCATCCAGATATCTGACCGCGATTGTACAGAAAACAGAGAGATACACCAAAGCATCCCCGACCACCGCGTGAAGCTCACAACCGAAGGATGGACCCAAGCGCACGAAGCCGGCCGCCGGCTGCGGTCGCTGCTTCGTGCCGACGACACCGTGCAGTTCTTCACCTCGCCCTACCGACGTACGCGCGAGACCACTGAGGGCATCCTGACGACGCTGACCGCCGACGACCCGGGCCCCTCGCCGTTCAAGCGCAACTCGATCAAGGTCTACGAAGAGCCCAGGCTGCGCGAACAAGATTTTGGCAACTTCCAGCCGTGCAGCGCCGAGATGGAGCGCATGTGGCAAGAACGCGCCGACTACGGCCACTTCTTCTACCGCATCCCCAACGGCGAGAGCGCCGCCGATGCGTACGATCGTGTCTCGGGCTTCAACGAGTCGCTCTGGCGCCAGTTTGGTGAAGATGACTTCCCGAGCGTCTGTGTCCTTGTCACGCACGGTCTGATGAGCCGTGTTTTTCTGATGAAGTGGTATCACTTCAGCGTCGAATATTTCGAGGATCTGCGCAACGTGAACCACTGCGAGTTCCTTGTTATGAAGAAGCAAGAGGAGTCCGGTAAATACCTACTGGAGAACAAATTGCGCACCTGGTCCGAACTACGCCGGGAAAGGGCAGCTCTAAAGGCCAAGGAAGATGCGGATCGTGAGTCCGTCCGGGAGGAAGGCGCCGTGCCAGCCAAAGACGCCAGTAAGGCCGCGGAGGGCCACGTCTCGGCGCCGGCCGTTCAGCGTCGTTGGGGCGGTTGCCCGGAGGGTTGTAGCCATGGTCAGCACTTTAAGATACGGCGAGACCTGGCAGAGTTACGCCTTGTGGATGAGAAGAGCGCTGCTCAAGCTAGCGCAACGCCTGCCAACTCGAACGGCACCAACGGCCTTCGCGGCACGATTGCCAGCCGGCGAACCAACTCCATCAGACGTCCTAACAACTCGGATGATGACTCGGATGATCCTCGTGGGCTGATAGCACCCTCTATCGACGTTACCAGGGCTCGTGAAGACGTAGTGTCCTCGCCCGACGGCACCCCATCATTCATTACTGTGGAGGATCGTTTGCGCTACGCCCTGAAGTCTCCTTCCAACAAGTCCATCTCCAACAAGCCTATTCACTTGCTTCACATCGGTCGCGACTTCGGCGGCACGCACTCTGGTGCTAACAGCGATGCCGAGATGAGCGAAGATGATGCTCGAAAGCGGTTGGCCGATCGAGCTGCGCGGGTCAAGGAGGGTAAAGAGACCACCAACGGCATTAACGGCGCAAGCAAAGTCGAGAAATCCGAAAAGACCGACGGCAAACAATCGAACACCAACGGGTCTGGCCGTCAGGCGCACATCAATAGGCTTGGTGATGCCCCAACACCGGCAACGTCTTCAGACCACGGCAGTGAGGATGGCGGCGATGAGCGAGAAAAGGATGACGATGCTTCCGATCAGCGAGAGAAGGACGAGGACCTGGAAAAGGCGGAGAAGGAAGACAAGAGTTTCAGAGGCAGTGTACTATAAGGGTGTACACAGTCTCGGGTTCCGGGAATGGGCGGGCAACGAACGAGATACGAAGACGATTCAAATGAGGTTCAATGATTGAGCTGGTGATGACGCTTTCTATTTCGGATTGGTGTTTACGCATCGCATAGGTAAATTGGTGCGCCTCTTGCTGTTTCCGTAGGATATACCCAATACAGTATGTTCATGATCTATTTATATGAGTTCATTCAGTTTTTACTTGTTGTTACTGCCCTTGGTACGTTTCCGTGAAGGCCGAGATAGTCTCGGCCGAAACGCCTGCTGGGGTGTGTGGAGTTTGCTTCTTCCCCTATCTTTCTCCGTCTCACTCTACGGCTGCATTGAGGGAAAGCAATATGAGGACGAGGATGGCCGAACAGGGACCATTTTTGGATTTTCTGACAGCCAATATAATCAGTTACTATCGATCTTGAATACCTTTCTTTTTTTACGTACCCCCATGTGATATGGACAATGACATGGCAAACTCGTAGCCACCAATGCTCATCTTCAACGGATATCACTTGACGGATAGACGTGCATCCACAGCTTTCTATGCGCAATTTCTCTCGCAGCATCCGCGACATTGGTGTCTATATGTGAGCGGCCATGTTTACCATGTGACTCCGTACCCAGGACCAAGCTACTGTAAAGGCTTCAGACGCTGTTTGGCTGGTTGCCCTTCATACGGCATAATGTGATATCAAAATATCTCCAGCAGGCTTTGGTGCCCATTCACATCATAAAGGATTTCGGTTTACTACGTTCATTACTGCTGGCCTGGCCTGCTGGTCGGGTGTGTCTATTCCTCATGCCTGTGTTATGACATCGTGGCAGACTACCAGATTGGACTCTCTGCTCTCTCCTCACGATCCGTGTAGTCAGTCATGCTTATGAGTGTGATGGGAGTAGCATGGTAGTGCTTTCAAGATGGCTTGGGAAGACGGCAACATCATTGACTTGGCTCTGGAAACCTGCATTGTACCGTGTGTCGGCCGGTTCGAAGCTGGTTTGGTGGATTGGGAGGAAGTGGAGGGCAACTTTTGAACGGCGTAGTGCGCAAGATAGGGGGAGAGGCAGCCATAACCACCTAGTAGGTCTACCATCCTAGGAGGTTTGGTTAGCATGGCAGGCCCTATAGGATCGATTTTACCCGGGAAGCAATAGGTGACCTGAAGGTGAAGGAGAGGTGATTGTTGTGTGGCTTCAATAGGTACCCCATGTACGTACCTCAACTGTATTCAATGCCACTGAGCTTCCTGTCCCTCACCAGCAGTCAAAACATCTTGGTGGGTTGCTGGAAAATAATTCCCAACTTGTGTTTCCCTTTCACAACAACGAAACCGCAAAGCTTTTCACAACTGCCTCGAGCAAGTCTGAATCTTTGATCGCTTTCGTTTACACGCATCTCGCTGAAGAAGCCTGTTAATCCTTACGCTGTTTCGATTTGATCGTTACGAGAACCCGTTCGATTTCACCTACTTCTTCGCCTCATTTCACTCCTCTCCTGCGATTTCTTTACAGATTTCAGCATCACCCACACCTTGTTTTATTTTTCATCCATCTGAACCAGCATCTACCATCGCCATTGCTGACAGCATTAACAATGCCACGCAAAGAGCTTAGATCTGGGAAGACATACGGCGTCGCCTCCCCGGTGACCGCCACAGCAACGGCCAGCGCCAGCTCGGCCAACGAATGTAAGTTTGATTCATGTCTGCAGAAATGTAGGCTGTTTGTTTTTGGTGAGTGCCAACTAATAGCAAATGTAGCCGAGGAGAATGTTGCCGGTCCCTCTGTCACCACCAGTACCGCAACTACTGCTGCCACCAGCTCTCCTGCCGTCCACACTTCTCCTGCTGTCTCCCCTCCTCGCTCTCCTGCCTTACCCAATCCTACCGCCGTCCCCAGCACTCCCACAGCTGCTACTCCTGCTCCGGGATGGGACGAGCCGGTCCCGGACATGTCGAGTCTCCCCCCGACGCCCAACAGCTCGCGCCGCGAGAAGCGACGCCGGGACTTTAGAAAGGATGGGGACGACTACGAGAGAGAGGAGGATGACCCAGAGCATGGCACCGCTCTGGCCGCCGCCCGTCGTGGCAAGAGAATTTGTGTAGAGGATGAAGGTGCAGAGGGTGAAGAGATCTCTCAACGAGCAGTTCCTGCTACCTCCACCCCGAACACCACTTACGCCGTCAACTCCGCCGCTGCTGCCAACGCCGCCGAAGCCAAAAGGCCGAAACTTCTCGTGGGGGCCACCCCGGCCATCACTGGTCCCGTCGATCCCGCCATTGCTGCTGCCGTTGCCGCCAAAACCGGAAAGCCGAAACTTTTGCCTTTGAAGACAAACAAGGATCGCCGACCAAACGGAGGCAAGCCACGCCGATCCCCCGACAAAGACAACCAGAACTTGCCTCATTCTCGAAAACGGTCGGGAGATCGGACCAAGACGGATCTTCTCCGTGCTGGGCTCCGTACCGGAACTTTCCCCACTCGCAGGACGGGGCCCGCGGCAAAGCCCGCGGCAAAGCCCGCTGGAGATGACCTCCCCGCCAAGCAGCCGGCGTCTCAGCCCGGACCTTCGCGTGACGCTGCCGGTGCCGCCCCTCAGCCCGGACCCTCGCGTGATGCTGCCGGCGCCGCCCCTCAGCCCGGACCTTCAAGTGACGCTGCCGGCGCCGCCCCTCAGCCTGAATCTTCTCGTGACGCTGCCGGTGCAGTCCCTCAGCCTGGTTCCTCTCGTGATGCTGCCGGCGCAGACCCTCAACCCGATACCAATTCGCGCGAGCATTGGATGTCGAGGGGCTTGGATCTCGATGAGTTCGAGCAGTTGCGAGACTTCTGGGCCCACAAAGAGCGGCGACGCCAGCTGCAACCTATGTCCTCCAAGTTCCGCGCCAGCGGCAACACCAGAACAGGCGGCCCTCGCGATGCCTTGCTGGAAACCGTGCGCCAGCGGGAGCGGGAGCGGGAGCGGGAGCGAGAGCGGTTGAGGGACTCGGCTCTTTCTCAGCTGCAGCGGCTGCAGCGCCGACCTGGCTTTCTCCGTCGCATTGTTCAAGCCGGACAGCGCGCGGTTCGATCCCGCTTTTACGCCATTCGGAACAGAGTCGCGGCTTATTTACACGTCCGGTTCGAGGCATACCAGACAGAGCAGCGGTTGTACGAGGAGCGCCAGCAGGAGGAGCTCCGCCGACTACAAGAAGAACAGCAGCGACAGCAGGAGGAGTCGCGTCGGCAACAAGAAGCAGAAGAACAGGAACGAGAAGAACGGGAACGCCTGCAGGTGCGGATGGAAGAGCACCAGCGGCAAGACTATCAATGGTTTCAGCAGGATTGGCTTCGGCAGCAAGGCCACACCGACCTTCCTGCTGTTGCCCCTCCGCCTGCCGCTCCGAGGCCTCGGACGAACATGAACCCTCAAGGCGTCAATGGCTGCTACCATAACCCCAACTGGTCTGTGTCTGCCTCCACCAGCTCTGGGGGGTCATCACAAGGTGACCCGGCTAGACTGTGGAAATCGAGAAAACACCGTCGGAACTGCGAGCGTCGGCTCGACAACTTGCTGGGAAGAGTGCGAGGTCAATCATCTTCTGCTGCCTATATACAGCGTCATGAGGGTCAACCGAGCCAGCAGCCCCAACGCTCCCAACGGCGTCGCAGGAAAACTCGGCCTCGGACTCCTCAGGGGCATAACGGTCGATACTACTTACCCGACGATCTTGGCGATTCCTCCAGCGAAGAAGAAGACTCGATGCTTTCCCCTCCTTCCTCTTCTTCGGCTGCTCACGATCCGGTCTCGAACCACGCCCACTCTTCTCGTATCCCCTCTGCTTCTCCCGCGACCAACCAGCAACAGTCGCTCGATCCATTCGATCCTCAGATCCCCCAAGGGACTGATGGCAGGTTCTATGTTCCTGATTTCCCCGACAACTGGTCCGAAATTGATATTGCCATGGCCAGCCCCAATGACAACTCTGACTCCAGGAGTATTAGTAACGAATCTTTTTTCGGGACATATAATCGACAACAATAATTGTCTCGCCCACCTGGAGTCGCAGAAGGAAACACTTTGGGGTTCAATTCCCCTTGCGCCAGTCATTTATACACGCATACCATCACGACTGGGCTACTTACCCAACTTCATACCTGCAATCTGCGACTGCCAGGACCACGCCGTGTCGACCCTTCCATATTTAGTTCGACCCCAGCGTTTGCATACGCAATCAGACACGGCATATATGTTTACGAAAACAAGCATTTGGTACCAACTGAGCCAGCACTGCATGGCAAGCATTCTCTAACACACAAGACACTCACCCTATAAAGCTGTGGCTTTCATGCGAGCACGACTCTCGCACCAACACGACCAGTCTGGACCAGGTCAGCCCTCTCCAATATTGGTTCGATTCCAGCTTTCATGTATTTGTTTCACACTTGTGCCGACAGGGCCAAGCCCGTTTGGTGAGTCAGTGACAAGAAAACACCAGTCGCTATTGGACTATCATCATCTTTGGCTCGTCTGTTCCTGGTGGGTTCGATTCCCACACTACTTATCCAAGTATAGTCCTGGTCTTGCTATGCTGGTTCATTCCCAGCAGTTATACACATGTTGATTGTTTATCAGCTCGACCAGGCTAGTATCATGAACAGACACCGGAGAAGATGACTGTCCAAATGGCGACGGTATTCGAATCGCTGATTTGCTACACGAGCAAGGCCCTGTTGGTACTCGCTGTCTCAATTCTCATGAATAGCTGGCATCTGTTCCAGTATGCAGAGAGAAGCTTTCCAGGCTTTCCAGCTGGACCCAAGCGCTCGCACGAAAGAGAAACACCAGAGAGTACCAACACCGCATCCCCAGGGCAAAGCAAGAACATTGAGCAGACAAGACATTCCCGCTGCGAAGTACCATACGTGTTTCCTACCATGACTTTGGATAAGGGGGTTCAACCCTCTGGGCGGCTCGCCACCGTCTATATCATATGGTGCTTAGTTCTTCCCACCGCCGCCATCGTTCCTTATCTGGGTTCGATCCCCAGCATTTATCTACGCCTGGTCAGCACTGATCGATGCGCCGGCGGCAAGAACTACCAAAGTCAGAGACACTGCGATACGACACGACACGACACTCGCACACAACGCTCATTTTTATTGCCTCGCCATCTTGGGACCATGCACAACACCTCTCAACCTCCATTCTGTTGGACTACAATGTACATCTACACACTCCACAACAAAGCGCAAGGAGCGCTGTGTACTATGAAACGATTCACGATTTTTCTACGCAAGGACATTTTTTTACTTTCTTTTTGGCTGTTTGGCAAGGCGTTCAGGTTTTACACGACATGATTGTACGGATACACGATTTCTCTTCTCTTTCTTTTTTGGACAGGCACTTCAGAGCCTTCGAGTACGGCATGGCATGGCTCAGGATATACACAGCACACATTGTACGGATATCTGACTAGAACAAAAGAGAGAAGCGAGGGAAGAATAAAAAAACCAACCAAACTCAAAAAAAAAAAAAAAAAAAAAAAAAAAAGACGAAGGGCGGAGGACGAAGGGAAGGAGAAGGTGGAGAGAAGAAGGGGAAACGGATGGAGAGAGAAAAAAAAGAAGAACAAGCAGGCCTATTCCAGAACGAAGGCTTCATTTGCAGCAAGACGGTCGACGCTGCATACACCACTTGTACGGATACAATATCCATGTTTCAAAACAAGCCCTCCTCAGAGAAAGGAGGCCACCATCCATTGCTCCAGACCACGAAAAAGGAGCACTTCGAAGAGCCGGAGGCGACCAAGCAACTGCACCGCAAGTGCAACGACCCCGCCCAAACAAGACAAGGCGAGCCCGAGGGTCTGGACAGCGCCAGGGGAGTTCATCATCTCAATGAACTCAGTCGAGGACCCTAGGGCGAGAGAATGCCCTCAACCAGTCCACCAGGTTCGGCACGACTGCGGGAGCACAGAACACTCGAATTCGAAAAGTTACCCCGCAAAGAGCTGAGGGAAGCTCATGTGGGTGGACGCCAGATCCAGGCACGACTGCATGGATACAGAACATTGGAATTGGAAGACACCCCCTCTGAGAGCTGAAGGAAGCTCAGGATGGCGGAAGCGAGACCCAGGGCCAGGGAGGATCTCACACATGCCCATCGCACTTGGTACAGCAACCTACCTGTACGACTTTGAATTCGAAATGTCTGCACAAGCCCAGGCCCCCTTGGAGGACAGATGTTTCCTTCTGGCTACACCGAGATCCGGGACCAGGGAAAGGTCTCGCAACGACCCACCAACACCGCAGGAACTGCACCGGGTGAAAGAATAATTGTCCTTGGCCGAGCCTTCTTCAGAGAACAGGGGCCACACTCGCAGTACTGAGGGACAAGAGAATCCCATGTTGGTGGAGTCTCAAAGATGCATTATCGGCCGAGCCTTCCTCACAGAACTGGGGCCGCATTTCGAAGCACCCGAGTGAAAGAACCCGTGTTGGTGGCATCGAGAATTGGGATCAGGGAGGGCCTCTCAGAAACCCATCAGACTCGACAGAAGAGTTGTGCAGATACAAGAAGCTGTATCTTCCCCAGGCCGAGCCCTCCTTAAGGAACAGGGGCCGTTCAGATTCAAAAGACTCACCCTTGGCCGAGCCCTTCTCAGGAAACAGGGGCCACATCGCAGTACCGACAGAGAATCTGCGATGGTAGAATCGAGATATGGGACCAGGAAAGATCTCGCAACAAAACAGCCCCCCAGATTCGGCACAAGACTTGTGCGGATACAAAAAGATGTATCCTTGGCCGCGCCCTCCTCAGCGAACAGGGGCCACTCAGATACAAAAGACATACTCTCGGCCGAGCCTTCCATTGAGTACAGGGGCCGCATTCACAGTACCAAGGAGACAGGGAATTCATGTCACTGGGATCGAGATGCAGGAGATCAAGGAAAAGAAAAGATCTCACACAGTGCCATCGAGATTTGGTACATCATGCAGTTTTAAATAGAAGATTGGTAGAATTGGAATCGGTTCCCCCTTCAAAGGAGACGTGGTATATTTGGTATTCATGTCAATTGCAGACCATAAGAACAAGAAGATGACAACACAATCCCTCTCGCCCTCTCTCCATTCGACTGATGACTGACTGTGCGCCAAGCTCCCCCCATCTG
This sequence comes from Arthrinium phaeospermum, assembly GCA_006503535.1. NCBI lineage: Eukaryota > Fungi > Ascomycota > Sordariomycetes > Amphisphaeriales > Apiosporaceae > Arthrinium > Arthrinium phaeospermum. Next base: position 2,679,817 of record QYRS01000003.1, read on the forward strand.
AAATACAAGCAGCAGACCAACGACAACACAGGACAGCCGTTATTAAAACGATTCTATACTCGAGCACTCTGAAAAGTGTATGGGCTTCTTCTTCCCTGCCAGCCACAATATATGCAAATCCAGTTGTGACCGAGTAACCCGTCGCCCCAAGTAGACGCAATGCCTAAAACCAGTTGCCCCATCATGAAGAAATATCAAAATCCGAGGGCAAGGCTACCCTTCCAGTAGACCAACCAATATACCTGACCTAGCCCAGCCCCAGCCTTTCAGCCCCTGGAAGGACCTGCTAAATGTTCCGTGTCTAGTGACCCCCTCCCTCCCTAGGAGTATCCGTTGTAGAATCATACATACAGACACGCCATCTATGACCATGAAAACCACCCATGACTCCTTTGTATGGGCAATTCATATCAAAATCCAGCCGAGTCTTTATTAGACCAACGCTTCGCGTATAAGTGCAGAACCCTCTTTTTTTCGAGGGAGGCACATTTTGACAGAAAACGCCATGAAGATGCAGCAATGCTCGCCGAGGCTTTGTTGGGGTTGATGCAGTGCAAGCAGTAGCGAAAGTTATGAAATTGAAAAAGAAAGAAGGGAGAAAAGGAATCGAAGAAGAGGGTATCAGGGGGTTTAAAAGTATTTGGACATGGCAGTACTCAAGTCGGCGAAGTCGACAGGTTTCGTGACGTAGTCGCTAAAGCCCGCCGCCACACATTTCTCCTGGACGTCCGACATGACGTTTGCCGATAAAGCAATAATGGGGAGCTTGGTGTGCTTCCCCTCCTTCTCCCACTGGCGAATCTCGCGACAGGCCTGGTAGCCATCTTTCCGTGGCATGTGTAGATCGCACTGTAGTCATAATTGTCAGCCACAGAGGTCGGCTTTCTTGGAAGGCACCCGGGGTATCGTCCACTTACCAGAATCAGCGAATAAAAGCCAGGAGGGTGGGAGAAAACGGCTTCTGTACACTCGACACCGTCGGCAGCTATCTCTGCCACGATGCCGACCTTCTTCAGATACCTGACGAGCACTTTCTGGTTCACCGGGTTATCCTCGACAAGGAGGACTTTGTACCCCTTGTTGCCAATGCGCTTCTCAACGTCGAGAAGATTCTGCTTCTGTGTTTCCACCATCTGGAGAGCGCTTGACCGGTTTCTGTCGATGCTGAGATCTCGTGATTTCGCAGGATCGAAGACTGCAGCGAATCGAGATGGCTTGACGGGCTTGTAGACGAACGAGACCTTGTGGTCCGCTACAAGTTGCTGGTGGCCATTGTCGGAAATGAGTTTCAGTACCGACTGGCGCTGCATCGAATCGGTCAAGACCAAGATGGACGTGGTGTCGGCGGCTGTCGCCATTATCTTGCCGATGAAGGCAATGATTTCCTCTGGGGAGCCCAGGTTGAGAACAATGTGCGTGAAGATGACGGCCTCTTCGCCGCTGATCAATTTCTGCGCCTCTCCCACAGTAGCCAATGCTGTAATCTGGTGAGGGATATCCTTGGGCAGAGTCATCTCGATGTGTTTGACGGTTGCTTCCCGGCTGTAGGTTTGCGGACAGACGATGAGGATGGAGTACATCGGGGGCCGGAATTGTTCCAGGGGGCCAGCAAGATTGGTAATGCCAGGCGTTGACGAACCGCTTGGCGACAACCGTCCCGAAGGCATCTCCAATTTCATCTGCGACAGATCTTGCCCGCTTGCTTTGGCAGCCTCGCTGAAGTGGGTCAATCCCACGTTGACCGACGATACCGACGACCTGGCAGTTGCCTGAGAGGGCGCTGATTTGACAGAGGGATCCGAGCTCGCCGAGGAGTTCAGGGTAGGGGATCTTACGGCGGTCTCGGAACCAGGACTAGGAGATGCCTGAGAATCCGCTGCTACCTTGTCAAGCACCAGCGGCCGCACCGTCCGCGTGCTGCTATCTTCGGACGGTGGCGCCGCCGTCTCCGCCGTCTCCGTCGGCGGCGTAACGATGACATCTGGGTGATCTGTGTCGGTAGGGAGCCCGAAACGCGCGGAGAATGTGAAGGTGGATCCTTTGCCCGGTTCGGCGGTGCCGTCCATCTTGCCCCCGTGCAGTTCAACGAGCTGCCTGGAGATGACAAGGCCAAGGCCACTGCCACCGTGTTGACGAGTGCTGCTGCCGTCGATCTGGCTGAAGGGCTTGAAGATGAGCTCCGCTTCTTCCTTGGTGAAACCACGGCCTGTATCAACGATGGAGAACTCGAGCACAATCTCCGCGTCGCCCAAGTTCGTATTGTGATCAACGAGGACCTTGCAGCGACTGAAGACCTCCCCTTGCGCAGTGAATTTTATTGCATTGCCGATGACGTTGAGGAGCACCTGGCGGATGCGGACCTTGTCGCCCTTGACCCAGAACGGAACGTCCTCCTCAACCACGTAATTCAGTTCCAGTCTCTTTGCGATGGCCATTGTGGAGACCAATTCGTTAACATCCTCAATCAGTGACCGCGTGTGGAACCACTCAAAATTGAGCTTCATCATGCCCGCGTCCACCTTGGAAAGGTCGAGGATATCGTTGATAATCATGAGCAGACTGTTTGCGCTTGTCTGGATCGTGTTGGTATAGTCGCGCTGCTCCTCGTTGAGCACCGTGTCTTGCAAGAAGCTGACCATGCCAGAAATGCCAATCAGCGGTGTGCGGATCTCGTGAGACATGTTGCTGAGGAATCTGCTTTTGGACTCCATGGCCTCCTTCAACTTCTCTTCGAGAAGCTTGTGGTCGTTGATGTCGGTTGCCGATCCAAAGTACGAACTCTCCCCAGTGCCGAAGTCGATGGTATCGATCTCCACGCACCTGATGAGATGCCACCGGTATTCCCCGGACTTCGACCTTAACCGCAGTTCGGCCGTGTAAGAAAGCCGTCCGGTGCTATCAGTTGCAACCTTCACGATGCCCTGCTTCTTTGCAAGCTCACCGAGTCGACCCGCTGGCAAATCGTATGCGGAACTGCTGCTTGAGCTCGTGTTACGAGACAAGGTCCCGGGCCCGGGCTGCTTGGTCGGTGTGGACGTGAACTTCTCGGTTGGTATCCTACACTTAGCCAGGTCGTCTGGGTGAACATAGTCCATGAAACCGACGCCCATGGCGTCGTCGAAGCCTTGGCCGGTGTAGGACAGCCACTGCTGGTTGGCAAATGTGATACCATCCTCCTCAGTAGCCGTGAAAATGATCTGGGGTATCAGGTTGGCCAACAACCGATGCTTGGCCTCTGACGCCTCGACTTCTTCCTGGCGGGCGGCTCTGAGTTCCGCAATCTTTTGGTCGTGGATATCCATATAAGAGCCAATGTACTGGATGATCAAGCCTCTCTTGTCTTTTGAAGCAACAGCACGAGCTTGGTGCCATCGGTAAACGCCGTCGAAACGACGGATCCGGACAACATGGGCAAATGGGTCACCAGTGCGTAGAGCGGTAGTCCACTGCTGCAAATACATATCGCGATCTTCGGGGTGAAGACTACCCCATGGATCCATGACGAGGTCCGCAATAGTTTGTCCGCGATATGTAAGATATTTACTGTTGACCCACATGATTTCCCCGTTAACAGGCATGGCGACAAACACATGTGCAGGTAGAGAGTCCAGCATAAGCCCTTTCAGTCTGTCAGTCGGTGGGAGCATGCTGACTTGTGCCGTCGTGATAGTGTCCCGGCGTTGTAGCGATGGTGTCATTACCGAAGGAGTCTGGACCAAAGCCCCTGAAGGCAGGGACTGGAAGGTGGATGAGAACTCGGCCCCGTACGAGTGTAGTCTCGTGTGTTTGTGCGCAGCCTGATCCGACAGGCTCTGCGCCGCGATCTGCTTGACCAGCTCATCGGTGTCCTTCTGGGCCCCGCGTGTATCCTGCCTTGCCGCATCGTTCGCGGACACGGCGTTCTTCTTGAGCACACTCTGTAAGGTTTCTTCAGATCGACCAGTACTTTGACCACCGGCATCACTCTCTGTAACAGAAGGCGTGTCTGGCTGCACACTTCTCCAACTGCCTGTGCGACCTTGCGCTGCTAGAGAGAGCTCCTTGGGGCTCCTGTTAGATCGACTACTCTGGCCGGATATATTTTCTGCAGATGCAGTTGGTTTCGATGCCGACGCAAAGTAGCCGTCTGCCGCAAAGTTTCCTGGGCTTGTGCCAGTGGTGCGCCTCTCGACAACGAGGCCGAAAGATGTCGGGTCCCAATTGGGTGTACCACCAGGAGAACCAGCAGCACTGCGGGATGGGCCCGAGTCGCTGGGACTTGTCATACTTCCTGTGATTGATCTCTGTGAAGGATCTCCGGAGGGTGACCATGGCATGTGCGCAAACAGCAATGGATCTGCGATAGGTCGCCCATCTGGTCCAAGAGCCCCAAACCCAGAAGTGGTAGGTCTCTTGCGGTGGACACCGGCGAGTTCGGTTTCAAGATTGGAGTAATGACGACTAAGGGAGAACGACGTAGCCAGGTGAGGAGCCAGATGCTCTAGGGAGTTGCGAAGGTTGGATGGGTACGGTATCACTGGAGTCAGGATTGACAAGATCGCGATTGGGCTTTGTTGGTCCTTCTTTCGCGAGTCTGCCGAAGAAGGTCGTTCGGCAAAAGCATTGCCCTCTGAACTGGGATCGTCGCGGTGGCGCAGGCCCCCTTTTTGCTCTAGAGCAGAAGGGTCTAGCCTGAATGTTTGCGGGGCTGGCTTCGAGAGAAGTATGTGCTTAAGGGGGATGTGAAGAACGGTCCAGGCGTTGTCAACACCTATCGTTTCGGGGGCTTGGATATCTGTGTAATCGTGAGGGCTGGGGCCAGGGTTAAACGAGTCTTCATCCACCATAGCATCGGTGAAGAAGGGGTTTTCGGAGGGGTCAGCACGAACGGCTGGCGAAGGGGCTGGCGACTGCGACCAAGGGGAAGGAGGAGTCTGCTCGTATTCCTCATACTTCGGTGTTGGTGGCCGCGGCTCGTCGTCAATGTCTAGCACTGACATAACATTGGATATCTTGGACTTCTCTCGTGTCGCTGATCTACCGATTCGACCTCCCGTCCTTGGGTTGGCGGCGTTGCCAAGAAGAGAAGATAATTTGCTAGTAGAGCCAGCTCTTGTTGGTTTTTTGGGCTTCTTCTTCTCTTCTACTACGGGAGCCTTCTTTTCCGGTTGTTTTTCTTCTGTGATGGCATCAAGGTATGGGTAACTGCGAGTGAGCGCAATCACTTTGCCTCTCTCGATCACCCTTTGGATGCCGTTATGGTCAATCAGAGGATCGGCCTCCAGATCCAGCCCTTGCAAAACGGGCAGAACGCGCCCCTTGATCTCTGGACGGACCGCCAGAGGTGCTTCCCATGCCGGAAGGGGCGGTTGCTGTTCCTCTTCCGCATCATGCTCCTCGAGTGCCTCTTTGTTAAGCTGGGGTCGAGGGGAGGTCGGGGAAGCCCTCTTAGGGGTCGGGTAATAACTTTTACTGCGAGGCAACGCTGCCGGCCTCGAAGGAGGCGTCTGGCCTGCACTTCCAGAAGGCTGACCTTGGCGGGTATCCCGTTTATCTTCGTAGGAGGTAAATGAATGGCGGCTCAGCAACCCGGGACGCGTCTGCGTCTCCCTCCGCGATTGGAAGTCGGCAATCGAGGCCAGATCGGACACGTCTTCTCTACTGCTCGGTACCATGCTGCTCCCGCCTCGGCCCATATATCCCATACTGTAGCCGTCTCCTTCAAGGTTGTTGTATGTCGCCTTCTGACCCCAAGGCACATTCTCCAGGTCTGTTGAATCGGCTGGGATAGAAAGTGTCATCCGCTCGGCCTTGAAGTGCTCTTTCATTATCTGGACAACAGCACTCCACCAAGCATCCAAGCCCGGCTCAGCTGTGAGCATAAGAGCCAGCTCGTACAGATTCGGCGTGGGGAAGTCGAAGTTGTCCTGCATGATTGGAGTTGCGCCATATGGTTGGAAGGTCATGGCCGAAGCAGGTGTTGACGGGTCAGACCGCAACTGATCATGCATTGAAAAATTGTCGAACTGGTCTCCTGCCGCATTGAGTATGCTGGACTGGCCACTGAAGGCTCGATGCAATGCGGACGGAACATAGTTAGGCGTGGCCATCCTAGGAAACGGATACGACGGTGTTCGAGCTGCAATCCCAGGTGTAAAGGCAGGGGTCGTGCCGCCCCGGACGGTCTTATTCGACTCGGTGGATGCTGTTGGCAGATCCGAGCTGGAAGTAGATTCTGGGGTCGGGGAAATTGATATTTCCTCGCGTATGGGCGAGGGCGAGGGACGCTTCGCCTCCAAGTGTGCGAGATGGGGGCTCCGGGCCAACAGCTCGCGCCGCTCCAAGTCCCGTGCCAGGCGTTCTCGATACTGATTAATGATAGACTGGGAGTCTATAACTTCGGGAGAACCAGTCGCAATGCTGACCTCCTTTCCTTTCCTCTTCTTGGCTTCATCCAAAGACGGAAGGGCCTCTGCTAGTGAGGTGCTTCCGCCCAGTATATCATCTGTGTCGGTTCTCGAATCTGGTGTCTCCTGACCTTCCTTTGCATTGGGTCCGCCGCCACGCAAATGAAAGCCGGCGCCGTCGCTCGCCCTTTCAGAATCCGCTGTGCATTCGGAGTTGTCGGTTGTCGCCAATGACTGCCTGCGCGAGCTTAGCATGGCAGGTTCCTGGAGGAGATCATGTCCAGTTGCTATGTTCGAATTCTGGGTAGATGGCGGCTCGCCCTCCAGTTCCACATTTTTTACCGAGACGTCGCTGTTCAGAGAGTTGCCGTGACCGGTATCGAGCGCATTAGTAGGCTGTTGGGTCAAGTTAGAGGTTGGCATTGGCATTCCTCAAGTAGAAGCGCGCCCATGCACTTCGAGGATAGCGATAGGGATGCCGCATTCGCTAATAGGGAGATAGGAGTTTTTCAAGGGGTCCGTCGTGTGCCTATGCCGTAATCATGGCCAGTATTTGGCGGTGATGTCGAATGGCAATATTCGAAGAAGAGTTTGAGTGGATTGTGGGCGATTTCGCAAATTAGGCCTTGGATATAATGGGAGATGGCGGCGTGAGAGTCGGTTGCGTCGACGTAGAAAGCGAATGGACGAGTGTTGGTGGTGGTGGTGGTGGTGGTAGTGGTGGTGCGTATGTTGAGTTGAGCGTAGGTGTGCGTGTGTGAGTGTGTGCAGCAGTGTGTGTTGTGGTCGTTTCGTGGTTCAGGTTCGTTTCCGAATGACGTAGCCAGGCTTCTGATCTTTCTTTGGCAGGCAGCCCCCCGGAAAAGAAATCAGTGCTACAAGTCTGTACGTTACACAGGGAGGCCACTTTTTTTTCTGGTCAGGACGGAAACTGAGTCGTGTGGGATGGGAAGGCAAATGCGTGCATAAAGTACATACAGGCCGACGGTTGGGCAGACGAGACTACAGGGCAGCTAAAATCAAGAAAACAAAATCCGCATACCGGTCAATGGTAATTGAGCCCGGGCGAGGGTTACCTGTCCTTCTCTAGATCCAAGCAGATGCGAAAACAAGAACAGCCTCATCCTCTACTACCGACTTCTGCCAGGTACTTGCAATACCCGCTTGCACTTTTGGTTTGGGGTTACTCGCGATCAGGCCCGTCGCTAATCCTTTCCCCATCCACTAACCACGCCAGGTATCTGCTACCATGTACTTCACCATGTCTGTACATGTAATCACCCATGCAGCAAGAGGTGGTAGTGTAGCACCTATCTGGGCACTGGGCAGGGCCTAGGCATGTATCTGCATGTACATACGCGCCTGCGGATCTGGATTGAACAGAGTCGTCAGTGTCATTGAGCCTCCTATTCATCCTTGGTCTTGTGTTCGGGGAATGCCCAGGCCCCTCATGTATGCAGATGCGCATCTCTCGCCGTCGGTATCGCGCTGCTGTTTATCAACCACGTTTCTCTTGGTGCAAGTTCGTGGGCGATGCCCACAGTCTACCTACATCCCTCAGAGTACTCCAGTGTTGCATCGGCCTTGGTTGACTGGATTCTGAGCATGGCCGACCGTCCTAGCAGACCTATTCTGGTCGCTAGGGGTCAGCCACTAGCCTGCCATGCGATCCGGAAATGCCTTGGATTTGCTGCGCTACATGCTACCATGGGGCCAGCCAGGCATTATCACCCCATTCTATTGATATTTCCAGCAGGTCCGTGTTAGGACGCCGCCAGTTATGTAGCCAGTCTGTCTGCTGGCAGGATTGGGCGGCGGCACCAACGTTCGGTTCTAGCACAAAGCACCCAGCACCAGACAGATCACGATAAGTACCACTCGGGATGTTTCTTTTAATCGCCTCTTCCTGCAACAGGACACATTGTCCCTGATGAGCCTAACGACATACCCAACCTTCGGACCTTTTTTGAGAGCGGGATGCGGCTGGCTCGCTTCGCTAAGAGCTCCATGGTACTTGATTCCTATTTCATGCTCTATTTTATGCAGGGTCAAGAATGCCATTGGTGAATCAATGAGCGGTGCAGTCCGGACCGTCTTGATGTTGCCCTCGCTAGGCTGTCAGCAAGCGGCCGCAGCCACAGATTGCTGCAGCACGCCGGGGCTAGATTTTTCTTTCTCTTTGCAGTTGAGCTCAGCCGCCGTTGCCACTCTCGGTGCTCTGCCTACAGTCAGTTCTGAAATGGTCCGATGAGGCGGCACTTTGCAGGGCTCTCTTTGCTCTCGCATTGCTGTCCAAAGACCCCCTGATGCAACAGCGACAACGCTCTTTTCTTCTGTAGGGAGACGCTGGAGTTTATTTACTTATCTTCGTCTCATGCGCCAATGTAGCTTTCAACGTGGTCCCCGATCCTTGAGCCCCATCATCTAACGGTGTACCGGGATGGACCCAACCGACATTGACCCCGAACAAACTTTCTGGCAGTTCGTCCTTTTTTTCAGTCGACACATCTCGTGTTTTCCCTCCCCATAATCCAAGTTTTCTTTTTCAGGCATGAACCAGTGACCAAGGCTCGTAAAGAAAGCATGACCTCGCCCTCTCTTAGGCAATCGGGACAGCATGGCAGTGGTAGTCAATTTTGGTTCTTCTCATGCGGATACTACGGCAACGATGCCATAGCCCGCAGGCTGAAGCTGGGGGTCCTCCCCCCGACTGGTCGTCTAGAAGGACAACACCGCTCGAGTAAGGTGCTCTAAATGCTCATTCCTTGGCCGCCGGGCTTCACTTTCCTGCGGCGTGACTCGTCAGCGTATCCACCCGGAGCGGCCTGACTAGAATGTCCACGAGACTTCGAGAATTTAGCCCTCTCGAGTAGCGTCGCCCAATCCGTCGATAGCCACGATCCCAAAAGGGGGCCCGGCGCGTTCCCGAGGAAAAGAGTCGCCAAACCCAGCCGTGGAATGCCAATGAGAGCTCGTCGCTTAGGACGACGTTTTGCTGGCAATTGCTACTATCAGATCGTTCACCCTTTGGGCGCGGCGCGGCCGTATGGTTCCGCTCACGATGGCACGACAAAGGATTTTGTTTTCAATCTGTAGCATAGTCATTCTGCCGGCACAAATTCCGCGTCATCGCTGAGATGGCATCATGACGTGCATGTCATCTATATTCCCCTCTGTTTGGTGGGATGAATAGTCTTGGCGCCTGCCCGAGCCACGACTCTGAGTATGCTATCTGACATCAACGATAGATATATTGGACGGCATGCCATACAGTATCTGTCCCAAGATCTAGAGTGCAGACCGCATCGCGCGCAAATACCGATTGGTCCCGGCTGTCTGGGCTTGTAACACCATGATTTCAAAAGCCGTGCCTACTTCACAGCTCATGATTCCGACGGATGTGTCACGTCGTGGCTTTCTAGAGTTTATGAAATGCAACTACTCCGTACAGAGCACCGAACCTGTTTCGCGGCCGGATTTCAGGACCTATACCTGACCGCACCAATAAGGCGGCCAGTCGGACATAAAGTGCTGGATGCTACTTACATCGAGTGTGTGTTTCATTTTCAGCTCCGTCTGTACCGAAGCGAGGATATTGTTGACTCGCTCGGCCGGGTTGTTCAACCCCATTTTATCAAACACGTTACCTAGCTTACTTGGGAAAAAAGCACTGTCCATAGATCCGGCATTATCATATCGTACCATTTTGTCCTGCTGTGTGTGATATTCCAGTAGCGCTACTATCTTCCAAACGCCGAAGAGCTTCAAAACCCGAGCTCTCGATACTTATTAGACAGAGACAGAGACGAAGAAGTTGGCACCGCCGCTTTCTTGCGCCAACGACACCCGGCTAGTAGGTGCGCTAATCGGGGGCTTGCTTGCCCCCCCATTCTCGCGTGAGGGATCCAGTTTCTACCAGTTTGCGCCAGCCGCTCCAGAACGGGCTGTTGGTAAGCATTGGGCATTATTAGGTGAGTAAGTGCAATACGCAATGGATAGCTTCCAGGTCTAGGCCTCTTTTCTCTCTTCCTCTCTCCCTCTCCTTTTTTTTTCTTTTTTCTTTTCTTTTTTTTCAATCATCGGAGGTTGCTCGGATCCATGTTAGGACTAATCGCCGACGCCCCTTCGACAGGAAATTCGAAACAGCAGTAAGATTTCGAGTATTTGTATGTATGCATTGCCAACCCAGTTCGTGGCTTGTATACCAAGTACGGAGTACTAAACCCCCATTCTCATCCACAAAACCGGAGACCAACGGAACTGCATTCCGCAATCTTGGTACGGGTTAGTAAACGTACAGAGCACCATCGTTTACGTAAGCAGCGGTATTCAAATCCGATAGATAGGCTTCATCATCGGCATTGCCAATGGCTGTTCATAATAAGGAGGGATCGGCTCGAGGATGTGCGCTGGATAGGTCTTTAGGTATCTGAAAGAGTTGGGGTCTTGCGGAGATGGAAGTCCGTCTGCGGCCCAGCCCCTTATCAGCACCCGCTACTGTCGAAGCCGCCATTCTCTGAAGCTCCTTGAATAACGAACAAAGTTGCCGGTAATAACTCTGGAAAAGACTCGCATTATGAGATATCCTGCTTCATCAGACCCTCGTTTGTCAGTCAGGACGTAGTCTTGTCATTATAGCTAGCACCCGCAGCAATGCTTATAGAACCGGCACTGAGAGACCTATCGTTGTACAATGTATTACCCAAGGAGGAGGAGGAGGAGGAGGAGGAGGAGGAGCCCGGCTTACCCATAGCCCCGGTCCTCTCTTCCGGCCTGCAAGTCCGCGAAGCCGCCAGGGCCAAGACCTTGACGGCGCCGACATCGGGCCTCGCCTCCGGCTACCTGCAAGCAAACCTCATCGTGCTACCGTCACGCTACGCGGCCGACTTCCGTCTCCTTTGTGCCCGGAACCCGGTGCCGTGCCCCTTGATCGCCGAGTCCACCGCCCCCGGGCGATATGATTCCTTCAAGTCATGCCTAGCTGCTGCGCGGAATGTGCTGTCCGACAAAGACGAAGACGGCGGCGGCGATTGCGTCGACCTGCGCCACGACATACCGCGGTACATGGTGTACCGCGACTCGGAGCTCGTCCGGGCCGGGGCCCTGGATATCGAGGACGAGTGGGACGACGCCGACCACGTGGCCTTCCTGATCGGGTGCTCGTACAGCTTCGAGAGCGCGCTCGGCCTCGCGGGCCTTGCCCCGCGACACACGGTCCTGGGCCGAAACGTCCCCATGTACCGGACGCGGCTGCCGCTGTGTCCCGCGGGCGTGTTCACGGGCAGCACCTACGTCGTGTCGATGCGGCCGTACAGGCGGCGCGACGTCGAGCGCGTCCGGGACATCACGCGCGGCTACAGTGTGACCCACGGCGAGCCCGTCGCATGGGGCTGGGAGGCGGTACACAGTCTGGGGATACTGGACATCGACGCCCCTGAGTGGGGCGAGGCGCCCGTCACCGCCGACGGGAGACCCCTGGGCGGACTGCAGGGCTCGGGCGACCTCGACGAAGTTCCCGTCTTCTGGGCTTGCGGGGTGACGCCTCAGGAGGCCGTGATGAGGGCGAACATAAAGGGGACGGTAATGGCACATGCCCCTGGGCACATGCTACTATTGGACTGCAAGGACCACGACATAGTTGATACGTCATTTATCTATTAAAACCATGCGCTATCAAATTCCCACACATTTGTCGGGGCTGAGGAGAGGCCATCGTACGTCTTTGCGCGGTTCAATCCTACATCATACCTCTCAAATAAAAATCCACGCTCGACCAAATAGTCCAAGGGAGTGGAGTGAACCACTCATGTTTCTTCCTTCATTGTTGCCTGAGCTTTAGTATTGCACCGAAAGAGTACGTAGGTTAGCAGTTGTAACGGCAATGAGGCTACACACATACAGTTCAGGGATTGCGATCGACATACAGAAACGATATCCGGAGCATCATTCATGCAGTGCCTCCGTTTTCTAACGTCGGCCCAAAGACAGGATCCATCAGGAAGTCGTCAGTTAGCAGAATTCCCAATTCGGCATCAGATATATGCATGTTGGTGTCGTCCAGGCCTGTCGCATTTGCAGATCCGAAGTCCGCAAGGAAACCAAAGTCCAGAAGAGGATCTTGCGTTGACCCGTGTTCTTTTGCCCCTGAAATATCCATGGCCTGAACGACGCTCGTTTTTACTTCAACTATGCAGGGCCAAGTATGCTTGATCTTGTCCATTGCATCCAGTATGGTCTCCATGGATTTCGCGACGCTGGAGTCATCTGGAGGCAAGTCTTCCAGAGATATCCGCATGAGGACTGTGCCGGCGGCAACCGAAAGCGTGTGGACGAAATCTAGGGGCAAGGCCGAGTACTTGTAATAGCGAGAATAACTGCGAAGCAGTCGGATGATGGCATGTAGCGACTCGTAGCATATGTCTACGTCATCGCTTTTACCGATGCCTGGTCTGCCATAAAGATGCCTGGGCGGTCGGTGGAGAATGATCATGGCCGTATGGAAAACCATGCTAATATTGAGAATGTCAGTCTTCCCTGAATCATTACGACTGGGTATTTCCACGTACTGTAGATGAAGCACGAACGGCTGGACCTGTCCATTGCTCCATTGATTCCAATATAGCTTGCTTGGAAGGGTGGCAAGCCATCTGTTGAGTTGCACGTGGATTCGCTGCGCCGTTGCGGCGAGCACTGCACTGTCGGCATTGTGCCTGCGGTTCTCGAACAGATCCGTAATCATCGTATGGATAATCTTGTAGAGCTCTACTCGATAGATAAAGCTCCCCGAGAGGGCAATCCCGTCCTCGTAGGCCGTGACCGCAACATCCTTGGCGATATAGATATCCAGAAGCCCCTGCCAATCCTCCGGGTAGGGTATCCGTATGGTATTGCGCACGTCAGATTCATGTGGGTACAGGGCAGGAGGCCGACCAAAGTACATGCTGATCTGTTTGTCCGAGTTGAAAGCTGCCCAGTATACACGCCGGAGGATCTCTCGGTCGATCTGCGATTCAGATGGCTCCTCAGAGGACCAGTTGTTTGGGTCAAGGTGCACTTCGATATGACATGTTAGCAGGTTCTGTTTGATGACGACATAGGGGTATTGCAGGGCTAGTAATGTGTCCCAGAAGCCTACACTCCCTGGATACCTTGAGAAAACGATGACGGCCCAAGAACTTCTCCATCATGTCGAGAGAGCTCGAGCGGTCCAAAGATGATTTGAAACCCACCTACAGCCCATTTCGTGAGTGACTCTGAGTGCAATCCCCAAGAACAACCAGCCCTTGGAGGCTTTGCCATGGCCGATTGCATGATAACTCAGCAAGATCAGAGCTTGGAGTAGTGTCAAGTCCGGCTTATCCAGCGATGCATAAACCATGCTCTCCGCCTGGCTAGAGAAAGCTTCCGACATGCGCGACATTGACGCATCGCCTGTTGCCAGTGCGCCTATGGCGCAAATTGCGAAGAGTAGCACATCGGAGTAATAGCGGCCTGCTCCTGTGTCATAATCGCGCAGGAAGAACTCCCGGTAGACACACATGTGGTAGGGATACTGTTCCTTGAAGAAAGTAGACATCAAGCTCTGGCATGTCTCATCATGTGGAGAGAAGTGAAAATCGAGTGTGGACACTGGTAGGCCCGTTGGCTCACTGGACGAAGAAGTAGCTAACACTTCGTCGAGGTTCAGATGCTGAGCATGTGGGAGGAGCTCGCTGGTCCCTGGATATGCGTGGAATAGGCCAGTCGAGCCGAAGTATTGTAGAGAAGCACTTCCGGTGCGAGTCTTTTTCAACTGGCCAGCTCGTGCCTTTGCTAAGACGACATCGGTGTCGTCCGGGGACGGCGAGGCAGGCGAACTCACGTCCACCTGGTTTTCTTGCTTCTTCGTATATCCCGACAGCATCTGTTCCCTCCTTTCGCCATCCGCTTTAGCCAGTTGTTGGATGAAGAGCTCGAGAGAGGCAACATGTCGTTCTAGCGCCTGAACGTAGCTCTTGGGCACCGGTCTGCACGCCGTGTAAGTACCACATGCCAGGACGGGACAGAGACCCAACACACCTCTGTTTCTCTCCGGAGCCCGAGACGACACATTGCGTGCCGGCCTTTGTACAGCCCGAGCAAGGATGCTGGCGGTCGCACTTGATCTACCGGGACAGCGTTAGCGTTTTGCTGGATACATGCCAAGGTTTACAATTGGAAAGGAGCTGTGGTGTAGTTTACTTTTCTCCTTCGGCATCTCTCACAGCTTTTATGCGAGTCAGCTAGCACGAACTGGATCCGGGAATTAGAGGCATGTCGCTGGAACGTACGAAACATGGGCGATATCTCCTATTGCCGTTATCGGACCAGACGACCTATTCGTGTCCATGGTTTCCTGTACATGGGGTACTTCCTAGATGAGGAGAAGCCGGTCTAAAAGGAGATGAAAACAAGGACCTTCTTTCTCGCCAACAGTAAGGCTGGAAATGCCAGATAAGACGCAATTCAGCCGCATGCTGTGGTGTTTTTTTGTAGTGCTGATAAATACGTCGGGTTACACATGGTTATTGGAAATACTACGGAGTAGCTTACATGCAGAGCATCTTAGTCCTTGCGACAATGCGGGGTATGACTTATACCATAAGTGCATATATAGGTAACCTGTCAACTGGCTACATTATCAAGCACCTATAGAAGTAACGCCGGATGCGTATAATCCACCTCGGGGAGACATGATTTGACTCGAGGACGGACCTCAGTTGGATCGATAAGAGAACAAGTCCAACACTATGGTCGTTTCGCGTCATTCTACCTACTGTATACCTCTCTCCACTTGAGCCGAACGGTGGGCATCCTCACCACCCGCACTCTAAAGTTCTGGGCCTTTCAGGCATGCAATGCCACGCCTAGGAGCAGCGAAATACAGCAAATGGGCTTGGAATCGGTAGCATGACGATGGCTTCCGTGTTGTATTTGTATTGGTCCCATTCTTACAGGACTGGAAACCAATGTTCCTTGACTCTCGCTGAAGCATATCGGCCCAGGGATGCAATCGGTCCCCAGCCTCCGTACCCATGTCCATTTGACCGCTAAAGGTCGAAAATCGGGGGGGAATGCATGTGCGCCATGAGGAAGTAAGTTTGATCGCACTTGCCTGGAGGAAATTGAAGGTGCACATAAAGTACATCAATGATAGGTAGCGGTGTCCAATTACCCTCTGGCACACGATAAGTGGCTACATACCTAGCATTGGTGGAAGTCTACCTCCCTCAACGTATTGATTTCCATGTGCCTGCGATAAGCAGAGAGCTCGTGCAACACTACCGTCTGATCAGCCGTTGAGATGAATGATTCGTCGTACATGCTTCGGAACGGGATCCGCCAGGTGGACGCTAACTAAAAGTCACAACGCCGCCCGCCAGCCCCGACAGTACCTACTTTAGACATAAATTTCCTTCCCTGCGACAAACTTCAAATCATTGAAACCCGTTGCTTTTCACGTCACACGAAAGTAGCGACCGTCTCGTTTCTGACTGCCGCCTTTTCAACCGAACTATCCTGCCCAACCAAGTCCTTTTCACGCTGCGACCAAGACGCAGCAGTACGTCGTCATCGTTATACAACAGGACACCGGCAATTGTGTTGGACACCATCTGAGGCACATCATCACAGTTACAGCAAAGGGCACACAGCAAGGGGACGTCGCCTCTCTACAGGTTAAAAAAAGGCATCAAGGTGGCTCTTCAAGGAGCTCGTGTTATTCCCGTTCGAGCCAACCCAAATGATTCAATAACAGTTGCTGAAAGTCCCACGGCCTACCATTGCCTACTTGCCTTACGAACCAGTAAGGACGACTCCGGAGTGACGTGACAGTACCACCACCACCATCAGAGGCCTCATTCCACGACACAATGCCTAGCTTGGACCTCACGGATTTCAATATTCTGGTATGCCATGTACTCCAAGCATGCTGTTTCTCGGCTTCTGACCTGACATCAAATAGACCGCTTTGCTCGGTGGGTTTATCAGCGTGTTCGGCCTGGTCTCGTACCTTGTGAAGGAGAACTTTTATCTATCCGAAGCACGTAAGCAGTTGGACCAATCGAGATCCGTCTTGTTACTAGACTGATCATATGTTGTAGTGATATCGCTGCTGGTAGGTGTTGCCTTTTCGCCGCCAGCAGCCAACCTCATTCGGCCTCTGGACTACGCACGTGGCAATCAAGATAACCTCAATGACATCACCCTCTACTTCTCACGGCTGGTGCTTGGGGTACAGCTTGTACTGGCTGGCATTCAGCTCCCAAGCCGTTACCTCAGGAAGGAATGGAAGCCTCTCAGCCTTTTGCTAGGCCCTGTCATGACCCTAATGTGGCTCGTCACCAGCCTTCTGATTTGGGGACTGGTTCCTCGCTTGCCCTATCTCCATGCCCTCGCTATAGCCGCATGTGTCACGCCGACAGATCCTGTTCTCTCCAACGTGATTGTAAAGGGTAGATTCGCCGATAACAACGTGCCGAAAGAGCTCCAGAAGATCATCATTGCAGAGTCAGGTGCCAACGATGGGCTTGGTTACCCGTTCCTATTCTTCGCTCTTTACTTAATCCAGTATGTGGGCGATGGCAGCCATGCCCCTGGCGGAGGAGCCAGGGAAGCTATGGGTCTGTGGTTCGGGGAGACCTGGGGCTATACGATTCTGCTGAGTGTCGTTTACGGCGCCGTAGTCGGCAAGATATTCCTGCACCTGCTGCACTTTGCCGAGGAGAAGAAATGGGTAGACCGCGAGAGCTTTATAGTATTCGCTCTTTCACTGGCCCTGTTCATCACCGGTACGTGTGGCATGATCGGCAGCGACGATGTCCTTGCCTGCTTCATAGCTGGTAACACGTTCACGTGGGACGACTGGTTTCGACTCGAAACCCTTGATGAGGTAAGTTGCATTCTGTATATATTGAGCTGTATAGATGTGCTGATAAGTTGCAGTATGCGATTTCCCCCTTTAAGCGGAGCGTGGCATTTCGTTCTCTGACTAATGATCAACAGTACGCTTCAACCAACGATTGATATGCTCCTGAATGTCGCCATCTTCATGTGGTACGGCGCTGTCTGCCCCTGGTCCAAGTTCCTCCACAATGACGTTATCCCGATTTATCGACTCATCCCTCTTGGTATCTTGATATTATTGTTCAGACGCCCGCCGGTCATTATGGCTGTGCACAAATATATTCCTCAGATTGAAGACATCCGCCAGGCTATTTTCATGGGCTTCTTTGGTCCTGTGGGGGTCTCGGGAATCTTCTATTTGTATATCACGCTTCAGTTTCTCGACGGCCTCAAGGTCGATGGGCAACAGAGAGAAGATGTGGCTGCTTTAGGAGAGACGGTGGAGGTCGTTGTATGGTTCGTTACGATATGCAGTGTTGTAAGTTTCCATCGCTGCCAAAAACACTTTGTATGCTGACTTGCTTTCCACAGGTTATCCATGGACTGACTATCCCCCTTGGAAAGTTTGGGGTGCAACTTCCCCGGACTATCTCTCGGAGCCTGAAGTCGCCCAGCGACGACGGAGGAGGTGAAACTCCTTTCCGTATCCGAGGGAGAGTCAGTCACTTGTTGCCCCCCTTCCGCGCCGCGAAAGACACACAGAGAAGTCCCCGTGAATTGACCTCGCCTGCCATTTCAAGGTCAACAACATCTGCACGACCTCTTTTCTCAATCGGTGGTAGCATTATCCCCGAGGATGTCGATAGGCAGGCAGCCACGTCGGGTTTGCCGAATCGTACCATTCGCTTCCCCGACGAAGACTTATCGGAACCAGGTCATGACCAAGCCCGACCGGCGGAGCGGACTCAGCCGGTTACAAACCATGAGCCAAACCCGAGTACGACCACAACCCATGCTCAGGATCACGAGCACTCACGGCCAGGCTCAAGCTAAGCCTGGTCGTAGATCTATCCAAGGTTTCCTCGCAAAGGCCCGGCCATAGGGAGCTGCTGATCATGGAGCCTGTCCCTCGACGTTTCGCAATGGCACTTGACAAGCAGTCTATGGTGGGCTAGTGTACGGCCCAATCCACCCAATCACGATCTTTGCTGTATTTATTGTCGATATTATCTCCGTTTCGGGTTACCTGACATCCCCAATTACGTTCGCTTGACATTCTGACGTGTTTGAGCCCCAATGTTCGTCAGCAGTAACAGAATACGCCTGTCGAGCGAACAATCATCCTACCTTTCTTTTCTTATTACGCTCGCTACAAAGTCTGCACCTCTCATCCCTTACTTTGCCAATGGCGAGTAAATGGAATTATATGGCACAAGACGGCTCCTTATCACATTGTTTTTACCTTTAGTGCTAAAAGTAACCTCGCGAACCAAGTTGCACCATCTCACAGTTAGCGAATTTCGGGTCGGCTCCTGCCTGTTTATACGTATGTAGTATTATAGCTTTCTATATGTATCCTATGCAGGCAAATAAGTCAATCCAGCACGGATGCAACACGCTTCGGCCAATATAATTGCGTGATACGGGCAGTTCAGGTTTATTGTCTTACTTAGGCCCGTGTAACGGCTCTCGACCCCGACTGGCGCAATGTTTCAGCCGGCGGTTCAGAGGCCTGGGCGATACAGGTTTTTGGAGGTCTACCGAATCGGGTGGCACAGCCTTCCGTACCTGGATCACATCATAGCGATTGGCGGAAGCGATCCCAACTCTGTGCCTGGTAACTCAGTAGGCAAGCTTTTGGGGTAAAGTATGATTAGAGACGCCAGTGCATCTAGCCGATAATTTCGGCGAACAATGACAGCCCCTGACAATGGTCTAGATGCTGTTAGCTGGATATGCAGCCGGGGCCCTACGAGCGGAGAGGGTGCGTTATTAATATGCAAGAACCTCCGATTCGCCATGCAGCTGCGTATATTCCATGTTGCTCGACTGGGATGCGCCTGGTGACGAAAGACGAGAGAAAGATATATAGAAAGAGCGAGAGCGAACTGGGGAGAGAAAGAGCGAGAGAGGCAAGAATTGGCGTCATTAACCCACCATGAGAATATCGACACGGCCGGGATTCTTGGCTTCGGATTCCTCTGCATAATAATGCTTCTCATATCGCACTCTAGGTGGCAGTGAGCAACCATCCTTGAAGCTGCTCTGTAACCCAGTCCTGCAGGCTATTGCCTAGATAGTATATTTAGGGATGCGGAACCGGAATGTCGAGCCTAGCGCCACGTAGCTGTACGGATTTCAGTTTGAGGAGGCGGCTGTAAAGATAATGCTGCTGCTGCTGCTGTGCTCTATGCAAGCCATGCAGAGTTTCGCCGCAATGATTTCTCGACGACAGGTCTTATGTGCTCCACCTCTTATGTAGGAGGGACAGCCAATGGAACCCTATCTGCCTTCTCCTCATCCTCAGATCCCAGATAATTTCGTATATGTATGCTTGTGTATGCATGCTGCTGCAGTTGGGTTCTTGAGTGATATAATACGCAACCAACTAAACCGCTCACAATCACTGGCCTGCCACATACGGCTACATGATAGGACGAATGCCACCTCCCTCTCTGGGGCCAGGGTTCGAAGCTGCATTGCACACAGTGTTGTAATATATACTTGCTCTAAATTGACATGCCTTTTGAGTTCCAATTCCCAAGCCAGAGCGCAGGAGGCGGCGGCTGGGTCGAGGGGGAAAATATAGCTTCCAATGGCATTGGCTGGGAAAAGAGACGACAGAAGATCAACAAACATACTCGCAGCTGGCCTCTCCTACTGCAGAGGCACATAGTTGTCACCCCTCGACTTACACCACCGCAGTGGACTATGGCGTAACCTCTCCCTGTTTGACCTCCGTTCATGTGAGAAGAAGATGAAAGCGGACGAGGAGGCCGGGTAAGGGGACACACGCTGATTGGAGCTACGTCGACGACCTTTTGACGGCGCCAAAAGCTGGATGTTTCGACAACCCGCGCATTGTACACACATGATATTGTTTCACTGTAACAGGAAGTGCCTGCTTCTAATCAAGCTTCGACGCGGCTGCGAGAGTTCGGCGTAATAGATGCATTTGCTCCATCGCCAATCTGCCGTGCAAGGCAACGGTTGCGGTTGCGTGGGGGGCTTTCCCTCGATCATGATGGATTAATGTTGTATCTACAAGGGCCAGAGTGGCCGAGACCGCCCTGAGAGCAAGGCGCTGCATCATCATGCACGCAGAACGATCCGAATTGAGTTCAATCTTCTACCAGGCCCTCCCCGTGGCAACCTAATAAGTGTCTTCAAGTGTCTCTAACCTCGGTGTGCGTGCGTGTGTGCGTGTGCGTTCCAACTCCATGAGGAAAGATTGGCCTTCCGAGAGCCGGGTGGATTTTTATCATTTGGCTCCCGCTGCTGGAGGAGGGCGGGAGTTACGCCACTGGACTGACTTTTCGTCGGACAGGAAGAGCGGAGCGCCAGCAGCAACTAAGTAGCGACACAATGGCAAGTAAGCATACATGGACTGAATGAAGCAGCAGCAGCAGCAGCAGCGACAATAGTAGCGATAGCAGCAACATAGTGGCCGGTCACAATCTTGTAGTTTGAGACAGTCGACACCTTATTATAGCTTCATAGCTGTGCAAACCAGCTCTTTCAGGTCCCGATAGATGGGGCACCGACGCCCAAACAGGGTTTCGCAAGCCATAGCTTAGCCAGAATACACCGCTCGCCTTCTTTCTTCCTCGACTCTCTCTAGTTCGAGTTCGCCATCGTGTAGGTAGTATTATGTAAGTAGGTAACTATTTTAGCAACGAACTATTGTCGACACGCACTGTGAGCGCGTGAGAGAGATAATATCGAGTGCGCCTGGTGGGTATTCTGTAGATATGGACACTCTAGGCACTTCTGCGTGCATTTGTTCGCTACTAGTCGCAGTGATTCGCTCTTGATTGCAAATACAAGTTGCAGAGACCGTGTTCGTGGAAGATGACGGTATACTGTACTGTACGCAGCAAGGGCTACTGATAAGGCACACCCGACACTGGGAACTGGGATTGGAACCGAACTGGGGGATGGATGCCACTTCTGCGCTTCTTGGATGCAGCTCTGGATGCACTACGACTTGGTCCCCTACGAGGTCCATCCTGGTCTTTCTCTCTTCTCTCCCTCTGTCCCTCTCTGTCTCTGGATAGTTTTTGCCGTGGTGTTGCACCCGCTAGCCCGCATCCCATCCCGTCGCATCCAATCCGATCCATTCTTCACTGTAAGTATTCCATCAAAGTGCGCCAGTGAATCCAATGGCCAATCCCTAGAAATTCAAACGTCCCACCTCTACCTCCACTTTTCGGCCCTGGATAGCGGGTGGAGCTTCCTCCTCCTCCCCCTTCAAGGCCCTTTCGTTCGCAGAGAACAGCTGCACTAGCCTACGCATCCTCCTTACGACTCTATCCTAACCCACACACCCCAGCCGCGTTGTTGTATGTGTGTTTGTGTGTGTTTGTGTGTGCGTGCGAGTTAAGAGAAGTGTGCTTGCTTGTTGCTCTACTTACCTACCTACCCTTCAGGCGCTTTTTGGAGGAGAACCCCCCCAATCCGACAATACCTATACAGACAGTTGGCTGCGATTGAAGAAGTCATCTCCTACCACACCCTACTACATACACTACTACCACCCGGAACTGTGTGAACCAATCACCCGATAACGGAACGACGATAATCGGCATAGCGCATTTTCAACCCTTTCAATTTCCACGAGGCCCTGAAAGGCTGCCTGCCTGCCCATATACGCGTCCCCCTGCTTGGCCACATCCAGTCATCATTGCGTCCCAACAATTCGACCTCGATTCGAATCACCGAATCACGCTTACGCCAGATTGCTTAGTTTTATCACCAAACGTCAACCGCAGTTGTTCCCACCGTGTCCGTCGCAGTCTGAACGATTTCGTTTGGGAGATATACTCGATTCGGTTTCCCGCATTTCCATCTGGGCGCGATGCTGCCGCAAGACTAAGATTATCGCCGAGCTATATTGCAACGACCGGTTAGCGACAAGAAGTAGTGGGTGCGATACAGAACGACACTGTTGGATCCGGCGCTCTACGTTCATCGACGACAACCCACCCGCTTCTGCGCCGAGACTCGAACACCAGCAGACAGATAATCACTTTGGCGACGTTGGGCGTGTTCCGCAATCTCGCCTGGAAAAAGCACGGCTGCACAATACAAAAGCCAACAAATATCAGAGGTGGCATTCAACAAGCCATGCCAGCCGATGGACATACCGTCTTCGGTGGCGCCTTTGACCCCGATCTAGGAATGCCTTCTACGGCGTACACCGGCGAGTTCATGTTCGATACGGATGACCTAAACGCCGACAACGCTGGGCTATTCGGTCTAGATGCTGGTGACTCCGCCGCTCTGCAGACTTTCGACCCGGCCGCTCTTGGTGAACCCAAGAATCTCTTCGCCACCCCTGGCCGCCCGGAACAAGACCTCGATTTCTCACCGCCGTCTCACCGCGACTCTTCGTCTTCGGGATCGTCGAGGCGGAGCGCCGACTCAAATTCTCCCAAGACTAGCCATACCTCGGGAGACGTCATGATGACTGAGGATGCGTCGTTCACCGAGTGGAAACCATTCGATGCGCTCGCAAATGGCCATGACACCAATATCGACCTGCTCTCGGGGCACTCGTTAGACCAGTCTGTCGATCCCTCCACTCATTTTGATGACAGCAACTTCTTTGACTTTGCCAGTGCGTCAAGCAGTCCGAGCGCACCGCCGACAAATGGCAATATTTCCCTGTCTCCAGAAGACCACTCGGTCGTCTCAGCTAAGAGCCCGAGCCTTCACAGAAAGGGCCATGGCAAGGCTCCGTCGGTCAGTTTTCTTGACCTTACTGGCTCCGCTACGCTAACATATACCCAACAGTATGCATTCACCAATGGCAAAGCAGTAGGCTCTAGGGAGGCCTCGCCCATGTTCTCGAGCCATGAATCGTCACCAGCTGGCATGTTCAAGGACTCTCCTTCTTCTGATATCAACATGAATATTGCGGCCGAAGGGTTTCACTTCAGGGTACCGCCGGCGCAGAATCCTGGCTGGCCGGCTCAGGCTCCCTTTCCCGCGCGCCATGGCGCAGGAATGCAGCAGAATGTCCATACGGGCGTCTTAGCAGCATCCGCTCCGGGTGTGGCGTACAATGGTTTGGCGTTCGAAGGGAAAGCAACGCTCAGGATTCAGCCAACTCCCCTCAAGTCGCGGGTAGAGACGCAGATTCCTATCAAGCTAACTTTCCACAACCTCCCATCGACCATCAAGCGCCTGCATTTGCCGCGGCACAGTATCTCGAAAGCAAAACTACTGCATAAGGGGCCCGTTGAATCTGCGCCAGACATGCTCGAACTCTACACTATGCTTGTATGCACAAGTGCTATGCAGGATGAGAAGAAGAGATCTAAGGCCTTTGAGCAGGCTGCGAAAGCTTCTCGTCCCACCTCGCCGAATCCTGGTCCGGAGGCCGATGAAGTCAAGCCGCAGAATGGTGGTGAAGTCCGGATCTGCCATGGATGCATCACTCGAGAACGCAAAAGGGCGGGGCGCAAGAAGAACAAGAAACCGGAAGAGGATGAACTTTGGGACAAGTACCAAAATTACCGGGCTATCGTCTTCAACACACAAGAGGTCAAGGAATGGCAAGTGGCCACTGATACCGGCATTGGCATGACACCACCTCCGGGGACTATGCAGGTAGATGCGCCTATGCGCATCGCTTGTTATTGCCGACACCACCAGGAGAAGATGGGCTTCCAGGTTATTTTTACCCTCAAGGACTTCCAGAACAACGTCATCGTACAGGAGATGTCCAATGCTATTATGATCACAGACGACCACAAAACACACCTGCCCCCCACGGTCGGCACGACGACCTCCAGCACTGCAGAAACACAAGCAGACTCTACGCCCCACGAGGCACCTTTGCCCTTCCGCCAAACACAATCATCGTCCGATCTCCAGGGCCTCCAGCGCGGCACTCCCTTGCAGGCCGCGGGCCCCAAGCAGCACAACTCTCAGACTCCATCGACCACTACGACGCCTCGCAATCTATCGCGTCAAGCTTCGCCAACCTCTCCGGCAGGGCCCGCCGCTAAAAGGAGGAAGCCGAGCTCGACTAACAAGCTACCACAAGGGTTGGCCATGACCCGCTTGGAGACCGTCCAGCCGCCAGGTGCGCCCCTAAACAACACACAAAACGACGGATCGATAGTGTCTTCTGCCACGTCGCCGTTCTCTCCGCCTGTCAACAACTTCCCGATGACGACCGGCACCATGTTCCAGCAACCGCCTCCTATGAACGGCATGCAGCAACCGTTTGCTCCTGGTCCTCTTACTCCCAATAGTAACAACAACGAACTTTACCAAGGGAACGGCAGGAACATGAGCATAGACAACATGCCCTTGACACAGCCAATGTACTCGGCCCCGGCCTCGGCTCACCCAAGCCGGGCCCCGAGCCCCAATCATCTCCGCAATGAGATGAATGTGCTTCAGCAACAAACCCCCCTTTCTCAAGCCATCTTCAATAGCACGCCGGTTGGCATCAACTCAATTAGAAGCCCAAGCCCTACCATCCACAAAATCATTCCTGGCGAGGGCCCCAAGGATGGAGGCATTGAGGTGACAGTCCTTGGAAGTGGCTTCACCAACGGCGGCCTGGAGGTGATGTTTGGCGACAAGAGAGCACTTACCACTACTTTCTGGGGCGAAAGCTCTTTGGTCTGCCTGCTACCTCCGTCACACGTCGCAGGGAATGTCTTGGTCCGCATCAGGCACCCGCAATTACCCGATCAGCAACCTGCTTACGGTGGCAAGCAAGCCATCTTCCGCTACATTGACGATAGCGAAGAGCAGCTGATGCGAACCGCTCTTGTCTGCCTCGGGAACAAACTCGGTGGCACAATTCAAGATGCCACCGACATTGCGAAGAGCATCATCAACTCGAGGACAAACCCCGGCGGCTGGGGCCTTTCCCCGGGCGGCGGCAACCCAGTTTCGGGCGGATACAATTTCCGAGAGGCGCAACGAGAATGCATTGAATCTGGTCTAATGAAAATTCTCGACCTCATCGACTTGGACGACAGTGTCAACAAGGCCAGGATCAACATCAGAAGGTCGACCACAGGGCAGACGATGCTGCATCTTGGCTGCTCCCTGGGCATGTCTCGATTTGTCGCCGGCTTGTTGTCGCGCGGAGCCAACATTCACTCTCGCGACAAGGGAGGCTTCACACCTTTGCACTTCGCGGCCATGAACAACCATGCGACAATCGTCCGCCGGCTGATGATCTTCGGCGCCGATCCAACCATGAGGAGCTTGTCTGGTCTCACGGCCGCGGATCTTTGCCAGAGGGCGGAGGGGTCTAGAGAGGTGCTTAGAGCCCTGAGAAGCGTCGAGCGCAACGCTCGTTCTCGTAGCCGCGGCTCTCTCCATAGCCGGGTCAACAGCGCTACCTCTCTTAGCTCTTTGTGGGGATCTCGGGAGCCGCTTGAAATGTCAGCTTATCATGACGAGCCGCTGATGGATGGCTCGGGCTCCGGCGAGTCCAGCGATGACGACTACGAAGACTCGTCTGAAGAGTTCGACTCGCAGTCGGGTGAGCCAAAGGAGTACCTGCAGATGAGAAGACGCAGTATGCCTCACAACCATCGCCTTCCGGAAATAGTTTCCCCGCCCCCTGCCGGAGTCCCAGCAGGTATGGCATCACCGGGCGCTGCGATGACAGCTTTACAAGGGCGTGTCTTGCAACAGTGGCAGGCCGTCTTACACAACTGGCAGCAGTTCCAGATGCCGCAAATGCCACAGCTTCCAGGGCGCAATGACTATCACAACATCATCAACAACGCACATCTCATGCAGCGATTTGCGTCCTTGGTCCCCAACATTGGAGGCTCTCGCCCGGGATCCGCAGATGACCACGGGCCCCGTGACGGCGACAAGCAATGGTGGGAGATCACATCTCTCTTTGGAGCTAAGGACTCGCCACCGCCGGCATACGAGGAGCTGTTCCCCGAGAACCAGCAAAGTGTCGACACCAAGCAAGCATCGGCAGCTGCGGCTGCAGCGGAGTACGAGGCGGATGCCAAATGTGCCGCCCTTTACGACCAGACCGAAGAATCGGCAGCCGAATCTTCCAAGACACGACAAGTTCCACATCTTTTGCAGATTGGACGCAAGAACGCCATCACCAAGGAGCAGCAAGAGGACCTCCAGCGCGCGCATGCTGAGCGACTAAAGACTGGCAGCAGCGACAAGATGCTGTGGTTCGTTTGGGTAAGTGTTATCCTGGCAACAATATGCATATCACGAAGGTTCCGTAACTAACTCTCCGTCACAGCTTCCTCTTCTCATTTTCATTGTTGGGATGATGGTCTTCAACGGCGCACCTGCTGTTATCCAGGGGGTGACTAAATTCGGTCAACTGGTTGTAGACATGACGGCTACACCGCAACAGACTTTGGAACAGCTGGGCAACCGGGCAGTTGTTGAGGCAGTCTAAGGTCGTGCTTCATCTCCCTCTGCCGACCTTTCGTTGAAACAAAAAGACATACATTTCGATTCATACTTACTGCGTACACCTATTAATCTTTCTTCTTCATGGTCTTTCGTTGTATAGCATACATTCACCTTTTGGGGCATGGGAAGTGGGGATCCTCTTACTACCCACATCAACCTACTACATTCTTAGGCTCGGACATGAACACAGGCGGGCTCGTCACTATCGCTTACGGACATATGGCGCGAACAGGTGGTTTCCTTTCCCTTTGATATTCCCCCTTTTTTTTCCATCATCCGGCGTACTAAGCCGCCAGGGGTGGTGCGGGACCGGTATTGGAGAAAGCGGTTGGATCATGGTGGGGTGGGAGGGATTACTAGAGATGGGAGCAGACAGCTACTGGGTGTTGTCGATGTACGGACGACATCGGGTTGTTTTCTTTTGGTATGGTCAGCGGGTTCATTTTATCTACGTTAGAAGCGCGCGTTTGTGTGTGTGCGCGCGCTCCTATACCGTATCTCTGCCGCTTGTGGTGGCGTATAAAGCTCGGGGAGGCGAAAAAGAGGGCCAGGAAGAAGGCATATGAAGGAGAGGGAAGAAATCAGGTGCTTCTCTCCCCCTCTGTTGAGCGAGATGGGCTCGTTGAGTTCGCTACTTACTCCTTTCGATTTATGTATCTAGATGCGTGAGGAGAAAAAGTTCAGACAGAACGCACATCGACACAATGGTTAGGGGTGTACGGTCGATATATATAGCGTTTATCGGTTCATGGGCAGCGATAGAGTATAAATCCAGACCTGTCAACGCTTCAGGTATAACTGACTATATGAACGACTATTCTTCGTGACTTCATCCCTGTGTTGCTGGACCAATAGGCCTTTGTCAGTACTGATCAAGGATGCAGTCTATACATTGGGCACCGTCTCCTATCTATCGAATTGGCTCCGGTTCAGATACGATCTTTTCAGGACTGTCTCTTACCCTTAGCTACGATTCAACTCCTAAACTTTTGTCACAGGAAAAATGGTATCGACATCTAGTCAAGGCATCAATAGGGAACAAAGGTATCCCCACCTCTCATTAGTTCACACAAGCAAGCTCTTAGGATTTTGCACAACTAATCTCCATTCGACGAGTAGTACATATCTATATACAAAAATCTGGCCATGAAAGCGAATTTTGGAAAAACCACCCCCTAGACGGAGAAGAAAAGACAGTAGAGCTGACGGCCAAACCAAAGTAGCCATCAGCACAGAAAGCAGCAACCCTTACCGCTGGAGGCAAGAGCGGACAAGTCCAAAATGGAGGAAACATAACGCCTATAACACCTTTTCGTAACCCGGGTATCCGTCCGTTAAAAAATTCCAACGGGGTTGAGAATCATCTATCGTACAAGGTATACCAGCGGGTTTATTTTTCGTTGTTGCTTGCGATAACGTCGTGGACTCATGAATTCGTAGCGTGAGAAGTCGAAATAGGGGGGGTGAACAGAGAGAGGGCGGGCGCGGAAAACAAAAAATCCTCCAAAAGACCACAATGCCACAGCAATGATTTACACGCGCGCAGGATGCGCACCCCACAAGGTCGACGGTCCAAGCCATTAAATCCATGAACACCAGTGAGCCACCACCGGACGTGTCGGGCCGGAGGGTCTCACGGCGATCAACCGTGGTGCCATATCTGGCTCATCAACTCCCAGAATCCACCCACAAGCGATCTTGATCTCTGGGGAAGACGCGATGTCCTCGTCTAAACAACATAGACGGGCAAAAGGTCAAAGGGCCTGTCCAAACTGCCAGTCAACGTCCATACGATGGTTTTCATTCCTCGCCGCCACTGCTGCTGCCACCCCCTTGGCCGCAAAGTACCCGTTCTTGAGGAACGTGTCTGGGATTTGAGGAACCATTGGAATGCCGCGGTTTGCATCGGGTACAACACACAAGGGTTCTGCCACACCGACTGCATCTCGGAGGGTGGTGCCGCGGCCCTTGCTGCTATCAAGAGAGTTACGGCTACTGCTGCTCTCGCTCTCTGGCGTCATATCAGCATCTACCTCCAAAGACCAGTTGGGGGAAGGGCCGGAAGAGCGATTGGACGACGGCATCTGCACCGGCAAGCCTCTGTACTTGTCCAATGTGATGGGCGGATAGCTCATGTTGTTGACATGGGGCTGGCGTCTGGCCTGAGGGCTGTACTGATGGGCCTTCTTGCGCAGTCGGTTTGCGCCACCAGCCCCCGCAACAGAACCCGACCGCGGAGGTATAGTAGGCATCAGTTCGTTTTTCGTGCCATGCGGCGACTTGCTCGTTCGCACGGCAGGAGGGTCGGGGCTGGGAGTGCGCATGCGAATCGACATGGTTGCGCTAGACGCCTTTCTTTCAACGCCGTCGCCTTTGGAGGGCGAGATGGCCTTGGGCAACCCTTCGTTCTTGGGGATGTCGCCGCTAGCAGCGCCACTAGGCATTTTGCGCAGTTTCTTGGAAACTCTTCTAATGATTCCTTGTCCACTGTTGCTACTGCCGTTGGCGCCGGGCCAAATGCTCCCAAAGCTGGCGCCGGTGGCGCTAAGCGGAATGCCACCGGCACTGTTCTGCTGCGTTGGAGGGGGCGCAGGTATATCCGTGGCCAGCACATTGATGTCGGCCTCAGCACGGGACCGCTTGCGACCTCTGAGGTTATAGCGAAGGGACTCGCGAGAGGCCTTGGTTTTGGCCTCGAGCTTCTGGTGAGACAGCGGAGGCGGAGCCAGGCGCTGCATATGGAAGGATTGCCTTGGGGGGCTGCCCGGTGAGTCCGGCACGGCAGGGTACTTGGGCCGGTCTGGGCTGGTTGACTGTAGTCCGTCACCGGGCGAGGGAATACGAGGTAGAGGCTGCGACTGCATCGAATGGCCAGCCATTTCTTTCTGTAGTCGACTTCCCGGTGGCGGCTGCCTGGTGGATTGGATGGCATGTGACTGGAAGAAGCCGTTGGCCATCAATTCATTGTAGGACGCCATGATCTCCTCTCGACTCGGGCGGTCGGTGCCAGCACCACCGGGCACGGGGGTCGTAAGTGCCGTGAAGGCTGGAGGGAACTGGGGAATGTGCGAGTGCGAGTGCGCCTTGGTCATGTGGTGGGTAGGCCGCTGGTGGGTCGGTACGTGCTGCAGGCTGATGCGCTTCTCCGTCTCCTGCTGGACCTTGCTGACGGGCTCCTTGCGTCCCAGGCCGATAGCATCTCGAACGCGGTTCAGGAAGCCCATAGACTTCTTATGCCTGAGCTGCCGGTGCGGCACGTCGGGGTCGTCCTGCAGCAGCTTCTGCGTGTGCTCCTGCGGCTGTGTGCGCAGCCGTTGCAGGGCCTGCGAAGGGAGTTGGGCCTGGGCCGACAAGGGGCGGTCGCGGCGTTGGGAGCTGTTGCTGGGGGAGGGGGCGGGGGCGGCGTAAAACTGCTTCTCGAACCTGGCCAGCTGGTCTTCGCCGAGGAACTGGACCGGGGGCGCGGCGCTGACTCTGTCGTTCATGGAGCCCTCGTGGAAGCGCGAGACGGGGCGCGAGGGGCCATCTTGAGACGGTCGCGGAGTTGGTTCGAGGACCATTCTGGGCGACCGCCAGTCAAAGGGTGACTGACGCTCTAGATGGAACTAAGCTGGAGGATGAGGTAAATCGTGCGAAGCCCATGGGTGTGGTGAGGTTTTGAGCAGGTTGTGGTGGCGAGCAAACGGTCGGCTGGTGCGGTATTGGTTGTGTGAGTTGGTTGGTTGGATGGAATGGGCCGGGCAACTTTTGTTTACTTTCTGCAGCGACAGCTCATTGTTGACATGGGTAGTCGCACCTCTTCTGGAGCCCGGGGCGTGCAGGAGGCAGGAGGAGCACCTGCCTAAAGCGGGGGACCCGTCCGTGTACAGTAGCTAACAGGCCTAAAGTAGGTAGTCGGTAGGTACGTAGTTCAGTCTGCAGTGCCTAGATTGCCGGTAGCGATTGATTCGTGCCACCCAATTTGTTGATTAGGTACTGGGCAGTAACTACGATGCTGTACGGAGTACGAAGGTGTTTGTCGTAGCTTGAGGTATAATATAGTGTGTAGTTATACAATTCTATCGGAAGCTCTATCAGCCATCAACAACACCAATACTCCTGTCTCCCTCAGTGGAACAAACTGGACCCAATGCGAGCGCTATGGACGCACGCACTCACGCACTCGCCCTCACGCTTCTGCTCACGCACGCACACGCGCACCACCCAGCTCCACGTGCCCTGGAAAAGCGGGTGAAGCTTGGGCGGCGGACGGGGCTCTGCTTTTAATGAGCTGTCTCTTCCCACTTGCTGGTATCACCGAGCAACCGGGCTAAAATCGCGATTCGCCTGAGCTCGGAGCTCCAACTGAGCCAACTGAGATGAGAGCAAGGAGCTTCGGCATACATATGTAGTTCATAGCGCACCCGAGTCAGTAGTAATGCATCGCATGCCAATATTGATTGAATCCGCTTTGCAACTTGGGCTTTTCATTCCCTACGTAGGCAAAGACCTATCGAGTGGCTATCTACAATCCCTTCCAACTGCTGTTCCAACGCCATCGAATCCCATACTAAGTTAAGTGTAATTGAATATACCAGTGAACAGAACAGCCAACCAGCACCGCACTCAACCAACTCCTCGGCGTGTGCTGGCTCGTATTTGCTTCGATTTGTGCTGCCGTTCGTGCTTCAGAATAAGTAACATCTCGGGTCCCCGAGGCCGGTCACGTAGACCGGCTCGCCCGCGTGCTGGTGTCACGGGCGGGTCCCGCCATCCCCCAACTCCGTAGCTGGGCGCGGTTGACGCCGACGCCCCTTTGCCATAGGCATACAATGTGCCAGGCCAGGCGTTTCCATCCCTGTTCTCCATATCTGACAAAAGAAATCCCGAAATGTCGCTACGTACTGCGTATATACAGCAAAAAGACTGCTGGAACCCAAACCCGTGGTATCAAACAAGAACTCAAAAAATGCATCACGTGTCGTTGCCTACCCGCGCCCCGAGCCCTCTCAGACTCGCTGTTCTATAATGTGCCCATAGCCGACGCTGTGGTTGCGTCCAAGGTGCAGTCGCTTCCTAGCATAGGCCTCTTGGTCTCGGATCTCGGCGTACTTGATTTCCTCCGGTGCAGAGGGCACACTGGCTTTCAATAGCGACGGGTCTATAGGCAGCTCGTGGTCGGGATGATACTGCTTCTCTCCGGTCCCGGCAGCATCGCCTAGCGAGAACTTTTCGACAACGTCGCCCGACGATCTCTTATACTGCAGCTGTGTCGATGAATACCCTGTCAAGAGGTGGTGGTCGCTATCGAAAGACACGTCCTCCTCCGACAGGCCCCGCTTCGTGGACAGACTACTTTGTGTGGGGTATAAGGGCTTGCCTCCTGACGAGGGGGACATGGAGCTGTTGGGGCTCCATACAGGTGACGATTCCGTCTTCGTCGAGGACGTGTTACCGTCAGTGGTAGAAGCGATACTGTGGCGCGCTTGCAGGTGCGGTTGGATAGGCGGCAACGACACGCCCATGGCGCCCATGGCTGGTCGTCCGCTATTAATGATATGCGGTAGGGACGGCCGGCGATGATCGTCGAAAGAGGCATATGGCCCGGGCCCGCTCGGCGGCGGTGGGTAAGGCGAGGCACGAGGACCAGTTACGGCTGGTGGAGGAGGCGGTGGGGGGTATGAGCTCAATGAACCGTGACGGGGATAGGCTCGGATTGGCGTGTTGGGTTCAGATGTTGGCGCCGGTGCCGGGAACGAGCTACTGGGAGGACCAAAGTCGAGTACTCTCTGCTGCGCCGGGCGGGCAGCAGCAAGCGGCGGTGGCGGCGGCGGATGTTCATATGCAGATGTCCTACGAGAGAAGACCCCCCGGTCGGCACTAGAATGGCTGCCGGACCGGTCTCTGAATGCGTTGGGTGACTGTGACCGGCGATCTGCCTTCTCACCACCCTTCTCCGGACGTCGACGCATCCGTACATCACGTCGTATGCGAACGCGGCAGCCTTGCTCAGCCACCGTTCGGCTCAGAGATGTGCTCTCGCCGAGACCAGGGAACTTCTTGGCGCTGTAGACCTGGAAGGTTACCGACTTGACCTCCATCATGTGAGTGACAAAACCGTCCGCGGCCTCTTCCGACACGGGCTCCTGCTTCTCCGATCCAAGCGTCAAGTCCTGGGGATCCTTGTTCTTTTCGTACAGGCGGAAAATGAGCTTGTAGAAACCCTCGTGCCGAACAGAAAGATCCGGGAAGAGGAAGTAACCAGCCGGCTCCGGTCTATCCAAGTAGCAGCAGGCCGATACAGGTAACCCTGTCAAGACGGGCGGTGTCGAGGTTGCCTGAGTTTGCACTCGTCCATGGGCAATTGGCCGGGCATTTTCCAGCGAGACGAAGACGAAGAACTCGGCGGCATAGTCAAAAGTAATGTCCTTGGACTGCTCATAGGTGTCGCCTTCGTAGACGTTCAGCTTCACAATCGGGGGAGGATCCACGGGTCGGCGGTCAGCGGATGCTACTAGCAGTCAGTCTCAACTTTCTTGGAGAACAGAGAATCATGGCGTGACGGTGATTACATTTGGGGCCGGAGCCGCAGGCTCTGGCGCGATCGGGCTGTTGTATTACATCAAGGACATAATGCAAGGTCCTGCCACCAACCGTCTTCCGGGCGTGCCTCAGAACCGGACCTTCACAAATGGGGGCGTTCATGATGGGAGGGCCGGTCATTATCTACATCGCTATCAGCATTCGAGTATGGACAGGTTGTGATTGTTGGAGTGGAAAAAATGCCAAGTAAGCAACACGCAATGCAATGCTCACACGGGTCAAGACCCCGCGCGCTCAAAAGGTGGGCAGCGAAATATGGCAGCTGGATGTTCTCACGAAGATGTGGCGAACTTGACTTACAGCAGCTACTATTGTGTGAGAGAAAGGTCCAAGCTAAGCAGCCAACATCAACCAAGTTGGCAGCTGGGCCTCCGTGTCCTTGCTGCAGTGGCTTCGAGGCCGTCTCCAGATGCGGGTTCGTCCAATGGGGTGGAATCAAATCATTAATCGAGTCGGGGTGCGGTTTGTTGTCGAGTTGAGGGCTCCTTTCCTTTGCGACAAAGTGCGGATTGAAGGTGCGTCGCGACAACCAAATCAAGGACCCAAGGCTCTGGGACAGACAAAGTATGTATTGATGGAGAAGTGAGGAGTGAAGGGAAGAAGAAAGTGATCCGTAGGTTTGGGCCGAAGGCTATCGGTCGGAAGGTAGGTAAGGTATGAGAACGAACGAATGAACAAATGACGGGTCGGGGGGTGTGGGTGGGTTATGCTTATGGGGACTGCCTGTATGGGTAACCTAAGGTATTATCCAGTCCTGGGGGGGGGGGTACTGGCTGGGGGGGGGCCGGGCTGCTGGGTTCAAATGTTCGCAGGAGAAAAGAGGCGAATGGGCCAAAAGCCAAGAGCAGCGAGACAAATCAGATCAGAGGTCAGAAGTGTGCTGGAGTCCCAGTCCCGGAGTGCTGGTGCCGCAAACTGACTCGAGCGACTTGCTTGATTGGACCCGGCTGTCCGGACTTGCGCGGTTATGGTACCTGCGACCCAAAGGCCAACAGCAACCGATTGTTCAATCTCACTCTTTTCTTTCTTTCTTTGTGCACTTTCCTGCTCACGCTGACGTCGTGTTTCTCTCGCCCAGAAGTCGGTCCCACCAGGCTGTGCTTATTTATGATCACTATCCTCGGGCTCTCTTCCTGGGTTTCGTCAACTCTCGAAAATGACAGTTTTCAGCCGCGAGGGCAGACCAAACATCTGAGAAACCAAGTAAATTACTAAGGGTGCGGATTAGAGCAAAGAGGAAAAGAGCGAAACGATCCAGAAGAGAAGAGGGGGGGCGTGCTAGACTGGATGCTACCTACCGGTACCCAGAACCAGAACCAGAACCTATTGACTGAGAGGTAAGTACAGTGTGTGCACGCCGTACCTCCAGCTCCATTAATAAAGTAAGGAGTTGGGAGTTGGGACGATTGACGGTGCTGGCTGACCCTACACATCGTGCCGTACTGTACAGAGCGGTACTCGTACTGGGGGGGAAGGGTCGACCATTTGGGGATAAAAGCCCCCGCTCTTTTGTCTAATTCCCGTCAAATGAGAACAGCCCGGCCCCGTCCTCGACGGCCTAACCAATCACAGCGCCCTAAAACCCCCGGTCTCCAGACCCACATCCAAGACGACTGCAGGGTGTGGCCCACCCAATCTTACAAGGATCGCAGGCAAGGGGGGATGGGCTGGCAAGGAGCAGCGTCCAGTCGCGAGTGGGCATCTGGCCCTGATGTCTGGTTCGGGTTTCTGCAACTGACTCCTTGTCTTTCATCTGCTCGTCCGTCCTGCCGGCCCAGATTACCCAAAGCTGCAAACGAGTCGCTCAATACCACAAGGACTTTGTCGCATAGCCAAGGCATCCTTACGCGCATTGGGATAGCGCTAGTCCATCGTGAAGGACCAACAACTCGGTCCGAAACCCTGGGTCCCCTGATAAATAGCACGTAGTAGTAGTGCCTGCACATCACTGGCGAACATGCTATGTGCACTTTCATCTAGGTATGCCTAGTAGTAGATAGACTTTAGGTAATGTGAGGATCCGGCACGTCATCCCGCCCATGGTCCAGTTGTGCGACTTGTCCCTGGTCCTGTGTATTGAAGGTCAGAGGTCAGGTGCCCCAGGACCATGGTCGCGCTGTGTTTATGTTACCATCCATCTCTATTTTGGCCTTAGCATTCATTGGCATTGGTATTAACCTAGCCGATTGCTGCAATGGGCTACGGCTATGACATCCAGGTATGATGTATCTCTGCACGGACTTGGGCTGACAAAGAACAAGACCCGCGCAAGATCTGTGGGAGACTGGCAACTGGGACGGAGTGCTGAGTGCCTCCCGTTCTATTCCTTCTATTCCGCACGGGAGTACATTATGTAGCACAATTCGCACAAACTAACATGTCCCAACAACACGCAACACTGCAACAGGGACGTTTTTCTCCAGTATCCCGGCATCCAGCTTGTTGGTCGGGTGGGTAATGGGCTCACCAGCCAGCAAGCAAGAAATTCCGACTGGGGTGTGGCTAGGAGTAGCGCCGCCGCGGTGGAGCTTATTTCCCTGTAACCGGCTCGCTGGAGGGTTTCTTTTTTTTTCCTATCCAGCCATCCAGCCTGGTACCTGACGGTTGCGATTCAAGTGGGAGATCCTGGCATTTTTACTTCTTACGGTGCCGCAACACCCTCAAACGTTCGGACTGCAAAGTGGGCTTCTCAAGAAAGTCGTTACGTTAGGGGGGGCGTGCTTGGTGACAGAGCTTGATCTCCCCGGGGGAAAAACTGCAGGCACAAGAGTCATCATCCTCGACTCTGGCGGCTCACCTTGTCGAAAGAAGCAACACCACCGCCGGGTTGGTACGGGTACAGATATGGATGGCAATGCATGCTGTATCGGTGCCAATCAAAGCCCCGAACCACCATGATGGGTGGGTGTGTTGGTCACTGTATTTGAGCACCGCCCAAGCCATCCACCCAACTGTCGAAGGTTCGCTTAAGCATACTACAACATACTTGTAGACCGACCTTCAGGGGGCGGATGTACCCACCTACCTACCTACCTATCTACATACAGTATCTACCTAGGTGTGGCATCAAGGTCAGCAGGTACCATTGGTTGGGTGCCTATATTCATCTGTGTCGTGCAGACAGAACTCACCTATCACAATGTGAACGTGCCAGTTACGTCGGCAGTGAACTCTACTCGTATGGGAAGGAAAGCTAGCTGGGACGCCCGACGCCATGATAGCGGCGCCGCCTGTGAAGTTTGTTTGGTTGTTTGACGCTCGCAGGACGCTTATTAGTCCTGTCGTTGCCCGGGCTATGGATGCTGTACACGTGGTGGTGACACACACGCGGCCTTAGGCTTCAGCCAGAGCACGTTTTACTACTACTTGACACTTCGCTGGCAGCTTTCGCAACGCCTGAGCAGCGCCTAAGAAGCGCCTGGGGGAGGGAAACAGGGCGAGCAATCAGGTACCTACCTGGCGCACTAGACGGCACTCACTCACCTTGCGCAAGGTATCATCGGGCCTCGCCATTGATCGAGGCTTGAACTGCCTTGAAGAATCTGGGCGTTCTTCTCCGACGAAGACAATGCCTTTGAAACATTCTCGCCCAATCTCCTTGCATTGCGCAGTAGTCTAAACGATGGAGATGGAGTTGCGGATGGCGCCTGCGAAGAGCCGAGATTACCATTACTATAAACGGCCGCGGTGATTTGTTCATATGGGGACCGATTAGGGCGAGAGGCATTGTGGAGCAGGCCGCTGCATGCATTCTCAGAGATGAGGATTTCATACGTGTATGTCAATGGCTAGGTGCTAGTAGTATTACCGGTTCCTGGGACCCCATCAAACATCTCTTCTCTCAGCCCTGATCGACAATACCCAAGGGAACCTGGCTGGCCGGCTTACAGTAGAGTTGTCTCGCTGCTCTTTTAGGCGCATCCGCAGAAGCAAGCAGCGGCTCATACGAGTTATACACCACCTACGCCATGGCGGTCGCGCTAATATGCTTGGCGAGTATAAAACTGTATACCCGGAGTCGAGGAGAGCCGAGAGTCCACTTGTACGCCCACTCACACAATTCCAACCCACCGCGCTGCAGATGTCTCGAGACTCGATATCACCAGTAGGAACAGCCTCCGATGCCTCCGCCCGATCCGTTCCTGTGCATGGGTGTTATCTTATAGTAGTAGGTCGGGTGCTCATCTGCCATCGACAGCATCTGGCCTCGAAGCAGGGAAGGGAAGGCAGCAGAGCAGAGTACGGAGTATGCCTCAGGATCTGCGGGTGTGTTAGTAAAGTATACTTATGCCAAAGAGTGTGTGTATGCTACAGTTGGGCGCCTCCCGCCCGCACTGTCTCTTGAGGGCCAGCCAGAGACACGGACCTATAGTTTGATGATCCAATGGCGCTCACCTCAATCAGTGTTGAGTCAATCAACCCTCCACCCTTCCCCCGGGCTATAGCACGTCCGGTTTACTCTCCCGTTCTAGCATCTTAATTGTGTCGATATAGCCAGGCCGTCCATATACCCCACACTCATCTCAGTTTATCGAACCATCGTCCCTATCCAGTATCAACTGCCGTTTCATGCACGGGAGGAGCTGCCAATCCTGGGCGAAAACCGGAGTTCCTACTGTGCAAAATTGCGTGCCAATCCCAATACCGGCGCTCTGCTGCATCTCCATGCACGACTACGTAAAAAAAGCGAGAGCTTGCCACCTCCCTCGTTTCTGCTGCCACACTGCCAAACCCCAGAGGCCAAGACGGTTTGGGCAACTCTATCGTCGCTAGCGCGAAACGAGAGTCCCTCAGTCCCAAGTACCGACGGTACCATACCGTACGTAACTGTAGCTTACTTTTTTAGTGTTGGTGCAAGCAAGGGAAAGAATTGCCCGACGACCGGCTCGCCCCAAACCCCAAGAACCCTGAGTGCACTATGTCACTATCATCCGATATGGATCAATATGAGATACATACGTACGATCGCAACCCAGCCTGCCGGCCATCTCGACGGGCATTCTGGCTCGGTGCGATGCGCTGCGATGCGAGATCTTGAGACTACCCTGCTATGCTTTTTGCCGACAATGTTACTGCACCACTTTGTTTATGTTTTTTTTTTTTTTTTTTCGTTTGCTGCGAAATACAATACGCCCGAAGTATTTCCCTGCTTAGGTAAATGACGTGATCTTGGACCTCCATCTCAATCAAGGAGGGGCGTTAACCGTCAACTTCGAGGTCACCCGACACTGTCGACTGCAAGGAGAGAGCATTACCCAAGAGGTAAGCAGCAAACAACGGCTGCACATAGCAAAGCAGTCAGTGGGAGGGGGAAGAAGCTTTGTGCTCCAACAACCTCGACCAACCCAATTGCCGCAGCACCGAAGCTGCGGTTCATGCACATGAACCACCACTCTGGGACGTCACCAGGCTCGAAACAGCACAAGACAGAACCATCTTGGTTTGTCTCAACCCTAATCCAACTGTCATCGCATGATTTTGGATTTCTCGCCAGCCATGGGCGACAAATGCTGGACTGGATTGGGTTCCCGGGATCGTTACAGCTCGAAGCCTCACAGCATCATTAGTTGGTTACTAGTTTGGCCTGAACGGTAGTGTAAGGAAGAAGGGCCTTCTTTTGGGGGTTGTTTGCTTCGCCTGTACGAGCCAGCCAAAAGATCATGCTACAAATTGTCATGGCCTGTAGGTATGTAGTAGTAAAGTAGAGTACTCCGTAGAGAAACGACAATTGATACTTCAAGCCACCGTCGTAGCAGATCATCGATGATCTGCTACCTACCACCATACCTACGACAACCACCATGGCGGCGTCTGAGCGCGTTCGGCCTTCCTTAGTCGGTCGTACGAGGCCACTTACTCGCGTGATCAGAAAACGTAGTGGTAGCTGGCTCATTAGGCTGAATGGGTGTACCACGCACAGTGGCTGTACAACAAACTGCTTGCAAAACCGCCTACCTGGGGAGGTGTTGTGCACTCCGCCTCCTCGGATCGCAAGAGAAAAGGGAGGGGGGCACCAAGAAAAGCGATTCAGCCGCTTCACCTTATCAAGGTTCGTGCTTGGAGTATGGGGATCGAAGCAAGGGGGCCACGGATCTAAGCAGTTGCGCGATCTGATGGTTTTATCTTTTTCAGGTTTCCCACGAGACTGGTAGCAGCAACCCAGTAAGTACAGTAGCAGCCCACCGGAGGACTGGGCCATCGGTAGGTAGCTAACCCGAACCACCGGCTTTCGGTATGTGTCTGGTCTGGGAGGGGACAAGAAAGAGACTTTCCCAAGTATCCGCGTTCAACCGGTAGTGGGCACAGCCCGGGGCACCGTCAAAACTCTCTCGCCGGTAAATTGGGGCCGCTTGAGGCAATTCTGCGTTCATCTGAAGCTTACAGACTCTGGGAAGCACCGAACTGTATGCGGAGAAGAGGTGTAAATCCCATCGAGTTCAGGCATCCTGGACGCCAAAGCCAGCACGCTCTCTACGGCGTCGTTCTGGGAGCCGATGCGTTCTCTCGTCTCAGCCAGCAGCACCTTGTTGCCCACGTGTGGTTGGTGGCAGGGGCCAACTTGTCACTCTCTCTATGCATCCCGTTGAATGCTCGCGTCAAACTGCCTCGTGTTGTATCTGGGCGGTATGTAGAGAAAAAGGGCGAGCGAAAAGGTGACTCATGTCAGCAAGCGGTGGCCGCAAGCACGCAATGACAACAACCCAGCCCCTTGCTTCTGCTGCTGACGGCATGCTGCCTGGGACTTCTCATGTAGCACAAAGGGGGCTGAACGATATTGTTTGCCTGACTATAGTCCCTCACCGGTATTTCGGGCTGCTTGCCTGTCTGCCTGGCTGCCTGCCTTTCTGCCTCGACGTCGAGAACTATGAAATCGTTTCCGTGCATGGCCTCGGTGAGGTAGGGCCGAGAGGTGCTGAGGAGGGAGCGCGGCTAACATACTAACCAGTACCAGATGGTGATGGTGTCTCGTCTTTTGACGGCGTGGCTTCCAAGACGGCCGTCGAATACGATTTGCCTATGACGGACGAGATTTCAATGTGAGCATCCAGTCCAACACAGGCCAGGAGCATTATGCTTGGTTGCCTGGCACGATTGAAATTGCTCACCGGTATCTGGTATATTTCCACCTGTTCATAAGTTACTTGAGCCGGATGCAGTCCATTGACACGAGCAAAGCACGTAAACCCATTCGTTGCTGTTGCCATGCATTCCTGCTCGGTCATCCGCGACCCCTATCATATTGGGAACCGGTGCGACCTCTGTCAGAGAACATAGCCGACGGCGTCGCACCCATCTGCATGTCTGAAGCAAACCCATTGGGCTGGGCTCGACGAGGGGAGGGCAAGCGAGATCGCACGCAGCCAGCAACCGGCTCTGGTTGGGTGCCACCACGTGGGGTCCAAGGGCCGCGCCCTGCGCAAAGAACCTGAGACATGCGGTGACCGACCCGGAGTTCGAAACTCTTTTCTTCATTAGCCAAGAAATCTCTTCCAACGACGGCTGCCCGCCACTGCCCGCTGCTTGCTTGCTTGCTGCTGCTGCTGCTGCTGCTGCTGCGGCTGCCCGACAAGTGGGAAGTGAAATAAGATGTGGCGCCTGCGGGTAGCCGATCGGTGACGAGGAGACGTCGTGGGACGTTGCACGGGCGCAGCGGGAAACCCTTGCTGGCCGGTCCTGGTGGTTGCTGCATTGGGGGAGGCCATGTCACCCTGGAGAGCCGAGGGAAGCAGTGGAATATGTAATCAATAAAGCGCAGAGAGGAAAGAACAAAGTACATTAGTTTCCTACACCACGCGAGCATCTTGGGTATCCTGTTGCGTGACTCTGTTATTTCGGATATATCAAACCCCGTGTTTCGTCGAGCTAGAGGGCTGCCTGTTCGCCATTCCATAAGAGAACTGTTGACCGAATGAATATGAACGGATAAGAGCCAGACCCTTTTCTTCTTACTACTCGCAGTCCCATGTGTCGCCTCACACGGCAGCAGTGAGTAGCAGTTTCCGGGAACGCGTTCTCAGCGAAGTGGTAGGTAATGGAGGGTCTCACAGATAGACAACACTGTACGATGACAAAAAAGCCGTTTTTGGGGACCTCTTGATCACACACAGACATCCGCCCTTTTGCGGTCACAGTATCATACGCAGAGCTGTCACGGTTAAGGACGATCACCGCGTGTGGTCTAAAAAAAGAACCATATAAACCACCCCTATTCGATGTTTTTGTGGCCAAGATAGGGGTAGCTCGTACATCTTGCCTGATGACTAGGTAACGCCCCGTATAGGGACCATTAAAAACACTTCAACCATACTCGGATAATGGAAACGTGATGGGTGTGACTACAGTTGGCCATGTCGGCGCTACTGAGCCTGACTGAAATGGAAGGAGGCACAGGCGCCTATGCTCTATAACGGCGTCCCAAGTCGTATTTTGTTTCTTGTTATCCGCGATACTCGTTTGAGGGGTGTTTACCAGTTGAGCCAAAGATTGGGACAACGGACCGATTGCGGTACCAAGCTCCAACATCATCGACCATTACCCACGAGCCATCGGTTCCCGTGGAATTCGGATTGATGGATCCTATGTGGGACGTTGGAGATTGGCATGCTGAGTGACGTACGATGCACCTTGGGTAGGGGTCGTCCATGCAGACATGATGCTCTTTCTTGACTCTGGCATCGGCATGAACCACAGATCCGCTCGAGATCCGTGTGGATTGGATACCTGCCGGCCCGGATGTGTTTTTGTCACCCCTTTCGCGGACTTTGGCCCACTCACATAACCGGGCAACCCAGACTGCTAAGAAAGGGCAATGTAATACTGCGCAATGTGTGACAACATAGAAACACCTGTGTAGAACTCATCAGATGTCCCGGCGAAGGCTCGCGTTGAAATGATCGCTGGACTGGCCCAAGAGTGTGGTAAGCCTGCCCGAGAAAAACAAAACTGTTCGATGTTTAAGAAAGCAGACAGAGAATGTTATTAATATCATTACTATTATAGACTAAACATCATAAACGGGGGTATAAATGTGTTAAAGATCGTGTATCGTGAGAGTCAATGAGTGTTTGGGTATCATAAAGTCAATAACGAGTGAGAGCAAGGGATATCTTTTGGGAACGCCGCCGGTCTTTCCGATCATGCCGAGGTACTTCGAGCTTCAGCAACAGCATGGTAGTCCCCGAAGTCCCGTGGTATCCCTTTGATGGGCGTACAAGGACGGCCATTCTGAGGAGGCACGAACCCTCCTCAGTTTTTCACGGAAGGAGCCCGCCCACCATCTAGACAGCTGGCTGCGCCGTAACACCAGGAGCAGGTGTAGCGGCCGGGGCGTTCTTTTCAGGGAACGAGCCGGCATCATGGACCCGGCCATATCGAGTGAATGCTATGTCGAGGTCAGTATTTCAGGGTTCAACGCAGGTGGGCGCCTTGGCTTTTTGAGGGCCCTTACCTAGATTCAGTCTGCCATAATCCCACTTGCGGCTCAGGGCAAGGACGACGACCGAGGTGACTGGCAACAACAGCACGTCGAGGATGCCAAAGAAGATGGCACTGGGCGTGATGCCGATCGTGTTGCCGCCGTCGGAAAGACCGAAAGCAATGGGGTAGAGAAGCCAGAGGAGGTTCACCCAGCCAGACAGAGCGTAGTGGTCTCGGCCAAGGCCAACGCGCTTGGCAGAGGTGCCGCCGTGGCCCAGGGTGTTGAAGGCCAGCATGAGCCAGGCCACGGTGCCGAAGGCGTAGAAGCCCCATTTATAGTTACTGGTGGTGTATGCAGACACGAGATAGGAGATGACCCTTTTGTTCCAGCGTTCAGTAAACGTATTCGGCGGCAGAAGACAAAGACCAGGCAGGTACTTACCAGATCCAAGACAGGAATATGTTGTAGACGATCGTAGCCCACGAGACGCCGCTGAGAAGCCCGAGCGAGAGGATAATAGCAGGAAATTCCACAACCCACTTGCGCCAAGTTGTCAGTGACCATGTCCTTTTCGTTGCGTTCTTTCCGACGGAAAACACTTACGTTGACATACTTCACCCAGAATATCTGGCGCGTCCAGCCTGACACGGGCTTGCTGTTGACAACCGGCACAACGCTGTACCCAAGATCAGAGGCCCAGGCAAAGTAGGTTATGGATCCTACAAGGAGCGCGACCGAGAAGATGTAG
The DNA here is from genome assembly GCA_006503535.1 of Arthrinium phaeospermum. Taxonomy (NCBI): domain Eukaryota; kingdom Fungi; phylum Ascomycota; class Sordariomycetes; order Amphisphaeriales; family Apiosporaceae; genus Arthrinium; species Arthrinium phaeospermum. The sequence goes on from QYRS01000003.1 coordinate 2,723,471, forward strand.
TGGAATATCTTCTCGCCCGAGAAGGGCTTGAAGCTGGCAGCATAGAAGGCAATAAACAGGATGGCATAGACAGCTGTGACGGCCCAGAGCCAGTCCGAACCATGGACACTGAAAGCCTCGTTCCCAGCTGGAGGGTTGATGTCCAGAGCCTGGTTGCTGCGGACGATGAGACCCATGATAGGCGACATAGATAAGGGGTTCGAAATAGGGGTAGCAGAAGTGGTGTGGTGATCTGAGAGAACTCTACAACAAATACCGGCTCAACTCAATGCGACGAGTTTCCAAAAATCACTGATCAGACTTGTGGTGGTGTCTCAGATATAACTGTGTGGCTGAACCATAGAGTATGTGGACGTGGGTTGGGGGGAGGAAAGAAAGTGCTTACTTTATATAGGATCGGCTCTCGAGGGGATATCGACCAGAACCGCAGCCTCCCAATCTTCCAGACTCGTACTAATGCAGCGGGAAGAGCGGCGATCTTGCGAATACGCACATCTTGGAGGGAGAATCTCAAACCCGAGTGGTCCGACAGCCAGCAGCGACACACCTGGTGCTTTGACGCCTTTGGTGCCCATCGCAACCCCATGCGGGATAGGCCGTTGCAACGAGACCAGTTGGGATACCAGGATTGCATTCGTGCAGATGCAGATGGAAGGTGTTGGTCAATATCGCGTCTGCGGGCACCGATCGGAGCTTGGCCGGGTCTGCTCGGCAAATCCAGTCGGTCATACGACATCCAGCCCGGGCTTCAACGGCATTGGTCATTAGTCCAGAACCTTTTTGGCATCACGTCAACGCATGATATCCCCCGAGAGAGCCTTAGCTAGGAGTTTGGTTGCATGCTACAATGTTGCTGATAACGAGCCTGGCCTATACGTTTGTTTAGGTCGAATGTGGATGGCGATCTAGGCCCCCTGGAAAAACCATGAAGACCCAGATGACCATCGCTACCAAGCAGTTCACACATTCACTTACACTTTGATATCAAACACACGCAACCGGAGAGTAGCCGCCATCTGCACGCGGTTGACGTGATGCAAATGTGATGGGCTACTGGCACCTTCTATGGCCCACCGGCAGGCTCGGGCGTGAGTAGGTTGTTGGATCTGGAAACCCGGCCTACCCAAGAATAAGACCCTGAACGGCAGTCGATTGGACACGGCGCGGGATACCCGGGAAGCGAAATAGGGCTGCAACCTTGCAATGCACGCCCGGTAGTTCTGCTAAGCTCATTAGCTCATCACGTATGCAAGCCAATTTATAATGGTCGCAGTCACGATGCATTAGTCAACCTTGACAATTGGGCACGCCCTTCCGCTTGGCCTTGCCTATCGAGTGAATCATGCCATGTGGTGAGGAGACCAGACGATTACTCGCGACGCGAAATTTTCGTCGTCGTACGACATGAAGTTGGTTGTAAAGACAGGTAGAGATATGCCAGATAGTTAGAAGAGGCAATACGTTGTACGTTGAATTGACTCAATTTTCCTCTGGCTGCTTACTAGGTGGAAGTTAAGCAGCATGGGGACGGGGGACTCGAAGTCCTGATGCTGGCTGGGTGAAGGTGACCACTGCCATATGTGGTGGCGTACGTAAGTATGGCAAGCCCAAACATCTGCAACTTGTTGACCATGGAATACCTGTTTGAGAATGCTGCTCACATACCGGCCGGCAGTGCAACCAGCCCGAAAACCGATGTTGCCCAATTGGGGCTACATTTGGTGTCGCTTAAAAGGTTCAACCTTGCCCGTGGTATCCGAAGCCACTGTGCTCATCGGATATGGCAGTTGTTGACTGTTGTATTCACAATCCAACTCGTAGTATTAGCACTTCGGCTATCTCCGTGTCTGAACACCTCCTCTGCCAGCCCTAGCAGTTAACTTCTTGACAGGCTACCTACTGTAGGAATTATGGGCGATTGCTAGTAAGGTGCTAGGTCCAGGTACTGAGGGCCAGATAGACGAAACTCTTTGTCCATTGGGGTAAACGACTCTTTCTGAAAAAACCACTCAACTATTCGACTAAACCATACAAGAAAAGAATCTCTGAGTGCCTAAGTTACGATTTCATATACAATAGTCTGGGCCACGAGAATCATGTCGCCTATACCCCTAACCTACCGCCTAATATTCAACTATGCCGAGCCGCTTATGGCGACCCTCGGCGCCGTGCAGGCCGTTGTGGCGCCCCGAGACTTGCTCCGGCTGAGCCTCCCCTCGGTGCCCTACACCACGGCCATGTACCCGCTCTTCTCGCAGATGTGCGGCGCATGGCTCATGTTCGCCTTCCACGACGTCGTCACCCTGCGCATCTACCAAGACGTCCACGTGTGGAAGCACATACTGGGCGCGGCCATACTCAGCGACCTGGGCTACACCGCCAGCCTGGTGCAGTCGATGGGAGTCGCGTGGTTCTGCAACCCGCTGCGATGGGACGCCGCCAACGCTTTCACCGTGGTGTCAACGGCACTGCCTCTCCTGGCCAAGATCTGCTTTGTTCTTGGGGTCGGCTTGCCTCGCGCTGCGCCGAAAGCTAAGGTATCCGGTAAAGAATTGTGAGAGGAATCGGGCTTTCTCGATGGGTCGAGATGCATCGCGATTGGCAAACTTGGGGAGGATTCTTTGCTCTGGTTATCTAAGATGTGGTATAGGTACACTTTGTTGTATGCAGCCATTTTCATTGGAAGGAGCGTCGAGTCCAACGCGCTGCACATCGATGTAAGCAGACCACAAGAAGGGATCAATGTGCCGAGCATACATGTATGGTAACGGATCGCCTATCATTTGTCAATCCGCCTTATTTAGTTGTATGCTGCTCTGGAAGAGTTAATAACATTTGCCATTATTACATCGCACTTAGCTATATCATCACACTACTATTCTGTTGCCAGCTACCTTTTAGTTGCCAGTCCATTGATGTATTCTAATAGCTGGCTGCATGTTTCTTTAATATTTAGGTAGTCGTTAACAGTTCGCCAACCACCAACTGCTTCAAGACATGTAAACGTTGATTTGGCCAATGTTAGTCTACTACTACTACTAGCCGTCACCCCTGGTAGTCCGGGTATGTGTAGTGCATTACCCTGGTGACACCAGACTCCCCGCTAAGCGGAGCTAGAAGCCACTGTTGCCCCGGACTTTTTGCCTGGGTTGCTGGTGATGCGCATCGCGCCTTCTAATCGAACGTCATTTCTGTTGGGATTTCATGGCACCAGCTGCCCAGCATTGAAATTGTCAGATCTTCCCAAAAGCAACCCTCCATGCTCTACATGTATTGATACCTCAGTGACAGCATCTATCGTACAGTAGCCCTCGACCGACCGACCCATTCCATCCAGTGCAGCATCATGGCCGTCGATATATCGCTGCTCAGCACCGGAACCCTGGCCGACCAGCTTGCAGCCCTCCGAGCTTTGAAGCATGACATTATCGGCCATATCAACAAGAAACAACAGTGGGTACGGTCAGGCATACTACCGCCGCTTGTCAGTCTGGTCAGGCAGTCGGTCGCAGCTCCAGATTTGAACGGGAATGATATACAGCAGCAGGCAGAGGGCGCGCATCTTGACGATACCGAAGCAGTACAACTCCACGCCTTGCAACTCCTCGCAAGTTTTGCCAACGCCGGATACCAATTCCTGTCGCCTCTGCACGCCTCGGGCGCTATCGAGGCTGTGCTGGCCCGATCGTGCCTGCGAAGCCCGCGGCCTCAGATTGTCTTGACGGCGCTGAGGATATTGCGCAGTGTCACCGAAGCCGCCGCCTTTGCGCCCACCCCACCGACCGACCAAGCGAGTCGCAACTCTCAACCTTCACTCGACTCAAGCTTTCTGGCAAACATCATATTTGCGAACGATCACTTGGAATCCTTTGCCTCCATCCTGAGGAGTGATGTATCAGCACAAGTATCTGCTGTGGCCAGCCTCATTATCGGTCTTTGCCGAGAAGAGCGCCACCAGTTTGCACTTGTCCACAGTGGTGTCCTCGATGCCCTTGCTACGCAACTAGCAAGTTTTGCAGTTGCTGAAGGGCAAGTTATACCACGTGCCGAAGAGATTAGTCAATCGAACGGGCTTTCGAGCTGCTTTCCAGCGCCCGCCAGACCAGGCGTGGAGCTATCAGATATACTTGGTTCTATCGCTGCTATCATTACAGACTCGCCTTACAGAACGTGTCGACTCTTGTACTCACCGTCCATCCTGGCGGTTTTCCCCAATACTGATAGCGATTGGGACACCTACTGGAAGATTCATGCAGACACCCCAGATAAGCTGGCTGGGTTGAGGCCCACGAAACATAAAGACCACGAGCCAATGGACTTGCTATTGCCATATACACCAATCCAACTACGGGGTCTATCGTCACATTCGTCCAGGCCAGGAACCGATTCTCCCCCGTGGACCATCCCCGAGTCCGCCCGAGACGACTCAGAAAACCCAGAAAGCCCTTTGGTTCCCTGGCTTATCGGGCTGGTACGGTCATATTACAGCCTTGACGCACTGGCTGCAGCCTCGGTCTTGGCGTCTCTCTTCAAATGTGGCTTCACCTATAGACCACGAGAGACCACGCTCGGTCTTTCGGTTGTACCTAAGCTGCTGCAGATACTCGGCGCAGCTGATCGAAAAGCATATGATTTAGACACGTCGTCTCTAGACTCGAGAACCCAGTCCACCTGGGCGGTCATCGAACGTGTTCCCAGTATACTGACACATCTGATAACTGATAGTGATAACCTGCAAAAGGCTACTTTTGATTCAGGAGCTGTTAAGTCGATATGTAAACTTCTGAAGGGCACATATGATGCTGAACCTCCGTCCGTTCAGACCGAGCTCTGGTCACCGGATCCAGATCCTGAACCGGCACCGATGGGCGAACACCCAACTTGCCAATTAGGCCAGCCTGGACAGCATCCGCAACTTGTCCATCGAAGCCGGCTGAGGGAAAGCTCGTTGAAGGCACTTGGCGCACTCGGGGCTTCCAGGGAAGAGTTTCGCAAAGCGATCGTGGACCAAGATCTGATCCCGTATATTAAAGAGTCGCTCTATCAATTCCCAGTCCGGCCGAGACAGTCAAAGGAGCAATCGAATGGAAATGGTGCGGGAGGGCAAGATGACCGGGCGAAATCGGAACTGGGAGAAAACCCGACTTCAGTAATTGTTGCGGCGTGCTATGCAACGCGAATGCTAGCCCGCTCGGTGAGCATATTGCGTACGTCACTGATGGATAACGCTGTGGAAAAGACCATAGAGAAGCTTCTTCTCCATCACGAGGTGGAAGTTCAGGTCGCAGCCACGGCAGTGGTCTGCAACATGGTGACGGACTTCAGTCCCATGAAGGAGGTAAGATTTTGCCTCACATTTTATCCGTATTGCACTAACATCTGGCTCCTATAGTCATTCATCCTTGCAGGCCATGTCAGGACCCTCTGCAAACATGCCAAATCTCAAAACGCTGCTTTGCGGTTAAACGCAATATGGGCTCTTAATCACCTTGTGCATGCAAGCAGCATAGAGCTGAAGAAAAACTGCTTAGAAGAATTGCAGCCGGGGTGGCTGATTCAGATCATCTGTGACGATATGGAAGATGCGGCTTTGTCTTCTACCAGAGCGAGGGGTGATGGTTCCTATACTAGTGATGAGGAAGACGACATGGACATCGACGATCAGAATCGCGAGTCGTCATACAAGCCCCTGGACGACCAGGCCGCGCTCGAGAGCCGCATACTTCGCTTGGCGGATGCACGACTACATGCACTGCGGGAGCTAGAGCTGAATCCCGTGCGGAAAGCAAGAAAGGACGATCTTGAGATTCAGGAGAAAGGACTTGGCTTCATCCGAAATCTGATTGGCGAACCTCATCTCAACGGCGCGGATTCGGCCAACGACACGACGGAAATGATTGACCATCTCTTCAATACGCTTGGACAGGACCGTTTCTTCGAGATACTGTCCACAAAACTGAAAACAAAGACGTTGAACCCCTTCGGCCGGCGTGGGGCCACGGGCGAAGCGCGGGTTCTCTACCCCCAGGCCAAGATTATCGAGGCTGTCGTTTACATCCTGGTTCATCTGGCAGCCAGCATACCGCGTCATCGCCAGCTCGTTATTTCGCAGAAGGAATTGTTGAAGCTTTTGGCAGGATTGACCAATAGCCAGGAGCGGGAGGTTAGGGTTGCACTATGCCACCTGATCAACAACCTGACCTGGAGGGACGATGATAGTGATGCCCCAGCCTGCTCACAGCGTGCGTTAGAGCTCAAGAAGCTGGGCTTCCTTAACAAGTTAGAAAGCCTCGGGCAGAACGACGAGGAGCTCGACGTGCGAGAGCGGGCCAAGACTGCAGTATGGCAGATGAAGCATCCACAGTAGTTGCATAATACCAAGCACAGAATCCAGCTTCTATATATACATCTTATTAAAAGTGAACTTGAGTTTTTCAAGGATGAGTATGCTTGACCTGCGTCATAGTTTTTTGTTGCGAGCTATCTCGCTACCACCCTGCCACCTATGTATCCTCAAGCTGGTTATGTTGCGAAGCAAATGATTGGTGAGAAATCCGGTATTAGAGTATGCGGGTTGGCTTTGTACTAATTTGAGGTTCGTTCGGCTACCATAGGATACAGTACGGATACGGCAACCAAGAATCTAGGCCAACACGTGCTCTCTGGCTTGGAGGTGTTCCCCACGAAGCCGCTGTGTGCAATCAATAATGATGACGAGATCATGACAGCTGCGATGACTTGCAGACAACCCAGTTCAGTATCAAGTGACCGAACCTATTCCGGTAGAGCCACGCCGCTTATCGTGGGACCCCGCGAGGAATTGGCGGGCAATCACCGCCGCGATCCACTAATGTTGGGCTGTCGAGAAAAGGCGTGCTCCGGAACGAATTGCGGATGTGCATGCCAGGGGCGGATGTGGAGGAGGAGGCAAGCCGTTGGTGCACTCACGAGAGCGATGGGAGTTGGAGACTCATCAAGGTACTGTATGCGTTACGTAGATGGGATTCGATAATTATCCATACTTACTACATACTTACTGCCTACGTCTTACTGTAGCTGTTGAGAGGCGGGAAAAGCCCCGATATTGCGCGAGTCGTGGACAGCACGTTTGCGGCGACTCCAGCCAACAGAAGCCCAGTGTTGGCACTCGTGGCCGAGCGAGAGCCCCTGTGTCTTTGGGCAGCATCGTGTTCCTGGGAATATCAATCCCAGGTCCCACAACGCTGCGTGCCTATAGAAGTGCCTGAAATGGGCTGCAGGCCCAGGTGGTGGGTGGTGTCAGCCGAGTTGAATACTACTGATACCATCTGCTTGTCATCTAAGACCCAGCTTAGCCTCTTTGAGAGCTCGGTCAAGCAAACGGCCATGGATGGCGAACGAGGATGCCACTTTCAACAATGTGGCATCCAACAGCAGCAAGCTAGCCGGAACTCTAAACAACCGGGTCTCGCAGTGGACGGTTAACTGATCAAGATGGCGGCGATAGTCGCCGCTACCGGGGACTAGGGTCGACGTGATCAACAGGAGCCTTGGTGGGTGAGATGTAGGCAGTAAGCTACTGTGCAATTCAGTAAAGAAGTACTGCTCTTGGTAAGTTGGCGGCGATTGGGGTAACGGAGATCTCAAACCAAGGAACAAGAAGAAAAATGTCAAAGAGCAGGACACAGCTTGATTCTGATACTGGAAGTTGACCGGATAGCATTGACCTGTACGTAATGCGCACATCAGGACCAGGCACCTGTACTGTCACCCTCGTGTGTGTTCACCGATCTTTGCTATCTGTACCGCCTCTGCAAGGCCAGCCTGTGTGCAATTTCCAACGTTCGGTAGCCCAAAACGAACGTCGAAACCCCATGATCCATCCATCATCGGAATTGGGGTCAGGCCACCGAGCAATTTTTTTTTCTCTCCCTCTCTCCCAGGCTTCCGTCGTTCCTTGGGGCTGGACTCGCTCAACTCCTCACTACTTGACTGGCGCCTGGGGATTACCTAGTAGCCACTACTGAGCAACCATTGCCCACAAAATCTTCGCCGGCCAGCGGGGCAACCTTGCACCACCAGCAGGACTTGCAACTCGGCCTCCCACACCATACCAGAACAGCGGGCTACGGGTGGTACTGTAGGAGACATTTGCACGGAGAGTGAGGGACAGACAACCTTGGACGGCCAAGACCCGAGGCATTCGTTTTGTCTTACTTATTACTTAAGTAACACACACCCATTGCGCTTGCATCACTGCTTACCAGATTCCTCTTTGAATTATATTGATCTCGTACGTGATTTCGTGCAACGGACCGGACTGGAACTGGGCTTTGTTTGTCACTGCCACTGCCACTCAAAACGTAACCGGCATACCTTTCCACGATTATTCATCGCAATCCCCATCGTATCCCCCGCCAAGAAACGCTGCTGCTGGAATCAACGAATTGCCATCGGGTTTCGAGGTACGACGAAAACTCGGTCGGGTTGGCACCTAAACTCGCAGCAACTTCCGATCGATAGGGTTCGCCTTCCCACGACTTTAAACGGAGACAGGTGGTGATTGGGCTGTCTGGAGCAATAGGATCTGGGCCTGCCTCGTGCGTTTCCAACGAACCAGGTTTTTCCCATTGATCGTATATCCAAGCCAGAAGGCGTTGTATACCAGTGCCGCCACGGCCCTCACGAACCTTTTCTTCTCGACATTGGCCCGTCTTTTTTTTTTCCACACCAACCAAGGCGTTTGTCGTTTCTTGTCGCACCAACATACCAGAGGAGGGGCAGCGAATAGACGCAGCGAAGGCAGCGAAGAAGCAGCAAGAGTCGCATTCGCAGCGCAACCAAATCAGTAGCAGGATGCTTCGGGGACCATGTTGACTTCGTCTCCCATTGCACCACAACCCACGAGCGCATCTCCTCGTGCTTTCCACTATGCACCTACCCGCTCGCCCCATCATTCGCCAAGGGTTACGGCCGCTCTGCCGCGGCGGCAGTCGAAACATACCATATTGCACTCGCCATCGGGCTCCTTAGTTGGCCCAAACAAGTCGACGTCGCAGACCCGTCCGAAACAATATGTTGGAGTCGACGCGGCGACACAATATTCACCCATGGAGCCCTTTGACCCAACGGTGATGCTCCAGGGCGCCAGGCGCCAGGCCTCGGGCGACGCAGCTGCGTCCGAACCAGGCGCGGCGCAAACAACAGCCCAGACGACGACAGCCGTTGTGAATCCCCAATCTGCGATTCCCGAAGCGCCGCCCGAGCCGAATATCGAACCTATCAGAAGGGCCGAGGAGGTCAAGCAGGCGAGTGCGGCAGCAAATAACCCTCTGTCGCCGGCCAAGAGGAGGAATTCGCAAGACCTCACCCAAGTATCTACTAGTGTCACCGGCTCCACGAGCGCATCATCTGTCGTTACGTCGAGCCGCAACTCGCCCAAGCGGTCAAGGCCGTCCGAAGGCCCTCCCAAAGTGCTACCTCTGAGATATGAGTTATGCGATGTGGAGGACATGGTAGTCCTGATCTCGAATATGCTCAGTGAGCTGATCGAGACCAACGACTCGATAGCTATGAAAAATAGCCATCTGACCAGGTTCCATTCAAGGTGAGTAACAGTTTGCCGCCCACTCCCTTCCCTGGGGGCCTTGCTAATCTCGCTCTGTAGGACTGCTCCAGGGATCTCGGTCCTAGATTATCTACATCGACTTGCGAAACACGCCACGCTCTCACCTCCTCTGCTTCTTTCCATGGTCTACTACATTGACCGCCTATGCGCATTATACCCAGATTTCACCATAAATACACTTACCGTGCATCGATTCCTAATCACCGCCGCCACAGTAGCAGGCAAGGGCCTGTCGGATTCGTTTTGGAACAATACGTTTTATGCCAAGGTCGGCGGAGTCAAGGTACAAGAGCTGAAGTTATTAGAGCTCGAATTCCTGTATCGAGTGGACTGGAAGATTGTCCCCAACCCGGAAGTCTTGGTCGCGTACTACAAGGGCTTGGTTGAGCGTTGTGGAGGATACGCCCTGGAAGGAGATGCGATTCCAGGGGCGGACGGATACGGCGAGGACGAGTCAGATGTAGTTGATGAAGATAGCGACGAGATCTCCGATCAAGACGGCAGCGGCGAGGATGTCGCAGTGCCGTCATGACCATAAACAGAGAGACTCAAGCCTACACAAGGGAAATGCGGCAGGAATGGGTTTCTGGAGTTATACGGCGAAATAGGGGCGGGCACGGTGAATAGGGCTCTCGGTACGGAAGAGAGCAGATATACTCATATTGCACGACCGCCATGTTGACGATGGAGAAACAAACACTCCCCGGCCATGGTTGGGATTTAAAGCCATTTTTTAAGCTTGGCTGCATGGTAGGTAGTGAAACGAAGTAAGGGTTTCTTGAGCGTTGTATCGCGATCCCATGAGTCGAGAGCACTTAGGGGGAGCATGAGAATACGAAAATGCAATCACCTCAAAACCAACGCTATACTATTCACCAGGACTATGTACATAAGTAAGAAAGGAAACCAAGAGATTGCAAGTTATCAAAACATAACTAGGTACATAAGTGCGAGTCGTTGTTAATCGTTCAACTGATTTTCGTCGGGTCCCTGGAGATCTCTGGGCAGCCCTACGCGCAGAGGCGGTTTTGGGGCCTGCAGAAGCTCGAGCCTTATGTCTTGGTGTTCGTTCTTGGCCGTACCGCCGCTAAGATCGATCCCCCATTCGTCCCAATTGTGCAATAGCCGCAATTGCAATTGATAGTAATATCTAAGCCACCACTCTTTTGAACGTCGCATCCTGCTACGCAACCCGCCAAAGCGTATTGGATTTGCTTCGGCTATCGCAAGGTCTCTTTCTTTTCTTCATTTTCATTGCGGCTTTGCCACGGCGCAATTGTTTGACTTTTGCGACAGGCGACGGAGCGAAACGGAAGCGACGTCACGTAATACCAAACACACAGACACCGACGCCCGAAACGAAAATGAGGACGTCTACCACCCTCTTCTTCTCCGGCCTGGCCGCCCTGACTGGCCTGACCGCCGCTGCCGAGCGCACCGTCCCCATCTACATCCAGCCCGTCACCGTGTCGCCGCCGGCCCCGGTGCTGCTGGGCGAGGTGGTCTACGACGCCGCGCTGCTCGCCGGCGCCGACCCGGCCTCGGCGGCCAAGGTGACGTCCTTCGAGTACCCGTCCGACCTCCTGTCGCCCGAAAATGAAGACGACGAAACCAAAGATAGAGCAGAGGCGCCGCGGCACGTGCGGGTCGGCGCCTGGGACCCCGCGGCCAAGGCGTGGGCCTCGTCCACGAGCCTGGCGTCGACGGCCAACTTCGACAAGGGGTTCGCGCCGCACTTTGTCGTCACGGTCGATTCCTCGGGCCTGACGGGGAGCGGAGACGTGGTCGGGGTTGTGCTCAAGGGCGTGCGCATCGACGCCGGGCAGACGCGCGACTTCGGACCCCAGGTCGTGCTGCGCACGGCGGAGCCGGGGAGCCAGGTCGAGCTCAACAAGCCGGTTGTGCTGTCGCCCGAGGGCCGGAAGGTCGCGGAGGAGCCCGAGAAGACGTTGTTGCAGAAGTACGTATCATTGTCATCATTTTTACCCCTGCTACGATTACATTGACTACCGTCGCTCCAAACCTTTTTTTAGACATACAAATGCTGACACTCCTACAGGTACTGGTGGATAATTGGTATCGTACTCATGCTTACATTGACCGGTGGTGGTGGAGATGGAAAGTGAGCCATCTAAGGGGAAAGGGAGAGATGTCACCAAGAAGACACAGGCTGCCTGAGGGGCCAGATAGACCTACCAAGCTGATATCGGAAAACACACAAACTGTGTTATACCAGTGATCTACCTGGTCGTAGAGAGTACGCGCCTTTCAAACCAGCCGGTTTTATTTGGGAACCAGCTCGTAGATTACGGTCGTGGTGTATGAGTATGGTCATGGCACGGCATATAGGTTGTTTCTGGCCGATTGTGAGGCTTCAACTCGTGATGGTTACAATGCTGAAGCATGAGATGCCATGTTACTGGCATTCTGGGGCGGCATGTTGGCTGAAAGCAATAACAAACATTATGAAAACACCGTACTACAGTCACAGATATGTACCAAAGCATGACGGCTTTGTCTGTATTCTCCCTGCACATGCGGTCTTTGTTCAATGCAAGCTGTCCAACACTTTGGCATATTTGATTCACCCAACTGCTTGTTGGATGGCCCCCCGCAGCATCAGCAATCTGTCTACTGTAAACGCCCACCCAGATTCACCCACAATCAACAATGTATTGCACTAACCAACAATGGAATATGACAAGTAATTAATAAGGATGAGGACATGGTTGCTCATTGTTCTTTTTATCATAAGTGTTCACTTCAAGGACAACACGAGAGATTCACTATCGCCTGTACTTGGGCTTGGGTACCTTCCCTCTGCTGGCCTATCTCCACGTGCCGCCCCACCTCCAGCCCACTTTGCCAGCGTTACCTAGCACTTGGCTGTTAGCAACCATCTAGTAACTGACTGGCGAAAATGAAGCTCTAGGTGTGTTTATCGATTGGCGCTAGTAAACACCTGCAGTGGCAGCTCCATCTGATTTGGGCCAGTCGAGTCGCCTGCTTCGCAACCTGCACCTTGAACCTGCATCTGCAACTGCAATTGCAACTCTCCTCTACCATTTCTTCCCTCCCTTCCCAAAAACTCTCACCGTCTTCTTCCCACCTTTGCGACTTTTGCGACTCCCCCCGCGCCAAAGTCCCTTCTACCTACTTGTAAACAACAACACACCATATTCACTTCTCTTCACCCACATATCTCATCCACCATGTCGAGCTCCAACGGCGCAACCGTCCCCGAGCAGACCAACCAGGCTGCCCAGGCCCAGGTCGAGAAGGGCAAGGGCAAGGCCGCCAATGCTGAGGAGCCCGTTGAGCAGTCCATGGACGAGGACAGCGACGAGGACGAAGAGGTTAGTTGATTTGCCCCGCTCCCCCAAATCCAATATGCGTTACATCACTTATACTAACTACCTTTACTCTGCAACAGGCTGGCGAGGGTAAGCACACACGCATGCAACGCGATATATTGCAACGCCGTTTACGAGAGCCAATTCACTAACATTTCTACGCGTCACAGATGCTGGCGAGGAAGACGATGACAACATGGACGAGATCGACCTGAGCAACATTGTAGAGGGCGGTCGCCGCACCCGAGGCAAGGTCATCGACTGGGCCAAGGCTGCTGAGAACGTCCCCACCAACGAGGAGGACGAGGATGATGATGACGACTTCGAGGGCGAGGGCGAGAAGGACGACGACAAGATGGACGAGGACTAAACAGTGCCCTCTTCTCATCATGACTGCCGCCTGATCACGAGCCCTGTGTTTTGCCTTCGCGGCATTCCTTGGTTCTATTGTCGTCTGGATTTCTTCGAACCCCTCGTCTCTTCCGCTCTCGTGGTCTGGTATAGACTCATCTCGGATAGATAAGATTGGTGGTTTTGTGGATAGAGATGAGCCCTCGAAAAGCTTGATGGGCATTTGGGCCTCTACAGAAGAAGTACATATGCTAGGATTTGCTTTTTGGGCGTTGATGATTCCCCTAAAACAGGTGTCGTGATCATGGATCTCCACCAGATGGACACGGTTTAAGGGCATATGCATAAGTGGCAATAAACAAACATACAAAAACGGGTGTCCTCCTAAGTTGAGCTCTTAGATTTGGCCCAATGGCCCATGTCAAGTGAATAGAGCAGATGCATACTGTGACTGAAAAGACGAGATTTAGTTATGAGGAACGAGCAGATGCATACTGTGACTGAAAAGACGAGATTTAGTTATGAGGAACGAGCAGTGCATTGTCGTCTCAGCTAGCTGTAAGCTGAGATGCTGCCTGCCACACGATAGACACATGCTGTCCGCCGAGCGCGTACATAGAGGGCATTTTCTATTCTAGTAACATTCATCTTTGCTTTCAAGATAGAGGAGATAATCACCGTCTCCATCACTAGGAGGGGGTGCGTCGTTCGAGGTGAGGTGTGGCGGATGTGATGAGGCGGTGTGTGGACTGATTTGGTAATTTTGTTTCTACCAATAAGACATGCGCCACAGCGATGCATGGTCAACGGCAACTACGTACGCAGCAACATCTCCTTGCACTTACAGGTGTTCAGCCGCTTACCTTGGGTGATGGTGTATACCTGTCCGTGCCAGTTGCCGCATTGTGTCTCTTCACGCCCTGTGGTGCTCGTTTTGGCTGGGTTGCGTTGTAGCTCGCCGCCTCTTGGCACAAGCAATGACGACCAAACTGCAATGTCAACACTCAGCAATGACACACCGGGCTGCTCTTCCGTGCGGTTTGAATGTCTTGAGTATGTATGTGTCGTTCATCCTTCTGTGTGGTTTGGGGGAAGCAATCCAGTGAAGCGGTTCGCTTGCTCTTCTTAATGAGACAAGTGACTCCTAGCTACCCTGTAACGATTGCCATTGGCAGTTTAGTTTCCCTTCCCTAGATGGTATGCTGGCTGCATGACACGTTCCTGGACAATATGGACAAATATGTATTGAGAACTAGAAAAGGCCTGTGGCCTATATAAAGACTATGAGTGCCTAGGGTAGTATTACGCTTTTGAATGTACGCTCTTGATATCATTATCCAATTTAACGGTTAGGGCGTCAAGATATTCTCTCTCGTTCAAAACTACCCTACTGCCTCCTCGTCGTGTAACTGCTAAATACGCTACGCCATTTTCTTTATACCGTTCAGAGCGGTCTTGTGTATACATGTTCGCCCATCTGTTCTTCTTTTTCTTCTACTCTTTTATATATGAACCCCGTACTGAATCTAGCTAGTTATAATGAAGGAAGGTCCTCGTAATCTATAAACATGACCAGACTAGCATTATGTTTAAAGTGCAAGTCCTATGGTGTTGGTTTTCAGGGAACATTGCCAGGTGTTAAAGAAAATATCCCACGATCTTATAAATACTCTCATACCGGCGTCCTTTCTGGCCCGGCGTACAAGCTCCGCAATAACCTCTTCTTTCCGGCGTGTTCTGCCAGGTATGCGGGGCCAAAAACCCCCGGCCGCTTCTCTCGGGGGCGTAAGCCCCGTATGACCTCTCCTTTCGGGGTGTTCGACCAATGGTGAAGCCCCAACCCCTCCGTATCATACACACAGCGGTACCATCCTCCGGGCTTGTGCACCAGCGTTGCGCTTATCTCTTCCCCGTGTGATTTATTTATTTCACTCCTAGAAGAACATGCTGAAGGGGAAAAAACCTCTGATCTGTACACATAACCAGATCGGCCGCCGCACCCATTCTCTGTGGTTTTGTTTTTCGCCAATGCAGCCCCGTATTGCTTTCCTCTCCCTCCTGCAACATTATTCTTGTCGCTGGCTAGCTGTTTCCGCCTCTCATTACCCGGAAGGAGCATCGCAAAGAAAAGACCCCTCGATTTGTGCGCATCACTAGACCGGCTTCCGGCCCTTGCCCCGGCCCTTGCCCCGGCCCTTGCCCCGGCCCTTGCCCCGGCCCTTGCCCCGGCCCTTGCCCCGGCCCTTGCCCCGGCCCTTGCCCCGGCCCTTGCCCCGGCCCTTGCCCCGGCCCGTACTCCAGCACTTGCTCCGGCCCCTCCTCTAGAGTTTTTTTCTTCGCCAACACAATTATTGCCGGCATCAAGGCACATCAAGCATACGGTCGAAAACACTTCATCCTCTTCCGTATTGTCGTATCCTTTTCCCCGAGAAATATCGCCGCTCCACCCCGAAGATGGAGCCTCAAAGGGGATTCGCAGCACCCTTGCCTCCGTCGCAAGGCCACCAGAGCCTGTCGCCATCCATGATAGACGCTCCTCTGCCGTTGGACAAGAAGTTCAAGCAGAGCCCCTTGACCAAGTGGGACGAAACTCCACTCGACAAGCGCAAGAATGCCAGCGCGATATTTGCCCGCTTCCGCAGCATATACGCCAATGCCATCTTCAAGGACTACGAGACGTTGCGAGCCATCATGGACCGGCACGAAGCCCTGATCCGTCGACGATGGAAAAAGAAGTCCCACTCAGAGCGGAGGAAGCTGCTTCAAAAGACATGGCCGTACATACCAACCAAACATCGGGCGGACTTTCGTTTAGTCAGGCCCTTGAATGAGACGGGCATGCCCAGTAAGGAGGAACTCGAGGAGAATTTGGAGTCTTGTATGTGGCCAGATTTAAACCTCGAAGATCTTGTGCTGCCCGAGCCTCTCCCCCTGATGTTGAGCGCCCGGTCATCTGCCCATGACCCAAGTTCCTTCGCCGACGCGGATTGGGCCAGAAGCATATACGCTACCAACGGCTTGGCCATCAGTGCCTACCGCAGCTTTGCAATGCAATTCTTCCCGAGCGGCAACTCCGTCTTCCGCAATGAACACTCGGCCGACACCTATGGCAAGATCAAGCAATGCGGCAGTGACTGTACTCACAGTGGCCTTGCAGCTTGCCGAATTGGGTTCGATGTTGGCAGAGGCGTTCTCTTGCTTGAAGTACAGGCACGCATCTACGACTTCCTCGTTGAGATTTGCAAGACGGTGCTCCACGACAAGGACAGCAGTGAGCTGACCGGGAGCCATATTCCGACCATCCCGAGACCTCTCGAAGACACCACTACCTCCGCCTCTCTGGGATCACTGAAGGCGGCCGCGATTCGGGCGCCGTACCGAGTACCTGCAGAGATGGACACGGACAGGATGCTTGAGATGGTATCTGCAAAGTTGGATGCTGCAGAGGACCACTTACATTCGATGCGCGAAGATCCCGCCTACTTCGCCGGCGTCTTGAGAGATTTCGAAACACACGACACAGATTGGCTATTGCGCCGAACGGGAAAGGTCTATATGGCTGAAATGCGAACCCGTAACCACGGCGCCATCGGCTATCCTGCAGCTTTTGCTCTGCTCTGGCCGGCAGCATGGTCTCGGTTGCTGCATAAACTGCAGACGTTGGCCGCGATCCTCGACCGCAAAGAGCACAAGGTCGATGAAAACCTCCCTCCGGAGCTAGAAGCCGCCTATAAGGACGCTCTGGACTATGCCAAAGACTTGGAGGCCAGCATTGCCTACGAGATGTATATGGCCTTCATATCGTCACCCAATGTCCGCCCCATGTTCAAGGACTGGCTACCTATCGAAGATTGGAAGAGCAGTCCGGGCTTCAAGGTCGAGGAACGCTGGCATCATGAGTACCAGGCATTTCGCGCTTTCAATCTGACCACTATCGCTCTCACCCGCGATTTAGTGGGAACCCACGTCCTGCTGGAGGACCTGGACAAATTCCGGAACCCAACGAACGATATGGACACAGACCCCTGTATCGACTCATACGTGGCCGCCATGATGTCGGATCTGTCCATCGTGGCTGAATGCCGACGGCAGCTGGCACTATTCCATCCATGGGCCCGGCATTACCATGAGATCGTCATCCCTAGGGGCATATCTACAAACATGGTCATCGACACCCCCGAGGCCATGCGGAATGCATCGATGCACACATACCGCGACCAGCAGCTCGAAGTATGCAGCAGCAGCAACTTCTCGAATATCTTCCCCGGCGCCCTGACAGACGACATAACGGAAGACATACTCCCTACGAGCGAAAAGCTCTATTACCCTGTCCACAAGCCGATATATAAGGGTGTCGTTACGGCCATGAGACAAGCCGAATACAACCTAGATGACTTTTAGGAGAGTTATCTAGGGATATTAAAAGGCAATGGATGGAGGCCCGACAACGAGGTGCAGTCTCTCCTCGACCGGAAAGTTGAGCGAACCTCGAAGTGGACCTCCCCTCCTCCTCCTCCTCCTCCTCCTCCTCCTCTTCCTCTTCCTCTCTCTCTTCCTCCCAAGAAGCTTGCGGCCCCGAGCCCAAGCCCAAGCTCAAGCACCAGCGGGCTGGCCGACCTCCTTGCCACGCTGGCGGCAGCAGAGGAGGATCGCCCCCGTCGCTTCAAGCCAATCGAGCCGAAGGTCAAGATTAAGACCCGAGGGGCGGGGTCGGAGGAGGTGGTGGTAGAGAAGGAGGCACCGGCGGCGGCGGCAGCAGTAGTGGAAGAGTTACCCGTCTTCTTCGGTAGCGAAGTCGACAGCCGGTCGGCCCGAGTGTTCGACACACTCTTTCACAAGCCCGGGGCAACCGGCGGCGGGGAGGTGAAGTGGACCGAGTTCCTCCATGCCATGGCGAGCGTGGGCTTCCAGACCGAGAAGCTCTACGGCTCAGTCTGGCAGTTCTCTCCGTCCGCCGGCGGCGCCGCCGCTGCCGGGCTCAAGAAGGTGCGGGCCATCCAATTTCATGAGCCGCACCCTTCTTCAAGGATCCCTTTTAAGATCGCGCGGGCCATGGGCCGGAGGATGAAGAAGAGTTTTGGTTTGGAGGGAAATTGAGCTTGCTTTTTGGGGGGTGAGCTTTTGGATATGTTCTTTCTAATTGAGCTCCTAAGGGATGGATTGCTAGTTGGCAATTGGTTATTAAAGAAATGAACAGGAATGTATGCCTATTTACACCGACCACTAATGGAATGACACTTGTTAATGGCACGATGATATTGGCATTTCTACGAACCACGCTGTCCCCGTTAACTACGACACACTCTGGAAGATAGTTCGGCCATTCTTACACCTTCTGCATGTTTATAAGCTGCCTGCTAATAACTCGGGATCTGTATTAGTAATTGCCACTACGCCCTATGAAGATTGACTGCAGGGCGTGAACTCGGCAATTGCACCGCCCAAGTGGAGTGCTTGGTAATGCCGAGATGATGTAATTTTTTTTCGGAGGTAATCAATAATAGATGGCGCCATCTATCGTTCTACCCCACGATCCAGTAACATAGTGCCGCTATATAAGAGGGGAGGAAGCTTCCACTATCTGTCTCTTATTGTAGATCAAGGAATCAGATATTCTGACAGAATAAGACGAAGACACAAAAGACCAACCATCGCACCAGACATCAAACCCTAGTGACTGACCAACTTGTCACTCTATGCTCTCGTTGTTCACTGTTACCCACAGAACACTTCCCAGAGCTGCACGTGCAGGCACCAAAGCACTTACATCGTTGTCCTATCGTCAGACAGCCAATATGACGACAGGGGTATTCAAGCACATAGACATGGCGGCGATGCCGCCTGGTGTCAAGCCGTGGACCAAGGTGGATGCCGACGCAGCATCCTTCAAGCTGCTGGAACACAAGCGCTCCGTTCACAACCTACGGGGCCGGGAGAGCGAGTTCACCACAGACAACTCGGGCTTCGCCATCTACAATGAGCCGGCTAAAGAGAAGAAGTTCACCGACGACGCGGCGGTGCGCAACGGCTACTATGGCGAGGTGGAGGCGCTACTACGGAAACACATCCCCAGCATCAAGAAGGTCACCATTTTTGACCACACGATTCGCCGACGGGCGCCAGACTCACCACGTGCCCCTGTGCAGCAGGTGCACGTCGACCAGACCCCTGGCGCGGTCGAGGTCCGCGTGCGCCGCCACGTGCCCGCCGACGAGGCCGAGGAGCTACTCAAGGGCCGGTACCAGATCATCAACGTGTGGCGCCCCATCGAGAACCCGGCCAGCGACTTCCCGCTCGCCGTGATTGACTGGCGGACGACGCAGCCGGGCGACTTTGAGCCGGTGGACCTGATGTACCCCAAGGACGCCGACTTTGTCAGCGGCAAGGAGGTGCGGCCGGACGAGTCCCAGTGGTACTCGACCGAGGGCTACGAGGTCAAGGGCGAGACCATGTCGGTGTCGCCGAACCCGGCGCACAAGTTCTACTACCAGAAGGACATGACGCCCGACGAGGTCCTGCTGCTCAAGTGCTACGACTCCTTTGGCGAGGGGCAGCCCATGGGCAGGAAGGGGCTGGCGGTGCGGACGCCGCACACGGCTTTCATTGACCCGGCGACGCCGAAGGATGCGCCGGGCCGACAGAGCATTGAAGTGCGTTGCTTAGTGTTCTACGAGTAAAGAAATCGAGGCTGGTTTTGGAAACCAACGTATCAATGTTGGGACTGCCTGATGTACCAAGGCGAGCATTTACTGGAGTATTATTGTCTTTTGTCGTTTGGCGGGGATTGGGAAGGCACTTTCAAACTGGACTGTATCGAGCTTAGGAGAAGTACGAACCATAATGACACACATACGTTGCTGTAACCTGTAAAGAAAGACCACGAATCCAATCAACAATGAGCAAAGCATAATGGGATTAATGACCTGTTCTCTGCAACCCTGCCTGAACCACCAACCATCATCTATTTATATTGCTTTGGACAAAAAGCACAACGAAATTGCATTGCCAATCTAAATGCGTCCGGGGCGACGATCAGGTACCTGTTTGTGCTTTCAAGCCACAGCCGCCCAAGCCACAACCAGGATCACGATACCTGACAGTCAATTATTACGCAACTCCGTCAAGCGAGCGAGCGAACCTGGACGCAATCCTTGGAACCTCCCGAGCAATCTGTGTTTGTGTACAGACGAATAGACCGTACACATGGCGTCCAGGTGAGTAAACATGCTATCTCTATTTTCCTACCGCGAGCCTCCTGGATCCGATGCGCTTGTTCGGACAGTCCAACCCAAACGCCCCCCAAGCCCGCCTTCCGTAATCTCGAACCCGCCGCGCCGGCCGCGCAGCTATGGGGAAATGGGAAAAGGGGGCAGGCAGGCAGTCAGCCAGGCCCGACTGCCCCCAGCACCCTCGTATTCCGGAAAAATTCGATAGATTCCGTTCCCAAGATCACGCAAGCGCCGGATCGGTATGGACTTGGCCCACTGGCATCGGCTGTTGCCGCCCTCTTGCGCCATCCGTCCGTTCGAGTCGTCGTCGCCGCCGCCGAATTGGTTGATATGATTTGATGATTCCCATAATGCTGACGTGAAGGGACTACCACCACCCCAGCAGATTTCCCAACTCGACGCTCCACCAGCGCGACTCGCGCAGCGCACTCTTTGAGGGCTACAATGGCGGCGGCCGCAGCAGCAGCGATGCGACGACGACGCGGCGCCAGTTCCAGACCCCGAGCCCCAGCCCCGGCGTAGGCGGCGGCTACGGTTACAGCGGCGGATACCCGGGCAGCAATGGAAACGGGGGACACTTGGGTGTCGATAACAACAGCCGGGGAGGCTTCAGGCCAGCGACGCCGAATTCCAGGTACGTCGAATCTCATCATACTGCAACAGAAACCTACTACATACACAGACCCGTCCTCTCTCCCCACGGTGTCCTTCTACGGCATCACCTGCACTCACTTCCTCATAATAACACCCAGCTAACAACCCCACCTTCCCGCACCGCAGAGGCCAATACGACGACGCCACAATAGAATCGCTCGAATCGCAAAACGACTCGCAGGTGTCCGGGATCCTGGACAAGGTCAGCATCCTCAAGAGCATGTCGGTGGCCATGGGCGACGAGATCCGCGACTCGACGGCCATGATGGAGAAGATGAACGACACCTTCGACAACACGCGGCTGCGCGTGCGCGGCACCATGAACCGCATGATGATCATGGCCGACCGCACCGGCGTCGGCTGGCGCGTCTGGCTCGGCTTCTTCGTGGCCGTCGTCTTCGTCTTCCTTTACGTCTGGCTGTTCTGAAGAAGAAGAAGCGGGCGAGGGCAGTGCGAGCAAGCAAATGGGAAGAAGAAAAAAAAGCGATACGCTACGTTTTTTCACGACACGATACACACAGACACACATACGCGCGAACATCTTTATTGTTACAAACCCACCGATAACCTTCTTTTCCCCTTCTGCTTTCGAAATGTTCCGAGTGGCCGGCCGGCTCCTGCTATCTGTTGTTGTTGTTCTTGCCGGCCTAGTGATTTTTGGTGTGGACTAAATACCATTCGCATGAGAAACCGTGCACGTTTAGGTATGATACAGGCGAGAGAAGGAACCTGGTGTTCCCTTTGGTAGCTGTTTTCGCGGTGTCTTGCAACACCGCAAGTCCAGGCGTTGGGAATTGCATGGTTTATCACTGCACAGAGCAAGCCTGGTTGTGAATACGATGGGATGAGACGGACACGAGAGGGAAAGGGTACATATATACACGTTAGAAACACACTGCGAGAGCCGAGGCTTCCTCCTAAGACTCTGCGATCGCTGTATGCATAGCTTTTATTAATTACACTGGTTCTTCATTTCATCATCCAAACCATCATCGAAGCGCGACAGGTTCGCCAACAAGCATTGAATGCGTCAAAGGGTATCATAATGTGTGTTGAGGGCCCTGATGGGATTCTTCAGGGGCCCATGTGCCGCGCCAGCTGTGGGGAGCTCTCCAGCAGCATACTGCTTCCATCCATTGATAACAAGTCGCTAATCGCAATGCTATTACGTGTCGCGTCAGAACGAGCCAAGCTGCCCCTGAATCTTACTCTTTGGGGAGCCCGCGATGCAACGAAACTCACCTCAGCGGGCTCATCGTTGCCATCGCTGGTAACTGATGCCTCGGTGTCAGTGTGCTCATAGCCCATATCACTCTCGGCATCAGGGATGTCGTCGTCCAAGTCGGCGTCCATGTCGAGTTCGCCGCCTTCTCCATCCAAGTCTTCTTCCTCGATCATATGCGCCTGGTCCTCATCATCGACCTCGTCTTCACCGCCGTAGAAGCTGTTGCCCTGACTGTTGTTGGCCGGATGTCCTCGGAATGGATCAACGGCCTGTTGCATCCTCTGGGCCATTAGCGCCTGCTGCGCTCGGGCAGCCCGCTGCTCGGGGTCTTCTATCGTATCGTCCGGGTCATCATCTTCGTCTTCGTCTTCATCATCCTCGTCGTCGGGATCTTCCTCATCCTCATCATCACCACTCAGCCCAAAATCGGCGTCCTCTGCTTCCGGGATTTCTTCATCCAAGTCACGGGCGCCATCAAGTTGCACGTCATCCATGCCATCTTGGGCCGGATCTTCTAGGACGCCTTCGCTAGGGCCAGCCCCGGCAGCTTCGGCTTCAGCTAACTCTTGGGCCAGGTGTTCACGCCGCAGAGCCTCCTGGTGCTCTTCTTGCTCGCGCCTCTCTTCGCGCAACTGGTGTAGTGTTTTGGCAATGCCGGGTGGCTTCAGCCATGTGCTGCCAAAGTTGGCGATGTTGTGGAGGCGGCGGTCGAGTAGCTGCTCATCGGCTCGTAGTCTTGCTAAGGGGGATCGCTCTATGACATGGACGTTACGCCGCTGATTTTGGTTGTGCGGGTTCAATTGCGTGCTCTCTTGTTGGGAAGGGTCGTATGCTGCAGAATTGGGATTCCTCGAAGAATTGTACCAGAGCGAATGAGACTACATCATCCATCGTTAGTAGCGCTCAATGGGTGCAAGAGTAGTAGAAGGGCAATCCTTACATCGCCTGGCGCAAGGTCAGGGAGTAGTGATAGCATCGTGGGCATTTGGAGATGAATGTTTTCCGCCTACCTAGCTCAGATGGAAGGACATGGGTTCATAGCCAGTGTAATGATCTTTTGGGGTGCGCCAGTAGTTCGGCAGCTGTAATGCGACAGTACGGGTATCGTTGTTGTTGTTGTTGATGTTCTGGTCGCGATGGATGTCGGGGCAGCCCCTCCATAAAATCTTGACCGCCTGCCTGATCAGATCTATAGGTGGTAGTAGCTCCAAAGCTTGACAGGGATGTATTTTGGATCCTTGACTGGGATGGAAAAAAAGGGTGTGGGGTCGGTGGTCAGTGTTCCTTGCGGGGTCTGAAGAATGTAACCTCGTACATCTCCTACGGGAAACTGCCACGATATTTCCCTTACTCATGTCGGGTGTCAGTACCAAACACACGAGCAAACATAGGTAGTCATACGCACAGCAATGGATAGCAATCGCACCTAGCACCACCCTGGCTCCTTTAGCCTGCACGTCAACTCGGCAGTAGAGGAATTACGGCATGAACACAACACTTAAGGCTGCTCTAGGATACGCTTACTACATGCACGATGATTGGTGCGTTCGAGATATATGATGTATCAAATCAGTATCATTACCTACCTATACATGTTCGATTCTTGTCCAGGCTGGCTCTTTTCCAACTCTGTTTATTCAACAATACGTAAAACTATATGCCGCCCGTGGTCCTAATAAATGGATCAGTAGTGATGTGTTGTTAAAGCCCTGTACCCGGTCAATGCTATGAATATTCATGGTTCCGTGCTTTGGTTCCGTCTTCAGGTCCCATTTGCCGGACCACCATAGATAATCTAATTTCTATCTCATATTTATTACCTTATAAAAAGGGACTCTGGGGCTACCTAGTAGAGTCCAGACTCATTAGTCCCAGACATTCTGTACCTACATGTTTTATCCCAGCGGTGTGTGTGGTATGTGGGATGGTAGTTAGAAATGCAGCATACTGAAACTAGGAGAATAGGCATGGCAAGCCTCAATTTTGAGAAATTGTCGCCAAGAAGGAACAGAGACATTAGGCTGAAATGCGGGCTATACCCTGAGTCACCTTGTGAATTGCCTGTACATAGGTGTCTTGCAGATGATTCTGGCCCCGTCATTGGCATCTCTCTTATTCTTTGCCTTTCCATCATGTCGGACAGTGCTATTGCTGCTGCTGGGACAGGATGTCACTATTGCCAGGCATTTCGCTTCCAGGGTGGGATACAGGCCAATGCGGCACGATTTCTGACTAATAACGGATACGGGAGACTGGCCAGCTTCCCAATGCCTTGGAACAAGAGCCATAAGCTGCGAAAGCGCTGCGGTCCGCCAGACTGTGCAGTTCCGACAACGGGAAATATCGGAAGACCAAGAGGACTTCGGCGCTTTGCACGGAGGCAGGGTATCTTGTTGGCGTCGAAATGAGCTGACCTCTATGGTGGTATCCACTGGTTCTTTGGTCCACATCTGCATCTGAACAAAGTGATGCTGCCAAGTACGGAAAGAAGGAGAGAGTGAGGGAAGTTTGTCCGCGACATGGGAGTCTGGTTAGATCGGAATCCGATCTCGGTGCGGCTCTTGAATGTGCCGACGGTACCGCGCACAACACCCGACATTGATCAATTCGTTCCCAACCCCTCTAGTTGATATCTCCGTTAGTGCGGACTGCAAAGGCCTGCAATCGTACATGTAGACCATGTCGGAAAATGTCGAGTGCAACGCCGAGGATAGGACATATGTATCAGATCAGTCACTGGTGTGTCGTCGCCCGGTGCACAGGCTGGCCTACCACCCCTGCCTGGCCCTTACCTGCAAGATCTCCGCCGTGACAGAGCGTCCCGTTTCTTTGGCCAATTGAGCAGCCCCGTTCGCCCCAGGAAAAGCATTAAGCTCACGATAACCTCCTGCCACCCTCTGCAAAAACGTACATACATGCGCAGTAGCTTAGTAAAACGTTCCAGCATAGAACACCTCCAAATCACGCGGAGGGCGCCTGATATGCCCCCATAGTGACGTGTGGTTGCAACATACCACAGCTCTGACAATGTCGGAGCGGCGGACCCTAATGCATCAAGATCTAAGCTATTGTTTAGAGGCAGACTTCGAACATGGTTGGCGTAAGATAAGCCTTTTCTGGATATAATCCTCTCTCTGATTGGCTGCTCTCGGCAGTCTATGTGACAATTCTTTTACGGACATTTTGCAGTTTGCTACCGGCCTCCATAGCAGCGTTGCCGATATGGGTATGGTTCGTATATGCCCATGGGGAATAGAGCAGCCTGCATTTCCTGAGGATTAATGATTGTCATTAACAAAAGTCACGAGCCCACTTCCCATGCCATTGGCCGTGGTGATTGGAAGTTGGAACAGTGAAGCCAGCATCAAGCTGCTTGCTATGTCCGCCCCATTCGGGAAGACTACCAGCATCACTGCTTAGGAAAACGCCCAAGCAGAGTGACCCCGACTGGGGTTGCTCACCCCTCACGGGCTGCTCGTAAATCCGAACTCGTCCATCCATTCCTGGAGTAGTATGCAGCAAGTTCGGGGCCTTTGCAGAGCCATCGGCTCGCCTAGTAGCACTCAGTGGGGGTCAGGATATAGTCACTACGTCGTAGATGATGTTGCATCTTACAGAAGAGCGCTTTGATGTATGATGACACCCCTGCCCTGCTGCTGCACCACCAATACATACGTCCCGTACACACGACTGGCGATATCGGCGAACGTGCGACAGGAACGCCAGGCTCTCGCGAAATTGCGTCTCGCTCATTGGATATCCAAGAGTCAGGTTTCTCAGCCCCCACACGGAACAACAGTCGACGGACGTTCTCTCTCGAGCTTGTTTTTTCTTTTCACCACTTGCCTGACAAGATGCCATTGGAAGGGAAAAAGCCATGGTCCTTGCAGGACCCCTGTCACATGCGTCGGGTGCGAGTGTGGGGTATGTACGTTTAGTATGGCCTTTTTGGGCAATAACAAAGTGCTGCCCTCAAAATGTACGTATTGAACAGGACAAATCACTCCTACGATAGGCAAGAGTAACTCAACAATTGCACGAGGCCGGATATCCAAGTCCGTTCGCCAGATCAAACCATTCTGCTGAATTCTCTATATTTGAGGGGAGACTCGATGATCGCCCTATTCATAGGGTTGTACATTAACTGCCTATGCTGTACGAAACCGGGCCCTTCGGTCACTGCTGCAGCTCACCCTGACCACCCCCCCCTTCTCTATTATCTAAGAGAATCTGCAGATCTAGAGCCAAGTCTTCATGATTTACAATAAGCAAGCAGATAGAACGTATTCCAGTAGACTTGTCACAAATGAGAACCGTGTCGTATTTCAGCCTTGCCTATTGGACGGACTGCGCTCTGGGCGAAGGGTCGGCTGAGTTAGGAGCACCACGTCGTGGATGATTCGTCCACATATACTTTTCAGACAAAGCCAAGAGGCCCGACTTCGTTGGGCTCTACAGATCGCCATGTTCATGACGGCGTCCAGGAAGACGATCTTCGCAATCACACATTAACCATAGTGGCTTCATCTCAGCCCGCCGAACAGACACAGCCGCGCAAGCTGGAGGGTTTGTTGCAGGGCAGGGCAGGGCAGGCTGGCTCCGTGGGCTAACTGTCCAACCCATCAAAACAAGCCGGCATCAAACATGCGACCGTTTCGTGTTTGGTTCCAGCAATCACGGCGATGTACGTATTTCATAACCAAATTAATATCACTGCAATTTGCAAAGTAAAAAACATTGTGGGATGCAACATGGGAGAATGGATAGATCCAGTTCAAGCCGCGTTTTGACGTTTGTATAGTACAGTTTCACGGGGCCCAGGACTTAAATAGACTTAGAATAAACCCAAACCTCCAGCTGGCAGGGATTCATTTTTACAGCGAGCAATACAATCTGGCAAATAACGTATTATCGAACAGAAACGAATCCAAACACAAATAGCCATCGCCTAATGCACTGTATTGCACACCCCCATTATTTGGTGATGGATTTCCTGCTGTTTCCGCAAGTCGTCAAATGCTGGGTGTGCAAAGAACCCAGAGTCCACTAAGCTAGAAGTACAGGCTAGCTGGTGGTAACCAATGAGACTGAAGCATTTGTCAATTCCCCAAGTGTTCATTAGGGAGAAGGAAAAATAGGGCTCCATCAACGTCACCGAGAGTGTTAGGCCATTTCTTCATGGGTACCAAAGCCCTTGCCTGCTTGCCAGGCCTGCTTTAGAGCTCACTAGAGGGGTGGACCCCCGTTGTTTTTAGGTGGGCACCTGCTGGCTTGGGAAGAGGATTGGGTTCCGTCTGTCGGCCAAGGGCCCCTGTCTCAGCGTCTCAATCTTCCCCTCCCCCCACTTTGATGGCCAGAAAGCGCTGGGTTCTGCCACATGCAATTAATTGTATGGCCTAGATGTTTTTACGAGTATGTATTGAATATTTTTTTTTCTGCCTACCTGCTCCTCTCCTACAGTCGGACGAGACCGACCATATTGAGTAGTGCTTGCTTCTACCCGGCTTGGCCCCTCTCCTCCCTCTCCCTCACTCGCGCTGCCTGGACTGAACTGATCGTCCGTCCCATTCCATCCATAAAAGCGAGGCTGCTACCTCCTTCCTTCTCACCCACTCTTTTACACTTCCTCTCTTCTCTTGCCAGACCAATCTACCTACTTGTTCACCTCACCCTTTCCTCCGTGTCCAAGACTTACCTCGTTGTGTTCCCCCAGAAGTACAACAAATCGACAGACATCTGTGTCATTTTTACCTGTAAGTTATTTCTGACGTATGTGTTTGATATATTTGCGCCCTCTGGATGGCCATCGACCCTGGAACCACTGGACGGACAGCCCAAACCACAGCCCATGAATATAAAGAAATTCCATATACGATGCGCGAGAACCATCCAAGTCCCCACGAACCGACAGCCCAATTGTGTATAGGGTCAGCGCACGACCTATTGCCTATTGCGATCTCCTGGAACGACAGCCGTGCGGGCACCCGAAATCACTTCACCAAGATGTGACCAAACAGCTTCCAGGCCCCTCCCCTCAGCCCTACTGAAGTCGTTTCGCGGCGAGCTTGAACCGAAATCAAGAAGCTATGTGGATGGGATCACCTGCATCTATATCTACACGCGACGACCCTTTGGGAATTTGGAGAATGCCTGTTCGCTTCCGCGCATATGTTACAACAGAGTGCAGCCAGACCTGGAACGCCCCCCAGAAGATCGACTACCAAGATGGGCTGGGTTTTCGTCCTATCACAACCCCAATCGTTAGCCGCATGGTCATATTATGACAGCGAGCTTCCCATTGGCTGCCGTCATATCTTCCCCACGCTTTTGGATGCAACCCCCCTGCCACCAGCTGCTCTGTGATTCGATCAGATAATATGTCAGATGTGGACGCAAATGCTTAGCCATCCAGCAATACTCAATATTCGCTGGTGAGCCAGAGCTGTGCGCTTGCATCATATTCGGCATTGCCTGAGATGGAATTCAGAAAACGATTGGCGGCTGGGTTGGTTTTGGTGGTTGCAGCTTCAATTGCTCTAAAAGAGGGGCAACCCTCCTTGACTCTCGAGCAAGAGTCATGGCGATCGGGCGGACGGCGACGAATGCTCAGAATCCTACGCAAATCCGGCAACTCTTATCTATGGACTGCCCGGCCAAAAGAGGACCACAAAACTGCCACTGAGAGAGGCTTAATTCGTAATCTTTACGGAACTTTCTCACAGAGCCGGTGGCCTTGGCCTCGCACCCCACGTTCAACTGGAGCCACCCAAATTTCGATTCCGATACACCCCGCATCTCCGGTGGTGACTGCCACACGGAACTATCCGCATATACTGGGCGAAGCTCTTCCTGGATACTTGGGACCATCTGGACAACCTTTTTTTGCTTTGATGATTTTTTGATTGCTAGATCATGTTCATGTTTACTGTACTGACCTGATATTCTTCCTTGGTGTATAGATTAACGTAGAGCGGCGTTGGCTGCTCTTATCGCCGCCTTACATTTATCTATCTTGTGATACCCAAGCTCTCCGCCAATCCGGTATCTCCATTCAAGCTGCCTAGCATGGGCCTACCTTCCGACTTCGACGACAGACAAACACACATTGACTCCGAGGCCGATGGCTATCATCCTTATGAATATCAAACGGAGAACAATGACTCGTGGGCTGGTGCCCTTCCTGTGAAGCAGTATGTCTCGCCCCTATATGGCTGTATGAACTTGAATAAAGTACTGACTGCATTTTCACAGGGGTTTGTATGACCCTAGCTTAGAGAAGGATGCTTGTGGTGTTGGTTTTGCCTGGTATGTACATATTTGCCCGACTTGCTCCCCTCTCGGAAAGTCGCTGTAACATGGACTGACTCTGTATAGCCACATCAAGGGCAAAGCAAGCCACAAAATCGTCAGCGATGGTAAGTGGATTTCCCAATAGCTGGAACAAACTTTGCTAACAATATGCGATTGCAGCTCGGAACTTGCTGTGCAACATGACCCACCGTGGAGCGGTTGGCTCTGATGCTCGCGATGGTGATGGTGCTGGTGTCATGACGTCGATCCCCCACAGGTTCTTCATCAAGAACTTCCAGAATGAGCAAGGCATTAGGTTGCCTCCCCAGGGTCAATATGCTGTGGGAAACCTGTTCTTCAAGCCAGACGAGGAGACGCTGCAGGAGTCAAAGAGGCAGTTGGAAGACATTGCTGAATCCCTAGGCTTGAAAGTTCTTGGCTGGAGAGAACCCCCCGTAGACTCTACACTGCTTGGTCCTGCTGCGCGTTCTCGTGAACCCATCATCTTGCAACCCTTTGTGGTGCTCACCTCTGCTTACGGTGCTGAAAACGCCCCTGAAGTAACAGATGCGAAGCCGTTTGATGAGAGGCTCTTCGAGAGACAGCTCTATGTCCTGCGAAAGCGCGCCACTCACACCATTGGTCTTCACAACTGGTTTTATCTTTGCTCTTTGTCGAACAAGAATATTGTCTACAAGGGACAACTGGCACCAGTTCAGGTCTATCAATACTACCATGATCTGGTCAACGCCGACTACCAGGCACATTTCGCTCTAGTCCATTCTCGTTTCTCCACAAACACTTTCCCGTCGTGGGATCGTGCTCAACCTCTGCGATGGGCAGCACACAACGGTAAGCAAAGCCTAGTTAGTTCTGGCCATGGAAGGATCTCATTGCTAACACTAACCAGGTGAAATCAACACTTTGCGTGGAAACAAGAATTGGATGCGTGCCCGAGAGGGTGTTATGCAGTCCGATGTCTTTGGCGATGAGCTTGAGCACCTGTACCCCATTGTTGAGGACGGTGGCTCTGACTCTGCTGCCTTCGATAACGTATTGGAACTGTTGACCATAAACGGCGTTCTGTCACTGCCGGAGGCTGTCATGTTGATGGTCCCCGAGGCTTGGCAGGGGAACACAGCTATGGACCCCAAGAAGGCAGCATTCTACGAGTGGGCTGCTTGCCAGATGGAGCCGTGGGACGGGCCGGCTCTTTTCACTTTTGCCGATGGCCGTTTCTGTGGTGCTAACCTGGACCGAAACGGTCTGCGTCCATGCCGTTACTATGTTATGGACGACGACCGCATCATCTGCGCTTCCGAAGTTGGTACCATACCCGTTGAGCCGGAGTCAGTCATCCAAAAGGGTCGTCTACAGCCTGGTCGTATGCTTCTGGTTGATACGCAAGCTGGCCGAATAATCGACGACTCAGAGCTCAAGGCTGCGGTCTCCAGCCGCCACGACTTCCGCTCCTGGCTTGACAACGAGCTTATCACTTTGCCCAAGATTCTTAGCAAGGTGTCCGAGACCATGGACGTGTCTCCAAAGCCTGACGAGTTTAAGCTTCAAGAAGATCCTCTTCTGCACGCTTTCGGCTATACCCACGAACAAGTCAGCCTTCTCTTGGCCCCTATGGCTTCAGACGAGAAGGAAGCTCTGGGGTCCATGGGTAACGATGCTCCTCTTGCCTGCCTGTCAAACGCTCCTCGCCTCCTCAGCGAGTACTTCCGTCAGCTATTCGCTCAGGTCACCAACCCTCCCATTGATCCTATTCGAGAGTCTATCGTCATGTCACTTGACTGCTACGTCGGCCCTCAGGGTAACCTGCTTGAAATGGATTCCTCTCAGTGCGGTCGACTCCATCTGCCCAGTCCCATACTCTCCATCCCCGAGTTCAACTCGCTCATGAACATGCCCAAGCTGTACCCGGAGTGGACCGTCAAGACTATTGACCTTACTTTCCCTAAGTCGGAGGGCGTTGCAGGATATCTGAAGCACCTTGACCACATTTGCGACGAGACGACTGCCGCTATCGAGGGCAGAGACAAGATCATTGTGCTGTCTGACCGAAAGACTTCTGCTGATCGCGTCGCCGTCTCCAGTCTCCTCGCTTCCGGTATGGTTCACCATCACTTGGTCAGCAACAAGTGGCGTTCCATGGCCGCAATTGTACTCGAGACGGCCGAGGCTCGTGAAGTTCACCACATGTGCGTGCTTCTTGGCTATGGTGCTGACGCTATCAACCCTTATCTCTCCATGGAGTGCATCCTCAAGCTTAACAGAGAGGGTTTGATTCGCAAGAAGATGTCTGACGACAGTCTGATTGCCAACTACAAGCATTCCTGCGACGGTGGTATCCTCAAGGTCATGAGCAAGATGGGTATCTCAACCCTTGCCAGTTACAAAGGTGCTCAGATCTTTGAAGCCCTTGGCATTGATGACGAGGTTATCGAGCGCTGCTTCCGAGGTACCGCATCACGTATCAAGGGTGTCACATTCGAGTTGATCGCCGAGGATGCCTTCCGATTCCACGAAAGAGGTTTCAATTCCAGATACACCGTTGGTGTCAACGGCCTTCCAGAGTCTGGAGAGTATCATTGGCGCGATGGTGGCGAAGCTCACATCAACGATCCCACGTCCATCGCCAACATTCAGGATGCTGTGCGTACCAAGAACGACAAGTCTTACGAGGCATACTCTCGTTCCGAATACGAGCAGATTAAGGCCTGCACCCTTCGTGGAATGCTTGACTTCAAGTTTGATGAATGCACTCCAATTCCCATCGACCAAGTCGAGCCATGGACCGAAATCGTTCGACGTTTCTGCACCGGTGCCATGTCTTATGGTTCAATTTCAATGGAGTCTCACTCTACTCTTGCCGTTGCCATGAACAGGCTGGGAGGAAAATCGAACACTGGTGAAGGTGGTGAGGACCCCGAGCGGTCCCAAGTCATGCCTAATGGCGACACAATGAGATCCTCCATCAAGCAAGTCGCTTCGGGGAGATTCGGTGTCACGTCTGCCTACTTGGCCGACTCTGACGAACTCCAAATCAAGATGGCACAAGGAGCGAAGCCTGGTGAAGGTGGTGAGCTGCCTGGCCACAAGGTCTCGAAATCCATCGCTCGCACCCGTCACTCGACCCCTGGTGTCGGTCTTATCTCGCCCCCACCCCACCACGACATCTACTCCATTGAGGATCTGAAGCAACTTATTTACGATCTCAAGTGCTCCAGCCCCCGATCTCGTGTCTCTGTCAAGCTTGTCTCGGAGACGGGTGTCGGTATCGTCGCTTCTGGTGTCGCGAAGGCCAAGGCTGACCACATTCTGATCTCTGGTCACGATGGTGGTACCGGAG
Organism: Arthrinium phaeospermum; assembly: GCA_006503535.1. Classification (NCBI taxonomy): domain Eukaryota; kingdom Fungi; phylum Ascomycota; class Sordariomycetes; order Amphisphaeriales; family Apiosporaceae; genus Arthrinium; species Arthrinium phaeospermum. The sequence goes on from QYRS01000003.1 coordinate 2,756,538, forward strand.
CGTCCAGATGGACGGGTATCAAGTACGCCGGTCTTCCATGGGAGCTGGGTCTCGCCGAGACCCACCAGACTCTTGTACTGAACGATCTCCGTGGTCGTGTGGTTGTGCAGACAGATGGCCAGCTCCGCACCGGTCGTGATGTTGCCATCGCTTGTTTGCTTGGTGCAGAGGAGTGGGGCTTCGCTACGACTCCGTTGATTGCAATGGGTTGTATCATGATGCGCAAGTGTCACCTGAATACCTGTAAGTGTTCCTTCCCTGAGCCACGATTATAACTCGTTCAAGAGATGTACTAACAACTAGAAGGCCCCGTTGGTATTGCCACACAAGACCCAGAATTACGAAAGAAGTTCACCGGTACCCCTGAGCATGTCATCAACTTCTTCTACTATGTGGCCAACGAGCTCCGAGCCATCATGGCCCAGCTTGGTTTCCGCACCATCAACGAAATGGTGGGCCACGTCGAGGTTCTCAAGACCCGTGATGAGTTGCGCACTGCCAAGACTTCCAACATTGACCTGTCGCTCATCTTGACCCCTGCTCACAAGCTGAGACCCGGTGTTGCTACCTTCAACGTGAGGAAGCAGGATCACCGACTCTACGTCCGCTTGGATAACAAGTTGATCTCGGAGGCCGAGTTGACTTTGGACAAGGGTCTTCCCTCAAGAATCGAGTGTGACATTGTCAACACTGACCGTGCCATGGGTACATCGCTCTCATACCAGATCTCCAAGAGATACGGCGAGGCTGGTCTCCCTCAGGATACTGTCCACGTCAACATCAAGGGATCTGCAGGCCAGTCTTTCGGTGCTTTCCTTGCCCCGGGTGTCACTTTGGAGCTGGAGGGAGATGCCAATGACTACGTCGGCAAAGGTCTTTCTGGTGGCCGACTCATTGTTTACCCCCCTCGATCGGCTGTGTTCAAGGCCGAGGAAAATGTCCTGATCGGAAACGTCTGTCTGTATGGCGCGACTCTCGGAACCTGCTTCTTCCGAGGTATTGCTGCTGAGAGATTTGCGGTCCGAAACTCGGGTGCCATTGCTGTTGTCGAAGGTGTTGGCGACCACGGCTGTGAGTACATGACTGGCGGTCGCGTTGTTATCCTGGGCGCCACTGGTCGTAACTTCGCTGCTGGTATGTCCGGTGGTATCGCCTACGTGCTCGACATTCACGGTGATTTCCATTCGAAGCTCAACATGGAGATGGTTGAGGCGTCTGAAGTCTCCGAACCCAGTGAGATCGCCTTCTTGAGAGGGCTCATTGAGGATCACCACCACTACACCGGATCAGAGCTTGCAGCTCGTATCCTGGTTGATTTCAACCGCGCTCTGCCGCGCTTCGTCAGGGTCTTGCCCATTGACTACAAGCGCGTGCTCGAGGAGGAGGCTGCTAAAGCCGCCGAGGCCAAGCGTGCTGAGTACAACCTCCCCATCGTTGCTGGTGTTCAGGCCAAGAAGGAGGACAAGCACAACAAGCTTCAGGATATGGAGGAAGCTGTTGGAGACAATGCCGCCGAGAAGAAGCGATCCCTCGTTCTCGACAAGACCAAGGGTTTCATGAAGTACCAACGGCGATCCGAGAAGTACCGCAGCAGCAAGACCCGAACCAAGGACTGGCAGGAGCTGTCTACTCGTCTTGACGAGGATGAGCTGAAATACCAGTCGGCACGATGCATGGACTGTGGTGTACCGTTCTGCCAGTCTGATTCTGGATGCCCCATCTCCAACATCATTCCTAAATGGAACGAATTAGTATTGTAAGCAGATCCCCTGGAACCCTTCGGGTTCGGTGCTAACGAGGCTCTCTAGCAATAACCAATGGCGAGATGCCTTGGACCGTCTTGTTATGACAAACAACTTCCCCGAGTTCACCGGTCGTGTCTGCCCCGCGCCTTGCGAAGGTGCTTGTGTCCTTGGTATCAACGAGGATCCCGTGGGTATCAAATCTATCGAGTGCGCCATCATCGACCGTGGTTTCGAGATGGGTTGGATGATTCCTCGGCCACCCGAGGTGCGGACTGGCAAGAACGTCGCCATCGTTGGCTCGGGACCTGCTGGTCTTGCCTGCGCCGATCAACTGAACAAAGCCGGACACAGCGTTACCGTTTATGAGCGTGCCGACCGCCCCGGTGGTCTACTTATGTACGGTATTCCCAACATGAAGCTCGACAAGCGTATCGTCAAGCGACGAACCGACTTCATGGCTTCCGAGGGTATCGTGTTCAAGACAGGAGTTGCAGTTGGCGAGGACGTTACTCTGTTGGACCTCAAGGCCCAAAACGACGCTGTTGTTATTGCTACCGGTGCCACGGTCGCTCGAGACCTGCCCATCAAGGGCCGTAACCTTGAGGGCATCCACTTTGCCATGGAGTTCCTGCACAAGAACACGAAGTCCCTACTCGACTCTGAACTCCAGGACGGATCTTACCTGTCTGCCAAGGACAAGAATGTCGTTGTCATCGGTGGTGGTGATACCGGTAACGACTGCATTGGTACCTCAGTCCGCCACGGTGCCAAGTCGGTCATCAACTTTGAGCTTCTGCCTCAGCCTCCGCCGCAACGTGGCCGCGACAACCCCTGGCCACAGTGGCCCCGTATCTACCGTGTTGACTACGGCCACAGTGAGGTCGCGCAGCACATGGGCAAGGACCCCCGTGAGTTCTGCATCATGTCTGAGGAGTTCGTTGACGACGGCAGCGGTCGCGTCAAGGGTATCAACACAATCCGCGTGGAGTGGACCAAGTCCGCATCAGGTGGTTGGGACATGAAGAAACTGGAGGACAGCAAGCAGTTCTTCCCCGCTGATCTGGTTCTCCTGTCCATGGGTTTCCTCGGACCGGAGGCTCGCGTCCTGGGTGATGACATCGAGAAGGATGGTCGCAAGAACGTCAAGACCCCGGCCGGCTCCTACGCCACCAACGTCGAGGGTGTGTTTGCGGCAGGTGACTGTCGCCGTGGACAGTCGCTGATTGTCTGGGGCATCAACGAGGGTAGACAAGCAGCCCGTGAGATCGATCTCTACCTGGAGAAGTGCACCAGCCTGCCCGTGACTGGTGGTATCGTTAAGCGCACTGCCCAGGAGACCTTCCAAGCCGTTCATGGTGACAGCCATAAGCCGACGGTGCAAGTCCAGGCTTGAGCACCAAGGGCGGAGTAGGTGTACGCTTTTGTCAAGGAATAGAATTGGGGTGTTTGGAGCAAGGTCGGGCGACGCGAGACCAACACGTCTTCAACAGAATTGATTTATGATACCATTGGCAAAAGGGAGAGGCAAAAATGGCAGTAGGCCACGGCGAGCATGATGTTTTCGGTTGCATTTTCCCTCTACGTTCGTTTTATTTGTTTCCACGATGCCGATCGAGCCATCGTCCTGTATATAGTCATGGTTTAAGGTCATCAGTTCTTTATGGTACATGATAGCAAACGATAGTATATGAGTATTTTATACACCACCTGCAACGACTTCGCACCTCGTGGGTTTTTTCGAATTGAACACCGTTGATCAATGGCCGACATGCCAGTTTATTCAATCAGGGTATTTTTCTAGACTGTTGTCCGTCCTCTTACCGTGCCACTTATAATAACATTGAGAGCAAGCTGGATTTTGGTCGAGGTGTCTCCAGAAGCATGCAGCAGCAATATATTATGTAATGGACGTAGAAGCAGTGCATCAAGCATGTCGATGGAGTAGGTTCATGTAGTTCGGCCCTGAGAGAGCTGCGCAGTTTTCCCGCCAGCGAGCACGTGTTGGTTGTGCAGCCTATTGATTGGTCAATCCGAGCGACAGGCAAGCTCGGGCAAATATGGGCGGCGCAGACGGCAGTAGCGAGATGTAGGATAGTGGGGGGAGCATGGGTCGGATATGGAGACCTGTGACGAAACTTTAGCAACCGTTAGGCCATTGTAGGTAAGTAGGCCATTGCACGTTGCTTTGACGATCGAGGTCTTTTTCCCGCTTGCCAGGGCCTACCAAGCTGTGGTCAATGTTTACATGGGATGTTACTTGGGGCTTGCAGAAAGCCTAATACCTCGTCTTTTTTTCTCTCTCTCTCTCTTCCCCAACAGCAACATCATACCACAAAACATAATAATACTTCTTCATTAGGCGGCAGAGTCATTTATTCGTCCCCGAACCGTTCGACCCGATACTTTGCCCACCGCAGATCCCTGGACGGCGCAGTGCAGGGTCGGCTAGCTGCGATAGCCTTCATTTCTGCCGACTGTCTTACTTGTACATGATATACTGAGACCCGAACTCCCGACGGCACCATGCGTTTCGGAAAGACGCTGCAGCAGTCCGTATACTCGCCATGGAAGGCCCAGTATATGGACTACGCTAAGCTCAAGAACCTGCTTCGAGAAGACCGCAAGGATGACGACCAGGCCTGGACCGAGGAAGACGAGAACCAATTCTGCGATGAGATCTTCAACGTCCAGCTCGACAAGGTCGCTAAGTTCCAGGAGAAGGAGCTGGACGCCCTTAAGGACCGCATCGAGGTCGCCTTCGACAAGCTCAAGGAAATGGCCCCGACCGACGACAAGCCCAAGAGCGACATCACCAACTCGAGACTTAAGGAGCTCAAGGCCGAGCTCGATGCCATTACCAACGAAGTCAAGGAGCTCAAGAAGTACAGCAGCGCCAACTACACTGGCTTCCTCAAGATTGTTAAGAAGCATGACCGCAAGCGCGGTGATCGCTACAAGGTGCGGCCTCTGATGAGGCTGACTCTGTCCAACCGTGGTCTCAACTCCGAGTCGGCCTACACCCCGCTCCTCAAGAAGCTGTCCACCATGTACTATATTATCGACTCCCATCTCGAAGAGGGCGAGCAGCTCCAGCTTCCCGACTTCGAGCAACAGGAGGTCGTCCATAACGGCGAGAAATACACCGCCCAGAAGTGTAGGATAGCACTTCCAAGAACTCATCCGGAGTACCTGACGACTAACCTCTGTATCTCTAGTTTGGATTCACCCCGACAATCTGCTCGAAGTAAAGGCCCTTATTGGGCGCCGTCTTCCTGCTCTCGTTTACAGCGACTCGTCCTCGAAGGAAGTTGACGGCAGCGATGACCCAAGTATCACTTCGCTTTACTTTGACAACTCCAAGTTCGACCTTTACACTCGCAAAGTAGAGCGGCAGACCGATACTTCGTCTTTGCGACTTCGCTGGTATGGCCAATTGAGCACGAAGCCCGACATCCTTATAGAGCAGAAGATCATCCACGAAAACGGTAGCAGCGAGGAGAAGAAATTCAGCATCAAGGACAAGTACATCAAAGCCTTCATTGATGGCCAGTATAAAATGGAAAAAACAGTTGAGAAGATGGAGCGTCAAGGCCAGGAGGCCGCGCAAGTGGAAGCCTTCCGTCAGGTCGCCGGAGACCTTCAAGACTTTGTCGTCAAGAACAAGCTTGAGCCGGCCGTTCGGGCAAACTACACTCGCGCTGCTTTCCAGAAGCCTTCCGACGACCGCGTGAGGGTCTCCATTGACTCCAATATCGCCTTTATTCGCGAAGATACGTTGGATAAGGATCGACCTTGTCGCGATCCCCAACAATGGCACAGGACGGATATTGACAACAGCAACATGACCTATCCTTTTGCAAATATCAACCAGAGCGAGGTCTCCAAGTTCCCCTATTCCGTCCTGGAAATCAAGATCAGGGAGGACGCCAACCGCAAGAGGCCGGCATGGGTAGAGGATTTGATGGCTTCGCATCTGGTCCATTCCGCCCCTAGGTTTTCCAAGTTTGCTCATGGCGTGGCGTCCTTGTTTGAAGATTATGTGAACAATCTGCCATTCTGGCTTAGCGACCTGGAGACAGATATCCGCAAGGACCCCCACAAAGCCTTCGAGGAAGAGGAGCAGAGAAAGGCCCGCCGGGCTGAGAACGAGCAGGTGGTTGGCAGCTTTCTTGGGAAACAGGCCGGGTCAAGCTCGTACAAGCCCGCTGCCAGCTCGCCCATTGGAAAGTCATACATGTCGGAACGTGTTGCGGCCGAAGTTGCTGCAGCACGTCCTGCAAATGGAGCCCGTGACGAAAGCCGGGAAGATGATACTGCCACGGAGGGAGACCGCAACTACGGCGGGACCTCGAGTTCTGTATTCCCCAGCTTTTCCATAGCCAGCTACGCTCGTTTCAAGCGGGACCGTGACCGTGCCAAGCTGCCCGAGGGTGTTGTCGAGCCCAAGACCTGGCTCAAGAACGCAGGCCCCTTGCAGATCGAGCCCAAGGTCTGGCTGGCCAATGAGCGTACGTTCCTCAAGTGGCAGCACATCTGCATTCTGCTTGGCAGTCTCGCGGTCGGCCTCTACACGGCGGCCGGCGAAAACTTCCTGGCCGAGTGCATGGGCATCGCCTACATCGCCATCGCCGTCATGGCTGGCCTCTGGGGCTACTTCATGCTCCACCGCCGTCGCAACATGATTGTCGAGCGTTCAGGCAAGGACTTTGATAACTTGATCGGCCCCCTGTGCGTCAGTGTGGCGCTCATGATTGCCCTGGTTCTCAACTTTGTCTTCGCGTACCGCGCCGCCTTTGCCAAGGCCCGCGGCGAGGATGACAGCACCGCTTTTGGCGGCAATGCGACTATCCCTCAGTATGCCATGGGTGAGTTGTAACGAGGGTGCCATGTCTGTACTTATTTGTTTGACTACTTCGCGCGAGGTGAGATGACGTACGGGTTGAGTTGCCTCATGGAGAAAACAGGACATCCTAATTAAAATCCCCGAAGGGGTGAATAGGGGTAATTAGCTTGTACCATACCGAGTGCATTAAATGCCTTCACATAAATTGGTGTAAGGGCCAGAGACCATCAACGGATTGGGTCCGTAGAAAAATTGGATAGGCTAGATTGTTATATTAGTTGGTGAAATATGAGAAGTCACCCGTTGGATACATGATTTTATATCGTACCGAACCAGTAACTGCGTGTCTTGTGTGAAGCCGTGCTAGCAATTCTCAAACGAAACGTATTGATTCAGCGCGCAAAGACTCTGATATGTACGCGGCCTATGATGACGACTACGAGACGGAGTGATGATCCCTCCGGATCTTATAAACTACAAACATGCAATATAGCTGCTGGAGACCATATCTCCCACCACACGGTTACCTGCTAAATGATCTTGTGGTGCAGTTGGTCTTCTGCTCCAACTGACAAGCGGTTGGCATTGTCCATATTGCGGAGGATGTCGTATCGCATACCAAACACCCTTCTATTTGTCACTTCCAAACTCGTCAATCCAAGCAGCTGTGGCCTTGTCGACCTTGCGGCGGTAGTCCTGCTGCGTGTGGCATTGCTCCAAGAAGACCTCGTACTTGGCGTCCAGCAGAGTCTTCTCGCCCTTGGACGTGCCGGGCTTAACGAGACGTCCGGGCTTGCTCATGCGGTCCATGATGGTCCAGAGGTTCTCCGTGGTGTCGTCGGCGTCGGCGCTGGCCGCCTTGGCCCCCAGCATGGCGGCGCCGTGGACAACCGCTGCGTGCACGTATCGCGGGATGAGGACCGGCATGTCGCAGACGGTGGCAATCAGATCCATGAGCATGTCGTTCTGGCATTGCGAGCCAGACATGAAGATGGAGGCAATGGAGTGTCCGGACTTGTTCATCGACTCGATGATCTGGCGCGTCTGGAGGGCAATGAATTCCATAGTGGCATAGTAGTAGAGCGCGAGACCATCCACGCTCGAGTCGGGACTCAAGCCGACCACGGCACCCTTCATGTTGGGATCCGCAACGGGCGATCGGTTGCCCCAGAGGTCTCCGTAGAAGAAGAAATGGCGTCCAAGGTAGGACACGGACGGTGCGTTTGCCTTCTCCGCAAGCTCTCGGAGATGCAGGTTCAGATAGTCGTAGATGTTGAGCTGCATTGCTTCTGCGAGGGGCTGAACTTGGGTGTGTGCGGGATGGGTCTCGATGACATGTCTCAGAAGCTCGCCTGTAGCCGACTGGCCGCCTTCGGCCATCCAGTAGTCCGGAAGCAATACGTCTCGGTACGGGCCCCAGACGCCATTGACGAACACTGGCTTCTCCGACATGGCCAGATGACAGGTCGATGTGCCAGCGACGGCAGCAAGTCTGGTGAAGGCCTGGGGAAGATCGTTCGCGGGTAAGGACTCGTCGGACTGACCATATTCAGTATCGACTTTGGCACCAACGGTACCAATCCAACCGGCGTAAGCATCGATCACACCACTTCCCACGGCAATACCGACAGGAAGTCCAAGCTCTCGGCTTGCCTTCTCGGACAGCGTTCCGACCAGTTCACCAGCGCTCAGGTACTTCCCATTCTGTGCGAGTCAAACATGTCAGCGTTTTGTTCGTAAGGGTGCGATCTTGACTTGTAAGGAAATAGGCTCACCACCCCGTTGACTCCTCCCATGCGCTTAAAGTCCTCCTTCACCAAATCGCCCAAGCCAATGGTGTGGTAGAAGTCTTCCTGCCAGCCCTTGACACTGCCGTCGACACCGACGGGAACAAAGCCCTGCTTGCAGACGGTGCTGCAGAAGCTCCGTGTCTCGCTACCGGTTGCCAGATGGGTCAGAGCATCAGCCAAGTCGTAGAACTTGCACCGATCGAACAGCTCGGGTGGCATGTTGTTCTTGAGCCACAGAACCTTGGGGATCTCCATCTCGATGCTCATCTTACCACCAACATAGCGCAACAGGTTGTGGCCGGTTGCGTTGATCTTCTCCGTCTCATCCACAGGTCGGTGGTCCAGCCAGAGAATGACGTTTCTGGCATTACCATCGTCTGCAAAGGTTGGTCCAGTAACCGTGACGGGTTCATCTGTGTCATGAGAGAAGACAGCCAGTGAACAAGTGGCGTCAAAGCCAATGCCCTTGATCGTGGCGGGATCAACATTGGATTGGTTGACAACCTTGTGCACGCATGAGCAGATGCAGGCCCAGATGTCGGTTGTGGATTGTTCCTGGTGGGATACAAGTGTCAGTGGCCATGGATGCCCTTCCTTGGGGAGTCGAGGGCTCCTGTCGTCTTACATAATAACCAGCCTGGGGCTGCCAGAGCTTGATGGACTCCGAGGCTAGAGCCTTGATGTCACCGGTACTATCGATGAGGCAGGCCCGGGCCGAACCAGTACCTACATCGATACCGATGAAGTAATCCTGGACAAGGTGAATCATTTCAGGCTCCATTCTGTCTGATTTGTGCGAGGGTGTGGTGGTAAAAGGTTTGGGGGGGGAGGATGTGGTTTAGAATCAAGGGCGGGCAGCCCAAGCTTTTGTTTGATGGTTACGGTCAAGAGTGAGTGGTCAAGCAAACGTACACTGTTTTCAATGTGAATAACATTGCGCAGACTGCACGAGGCATTGGCTTCTGTCAGCAAGTGCCATCATCCCGCGGTGAATACAAAAACTAGCTTCGAGACACAAAACGCTGATCCATCCAGCAAAGCACAGGGCTACGTACTCCATCGTGTGATCCGATGCCGGTAGTGCAGTACGCGAATACAACACCAGCTTTTCAGCTCAACGGTTGAGAGAGCCCGACAGGTGCGAGCAAGCGAACGAATAGCGGCGTGGCGGAAGCTGACTTGAGGGTGTTGCACGGGTCAAGCGTGGGTGGCTTGTCTTGATGAGGGCCGAGTGTGCCTGCTTTTTTTTCTCTTTCTCTCTCTGGCGCAAGGTAGGTACAGTACAGCAGGGTGGGCAGGGCAGGCCAATCCGATCAGATCCGATCACTCAATAATGTAAGACAAGTATGCACCTTTGGAGCAAGAAAAGGAAGTCTGGTTGCACCGGGGGTTGCTCTCTATTTTGCTTTCTAGGCTACTTACATGGCTACTTTTTGGACCATACGTTGGCAGACAGGGCAAGCAGGCATGTGGCCTCATGTCGAATGATCTCACCGGTGCTTCCAGCCGGGATCTCCATTGGATTACACCCAAGACGGACAGTCTGGTCTCTGGCGATGATCACTCATCCGGCCAGGCAAGAGCAACAACTGGACAGAAGCGGCTGGCTAGAAGCTGGGCTAGGTACATGTAGATGTATGTATGTAGCTGGGAGTGGGGGGCGGCGGCGGGGCATGCCTAAGGCCTGAGGGGCAAACCCCGGGGGACCCCAGGATTCTAACCGGTAGTGATTACCTCCCCATATCACCATATGGGGGGTGGGGTAGCTTCCAATTGAGTCTTCCGATAGGGCTACCTCGAACTCTCCGTTGTGGAACGGTTGGGGGTTTCCCTAAGCAAAGACCGTAGTCCGGCTTGACCGACTATCGTGACTTCTCGTGTTGTCTGCAGGGGAGTAAGAGCTGCCTGACCGCATTGGGTGCCGCATTACCCTGTACATCTGAACGACTCGTTCCAGGAGGCTACTGCAAAGTGAGGCAAGGTGGGCAGACCAGAGGTAGAGCCAGAGCCCGGGTCTCGATTATCATGACCCATGGGCTATGGCTCTTCGTTAAACGATTCTATCGAGAGTGTCCACCTCTTTTCACCCAAACAGCCAAGTGATCATCGTGAAGTTGACACGGGAATATCGTCATCATCAGACACGCCTACTTGTACATATGTAGATGACCGTATAGTCCAGCCCTTCCTATGCTGCCAAGTTTGATAGTCAGACAGGTATAGTAAGGATATGGTTGATCGTGGCGGGTCATCCGGGCTAGGATTTGGTGGCCAGACTCTTCTATGCGGATACGACGGATTCCACACCTGCGCTGTTGAAAAAGGTCGAGACTCTGAGGATGGCTGCATGTATGGATGTTCGATGCATTGTCGCTTAAGCATTCCTCACCCCCTCCCTCGTCTGGTAAGCCATGTGGTCATGAAAAGACTTCACACTTCTTGCCCTGAACCGAGAGCGGGAAAGACGACACCACCGTAGCCAATATGCTTGATCCAGTCAGGGATTCTGCTTGGGCATAGCTGAAGATACGAATTGCAAGCACATGTAGTAGTAGTATGGAGCCCCATGTGCAATTTTGGAACTAGGCATATAGAGCTAAAGCTTCAGCAGATATCAATGAAAGCACCGGACGTTGAGCTGCGTCCTGAGTGGTCGTCTTTGTATTTATTCTGTTTGCCACGAATAATCGAAGAAAATTCGCGCTATGATATATAGCTCTTGCTACGTTTTTCGCGGCACCCTGCAATACTACTATCGATACAGTTTCTACAACAACGAAGACTTGCTCGCCTTTTCAAGTGAGAGCAGCAAGCTAAAAATGGTAGCCAGTATCCACGCCAAAGTGCCCCCCTTCAATTCGGAGTTACAGGAGCTGCCTGCTGCCACTGCCGATTGTAAGTAGCATCCCTGCTTGGCAGCCGAGAAGGGACCATTTTGCCCTTGGTTGCCGTGGAAAGGTCGTTGGGCTCACTTTCTGAAAGCCCTTTGCGCCAAAGAGAGCACTGTGTCTTATTTCCGAAAGAGCCTCCTGGGCCTCTCCAAAAGTTGCGGCAGATGGCGGCACTGGTTTCAGCATCATGCATCAGGCAAGTAGCTACTGGTGTCGACGACTTAGTGGTGGATTATCATAGCCTTCATTTCATGCATAATCTCTATTTCGGTTCGATCTTGACAACCTTCTGCACGGACAAACCCAAGCCCACGAGATAGGCCAGCAACTCAATCAGCCGGTTTGTTTTGATTTGATCGTCACTAGGCTCGGCCGCTTCAACAACCAAACAATAACGCTCTCCTCGCCCATCTTGATGCTTTGCGACGTTTCACAGTGACATGAAGGCATCTGCGCCAGACACACTCGTGGGCGATTCTGATTTGCTGATTGATTGATTGACCTTCACCCAAAGCCCATTATCGCCACAGCACTGAACGCGTATTTTTTGACTCAGCCTCATCTGATTCAATGTATTGAAGAACCTCGGTAGATCTAATGCTCTATGCGCAACTAGTGCACCTCCACCCACCGTTCCCAAAGCGACATCAAGAGAGAAGAGCTTCGATCGAAGATGAATGACGAGAAGAAAGGCCTCTGGGCGAGCCTTCGCCGATCGATGAGTAAGGCCCGGGCGCCTAGTGGGAGATTGGTTAGCATACAATTCTCATCATGCCATTTGGTATCTACCACTAACGTACATTTGCAGGCAAAAGAGCCACCAAGGCGGGTGAGCGAGGGAGATGCAGTAATACGGCGACGGCTGTCCAAAGATCCGGACGTGCCCAGCGCTCGTCGCAGGCCGCGCCGTGCGAACCCAAGGGACACCAAGGGGAAAGGCCGTGAAGATGCCAACGGCCACAGCTACGAGTCGTCTCCCCTCTCCGAATGGCCGCCGCCAGGAGTTTCCAGCCAAGAAGAGCTATCTCTTGGCCATGCCATGGAGTTGATCTCCAGAGGCGTCCCAGCCCACAAGGGACACAAGAAGCCAATCCCTCACCGGCCGGAGCAATACTACGCCCTCTACGCGACGACCGCCGGGAACAAGGGCGACGGCACCGATGCGGCGAATGCGCATGATTCGATGACGCAGCTGATGACGGTTCGCATTCAAGGCTCCAGTGCGCCGACTTATCCTTGGGACACTCTGGAGCAGCCCAGCTATGCGTTCGGCATTGGCAGCAGGCCAGGAACCATCACTCTAAACCAGTGGGCATTCTTGTCCAGCATGATACCGCCCATTATGGAATTACGGGACCCGGGGATAAGCCCTCGAGAAGTCACCCTGGCCCAGATATTTGAGCGCCTGAAAGAGCTCGAAGTAGGACTTGAAGATGACAATGATCAACTGATGTACCGGAATCTGTACAAGCGGTTCCTGAAGGACCCGGACAAGGTCGTCAGTCCTCACAGATCGATGGACCGCCAGATCATGGATCTCATCATGGTTCTATCTCGTCCCGACTGGCTGGACTTCACCCTCCCCAAGAACCAGGTCGTCACCAAGTTTATTTTCGACAATAGTCCCGCGAACCACCCACAATACCTCAAGTTCTTTCACCAGTTGCTGTTGAGCCTCGAGTTGAATCTCCGGATAAATTCGAGTTTACACGACGATTGGGCCAAGTCGAAGCTGATGGAGCAGATCCCTCCTAAAATACAGTGGAACCTCGCCCTTTCCCGCAGATGGAAAGATAACGTCCGCATCGAGGAGTACGGCAGCACGGCCGAGGAAGTGCGGCTTCGTTTCAAGCTCAGAAAGCGTCAGGGGCGGATGCTGAAGCGGTTCGCGCAGATGATGAAGTGGCCGAATCTTGGCGACACTCTGGACGCTTTGAAGACGAGGGCCGTCGATGGAAGTGCACTGGATATCAGTTCCCGTGAGTAGTACCCTCTTCACTAATCCCCATTCATCAACTGGCATATACTGTTTCGGAACTTCCGCCACTCTTAAATACCGGGCGTGGAAAGCGGGCTTGCTAGTACAACAATACAGTGGCACAATTCTCAACTTGCACTCACATCATGTATGCTAATCTGGATCGATACAGACACAATGGCCTTCTTTAGCGGTCTAGTTTTGCCTGGCGTAAGTTGATCGACCATCACCATTTTGTCAAGATAGCAAGCAAAATTTGCAAGCAAGCACTAACTAAACTTGTTTTAGCCGACATTTCCATTTCTAATAATGAACTCATTGGTTGATATCGACCCTGATGAAGATACGGATTCATTGGCGCTTCTGACCCATCTCCACCCGCATTGTGGCTTCCAGTACCGCAACAGCTACACATATTGGTCCTCCTCATCGATTGTAGGGAAGGTCATTGCACCCACCTGTCTCGAGGTAGCAGGCTGGATCGGTCCAGCTCAACCTTGTGACGATTTAAGCTCATCGCAGATTGCTCGGATCCGCTCAAGGCGGCCACGACATCGTATTACCGCGGAGGATGTAACTTCTATGAGCGAACGATCTGACCCTCTAGGCCCACCAGCAGAGGTGTTTCCGGTGAAGGAATACGAACTTCTAACCCCAGATATTGGAGATGATGTGGATGCGGTCCGAGTCAAGCTGTTGAGTCTCCACAGACTTCCGGAGCATCACCAAGATAGGGGCCCGAGGTGGTTTGATGCCTCCATCCAGTTTACGATTGATGGAACTCCGTGGCCGTTGAATCTTAACTACGACGTGTCGTTTATCAATGCTTGGCCCTGCTCGGAGGGACCGCATCCTCTATTCTTTGATTATGTTTATACGCCCATGAAGGTGGATGAGATTATTCAACTTCAGGACTGGGGAAAGCTGGCCGGGCTCAACGAGCGGAGCGCGAACTCGACCCCTGTCGGAGGCAGCAAACCATTCCGGCCCACGATTCCGGACGACGACGAAGAGAGGGTCCTGGTGGTAGAAGCATTTGGGGCCAAAGACAACGAGGTCTTGGCAAGAGCCTGGTGTTCGCATTGGGGACACAGCGCTGTGGTGGCTGATATCAGCAAGACATGGTAAGTCTTCAACCCTTAGCCCTTTTTTACCCCGAGTGGGTATGCTCTGCAGAAGCACAAGCAGCAGCAGCAGCAGCTAACGTTGGGCAAAAGCATGGCTTGTGCAATACGAGAGGCATATGCGGCAACCTTGACAGTGGTGATTCTCGTAGAAGACGCCTATGATGCCCATGAATGATGCGAGACTTGACGATGATATACCCAAAGAGCAGGTTGCTAGCAGGTGGCCTTGTAACTCGCTGATGCGATTCAATAAATTATACCCGACTTAATTACCACTGTGCTTGGTCACCTGAAATGTGTGCATTTTTGCTAATAGTTGTTTGCTTGATATCCTGCTTCGTCTTGTTCCAGTTGGCTTTTGGGTCTGTAGCATAAGGCAACTTGTGTGGTACCGCCGGTTCGTTAGCTGGCAAAGGTATTTACATGTTCTGGTTTCTCACCTGGCCATGACAATCAATGTGATCATAAGGTCATTATTATCCAGTGATCTCGACGGTTGCTATATCCAGGGAAACATCAAAGCTAAAACTAGACATTTGTATAGCTATGCTAGTTACTGTCTAATCTATAGAATAAGAAACAAACTAATTATACCACTTAACTCACAAAAAGGACTTTTCCTTTATGCGTAATGAGGACTGTCTTCAATGTTAGCAGCAAGGGGACAACATTCAGTGAAGTTGGAGGCTTCTATCGCGCTGGAAATTAGGCGCGGACTACTGATACCTGGGGGAAGGTACAGGAAGAGCCGTTGCCCCACTAAAAGACCCACCCAAGCTACAGACCGTTCCCGACTTGTTGATTTCCATCCCAAATGTTTTCTCAGCTTCGCTAACAGGATTTCATCTGGTCAATAACAACACCAGCATCGCTTTGGCCTTGCTGTGACGGCTCGCTTGTGTGTGTATCTGCTCTAAGATAGCCAGACAGCTCCCTCATACAAAATGTCGGGCTTATTCGGGAACAAGCCCTCGCCGTTCGCCGCCTCTACTGCTCCCACGACTACGGGTAGCAATTTGTTTGGCTCGACCACGCCGGCGCAGCCAACGCAAAATGCGACCAACCCAATCGGCCAGACCCCCAAGCCAGGAGGCCTCTTCGGCGCTCTTAGTGGTACGACGAACCAGCAGCAACAATCGTCCCCCTTCGCGAACACGACGACAACTCAACCCCAAACAGGCGGCAGTGTCTTCGGTTCAACCCTGACAGCCCCGAACCAACCGACCAACCCATCGCCATTCGGCTCATTGGGGCTTTCCACGAACAACCAAGGAACAGCAGGTCTGTTTGCTGCTTCACAGCAGCAGTCAGGTGGCGATGCTTCCAATGCGCAATCGCAGGGCCCCAC
Source organism: Arthrinium phaeospermum (assembly GCA_006503535.1). Taxonomy (NCBI): domain Eukaryota; kingdom Fungi; phylum Ascomycota; class Sordariomycetes; order Amphisphaeriales; family Apiosporaceae; genus Arthrinium; species Arthrinium phaeospermum. The sequence continues at coordinate 2,772,260 of QYRS01000003.1, forward strand.
GACTGGCTATTTCGACAGCCTGCTAGCCAAGAGCAAGAAACAAGCCGCTGGCGAGACAGCCCTCGAGGACCTTCCCAGCCTCCAGCTTGGCTTGGGCGACTTGCGTCAGAAGCTCCGGAACCTTGGCCCACGTGCGCAGGACCCTCTCCAAAGTAACAGGGCTCAGTATATGCTGGCTGCCTCGGGTGTTGATCCAGGCGCAGCTGTGAAAGACCTGAACTACTTCGATATCCAAGCCGGTCGCGTCGAGAGACCGGTCTCCAACAATGGCCCCTCTGAGCTAGACGTCGATACATACCTTGCCAACCTACAGACCAAAACAACACTCAGCATGATCGCAGAAGGACTGGAGAGGTCAGCCAAGGAGTTCGATAATTTCCTCGAAGATAATATCACGATGGAATGGGATGCGCAGAGGAAGCGAATTTACGAACACTTTGGAATCCAAACGAGAGATAGCGGCCCTGACAACAATGCTGGCGCGCCCAGGGAGTCCGTAGGAGGCTTTGGCCGCTCTCGACGAACCAAGGCCGCGCGCTCAACTCCAACTGGCGACCGAGCTAGTACTTTAGGCAGATCAGTTCTACAGAAGTCCGTCATTGGTACACCCAGCAAGATTGGTTCCCACCAACCCGAGTTCACCGATGTGGAAAACCAATCTGGAAAGAATACATCGATGGGTGGCTCTGCTTCCGTGGACGACCGGTTCTTGCGAGAGAAGCAGGGAAAGCTCGCCGACAAGGTTCGGGAGCTTAACCGACATCGACTGGAGCAAAGACCTTACCCCCTGCTCCACGAGTTGTGCGACGTCGAGGGCAGGTCTGGTGACCGACACGCACAACAGGTTGTCGAGGCGTACCAGGCCGTAATCTCCATGGTCGGTGAGAACCCAGAAGCAGAGTCGTTTACAAATAATGCCACCCCTAAAGAACGTCAATTTGCCAAGCTTTACCTCGAAGGACAAAGCAACTCCCCGCCAGCTGTGGAGATGCGAAAGAGGATTCTCAAGGGCGCCAATGAGTTTTTGGAGAACAAGTTCTTTACGGAAGTTGAGACGCTCATCACAAAATACCCTCGCGAAGCAAACCTTGGCGGCCGCCCTGATGTCGTGAGCAAGATCAAGGCGTACGTTCGCCTGCGCCATGCGCGCAGGGACCTGGTGCCAGACAACACCGAGCTTCAGCAAGTCGGTGGCGAGTATATCTGGGCCCTGATTTTCTATCTCCTCCGATCTGGTCACGTCACTGAGGCGGCCGAGTATGTTAAGGCAAACTCGACGATATTCCGCACAATTGACCGCACCTTCTCGTCATACTTGCTTGAGTATGCGTCAAACGAAGACAGACGGCTGAGACGTCAACTACAAGAGCGTTGCAACAACGAATACACGCAACGAGCCCGCAACGCCCCTGAGAACAGCATTGACCCATTCCGCATGGCCTGTTACAAGATTATTGGCCGTTGCGAGATCAACAACCGGCAGCTCGAAGGATTGAACACGGAGATTAACGACTGGATATGGCTGCAATTCAATCTTGCTCGGGAATCCGACAAGACAGGAGATCTCCAGAGTGAATCCTTCACGCTGGTCGATCTGCAACAGACCATTCGCGAAATCGGCGCCAAGCACTTCCCCAAGACGCCAGCCGACGATACAAACGGCACCTTTGGCATGTATTTCTTCCTGCAGGTCTTGTCAGGCCAATTCGAGCAGGCGATCCAGTACCTGTACCCCTTCTCTTACGTTGATGCCGTCCATTTTGCGATTGGTCTCGAATTCTACGGTCTCCTGCGGCCTGCCGATCCTTTCGCGAACCCCAACGACCTTGTTACTTTCAACACTCGAAACCAAGCTCAAGTCAGCTTTGGCAGGATGTTGGGTTACTACACGCGTGACTTCAGAGCAGCTGATGTCGGGTCAGCGGTTGACTATCTGGCATTGATGTGCCTTAACGCAGATCTAGATGGCGAGGCCGGAAGCCAGCAAGCCGAGCTGTGCCATCTTGCCCTTCGCGAGCTTATCCTTGAGACACGGGAGTTCAGCAAGCTGATTGGCGATATTCGACCCGATGGGCGTCGTATCGTCGGCTTGGTCGAAGAACGTGGCCCGCTTATTGGGCTTCGTGAAGAGGACGACTTCGTCAAAGCGGTTACGCTGCAAGCTGCCAGATATGCGGACGACAATGGGAGAACGACGGACGCAGTGCTCTTGTACCATCTCGCAGAAGACTACGACAGTGTGGTGACGATTGTGAGTCGGGCGCTGAGCGAGGCTATCTCGCTCGATATCGGCGAAGATCCGATGCGACTGCAACCAGTCAAGCCTCGAGCAGGTGGCAAAGAGGACGAGGTTCAGCCCGGCAGCAGTCTCAGTCTGGCCTCGATCGATGACCCAGTGGACCTCGCGAGGACCATGATGGGCATGTACGGAAAGGATGCCATGTTCTACACCAAGATCGAAGAACACAACCGAATCGCTTGCCATCTCCTACTGCAGATGAGCGAAATCAAGGGCATGGTAGAAAGCGGCCAATGGCCAGAGAGTCTAGACGTAAGTGACATAACCTGGATTGGATTGCGAAGCGAACAGAGTCGGTTAACTAACTTGTCTACAGAGAATCCGAGTGCTGGAGATCCTTCCTCTGGACGCCATTGGCGACCCGGCTATCATCCGGCACTATGCGTCCAAGTTCTCTGGGTTATCTCAAAGCGTATCGATGAATGTGCCGAATTTGCTGATGTGGACTTTGGCATGCTGCATGAAGCAGAAGGAGCGGCTCATGAGCGGACAGTACAGCGGCAACGAAGGCACGCGGCGCATGATGTATAACGGACTCAAGCAGATGACGATGGACTTGACGACGTACACGAGTCAGCTCAAGTACCGCTTCCCGCCTCACATCCACCAAGCACTGGCCAGAGCCTCGGCGGACTAGGTATTAGCCGAAGACTCGGCGCAGGAAGATTTGGAGGGATAATGAGAGGACAGGTAATTCAGGCGTAGAAAGGCAAAAGGGAGAGAGAGAAAAAGAAAAAAAGCATTATTAGATTCCTTGGCCGTAGCAAAGCTGCATGATTTCCACACAGAGATTTGACCAAACCCCATGAATATATCGTATCGCATCATGCTAGGCGGGCTTAGCTAGGTTAGTCGGGACGACGAAGCACAGGCTCACAGGCACAGGCACAGGGCCATCTACCCACTTAAAGTTAGCGTGACTCAGGCGCCGATCGATCTGGGTGGCCCCCCCGGTCAGTCAGTTGCGCCAGTGCTTTCAAAGGCCCGTCTTCTGTCCAGTCGATACCAGGAATTTTCTCCGGGCGACTCCCCGGCACTGCGATTGCTGCTGCTTACCACTTGCTTACTTGACCAACCTGCACCTGGGCTCACACTGCAGTACGACAGCAATGCCGCTACGGCTGCCACTCTCCGTTTCGGCATTTCCGATTGCGGCCTGATGAGCCAATCCATTTCGTTATCCTCCTTGGTTCAGTAAATGCCATAGCCCCAATAGGAAGGTTCCCTTGTCTATCTTTTTTTTCCCGCCTTATCGGGGGCTTGGGGTCAGGGCCGCCTGCGTGGTCCCGTTGGGAGGGCCAGAGAATGCCGTCGCCTGCAACCGCCTCTTCATGCCAACCACAACATCGCCATAATCCCACTGCCGCTGCCGCTACCACCACCACCGCCACCTCTTCAGCCGCCCCTTCCGCCGACTCCCACACGCCCGCCGCCTCCATCGGCTCGCCCTCGGCTGCTGCCTACCACACCACCGGCCATAAGCGAGGCCTGTCGCAATCCCTTGACGGCCATTCGCCCGCCGAGTCCAACGCCTCCTCGCCGCATCCCCTCCGAGACAACACCTCGGCCCCCGATGACCAGAGGGCTAAGAAACGGAAGCCTGGGCCGGGCTCCAGAGGCGTAGCGAACCTCACGCCCGAGCAGCTGGCCAAGAAACGCGCCAATGGTATGTCATCATCATCGTGGTTGCTTTTTTTTTTTTGTATTTTTTTTTCTATTTTGGCCGTATGTTCCGGCCACTATGTCCTTGTCCTCTCGGTGGAGATGGTGCCACTTGCCTGCGTTGCACCTGCCCGGATCGGCATATACTCCCCCACACTATACTATAGTTGGATCGTATGACGGAAGGGCTGTGGTACTTTGCTACGCAAGCTGGTCTATGGCATAGCATTCACGTTGCTAACCACCCGGTCCTCCGTTGTGTAGACCGAGAGGCCCAGAGAGCCATCCGTGAGCGGACCAAGAATCAGATCGAGGCCTTGGAGAAGAGGATTCGCGACTTGACCTCGCAGCAGCCCTACCAGGAGCTTCAGGCCGTGATACGTGCCAAAGAAGAGGTCGAGGCTGAAAATGCCGATCTCAAGAATCGGATGGCCTCTATTGTGTCCTTGATCCAACCGGTATTGAGAACTCCACAAGGTCAGCATATATCGCCCACCTGGACTCTGAGCCGGGCGGCTAACTGTAATTCCAGCGGGTGATGGGGCAGGAGCATATAGTGCGCCTCCTGTGCAGTCTTTCATGAGTGCGCAGGTAGCTCCGCCTAGCCAGTCTCACTTGTCCGCTCCAACCACTTCGACGCCGCCGAGCACAGCTTCGCCCACCTCGGCTGAGCAGTCATGGCAGCCCTCAGGCGCCCACAGCACGGGATCCTCGGTACAGGCCAGTCCCAACTTTGCCCAGGTAAAGCTGATCGGTCAGCAACGAGCGCAAGCCCTCGAGTTGGGTGCCGGCGAGCAGCTGAGATTGGATTTTCTGTTGGATTCGTCGTCTGCACACAAGCTGAACCGGATGCAGACCGGCGTCAACGGGGCGCAAGACTCGCCTGCCTACAGCCACTTACCTATGAAGCATGACTGGAACGGGATTCCGATCCCAACCGCGCGGTCAGGCTCTTTGGCACAACCCCTGCCGCAGCCCCAAACGCATCATCCGTATGAAAATGGTGGACAGGCGGGACACGATCAGGACTCCTCCTGGATGGCATTGTCGGGACCAAAGAACTGTGGTCCGACGTGTCCCCTCGACAGCCTTCTTCTCGACTTCCTCCACGAACGGCGACAGCGTGCCGCGGAAGGCGTCTCGACGCACGAAATCGTCGGCCCCCGCTACCCGTCTGTCTCGTCGCTTCTTAATCCCGCCAACAGCGCCTACTCTCACCCCCTCTCCAAGGTATTCACTGACATCCTGGCCACCTTTCCAGGGATTTGCGGATTGCCTGAGCGCGTTGCGGTTTTGTATGTCATGTTCCTCGTGATGCGCTGGCAGATTTCGCCGTCCAAGGAGAACTACGATCTGCTGCCGTCCTGGGCGCGCCCCCAGCCCTCCCAGGTCTACATCAGTCACCCGGCCTGGATAGACCACTTGCCCTTCCCCCACATGCGAGAGCGCATGGCCAAGGACTACAACCCGGCAGACTACTTCTTCGAGAACTTCTTCATCCCCTTCACCACCACGCTGAGCCTGAACTGGCCGTATGAAGAGACGGACTGTCTGCTGCAGAGCCCCGACGGCGACGAGCTGCTCATTAACCCCGTGTTTGAGCGGCACATGCGGCGTCTGGAGAACTGGACCCTGGGCGATGCGTTCCACCAGACCTTTCCTCAGCTCAACGGGACGTACAACCTCAAACGAGACGGGAGTATAGCTCGAAACAACCGCGACGGCAGCTTGGAAGTCCGGCCAGGCGGGGGCTGATGTGTGTGATGATGCGGTACTACCCTAGCCCGGTCGATATGTTTGATTGTTTGGATCGAAGGTGGTGGGTATAATGGTGTGTAAGAGAACGGTGATGTCCAATCACACCTGTACAAGAAAAACAAGAGTATCAGTGCATTGCATAGTCACCGGAGTTCTGTTGGATGTCGGACATTTCCTGCTTTTCGGCGTTTGTTGTATGGCGGCTGTTGTTGTTTGGAACTGGTACGGATACATGAGGGCCGGTACGGACTGGCGAGGGCGGCGTTGGCATCTGCCGCGTCATCCTGGGGTCGGTTCCCGGTCACTGGGTAGGTGTCATTATATTCGGTGGTCGAGCAAGAAGGGCCTGGGCGATGCATGAGAATTGATCTGGCCTTGTATTTACGTTATGATGTGTGTGTGTATATCTCTCTTTCCTGTCCAGTTTACATTCAAGTCTGGGCATGACTACAATGCACTGGCAGGCAGTGTGATAGCAGACAGCGTAACGTAATCTATGTTGGTAATACAAAAAGTCATCATAACAAACACAGGCAGATGCTGCCCACGATGCTGTACGTCAAATTTATCGATACAAGGAACGGGCTGCCACCCACCATCTTATGCCTCATCGTCCAGGTTCCTCACGCCAAAGGAGTAGGTGTGGAGGTTGCTGCCGTTTCCGACAAAGAGTGTGGCATGATTATCCCGCGGCATCGTCTCGAACTGGAGTGACTGGATGACGCCACGGTGCGACCGGATCTGGTCAATGTCCGGCGACTGCAGGCGGTGGCCCGTCTTGGTGGAATAGACGGCCACTTTGCCGTCGTCATGGGCAGCCGCCACGATGCCCTTCTCCCGATCGACGTCGAGCCCGATCTGTATATGCGGGCCGTTGCGATAATCGGGAAACTGGACCACTGGCGTAACGTGTGCGAGGGTAGGGTGGCGCCGATTCGCTCGCGCGTTGTTGTTGTGGTGGTTGCTGCTGCTGCTGCTGCGCAGCATGCGGACGTCGTAGACGGCCATGGCGTTCTTGAGGCCGCTGACGAGGACGTTGTGCTCGTTCATGGACTTGATGTGGGTTATGGGAGAGCCGAGCCTCTTGGAGACGTTCCGGGTATCGTCGTTGCGATCGCGGACATCCTTGATCGAGAGGTGTCCCGGGCGCCCTCCGGCCAACAGGATCGATGGATGCTCATCCATAAACTCCAGGGCAAATATATCACGATAGATCCTATCGATTCCCGATGTCAGTATCACATCCTTCTATGGGGTAAACAGCCCGTTTAGAGAAGGGATAAAGGCAACTGCGGAGTAATGCTTGGGTTGAGCACCCGAGAGGCACTTACTCTGCGTAGGTTGTGGCGTGGATCGAGGGTGCCAACCACCGGGGGTCTCTTTCGGCATCCCATTGCAAAATGCCACGATTAGTCCCAATCGCACACACGGTAGATGAGGCAGCTGGCCCGGGGGCAATAACGTTGATCTGGTAGTCCGTGATTTTGCGGTTGTGGCCGGGGATGCGCACGTTGGTAAAGGGGCTTTCGGAGTCTCCCACTCCCCATCCAAGAAGCCACTGGGGGGTTGTTGCTGTGGAGTTTTCGGGTGCTTCGAGAGGCCGGAACCTCCAAAGTGACATATCCCTGCCAGGGGCGCGGCTCGCGACCAGGACGGTCGTGGAGGGCTTATGGAACTTAATGTCTGATATTTGTGACACTGCCAGCTCGTTGTAGGGGTTGCCGCGGGGCGTGTTGTAGTTGGCAAGCAACTGTCGATGGGCCCTAAAGCAACATAGATAGATGTCAGATGATGAGAGACAGCGCCTTCAGCCCAGGAGCCGGGCGATTTTAGCACTCACCTTCCATTGCGATCCCTAGGGATGTATGTCGAGAATAGCAGCAGCTCATCCAAGGCTAGTACAACGTCAGAAAATGGCTCGGGAGGTCGTATAATTTCTGCCATCGCACCGCGGCCACAGTCCAACTTACTCGCATATGCTACTCCCAGCCCCGTCTTGGTATCGGCGCCAATAACGCACAGTTGCTGGATGTTGGTGCTCGAGCGCCAGCGGGCATCGGCCAGGGGAAGGACGCCCTTCTCGACGATACCCTTGGCATAGCCGGCCTGCTGGACATCTCGGCGGACAAGGCCATACTCGCGGGCATAGACCCCTCCTATCAAGGCATCGTTCATGAGGCGGGAGCGTTTCAGCCGTCCCTTTTCCAAGCTCAGCCGCTGGAGGACGGCCGCGGCCTCCTGGCTCTCCAGCCGGCGCTTCTTGACATTGTCAGAGGAATAGGCCGAGGTCGAAGGGGCGGTCCGGCTACTTTCCACTTTGAAATAGCGTTTCTTCTCTTCATCTGCTGGTTTGTTAGTAAAGAAATCCGGTATACAGGGTACCACGGATGGCCCGGACGAGGGTCATGACTTGCCGTAGAAGTAACCTGGGATCTCCCTCATTGTCACTGGCACTATTGCAGGGCATCGCAAACGTGAGGTCGAGGTGCCAGCGAAAAACTCTGCAATGGTCGCAGTGAGTAATCTTCTTCCCTCCCCAGTATTCAATACGTCGCCCCAAGTTTGGCTTTGGGAGAAGCCAGGTACGCGAGATCACGTGATGGTTCTCGCGATGATTTTTGTATGGGGTCGTGTCGATAGTGATAGCGATAGTGAAGCCCGGTGGTTACGTAGTTGTACGTTGTTGGGCGCATTACTCGTATGACCAGTGAGGCGAGCAAGCTGCAGTACAGCGAACAAGCTCCCAGCTAGCTACGTATGCAGCTCCCTAGCTCTCTAGCTACCCCTCACCTAAATTGGGGAAACCAGACAGACACGCTCACACTCAGTGCAGTCAATACTTGTAACCCCTCCATCCGCCTCCAACTCGCAACCTTAGACACACCTCTCAATACTCCCTCCTATACACACCACCTATAACCAAACATGTAAGTCAACCAACCGTCAAGGGGACAAAGGAAAAAAGTGCCTGCATGCATGCAAATTCGCAAAGCGCATTGATCGACACCCATCTAACCTCCGAGATCCCCCAGCAACAGCACCCCCCCAAACAACCGCCAAGATGGTCTACACCCTCACCGTCCACATGTACGCCAAGGACGATGCCGAGTGCATCGAGAAGCTCAAGCTCAAGCTCATCGAGGCCGCCCGCGTCTACCGCAACGACAAGGAGACCGTCGACTGGTTCGTCATGCAGGACGTCAAGGACCCCCGCGCCTTCACCGTCGTCGAGCGTTTCGAGCAGGAATCCGTACGTTCCATCCATCCCCCGTTGTTCCTCTCCTCCCCTCCTACAGCTACGACAATGAGACAGTGAGCTGACAAGACAATCTACCTTGTCGTAATGTAGAGCCAGAAGTACCACTTGGAGAACCCTTACTGGAAGACCTTCGACCCGTACGTGATTCCTCTGTTGGCCAAGGACATGGACCTGCGCAGACACGAAGAGCTCGACACCAGCAAGGACGTTGTTGTGCCCCAGTAAGCTATATGTATACAAGATATGATATGAACAGATAGGGTCAGCCTACATAATCAAGCTCCAACAAAAACCTTTATATATTATCCGTCCTTTATATATAGCCACTAGAGATGTGTAGACTACACGTACAACGCGATGAGATGTGGAATGTGAAATGCAACACAACGTTAGTACAGTAACAGCCCCGCCACATGATATGCTACCAACGATGAACGTAACGATTAACTCAACGGCGGACTGCAATTGAAGTACACCATAATCTACCTTACAATCCCGAATCACATGCCACAGCAACGAAAAGCAGTGTAGTTATTTTATACTTTTTTCATTAGGTCTTCTAGAAACTAGACTAGGGAAATCTGTAGATGGGTATAGTATCCCCGGGGCACAAGGACTCGCAGTATTAGGCAAGTCGGTGGCCGCTTATACAGGTAAACAAAAGGAGTGTGATGGTCCCCACAGGAGTCCGTCACAAGCAAGAATTCCCCGACGGTGCTGGCGATCAATTTGCGCCGCCCGTTTCATGGCGGGGTAGTCTATTGAGACTTCTCGTGCTGGGTGGAGACACGTTGAAGCGAAACGACTGTGAAACATGTTAGCCAACTGACCAATGGGAGTACTAGGGAGCGAGGGGTTTATAAACTTACCGAAATCCTCGAGAGATCGCTGCTTCTGGTTGCCCTTGGGCGACTTGCCGTGCATCAGGTTGTCGAAGCCGACACTGTCTTGGAGCATGTAGTAGAGACCTCCCATGATGCAGAAGACACCGAAGGAGAAGATCCACACACGAACGACAGCGACAATGGAGGTAGGGTCTCCGTTTTCGAACCATCCCCAGATACAGAAGCAGGTGGCGACAATGTCGACGACAAGGACGGCACCAGACAACTGCCAAGAGGGCATGGAGGACCAGAAAGGACCGTTGGCACGAGTGATGAAAATCAGCCAGTTCTCAGTCAGGGAGACCTGCAGGAAGATGACCTCGTCCAGGTTACCGAAGTTCTGGATGATACCACCGTGGATACCCTGGTCGGAGATGCCACCGGCGTACATGGTGGTGACAGTGATCCAGGTACCGACAGCCAGAACAACACCGAGAAGGACGGACATACCCCAAAGCTTGGGCAGGTTCCACTTGACGGGGGACTTGGAGAAGGGAGCGTTGTCGTAAGCAATGGCAAGGGTGGCAACATCAGCGAAAATGGCGATGAAGACGACGAGAATGATGTTCAAGCTGCGGTTCAGAATGGCGATCCAGAGACCAAGGTAGATCTCGAGATGGATGGAGAGGGCAATTCTGTAGACAACGTAGGCGTACATGCGGTGGAAAATTTGACGGGAAGTCTTGAGGGCATCAATAATGGCACCAAGACCAGGGGCAAGGAAGACGATATCGGCAGCAGAGCGGGCAGCGTCGGAGGCACCCTCGACAGCAATACCGGTATCAGCCTTCTTCAGGGAGGGAGCATCGTTGACACCGTCACCAGTCATGGCAACGAGGTAGCCACGCTGTTGCAGAATCTCGACGACATTGTACTTGTGCTGGGGGAAGACCTCGGCGAAACCATCGGCAGCCTCAACGAAATCGTAGACCTCAGAGCCGGGCATGTCACCACCACCGCCGAGACCAAGGCGCTCAGCGTTGTAGACGTTGGTACCGAGACCGAGTTGGCGGGAAGTCTCACGAGCGATACCGACGGCATCACCAGTAAGCATCTTGATGGACAGACCGAGAGACTTGGCTTCGTTGATAGTGCGGGCAGTATCGTGACGGGGAGGGTCAGAGCAGGGCATGATTCCGAGAATCTCCCAAGCACCCTCACCTCGCTTGCGGGCAACACCGAGAGAACGGAAACCACGGGTGGCGAACTCGGCGACCTTGTTCTTGTAGGCCTGGTCGACCTCCTCAGGGATGGCGTGGTCCTCCTCGACGGTCTTCAGGACGAACAGAGGAGCACCCTTGACACAGGTGATGACCTCACCCTGGGGAGAGCGAACAATGGCGGTAACCTTCTTGGAGACGGGGTCGAAGGGGAAGAACTGCTCAACGTGGTACTTGGACAGGACACCCTTGGCGCGGGGGTAGTACTTGAGGGACTTGAGGAAAGCCTTGTCGATAGCATCAATACCCTTCTTCTTGCGGGAAGCAGCCAGGCAGGCAGTGAGCATAAGGTCCTCGGGATCAACGCCAGCAACGGTGTAGGGCTCGGACAGAGACAGCTTGTTCTTGGTCAGGGTACCGGTCTTGTCAGAGCAGAGAATCTCGACACCAGCCAGGGACTCAATGGCAGACAGCTTCTGAACGATAGCCTTCTTCTTGGCGAGGTAAGCAGCACCGACAGCCATGGTGGTGGTAACGACGGCGGGAAGACCGACGGGGACACCGATGATAGTGATGGCGAGAGTGAAGCGGAGGATATCGACAATGGGGTTGGATCGGTAGAACGAGGAAACCCAGACGACCAAGTTGGTAAGGACGACGAGAACCAGAAGCACAGTACCGATACCGTTGAGAACCTCAGTGAAGTGACCAGTACCAGAGTTGGCTTGGTTGACGAGAGCAGCAGCGCGACCGACGAAGGTGTTGTCACCAGTGGCGGAAACGACGACGAAGGCCTCACCACGCTTGACGGAAGAGGAAGCGAAGCACTGGTCACCCTTGTGCTTGTCGACAGCAAGGGACTCACCAGTGATGGCGGACTGATCGACTTGAAGGAAGGCATCCTCAGTGACGATGCGACCATCGGCTGGGATAATGGTACCCTCCTCGACTTGCAGGATGTCACCGGGAACAACTTCGGGGGCCTCAATCTCCTTCAGGGTGCCGTCACGGAGAACGACAGCCTTAAGAGCGAGAGTCTTCTTGAGCTCGTCGACGATGGAGCCGGCCTGGAATTCCTGGACGAAACCAACGACGGCGTTGAGGAGAAGCAGACCACAGATGACACCAAAATCAATCCAGTCCTCAAGACCAGCAGCCAGGACGGCCGCAGCCTCCATAACGAACTGGATAGGACCGACGAAGTAAGAGAAGAACTTGAGAATCAGGTTCTCCTTCTCCTCCTTCATTTGGTTGAGACCGAACTTTCTGCGACGGCTGGTGACTTCGCTTTCTGTGAGACCCATGCTGCAAGGTTGTTAGCTTCTAGTGCCATCGGCGAGAGTGGAGTGTGGGGGTGTATCTTACCGAGTATCAGTCTGGAGCATGTCCTCGGGGACAGTACGGCCGGCAGCGGGGCTGACGTCGCCTTCCTCCTCATCCAGGTCATCGCCGCCATCTTGGGACTCGAGGTCCTCAATCAGGGCGTCGATGTCCTCGTCTTCGTCATCGTCGTTCTCAGCCTTGACCTTGGCGGGGGCAGGGTCGGCGTGGCGTTCCTTCTCGTCGAACTTGCCGGACTCAATGTTGGTGTTCAGCGCCGGTGCGCCGGCAGGTTGTGACTCAGCCATGGCTGGCGAGTGTGAATTATTATGGTAAGCTGAAGAGCTTCCTTATTGGGATGGCAATTGTTGTAGTAAATTAGGTCGCGATCCAAGGATGCTAGGTGTGTACGAGAGAGTCGGCAAATCCCAAAAGGAATGCTGAAGAGATGCTGAAGTGGTTCTTCTTTAGGTTGTTGTCCGGGATTATAAAGTCCAGGGAGAAGAGAGGAGAGGCACGTCAACCTAGTCGTCCGTTCTGACAGAGGCGCGTAAGGGAAAAGGAAGGAGGAAGTTGTGTAGGAAGGGAAGAGACCTCACTTATAAAAGATGAGGGCAGGTGGAGCACTGGTGAACGGAGAAAGCAACGCAGAAGCGCAGAATGCCTTCCCACGGCTCGGCCAAAGTTCCAGGGTGCTTTGCCCAAGCAGGAAATGGCCAGTGCAACTGTCTAGCGTGGAGATTTTTTTCTCGGTCGAGGTTACCTTCTCAGGTACGGAACGAACGTTGTTGATGGAGGTACCGGCTACCGTGCACAGTGTGTTAAGTGGTGCGTGTGTCTGTCTGTACAACGAATGTTTTTTTTTCCCTGCTCGTCTCTGCTATGTTGCTTCCGGCCTCATGTATTCAATGTACCTGGGGGGATACCAGCCTACTGCAGATAGCTACTAAGATTGCTACCCCAGTTAGGAAGTAAACACTGGGAGAGCCAGGGTAATCTCTCAATCCAAACAAAGCTCCAATGGCGTAATGGAGCCGGCGTTACCTTTCTGATGCAAGAATTACTGCCATTTCCCCAGGGGAACACCCAATTCTAGATCGATTACAGTTCAATTGCCTACAGCTTCCAATTCTGTGTTCTTTTCTATTCTTGCTCCGTACCTGTCGACTGGATATCTGTGGTTTCTAAGTTTGCAGAGGCAAATGGAGATCGGTTCTGCCTCCCGGTCTGGCCTGGCTCGCCAGCACGGCTGTTTTATTTTTTTGTTCCTTGTCCTGTACGTACCTGACATAGCTCTCGTTCACCCATCCGTTCCATCCATAGAGAGCCTAGTCAAAGAGAAAAGCTTGGAGCTCCCACCGAGAGGACCCACCCTCTAGCGGCTTTCGCCAATCATCGGATTTGCCCTCATGCCTGCTCAGCGCGAGCGTGCCGATTCTATGAAAAGGGTAAGGAACAAAATCGCGCAACCATGGTGCATCTGACTCTGACGTCGACGCAAGAGCGAAGGAACATGGGACTGGAAACGGACGGGCAAGGGAGAGGTAGGCTCGTAGGAGAGAGACGAAGATAGTCATGGCGCCAGGATGCGACAGTGCTCTCTCTACAGTGTACAGTCATTATGGCGAGGGTAGGTCAGGTAGTACGACGAGGTCAGTCATATCATTGATCACCCAGGTGTCGTATGGATGGGGGGTTGGAGCCGACCCAACCCCGGCTGCTTTCAGGAGCTTGGAGCTCGAGCCTTGATCGATCAATTGTTTGACGATTTGATTTGATTTGGGTTATTACCGACCATCCCGAATCTGCCCATCGTGAAGCCCGTTTGCATGCCTTACCCGGGCTGAGCGAACAGTAGGTGGCCAGCCAAATGGGTTCTTCCATCCCGTTTTCCAGAATCTGCGCCAGTGGCGGTCGACTTGAGGGATCGGTTGTTGTTGTTGTTTTCCTCCCTCGCTCGCTCACATATCCTTGTCCCGTTTCCTCTGGATCCTCTCGCTTTCCCTCCAGTCCTGGCTCCTCGGCCCCATCTATTCTGTAAAAGTCGAGCCCATATTTCGAGCTTCCCGAGCTAGCTCCCAGCTCCGGTTGCTGCGAAAGACGACCTTCACGGCGTGCGTGCCCCATACCACATTATGCATGATCCCTGCTCGCCTACACAGCTATTGACCCTGCCTTTTCCTGTGCCCAGATGCCGACTCGAGCGTTCCCCCATCTATTTCCTGTACAGTACTGCAACCTACATTAGCGCCAATCCACATTGATTCCTATCCCTCTTGTTCCTGTTAAAATAGCTCACGCTCCACGCATCTCCCAAGTGTGAACTATCGGCTGCACACTGTCAGGTCCCATCTGGACATGGGGACACGCCCATTTGTCGTACTGTACGGTTGATAAGTCAGTGGCTCGAGAGATCGTCCAACACTTACTCGCATTTGCAAGCCACGAGATTCATCCCAAGAGCCCTGTGTATCACCATTAACCCTTAGATAGTCCATTATTCAGAGTACGCCAAGATTACTACACATCACTCGTCCCCTGGCTCTTATTTGTACATAATATATTATCTGAACAAATCCCTCATGACTGGCCTGATACTGGGTGAGAAACAAAAAAAAAAAAAAACGAAACGCCGTCGTGCAGGCGAATCGGGATGGCTGGGCGAAACCCGTATCCGAAAGAGTACCATATCAATATGCCGGGTTCGATACGTCATTATATGTGATCAGCATCACTCTATCTTTGACATTGACTGTACAATGGCCTGTGCCTGGGCGAAAAGGCTCTCTTCTCCCGCAAACTACCATTCATCGGTAACGAAATCCAGTAACCCAGTAGCCCGACTAAATAGTGAGATGTAGTGGGCTACTACCGTAAGAACAACCCCAGATATCGCCTCCAGAGTGCCAATCGTTCCGTCCCGAACTTGGAGTTTAGTGGGCTGCTAGGTCGTGGTCTTGGGGACTGGACGTCAAAAATTCCCACGAAACGGTGAGGCAATGCGAGGAAATCGTATTGGCCAACGGCATAGCAGGACTTAACCAAGAGAGGTGTGCCACGGTCGGCCTGGCCGCCCGGTTTCGGCCGCCGCCACGGCAACTGCTTGGGAGCGAATGCGTCAAATGAGGTGTGATGTTTGGATTTCTTGATTTCCTGGCTGCGGAGCTCCCTTCCCTGTCCTGCTGGCCCTACTGGTGTGAGCGATATACCAAGTACCGGCTGACAGCGAGCGCCGGCGGCAACCATCAAGTTGCAAGCAAAACTTTTTCTGGGGACGGGCTGAAAGGGCTCGTCGGTCTCGCGACTTACTAACAGAGGCAATTGCGGGAGAGGAGGTCATTTGCAACAAATCAGCGAGCCGATTGACAGCTCACTATTGCTAGCACTGGCCAACGACAGCAATTCTCCGACGTTTGGGCCGAAGGTGCTTGTCGTGGCTCCGTGCTAATGAATGGATTAAGGGCCTCCTCGACTCCAGTTCCCCGAGTCGCTGCTAGGCACTAGCGACTCGATCTGGCCTGCCTAGCATACATACATAAGTACCTAGGCCTGCAGGTAGTCCTGCTAAGCACCCAGCAGCTAGGGTCTTTGCAGCAGTCCCAGCATCGATTTCCAATGGGCGTCCATCCAATTCAGGAAGCGTAATGCGGGCAAGGCCCAAGCGAACACCAGCTCGCCATCGTCTCTTCCGTCTCCATGGAGAGAGAGACTGCGCACCCCACAAGATGAAGGAACCCCATTCTTTCTTAGGCCAATCAAATCGGCCCTAATCGAAGATGAAGAAAAAGGGACTTGCCTTCAGGCTGCAACCGGCAGGGCACAAGGGTAGTAGCAGGGGTCGTCTCCGAGTGGCAGTCCTCTCTGGAGTCTGCCTTAAACCTTTGCGACTCCAGCGCGGCCGGCCAGACTCTCCCTGTCAGCCGGAAATTTCGCCTCGCAGATTTCGCGGGCATGAAGCGGGATTTACTCGCTATTACCTACCTGCCCACCAAGCTCCAGCCGCATGCTACGATCGCCCTACATCTGGCCCTATTTGCAACATTCCATGGCCTTCTAGTAGTATGTACGATGACCGTGCTTGCGTCCCCCACGGACGCACTTCTCATCACGGAAGCGTTGGACCATATCGCGAACCGGCAATCGGACTTTCGGCACTGGGTCCAATCGAGGGTCGAGGGTCGAGAGTCGAGAGCTGCCTCGGTCCTAGCCAGCAGGGCTTCACCGCGTGCGTCCCCACGCCTTGCTGAGCGCTGGCTTTTTTGGTTGCGCGCGGGCGTTCATTGGAGGGGCGCTTAATGGAAGAGCCCGTACGCTCTACTACGCTGCACACTGGGTATGGAGTGCCTTGCATTGCATTATGGTTCGGATATTACGCCCGCTCTCGATAAAGAGGCTTGGCATCCACCCTTATTACCTACACTGATTGCTTAAATGCGTTGAAGGCTGATGTGGGATGTCTACAAACGGATCGCCCGCGCCATTTTTCCCTCACCGCCCCTCCGTATCTAACAATGATCGAACCCTTTCTTTCAATAAAGCCCCGTTCAGGCATCTATAGTCAACACGTCGACGATCTCCCTTTATATGCGGTGAGATGTTCCCGAGGCGGTGGCTTCTAGAAAGATAATAGATCGCGTGTGCCTGCCCCTGAATGGGAACAACGACAAACGGCCGTCAAACGAAGCCTGCCATCCAATATTCGTTGCTTCCGGGATGCCTAGTCCCAGAGCAGCGCTGCTGACAGGGAAGACCTTCGTACAGATTCTGAAACCCGCATTTGAAGCTTATTTGCCAACTTAACAAGGTCGAAACATCCGGTGGCTGTCCGTCAGGACTGTAAACAAATGTTTGTTGATGGGCAGACTATCAAACAATTAATCCATCACCTGCGACAACGGTTCAACGCTTTTTTGATGTCAAGCAGCTGTCAGTCAGCCTGGGTGTTTCCGGTGCCAAATGACTTCACTCCTGTTTTGTGATTGCTCTGCGACTTGTCATTTCTCTGCCTGCCCCCCACGCTTTTCACTCTCTACTTGCAGGATAAAGTTTGGAGGTGCTTGCTATCTTGAAGTATATCGTGTTCCTGTTCCGATATTTGCGCGCGTTCATCAAGGTTCTTCTAGAAAAGCCAACAGACTGATCTAGTGTCTGCATCTGTTCAGATCTAGAGTATTCCGATAACCGTAAGTGCGGGATCTTAGTAGCCTTAAAAAAAAACCATGCCTCAATATCTGAGCGAGAGAGTTATCCGGTGTTAAGGTTTTTCTCGAACAGATGTTCTGCTTCTGGCCATCCTTCTTCAAAGGATCTGTTTGCAGTCGGTGTCGGTATCCCCGAGCGTACAGAAAGTCAACCTCAGCCCTACCATGACGTTATTGGCGCCATTTGAGGGATTGTGGCGGCCCTAGAAAGGAAATTGGCTGCAGACGCATGGAGGGCACATGGGCTCGTGAGCGCGTGTTGCGTGTGATACACTTGACAAAGACCCGATTAGCCGACCACCGGTAGAGGTAGATCGTGGAGTTGGAAGCCCATGCCCATCTATGCATGCCTGTCGCTACGGGTGCTGTCGCCGGGAGGCCGGCTTGGAAGGAAGGCATGTGAGCAAGAAACCGCCCGTCTCGCATTCAGCCGCTTCTGATTCATCGTATTTGCCCTAGGCAGGCATTATTACAGTACCTACCTACCTCTCTTGCCTTGAATTTCAAGCTGCACAGGCTTTGCCAAAATCCCGGATATGCGTCCAGAATTTGCGTCCACCTGCACGCGCTGCCTGCGCAGTGATGTGATGCGATCGGTGCCCTTGCCAAGTGCGAAAAGCTCGGGCTCTCTCCCCCAACTTCTTCCTCGCAGGGCGCCGATTTATTATTGAAGCCAAGTATTGGTTGGGGCCAAGACTTGCACGCCAAATAACGATCGTCGTCGTCCTTTTTTCCCCCAGAAAATCCCCCGAGCTGTCCCATACGGTCTCCCCCATGTTTGGCATTTGGACAGGCTCCGCCTCCGCGCGAGTCTGACGTATTTTGCGGCGACGGCGGCTCCATCTTGTCTGGTTTATTGCCCGCGCGTGATGCCTGCCCGAGCTGCCTAGGTCTGGCCCCTTCGCAAAACTGGCTGGCGCGTCCAATGACACCCACCGCCTGCCATGGCCTCTGCCTGGCCCCCCGGGGGTCAGTAGTTGGTGAGAGGCGGCGCACGCACCGGGTCTATCCCGTCCGGCGCCTTGGCAGTTGCGACCGCTGGGCGTCGTCGACATTCCTGTCCGCCAGTAGAGAGCAGACTATTGTGGCTTGGCAGAAACTCAATATGCTGCGTCCGCCCTTGGTAGTGGGACATCATCTCCTCCAGGCACATATAGCGCTGCTTGGCTGTGCTGCGCACCGCTCTTGCGCGGTTCGGCGCTCTACCAGCGCTGGGCACAGGGAAACAAGAATACCAGCCCGAGACATTCTTCTCTTGGCATTTGTTATCGCGTAGTGGGGTGGTTAGGTTTGTGACATACATATGCGCGCAACGTGTGTAGCCTTACGTCTTTGTCCGACCGACGTTGGGTGGTTTGCGCGTGTCACTACTTTTTTTTAATTTACCTGGCGCTGTAAGCAGCAACGATTGTCACGCTCCGGGCGTCTGGTTTTTATCAGAGACACCCGGCTTCTTGCCCAGACGGCTCCCTGCCTGTGTCGGTCTGCCCTCCAAACCCTATAATAGATTGCAGCCAGTGAGGTGCTTGCTGACTGCTTGGGCAATAATGCCTCAGGCATGCCAGGTCTCACTGAGTACGATTGCTTCTCTTGGTGTCTCGTGCCAGGAGCAAGTAAGAAAGCATTTGCCGGCCGCCTGGGCTGATGAGATGCATTCATCCTGTCGGTATCGTCGATCATGTGCTTACTCCCGTCTGCTTGGCGGTGATCGTGCGTTACGACACAGGCTCACAGGCTTGCATCCCGGAATTGCTCGATTCCCTTCTTGGCTGCATCGCATGGTACGACTACGGGTAGGATTCTTCACGAATCACCAGGCTCCTCATTGCTTGCCTCTTTTCTTCTTTTCCTCACTTACATGGTCCGGGCTGGCTTTACGTTTGCCTGTAACCGCTCTGTCAGATATGATAACTCGGTAGTTGTCAGGACTGGCCGAGGTGAATTTGCTCTGAATTTGTAGCGAGGATGGCGCCAAGTAGACTTGTGTCAGGTAAACATAGCTCGTAGTGACAATCTCCGAAATATCGGCTACGCTTTGATGAACCATATGCTTACATAACAGGTATGTCTCATTGCAAGCGAGCCTTTGCCCGCCAGTGAATGGTATGACATTATATTTGCTTTTCCTCGGCTGCCATATCGACTCTGGGTGGAAACATGAAACGGAGGCAATGACCGTTTGGACTCGAGTCGATTCATTCGGTGGGGACTTAGAAGACAGTGCAGTTGTTTCGTCGCGTTTTACTGGGCTACACATGACAAGAAGGAAACGAGTCGAACGTGGAGGACTTGTAATTGACGGCATTGTCTTCATGCCACCCCGTTTTGAGTATGCGGCTCGTATAACTGACATCTCCGTTCTATGTGATTCGTTACCAGAATCCTATAATGTTGCAAGTACCTGGTTTGGGGATTAGTACCGGTATATCCCAACCCATGCTCGCGTGATAAGAGCTGCCTGCACCTCTTCCGACGGAGTATAACCCGTCCCTTGTCCAATACGACGTAACCCCGTAACCAATCAAACAAAGTCATACGTTCCCGATAAAGGGCGTAGCATCACTGTGCTTGGCGTTTACTCTATGACCTACAGATGCAACGCGACATCATGATGCTTGGTATTGCTCGCTCGCAATGATACATGACTTGACAGATAGAAAGGCAGCTTTAACGAAACACGTGCAAAAGGGTATTATGATACTAGGTATCAGACGACGACTACCCCCGGCGGCTCAGTCAGTATCCGTTCACGTCTCAATGATTACTTAGTCATGTCCAACATCCGCCCAAAGATGGCTATTACCACCTCGCTCGGTACCGGAACGCCGGAACGGGTCATACCAGACAAGTTGGTAGTATAGACATGAAAAACACAATCAACAAGTCATAGCACATTGGAGTTTCAGGTCCGAAGGACCAGAATGCATGCTGGCTTGTCCCTGCCCGTGACGTTTTTATGTACCATGCCTGCGCGCTATAAACCTACAGCGCTTTCTGTTTATAAGATGGACCAATAAAGATTTACCCGTACTCCACGTCCAAGGAGTCAAAACTTTGGAGGGATTCTGTATGTATATCGTAAACCATCTGGAGATTGGATGTAATTCCGAACGTTGATATAACAACAGGATTTAAGAGTATCCCAATGGGTCTGTTAACACACTATCCGTGTCGACAAGGCTATATCGACGGGCAAATCTTCCGTGGAGAGGAGGCTATCAAGCGGCTGGTTCCTTGATGGCGACGTAGGCTGGCCAAGAAAGACTACAACGTATAAGTGCGGGTATAGCTATGCCTAAGGCTTGCGATACATACTGGTCTTCCTTGGAAACCCTTATTCACATAGACACATAGACACCCTCGCTATTCTCATAATTTATATATCGACCAACTATTCCAATCTAACACCCAATCGTCGAGGCAGATGTCTTCGACCTCACATCCATCGTCGTGGAGCATCACCATGTCGACGGTACACTTGAGAGTGATGTAGCCGTTGGCCTAGCCCATTGCTTCAGACGAGTGCTACCATCGAACCAGTACTATCACAGCTCCTCTCAATTGCCAAGCCCGTACCATCGAAGCCTGCCATGAACTGCCCAGCAGTCGTTCATCAGCCTGGCTCCATATACGTACACTCGTACATACGCTCTCCCAACGCCAGCCTCGCGAGCAGACCAAGTCAGTAACACACACTCACTGGCTGTCCAGATGTCTTACCCCCTCCGGCCATAGAGTAAACATGTCAAATTCCATACAGCATACAGCATTCATACCTACCACTAACATTCCCATGTCCACGACAACTCATTGGCTGGCGGCTTACGTACGGCAGTGGATACCGGTCCCCAAGCCCGGCCATGCAACGAGGCGAGGCAAGTGGGTAGATAGAACTTATGGACTCTTCGGGTAAGGCGGTCAGTTATAATCAGCCAATACCGACCAGATCGGAGATCTCTCCGTCCGCATGACTCCCTGCAGCTAAAAGGTTACGTACAAATCGACCATTTCTACCACGTCAAGGACTTGACGACATCTTCAAGCCTCGTTCTCGAGAAGCCCACGAGTGTCGGTGGACTGCAAACTGCATACTGCATGAGACAGGACCTATATCGACAACACCATCACCTATGACGTTGCAGACGAAGCACTTCCATGACCACTGTCCTCGGGCGCGTAGGACAGTATGGTACGATAACGTTCTATGCCCCATAGAGACCTTGAGCTAGGCAGGCATCGACATCGGGCACCAACAGAGACTAAAGGGCTGACGCAAAAGCCTAGACGCTGTTGGTAATATGTGGATTACTCTAGCCGCAGTGATGACCCTGCAGGCTTCCCCAGACCCTTACAAAGAGCAATGGAACCTGGAGAACGGGACGGGTCTGGCTTCACGATTGGTGCGGACCTCGAGGTCGAACAGTGGAACGAAAATGGCGGAAGAGGTGGGCTCCCTTACATAACGACCTGAGAAGGAATGGACAAGGATACTGCCGGTTATCGCTGTGGTGGATGCATTCCACCACGCTCAATTTTGTGTTGTGTCTATTAATTGTTTGGCGGCTTATATCTCCTTCCGACAAGGAAGCCAGTTTAGCAAGCAGGTCGGAACAACAGTAAAGGAAAAAAACACGAAACAAAGTACTGGCATGCCGAAACAGCGCAGTACACACGTCTATAGTCAATCAATGATATCCCATATGGGTAGCGTCGTGATCCATTTCTCCTCAAGGGCCCAAGTTCCAGTCCAGAAAACAAATCACAGCCGATATCCATAAAACGCCGCCTAATGCTTAGCAGTGACCTTTTCACCGGTCAGCTTCTCAACGTAGGTCTTGGCCCTGTTCGCGTCATGGTTAGCGGGGTGTTACTTGCATCACATGCAACTGGTGGTGATGATGGTAGCATGAAGGAAGAGATGCTCCACTTGCAAAGAAGAGCATCTCGGGGGGAGGGGACTTGACTTACATATCACCCATGGCGACCATGCAAACCGTTTGCCAAACGCCCAAACCAATACGCGGAGCCACTCCGCGGTACAAACCCTTGATACCATCGTTCTGGTAGATGTACTTGAACGTGTTGCCAACCGTCATCTTCTTGGGACGGTTGGGATCCTCCTTCTTGCTCTGCATCTCGACACGGATGACCTCGATGGGCTGGTTCCAGGCGGACAGACCACCACCAAGAGCAGAGGCCGTAATCTTCTCGATGACGCTCAACTTCTCGCCGTGCTCCTTACCGGTGGCGCGGCGAATACCCTGCTCAGCGAGGCGGGACAGACCGAAGCGGGAGCCCCAGTTGGTCATCTGGCGAATAGCCACGGCGTTCACACCCTTGTTGATACCGCGGATGCCCTCCTGTCGGTAGATGTTGGCAAAGGTGGTGAAGGTGCTGGTGGGCTTGACACCAGCGGCCGCCATCTTGTGCTGAGTGATCTCAACAGTCTTCATGCAAGTGCAGAAACCCATGGTGGCGTAGGCCTGAGCCACACCGCCAGTGATACCACCGAGGATACCACTGCCGAAGTCGTTGGCGCCGGCGGCGCGAGCGTAGTACTCGGCCTCGGATGCGACGAACAAGAGGACGGCGCCCTTGGTCGAGGCCTCGATCCATGCCCAGGGAATCAGACCCTGGTAGACTAAACGACAAGAGAATGCAAGGTTAGTGCTTGATCACACGGTTGTACTCCTGCGACGTGGCAGGGAAGCAACAGGGGGGGAGATGATTATCCATATTTGTTATACGTACAGCCAAAGACACCACCGCGACCCCAGACACGGCCGAGGGCCTGGCCGAAGGTGTCACCACGGTGCGAGGCCATGGTGGTCTTGATGACCTCCAAGGGCTGACCGAGAGTGGTGACCTCAAACATGTTGAGACCGGCACCCAAGAGCAAGTTGGAGAACTTGACGGGCTTCTTCTCGAGCTTCTTTTCCGACGAGGGAGACATGGCGCTGGCGGCGGCGGACATGGCAGGGTTTGGGCTTCAAAAAGGGGGCCTGACCAAGGCAGTCGGGTGCTTCTTCGCGGGAGGGTGGTTGAAGATGGGAGTCGGGAGAGAGTTGGATGGAACCAAGAGTAGTTGTGCGATGCCTCAGAGAGCGGGTTTTGTGTGTGGTTTCAATTCTTCTGCGCGGAAATGATGGATGTCAGCTTTGGACGATGGACTCAGCACTAGGGGGGCAGCTGTCATGCTCATGGCCGGGGAGTTTCGGGCGTTGTCGGCCGCGGGAAGCTCCAGCAAAAGCTTACGCCGGCAGCAAGCACGTGTAAGAGCCAAGGTCCCATTGACAGAAAAAGGCAAGCAGGCCCGAGGTTAATAAGCGCCGCGCATCAGAAATCCAGTTGCCAATTGTTCGGATTCGCACCTACCTTAGTTTTACAGCTGATGCTCAGAAAAGCTTCGTGATCCTGCCGGAGTTGTTTGGGGGTGAGAGTAGAGTGATGGAAGGAGATAGGTTGGGTTGTTTGTATTAAAGAGAACAGGAGAACAGGCGGAACAATGCAGGCACAGCAGGCACGGGGGAAGACGGAGACGTCTAGAGAGCAAGCAAGCCACAGTAGCACACCACACCTGGCAAAAACAATTGGATTTACGTTGCGTTTGCGTTGATCCTACTACTCCTATACACCCAGACCACCGACGCCGGGGTCCCTTCCGCTGGGGTATTTTCTCCCTCAACTTCCCGCTCAATCTTATGCACCCTCACTGATTCGCCCGTGCAGCAATCTCAACCGGCGCCTGCCCAATCAACACGGCGATTATGTACACGACTTGGCCTTATCGGGAGGACCAGCCACCACCGGATCTTGCCCACTTTCCCACTCACTCAGGTCCAGCTGTGCCAGTCGGCGCGCTTTCTCTCAATCTCAACAAAGCCAAGAAAAGCAAATACACCGATGGGACCAGCGCCCCACCCAGCCCTTTCTGTGGCTCTGTCCCTTGCTGATCCCCAAGCCCATAGGAAGTCCATAGCAGCCCATAGGGGAAACTTGGGGAAAAACACCGAAAAACACACCACCCAACAACCGCGATAAACGGACTCCGTACATGTACCCTGACTTCACTCCATCCCGCCGCCCGTCTTACTGCCTCATTGAAGATGCGATTCTATACTCCGAACACCGCCATTCCCGCCCTAATCCGTGGCGTTTCTATTTCCCGACCGTATAACCCCGACACGTCCGGTCTGACTGTGCAGCGCAGCAATTGGCCCCCACGCTGTTGTAGAATGGACTGATTCTTCCCCATTGATTCTTGTCGCAACCTCGACCCGTCCTGTCTCACCTCACTGGACCCGACTGCTGGCCTATGCTGAAACTTTCGCCAGAAAGCGTGGAAGCGTTTTCCGACTATGTCGTAACTAATGGCCAAGTCTTTGGATCTGTCTCCCGTCCCAACCCATTGGTATGAATCTGCCCGAATGATGGTTGAGCTAATACACTCTAATAAGCGCCGCACTCCACCTGCGCGTCGCATAGTATATAACGGGGTCCTCATTTGGGTGAGTACGGGATCCAGCAGATGCTCGAAAGACAGGTAGGTAGGTTTAAACTAAATCCAGTAGCTTGCATAGCTTAGTCAAGGAAGGCTGTATAATCCCAACGGTGAGTCGCACTTCATGCACAAGACAAAATCACATCTGATAGAGGCTACATGAAACGTAAAATGGAAATTATTGTACAAATGCAGCTTTTGTGGTATCATCAGAAGCCCTCTAACACCTCCATATGATACGGCATCTGCCCTTTGTGACAACGCCCACTCTATCCGTTTATGCTACTCAGACAAGACAAAAACTCCTATAAACAAGCACTGCTCGTTACTTACGCCTTCTTGGCAAGCTCGATCCACTTCTCGGTGGAGAAGGACTTGGGGCGCTCGATAGGGGCACCGACAGCGCGGTCAATGATGAGCTGGGGAAGGACACCAATGGCACGCGAGACACCGAAGAGAACGGTGTAGTAGTTGGCCTCGGTCAGACCGTAGTACTGCAGGAGGACACCGGAGTGGGCATCGACGTTAGGGTAGGGGTTCTTGGTCTTGCCGTGCTCGGTAAGGACCTTGGGGGCGATCTTGTAGACCTGGCTGACAAGCTGGAACATGGGGTCGTTGGGCATCTTCTCCTGGGCGAAGACACGCTGGGCCATGTAGCGGGGATCCGTCTTGCGGAGAACGGCGTGGCCGTAGCCGGGAACAACGCGGCCAGAGTTGAGAGTAGACCAGAGGTAGTCAGTGATGGCCTTGTCGCTAAGGTCATCGCCAACGCTCTTCTTCATCTCGGTGAGCCAGTTAAGGACCTCCTGGTTGGCAAGACCGTGGAGGGGACCAGCGAGACCGTTCAGACCAGCGGACAGAGACAGGAAGGGGGAGCTGAGGGCGCTGCCAACCAGGTGAGTGGTGTGAGCGCTGACGTTACCACCCTCGTGGTCGGTGTGGATGGTAAGGTAGAGACGCATCAGCTCAATGAAGTCGGTGTTCTCGCCGAATCCGAGCTGGTTGGCGAAGTTGAAGGAGTAATCCTTGTCCTTCTGAACAGGGGCGACCTTTCCGCCCTTGAAGACGTTCTGGTAGATGCGAGCGGCAATGGTAGGCAGCTTGGCAATCAGGTCCATGGAGTCCTCAAAGGTGTAACCCCAGTAGTCCTTCTTGTTCATGCCCTTGGCGTAAGCCTTGGCGAACGAGGAAGTGTGCTCGAGAGCGGTGACAGCGAGGGAGAACTGAGCCATGGGGTGAAGGTCGGTAGGGCAGCGGTCGATGAGCTCCTCGACGAACTTGGGGATGTCGGATCGAGCGGCCCACTCGGCAGACAGGTCGCGGACCTGCTGCTCAGACGGAACCTCACCAGTCAGGAGAAGCCAGAAGAGACCTGGAGATAAATATTTTAGTCAATGCCTTCTAGGAACAGTGGTAGACGACAATTACCTTCGGGAAGAGGCTCCTTGCCACCGGGAGCCTTGGGGAGAAGCTCCTGGCACTCGGGGATGGTCTTGCCGCGGAAGCGGATACCCTCCTCAGAGTCGAGAACCGAACCCTCCCAAACAAGGGCCTTGATGCCGCGGGCACCACCGTAGACCTGGTCAAGAGTGACCTTGTCAATGACCTTTGAGCCATGCTCCCTGTTGTAATTGTTATTATTTTCAATGCTCTAACCGAGGACTAATCCGTAGGCGGGGTCGACCTACTTGCGCAGGGTCTTGATCTCCTCGATCTTCTCGGGCAGAAGCTCAGCGAAGCGCTCCTTCAGAGTCTGTAGCAGCTTGTTAGAACATCCAATGGCTACAATTGGGAGCTCGGCGGCTGTAAATATTTTCATACCTGGGTCTTGGAGGAGTAGCATCGCGCCGCGGTGAAAGCAGCATGGCGAGCTGTGAAAGTGTGAGCTCTAGTAGAGGCTCTCAAGGCAGCGGAGCCCAATCTCAGAGCAGCAGCCATGTTGTGATGTGATGTGTGGGAGTGAAGGAGATGCGGTTCAAGATGGGGTATCAGAAAGGAATGGACAACTGAATACAAGAAGTCAATGAAGAAGAGGCTGACGAAATTTCAGGAAATACCTCAGGAAAGCCAATGGGTCCGGAAGATGTCAGGGATCCGCAATCAGGAATAGATTGGTCGGGTTTTGCAATGAGAGCGAGGTACTTGTACCTACGTGTCGTCTGGTGTAAGAGAAAAAAAAAGTTGGCTTCACCTTTGGCAGCTAGCTCTCTTTTTTCCTTCTCTTACAGCGTCGGGTCCGCCTCGTTGGGATTTGTACGGCTCACCGGAGCCAGTCAACGCCATTGCCCACGGCTATTGCTCCCCCCAATTCCCCACCGAACAAACCCCATTAGGGATACTCAAATCAAACTGGAGTTAAACCCGAAGAAGCCACCTTTGTCGACGCTGCTGTGCAAGCCATTTGGCCCGGAAACTGACGTCAAGGTAGGTGACAGCACAGCAGCAGCTTTGGGGTGAGATCCGTTTTGCATGTAACAGGAGTTGGGGAGGATGACAAAGTTAATATTAATGATTCCTACCGCGCTGGAGTTTGACATATGTATGTGTATGTGTTACAATTTCCTTTTTTTTTCTTCCCTCGGAGTTTATTTTAGGAAATGCATCTTGAATCTTCTTGTCTGAAAGCACTGGCCTTGTGTTCACCCTCTGTTCAATGTTGCTATTGCACCATAATAGCGTTGTGCATTGCATGCCCCTACTGCATGTGGACGAAAACGAGAACATATCCCCTAAATAGCGGAAGCGCTGCTCCCACCAGATTTTGCCGTACGGTCACTTGGTGCTATTTGTCTAATGTCTATTTTATAAATAATGGGCAGAATACCCGATTGGATACATGGCCTGTCGATCATTCACGGGCAATATTCATACCAAGAGAAGCGCTTTCGTATGAAGGGGATAGAGAACATCTCCAACTGCGGTAGATACCAACTATACAGATACATCAATCTTTCGGACACTAGGTACAAGTATTATCCCCTCAGCCCTCGGAGATATTTGAGGGTAAATGTCCTGCTAGGATTGCGCTACTTTTTAGGGACGATCGATTGGGGCTGAAGAAGGCGCAAGCGCAGCAATGTTTTTGCGACCTGCTTCAAAAAGCTCGAATTCAGGCAAGCTGCTCAAGATATTCAATTGTCGGCGGAAGACAGGGGAAAGTCCGGCGTCGGATAAGGTCCCGTGTTCTTCCATGTTTTGTTGAATGAACGCCCTGTTACATTTTTGTTTGGGCATACCGGTACTACAATACATGCCAGCTGATGCCGTTGCTTCAGGACAGAGCTGGAAAGTGGTAAAGCATCAATGGAATAGAATCTTGAAGTTGGTGGGCATACATAGCTTCATTACTTAGCATTATGCAACGAACAAGTGCAACCCACCTTTCTAGGTACATTATGTAGGCTACACTGGGTGATGTGCTCAATTAGCTTATTAGTGGTTTTGGTTGGACCCAGGCAGTTCCGTTCCGTCTGATGGAAAAAGTGCAACAAACCGAAACCTTACCTTCGCGCCTACTGACTGTTCCTCATACGTGCAGTGCCAAGGGAAAATGAAAGGCCTCTTCCGGACCTAGAAAATCCTGCACAGGCGCACCTCAGACTAAAGCCCAGCTGCCCCGCGGCTTTTTCTACCTCCCATTTCTGCGACTGCCTTGAAACAATCCTTCCTCCTTCAACACCCACCAACATCGTCATTCACAACCGTCGACCAACGCAACTCAACATCACCATCTACAAAGTAGCCCTTCCCGAATAATCCAGGACCAAAACCAGTCTGGTTTCGCAAGGCCCAGCTGCTACTGATATCTGAATTAAAAAGGCAACTAGGCTTCCCGCGGATCGCGGGGCGCACCTCTCTTTCACATTCCCCCCGTGGTCGTAAATCCCAACATCTGTCGGAGGCACCAGCTTCCCCTCGTTCATTCTCTACCTGCGAACCACGTCGCATTGAGTCGCACCGCACCAGAGCGCAAAACTCATCCTACTCACACACACACATTGTACATCTGACATTAAATCTCCATCAGAAGCTCAATCCGCTGAAAAGGTCTGAATTGTTGACTGGAAAAAACCTGGCCGTAGCATTAAAACGCGACCCTCAGTTCACTACCTAGTCAGCCACTACAAGGGGCAATCCATTCTCGTACTTGGTGATTGTCGAGGATAGAAACGTCCCACCTGATCGCACTCTGGTCATTTACCTATCTCTCGGCGACTGCGGGTAGTTGTGTCCAAATCTGTGCATACATACACAAACAAAAAGTCGCCATCACTATATATCCTGGTTGCTGCAACGCAAAATAAACATGTCGTCGCCAGTAGCAGAGCTTGAGGCTGGCTTGAATGCCATGCTCGGCCTGAAGCCACCTGGAGTTTCTGGATCCCAGATTAAGAATCTCACGGCACTATGCGTCGATAACGTCCAGGTAGGTCGCGGCTCTGCTAGAAGTCATCTCGGCATCATGCTCTGTCGTTCTAGGCCTGTATTTGCTGACCTTCCATGCCCTTTCTAGTCCGAGTCTGTCCTGATTCAGAAGATTTTTACTCACTTCAAGAAGACACCCGGAACTCACAAGCTAGGCGTGCTGTACGTCGTAGACTCTGTAACTCGCCGCTGGGTTGAACATGCCAAGCAACAAGGCCAGCCCATCAATAGCTCCGCAACAGACGGGACCTACGCTGCCGGCGTGCATAGAGTAACCGAACTGATCCCCGTCTTGATGAATGACATTCTTCTGTCCGCCCCAGCAGAACAAAAGGTACGCTATTCAAATATATATCCGTCGCCACTCGCGCGTAGTCTCCAGCAGCAGGCTTGGTTGTAGAGATACCTCATCTTCCATGCTCTACGAGGGAATTTCGTCACCCCGGAAAGCTGTTGGCATCTACCGCCTCCGTGTAGCGACCATGATCCGGGTCCTTTGATGATTTTGGACGTATCTAACCCGCTCTTGCAGGAGAAAATTAAGAAGCTCGTTGATATCTGGGAAAAAGGACAGACCTTCCCCCCTTCCATGATCGAGTCATTCAAGCAGAAGCTCAGCACGCCCGCCCTTAGTATGTTATTGCCCAGTACTCATCATACCCGTTGTCGATGTTGGAAGATCTAACCATGGATAAACCGAACAGATGAGTCGACAACTCCTGTAGGCACACCTCCTCCCGGCCCCGGTCTTCCAGGCCTGCCGGGCTTCAATGGAGCTAACAACAACCCCAAGCCTGCGACTACGGAGGCCCCCAACGCCATCATGGAGGCGCTGGCAAACATAGCCCGCCAGAACACCTCTGTGCCCCCTAGCAACAACGGATTCCCCATGCCGGATCATTCGTATAGTGCACCAGCACCCCAGAGCGCCCCAGCTCTGCAGATGCCCCTTCCCCTAACTCAGGGCCAGCCTCCTGCCTTTCCGTACTCCGCAGCGCCGCCGCCTGTAAACCCCTCTATGATGCCATTTGCGTATCCTCCGCAGGCTACCCTGCCGGGACAAGTACCTACTGTACCAGTGACTGCCAGTAGTCAACCCAATGGGTTCCCCGGTGCACCTGCAAACCCCATGGCGCCGACCATGCCAGGCCTGGACCCTGCCGTTGCGCAGCAGGTACAGCTGATAAAGCTCTTGATTGATCAGGGTATTTCTCATGATAAGATCCCGGCCCTCTTAGCTACGATGCAGGGCGGTTTGCAATCCATGTCCCCTGTGGGAGGTATGGCAGCGGCACCTCCCGCCCAGGCTCCGTACGGTGGTGGTGGTGTAGGCGCATGGCCGCAAGCTGGTCCCAGACCAGATGAATCACGTGACCGCTTTGACTATGGAGCGAGATCCCCCAACCGGTACCGCAACCGATCACGCTCTCGGTCGCCCAGGCGTGGATGGAATGCCCGTGACTCACCTCGTGGACGTAATGACCGTACTTTTGGCAGCTATGGTCATGACTCGCCGGCTCGCGGCCATATGGAGGATGACCGCCGAGGTCGAGCCCCGGATTACCGGCAGCGAAGCCCTCCTCGTCGGGGCCACAGCCCGCAACCTCCTTTCGACCGGGACCCCCAGGTCAAGTGGGTTGATTTCGACCAAAGTATCCCTGCAGGAAGCATCAAAGGTACGTTACTTGCCCAGCTGTGGCTGATGGGCGGTTTACTGACAATTCACAGTTCTCAGCAGGACACTTTTTGTTGGTGGAGTAACGTAAGTTGAAGACCCTAATTCTTGGCATTTCTGCATCCGACTAACATCTTCACGCCAGATGCTCGGAAGCCGAACTCCGCAGCCTATTTAGCCAACAGGGACAAGTCCAGACTTGCATCGTCAACAAAGACAAGAGGCATGCTTTTGTCAAGATGGTAACTCGCCGAGATGCCGTTGCTGCCAAGGAGGCTATGGAGAGCAGTCAATATCGGGTAAGTGAATCAAGGCCCTTGCCATGTACCGCTAGGTGATCTCCCGCTAACTTCGTCCAAGACTCGGTGGGGTGTCGGATTCGGCCCTCGTGACTGCAGTGATTACTCGACGGGTGTTAGTGTCATCCCGATCAACAAGCTGACCGAGGCCGACCGCAAATGGATGTTGTCGGCAGAATACGGCGGCAGCGGCGGCCGGGCCATCGAGTCCGGAATGGTGGTCGAAGAGCCTGACATTGAGATCGGCGCTGGAGTGTCCAGCAAGGCCATCAGCCGGCGAATGCAGACGGACAAAGGCGGGCGCCATGGCCCCAAGTCCAGCCGCGGGGGCGATGACGAGGACACAAACCTGGCGCGCTGGAGACGCAACAAGGACCGCCGAGACGACCGGCCCGAGGAAAAGCCTGCCGGGATGAAACAAGACCCAGACGTACCTCAGTTCCCCTACGGACTGGCCACGGGTCCCAACGGCATGCCCGTGTTCCCACCTGGGTTTACCTTCCCGGCTCCTCAGTAGAATCGGACCTCAAGGTATCGGTCATGGCGGCGCGATCCGGAACACGCCTGAAAAAGTTGGGAGACCACCCGGTCCTTCTGCGCACGGGTTTGCTTTATACCCAAGTCCGCGTTGGCCAGCTGGGTTGATACGAACGTCAGCCCAGGCTTGGCCTTAGCTAGCCTCGGTGGCACGATCCTTATTGTATACTCAGGCAGGGCGACATGACATGCGTCTTGCTTGATATTTTGGTTGATTTCGCGGCACAGCATAGCATGGAATGGCGTTGTGGCACACGGTTTATGATGCCCCGAGCCGTCATTGCTGACGAGCTCTGAGTTTTTCTTTTCTTCTTCACGAGGCAGGACGTATTGTATTAGTTAGCCTCATGATTCCCTCGGTGGTCATGGCGAACACGACCAAGCAGTCGATGGATACGTGGATATAGGCCCAAGAGAGAACAGTCATGACAAACACCAAAATGAAGTCGTCCGATAGATACTTGATACCTGCCGTGCATGCCTTCAGTCCAGCTAGTAGTACCGAATTGACTCCGCCAGATGACGGGGTTAGTCATGTTCGATCAGTGAATTCACGTAGCTCCCCGCAGGAACCCCGTTGGCCATTGAGCCATTGGGGACCCGGAACCAAGCGTAGGAACTGGATACGGCACGGGTACAGTAGACGATACTGTGCTCTCGATGCTCCACACAGTTTGTAGGAATAAGACCCCATCTGGAAGGGTGCCCCAATGGGCAAGGTTTGGGGCAAGGGTCGGGTATGTAGTAGGCAGGACTAACTGGTATGATTTTTGACTAGGTATAGCGTAGTAGCTGGCTGGGCTGTCTACTCGGCTAGGTGCATTATCTCTGCAGCTTGCAGGAATCTCATGATTGGCAATTTCAGGAACATGGGGAGGGATTGGATGCGCTCTGTTGTTTGGTGGAAACACGCGCCTTGGTCGATCAGGGCGACGACGCCGCATTTACCACTTGCAGTAGCAATCGTCGTCCCATCACCGCTCCTTGGGCAGGGCAGTTTATTGGTCAAGAGATGGATCTCTCGCATGTCCCAGGGGCCATTATTATGTAAGTCAGTCACGAGTAAACGTTTATCCCCCTTTCTCCCATATGGAGCAACTACGTAATTGCTGCGATGATGTGACTACCCGTACATACTACGGACTATATTGATCATCGTCGGTCACACCCTTGGCAGACACATGTAGATAGGCTAGGTACGCATCTTGATCAGTGTACGGAGTACTGCACTACACTACTATCAATCGACTGACATTGATCGATATTTGAAAAGCGGTGACCTGCCAAACCACCCCCAGGAAAGTACTGGGTCGCTTGGTGCACGCTTCTTTTTGTCGTTGCGCGTCGGCTGTCGGTCTGGGGAATCTTCTCGCGGCCAGATATAAGGTTGAGTGAGGGTCGAGGAATGGTCTGCCAGGCGGTCTAAGCGTGTGTGGTCTCGGTGATGTGCCGCCGACAAAAGGCGCCCCGTAGTAAACTTGCTTAGTAGGGCCGACTGACCCATGGGGGATTTCCCTCTGGTCGTGTGTGTGTCATCACGATTGTCAGTTTTACCTAACTTACGACAACAGCCTTGCTTATGTACAACGGCAACCTTTCACTTTGCTTGCCTTGCTTGCCGCGGTTAGCCGGCGCGGCCGCGGCGCGACCTTTCTTATTTCTGCCTCTCTATCTTCTTTTCCCCGTCTCTTAACGATCGTTAAAACTACCACGAAATAGAATCCAATAGTCGTAAGTCTTATATACGCCACTTACGGCTCTCGCGAAGTATCAGCTAGCAGCCATCTATTATACTTGCTTAAGGCAATATATAAGACCCAGAAATGTGGCCCAGGCTGTTCTAGAATCTCACGGGACACTCACTGTATGCATGCTGAACGCCTGTCAAAAATCAAGATACGAGAACGGGCTTATAGTAAGCAAGGTAGTTGCAACTGCAATTGGGCTGTATTATGTATCTGTCATTTAAGGCCGACAGCGATCATCCCTCCTCATAGCTATGGTGATAGTTCGTGTCCGCCCCAGCGACACGCGAGTCAAAGCCGGCCCGCTCACTAGTAAGTAGTTCGCGGAATACCCCTGATGCCTGGCCAATCCAGCCGATCCCACCACGTGTGTCTTCCAATATGATATGCATTGCTTGTCCGACGTCTTGCCTAGACGTCGCTCTTCGATGCTGGTAGGAATGGGAAATCAACCAAGGTCGTAGTCGCTGTTGTAATGCATCTCGTGTTGGTTTTGAATGGCTCATCTCTGATATGCATGCTCATGCTCTCTTTCAATCATCTACGCTAAAATGCAAATACTCCTCGCTCATAAAGGAATATTCCCGCCCGCTCGCGTACTCGCTCGCTTGCAATAATTCATGAATGGTGTTTGGTGGTTTCTTCTGCGTCGTCATCGTCGTCCTCCTCGTACGTCAAGTCGAACTCCGGTCCTGTGAGGTCGAGTTCGGACTTGTTCTCAACCTCGAGGTTCTCGAGATCTAGATCCAACAGGCCGTTACGCCAGTGGACCTCGCGAGTGGCGGCGGCGGCGGAGGAGGAGTAGTCCTGTGTGACGCCCCTCAGCCGTGCGATGATCTGCTGGTCCTCTGCTCCGCCTAGCTGCTGTGCCAAGATCATGTTGCTGTTGTTCTCCTGTTGCAGGCGCTCGACGTCCTCTAGAAGCGGCTGACTCGGGTCGCCGTCCACGTGGGCCTCGGCGCGGTAGAAGCCACATGCCGCGTAGTTCGGGCCCTGGACCACGCCAATGGTGGGATCCGGGTGCACCTGGAGCACTTGTTGCTCGAGGTATTCGTTTCTTTGTGCTTTCGCCATGGCGTGCGAGGATGTGGTTGAGGGTGGCGGCGGGACCTCTGGGTGTGGTATGAAGGGCCGCGGCCGGCGGATGTTCTTTTGCTGCCCGTCCATCCGGACGCTCCAGAGACCCGTCGCGGCCGTCGCGATTGGTTCCACTTCTTCTCTTTCCCCCTCGTCGAGGCTCAGGAGGTAGACCCGACCACTTCCATCGCCGACCGCCAGTTGCGTCTTATCGGGTGAGAAGGCGCCCGAGGTGATGGGCCCGGCGCACTCAATGAGATCTCGGACCAGAATGGCTTTTCCGCGGCGGATGTCCCAGACCTTCACCACCCCATCCGATGAGCCAGTGTAGAGTCGATCGGTTGAAGAAGCCCACTCGACGAACTTGACGCCCACATCCTCCCTCTCCCTATCTCCGAAGAGCTCCTCCACAGGCTCGCCATGGGCCAGAACGCAGATGGGTCTATCCGTCAAAGCTGTGTCCCAAACATAGACGTTGCCATCTGTACAGCCAGCGGCTATGTACGCATATGCCGCACTGTTCTGCCTAGACAAGTTGTTAGTGATGAGATGCAGAACAGAGCATGCGGTATGACACAAACCTGAAGGCCAGTTCGTTGATGTCCATGGCACGGCAGTCCAGAACCTTGATCGAGGTCCACTGCTTGTCGGGATTCTCCTGGAAGATGCGAATCTGCGTCTTAACATCACCTTCTGCCCGTTCAATTCCAGTCCCCTTCGACGTGGCTGCGGCGAAAATATTATTCTTCGATGGATGCCATGCGACCTCGAAGACGTTCTGAGTGGCAGCGCTGTTCACGCTAACCTGCCGCTTATTCAACGTATCCCAGAGGCAGAGCTCGCCGCTGTTCTGCTTGTCCTCGGGTATATCTTCCTCGTGGTCCGTCAGGCTTCTGGGCGAGTACCCGATCAGCAGTAGATGCTGCACCCCTGGGGCAAGACCCCATCGGATCGCCGCCGGAAAATAAGCCCACTTGTCCGAGGGTACGTAATCTTCGTCGTGCACTTTCGTGCAAGAGTAAGAGTCGTAGGTGTGGTACACACGTCCGTTCTTCGAGTGTACACATATCTGGTAGACACGTACAGCGTCTGTTGCTACATCAGCTCCGGTGGCTACCATACTCACCGCACGATAACCATCACCGGGTATTTCAACCCTGCCTTTATACTCCGAGGTCAGGACAAAATTGACGCGGCCGCTATGCTCCCATGTGTCTAGGGCCTGCATGGAATCGCCATTGACCTTCCAGACCTTGACGGTTTTGTCGAAACTCGACGTGAAAGCCAGGTCATTGTGCCTGTCGTAATCCGATGACACCACAGACGTGTAGAGCCACGGATCCTGGCTCTCAACCATCGACTCCAGGGAGTTGTCGCCGGTACTCACCACCGGCCGCGGAATGCGGTGGTCCGCAAATGCGCGCAGGGTCCCTTTTGATGACCCCAAAAGGAGATTTCCAGGCTTGTTGTATTGCTGGTTGTGGGAGTCTGAATGCGTCGTAGTGCCACAAATGAACCGGTCTCGGTCAGAGATCCAACTGAAAGTCATGATATCTCCCGCGCAGTTCGTCCACTCGACGCGCGGCTCGAACGAGTCCTCTCGGTTGGCTGCGAACGCAGTCCGCAGGTTCTCGTACCTTCGCATAGCACCCGACCCGAAGGGCCGTCGTCCTGCGATCTCACGTGCGTACAAAAGAGACGGAACTACGGCAGTGCGCCGGACATCCTCACTGGCACCCGTATCATCGCGACGAATGGACATGGCTTGCGACGACGCATTGACTTTGCGAAAGTACAGGTCGTTTACGAAATTTCTCAGGTCATCCGTCGATCTAGTCATCAAGACATCGGGTGGTCTTTCTGGCGCGAAGGGCATGTATGAAGCGTCGTGGGCTTCAAATAGCTGATTGAGCTGCCTGTACTTCCTAGCTTTCTTAAGTAGGTGGCGCAGGTCTTCTAAAGAATCCCGCGACGAAGCCGTGAGGCTGCCAAACAGAGACCGGGCCACTTTTTGCACATACTCGACTTCGGGTTGGGTGAAGTCAACGTGAACCACGAGTGGCTCCTCTGGAAGACCGGGACTGGGCAAGCGTGCCCGCTTCCCGTGGTAACCAAGCAGACCTTCTCTGTCGGCCAAGAGGAGGTATGGTCGTTTCCGCAAGCCAAACCACGTATTATGCTTCTTCGGATTCCCCGGCTTCTTCAGAGTATCAACTGCCTTGCCGGACTGCCATTCCTTAGCCTTGATCCGGGCTCGAGCTCGCTGTGGGGTGATTGGCTCCTTCTTGACTTTCGGTGACGGTGCTGAGGGCATATTACAGATGTCGGACGGGGGTTCTGGTCCTTGGTGGTGGTTATTCTTGTAGTCGTCGTCGTCGTCATTATCGTAATACTCGTGAGCTCCAGCTTCAGTTTCAGCAGAGAGGCCGAAAGACCGGTCGTGTGCGGTCGGTAGCTCTTCCTTTTCAATTGAGGGCAGAACAGCTGGTGTGAAGTCGCCGTTGACTTTGGGGACGATCGGAAGCGCGGATGCTCTCTTCTGTAGTATATACGATCAGCACACGAGCTCAAGGCAGCCCGCCTGGCCTGGCGTAAATGACCTACCTCAAGCGCTTCTTGTACGAGGCGCTCTGCCGATACCCGTACATGATCTTCGAAATCCGGAGACAGACGACCGCGGTTGTGACTGAAATTGTGCTCGAAAGCCTTATCTTTCTTCACAATCTTGTCGAAGATGGCCTCTTCTAACTTCTTGCGCTCATAATTCGTGTAGTCGTAGGCGCGCACCTGGGCAAGGGCCCTTTCTATGTGTGGGAATACTTGCGTATTCAGGCATCTCTTCAGCGCCGCATTTGGTTCGATGTCGGTCTTCCGTCGCTTCGCTGGTCGTTCCTGACTTGACGCGTGCCGAGGCGCGTCGCGGGGCGACGGGAAGTGGTTGCTTCCGAATGAGTGGCGCACATTGGGGGAGTTGCCGGTAAACGATGCGCGCTGTTGTGTGCCCTGCTGCTGCTTTTGGTCCTCAATATCGTCGTCGTCGTCCAATGTCAAATCCACCACGTTTGATGGGAACTTCTCCATCTTGGTTACACATCATCTCGTAGGTGGTAGGTAGTGCTCTAGGGTAGCTAAGGGATATATTTTTAAATCTTACGTATCCTCTTTTAAAATTACGCTAGCTTTTAAATAAAACGATTTTTAATAAAATAAATTAAAGCGTATATATTTATTTATTAAGAAAAACATTTAATAAATTATATATTACTTTTTTATTATGAAAATTTAAAATAAAACACTTTTTATATTTTTAATAATAATAAATTTTTAACTTTTTATTAAAAATAAGTATACTTAACGAAAGGGATAAATCGAAAGACTTCGAGCTAGCATTTTCCTCTATATATAGTACAAGGGATAAAACTACAGTCGCGCCTTGATCGGGTTCTCAGCATTGATCTCAACATACATGCGGTCGATCTCGGCCCGGTACTTCTTAGAGGTCTGAGGTCTCTTGAGCTTGAGACTACTAGGATGTTAGTACTGTTTTCGGAGCAAAAATCAAGGGGGGTGTTTTTTTAAGGGACTTACGTATGTGTGAAGAGACCGTTCTCGATGGAGAAGGGTTCAATCTCTAGCACGGCCTTGGCTATCCGCTCATACCCGTTGAACTTGGCCTTCTTCGCGATGCCGTCGAGATGCTTGATAAAGGCCTTGACCACCCTTTGGTCTTGGCAGGCAGCCTTGACCGCCGCCAGATCATCGGGAGAGATTGTGTTCTTGACAATCTTGCTGGCGAAGGGTGCAAAAGTAGCCGGGTCAACTCCGAAGACACCAACCAGATGGGACTGGGTCGAGTCACCGTGGACGAATGCCATAGTCATGAGATTCGAGTTCGCCATCAAGGAGTTCTCCAGACGTTCGGGTGAGACATATTCACCATGTGCAAGCTTGAGCACGTTCTTCTTGCGGTCAATGATCTTGATCCGGCCCATCTCGTCAATCTCGGCAACGTCGCCGGTGTGGAACCACCCGTCAGCGTCTTTGGATTTTTGGGTCTCTTCCTCGTTCTTGTAATACTCGCGGAAGATGCAAGGCCCTCTCAGGCAGAGCTCGCCCCTCGGCAGAGGCTTGTCGGTGACATTGTAGTCCAAATCGGGAATTGACTCCAAGCAGATTTCCACACAGGCAGCGGGGGCACCAATATTTCCGGTGCTGAAATCGCCACGCTGTTGGAAGGATGCTACCGCGTATGACTCTGTCAGACCGTAACCCTGCGTGAAGAAGTTGCCGAAGGCAGCCCGCAAGAACTCGTGGACGGCGGGGTCCAACGGGGCACTGCCGCTAACCATCGAGTGGGCCCGGTCCAGGCCGACAGCTGCACGGACCTTGGGTGTCCAAATCCGGTCGTACAGAAGATGGGTGTTGTACGCCTGGCCGGGTGGAAGTCTCATGTTGGCAACCTTGGTATCGACGACACGGCGCGAGAGTGCACCCTTGAAGCCATCTGCCTCCACTGTTTGCGCCTTGATGCCGGCAGCAATGCGATTGTACAAGCGCGGCACCGAGATGAAGCCCGACGGCTTCAAGATCTTCAAGTCGTCAACCAAGCCAATCATGTCTCCGTGGAAGAAACCCAACGCGGCACCTTCGGCAAAAGCCGACTGGTCGACCATCCGCCCGTAAATGTGGGCCAATGGTAGATACGACATGGAGGAGTCCTTGTGAGACATGTTGCCCGAGGTACGTGACGAGCTCACGGCTGCCAGGCAGTTTCTATGCGTCAGGACAACACCCTTGGGGTCGCCAGTAGTGCCGGACGTGTAGTTGATCGTGAGGATATCGTCGGGACTGGGAGCTCTGTAGGGAAGTGCCGCCTTCTTGCCAGCTTCCTCAACGCCGTCCATGGACCAGATCTGGACACCATGTTGGGCGGCGATCTTGTTGAGCAGAGTCAACTTGTTGTAGCCTTCTGGCTCACCGGCATCCAGGGGGTCCACGCAGATGATGATCTTCAGGTCGGGAAGACGGGGCAGAACCGCGAGAATAGTCGGGATGTGAGGCAAAGAAGTAACAAGGCAGGCGAGTTCGGCATGCTTGATGATATACTCGGACGCATCAGGGCCAAGAGTTTCGTAGAGTGACACAGTGTACAGAGATTGGCCGGACAAGGCAACGTCTAGAGCACGTCAGTGACCTGCAACCAGTGCGCAAGATGGAGTCGCGTCAGGCCGAGGGCCCGCTTACCTGTAATCTGCCATTCAGCTCGGTTCTGGCACCACAGCCCGACTCCGAACTTGTCGGCAGTTATGCCAGCTTTCCGGTGAATATCGAGGATACCGGAGCCGAAGTTCTTGCATCTCTCTGCAACTTCTTCGTACGTTTGCCACACATACTGGTTCTCCCAGACCTTGGTGGCTGGGTTCCAGGGGCGGGTGCCCAGGCATCTGTTGCCTGGGAAGCGCTTTGCCGAGTCCTGGAAGAGTTCGTGGAACGTGCGAACATTGGGATCGAATGTCTCGAGCAAGGGGCCGTCCCGGAAGCGCCAATGGCGATAGATTGCACTGCGGCCTTCGGTCGCGGTCCCAGGAACCGGGACACCATAGGGGGAGCCGGCTGGGGGCGGTAGGGCCAATTGATCGATACGCGCCTTCACCTCGTAGTTGGGGGCCATTTTGGTTGGGAGGGTGCAGGCAATCCAGCAAACAGTCTCGGCAATTTAGGCGGAATCCGCAGTTGGAAATACTGAAGTGATATGGAGACGCGATATGTGCTGTGCTACGGACAAGGACGCGCGAGAATGCAGGTTGACGTCTAGAGGCCTGAACTGGGTTAATCGATAAGGAGTTGGAGGCGCGATGATGAAACAGCTCCGGCAGGCCAGCACCGATGTCGCGACTGCAATAGAAATGGCAACTGAACGTGTATCGTCACTAGAAGAATCAAAAGGATGGATTGCGATGGACGGGTATGCGATGAAGGGAAATTGCTTAGTGTTCTTTTTTGCTATGCAGGCTGACTACATGAATGGGTGTTTGTAGAGCGAAAAGGAAGTTCTTGGGGATAGGAGCGAGCTACCTCATCGTACCAGGCATAGCCGACTAGCTCCACAGTTGCCGAGGCGTTCGGCGCTCGTGATAGACCACCAAGCCATTTCCTGCTAGCGGGTCACGCCCCCTATCAAAAGCCGCATGTTCGCTCGACTCATTAATTCTCCGGAATGCCATTGGATGGTTCGACGTCAGCGGAGTTTATGACAAGCCCGGGGAAAGCTATGTAGTAGTATGCCCAAGAGATGCCGTCCGGGGAAGCTGCGCAATTGGCCCTAAGCGTCAGCAATGGCGTCCTCACGTGCCAACCGCCCGGAAATCCATCCATTGGGATTACTCGGAAGTAATATATGCATACTGCATCTTCCCGCCGTCTGACGGGCTTCAGCATGCAAGATGGCTGAGACTTCCCAGCCGGAGGCGAGAGCGTACATATGTACGCACGTAATCTATCGAAACATTTAGCCACCCCAAGCAACCGTCAATAGTGTCTTGAATTTCTCGTGCCGCTGGCGTTGTTCGCCAAGTCAGGATATCACCTCAATCTGACATGACGCTGCCGCAATACTGGCGCGGTTAACTTGGACAAAGTCGGCTCGACTGGCTTACGCAACTGACTCGACCGAGTTGTGCACAGGGTAGAGCCGTAGAGCGGAAGAAGATCTTGCTCCACGCTCCGGCACCCGGAGTATACTCGACGAAGCTTATTTCATGCCCAAGACTCTGGCGTTCAACCGACACGGGGTCCTTCCACTACTAATAAAGTCGAACGCCTGTGCCCTCGTGCTCGTTGCCAAGGTAGCTTGTTCTCGTGTCTTCAACGGTCTCCCCTGTTCTAGAACTCCGCGCCTGCCAGCAGCAGTCCATTTTTCGCCATTGCGATGCCAC
Source organism: Arthrinium phaeospermum (assembly GCA_006503535.1). Classification (NCBI taxonomy): domain Eukaryota; kingdom Fungi; phylum Ascomycota; class Sordariomycetes; order Amphisphaeriales; family Apiosporaceae; genus Arthrinium; species Arthrinium phaeospermum. Next base: position 2,813,997 of record QYRS01000003.1, read on the forward strand.
CGATGCTACCGAATACTACACGCTAGCATTTTCAGGGTTCGCTATCTGCTATCCAGATCTAGGGGCCGGTAGGGGGGCGCCCCCCAAAACCCACCCACTTCTGTTTCGGCTGATGGAACTCGGGCCCCCGGCAGCCAAGCCATCTCGAAAAGGCGTTCTGATACCGTCCCAAGACTTTACCAAGACTTTCTCCAAACCCATCAGGCCCCGGGGCCCCTCCCCAGAGTGCCCTTGAGAGGGGAGAGAGTCAGGCCTGATCGGGTCCTTATTTTTCATCGCCGCGATGGTCGCACGGAACGCTGTTTCAATCAATGGTTTCTTGTTGCATCCAGTCTCTCTTTTCGTCTCTAATTCCGCATGCCAAGACAAAAAGGTCTTATGGGCTCCGGCTCTCTAGGCCTCTTCTAGGACTAGAAGAAACAAATTGACATTGATGTTTGAAACAGACGGCTAGTGGCCACCACTCGGAGCGGAGAGACAGAAAAGAAAGAATAGAACACCCCGTCTGGAATTTGTGTCAGTCGGTACAGATCAGAATGTGACGATACTTGGGGTCCCCGTCTAATAAGTCCTGCGAACACTTGTCACTAGCTCTCGTCGTCGGGATTCTTCAGCGCAGGCTGGGAGCCCTTCAATAGACTTGGGGTCATCCGACTGGACTCGTCTCGTCTCTGGGTATATCTTAACCTTACACGCTATTTCTCTGATACCGTTCGTCTAACCGCCCACCACTGTGATCGGTTGAATCAAGAAATATGTTTGGGCGGAATCGTTCGGTATGCTGCCAATTCAAGAAAACCAACAACTCTTTTACCAGTACGATTTACCGAGGGCCAAGCTCCTTTCTAGACCAGCATGGCCAGCAATCTGGCCTTGCATTGACGTGATTGGATCTAGCCCGTAGCATCGACATCCGTGCATGGTGGCATCCCATGTACGGCGCGTTTCAGATGGATTTCAGAGGTGCGCATCACCGCATAGGTTAGCAAGTTGATCGCCTTGGCATTGGGCAGGATACCCCGGCCTCATGTTTCTATACGGTGATGCTTTAACAGTCGCGACGTCCGCAGCGCATAAAGTGGGATCATTTTCTTCTACTCCTATCCGCTCCTCTCTTTTTCCCTCTCCTATCATGCCTGGTGCCGTTATTCTCTTCTAAACCTGTGTGTGTGTGCCTCTTCTTCATAATTTTCTATTTGCTCAGCTCGACGCTTCGCCTATCCTACATTCTCTACACTCACTCAAACCATATACAGGCGATCGAACTGCTACCACCACTACACGAACGAAGTTGCTTTGCATGACTTCCCATCTCGACTCCCGCTTCCCCAATCGACAATCCGCGTCATCCAAGATGCCTTCCATGGTAATGTTGGGCCTGCGAGCTGCCCAGCTCGTCTTTGCCATCATCATCATGGGTCTCTCGGCTTATGGTTAGTAGCAGTGCCTGCACTGAGCCTAGTCTGGAGGACGAAGACGACTAACAAGCAATCGTATAGTTGCCAACTGGTACAACGTCGACACGTTGACCACCTCCCCGTCCCAGATCAACTGGCTTCTGTTTGTTTCCATCTACACCATACTCTCAGTCGCCTACCTTGAGCTGGCCCCGAGATTTATGCCCAGAAGTACGTTGCACAAACCCCTTAAACTCTCACGAGTCGGGAGGGGACCGGAAATAAGGAACCTGGAAACCGATAAGATCATTCTTTGCTGACATACTGGAAATAGTCGCTCACCCTTACGCCACGATCGCCCTCGAGAGCACCAACGTGCTCTTCTACTTTGCCGGCTTCATCGCCCTGGCCGTCTTCATCTCCAAGCTGCTCTTCTGCCGCGGCACCGTGTGCGGAGCCGCCCGTGCCGACGTGGCGTTCGGCGCCTTCGAGTTCGCGCTGTGGATCGGCACCTCGGCCTTCCTGGCCAAGGACGTGGTCAAGTCGGGGTTCCGCGGAGGCCTCAAGTTGGGGGGCTCGGGCGCGGGGGCGGGAGCGTCCAGCTCAGCCCCCGGCTCCGGCCCGCAAATGAAGGAAAGCCAGGTCGCGTGAGCGTCCCCGTCGTCCAGCTGCCCCGCCTGACCACCAACGGCATTGCCGTCCGCCGCAACAGCACCAACTCGCCCATGACCTACTCGGCCTACACCGAGATCCCCCTCAGCCCCTACATCTACCGGCCGTCCCTCGACGGCGACAAGAAGAGCCCGGGGCTGCTCGAGAGCAACTGGGAGCCCCGACGCCAGTCAAATCAGTTCCTTAATGTCTGATGAGGGGGCGCAAGGGGGAGGTTTACGGTGCGTTGGCGGCGTTGAGTGGAAGGGAGAGGGGCAGAGATGGCCAGTCGCCCATGAAAAAGGGATTCCTCGACTTTTGCTTAGTTGAGGAATACCAAGGACGACAAACTTGCGGGCCGTGAAAAAACAAAAACAAAAGCATCAATTACTACTAAAACCATATTTAGAGGCGGTGATCACGGGGCGACATGAATACCAACGTGATAATGCACGTACAGCCTCGACTTGGGTCTAGATGACTAGTCGGCTGGCATGTTCCTCTTTTCGGGGTAATGAACAATGAGAAGACGGAAAGGGAGTTTTAAAGGGTCGGAATGTGTGATACTCTACGCTTGCTTACTTAGTCACTTCAGACTCGAGATCAATTGTTTATGTTTATTACCTACCAAATTAACCCTTATGAACTGCTTCAAACGTGATGTGCATTGACATCAATGCGGCATGGCCTGCATGATGAAATAGCACTAACCATCCCCAGTGAGATATATATTTGGGCTGCCCACGGCTCCGCTGAGGATATGCTCAGACGTGAAATGGTACGAGACTGGAATGGTTCAGTATGGCGTGCTCAACTCGCTTACTCAAATCTATTTTCTAAGCAATACTGGATTTCACAGAGACTCCACCCGTAGAATGTTGACCGGCTTCGATGCCAAATCCAGAAATGCACTTGTACTACAAGTACGTTTGCCATGCGAGCCTAGGTAGGATTTGGGTTCGGCAAGGGGAATACACTTGCGCATTTCCACGCGAACCCCCCACTACCCCGCGAAATACAGACCTCTTACCTTCCATGTATGTACATACTTCAATTCGTACATGATTCAGACAACATTGATGATACGACGAGGTCAACCGGTCCGGCAAAAGAAATTCGCCAGCAAGCAGCCGCAGCTCCTCTAAGGCATCAATTCACGAGAACGGGGCTCGCCTGTGACCATGCCTTACAACGTAGATGTTAATGATACGAGGTGCCCTCAATTCCCAGGCCGACTCGGAGCTATTTGTAGCCGTGATGGAGGATTCCGTGCTGCGTCGACATGAGGACATCAAGCCATGTTGAGCACGCAATCCCGACTATCGCCAGCACAACCCCACTTCCCATCCTGCATCCTAGACGCCACGGGAGGCCACTTTGGACGTAGGACTGCAGATTGTCTCATCGAGAGAGCAAGAGTAGGGTCCCGACCCGGAGGAGTGGGAGGCCATTACTCACCTAACTGCATATGTGTCGAGGGACTTACCTCAAGTAGCACGAGTATAAATACATTGTCATCCTCGTGTCACAGACGTCCTACATGTACAACATTGACACGCCTCTATACACACGCAATCAAGAGACCATCACTATTGCTGTCCCTTCAACTACCATTTACTTCTTTGAACTGCGACCAAAGCCATGGCCGAAGAGCTGAGCAAGAACTTCGAGACGCTTCAGCTCCATGCGGGGTACGTGTGACGTTGTTGTTGAAGCCCGTCCGGTCTTGAGAAGTCCCTAATGAAAGAAACAGCCATGTGCCGGATTCGGCCACCCGGTCTAGAGCTGTTCCCATCTACGCCACAACGGTTCGTACACCGATATATCCCAGGTCCCTCTCCAAAGGAGAGCAGGGCACCGGTATCCGTCATTAGCTGACATATATGCATCCCAGAGTTTCACCTTCAATGACTCGGCCCAGGGCGCGAGGCTGTTTGGCCTCAAGGAGTTCGGCAATATCTACAGCCGTATGATGAATGTGCGTATTCGAGTCAACCCCTCGGCTAGCCGTCGTGGTCGTATGGTCTGGCTAATTTGGGAAACAGCCCACGGTCGATGTCTTCGAGAAGAGAATGGCGGCGTTGGAGGGCGGCGTGGCCGCCGTCGCCACAGCATCGGGCCAAGCGGCTCAGTTCATGACCATTACGGCGTTGGCACACTGTGGCGACAACATCATATCAACGTCCAATCTGTATGGCGGCACGTACAACCAGCTCAAAGTGATGCTGCCAAGGTTCGGCATCACCACTAAGTTCATCCAGGGCGATAAGCCCGAGGACTTTGCCGCGGCCATCGACGACAAGACCAAGGCCGTCTATATCGAGAGCATTGGTAACCCCAGATACAATGTGCCCGACTTTGAGGCCATTGCCAAAGTCGCCCACGAGAAGGGCGTCCCTCTTATTGTACGTCCCAGCAGGTCAATAAGACAGCCACAAACAACAACTAATTACATTCTAGGTCGACAACACCTTTGGCGCAGGCGGCTACTTTGTGCGGCCCATCGAGCACGGCGCCGACATCGTCGTGCACTCGGCCACCAAGTGGATCGGGGGCCACGGCACCACGATCGGCGGCGTCATCGTGGACAGCGGCAAGTTCGACTGGGGCCAGAACGCGGCCCGGTTCCCGCAGATGATCGAGCCCTCGGAGGGGTACCACGGCCTCAAGTTCTGGGAGACGTTCGGCGCCATCACCTTCGCAATCCGCATCCGGGTCGAGATCCTGCGCGACATGGGCGCCTGCCTGAACCCCTTCGCGGCCCAGCAGCTGCTCCTAGGCATCGAGACGCTCAGCCTGCGCGCCGAGCGGCACGCCCAGAACGCCCTGCGCCTCGCCCGGCACCTCGGCGCCAGCCCCTACGTCAGCTGGGTCTCGTACCCGGGCCTGGCGGACCACCCCAGCCACGCGACGGCCCGGCGGTACCTGACGCGCGGGTTCGGCGGCGTGCTGAGCTTCGGGGTCAAGGGCGGGGGCGCGGCGGGCAGCCAGATCGTCGACGGGTTCCGGCTCATCTCCAACCTCGCCAACGTGGGCGACTCCAAGACGCTGGCCATCCACCCCTGGACGACGACGCACGAGCAGCTGTCGGACGAGGAGAAGATCGCCTCCGGCGTGACCGAGGACCTGATCCGCATCTCGGTCGGCACCGAGCACATCGACGACATCATCGCCGACTTTGAGCAGTCCTTCAAGTCCGCCTCGGCGGCGACCAAGGACGGCGGTGCTGCTGCTGCTGAGGGAGGCGAGCCCGAGGGAAGCAAGAAGGACGAGGTGGCGCCTACGGTGGTCTAGAGATGAGAGCGACTAAAGACAGCCTGAAGCTGTATGTTTTTTTACGTAGTTATGTTTGCAATGAAATACCCATCACATGCCCATATCGACCCCAACATGATAAAAAGCCCATGTAACAGATATACGACTACTGCAGGCGTGTGACATATGATACCCTTGTTTTGTATCTCCACCATTCATATGTGCCGATACCGTCACTTTCGAGCAAAGGTATAGAAATTGTGTAAGTCGATGATTGAATATGTCCAGAGTAGCCATTAATAATGCAAATTGAAGTACCCTTAAGCCCATTATCGGAACCAATGCTATCAACGGTAGAAACGAAGAGTTTATGAGTTTGTAGATTAGTTTGGAATCTGAAGATGTTGTTGTATAAGTTGAGGGCTATGGGAGTCCGTACATAGTACCCTGGTTTTAAACTGACCAATCAGCGGGCCCGGCTCCGCAACGACGTCAAACACCACGAAAGCTGCTTTGAGCCCATCTCACACACCTTCTTCTCAAGGGCCCTCCGAAAAACCGCCAGCACCCACCACATCCAACAACACCGACTCTCCCGCCCGCAACTCTCAACAACATAGCAAGCATGAGAGCGTCCTTTTCCGCCGCCGCGGCCCTCCTGAGCCTGCTGCAGCCCCTCGTCGCCAGCGCCGCCGACGTCCTGGCCACGACAGCCGTGACCCTAGCCGTCCCAGCGCAGCCTCAACTGCCCAACCCGGCCGCCCTGCCGCCCTCGACGCACGCCACGCTCTCGACCCTCTACACGACCTACTCGGCGCCCCTGAGCGCGGCCAACACCTTCGTCTTTCGCAATGTCACGCCCGGTTCCTACCTCGCCGACGTGCACTGCGCGACCCACGCCTTCGCCCCGCTGCGCGTCGACGTCGTCGCCAGCTCCGTCCCAGACAAGCTGGGCATGCTGAGCGTCCAGGCCTGGGAGACCTACCGCGGCAACGACTGGGACAACAAGGGCGAGGAGGCCAAGGAGATCGCGCTCGGCGGGACCGCCGGGTCGTCGGTGGCCACGGCGACGGCGGCGCTGCCGGTGCGGTGCATGGCCCCTAAGCAATACTTCATGGAGCGGAGTTCTTGTGAGTTGAATACCCCCCATAACCCCTCATTCAGTGATTTGTCTTGGTTCCCCCGGGTAAGGAGCATGCCTGTCTACACGGGATGCGGCATATCCTGGACGAGGAGGAATACGACGGCGACGACGACGAAGAGGACGGACACGAGATTTAATTAATTGTATTGCTAATCATAACTTGTCCAACTAGTCTCGGTCATGAGCATCCTCAAGAACCCCATGATCCTGCTCGCCATGGTGAGCATGGGAATCTTCTTCCTCATGCCCAAGATGGTCGAGAACAGTAAGTTTTGCCCACCCACCATACCAATCTCCCCTTTCACACCCCGATGATGGACCGTTGGCTAACAAACTCGCCTCTCCTTGCTACAGTGGACCCAGAAATGCGCGCCGAGTTCGAAGAGCAACAGAAGAACAACCCCATGGCCAGCCTCATGGGCGGCGGCGGACAGCAGGCCGCCAACCCCATGGGCAACTTCGACATGGCCGCGTTCCTTGCCGGCTCGTCCAATAAGAAAGACGAGGGTGGTTCCGCGGCCGCCGCTCCTGCCGATAGGCGGAGGAAGTAAAAGCTAAAAAAAAAATAGAAAGGGGTGGTGGCCGGGTGGGAAAAAATGCCCATCTATACACATGAGCCAGCAGGTGGCCCCCGATGTGATGGATTACGGAGGGGATTTTGATGGTTCAAATGTCGAGATACCCCCTGTAGAACACCCACTTAGACTTAGCCAGTACCTGGGCATTGCGTCGGCTCTCCATAATCATCCGCAACCTGGAAGGACGGCAATGGTTTTGCCGACCAAATCTACGCTCCAAAGTCTATAAGAAAGTCCGGCCAGTATGCACATGAGCTCCTCGTGGATTGACTCCCCATCGTTGATACCCAGGTATGATGTGATATGCACGACACGTGTTACTAGACTGACAGGCTTCACGTTGGAAATGGCAGAGAAGTTCTGTGTGATTTGTGTTGTGGATTGAGGTATGTACGAAAACCATGCTTTGCTCATCTGCTCATCGTGGGCGTTGTCCAGTTACCAACCGCCCTCAACCTCTTCTCTGTACACTCCTGCGGCTCGTCTCCCGAGGTTTCTGCCTGGGGGGCCTACTGACTATCGCCGTAACGCCTATCATAATCTGATTCGTCTAGGAGAAACCATTCTTAGCATTACCAAGGAAAAGCCCAAATATCATGCGGCCTGGTCGCTATCAAGCCTTCTCATCTTCGGGCTTAGAAATCGTCACCACCGCCGAAGTCGTCGCCATCATTGCCATCATTATAGCCCTCGGCGTAGGCCTCTTGCTCATGGTCGTTCCAGGCATCGGCCACCAGAGCACCACCAATCACACCGGCACCGAGACCGAGCGCGGCACCACCGGCCATTCCCATACCGCCACCGCCGGATTTCTGGGGCCTACTGTCGATATCATGGTCAGCATTGTCCGCTACAGCATTCTGGATGGCCGAAGGCTTCATGGCCTATGGCATTTTTAACTTACCCCTGCTGATATCCGCCGCCGTACTGTGGCTGGCCGCCATAATAGCCTCCCTGAGGTGGTCCGTAGCCAGGCTGAGGTCCATAACCGGGTTGCCCGTAGCCACCATACTGGCCTGGGGGAGGACCTCCGTAATAGGGCTACATGGTAAGCTCAAGTTAGTGACTGATTCGGACGTTGTGACATCGCCGCCGGGTAGGTAAAGTCATGAAGACGAGATGCCAGCGGAGGAATCTGTTGAAGAAGGTGTATACGAACCTGCTGAGGGGGAGGGCTTTGGTAGTAGCCCTGTTGGGGGCCGGGGCTGCCGCCGTAGCCACCCTGCTGGGGGTAGCCACCCTGGCCCGGATACTGCGGCTGCTTGTTCTTGTTTCCGCCGAAGATCTTGCCGAGCAAACCGCGAGACTTATCGCCGTTGCCACGGTCATTCGCATCGCCGGGTCGAGGCGGCAGCTGGTCCGGATACTGCGAAGGGCCGGGCGAGCCGCTCATGTACGAGTTGGCGGCGCCGCGGGAGCCAGCGTTGACGCGCGCATCCTCCTCTTCCTGCAGCTGGCGGGCCAGTCGCTCGTCCTCGCTCTGGCCGTGCGACGGGCCGCCGGGCTTCGTGGCCTGGTTCACGAAGGGGTTCGTCTTGCTGTCGCTAGGCGCGGGCGTCGAGCCGGGGGTGTAGCCGGGAGGGGGCCCCATGGGGGCCTCCGAGTTGGGATCGACGGCGGGCGCCGTCGGCTTGTCCCATTGCGACTTCTTGGTGTACGTGTTGACGTAGAACCTGGAGGAAATGCCGTGAGCCAATTGCGACCTGACAGCAGCAACACCAAGAACAGAATGCGGCGACTGCAAGGAACCAAAGGACGTGGCCTCTGGGAGAAGCAACAGCGGGAGCTTCAACTTACCATTCCTTGTACTGTTCGTTCCAGCGCACAACCCAGCCCTCGGGGACTCTGGGAGGCGGGGGACCCGAAGGTGCGTCGAAGTCGGCCATGCGTATGTTGTTTCTGGGTTTGTCTAGCAAGAAGAAAAATAAAGGTTCAAGTAGGGTTGTATGAAGGTGAAGAGAATATGAGTGTCGGACTCAAGAGAAGCTGTCAAGTCGGAGGGTCTTGCTGTATACGAGTGTCTAAGTGGGGATGTTGTCGTGACTTGGCTTGGCCCCTTGTGAGAGATGTGGAGGGGGGATGTATGCTTTGGGGGTGTTTCGGGAAGGAGGTTGTTTGTCAAGTGGAGGAGGCGGTTTGAAGTGGTTGTTTTCCGGCCTGGCAAGCTAGAAAAGGTTGACTCGAAGTTGCCGGATGCTAGGGGGAGCTCGTGAGGAGGAAAGAAGTGGTTTTATGTATTCAATGGTTTGGTTGGGTTTGAATTCACAGGTGCATTCGTAGAAACATAGCCCGAATAGCTGCTGCATACCTAACATTGAATTGTAACGGGGGCGATGTTCGATGATGCAGATGGGGTGGGACACACTCACGTGGGTGTCTCCCACGTACTACTACGCGGACGCATGCTGAAATGAATGATCTAGATGCTCTGCACTGCCCCACGGCCTATGCGGCGTGGTAAGTAACCTACAGCAGAGGTTCGCCATCATCGTTCACTCCAGTCACCAGTTATTGGATGTTCGCCATCTTGGCTTGGCTCTTGGCAAGAGGTAGCCCGCTCAAAAGCCCGCCTGCTCGTGCAATTGCTCGACACTAAAACACTGCGCTAAGCATAGCACGCGCGCGGGGTCGGTCCCGGGATCGACTGGCAACCGTCGGGTTCGATTATATTCGGTTCTCATTGACGAATTGATGGATTGTTGCTGTAAGCCAGCCTAAAGCCAGGCTGTAGCAGGTAGCAGCGTTTCTGGAATGGAGGCCAACAACCACATCAGGCAGGCAGTAGGTAGGCAGGCAGTACAGTTATGTCACAATCGTGGCTGTGTTCCGCCGTCTCGCTATTTGCCATATGTAGGTACCGAACTTACGCACCTCGCGGCAATTTGGAATGTTCTACGGAGTACTAAGGTATACATACCTACCAACTACTGACTACTACCCAATATTCCCAATGCTCCCAAGGTCCAACCAGTAGGACAACGAATGAGGGTGACGAATACAAAAGGTATAAGCCACCGTTGACTGCCAATCACAGAAGAAGATCGCCTGCTGACTCCAATTACTCACGGCTGCTCAGGTATGCCGGCTCGCATTTGACGGCTCCTCTACTTGAAACATATGGCAGCAAAAAATCAGTCGGTTGAGGACAATATCTTCTACACGTCGTACTGGAGTTGCCAAAAATAACCCGCACTAGAAGATGCACGTTCTTGCATTGCATCGATGGACAGCTAGGGTGGTAGATGGATAAGGAACTTGCAGCTGAGGTTGCTGAAACACCAATGAAGGCGTCCTATCAAGCCGGGTCTACCTACTCCCACTGCATGCAACTCACACATGTAGTAGTAGCTGCCACTTCCACCCAGTCAATTCCCGACGACCAGGTACACAGCCACCCTCCGCTTGACCGACTTCTCCGGAGGCAGGAAAAAAAAGGGCTGATCACACTGATCACCATGATCACAACGCCGAGTACGCAAACTGTGAGCCGGTGCAGTGCATGACAGCAACCAAAGCATATGAGAATTGAACCGCACATCTCTCACTGAGACGATATCCGAAATGGGTACTACCATACAGACCCTTGGGTACCAGTAAACAAACAATGAACAACCTTCAGTGGCCAAACTCCCAACGTGAATCGATTCGCACCCTGCGAATGGCCCAATACCACCAGCAAAACCAGAGGCCCGTTGCGCCCGGGTTTCCAGAAAACACCATAAATGCTGCAATTTAACATCTTGTCTATACCACGTCCCGGCCCTCGTTCCTACCGCCAAAGAGGTTCGCCGCTTCCATGCAATAGCCCATCCGTCCGCTTCCCATCCTACGCTCACTTCCATAGCAGATGAGAGATGCGTCCAGGATGCCAACCATAATTCCTTCCAGCGCACCCAAGATGCTGTAGCCAACCGCTCCAGCCACAAGACCTACGACATAGGCGTAGGCGCTTCCCTTGATACCAGCTCCTTGGGGCAGCTGGATCTCCAGCTGCCGAGCAGTCATCACCCAACCTGCAAAGCCGAGTCCCGCTGCCACAACAGTGCGCGTAGCATGGAGAAGGAACTTGGCAAGTCGGTATGGCATGAGACCGGTGCTGTATCTATTCAGATGCCGCAGATGGCCCAGCCCCAGTGTATTTGTTGGGTTGTCTGAATCCAGAAACTGCATCCGGCTGAGCTGAGCTGCTGACTGCATCAGAGGTAGTGAATGAATTGCGGCATGTGTGATAACCAAGGGGTTGGTCAAGAGAAACACGGATGCCGGAGTGTACCGGTTGAGGAAAAATCCCACGGTCTTGGACACTCTGTGGGGCAAGACCATTAGGGGCAACCGAATAGCCAGAGCGAGAAGTGTAGCAGCACAGATCGTCCCAAATGTCGAATTGGTCGCGTGTTGCAGCGCTTCTCCCACCACCGCATTTGACGGCGAAGGGGGCTGCTTGTTGCGGTGGAAGTACCAGTTCGAGACCGTGCCGGCCACAGTCGCCCTGACCACATTGCTGGATATGGAGATTGTCCACAGGTACATCAGAGCAAAGAACACACCCAACCACCAGCTGGCGGCACCGATGATATATGATGATAGTGACCTAGAGAAGTAGCCACCGAGAAAGACGCGTGTAAACATCGACAACCAGATCCATGTCCAGCCAACAGTAAAAGCCAGCGCACAGAATCCGAGTATAACAAGTGCTGGGTTTTGCGCTAGGACGCGACTTGTAAACGCAAGCATCTCGGTGGCTCTGGATACCGTATCTCGTGTTTTCAGGATGAGGAAAACATAGACAAAGGCTGCGATACCGGGTACAAAAGAGCTGTATCTCATGGCTCGGTCTTGAAGTCGCGTTCCGTTATCCGGTCCCTGGAAGCTCAGGACCATCGTGTATATCGAGAATGAGATAAGAACGATGGGGCTGCCAATGATGATGATGCCCACGAGCTGTCGCACATAGGATCGCAGTGCCGCCATCCAAACCAAAGATACTATGACTGCCACCAGAGTGTCGACTGCCAGGAGATAGTATGACTTGTATAAAACGGTGTAGACAGTGTCGCCTATGGGATTCTTCCGGCCCGGTGTTGACGTATGGAGCCAGACCAGCACAAATGTTGCGAATAGGGAGGCAATGGCTATTAGGTATATCCAAGCCCAGAACTGGTCATTCTTGAAGAGTTCGCTATGGTATTCGATGGGCGTCGCACCTGGGATGGTTTCCTCGGGGGGTTCCTCCTCCTCTGGAATGGTTTGCCGCATAAGCCTGGGGTCATGCTCGAGGTTGGATTCCCTTTTGCTCTGGGCAGGTCCTTTCCAGCCTCCGGATTTGGATTTGAACTGCTGAAAAGCCGGCGGTTCTGTGTCGACTGGAGTTTCCTGCAGTAAATCTTCCGGGACCTCGTTGTCCAACATCTCGGATTCAAGACCTATGTCCACCATCTTGCCGCCATCGCTGCTATCCGAGTTGGCGCGCTCGCTCTTGCGCTTCCCCGACGACTCGGTCTCGTCCTGACGCTTCTGTTTGCCTGTGCGGTCTTTGAAGTCCTTGAAGCTGGACTCGCCGTTCCAGCTGCTCTTGATCCCCATCGGGCGGCCCCGGTCCTCATACCCTCTCGTATCCCGTTCACCGCTCCTATGCAGGGACCCTCTGCTCTGCTCATTTTCAGAGGCGGAACTCTCGCTGATTCTGCTGGACACAAAAACACGTCTCGACCGTTGCAACGCACGCAGATCCTCAGCTTCGCGTAGGTCATCTTCATCGTCATCTTGGAACTCGTTGAGGGCGCTGTGGAAGAGCGGCGCAGCGTCCTGGCCGCCTTGGTAGCGCGATCCGAACCCGAACCTCGAGCCAGAGGGTTGGTAAGGGTTGCCGAGGCGAGAATGGTAGGCGGACCGCGAGGGGTGGCGGGAGAAGCGAGAAGATGGGTCGGAGGTGTGTCGGCCGGATGGTTCGCCAGGCGCATCTGTCTGGCCGAAGTTGGACAGACGCGACTGCGACTGGGCTAGGAATTTAGAGGCATCTTCACTCAGCCAGTCAGTATCATCTGGATCTACCAAAGACCGCATCATCCTGGACGGTCGCAGATAATAGCATGGGCAAATGGGATAGCGGGACACTTACATTCCGAGAACATATCGGCAGCGCCAGAGGATACCGCCTCTTATAGATAAGAGATGTGGAAGAGTCGGAAACAGTCAAAGGATACAGTGCTCTCTGTCAACAGGCTGTGTGTGGAGGTTGGCTTATTGAAAGGGGGAGAGAGGGCGCTTGTTGCAGCTGGGTCACATAGGAAGATGGCAAACAAATGATGGATCGGCGGGAGATGGTGAGAGAGATGCAGTCGTTCGGCGGGCGGGTGGCAGGTGGTTATCGGAGTTGGGAAACTATGACGCTATGCAGATTAGGCAATAATCCGGGGGTACAAACAACGGATGTGGGAAGTTGAATGAGGCAGCTATGATGATTGATCTTTTGAAAACGGCTACTTTATTACTCCTCCTCCACACCAGCGCGAGAGGATGTGCTGCATAGGCAGAAAGGTTAGGTTCGGAAATCTAAGAAGAAATGAGTTTGTTGTTGCATGTCACGCCGACGTTGGGTGCTTCTTAGAGATGGCTTGACTTCCCACCCTATCCACAACTACAGGCACCCGTGGACTCTGCCCAGCAGCCGGCTGCCCATGGATTACTGCCGGCTTCGGTAAAGTGGCCCCAGGCGAATGCAGCTACTGCGGGGCCTAGGTCTCTCCTCAAAGACTCATTCGTAGACTTAAGACCCTGCAGCAATGGAGACCAAGTGCACATGCTTCGGGGCCCTTGAGGCTTAAGGAATCCATATCATTGACTGCACCCATCACGCCGCCTGGTCTGACCCTGCTTCTATTTACTTGTGACAACCAGGGCAACACATGCGGTAGGTATGTTCAATTTTGAGCACCGGTAGGTAGGTAGTACTATACGAATGCTCCCGTACATATTTACTCACGATAAGTGGCTTTGAGTCACGAGTCTTGTTTGTCTTTTGGGGGAGTGGCAGATGCTGAGGTCATTTGCACCCTTGTCTTATCCCGCCTTATCAGCACCTGTCCGCTAGGAGGTAGGTTGCATCACTACCCCCAAGAACCGACCAGGGAAAGCCCGACCCCCATGTTTGAGCCCAGCAGGTTGCCAGGCCTTCAGTGCGGTGCTCGTCTGGAATAACTTGAGGTAGGTATGTACCAAATATGGATTTGATTTCCTGGAGCATGGCAGGTAACCAGTGGCAAGTACATGCTTACTTTTAATGACAGGACTAATCAAATGCGGGCGCATCTGCAACGACTCTTGCCTCACCGTCACTCACTGAGCCAGGCTAGATAGACTAACTTATTAAGCTATCTATCTACCTACATTATCTGTCGACACTTTTGTTGCTACCGCTACTGAAACTACCTGCACCGATCTTCACCAGTTAGGCCTAGCTTCCCAGCTTCCTCGATACTGGTTCAAGTGCTGCTACCTTACTTACGTTAGGGACTGCTCGGGTTGGTTGAACGGGATCCGGTGATCAGCGCGAGCTTCTTTGAAAACACCCACCGCATTGCATTGCCGAATAGACTTTTCTGCATATCATACATACAACGTATAGGTGCATTCACATTCAGTCGCAACCACAGCAACGGTCGGTGTTGTCTTGTTCCGCTGCTATACGTCGTACCAAACACATCACCACCTTCGACCATCACGTGCTTAAGAGCCGTCGGAATCAGTTCGATACACTAGGTATATCAAAACTCGGCATTGAACCAGAGCACCTCGGTGACGAAGACAAGGGCGACGGTGGTTCGGCTCGCAAGTTGACATCACTTTACGGGATAGTCTCGTTTTCCCATCTTCCAGCTCTAAACCGCGAATACGAACAATACCCCTCAGCCCTTCCGACCTCTCGAACCCTCGACCTCCTGCCTCTCATTCTACACAGCCAGCAGCGCCGACCATGTCCTCGCCACCGTGGGATTACATCGCCAAGCTGGTATGCATAGGGGATTCGGGGTGCGGTAAATCCTCCCTTACCATCCGGCTCTGCGAAGGCCGCTTCAGCCCCCAGCACGACGTGACCATCGGCGTCGAGTTCGGGTCGCGCATAGTACCCGTCGGCCCGCCCCACTCCAAAGCCCTCCAACAGGCCGCCCTGTCGTCGAAAAACAAAGCCAACAGCAGCGGAGGGAGCTCCGACGCGAACGGGGGCGGTCTCCCCGACCCGCCCAAGTCGTCAGACCAGCAGAAACACATGAAGCTGTCCCTCTGGGACACGGCGGGCCAGGAAACCTACAAGTCGGTGACGCGGTCCTACTTCCGGGGCGCCTCGGGGGCCCTGCTCGTCTTCGACATCAGCCGCAAGGCCACCTTCGCCCACGTCACCGACTGGCTGGCGGACCTGCGCCAGATAGCCGAGCCCGACATCGTCGTCATCCTCGTCGGCAACAAGGCCGACCTGGCGGGCGAGGAGGACAACAAGCGCGAGGTCACGGTCGCCGAGGCCCAGGACTGGGCCCGCCAGAACGGCGTCCTGCAGTACGTGGAGACGAGCGCCAAGAGCGGCGAGGGCGTCGAACTCGCCTTCATGCAGGTCGCCGAGCGCATCTTCGACAACATCAACGCCGGCAAGTACGACCTCAATGACCGCCGGAGCGGCGTTAAGGGGCCGGGGCCCGGCCAGACCGGGCGCCAGGTCCGGTTGAACGACTCGAGCAAGGGGAGTGGCGGGGGCTGCTGTTGAGCGAGCGAACCTATCGAGCGAGCGAGCAAGCGAGCGTGACTGATGATGATGACCGGTATTAATGATCTGGATCCAAGAGCAATGGCGATGGCGCGAGAGAAGCCAGAAGAAGAATGAAGAAGGCGGCTGGGTGGGATAAGCATAGTGATGAGAAAAAGTCACGACAAAAAAGCATCGGCAGCAACAGGTAGTACAAACACTGTACATAAGACAGGAAACTGCAAGTGTTCCCGTCTGTCATCGCAATGAATAGGGAATGGCAATCAATTGCCATGCACAGGAAGGATGATACCCTTATTGAGAGGTTCTACCGTGGAGGTAGCAAAGCAAGCATTCAAGCATGGAGAAGGGACACAAGATTTATTCGGGCCCATAGCAGTTCGACTTTGGTTTACAGTTAGCAGCATTGCTGCCCACGAGAACGCACCTTTGCGGGCGTGGGCATCACGAATTATAATCGAGCATCATGATACAGACCGTGCCCATTCGTATGATGCTCCTGCGCTTCTTCGTCGATGGGTGGGTGGCCTGAGGGTTCCTGACATGTTGGAGTTATCGACTAGTAAGGTTAGATGACACGCTTCCACCAATTGTACGACGTATAAAGAAATGCCTGATGCAAACAATTTACACAAAGGATGTCAATTAAACTTGCAGGGCGATAGACAGTTGGTTCAACATGGAAAAAAGAAAAGTGCACGTTATTATCTAGATAGTGGCGTAATGACTCCTTTTCTTGGTGGAATTTGGGTACCCCGGCAAGCCTGCACCCAACACCGTTTAGATATCCCCTGCCGGAACTCCCACTACCCCCTAGCTGTTCCCTGTTATTACCCCAGAGATATGCTACCTGATATCGTTACACTCCGGAGGCGAGAGAGCACGGACGATGCTCCGTCTCCCATGCCCAATACACCTCTCAGTATCCGTGGAAGATCGATCTAAGTATCCCCCACAATGAAATGGTGGTGAGTGACCATGCTGTTTATACAGGCCATTCCCATGACACCTCCTAGTCGGTCATGCGCCAAGTGTCAAACCACTTCATGTAGCTGTACTGCTTGTTCGGGCCCGTCATACCCCAGCAGATCGGCATGAAGAAGATGTACAGGCCAATGATGATGGTGTACAGAGTGCCGTAAACGGCGTATTGAAGAACCTTCTTCTGGGTGCGAACCATGAAGTCGACCAGGAAGCCAAGGGTGAGGATAGCGAAATAGAGCGCAGGGTAGTAGTGGTGGACGTAAGTAACGCGTGCCATGACGACGAAAGGCAGGTAGTGAAGGAACCATCCGAGAATGGGGTAAAGACCAGAGTAGTGGATCTGGTCAATATCCTCTTGTGACAAGTCCCTGAAGCCTCGCTGCCATCGAAGGATATACCACACGGTCACGAGACCGACAAGACCGAGAGACATGGTCGAGGCCCAATAAACAAAGGGGTTGCCGAGGAGGAAGTACTTGACAATCTTGTCGTCCCAACCGCACATACGGAGACCAACATTGAGAATAGGCCACTGCCACCACTGGGAGGCAAGGTCGTCCTGCTTGTCGGGGTCTGGAACAAGGGCGTTGTTCGAAGTCATCATGGCAACGTTCAGGTGGATGAAGTCGTGGAAGAATGGCGACTTATACTTTCCAGGATCCGCAGGGGGGACTGTATTTGAGTTAGCCTTGAACACCCAAACCTGAGGCTTCGGTACTTACGCTTCTCATTGGTGTGGGCCTCGATGTTCCAGTGGGTGAAAGTGTCCCGAGGGTTGTTGGACTTGTCACAGGTAACCTCGATCTGCTTGAAACCCCATTGGGGAAGGTTGACGTTGCCGGCACGGAGATAGCAGCCCATCGACGGATGCTTCAGGCGGAAACCCGTTGTCAGGGTGCGGACGCGGGTTCTATCACGAGATGCAACATCGCTGACGACCTCGATTTGCCAGTGGTCCTTCTCATCGCCTACAGTAAGGTTGCCGTAAGAGGAAACTTCCTTGTGCGCCTTAGTGACGGGAGCAGCGATATCGTGAGAGTGGAGGTTGCGGCCAGTCATGGTGTGGATCAGGCGGACGACACTGCCGTCTCCAATGAATCTGGGCTCCTCCTCCGGGTTGTAGTCGGCCTCCTGGCGGTTGGGGTAGAACCACCACTCGTTGTTCGCATCCTTGTGGTGGTAGCAGGTCACCTGCTGCTGGCCTGAGCCTTCGGGGTAGGTTTGGACGTGACTGTGCAGCAGGCCTCCACCGTATCCCATGTTCTTGAGAGTGACCTTGGAGCCAATGGCGACCTCGAGCGGGGAGTTTCGGCCAATCTCGCTGCCTTCGAGGTTTGCTTGGAACAGAGAGCTCATCTGTGCATCTCCAGGGCCACTACGCGTAAGGATGGCGAAGTGGAGGGCGAACGAGAACAGGTACACCAGGAAAGGAATAACGATCAGTCCGGCGACTCGGGCACCGACATGGGCAGCAAGCACTTTGATGGGCATCTTAGTGTTGCCAAACTTGTTCCACAGATCCTCAATGGTGTAAATTCCAACGAGGGCAGTCACAAAAAGCCCAACAAGCTTGATGCTGCAGACGAAACCCAAGCTGAGACCGGTCATGAACAGCCAGAAGAACCATTCTGGGTCGAAGCTGTACTGTTGCTGTCTGTGGAACTTGGACCAGCAGAAGACAGTGGCGACAGTGCCGAACAGAAGCATAGAGTCGAGGAGAATGAAGCGGCTGATGGTGGTGTACGAGTTCTCGCAGAGGACCATCAGAGTGACCAGCCAAACGGCCGGGCGCCTCAGGTTCAACTCGCGGGCAGTGAAGTAGGCCAGCGGGATACACAGAATGCCCCAGAAGGCGTTGAAGGCGCGCATGAAGGTGTAGTTGAGCTCCTCGGGGTAGGTCTCACCGGACTTGAATTCGAAAGAGCCATTGTAGCCAGCCAGAACACCGGACAGACCAACGAGGATTTTGCCCAGAGGGGTGCCTAAACAAGCAATTAATATTCGTCTTTCTCCCGCTGTACTCGCAGAGGAATCGGTACGTACACGTCGAAGAAGAGCTCGCGCTTGATATAGTGCGAACCGAATTTGCCGAAGTGAGCCTCGTCCCAAGTGACGATCGGGCTCAGGCCAATCTTGTATAGTCGAGTAAAGAAGGCAAGGGCCGTGAAGATGATAGGCGCAATAACGAACTCCCACTCGTCAAGGAACGTGAGGAACGAGGATTCCTGCTGTGGTGGGCATTGCTCGTTAGGTGGCTAGTTCTCCGGCAGTAAACGGCAGGTTTGAAGCTCTCATTACCTTCTTCTTTCCGTGTATTTTCTTCTCGTCGGCTTCGAGTTGCTGAGCCGGGACAGTTACTGGCGTACCGGGGATGTTTCGCTGTCGTAGACCTTGGCCGTTCGGATCGGCGCCGGAGGCAACCGTGGCCTTTTTATCGGCCATGGCTGTAGAATGTCGAGAAGGATCAAGCTCGCATCCAAGACGACGGCGAGAAGGTCAAAAGTGGTGGGCGGTGAGCAAGGTCGAAGGGTTGCTGGAGGCAGAAAATAAAAAAAACGAGGACCTCAAGCGAATGTGAGAATCGGAATGAAGAAAAGAAAAGGGAAGAAGGATCCAATGGGACGGAGAAGGTGTTACGACGTCAAATCAACCCCCTTCCAGTAAAGTAGGAGGACGAGGACGAATTGAGGATGGGATTAATTGGCTCTGGGTCACCAAGACACAAGAGAATCACAATGTGGCCCCTTGAACAATGTCTGGCAGAAAATAAATGGCAATCCAATACGAATTCACCATAGGAGAGAAGCCGTGCTACATGCAACCCTGGACCTGGCTGGACCTGGACCTGGAAAGTGGGCGGGAAAAACGCGATACTATTTCGAGAACAAGCTGGCCTGATCTCCTTCGGGTCAATGTCAATTGGATTAGGGGCAAGGCCAGCAGAAGAGCTTCCCCCCTGTCTTCCGGGCCTTTGGCCTGCCCTGCAAAAGACACCAAAACACCAAAAGCACGCCCCCCTCTGTCTGCCTAGCGCTGGTGTAGTTTGCCTAGCTCGGCAAGGTGCACTCGGTTCACAGAGTTCTTCCCGCTTAACCGTCACCTTGGGACGATTGGATCGATTATCTTATTATTGTGTGCATACTTACCTACATATATTAACAGGTATGCACGATACATCTTAAGTAGATAAAATTCGTGATATAGGCTTGCATCATAGTACTGTCTTCTTATATTGAAACTTCCATCAGGCATGCTCGACATAAAGGTTTCCAGGTTAGCAGTGAATATCTCCTTAGGTAATTAATGGATTTCAAGTACCCCGCCAGGCTGCGGCTGAATGTCCGGTATTAGATTCAATGTAGGTACGGATAGGTAGGTGTACATACATACATCAAATCAATTAAAGACGAGCTGACGGTAAAGCAAGAACCGTGGTAGCTCAAACTCTCAACACTGGAAACTCGGAGATTGGGCACTGCAAACATCCTTCCCTTAAGTACCGTAATGCGGTTCATTCGTGTCGACACAATTGATGACAGCTGGAGCTGTAGGAGTACAGTGGGTCGCAATGTTATCCGACAACGGCGCATCTGCTCTTGAACTTGTGATTAATTTGTCCCCTCCGGAGCAATTGCAAGGCGGGAGGCATTGAAAACAAACGTGTGTCCTCCCCAGAGCATTCGAGAACAACGCTTTGCAAAAGTCACAGTCGCTTTATCTGGTATTCTCGTGGTCTGCAAAGGGACACACTGGTCCCATCTAACGCTGACAGCCTTGTCGAACCACAGGACTGATCTGATATGCTATACAAAGAAATTCTCACGCCATTACAAACCCCATAAACCACCATGCTCCCTTTCTACTCCAAATTGTGCATAACTCGTGTTGTAGTCTGTCCTTCATCAGTTGGGCCGGTGTCATGCAACTTGAGGCAACAGAATTGACAATCCTGTCCCGCGCAAAACCTGGCCACCGTCTATACGACTTGTACCGAGACTCAATCTTCTTCTTCTTATCATAGCAATAATCGTTGTGTAACGCGCTCGAATCGTCTATTCGTCGTTGTCTTCCAGCGGGGCATATCGGGCTCTCCCTGCCGGACTGCTGCTGCCACCTCGATCACGCCCGACCATACGGCCAAGCCACTCGCCAACTCTACCACGCGAGCCACTCTCTGATCGCAGATGGGGCTTGCCATCAATCACATTGAGTACCGGCGGATCGATGCTCATCGGTGGGATATCATCAGTCGGGCCCGGCCGTCCTCTAAAAGACCCGTCCGGAGACGAGACTCGGTAAATGGATCCGGTTTCCGACCTCACACTCGGAGAAGCCATTGCGGTTGTATTGTCCCCAAACAGTGAGCCCATTTCTTCTAGGCGAACGCCACATGTCTCGGGATAAATGAAGTAAACTGTTCTCTGTTAGATTCCATCTAGAAAGTGAGAGAAAATACCAATCAAGCTTACCTGTTACAAAACTAACAACACAGAAGAACGCGTGGACCAAGTAGAGGCGCCATCCAATCCAGTCTTGGAGGATGGGAGTTTGCTCCCCAATGAAGTTAAAGGTCCAGTTTGCTGCGGTCGATAAACTGGCGCCCTTGGATCGGATGCTCAGAGGGAGAATCTCAGGGGGGTAAAGCCACGGGATCTGTGACCATCATTAGCGGGGGGTTCCAGGTAATATGATAGGGGTAGACAGGGTGTGGCATACCGGTCCCCAAGAGTACCCGAAGGCAGCATTGTAAATCATTACAAAGACAACCACCAAAGTAGGGGTGAGCTCTATGTCTAAGTATATGAAGTAAGATACCATGGATAACGAGATGGCCATCGCAATGGCACCGGTGAGGAGGATGAATCGTCGGCCCCAGCGATCAACAATGTACCATGGCGGAATCGTGGAGAGCAGGTACGTAATACCGTTAATGCCAGTCATTTTCACAGCATCGTGTCCTACCCAACCAGCCGACTCAAAGACGTAGGGGGCATAGTACGAGATGACGTTAATGCCGTTCAGCTGGGCCAGCGCTTGGGCTGACATGGCAATGAAGACGCGTGTCTTGTATTTTCGGAACATTTCCGTGTAGGTCCTCTCGCCCTCCATACGCTGTAAAAGGACGTCCATCTTGATTTCTCTGAATTCATCACGCGCCTTCGGGTTATGAATATCGCCAGCTCCGTACAGATTTGCAATAACGACAATGCCCTCTTCGTCGTGGTCGTGGTCCAGAAGCCATCTGGACGGTCGTCAGCAGCGTGTTCATGTGCGCATGATTGTGGGAAAGACTTACCGTGGTGACTCCACGATGACCAAGCTGCCAAATCCGAGCAAAGCGCCCATGACACATTGCATCATCAGGGGGCACGCCATGAGTAGTTGTTCTCGATGAAACCGCAGAAGTAGTCGACCCAGACGGATGTAGCATATCCTATAATGTTACCGGAAAATTCGATGCAAGCCAACTTGCCACGATTGTGGGGTGGGGAGATCTCAGACTGGTAGACGGGCACGATGGTCGACAGAGTTCCGACACCAAGACCAGCAATAATTCTGCCGAGCATCATCATGGGCATGTTGGTCGCAAGTGTTTGCAAGGCACCCCCAACAAAGAAGATCATGGATCCGTAGAGAATGGTCTTTCTCCCCCAATAACATCTCCGATTTTGCCGACGGCCAGGGAAGAGATCAGGGCGCCAATCTCGAGGATGGCGACCATGGTTCCAATTTCGGCATGAGAAGGGTGGTTGAAGTAGTCTCGAAAGAAAGGACCGCTGTAGTTTCATATCAGTATACTGCCCTATAGAGCCGACCAAGACGAGGAACCAAAGTCGTACGTAATGATACCGGACATAACACCTTGATCATATCCAAAGAGGAATACACCTAATGAGACGAAGATACTGGTGGAAGTAACTGGAACGGTGGGTTAGCAAGTGTGCTCTTTAGGGTCATGGCTCGGGGGTTAAACTTACATGAGGGGCTTGCCCGTGAGGCCGTGAACCCCCGTTCCAGGCATGATGAGGACAGTATTCGCGCAGCTCTAGAGGGGCGGCGATGAGCTACGTTGGGTATTTCGATCGAGTCCTTACTACGACGCCAGGTTGTTCCTTGGAGTAGGCGTCGCTGTGGGCGGAGACGGAGCGTCGAAACTGAACTCGCTTGGTCTTGTTCTGCTTGTTGTTGACGAAGCCGGCGAGCAAGCCGTCGTTCTTCAGCGAGGTGTCCTGCAGGCGTATCCTCAGAGGGTCCTCTCATCGGCCTCGTGGTCGGGGCGGCTACTAGAGGGTTCGGAGGGGGATGTTGGATGGAAGACGGGCCTGGTTTGGAGGAGGAATTTTGCTCATTTCCCTCTTCTTTAAAACAAAGATGAGAGGGAAAAGAGTTTGGGGGGTGGTTTAGAAACGGAACGGTGGTGGGCTTCAGGTCATCTGGTACTGCTGGGAGAGAGCCGATGTACGAGGTGCCTCAGTGTTATGCGGTGCAGTCGGTATATGGTGGGTCAGGCTATGCAGACTGACTGGAGGGCCTTAGTGCAAGTGCAGTGCACACCAAGCAGAGAGAGGTTAACCGACAGCTGGGGTAGTGCCGCAGGTGGGTGGTCGACCTGTTCGTTCTTGAGTCAAAGCGACGTCGGCGCCAAGTTTGAAATCAATTGAAAAAGGCCAGGTGGAATTCACTGATCGATGCTGATGCGGTGGAAGCGCTAATGGTTTACAGTCTGGACATGAGTAGTGTGTTCTTCATTCATAATGCAATGAGGATTGAAGGAAGATTCCAAGTTCAGGGCAAAAGAGGAAGAGGTATGTAGAGCGCCCAAGTATCGGGCCTCTTGCTGCTCCTAGCCTTCCAGTCGGGGCCCCCTTTTTTTTCGTCCCGCTATCTCTAACGCGCCCATTTACATGTACCCAAGTATGTACCCTTGGCTACAGAGCAAAGCATCACTCATGCTGCCGTAGACTATGTAGGTACATAAAGGAAATCTCCACGGTTGGATGTTATTTACTGCATACTTATTAATTCTGTAAGGAATGAATCGATGGGCAGCTCTCCGTTATGTAAACTGTATTTTATCGTACTATACGGAGTATGTATGGCTGTACCTATCTTTCTATACTCGCGTGGGCTTCCGGTCCAGGACATTCATTACCTGTATTCACCTGAATCCAACACAATTCATGGAAGGCCTGTCTGTCATTTTGCTTTTCCGTGCGTTATCTAGGACGGGCGGATCTTGCTCACCACAAAAGTACACGGCAAGAATTTGTGTCGATCCCATATGCTCCTCGCCTGCGAGTCAAGCCACCAGAGTCAGCTCGGTCCAAACGTCAAGGGTTGAGTAATTTCCATATCGGATGCGGCTCACTGTCGGCCATGAGTTGTTTTGCAGTCAATCAATCGGCTTGGAGCCGACGCCGACATGATCTAGATGTAACACCATCTGTGTTCGTTTGCGTGTTCTTCAGAAGTTGAACCAAGATGCAGCGAATTCGGGCTCTTGTAAGCTATGCTCATGTACCTCTTTTCCATCCCATGCGCAGGTCGACATCAAATTCTTGATTCACCCTGATTGCATTATGCAGCTGTCCCTGTAAACTGTCTTGGCGGTTTTGGCGGTTGTGTGTGTAACTCGGGTCAGGTAAGTATGCCCAGATTCAGAAGAAGGGTATGTACACATTCAGTGGCATGCACGCCTTTTCATCAAGGGACCCTTGATCATATAGTACAGTCCCCAGAAAGACCCCACGATGGCATCATAGGCTCCATTTTCCCTCTCTTTCTTAGGCGGTCTATCTTTGTAGTCGCTGTACTTATCGTGAGAGGAGGCAGAGGGGCATTACACCAGCCTAACAAACCGACTCCCCCATGGGGAAGAAAAACATGTTTCCAGCAATTTGGTAAATTTGGAGATCACTGCATCCCTCCCCCCCTCGGTCCTAAAGATCACATCATATCACGAGGAATAATTTGCGAACCTCGTGGCAGGAACCTGTGATGGACTATCCTTGCTTCCTATGTTTGTAGACCACAGGGAACTCCATAGTATCCTGCTGACCATGGTTTTTGGTCATCAACTCCCCTCACGGATGAGCTCTGCCAACATCAGCTAGCGTGCCTTGCCAGACCCCCAAGATTGCTCCAATCACCAAATTTACTTAACTCAAACGAGGTCATTCTTGGTTGTCAGAGCTTTTCGGATTTGACATCCGTTAACTACGCCTCTATTGAGTCGGGGCGTCTCTTTGTAGTAACGTAAAAGAACGCCACAGTAATGGGATATGTCAGGGACGGCATAAGCTAAGTCAATCACTCAGTAGTATTCGACGCATTGGTATAGGGAACTCTGGCTACAGATATAGTAGCAACATTATATAATTAGCAGCTTATGACTTAGGTCTTTGCAGAAACATTCCTTCGTGGAAGCATGCATACATATTCTTCCGCGCTTGGGGGAAAAGCCAAGATGAGTCCCCGAATCATGTTGCTTCGGCGGTGGTCAGCAAATATGTCGGTAATGACAGTAAGTAGGTTAGATATGTGCAGCGCGCATAACCCATTTGCCGTGACTACACTTGTTGAAGGAGATACCCAATCAGATGCAGCGGACCGTCGTAGAAGTATAATACGCAGTTAACTAGTAACGCTGGCGCCAAAGTATATCTCGCGTCTATAGACCACCTGGGCAGTCATATGTCGTAACTCAAAGGAAACGCATATCATGGTGCGAGACACACCGACAGGAACACGAGACACAACAGTTACTCAAGCATCGCGATAACAAATCGTATAGCTATTGCAAAGGCGACTATGTTCTTTTGTCACCTTAATCTCTTACTGGAATAAACCGTTAAGTCTCTACCCAGCATACCGAGAGGCTACTTACCATCCCAATTGAACAATCATAGATAGTTATATCGGAATGCTCTCATGTCGTATTAAGAGTAAGTGGAATAACAATTATGGTGCATATGTGCTACTAGTGGGCAAAGTATGGTTTAGGTCCGTCATCTTGAGATTGGGCGCCAGCGATGTAAACAAACCAGACTTCTGAAGTGGTCGTATTGTCATACCCCTAGCTGGGGGCGGAATATGTTCGTGATTGGATCTACGGTTCGACTCAACATGTGCGGGCTGGTTTCCTGGACTTCATATCATGTAGTTCGTCGAGCCATCGCAGATAGCTAGCAACAACCAACTACCATGTGTGTGTATACAAGCGAGTGTGACCGTATCAATACATGAAGTTGGATCGTGTGCTTTATGAATCCCGTCTGCGTATATATGCGCGCCTCCAATACTGATCCTAACGCTGAATCCCGCTGCTGCGGTGATAGCAACATAACCTTAAAGCCATATTTCCACAAACCAAGCCGGCAGGCACTAGCCTCTTGCCCACCCATTGCGTGCCTGTGAAGCATTGCATAGTAGGAGCTGCTACGACACCGACCGTGAGTAGAGAGAGTTGCAGCTTGCAAACTGGCAAAGCCTTTCTCCAACATAACCTTAAAGCCATATTTCCACAAACCAAGCCGGCAGGCACTAGCCTCTTGCCCACCCATTGCGTGCCTGTGAAGCATTGCATAGTAGGCTGCTACGACACCGACCGTGAGTAGAGAGAGTTGCAGCTTGCAAACTGGCAAAGCCTTTCTCCGAATCAAGCGCCGTGGCGGGACAGCCGCTGTACGCAAAGGATAATCGATCCAGGGAGCTTTAAAAAGGGTGGTAGCTCGTGGGTATCATACACACGGCTCACTAACCACCTTGGCTTGCCCACATTATAAGTCGTCGAGACTAGCTCACAACTTGGCTAATAGGCAATCAGGCTTTCTGGGAAATACACCATGCTTCTGTTGCCGTGCTACTCTGTCTAGAACTTGTTGTCACGGCGAAGGAGCCAGTGCTCTAACCAACTGAACCGACCCGCCCCGACGGGCAAAGGGACACGTCGTCAAACTAGCGTCTTGACTGTCTACTAGAGCTTATCACCACTCCTTATAGTTGTATGGTAATACAGAAGCTCAGAATGCGGAGCGAGCGAGGCAATCATCGCGGGGAATTATTGCTCCAGAGAGGCCGTCAGTACACCAAATAGGACCGTTGCAGTACATGAGATCTCGAGGAGACACGTCCGATCTAGAACAGTAGAGATTGGGCTTACTTGCCCGGGGGAAGAGCGGGGGTAGATTTTGCGGTTGGTTTGCCATTATCTACGACGACGGTGTAGGGAAATCAATTGGAGGCTAAGGCTCAGGCAATGATATCCCATGCTGTCACTATGGCACATTGCCGCTACCAACTACTTCTAAATGTATGTATTCATCAGGCGAGCCCCCCTGCCTCACGGTACTGTCTAAAGTGTTCAGGCATGCCCGTGTAGTCGAGGAATGGGAAGAAGAGGTACGAATACGTCGAAGACATATTTCATTCGTGAAAGCATGCTGCTGGGAGGATTCAAGATTGTCAACTCACTCATTCCATATCTTTCCCTTTGGTGTATCGAAGTGAGGAACGTAGATGGGTGCGAAGAAGCAACTTATCATCAACTCGCAGAAAGTATAAGGGGTGGTGTAAGCTCTAGTAAACAATCAAGACGCTGATTTGACAATGCTGTCCTTTTGTACAGTTGAGGACGATGGTCGGGCTGGCTCAGTTGGTTAGAGAACTGGTTGCAGCGCCGTGAGAGCAAGTAGCAATCAATATTCCCATCCGCGGAAGCCCGAGTAGTTGGATTTGTCTACGAATCATGGAGGAAGGCAAACTTCCTGCAAGGGGTGGACTCTTGCTCGTGCTTGATGATATTCAGGGATACTCGTCTTAACACCTCATTGGGAATTCACATGGTCGCTTGATCGCAAAGGATAAATCCACATCATTGCAGAACATGTCACTATAACTGAGAACCGAATGCCTTCGCGGATTAAGTTGCAATTATCCAGATGCGTGGACGACTGCTAACAGCATATCTAAAAGTTCTACCCAGACGACCATCTTTCTTTATCTAGCCCCTAAGATGTAGAGAAATCGCCATAAATGACACACCAAGAGAATATTCGTATCAGCGTACTGCTTCTTCAGGACTCACCTGATATTCAATCGACAATTGCTCCACCCAGCGACGAGCCAAAGATAGCAATGTCCAATAAAACCACCACAGTTACAGAGTTCGACCTGTCGTATAGGCCGTTCATATTTCCCGAAGAGCCAGCATCCGGCAAGTTCGATCAGAGACAGCCGCTCATGGGTTACTGTCAAGCCATCATATTAGTGAATGCCCGCCTCCCATCGCACGAGCGGTATACTTTGCTAACGATCGCACGGCCGCGGACAATGTCTGCTGGGCACCGGGGTGACGTATCAGCTTCAAAGAGAGGAAAACGCTCAGACTTTGGTCTTGCTTCAGCAATACGCGCCTAGCAGACACAAGCCACGTACTTGAGACGCTGGCATCACCAGTAGGCGCTGCCCACAGACAATTCGTCGGTTATAGCCGCCAGGCGTCCGAAATATCATGCGACAAGATCAGCCGCAGACAGGACCATTGTAACTCTATTGCCAATAAAAAACTTGATGGGGGTGGCATTAGGGAGCAGGCTATAGCGCGATGACCGTTGCAGTAGTTATTTTCTTGAGCCCGCTGGCGGTGGAGGCCGGGACTTCGCTATATAAGAGCGTATTATGACTGCAAACTAGGACTACGAACCAAGATGACATCGCGATTACCGAAAGTATAACCATCAACCGCATAGTTTTGCGTCCTTTTCAGAGCCTCGACGCTGGCCGATGCCGAGACATTAGCAGTCGCGATAAGAGGCTGGATACACACTTGGACACCAAATCAGCTTGTAACTTTAATATTGACGTCACACGTCACATATTAAGGGAATATGCCAGCTTCATGGATCTTTTCTTCTCCGTGAATAACAGCAAGTAGGAGGCACTTGTCACCAAGTCGGGATATTGCTAACAGGGCTACATTTGAGACCAACTGTCAGACTACTGCAACCATCATCCGCACGACTGGATGACAAGAGTAGCGGCAGTGCCCAGCAACAACAGCAACGCCATAGCCGTCGTCCAGTGAGCGCCTTTCACTGTGGCTGAAACCTTGGGGATCCCTTGCACCTATGGCGCTATCATCCATGCAAACGCAATCGTCAATATCCTTGCTCTCTCGCAAAAAGTTCATATTTTCTTCTGCTTCGGGTAACTCGGTAGCAATGCTTGTACCGGAGTGTGTAAAGTAAGTACATAAGTATGCGTTTGCACAGCTCGGGCAGTCCACGTTGCAGTGGCGAGTCCATATGCACAGCCATCCCTTTGAGTCGGAATGCATCTACAGTTTACGTGAGCCAGCTACATACTTACATACATTAAATAAAATTGTGCAGGCCTGAGTGGTCACCCAATCGCTACCTACAGTCAGCTCGCTTGGCCGAAACAGGCCAACCCTTTATGAGGACGAATCAGCGATCAGCCCTCCCTACCCGCCACCTTCTTGCATACAGTGCTAATTTTACCTTGATTGCACCCACTGTCTTACCCACGTACATGCATATCGTCAAAAGAGAGACAAAGATATACGGCTGCGCTGGAGAAATGTCGGAAGTCCACACGAGAGGCTGTGTATTAGGTTACGAGAACCAAACGGAACATAATGACATATTCCAGAAGGTGTAAGTTGGGCCGTCGCACATCTACCTCACCATCAAGATCATGCATAACGCTGGCGAGATTGCTTACTTGAGGCTGGGCACTGGGTCTGACTCTCCTCTCTGGGTCGGTCCCCTGCCCCTACGTCGATCCTTCAATGCCGATTAGCCACCTCTGCCTCTTGCGCGCTGCTCGCCCTTTCTTTTGGCGTTGTCAATAAGGAGGCTGAGAAGCAGCTTGCTATTTGCAACGCGACACCCATATATTCATAAGACAGAAGCACCTGGTGTTCATGCGCACGAAGCTGTCTGCGAAGCCTCGTAGGGAAAAAGCAAGGAGTAGTATATCCAGTCATCGGCCAGTAATGTTAACCTTGAAGACACATTTGGGTAGTGCCTGCAAGAAGACCTGAAGACATTTTCCTGGGCGACATGGGCCATCAACCATCTCGGACGACCAACAACCCCACTCCGCTAGCATGTTTCTTTGAGGTTTAGCTTGCCTAATACTGTCCATGTCGTACCCATACTACCTACTACCGACTTTCATCAATCTCTCCATACCTACTGCTTCTGCTGCCCACCCCCTCAAGCGAGCCTGCCACTGCCAGGGAAAAGCATTGGTTTTTAAATTATGCGCGGAGCAGCAGGGTCGCCGTAACAACTCATTGCCCTTGTCACCTTGTCAAGCGTTGGCCAGCCTCGGATGGTTGGAAACCTCTACTATTGCTTCCGTCGTCTGTTCTTTTTTTCCTGTCCACACCACTGCTCCGTCGACACTGCCGAGACACCGACATCTCTGATAATCATAGGACGAAAACGACATCTGCAAGTGAGGTTGGAAAACCGGAGGAAGGATACAGTGCCGAAAAACAAAACGGACGAACAACAAAAACGAGGAAAACCAAAACTCGCTAAAGACCCACTTGTCCCAGGAACAGCTACTGCAACACAGCAAGCCGTCTCGACACCGACAGGCCAAGCGAGTCTTCCATTCCGTCCAGATCTCGCTCCCATATCTCCCCTCGAAAGCCCGTCACCTGCGACAAATCCCAAGCTACAGCTTGAAGGATATAAGCTGTCGAAGACATCGCACAGACCTGCACGCCTCTCTGTGCGAAGTACTTAATACCATATCACCATAATACCGAATCGGCCACGCGCAAATCTCGCAATCTCGCAATCAAATGGGTTCGACGGATTTTGGCAAGTTTGAGGTAGGTTCAGGCCCAGTTCAATCTTGCCGCACGCACGCCCGCGCGCGACAATCGCGACAACGCGACAATCGCATTCGGCCCTCTGGTAATAGTTCTTGCTGACCAGCTTTCACCGTCAACAGGCATTCTGCCGTGATGCAACCTTGCCCGTTTGTAATGTAAGTGGCCAACACCTTCGCTGCCAGAGCCTTTCTGAGATATAATACTATAATACTGACATGGTGATACAGCTACTCTCACAAGGACCTGCCTATTCAAACAACCAGACGGGACCATGGGCGGCTGCAAGCTAGAGGGTATCCCTTTGAGCGGCGGCCGTCAATTGGGCAACCTGGGTAAGTCTGAGCGACGAAATATTGGATTTCACTGGTGCTAATGAATTTCGAAGGTTCTATATTACTTTGCGGAATCGCAATTGCAGTCGCGGCATTGCTCCTGCTGCTATCTGAAAGGAAGAAGGCAGCTGTTGGCCGGAGGTAAGCCGAACCACCTTTTCGCTCGCGCTATTTGGCGAGTCGCTAACATCTTGGAAAAGGGAAATGCAACTATTTCTAGTTGGATACATCATTCTTGAAATATGTGAAATCTTCACTGTGGGAGAGTTCCCTCTGAGCCCAGTCCGGATTGTAAGCTCTGAACCGTTGAATCTCTCTACGTGACCTGAACACATCGTCTAACTCTTATTCAGGCATTTTCCGGCGTTCACATCGGCATGGTGATCGCAACGACGTGGATTTTGATGCTCAACGGTGTAGTCGGATACCAGGTTATCGACGACGGGACACCGATCTCTCTTGGCTTGATGTTGCTATCCGGCGTTGTTCTTCTTGTCGGCACTGGCTACATCGCCTGGACACAGGTTACAACTGGACCGGTACATTCAAGAGCAGCTGGGACCCCGGCAACCGACACATTGCGCTCTATGTCCTGTACCAGCTCGCGCCGTTGGTTTTCCTTGTCGCCTTCTTCGTTCTCGAGGCGATTCTGGTCTTGCGCGTACTCGGCGAAGTCCGACCCATGGCCTACTTGACAGGAGCTGCTCTTCTCTTCGCCATTGGCCAGGTCTTCAACTACACAATCAGCCCTTATATTTGCAACGGCACTGCGGGCAAGATCGATGGTGCTCTCTTTGAGACACTGTTCACCTTGCTTTCCGTCATCATGGTCTGGATTTTCTGGTCCATAACCGAAGACGATTGGCCGATTGCGACGGGACCGGCGACCGGTTATCCCTAATTTAATTCACGTCTCTCATTTGACCACGGAGTTGGAGTTTTTGGTTCACGGGTATACCACTTCGTTATCATTTTTATTTTTTTTTGGATTCACAGGCGGACTTTTGGTCTAGCAACCGCGAAACCTCCCGTTCCAACAACAAGCAATTCTACCAAGGCCCCCTTGGGTCTTTCATTTAATAACGCGGAACACGGCCACCTTTTTTTGCAGAAGCATGTAGCTTTGACAAAGGCACATGTAGGGACACGAGTCAAGCGTTCAGCGATACGATATACGTGGCGATTGAAGTTCGACTAGAGGAGGAAGGAGGGGGAGCAGCATATCTTGGGCTAGACATACAGCATGATTCAGTGGCAGATGTTCTAGCCGTGTTGAAACCGGGCGAGTTTAGTAGATGTTGAGTATACCCCATTTACGCGGCTAATGTATATGATGTCGTATGAACTCAAGACTTGGTTAAATCCGTTTTCGTCCAGGTACACCCGCGATCCTGTGATATTCGCCTGGACAGGAATGTAGAACTTCGTTCCACTGTATAAACGTGATGCCACGTTCGGGGAATTCCAGGAATTCGACGATGGTGTTGGAATGCTGATCTACATGCAATTAATGCAAGGAGCGCTGTCCGGTAAGAAAAAGACCCTCCACCCTACGTACTTGTTAATCCCCGACGATCCTTAACTTTTCCCCGGTTGAAACACGAGCTGAGCGTTTGACCGTCTGGAGTCGGCGGTGCCTCCGGGTATAGTGTATTTACGTAACAGCACAGAGCAAGTATGAGTGCTGCGTATGTAGTCGGTCGTATCACAGTTCTGAGGCTCTAATGTAGCCTAGCAAAATAAGCAACGTAGGCTAGCTGCACGTGTGTACCTAAAGTAGGACCCATTTCGTGCATCTCGTAGCGAACTCATCAATGCATGCAAGGCTACTCCGTACCTGTGGATGTAAGGGTGAGATGGATCCCTAGAAATCACCAGAAGCAAGTGCACACTTGAGATGTGATACCTATTAATTCCCGGCGGCAGTGGAGAGAGCTGAGCTGAGCTTGAGCTTTGAGCAGAGCCGCTGCCACTTGCCCCACACCCCCCGCTAAGTGAGCAGCCAAGGGAGGAGCCGCCAAAGACAAAGACAAGCGACCAAGGCTTATTTACTAAGAAGGCCTGGTAAAGATAATAATACAGTGCGTCACAATTGACGACAGCCTCGCTCGCCCCGACGCTCCTTCCTTTTTTTTTCTCCCTTGAAAGCTGCGGTTCCCATGCGCTGCGCTAAAGACCAGATATCCATCTCTTCGCGGCAGATTATGTGAAACTTTGGCGGGTGGGCATACGGATCTTAGGTCTTCAAGAGCCAAAGACGATATCTACATACCTACTTACCTACTTATTCATCAACAACTTTTTTTGTTTTTCCATGCAGTAGCGCCTGCTTGCAAAGGGCACCTGGAAAGCAGCCCTGGCGTCCCTTTCGGCGACTTATTCCCATCTTGGGTGACTGCTTGCGCCCTTGTGCTTCCCCCGTAGTCCGTCGTTCCACAACCTTCACCCGCAAGCACCGCCGCCATGGCCGACTCCGACGGCGAATACAACGGCAACGATGGCTCCGACGACGACTTGGGCAACCCCCACGACACGCGCGGCGGACGATCACGGACCGATGGCAACAAGAAGGGCGGCCGCAAGAAGGAAACGCAGGCGTCCTGGGAAAGCCTCCAGCGGTCCTGGGATACCGTGACCGAGGGCGCGGATGGCACTCTGCAGGGGGCCATCGAGGGCCTGGCCGAGGCGCAGAAGCGCGCGCGCCTCATGAAAGACACGACGCCCCTACAGAGAGGTATAATACGACACCTGGTGCTCGTGCTGGACATGTCGTTCGCCATGCTCGAGAAGGATCTGCTGCCCAGCCGCCACGAGCTGACCATGGCCTACACGAAGGAATTCGTGCGGGAATACTTTGAGCAGAACCCCATATCACAGCTGAGCATCGTGGGCATGAGGGACGGCGTCGCCGTGCGCGTTAGCGACATGAGCGGAAGCCCAAGCCATCACCTGGAGAAGCTGGAGGAATGGGTGAAGCAGGAGCCTCAGGGCAGCCCCAGTCTGCAGAACGCGCTGGAGATGTGCAGGGGTGCTTTATTGTAAGTCTTTTCTTGCGAACCTTGCGTTGACTTCAGTGTGCTGGTATTTGGAATCGGTTTTTCTCACAGATCGTCTACAGTAATACTCCTTCACATGGCACACGAGAAGTCCTCGTCGTCTATGGGGCACTCATGTCCAGTGACCCTGGCGACATCCATGACACCATCAGCTCGCTGATAAAGGATCGCGTACGAGTATCAGTGGTGGGCATCGCTGCGCAGGTCGCCATCTGCGCCGAGTTATGCAGCAAAACCAATGGGGACGATTCCGGCTATCGGATAGCACTACACGAGCAGCATTTTCGCGACTTGCTCCTCGAGCTCACGACACCACCGGCCATACGTACAGAGGAGCAAAGCAACGCCAGCTTGCTCATGATGGGCTTCCCCTCCCGCACCCTGGCCGAAGGGGACACAATCAACTATTGCGCCTGCCACAACCGCACCACAAGGGAGGGCTACGACTGCACGCGCTGCGGCTCTAGGGTCTGCCGTTTGCCGGCCGAGTGTCCCGGCTGCGGCCTGACCCTTATCCTCTCCACGCATCTGGCTCGCTCGTACCACCATTTGTTCCCTTTGCGGAACTGGGTCGAGGTTCCGTGGTCCAAGGCCACCCGCTCGAAGGCGTGCTATGCCTGCCTAGCCCCGTTCCCGGACAAACCAAAGCCGCCCAAGCCCAAGCCAAGGGAAAGGAAAAAGCCGAGGCCGGCACAGCGTCACCCGCAGCAGCAGGTGGTGCCCCGTCCAAAGATGCCCCGGCTAAAAGCGCCCCGGGGAAAACGCCCAAACCGCCTAGGGGGCTAAGCGAGTCAAGCCGGTACGCCTGCGAAGTCTGCAACAACCATTTCTGCATAGACTGCGATTTATTCGCCCACGAGATCCTGCACAACTGCCCCGGGTGCCAGAGCGACACGAGGGCGCGAGACGATCCCAATCCGGATCTGGAGATGAACGGCGTGGATGGCGTTCCGGCGGCGGCGGCTCACGTTAATGGCGACGCCAACGGGAGCGCCATGGAGATAGACTCGTGAACGAGTCCTTGAGGGAAGAAAAACTCGCTAGCTTACAGAGACGGCCCATGATGTGAGGCTGTCCAGAGAGCAAAGTTAAGGATAGAAAGGATTATCGGCGTTTTTATCAGACAGACGACGCTGGTGCTCTCCACAGGGGATAATAGCCTCTATTGGGATGGATACAGTCGGGACGATGAGTTTTCATCTCCGCGTTGTATATATACTGAACTAAGCAGGGCCTCACGACCCTGATCTAGCCTGAACTCTTGAGCACAGCGCTTCAGAGAATCTTACTTCACTGCAGATTCAAATTTATGATGCCAATATTGATAATGATGGTGAACAGCCTATCGCTGAATATGAATATGAATGTGCCCGCTTGCTTAAATAACGACCAATAACTCCCTATCCGCGTGGGTACGTGATCCGTCCCTCCCGGTTCATCCGATTGCCTTCTAAGATATATACATACACATTGCAATTTCCACAGGTATCAGTCTTTATACTGTGCCTTTCCGTGCCAGCTTGGCCATGGACTTGGCACCGGCACCTTTCAGTTTGCCCGTCCCCCTTTCTCGATTCCGTCAGATTATGCGGCAAAAGCCACCATAGCGATGTTTGCCGCTCCCGACTACAGGTTGCCCCTGTCGGCCTGCTCCCTCTCGATCGCCTCGAAGAGGCTCTTGAAGTTGCCGGCGCCAAAGCCTTCAAAGTGCTCGCGCTGGATGATCTCGACGAAGACGGTGGGGCGGTCGACGAGGGGCTTGGTGAAGAGCTGGAGCAGGTAGCCGCCCTCGTCGTAGTCAATCAGAATATTGAGGCGCTCGAGGGTGTCGAAGTCCTGGCGGAGCTCCCAGGAGCGCTTCTCGGTGGCGAGGCGGTGGCGCATCGTCTCGTAGTAGACGGGCGGGACGCTGATGAACTCGACGCCGCGGGCGCGCATGGCGGCCACGGTGGTGATGATGTCGCT
The DNA here is from genome assembly GCA_006503535.1 of Arthrinium phaeospermum. Taxonomy (NCBI): domain Eukaryota; kingdom Fungi; phylum Ascomycota; class Sordariomycetes; order Amphisphaeriales; family Apiosporaceae; genus Arthrinium; species Arthrinium phaeospermum. The sequence continues at coordinate 2,849,987 of QYRS01000003.1, forward strand.
GGTCAGCAGGGCAATGTGCTGCACCCCGCCGGAGTTGTAGACGACGTACTCCTCGATCTGGGACTTCTTCTTGCCCGGGGCCGGCTCGTTGATGGGCATCTTGACCAGGTTGTTGGCCGAGGCCATGACGATGGAGCTCAGGGCCGAGAACTCGGTGCAGATCTGCGAGTCGTCGACGCTCCAGAAGCGGTGGAAGGAGAGACACTGCTCGTAAAAGGCGCAGGCGGCCACCATCTCGTTCCAGCCCTGGTTGCCGACGCAGTGGTCGATGCGGGCCAGGTCAACGGAGGGCAGGCTGACGCTCGAGGGGGGGCGGGGACTGGGCGCGGAAGCCGGGTAGGAAGACGCCCGAATAGGAGCCCCGCGAGATGAGAGTGTGAGTGGTGTCGCCGTACGTGCGGATCACGGCCGTCTCGACGGCGCCGTGCTGCTTGTCGTGGACCCGGGTGGGCTCCTGGACCGAGACGGCGCCGCCCGACATGGCCTTGAAGTAGACGCCCTCGACGTTGTCCACCTCGAAGGCCACGTCCTTCACGGCGTCGCCATGCCTCTCCAGGTGGGCGTGCATCTCCTTGAGGAGGGCACTCTCGGCCTCAGTTATGGGCTCCTCTTCCGGGAGGTGTGCATGTGACCGGATAGGGGATGTGAAGACGAAGCGGATGTCGCCGTTGGCTACCACGTACGAGGTAAAGTACCTGCTACCTGTCTCCAGGCCCTTGTATGCTATGGTTTTGAACCCGAAGAGGGTGTTGTAGTAGGACGCTGCTTGCTTCGCATTGCCCACCCACCAGGTGACATGATCGTAGGCTTGGAAGTTGGCAACTCCAGCTTGCACTGCGAATTCGTCGGTGTGGGTGAAGTTATCCGTCTGAGAGGACGACACAGCGGCAGTGTGCCCGTTGAGCAACTCGGATACTGCGGAGGGTGCCATATTGGGCCGCCTGTAGTTGTGAAAGGTAACGAAGTTGACTTGACGTATTATTGAAAGTGAGTGCCAAAGGGTCAATAGAGGCTTTTAAGCAGTACCAGAAGCATTGATTGCCAGGTTCGACGTCTAGTGTCACCTTGATATCACGTCGGAGAGAGCTGTTGTTTTGATAGATTCGTCAATGAGCATGAGTAAAGTCCATTGTGAAATATTGAAGGATATGGACATGGCATGTAAGCCAAGGCGGCCGACCAGCAACGGCCAAGAGCGGACCAGCGGCTGCCGTCCGAGTGTAGACATGCCGATTCGAAATTCCGCACTGGAGGTCCTTTGCTTAGGTCAGATGGCCCGAGACAATGCGCGGCGTTCCTTTGAACGAAAAAGCGTGGATGCGGATATCCCATTGTCCTTGCATCCTTGGATGGCGGAATACCAGCCGCGCTGCAAATAGACTCGGGCCAGGCGTAAACCCGCTCGGCTACCCACGGCCATCCACGGGGCCTGCTGCAAATGACCACTCAGACAGCGTCATCCTCCCATATCAATGCACCTCGACTCAATGCGCCATGCACCTGCCCGAAAATGAGGAAATCCTTATCAGTTGGAAGGACTAGGCCTCGTAATCACTCGTAGAGGCAACTATCGCACCCTGGCAAAAGGTATGTGGCGCCGAGCTTTGTTGCTTAGGAAACCCTCCATCTTCCCCTGTCTGCGACTCATGGGAAGACTTGAACCCTCTCACTTGCATTCATCTTCCGTACAGCCCAGCCTCACCACGTATTGAGATTGAACTCTAGACATCAGAGCACCGCTTGTCAGTATTTGAAGATATCTCCGAGACCGATATTCCTGTTTAGTATATCGAACGATCCGGTATACCAGTCCGAAAAGACCACAGATCAACATGGAGTCCACTTCACTCAGCCGCCGAGATGAGAATGTGCTGGAGAAAATGAAGGATCCCGAGTCGAACCCCGTTACGGCTGTCTTGATAGACTCGGCATTGCCCAGGGACCCGAACATTCACCAGCCCTCTATCTACGAACGGGTTTCTCAGCGAGAGCGCGACATAGTAGTGACAATGCAGCAGCTGGAAATGCAGCTGGCAGGGCTCAAGACTACCACTCCAGCTCTCGACCCTACCGAGCAATACAAGACCTGTGTTGCTCATCTTGGCCAACTGATCGCCGAGTACCCCCAATACGCAAGTGCCCGCAACAACAGAGCACAGGCTTTGAGGCGACTTTATGGCGACATGATGTTGTTGCGCGTAGACGACCCCAAAGCCCTTGCTCAGGGCGCGCAGTTTTCGGAAAAGAAGGAGGCGGCAGCAATGGCACTCTCGGATCTTGACGAGGCAGTCAAGCTGTTGACACCGAAGAGCCTATTTTCGTCCATCTCCCCACAGGCCAGCAAGACGCTGGCGCTTGCTCACACCCAGAGAGCAGCGCTGTATCATATTACTGCAAAACGGTTACAGGACGAAACGGACGGGAGTGATTTAAATATACACGAAGGCCGCAAAGAAATCGGCTGGAGTAAGATGAACTTTGAAGAAGCAGCATCAAGAGATTTTGCTCTGGGCGGACGATATGGGAACGAAATCGCGAAGGGCCTAGCTGTCGCCACAAACCCTACAGCCAAGTTGTGTGGCCAAATGGTTCGCGAGGCTATGAAGAAGGAGTATGGTCCCGCGTTCGAGGTTTGAATTCGGTGTGTGTATTACGAAGATTTCTTTGAGAGCCCGAGACGTCTGATCAAGCGCATGTCAGTACAAAGCATATTGTAGAAAGTCGTCGGTCATGCTAGGAGGCCGAAATAGAGATTATTCACCTCTGTAGAGAATCAATGGTCTCCCGCGTAGTCCGACCCTGTTCCTTCTCCTCGCGGTTGATCCGAGTAGCAGCTGCGCCGAGACCAATGAAGAGAGCGAAGATAGGATCGGCAACCTTGGAGATGATGTAGGTGGGAGGCGCCATGATGTACTGTTTGCGCAATATGAGGCGCACGATAGCTTCAGAGATGGTTACTTGCTTTAGAAGCCAAAGGTGCTGGGTTTAATCAAGTTGCGATCAAGCTGAAAAGGTACCATTGATGTCCAATGGGGCGGGTGGTGTAATTGTGTGGTGGTGGGCTTCATCAATCAAGCTGCTGCTGCTGCTTGCTACTCGGCCGTTCTACCTCGGACCAAAACGGTCCCAAGCTCCGTGTCCCTCCGTCGGCCAATCGGTAAGATACTTGCAACCTTGTACCCTTTCCAGAGGGAGAAGCAGTGCTATCTAATCAGACGCTTGGGCCATGCCAACGACCCATAATTCTTCTTTTCTCATTGGCCATGGATTTTTGCCCTACACACAAATCCACGATTTTTCATTGGGAACTTTTCCAGCTACGGTAGGTCAACGCACGCCAAAGGAACATCACCAATCCTCACACACAACGTCCCTCTTTCCGACTTCATACTTGCCCTCGACAACCCGACGACAAAATGAAGTTCCTTAAGGTCGGCAGAGTTGCCATCATCACCCGCGGCCGCTACGCCGGTAAGAAGGTACGTTTCGACAGCCAGAAGAATTCCCGCCCCAAAGAATTATGCGTGTGTCTGTGTGGAGGGGGAGACGATGGCCGGCTCGGGACGAAATTATTCGACAGACGCAAATTGAGCGGTTCGACCTCGGAAGTCATGATGGCCTGCTTTGGGGCATGGGGAGTTCAAACACGGCCAGGTCAATTGCTAACTTGCCTTCGTTAAGGTCGTCATCATCCAGCCCGTCGACAGCGGCAACAAGACGCACCCTTACGGCCACGCTCTGGTTGCTGGCATCGAGCGTTACCCTGCCAAGATCACCCGCCGCATGTCCAAGACCCGCCAGGAGAAGCGCTCGAAGATCAAGCCTTTCGTCAAGGCCATCAACTACAACCACTTGATGCCCACCCGTTACACTCTCGAGCTTGAGGGTCTCAAGGGTGCCGTCACCGCCGAGACCTTCAAGGAGGTCAGCCAGCGTGAGGATGCCAAGAAGAACGTGAAGAAGGTGCTGGAGGAGCGCTACACCAGCGGCAAGAACCGATGGTTCTTCACCCCTCTGAGTATGTCACCATTGCGCACCAACGTTGTCCTCGTTTTGTTCTCGATCGACCCGGCTAACCATTTGCAGGATTCTAAATAAAACGCATTTTTCCTCGTTCACGTTCTCATGTCGTTCGGTTCTCGGGGTTCAAGGGAAATGGGAAAGATGTATATCGCATCCTTTACGGTCTAGAGCGCAATAGGAATTGCTCTTGATGAATTGACAGCATTGACAAAGACAACCAAAAAGACGACCGTGTCCGTGTGCGCTGTGTTTCCACGAGTAATGATGCTTGACCCAGATACGACGGAACAGAACTGGCGCTTCAAAGGAGTTAAGGTCATGGAGAGGTCAATATTAGTGTATTTTGTTCAGCCCAGAACGATGTTGGACTTGGATCAACACTCACAACTGCTACATATTCGACAGGCGGCCGAGCATGACTGGGATGAACTCGTGGAAATATCGCATCCCTCGCTTTCTGTACCTAATTATGGCTAATTATGGTAGAAAGCAACCCCGTGCAACCATTATCATTGATGGGTCACAAGTGACGTTGCCTTCTGAGCAGCTTGACATGTTTTTGATCCTGGCCCATCAATGACCAAGATCTGCCCACGTGTTAGTGATCTGCCATGTGAAACGCTGCTCGCCGTCGGTATTGAATGGCTGTTTGTCTTTCAAGGATATTACTGTCTCAAGCAACTGACGCCAGGTGCTAGCCTTGATCCATAGCTTGGTATTACCATTGGGTGAGGATTGTTGTATATTATACCATGGCGGATTTTGGCCGAACATGCTCATTATCTCTATACTGCACTCGCGATAAATGAAAGCATGATAAAGCTGAAAGATGGTATACATAGCATAACGAGGTGGCGGCACGCGTATCTTGTGTCTCACGGCACAGCCTGTCCAGACAACGGCGTCATAAAGTAAGTCCCATCCAGGGTTCGTCCTCGGCCATGTATCCCTATATAGCTGCTGCTTAGGCATGCATGAGGATTATCACCAACCTTGAGAGCCCGACAGCAAATCAACGTCCTTAGCAAAATCAACGTGGGGGTTTTAAAATCTTATACAGGTAGGCACCCAAAGCTGTTTCAGAGTAATTCCCAAGTAGCCGCGTGTGCCACAAAAGCATCGCCGGGCTTACACTTGGGTTCAACACGATCATCTCGAACGGACGTCCGGTCCCGTGGTGGTGGTGGTGCCGCCGCCGCGCGGTCCGTCGCGAGAGACCAGGAAACAGGCTGCTGGGACTGATCCAGAAAATCATCTGTAGCCTTCTGCTTTTTCCCATATCCTGCTCTTCGCCAAAGTCTTTAGTGTTCACGAGCATGCTCAAACTTGCGCACCGTCCATGTCTTGGATGTCCATATCCACGTGCTTAGCCGCCAAGAGGATGTCGATGATCTCCAACTCACTCACACGTACACACGCACACACAAAATTGAAGTATGGCGATGCATTTTGACTTTCAATAGAGCCAGGTGGGCGGCCCGGCGGGCTCACGAAAGCGGCGGGACGAGCACGAATCCGAGGAGCTGTTTGCCCATGAATACAACGGAGGAATAAGACCACGGTGAGGAGTTCAGACGACGTGTGTACAAGTTGATATATACCCTCGTTTACTTTTCTATTCTCATAGGCCGCTCTAAAGTCACTGTCTCTTCTGGGCGGGCATCAAGAAGGGTGGTGTGGCGTGGTTGTTATCATGTCTCCCTGGACCCTTCTCTTTCCCACCACAACCTTAGAAAAACTGCATATCAACGGCGGTAGATAGCGTTGTTCCCATGAAATTATGCGGTACTGTAGGAATTGGCATTGTTTAGTGGTATTGTCATCATGTTTATGCAGAGACATACATGAAAGCCGTGCTTCCACCACCAGGAAGACCCGCGAACCGCACCCTGGAAACAGGGTCACACTGGCCATCGGAAGATACTTCAGTGCTTATCAAGTTTTTTTTTTTTCAGAACAATCCCACTGTATTTATGCGATCTATATTTAACACAACCGGGTAGGAAACCGTAGAGCAGGGTTCGCTTACTCAGTGTCATCTATATCGGTCCATGATATTGCGGTTTAGTCATCGTCTAGACCTTCACGACGACGTAATAACCTGAACGAAGTTATCATCAGTCCTAATCAGTTTAGTCAGGCGTGTAGATAGACACTGACCCCACAACACCTGGAGTATTCAACGCCTTCGAGTGTAGTCAAAAGTCAAGATATGTTTTACATTCAAGATTTGTTGTCTATTTCGCCCAGCGCCGTTTCTAAGTTACATCCGGACATGCTTTTGAGCGTAAACATCTCCGTCCCACCGAGCTCTTTGCTCTCGACGCCTTTCCCTTGTTCTATAGCTGTACAATCAGACACTGCCAGGCCCTTCCCTCCCTCGCAGAAGGCCTGGGTGAATGAGAAAGGATCCAATTATGACTTTCCTTGTATAAAGGGCGCAAATGGGGATGAAAAAAATGGGTGCAAATTATGTACTGGAGATTGCAGAAATCCCCGTCCTGCTATGATCACATTGTTCATAGCCCATCTGGGGGGTGCCCAGTGATCGAACTTCCACGTCATCATCATCTCGTGGTGGTGTTACCATTATGAACTCCGGACCTCGCCTCGTAATATCAAACATCATATCAGGAACAGGCGTTTTGCCCGTTCACTGCGTCTCATTCCCTCATGAGTTCCAGCCGTACTTGGCAGCAGCCTCGGACATGTACTTGGAAGGGTCATATTCAGGGGCGTAGGTAGGAGCCAAGCCACCAAACAGGACAAAAATCACGAACAGGCCAACCGAGATGGCGATGACCTTGCGCAGAGCAGGACGGGTCTGGCCAAGTTCAGCCCACTGGCGGCCGCCCTCAGCAGCGTAGCCCTTGATGGCTTCGTAACCAAGCTTGTAGTAGACCATGCCACCAAGAGCAATGGTGTAGCCGAATGCCTGGAGACCCGAGATGGGAGTGCCCCAGATCAGCATGGAGGCGGCAACGAGCAGGACATCCTTGAGGACACCGCAAAGGGTCATGACAAGGGAGGAAGTCTTGCCGATCTACAATTACGTCTGTTAGCGTCTTGTCTAGAGAGAAAAAGATAGTTGTGAGACTTACCAGAAGAACGACGGAAACGTTCAGCATGAAGGCGCAAAGACCGTTCAGGAAGAACGTGAACAGACCAACGTGGTAAACCTGGTCCATCGAGACCTTGGGCACCTCCCAGAAAAGGGCAACAAGACCGTTCATGACAGCGCAGACGGGAGCGAAGTAGTACACGGAGACCAGGGGATCCATCTTGTACTCGGCAGAGCTGAGGAGAGCCTGGACCAAGTTGAGACGGACGGCCTCGAAGACGACACCACCGATCTGGAAGAAGAAGCCGACCCAAACGAACTTGATCTCTCCGAAAGAGGCAATCATAACACCGACAACAATGGCCGAAACGTTCATCAGCACCTTCATGTTGGGTTGGGCAATTCCCATAACCCAACTGGAAAGGAGGACAGCAACAGGCGTAGTAGCCTTGAGCATCTGGATGAAGGCAACACTGAGGTACAGGTAGGTCAGGTTGCCGCAAATCAAACTCAAGCTGAAGAAAACACCGATGGGCACAATGGCGCGCAGGTAGACGCGGCCAGTCATCTTGACGGTCTTGCGGCCATCAAGGAGGTGCGTGTAGCGGGCGAGAATCTGTGTCATGATCGTGGCGAACGTCAAGTGGTACGTCGTGAGGATGACGGGATAACCTGTCTAGTCTCAGTATCGTGTTTCACCGCAGCAGGCGTGCGAATCGGTGCTGGCGGTGCGACTTACGGAAGTTGAGGGTGTCGAGAATCCACTTGTTGAACAGGATGACGGAGGACGAGCAAGCGATCCAGACTCTGCGGTTGCCTCTTGGTTAGCGATTTGCATTCCTTCCGCGGCAGGGAACGGGAAAGTGCGCCGCAACGGGACCATCGACGTACGTGACATAAAGTGCCGGGTGGATGTTCAGGCTCAGGCCAAGAGCATCCGACTTGTCGGTAGCAGGGGCGGGCAGAATGGGGCCCTTGGGCTCAGGCCGCGGGATCTCTCCCGAGACTCTGGACTTCTCTTCGCCGCTCATTTTGTCGTTGGTATCGTCGAAAGATTAAAAGGTTGGTAAAAAGGGGGGAAGCAACAGTAGAGTACAGTATCAAGAATGAAAGGATGTAACGAGTGCAGATGGCCTAGATAGGACCGGGATATCTTGTGGTGGCAGTGGAGAATATGACTATTCCAAGACCGCGTAGAGCGTTGACCTCGTCTGGACCGACTTCAAAAGTAGATTGAAGAGTACAGGAAAGGTTCGCAAGAGGAAGGAAAACAGGATGGCTGTTTTGTTTAGGGGAGGTGGGAGAGATAAATCAATTGAGGGCAAACTTGGAAGTTGGAAAAAAGGGCTGCATTATTTGAGTTATGGCAGGGGCTCCACTCAACCACGCAGGTTTGATCTGGGATTATTTAACTTGGGACAGACAGGACAGGTGGTAGGGAGGGGCAGAGGGAGATAGGGGGGGCAGCATACAGCACTGCTCTCTCCCGTACTACTACTACCCGGGGAGGTGGCCTGTACCTCGCAGTCGCCCTGCCACTTTAGGCCTGGAGTACATGCTGAATCGCCGCCGACGCGCTCTGCGGCACAGCATATCTGAACTACCTACCTCACTACCCCCAGTAGGGAGGAGAGAGGTTGGTACATGGACGCATGCATTTACGCACGTCGATTGGTAGTGGGGGCAAGTATCTGCGCCCGGTACTTCATTAGGGGTGGACGCGCCAGCCTGCCCCAAGCTCTGCCAAAGATCGTCACAGATGTGCAGAGCTATTGCAATATCTGATCGGGCCTAATCCTGCTCTCTCTGCTGCTGTTGGTGGCCCTGGATAAATTCTAATCTGACTTGTTTAATGCCCTGGCGGTTCAGCTGGTCCGTCACAATAATCATACATAAACTTCCATGCCTAGCAGTAAACATTTTTTGATTGACGAGGGCTAGTAAAAGATGACTTTTGCTGCCGTTGCTCGAATAGTCGCGGGCCCCAAGACGTTTTCTACCTAGACCTTGGCACCATTCCAAGAGACCGGCTTCTAGACTTCGGGCTTCCCCTTGGCGGGAATCCTCCAGGGCATCCCGCACCAAACTAGAACCAACACACCACAACTCAAAATCTGTCGCGATGGCTGCCGCTGGAGACCCTGAAACAGCGACATGCCATCACTATTTATCGTGTCTGCAGTCGAGAGCGTACGGAACCCATGTTGCATTAGCCTTTTCCGCGCCGGTCATTACATCCTATTTGTGCCTTGTGCTTTGCAGCCCCGGTAAGGACAAGATTGCACTATCTGCTGGCAGCAGTGGTGGGTGGAGGCTTCCTCCCGCGGACGGAAACACCCCCTGCCAATATCTCGATGTATATAGTGTACGTGTATACATGGTTGTAGATATGATTCTGACATTGCCCCAAATCCCGCTTCTGCCGCTTGATACCAGCAGAGATGCACATGCAGTCAGCCAACGCTCTTACCTGCTTTGCTTGGCCGGACTTGAAATCGACATCCCAAAAGGTAAATTGTCATCGACATATGTCGACGATAGTAGTCGTCTTTGGGGGCCACTCTCCGACGTGCAGGCATAGGAGGGTGACGAATCAGCGACCCGCTTCCCCATCGTCCAGCTGGCCGTTCTGGTCAGTTCCGAGCGCCAGAGCCTCTTCCTGTTCAATGCCTTTGGGTGATGACATCGTCATCGCACCCATAGTTAAAGCCAGCCAGCCAGCCAGCGTTGCAATGAATCACCATCGCGGGGCTGTTCGTCGTCCCCAATCTTGAACCGCGCACCGGGACAGCAATTTGCGCTACCGCTACCGTGTGCAGGCAGCACCCGCGGCATTGGGAGCAAGCTATGAAGCAAACACTGAGTGGGCTGGACTCAAGGAATCGCAAAAGCCAGCTGCGTACGTGCGGCTCGGGGCTAATGTCGTGCGCCCATGCGAAAAGGTTCTCACGGCTTCAATTATCCCGTTTGACAGCTGTAGTTTCCGTGTAAGGACAGTATGGCTAGGCTACTCCGGGCACCGGACTCGAGTAAATTAGGGCCTTTGGCCTTTACGCGCATCAATCTATTTGCTTGCAAGTCGTTACCCGGGCGCTCGTCTGGGAACACGAGAACAACCACAGTAGTTGGCGGTACAGAGTATAGAGTGTTCGTCTAGTCGACTCAGACATCGGCATCTCGAAGAGCGTCGCCTGCCTCGTATTGGTTACCTAAGTTTAGGCCAGATGTGTATGTATGCACGCAGCGGTTTGGTGGAACACAGCACTCGATCATGCATTGCGACTCCTTGTGGACCCCAGCAGCCGAGAAATTTCTCCCTTGGGCAGAGGAATGGGCCGCGTAAGAGGTGGAAGAAGCTTTGTCGCATCCGCCGGTAGCCCATTTTGTGAGACAGCTTTCGTCATGGGCGTAGAAGTCGACGAGAACCGTATACTGCAGACAATGACTTATTATTAGCACGAAACTGAATCGTGCTAAGCCATCGTGAGCTACTCTTCCCGGGAAGGGCTTGCTTAGCAGCCCAAGCCTTGAACGCAGTTTGACCTGATCGACAGAAGATCCGGTCTTTTCCTTCTTGCAGTCCCAAGCACCAGGGAGCGGACGGGCAACTGAGCAAACAGTGCTGCGAGAACCTCAACATGAGACGGCGGTTTCGCAGCCCTTCCCAGCAGCTGATTGCGTAGATCTGCCCCACTCCCTTGCGACGAAATTGATTCGAGCTGCAACGATCCCCTATCCAAGCAGCCAACGGGGGCTTGCCGAAGGCTAACCGGAGGCTGCCTACATGGAAGGACATGCCTTACATACACGAGAGCCTCAATTGTTTGTGGCGACCGGAGACTACTACTAGAGCTTGATTCCTTGATGGGCGCCGCAAACGCATGCACAGACGACTGGCTGAGGTTGCTGCTTGCTCTTATCGAAATTAGATGATCTGTCAAGACCCATAAACCGTGGTCAATTCGACGTTCGCCCGCTAGTCAGTGACGAAAAAAAGCAAGGCCCGTGAAATAAAACCGGCGGAGGGATGCCACCCACACCCACCCACACCCACATTCAAATCGTGCATATATAGTAAGTACTCTAGAACATTGGTTGAGCGATAGCAGTGAGCTGATGGAAGCTGGAAGCTGAGTGCTATTGCAAATAGGCTGGTAGACTTTGACGCCGTAATGCACCCTTGAGCAGCTCGGAGGGAAAAAGCTGCTGTTAGCGGATAGTAGCCGGCAAGTAGTAGTATTCGACTAGTGGCAACGGACGCGAAAAAGGGATTGCTGTTTGTTCCTGACTATTCGGCTAGTCCAATGGCAGGTGGCAGGCTTCTTCATGTTGAGGACGCTGGACGATCAGAAATAGCGACGGACCAATCGCGGGGCGGCAGAAGTGCTTTACGGCCAGGCCGCTTATCTGTTGATCTACGGCCGCCGGGATTGTTCAGCAGTGTTTCCCTTTTGGAGTGTTGGCTGTTTTAGGCCCATCATGCTGTCGGCCACGCCAACGGCAAACGGGTAAAAAAAAGCCAATCTGGCTGCATGTGTTGCACAACGCTGACTGCGGACGGAGCGAAACTAAAATGGCACCATATGGTAGTAGCGGACCGGACATGGCAGCTTGTTGTGTGTGTGTATGTGCGCGCAGCATCTTGGATCTAAACCTCTCGTGGAAGCATGAAACAGGAATGCCAAGCTTGGGCATGTGAGAAATGCGTGACAGACGCGGGCAGTGGATATTGCTTCATTTTACACAAAATTGAAATGCAAGGGTCTATGGTAGACGGTCGTGGCTGCTGTGGAAACAATGATGAAATTGAATCATCGAACAGTAGGTGCGTGTGCAGGTGCGTATGTGTGTGATAGGTAGAGCGCAGCACGTCTCGCGGCGGATGGACGTGTCGTGGGTCAATGCTTCTGTGTATGTAGGTATGTATCTAAGCTTGTCGTTGCCAAGCCATCTTGTAAACCTTTCAGAAGTTCTCGCCGCCTGCTTTCTTCTCTGCCTCTCTGCTTCCCTCCCTCCCTGCCTCTCCGCGACGCGCGCATCAACGAAAAGGGGGACACACATGATGGCAATGGCGAATTGGGGAAGTGAGCGACAGTTCCTGTGTAACCCTCCCGAGATCTGCGCTTCGAATCAGCTCCTCTTTTTTACATGATGGGCGGACTTGTCTCCAGTATAGGCCCCCCCAGAATAGCCCCCCCTATTTGAGGTGATGGATGTTCTTGAGGAGGACCTCAGTCCAGACGGGGACTCGCTTAACCTAAGGAGGTACAAGACAGATAGCTTGACTTTTTGGTGCGGTGTGTACAGTACAATTGATATGTAGGAGGAAAAGTGATTTGTTGGCCGGATCGACCTGGATCGACCCCGCGACTTGAGTACTGGCCAGGGAATGGTACTTCCCCTGGCGCAAGCTGAAGTGGGAGGGCATGAGGGGTAGCACAGCTAATGCTCCCCTGGACCAGGTACCTTTTTCCTGCGCTACCTCCCACCTCCCTCAAGTCGCAACGTCCAATAGCCCGGCCAGGAAGTAAACAAACCGGTACAGGATCTATTCAAGTTAAGAATACTAACTGCTTGGGAATCCTTGTATGAGTGGGGTCGTTTGTTTTATTCTAATACCGCTCCTCCTCACCGTCCAAGTTCACAAGTTTCTCTCGACTCTTCCGTCTCAAGAACTCGAGAATCCCCTCGCATAACCAGTCACCACCACAGATTTGAAAGAAGAAAGCAAAATGGCTGACATGTAAGTACGCCCTGGAGTGGTTGCTTCGCCCATTGCTGCTTGCTGCTGTTGCGAATGGCACACTGCCAATGCGTACCAGCTGCATACCGCCCCTCCACTACCAAGCTGCCCGCCTGGACTCCAGTACTAACGACAATTGAACAGCAACGTCGATGTTCTCGTTATTGGCGCGGGCCCTACCGGTCTTGGTGAGTGCAATACGAATGGCGAAAGCAATTGATCGAGCTGACACTCTACAATAGGTGCTGCCAAGCGTCTGCACCAGGTTCAGGGTGCCTCTTGGTTGATCGTTGACTCCAGCGAGAAGGCCGGAGGTCTCGCCTCCACAGATGTCACCCCCGAAGGTTTCGTAAGTCTACTGCCCTTTTCCCACAAACAGCTTGAGAACACCAGATCTAACGATGGTCTGTTCTGCAGCTGTACGATGTTGGCGGCCACGTTATCTTCTCCCACTACAAGTACTTCGACGACTGCATCGACGAGGCCCTGCCCAAGGAGGAGGACTGGTACACCCACCAGCGTATCTCTTACGTCCGCTACAAGGGTCTCTGGGTCCCTTACCCCTTCCAGAACAACATCTCCATGCTGCCCAAGGAGGACCAAGTTGTCTGCATGAACGGCCTGATCGATTCCGCCCTCGAGTGCCGTGTCGCCAACACCAAGCCCAAGAACTTCGACGAGTGGATCATCCGCATGACTGGTGAGGGTATTGCCAACATCTTCATGAGGCCATACAACTACAAGGTCTGGGCCGTTCCCACCACCGACGTAAGTTTTGCCTGACCCGCGAATTTATCGACTATGTTCTCACATTCTATGACAGATGCAAGCTGCTTGGCTCGGTGAGCGTGTTGCTGCCCCCGATGTCAAGACTGTTACCAAGAACGTCATCCTGAACAAGGTTGCTGGTAACTGGGGCCCCAACGCCACTTTCAAGTTCCCTGCCCGTGACGGCACCGGTGGTATCTGGATCGCTGTCGCCGACACTCTCCCCAACGAGAACAAGCGATTCGGCAAGAAGGGTGCCGTTTCTAAGGTGAACGCTGCCAAGAAGGTCGTCACCATGCAGGACGGAACTACCATTGGCTACGAGAAGCTGGTTTCCACCATGGCCGTTGACCACTTGGTCGAGGCCATGGACAACAAGGAGCTGGTCGATCTCAGCAAGGGCTTGTACTACTCGTCGACCCACGTCATCGGTGTCGGTCTGCGTGGTGAGCGCCCTGAGCGCATTGGCGACAAGTGCTGGGTAAGTCATCACAGTCTCTTGCTAGCATGTGAACGCGGAATATTGACATGACAACAGCTCTACTTCCCCGAGGACAACTGCCCCTTCTACCGTGCCACCATCTTCTCCAACTACTCTCCCTACAACCAGCCCCAGAAGGACGCCAAGCTCGCCACTCAGCAGCTGGCTGATGGCAGCAAGCCTCAGAGCACCGAGCCCAAGGAGGGTCCCTACTGGTCCATCATGCTTGAGGTCTCTCAGTCGACCAAGAAGCCCGTGGATGAGGCCAACCTTCTCCGCGACTGTATCCAGGGTCTGATCAACACCGAGATGATCAAGCCTGAGGACGAGATCGTCTCCACCTACCACCGCAAGTTCGACCACGGTTACCCTACCCCTGCCCTGGAGCGCGAGGGAGTTCTCAAGGAGCTTCTTCCCAAGCTCCAGGACATGGACATCTACTCCCGTGGCCGCTTCGGCAGCTGGAGATACGAGGTCGGTAACCAGGACCACTCCTTCATGCTCGGTGTAGAGGCTGCCGATCACATTCTGAACGGCGCCGTTGAGCTTACCCTCAACTACCCTGACTTCGTCAACGGCCGACAGAACGGCGAGCGTCGTCTCAACCAGGGCCCTATCGCCGCGAAGAAGGCCGGTCTGCCCTCGCACCCCAAGTAGAGCCTTTGAGCTTATCAAGTTGAGTTGATGGGAATATTCTATGGTATATTTGCATTTGCGTTGGAAGCATTTGATATGGGCTTCGTTTCTTCCTTAGATACGACGAAGCATGGCAGCCGGAGTTTTCGGGAGAATATACCTGCTACGAGATTTGACGAGATGCTATTTGATAAGGGCCAGGCTAGGGGATCTCACGGGCGTGCTTGGCTAAAACAAAAAAACAGGCAATCCCGGGGAAGGGGAGGGTAGATCTTATCGCCATAGAGCTATAGACTTGAGCGAAATTTGATGATTTTATGGTAACAAATGACTGCGTGTAGAGTGAGCACTTTGGAGGATCGACATGGTCATGAGTAGCAGCATATTGCGCAGCATGGAGCGGATTGCCATGGTTGAAACATGCAAAGCAAACAGACTCGCGCTGATTCCCTCAGCGTGAGTAATAATAACCTATTGCTGTGTAGGCGGTAGTTGTCATTCGCTGGAGTTTTGGGGGTCCTTGACCGACTTTCATTGGGCTAATGCATAGCAATTATGCTGGAACAGGAATAGGTTGGCCTGACCTGATTGATGTCTCGTGGTATGCAAGGAGAGTAGTAGGCAGCAGTAGCACATGTGCTAGGTCGACATGCTAAGGTTGGAGCCTTTCCCCTTTGCCGCAAGTAGTGCTCGAATGCCCCTAGTCTGGAGTGCGATGCAATTCAACATATTATTCTGCAATATATCGACTGTTGTGGATGGTCTTCGGGTTTATGCCCATTACTCCATAGATATCAGTACACAGACAGACGGCCCAGGAGAAAGTCGACGTGTTGACCAGGGCCCCTCGGGAGCCATGTGCCACGATGGGGCGTGCTCTTACATCATACGTCAGTGCTGTAGGGTCTACTGCTACATAAGCTTGTTCCATTTGCCTTTGTCTTTAGGGCCCTCTTCCCACCCTTGCCGTTGATATTTTGTTCTTGGCCAAAAGGACAGGTTGAAATTTTGCCCATGTTGTGAATTTGGCATTGATGGGTGTAGCGGAAGGAATTTACTCCGGCAAGTAGAGGTTGTAGTTGTTGTAGTAGCAGCAGTAGAGGGGGCTTCTGCCTCTCATACTGTTGCAATATGTGATATGTATCCGTAGATGCAGATACCACCGTCAGGACCGAACTGGAATAGACGGCAGCAGGAAACAAGGAAGAAACACTCGAATTTGCGAGGTTAGGTAGGGGATACCCCATCCGACATTATCCACTGGCTATCCACTATGGCAGCCCGAAGAGAAGCGCAGACAAGGGATTATCCGAATTTAATTTGTTGCCCTTCGTCTTGCTTGTATGTCCTCTCCAAAACCTACCACGACTACCAGCCAGCTAGACTAGCAGAGTAGTCAGTCGTATTGGCAAAGTCGGGGACCCTTGACGAGGAGAAAAAGAGGCCGAGCAAGTTCGGGCCTTGCGTCTATCTCGTTTGCCCAAATCCTATCTCAGCCGACTTGGTCGGGGAATCGACCGTTACAGAAAGCAAGCGGCAGCCTCTTTCTTTTGTGCACACCAAAGCCAAAGCACCTAACCTAGCATAGCTCTAGCCCACTTTTTGCCTGGACTGCCCGCACCCCCCCAGCGCGACCAACATTGAGACGCCGCCCGCAGCGCGCACTTTACACTTAACTTACTTGGACTTACTCACCATTTCCATCTCCACAAGGGCGGTCACTGCTCACTTTTGGACCCTTTGGCTTTTTGCGGTTGCCATATTCGTCGAGAACCGAGGAAGGGGACAAAAAAAAGAAGAAGAAAAAGAGGCCCTGCTATGTCCAGTAACCGACGAACCCATGAGCGCCACACCCGCGTTCCCCAACACCAACTTTCGAATCGGGCCAACAGCCAGCACCTCTGAAGACCGACACTCCTGATAGCTCGACCTGCTGCTGCTTTAGTCGGCCTGGCCTATGATCCCTTAGACGTCGCCATGGACGGCGGCTCTGTGGTCGTGATAGACGACCAGCTCGACCCGCCAGCGCGCATTCTGGAACGTCTGGGCCAGATCGCAGGCTACTCTTGGGAGTCGCCCGATTTAGTCCACTCGACATATGACAACTGGCATGTCGCTGGCACAAGATTCGTCTCGCCCTACTCGGCAGCGACGACCCCCTCTCAATATGTCACGAGCCCTCCCACCTACGCCGGACGCTCCTCCACCAGCCCTGCTCCCCAGGACGAAGCCGCCAGCGACAAGTCGGCAGCCTCCACCCCGAACGCCTCGGGCCCCGACCTTTCCAACCTCGAAGAGCAGCCGGTAGTTGCGCGTGTTTCCTACCACGTCTTGCGGGAGGAACGAGTCTTCCACACCTGCAAGAACCTCATTGCCACGTCCGACCCGAATGGAGACCATATCGTGAAGCCGATAGATCTGATCAGACTGCCCCCGCAGCCTAGCGATCGTGGGCCGATTGTGGTTGCTATATACGAATCACCCGGGCCGAACTACCTGTCGGAGGTGATGGACCTAGGACCTGCATACTACTATGCCAAACGAGTAGAAGACAGATGGGAAGCTGATCGGCGTGAGCACTTCAACCTGGACGAGCCTATCAGCCTGCAGCATTTCCTCGATTTTGCCATTGGCGCCACCCAGTGTTTAGAGATCCTCCACCACAGGCATGGCATGATACATGGCGAGATCCGGGGCGACACCTTCCACTACAACATCGGGGAAAACCAAGTCAAGTTGACTGGCTTCGGCTCAGGGCTGCGGACGTTTGAGCATGGCCTCACCAGCACCGGGTGGTCTACCCTGTCTAAAGAGCTTGGGGCAAAGCACAAATTAGTGTACATCAGCCCCGAGCAGACAGGCCGCATGCCGGCTGAGCCCGATACCCGAACCGATATATACTCGATAGGGATTCTGTTCTGGCAACTTCTCACGCAACAACCGGTCTTCAATGCGCCCACGCCACTGGATATAATACAGTCTGTATTGGGCAAGCGGATACCACTCGTGTCCACCACACGACTGGATGCGCCCGATGTTCTTGGCAGGATTATACAGAAGTGCACGGCCAAGAATATCCATGATCGTTATCACTCGGTCAGTGGCTTGCGGTTCGATTTCCAGATGGTTAAGGAGCACCTAGCCAGGGGGACAATCTTGCTTTGCGGTCTTGGAACATAGCATCGCGAGATGTCAGCTCCTTTTTTATGCTGCCTACAAACATGATTGGCCGCTCAAGGGAAAGGCAAGCCATGATTAAAGTGATCGAACGAGTGGCCCGGACCCATCAGAGCGCTGTCGGTACCGGCAATAGATTCTCTGATGGCTCGGCCCTATCGAACGACTTTCTAGACGCTGCCGATGGCTCGAGTGAGGGTGCAAGTTCTGTTGAAGGTGGTCCGAACCGCAGAAGTGGTTCGTTCACAAACCAAACGCTCTCCCCAGACACAAGGTTCTCGAGACCGGGTTTCGGTACTCTCTTGAATGGCAACGACGCGGTAACAATATCGGGTGAAACTGCCTCATCGGGTCATTCATCCGGCGCCCCGAGAATAACACGAGCTTGGGAACGGCACCAGTCCGTATCGTTTGAGACGAAGAGTGCGACGGATACCTACAGCGACAGGCAAACGCGGCACAGTGGTGTTGAGAGCAACTGCTCGCTTTCCCGACAGCTTGGCTCAACCAAGTTTCGAAGGAGAGGTCATTGCGAGGTGGTAGTGATCGAGGGAGCTGGAGGTCTCGGCAAATCGACGCTCGCACAGCAAGTACTCGCAGATGCCAAAAGAAGGGGTTACTGTGCGACTTCCAAATTCGACACAGCCAGAAGAACCGCTTTTGGGCCATTACTCAAGCTGGTTTCGTCCCTCTTCAGACAAGTGTTCGTTGAAAGGAACACCGAGACGCCACTTCACATGGCCTTGAAGGAGTATGTCCGTCCCATATGGCCAATGTTGCACAAGCTGCTTGGTCTACCAGAGCATCTATTTGGTCCTGCCGAAACAATGGTGCAGAGGTCAGCATCTGCAGCACAAAGCCCCTCCAAGAACGAAAACATACGCACTACTATCCGGAGACGGGGTTCATCTCCTGGAAGCTCCCCCGGCGCCCAAACAAGGAGTCCACGGGTCCCATCGGCAACTTCTCAGGAATTCCTCCGCTCCGGTGCGTCCACGAAGACCATTCGTCTAATGAATACGTTCCTAGATATACTCCGGATTTTTACCACATACCATTTCATCTGCTTTGTCCTGGACGACCTGCATTATAGCGACGATGAAAGCCTAGAACTCATTACGCAGATGATTGGGGCAAGGCTGAAGATGGTTGTCATCGTGACCTATCGGCCGGAGGAGATTACCGCCGAGAAGGTCATGAAGGTTTTACAACCATCTGACTCCGAAGAACATCCTAAAGCCAATGGCCCTCGCATCACTCGAATTGTATTGGAGCCGTTGATCGAATCTGAAATCCAGCATTATGTCGCATCAACACTGTGCAGGCCTATCCCTGAGATCGAACCATTAGCACTCGTCATCCAGGCCAAAACCCAGGGGAACCCTTTCTACATGCGCGAAATGCTTGGTGCTGCTTACCGTTCCAAGTGCATATGGTACGAATACAAGGAGAACCGCTGGCTTTATGATCTGAATAGGCTGTTCGACCAGTTCAAGAGCGAGCATGACTACGACCTTCTAGACACTGACTTCGTGACTCGTAGACTGAGTGAGCTACCCCCAGCCTCTCGGTCATTGCTAGCCTGGGCCTCGTTGGTGGGAACCTCGTTCTCATTCCAGCTTATATGCACACTTCTTGATCTTGATTCGAACACAGTTGACTGCATGTGCGCTGAGGGTTCGGAGCTTCACACGAGATACACCAAGGAAGAAGCGGTTGCCGGGCTTCAAGCGGCCATCGCAGCTTACATTATCGTTCAAGGCGAGACTGATGATCGGTTCCGATTCACTCACGACCGGTACATTCAGGCCGCTTCGTGTTTGCGCGAGTGTAACAAGAGCAACATGCATTTCCATATTGCACAGACCCTGATGAAGGAGTCGCTGTACTCTGGCATAAGGTCACGAGACAGCACCGCATCGCATATATGTGAAGCGCTGTCCGAAATCAAGGCCCGGGTGAAATCTCGAAAGCCATACAGGAAGTACCTCATCCAACGCGCGTCGGTCGCAGTCGAGAATGGCGCCCGGCCTACCGCTGCCAAATACTTCTCCAGCGCTATCGAGCTCTTGCAAGAAACGGATCCCTGGGATGAAACCCAAGACGATGTCGAGTACGAGGAGACACTGCAACTATACCTACGCGCAGCAGAGTGTTACGTTTATATGGGACAGAACACTACTGCCCATCGCTTCCTGGATACCATCTTCCACCATGCTAGAACTGCAGGGGACAAGGCGTCGGCTTGGCTCATACAATCACGAATCTCGGCCCAGAACGGCGATTCGCACACCGCGCTAAATATCCTGAAAAGTAGTCTTGAACAGCTGCAGGTCGACTTCGATGATGGCCCGAGTGTAACCTTCGAGTCTCTCGACGCCGAGTTCATGAAGCTATCAGCTCAGGTCGCAGCTACGGACCGCACGGCGCTCCTGAATTCGGCCAGCAGTGACCCTCAACTCGTGTCAGTTGGGGCTATACTCGCAGATGCCTGTACGGCAGCCTGGTGGAGCGACAGCCTCAGCTTTTACAACCTCACCTTGACAATGCTTCGTCTACACCTAAACCAGGGCTCATACCCGCAGTCCGCGACAGCCTTCCTATACGTGGCCACCATTGCCCTGACACGCTTCAATATGGTGGAATTCGCGGCCGAGTTGGGCAGCCAGAGCATGGAGTTGCTGGACCGACTGAGAGATCCATTTTCGTCGGCGCGTGGTTACATGATATACACCAACTTGGTAGCCCACGTTCGCATCCCTATCGGCGTTACTGTCAGCCAGTTGGAGCAAGCAATCGAATTTGCTGCTGCTGCCGGCGACCGGCTTTCAGTCATTCTCAGCTTCGGGTATTCTGCGCAAACCCGGCTTTCTGCCAGTGAGAATTATGCAGACCTCGAAGCCATCTGTCAATACTGCTGCGAAGAGATCTCTGGCTGGCATCTCGATACCCGAGGCGGCCCCATGCTCATATCTGTCAGGCAAACGTGTCGTGCTATGGCTGGCAAAACACAGACCACAAAGCCCCTCGAAGTAATGTCCGATCCTCAACACTCTTCCACGGGCTACAAAGACTGGCTGAGCAGTGCTGCCAGGGACGACGGCAGGTCCTTGCTGCTCTACGAGGCAAACGAGATCATTCCCATGTACCTGTACGGTCATTACGAACAGGCCTGCGAGATCGGACGAAGGTGCATTGAGAAAATCCATCTCTTATGGTCTGGCAGGAACACCCGGGTTGTACTCTTGTTCTACAGCCTTGCTCTTACTGGCCTTTTGTTCCAGAAACTTGGCGATCCCCGCAACAAGGCTGAAGACCTGCAGGGTGAAGTTCAAGAGACTATGACCCTACTGCAAGGGTACAACAAAAAGATCAAGGACTGGCAGGTAGTGTCCGATGTGAACTATCTCTCCTGGTCGAGATACATGGACGCTTTGATCGCCGAGCTCTCCCAAGGTCACGGAGAAGCCATGCGCTTGTACGAGACTGGATTGGACCACGCATCTGAACACAACTTTACCTTCGAGGAAGCCCTGGGGAATTTCCTGATGGCTGGCTTTTTTATTCGACAGTCTGCCCGGAGATCGGCCCGGGCTGTGTTGAGGGAATCGGTTGGCCTATGGCAGCAGTTGGGTGCTATCGGCATCGCACGCCGTATCGAGGAAGAGCACGCACTGTTACTTTACGGACCTACCCAAAACATGAGGACCGTTGAGGCTGGCGTGCAGACCGACTTTGCGGGCGACACCGCATCCGTGGCCTACCCTGAAGACGACGATGTCCAGAGATCACAGCAAGCCACCATTGCCGAGTCGAGAGAAACCCGCATGGCTGCCTGGCGGGGCTCAGTGCAACCCGAATCGGGTGTCGGGCTTCCTACACTGGACATGATTGACCTGCATGCTATCCTGATGTCTTCTCAGGTCATCTCATCCGTATTGCAGGTCGATACCTTGCTGAGAACCATGTGCGATGTCATCCTGCAGACCTGCGGCGGGTCCGCTACGCAAGCTGCTATAGTCGTGCAGGATGAGGAGGCGGAGGAAGAGGCCTGGTGTGTTGCCGCCAGCGGCGAGCCTGACAAAGGAGCTGCTGCACATATGCCTCCAAGGCCTCTGGCAGGCACTTCTCTCGTTGCCGAGAACGTTGTGCTCTACTGCACGCGCTTCCGAGAAGCGGTGTTCATTCCAGATCTCATCAAGGATGAGAGATTCGGCAACGTGAGCGAGATGTGGCTGCAGAGGAACCCGCTTAGCAAGGCTGTCATCGCGATCCCTATCTGCCACGGTTCGAAACCCCTGCTCGGTGTCCTTTACCTCGAAGGGGAGCCTGGTGCATTCACCGATCGGAACGTGACGGTTTTGCAATTGCTTGTCAACCAGATCGGCATCAGTTATTCCAACGCGCTGTCGATGAAAGCGATAGAAAAGGTATCTGCCGAGAACGTTGGCATGGTCGAGGTCCAAAAGCAGGCTCTCGCACAAGCTCTGGAAGCCGAAACCAAGGCAAAGCATGCCGAAGCGAAAGCATTACGGAACGTCAAGATAGCCGAGGAGGCTGCCAAGGCCAAGTCAATATTCTTAGCCAACGTCTCTCACGAGCTACGCACACCACTGAACGGTGTTATTGGCAACTCGGAGTTGCTGAGAGACAGCAATCTCAATCGGGAACAACTCGAGATGGCCGACTCTATTCGAGTCTCGGCGGACCTGCTCCTTGCCGTCATCAACGACATCCTCGATTTCTCCAAGATTGAAGCGGACAAGATGAAGCTATATATTGTTGCGTTCCATCCCGAAGAGATGGTCAAGGAGGTCGTTCGAGCCGCCTCGTACAGCAACCGAGAAAAGACTTCGAAGAAGAATGTGAAGATAATCCAAGACATCAATCTCCCCCCGATGCTCATATACGGAGACCCGATCCGACTGCACCAGGTGCTTGGCAACCTGATCTCCAACAGCCTCAAATTCACCGAAGACGGCGCTGTCACAATAGGGGCAAAAATCGATTCCGAAACGGCCGAAAACGCGACATTGACGTTTTGGGTCCGGGACACTGGCATCGGAATTCCGCGAGAGCAGTTGATCAAATTGTTCCAGCCTTTCAGCCAGGCAGATGCCAGTACAGCCAGGAAGTATGGTGGCAGCGGCCTGGGCCTCAGTATTTGCAAGTCTCTCATCGAAACAATGATGAAGGGGAGAATCGAGCTGGAGAGCGAGGAGAACATCGGCACGACGGTCTGGTTCAGCGTCACCTTCGACAAAGCAAAGCCCGAAGTCTCTGCTGGCGACGCGCAAACCATCCACATGCCCCAGATTATCGACAAACCTCAGAAGACGGCCAAAAACAGCACGAACCCACCCCCTAATCCTTTCATGGACCTGACCCGGATCCCCAAGGACGAAATACGAGTCTGCATTGCCGAAGACAACCTCATCAACCAGAGGATTGCCATCCAATATGTCCGCAAACTGGGTTATACCAAAGTGGATGCGTACGAAAACGGTCTCAAGGCGGTGGAAGGCCTGCGAGAGCAAGCCAAGTCGGGCAACCCTTACCACGTCGTTCTCATGGATGTGCAGATGCCTATTCTGGACGGCTATGAAGCCACTAAGCTTCTGCGAAGGGACGACATAGAAATCGTGAGGAAGGTGTTGGTCATTGCCATGACAGCTTCTGCAATCCAGGGCGATAGAGAGAAGTGTTTGGCTGCTGGCATGAACGATTACCTGGCCAAACCCGTCAAGGCCGATTTGCTCAGGAGGAAACTGGATACTTATATCACCGGCCAAGTACTCCCACCAATGGCACCATCCAGAATCTCGCCCATGCCTCCGACACCGCCACTGCTAGAACCAACGGTTGCCGCAGAGCAAGGATACACTCAGCCCGCGCCCAGCCCGCCCATCATCTCCACTTCGGACATGAACGGCTCCGCGATATCGCTGGTGCCAGCACAAACGAACCAGTTGGCTCAGCGACCCGCGCCACTTTCTAGCCAACCATCTGGAGAGAGCCGTGCCTCCGCTTCTGACTCGAGCTCCATCATCGAAACTCCCGGCTCGGCAACGCCAGTGCCAAAAGAAGTCAAGCGCCAGCCTCGGAAGTTGACCAAGAGCCGCCACAATAGTGAGGTGTCGGAGAAGGATAAGCCAGAGAAACCGGAGAAGCCGAAGACTGTATTGAAGAAGACGCAAAGACCGAGCGTCTCATCGGTGGAGCAACCGGCAGCTCAGGAAAAGGAGGGTCCGGTGTCTCAAGACGACGGGCGTCGTGCCAGTCTGGCGAGCTTGAGTAGTCTTGGAAGTCGAAGCTTTTTCTCAAAAGGAGGGAGCTGAATAGCGGCATGGTGGCGGAGGGGGAAGAATAAGACAAGAGACAAGGTTTGTAGGAACTAGGTAGATGCGCATTTCTGGGGGGCTATGTTATATCACGATGTTACGAAATCTATCACGCGTTTAGAGCGATGCTAGGTTTGAGATGGGTGGTGGCCTTCCGCAAAAAATTCTGATACGGGGCTAGAACTACTCCTTACCACCGCTACTACCGGCCGGAGAAAGAAAGGGGGAGGGGGTTTTTCTCTGGTTGATTCTGATTCTTCGGGGATAGACTGCTTGTTCCAAAGGGGGGGTTTAGCATTGCATTGTGTGTGTGCGTATGTGAAGGTTCATTGGGTGTTCCTCGGTGTTGCATTTTCGATTACTGCATGGTGATTCTTTTTGGTGCTTGTTTGACTTGGGCGAGCGAACGAACGAAGAAAGGGGGGATTCGGGGGGTAGGAGAAGAGGAGAGAGAAAGTAGGAGGGGCAGGGCTTTTCAGAGTCCGCGTGGCTACCATGTGTGTGGATGGCGAAAGAAGCTTCTTCGCCAAAGTGGAAGTGTAGAGCTGTAGATATTTACCTTACGGGCATGAATGAATATGACCACAACAAGTATATACTTATATATACCATCAACCGATGCGGGAGAAGACAGGGCCAGCGAGGGACTGAGCTAGCTCTACAGGCAATGGCACGTCAATCAACTTTTCGTGCTACAGTAATTGTCTATATATCTCTATATGTGTTTATGTGTGTTGTTCACTTGTGTTGTAGACCTGTTCCCACGCACACACGGTGACAAAGAGGGAGACATCGTGGCCGTCCTCGTACACTACTAACATGCCCATGTGCCAACCCAACCCAACGTACACATATTTCCCTGGTATTGCCACATTCGACATGGCTTCATCAAACACCAACGCCGAAAAAGATCCAGCATGTTCGTCACCCGGGTAAGTCCAACGACCAGCTATGCCTTTGGTGGGATACAGGCATCCCCAAGCAAGAAGACTAGGTATCGTCATGTACAATATGTGCTCAAGAAGAAGCAAACAGACCGGGTCTGGTTCCCCAAGAAGTGTTCAGTAATCATCTGATGACGGCCCGCCTCAAATATACCGGGGCACAGGTCGACTGGTCCTCTGCTGTCCACAGCTCGCCAACCTTTGCTGGTACTAGGCACCCGAAACCCACACAACGATGAAGATGGGCAGGCATGTATGCATGTAGGTAACCAAGAAGAAACGAGTAGATCCATAAGAAACTGGGCCTGGGGACGAGGCGCGCGGCACGACGTCCTACTTAAAATAGCAACCCAGCAGGCCGCCTCCGAAGCCGGACACAGGCAGTCACAGTTTGGATAGGCAATAGTGGCATCATTCAATATTGGCCTTCGTATGTCTCCCTCTCACCCTTTGCTCTCCCAAATGACGCAACTCAAAGCGGCCATGTTCCAGTAGTAGTCGCCCGGGCCTTGATCAGGTGCAGAGCCAGCCGTTCTCCGCGGCGGCCAGGTCGGCACCGCGGTATTTACATACCTGCTCTCTTCTATCCATCTCGGATGGGGATACACGGCTTTTGTCCATGACGCGCTATTGAATCCGAGGCGGGACGGGACGGTAAGCGCACGACGAGAACGCAAGCCAACCTGCTTGGGGGTGGCCCGTGTTCCACTTTGCTCTGCGGCCGACTGTGCAGCCGCGCGCAGCGGCTGGCGGGGATAAAAGCGAGGGGATGAGTTCCTTCTCCCCGATCCACGAGCCTGGTCGGCTTGTCTACACAAAGAGACTGGAGTTCATCATCCGGCCCAAGGTTGCCAAGGCGAGTCATCAGCTGTCCCGTAACAATAAAACACAACCGCTGTGGTTAGCAGGAGAGTGCATGCATATATGCCATGCATGTTTCGAACAACTCATTGAAGCGGACGGGTATATCGCCCAGTGACAATGTCCGACTCGGCGAGTGGCTGCCGGCAGTCAAGCAGTCCATTTCGTCATGATACACCGACAAGTATGCGGGAAGAACCATAACGGACCGGGGGGCTCCTGGATGAGCATGAGCTGAAGCGCCAGAAGCAGCCACGAGGCTGATCATATATTCCCATGCCACTGCAGTTTGACCAACGGGGGTCAGCGCCACGCGACCGGATCGGGTGTGGCTTGCTCGTGTCAGATCAAGAGTTCGCACCAGACCTTAAGATCAGCATGGGGGCGAAGATATTGATGTCTTCCCTTTGTCGCCTTATCCTTCTTCACTTGCAGGTGAAGCTGCACGCCGACATTAATCAGGGATGCGACTTCGGGCTAAGAGCCGCAAAAGAGTCTTGCGACGGCTCCAAGTTAGCTCATGGCCGGATGAGGAGTTTGATCTAGGACGCCCTGGCAGGGCAAGTAAGTAAGTAAGAATCAAAAGACACTTCGAAGTCGACCAGGAAGGGGTTTCATTATGGCAGCGTGGGCGGCGCTTATCAAAAAGAAGCAACCCTGGGCTGGCTGGGGCTTGGGGCCACATGGGGAACGTATCCGAGGGAGCTACCTGCTAGGGAAGAGGGAAGGGGCAGCAACCTTACAGTAGGGTAGTGGAAAGCCTAATGGGAATAACCAGCTGCGGTTAGTTGGCGCTCCTGTCGTCTGGTGTACTACTAGGTATGGATTCAGCTTTCATCTGAAAGAACCGCCCAAAGCCGGAAGCGAGCCGAGCAGTCACTTTCTTGGCTCGTCTACCGGTTATAACGCTTGCTGTACGTCTGATTGGCTGCCACGGGTGCAGTTAGCGGACTGTCTGAAACGACCATCTCACCATCCACGTCCCTACTACAGCAACCTACATACAGCACGCACTACCACCGCATCTAATCTGCGATGCGAGGTAAGCAATGAAGAAAAAGAAGCCGCTGGAAGAGAAAAGAGAGCGGTTCGATGGCGTGTGGGACTGGCCGATTGCCAATATGATCGACCTTCTTGCTTTAGTGCTACCCACCACCGAGGGCTGTTATCGGACGAGTCCCACGGCTCCCGTCCCCAGCCATCATTCCGTTGCCCTACAGCGCTACCGAAGCGTGGCAAGCTATTGGACGGTTGGCAGTGCGCGTGCGGGTGCAGCTTCGAGGCTAAAGCTAGGGACAGCAACACTACCACTTCGTGTGGCGTCGTGTCGTTACCTCTTACTGTACAGACAGAGACGAGGCACGAGGTGACTGTGGCAAGCAGCGGTGGCTTCAACTACAACAACGACTCCGCTCCTAGCACCATGAGATCCAGCGACGGCTTTGTTGTCTGGGCTGAGGAAGTTGGTCCGAAGACCTGAGCGAGGCTGGTCTGTCTGATGCGGTAGCTGACAGAATCGGCGGGCGTTGGCGCAGGGCAGAACCTAGTGGTGCGTACTTAGTCAAGACATGTCGAAATAAATTACCTTCATCTTTCATATCCATGCCGTCATCCGCCCCCAGCGATGCTGCTAAAACGGGCTTCCATATGCAATTCTCGGCGGGTTGGAATTGGGCCTTGCATTAGAGTTCGTCGGAAGTCCGTTCTAAATGCTGAGAGTTGTTTGCCTCGCAGCCAACATCCTTGGGGTTTTACCCTTTGGCGGGGAGTTGAGAAAGTAGTGGTCGAAGGGCGCCAACGTCACGGCTACACCTCTTGCCCAGCAAGTGAAGTGCCACATGGTCTTTTTGCGTGGCTGATGTTACCCGTCGTTCGAAAATCCATCAAGCCATGGACTCGGTCGGTTCATCTGATGTTTGAAAAAGACGGGCCCACAGCCCGTCCTCGCTCGCACCGTGCCATGATGCGCTAAAATCACTGACCAAGGGCCAGGGTGGCAGGCTCCAGGGTCGACTTAGCCGGGGAACCGCAGGAAACGACACCCAGAAAAACCTGAACGAACATGGGTTCTAGACGTGGTGGTAGCTTCTGATGCTCTGGTGGTAGGCTCGTTTTTGGGGGGGGAACCCCCCGCTCACTCTCTTGAGCAGCGTACCCCCCCATCAGACAAGGTCCAGATGGGATGAACGTTTCAGAGTGCCCATTGAGGCTCCGCCAACCTCTCGATTAGGCAACTCTCCAAATTCTAGCTGAGCAGAAGGGCCAAGCCACAGAGGAGAGCCACATCTGACAATGGGGCCGGCACAAAAAGCAAGATATCTAACCTGGGCCAGTATTTGCCAGTATCACTTGAGATTAGGGCAGATTAGGCGGCGTTCGAGATAGAGGGCGCTATTTACACCGTACATCTTCACCTTTCACCTTCATCATCATCACCATCGTCATCATCATTATGTGCGTGAACGATAAGCGAGGGATGGCCTGCGCCAGTCTGCTCAGGGGTCTGGTCTGATTTTTGGGGGGCCTGTCGCAGACGCAGAGGGCCATAAAGTTGGTGCAAAAGTGCTGTCAACCCGAACCCGAAAACCATACTAGTACAAGTGCAGTACGTTGCACCAGACGAATCCAGTATCACCAATAATCGGGCTTGGCTTCGAGACGCCGTGATTGGTCCAAAACCGCCCGATCTTCCCTTTTGAGATAGTCCTACATAGGTTAGCCTACGTGGACAGGAACCTACATGTACTTTTGTCTTTTTAGACGGGCATGCTTGCATTCCTTCGCGTCCAAACTCGGTCAGCAAGATGGAAGGGAAGCTGGCGCTTTTTCATTTCGGCCGATTTCTTTCCTTCTGGCAAGCCTCGAAACTCTGCGTGATTAATGCAATGCGATATGTTGATCCACTTACCTACTTGGTCTCGTCTCGTCTCGTCTTGTGCTCTCAACGTCCGAACCTCGCTGGATGGGTGGCTGACCGTGGCACGCGAACTCGTGGCGAAGGCTGCAGCAAAGTACCTCCCCGTCTCCACGCAGTCCTGGCACTGTCATGCAGTTACCCTCACTCTGTGCACCGTGAGTCTTATGAGACCTCGAGAGACCCTTCTTCTCCCCTACACGGCGCCTGACATCTATCGTGTCCTGTGTGTAGAGCGAACCCAGGAGGTGGTCTTGTATAACGTCCGAGGTTCTTGGAAGTGGGGCCCGCTGCTGTAATGGAATAAGACGGTGTAGACTCGGCCTGGAGGTGAGGTCTTCTCCGAGCGAGACGGACATTAATCAATATAGCATAGCATCAGGTTACGACAGCGAGGCCCGAAGTGTGCATGCAATGCAAGGAACAGTTCCTGTCTAGTATCGCGCAATCAAGCATCATCCGCCAGGTAATTTGCCTCTGGGCGAAAGCAATCACGACGGCTAGGTACCGGGATACAGCCATTGCCTGCCTGTACCTACCTAGGCATTGGCCATTTCCAGCTCGGATCCTGGGAGATGCTGTATGCCGTATGTAGCACAGCCGGCTCGTATCAGTGTCGTAAACGCACGTGAACCTTAAGGCCTGAGTCAAAATCGAAGAAGGGCAAGAAAAGGGCCACGGCAATGATGACGAAGACGCGAGACAGTTGCCCGATTCTGTGTTTTGTCCGACCTACGAGTATATTAACGGCTCGATTTCTGGAAGGTCAGTCCAGACCATTTGACGGAGCAAGTCTCGCCAAATCGCAGCTGGCACGGATTTGTTGCCAGTGCAGTCTAGCGCGGGGACGAAAATGAGGAAAGGCCTAGCTTTTGGTGGCCTTGATTAGCTGGCAAGAGCGGGACGGACGTTAGCAACGTGTCGCAGATTGAGCCTCAATGCGACGGTAGCAAGTGTTCTGGGGCTCGGGGCTCTGGGCTCTCTGGAAATTTGACCTGAAAAGTGGACTGCTTCCTTTTTTCCTCCCACTCCCGGCCCCTTCGTATTAGGAATGTTGTTGCTTGCGCGCATATATTTCCCCTGCAAAATACCACCTACTACTACAAAGGCGCAGGACACACAGCACCCAGCACTGTTTAAAGACGTCCATCAGAGAGCGAGAGCGTGCGTGAGAGCGAGAGAGCCCCTCATTGCCCCTCATCCGCAGCAGCAAGAAAAGGAAAGAACGATAGCGCGTCATTTCTCCCTTCTCAACGACGAAGAAATTTCCCGGAATGGGTTTCTGTTGCTACTACATGCTGCACAGCTGATCATCCTAACCCTGTTTTTTTATACTAGATTCCCTGCTGCATACGTATGTACTGCACACTGTCTGTACCACCCTCCCCTGCCTGCCACGGAATCCCGACTGCTGTCTGGTGGCTGCTGGCATGAAATCGCGAGCTCGGCTGCCCTTGTGAAAATAAAGTAAAAAGAGAGAGGGAGACTGGCAGGGGGTCGTTCCTGGTAAAACACGCTCAACGAGTTGCACTGGGGTTAATGGCCTATAAGTGCCGAGCTATTACTGCCCAGGTCCTTCATTATTTACCCCAATCCTGGCTGTCCTCTATACAGCTAAGCCAGGCCATTAACCTGGCACAGCTCACCTTGTCGTTGCTGCTCGTCCCGGCACCGGTGACTGCACTGGACGAGAAGGGATACACACGTATCAGGTGCTGGGTCATACGGGGTGGGAGGAACATGAGCATCTCTGTTGATCGGTCCCGAGCTTGTTTTCCCGTACGAAACTTTTGCGTCAACACAGTAAATAAGCTCCGTCCCATGATTCCCAATCCGGACCTGGAGTTTGGCACTGGAGCAGGCATGGCCTGCATTGTTTATTCGGACGCTTCCTGAACCTCGTATGTTGCAACCTTGTCGAGGCCTGCGAGATAAGTTAGAGCACGACGTACGCTTCCCGGCACGGGCTGGGCATCTGCAAGTGTGCACCATACAGCTACGAGATATGATTCAACAAGTATGTATTGTTATGTACGTAAACGGACACCCATGAAGCACCCCGGCGTGCTGCTGTCCCGGTAAGCAGCTTGTCGTCTTCGTATAGTGGTAGTCGACCACAACAAGCGTTGCGCTGGGAAGACGCGCCGCCGCCAGAACGTTGGGCCATGACCTCCTTCAGACCGATTGCATAGGTACTTATGTATGCATGTACATGCATCAGCCAGTCTCTGTCGCGAACGAATGGACAACAACAAAAAGGACAATGCTTACATGCAACTCGCGCGAGCTGCCAGCCCCGCCAAGCGAGCGACCGGTTACGGACACATTCCCATGGACTTGCTTATGTACCCACCATTACCCTCCACCAAGTCCACTCTCACTGCATATCGACAGTCGGGTGTACAAGTATGTAGATAGGAGGGAGGAGGGCGGTGCAACGGTCTTTCCATTTGTCCTAGTCTCTCGGGGAGGTTATCGATTGAACATCGAGCAAAGAAAGGACCCTGGAACCAAAGTGAATGCCTACACACTTACTTACACGCAGCTGTCATACGGCAATGAGCACAAGACCTTGGCCTGCCCCAGAAACCGGACGATACCTCATACTGTCGTGTGGTGGGACACTACCAGTACTGTTTACGTATGTAGGCATCGGACGATTCCTAGCTCTTGGAATACTCGTAGATCACTGTCCGGGCTGGACTACATAGACATGTAGACACTAGACCAAATGCTCTAATAAGCTAGCTCCCACCACCCAGATCAGATCAATGATCAATCCCTTGCCTTCCCAGCGTGAGCCCCGCCCATGTTTGTCCCCATAACACATACGCGAATACATTTCATGGAATCGGTAACCAGGTAAACAACCATACATATGGAGGGTTTCATTGATGGTTAGATATTGGCGTTTTGTTTACTGGCGAGATATAATCGTGTCGATGACTAATGTCTGGCTTGGACTTTTCTGTCTATTGGTACACGTATCGTCCGAATCGAATATAGCTTTTGAGGTCTTCTCTTACCTACCTGGGTATACCAAAACGACCCCACATTTATATTTGCGTTCACTCACTTGAGACCGGACTAGACTATTCAACTAGGCCATTCTCTTCCCGTCACGGTAGTCGCGTCAAATTTCAGTCGACGGAATGATTTATATCACGATAGCATAGACTTGGCCAAGAGAGGAAGAAGAGGGGGAGGCAGGAGGGAAGAGACGACGCGCACGAATACGTACTCTTGGTCGCAGTGGTAAAGAAAAAAAAGACCGACTACATCAATTCGACGTTAGTAGGCAGGAGCAGAAAATAACTGGGACCTTCCCACTTTGATGGTCCCAAGGTCGAGCAAGCTGTGACAATGGGACACAATCAATGGAGAAGTGCAAAGCAGTTTTGCATCCCGGAACCCTGACCAAAGCTGCAGGCCATACATATGTAAGTCGACCTCACTTTTTTTCAGGGATGGAGGGACTGGATTGACACAGACACACCCCCATTGCCCACCCAGCGCACATAAGCTATCAACAGCCTTGTCCGTCATTGCAGTGGCGTGTAAAAGCAAAAGCTACTAACCTAGCCCCCCTCT
This sequence comes from Arthrinium phaeospermum, assembly GCA_006503535.1. Lineage (NCBI taxonomy): Eukaryota > Fungi > Ascomycota > Sordariomycetes > Amphisphaeriales > Apiosporaceae > Arthrinium > Arthrinium phaeospermum. Next base: position 2,882,527 of record QYRS01000003.1, read on the forward strand.
TGTCCCCTTAGAGGTCCCAAAGTCCCAAGAGTCCCCATCGCGGAACCTCGTCTGCCTGTCTCTGGTCTCTCTTTGGTCCCTGCCAGTCCAGCAAGTCAACAGACCAGAACCAGAACCGACTGCGCTTCTCGAGCCACACTTTTCTCTCCTGCTACCACCACTCTCTTCCCCCATTTCCCGTTCTCTTTCTCTCGCTTGCACGCTATTCGCCTGCCTGCTCGCCTTAGCGCCTCGCCAAACAGTCGTTACGTCTTGATGGACAGACCATTCACAACGCCTCTATATCAAGCACGCTTAAATCTGTCTTAGCCACGCTCTCTTCGGAACCGCTGCCCATCCATCTTTCTAGTCGTCCTGCTCGGATCTGCTTTCCCTCTCCCCCATAAGGCACGACTAATCAAAAGCCGTTGGACTAGCCTACATACTTTATGTAGTGTTTTTCCTCATCGTCTCTCTCTATTACCTGCTACCACCACCACCACCACTACGATCTACCCTTACCCTACCCTATTAGAGCTGACTGTCGATTACTACTGCGGCTAACTACGACCACCGCTACTTACAACTACCACTACTACCGTTTTCTCCGACTGCCTACCCGACCTGCTGCAATTTGCCTGCGGACTGTCTTGTGTATCAAGTATTCCTTGGATATATATTATTCATTAACCCCCGTCCCAGAATAAAATAGGCCAGGCTCGCCAGCTACTCCACATTGCCAGAACGCCCTTTGTCGACTTTCCTCTTCGGGCATTGCCTAAATTGGTCGCAGCGTGCCATACCATCTCATCAAACAAATTGCCGTCCCGTTTTGTTTTTTCCTGGCTCGCTCCCTGAGATCGATGTATCTTGCCTCTCCCGGGCCCTGTTCGGTTACATCCTATTAGTCGGGCTCTCGGCCGTCACCACCACGCCGGTCCTCTAGTGTGTTGTTGTGTCCAAAGATACCACCATACCACCAGACTACCTCCCTACGCACCCGCATAGGCACCATCCCTCACCCTATGCCCCCAAACTAATAATCAATCCCAATATTATTACCTGCCATATGTATGCGACACCGACGATCAGATGAGGCTGGGCTTTGCTACCCAAAACAGTCATAAGCCCCGCTTCCTTTCTTTTCTTACTCTTCTAAGCTGGCCGTCCTCTCCAGCTTATTATATCTCCAAAGGTTATTATTACTAGCTCCTACCTACCTATATCCTCTTCGTTTTCCCCTTCTTCTTTTTTTGAGCTCCCGTCTTGTCCTATCTTGCTTGCCCACCACGTCACGCCACTTGTTTTGCTTTCGCTCGTTTCTCTTTCCTATGTGCATTCTTGCTTTGTTGCCAACATAGTCTTCGTTACGATGATGCTCACACTCAAGCAGCCAGTACATCACGGGTACCACACCGTCCATGATCTTCCAACACCACCCTCGACATCCCGATCATCGCCCCCCTTGACTGGTCAGGAAACTTGTCAGAAACCACTGTCTGTGTTCCCTCGTAAGGCCAGTCCGTCATTCAAAGGCATGTCGGCCCCGCATCGCGGACTGCCTTTGCCGGCAGCCATGACCATTGCCCAGACGGCGCCGCCGCCGGGGCCGGGTCACCCCCAAGCCCCGGGGCCCTCTCTGCATTCTCAGGGCCCAGCCCCTCCTGCTCAAAGCCAGATGTTGGGCAACTTACCTGCACCGCCTCAATGGCAAGGCCCTGGCGTAGACGAGTCCATGAGAAGTTGGCTTATGGCCAAGACGGAAGAGGAGAGGAGGCGACAAGAGGAAGAAAAGACTCGACAGGAAACGCTACGCCTCGAGCAAAGAAGGTTGGAGCACGACATGCTCCGGACGTCCTTGGATAGGGGCATACCGCCGCCCATGATACCCGTGGTGTTTGCGGGGATGAGTGGGGGAGCGCTTCCTCCGGCCGCTTTGGAATGGGCTCAACAATATTTGGTTCCTCAGCATTCACAACCTCCGCAACTCCTGCCGGCCCAAGGACAAATTTCCCCCGAGCACCGAAGAGATTCTCAGTCGCACCAGTATGCTCCCTATGCAGGCTCCGTGGGTGTCCCGTCAACGCCAGGATCAGGCCCTGGCCCACAGGGTGGGTTTGTGCCATACCAAGGTCCAGGATCTCCCACGAGAGCGAGAGCACATACGATTTCCATGACAGGCGGCCCCGGTGGGCGTTCTTTGGGGGGAAACCTTCCTCGTCTGAGCACAGGCGAGCCGATGGGTGGACCTTCCGGTGTCCCATCGCACGCTACACACTCTCTTGCTCAACAGCAACAAGCTCCACAGCAGGAAACACAGTCTCCCTCTATCTATTTCCATCACTGGCAACCGCCGACCTCGCAAGCTGGTTCGAACCAGCCTGCAACCCCTTCCGGTTTGTCTAAAACTCAGTCCAGCTTGTGAATATCAGCATAGCTAACGTCGCTATTCGTACTAGTGGATTCGCCGCGAAAACGAAAGGCCACAGGGCCACCGCCGCCGGCAGCCACAGGGCCAAGCTCTCAAATCAGATACAGATCACCGCCATTCAGCCAGCCTGGGGGTCCTTCCACGTTGGGCAACCCGCCTCCTGGTCGACGTCGAGGGCACTCACGCCAGAGAAGCGACATTTCGGCCTATAGGTCGACACGTGGCCGAGGGGACAGTTTTGGTCCAGGAAGGGCCATGTCCCCCGGGCTGGGTACGCCGCGGGAAGGGGGAGAAGGCGGTTCAATGCAGCCTCGCGGCACACATTCGGTCTCGAGTCTACTGTCGGATCAACCGTCGCCACGTTACGCCATGTCGGATATGAGAAGCCATCCACAAGGGGATGAGCGAAGGCAATCTCCGGTTTCATCGGAGGAAAGGTCGCGAGGTGGAGCCGCGGGATCAGCACCTCAGCGCGACGGCGACCGAGAACATGATTAATGATAGGAAGAGGAAGATTTGGACGTTTACGGAGCTTTCTGTCTCCTCACGGCTACAGGCGGGAAGCCAACGAATTTCGTGCAATGAGCCTTACGATAATGTCCTGTGAACGTCACACGAAAGACGCGATATCACGCTCTCGGAGTTATGCTGGACGGAACAGCCAGCCAGAACCCGAGCCTCGACAATACCTTGGATTTCTCACGACAGAGGCCCGCAGGTGAAACCCTAGCATGGGGGCTACATTTGGCCTCTAGTGCGGTGCTGACGTTCCTGGGGATGGCCCATGTGCTCTCTCCCGAGACTTGGCCTTCAGTTCGACATGTGTATCTTTTTCTTTACTATTTCCCCCATATATTTCTCTTCCCCCTCTACTACGTGTATCAATTATTACCTGCATAACTATAGGGGCGGTTAGGACAAAAGCATGGCCTGGGGATGAACAGGCCCCAGGAGTTCTGGGCAAAGTCAAATATTCATTGATTTCAATTGAGATGGCACGAAATGTACAGTGATGCGGTGTGAGGAGCAGCATATAGCAGCGGCTCGGCTCCAGTGGGAGTTGGCGGCGGTGGAAGTGGACCAACACGATACAAGCTGGAGCTGGCGAACCGACTGGAATGCCGACGGGCTAGTTCCTGACGGGGGCCTCGACTCTTTGTGCCGCGTCGGGTCGCGATTTGGGATGCAGGCAATATAACCATGCAGCATCGCCAGGATAAAACCAGCCGACGCAAGATCATGTACCACTTGGTCGACGGCCGTACAAGCGCAGCACGAACGAGAATGAATGGGCTTGCATTTGAGCTCGACTCGAAAGTGGAAGGTCCTGTCGATGGGTGACCACGGCCGACAGAGGAAGGGAGAGAGACTGACCGACGGACAAGGGTTATATGTAGAGAGGGTACTTGTATCAAGTAGGAGAAGGATGACCTGACGTGCTGATCCTATTCTGGGATGCTGAAACACGAACGAACAGCAAATCATTTCCCCGGAAATTGTCTGGATTGTTTTTTCTTGGTTTTTTGTGAGACTTGACGACGCAACCCGCAGTCAGGCCATCATGGCGGCAGCCACTTACAAATACCCTTTACTGCTCGTACTTTTGATAACGAATTTTGCCACTGTTCATAAACACGGAAAATGAGCGCTGGGAAAAGAGAGAGAATAGGGGGCATTTGCTAAGAGAAGAAAAAAATGATTTCCAAAAAAGGAAAATAGCCGTACGTACGCACGCTCTGATAGGTTCAATCATGGCCTGGCGCGCCAACGGCTAAGAACCGTCATCGTCTGCCGACCGAGACAAGCGAAAGGGAATACAGGAGTAGTACATTGTACATTTGTTTTTCACACAGCACTCCAGGGCTGGGAAGGAGCGGGGGGGGGGGGGGGGGGGGGGGGGGGGGTCAATGAGTGAGTGGAAGGAGAAGCCCCATTTGCAATTGCTGTTGCAGCTGTAATTGCAATTGGGAAGGAAAGAGCAAGGCAGGAGCAGAGCTAGTGTTGTTTGCCGCCTTCTCTTCTATCTTGATTCTGGCTTCTTTCTGCCTTCCTGCGAGCTGAGGGGTTCAAGGCAGGCCGGCCAATCTGGGCCGGGCATCCGTTTCTTTTTCTTGCTTTGGCGAAAGCTGAAAGGGAACATGATCACCATGCCGGCAGCTTATTTTAGGTATGCATGCGACTGGCATGTTGCTCACCACATACATACATGTAGATGGTAGCTAGCTGCCAACCAAACGAACGACTAGCCCACTTCGCTTGCTTACTCGTACTTCTTCTTGCAGTCGAGACGGACAGGAAGGGGCGAGGGGGGGTCGCGGCTAGCCAGACCGACATCTGTCATTTGTTGGCACAGGCGCCCAACTCCCTCCATGGCATGCACGAATTGGATCATGATTGGTCTCTCCTGACCTCTGCTGCCGCAGCTGCTCAACCGACATTGCGCGCATCCAGATTATTCATGTCATGTAGATGCGGGCTGCGTGGGGGAGGGGGTATCTATATTTGCGACAGCGACAGGCACGAACTGAAATTTGACACTTGTACTACCCACCTGCCACCTCCGCCACGTACCTACTACTACTACTTGTACAGTAGTACTCTCCTTCCTACTCCATCCGCAATACGACGTGACAGGTCATCTCCGATATTTTCTTGCTTCGGGTTCCCTGCTTACCGTTCGTCTGGACTCCCGCTCGGCCGGGTTTCCATTCAAACAGACAGCATCTGCACTGTCCTTTGCTGCTGCATGACCAGCCGCCCGTTACGCAATGCCGTGCTGGGATTTTTTGGAGATTCGGGGACCGTTGCTGTCGCAGGCGAACCGGTCATCGTCGATGGCCTTGTCCCGGAGATGCGATACGACCCTCACGGTGACATTCATCTCTAAGTAGGGCAACTACTACCTAAGATCCTTTCCCCGAGAGAAAGACAGGCCCAGACTGCTGTCACGAGAGACAGTTTATCCACCTATCAACCAACAGCATCTAAAATTATCATCATCATTATCGATGGAGACGCACCTCCTCTCTATGCCTGGCTTATATTTAGAGCCTCGCTAGGATGCGCGAACATCGACATGCAGTCTGGGAATCGTCAACCCCCACTGTCCTCGCTCATGATGCCGGCCGGGCGGGTGAAGCGCTCACTCGTCCCGGCGCCTGGCACCTGCTAGATATGGCTACTCGGTTCGCTTGTCTCAAGGCGACCCCCAGTTGCTCCCTGCAAGAAATACTCCATCGCCAACATCCGCTGGCGTGAACCACTCTATGCGTGGGGTGCTTTCTCACATCGGTACTAGGTCATCACGTAGCTCTCTGTGTGTGGGGGTGAGAGAGAGTGAGAAAGCAAGGTATCGCCGGGCGTGGTATGCTTGGCACGAGACGATTCCACAGGCACGACATTGTGCCCCAATGATCCAGAGTCAGCACATTATCAAGTAGATCGATATCGGGACAGCTGGTGAGCTACTCCCAACTGTAAGCCTCGGTCTCTGTCCGCAGAAGACGGAACAAGGGCAGGGAAATGAAATGGTAGTCGGCATGATGCTCTTGGCATGTAAGATGACTGCTTTCAATAGTCTGAGCTCACGATGAGTGCTCAAGGTGGGCGGGTGGCAGGGAGCGGCGGAGACGAGGCACCAGCGCAACAATCATGCCATCACACACATACACAAGGTGTAAAGTTAGTAAAAGGGTCACGCCACCATGGCGTCGAATGCCATCCATGTCACAGTGAGACTGCTTCGATTTTGAGTAGTCGCGCCCCGACTTTCTATTACATTACCATAGCACTATTCCAGTATGATACATACAAAACGAGACTTCTTTGTGTTCATTTGTGGCTCTCTCGGTTTCCCTTCATGTCCGGAGAGGCCGCTAATGTGCGGAGGGAGACAAGAAAGGAGTAAGTAGTTGTAGTAGAAGAAGAACAACAAGAGAGAAACAACAGCAGCGCTCCCAGCCTCCCAAGACCAATGAGGCCATACAACGAAACCAACAGGTCGTCCCCCTCCCATCGAAGGGGCAAAAACCTAGACCCCAAACCCCTCGCCAGCTTCTTCAATTCATTTCCTTTCCTCCTTTCCCTTCCTTCCTTCTTCTGCTTCAGTGAAGCGACTGCTCCATATACATATAATCTGCGTAGAAAGAATTAAACAGCAGCTGAGAGAGAAGAGAGACCCCGAGACGTGGTATGATCTAGTGTCGTCTTGGTAATGTGTGGGTATAATGCGGGCTCCCGCGTGTATACTCCTGCGAAGTATAGAAGCCCAGTTTGTGAGTATGCGTGTGAGAGAGTGTGTGTGAGAGAGAAGAAGTAGATAGTCCCCGAGATACGCCAGCAATGCAGTAGGGCAGGTATGCCACTTTTGAAGCCTTCCCGTGAAGTGAAGAAGAAGACACTCCCACTGGAAAAACACAAGTAAATCCCGACAAAGAAGCGTCAGCGGCAAAGACCCTTGTCGCGGTCTGGTGACGATGGCATTAGACAAAAAAGAGACACAAAAGGGATGGAAAGTGGATCGGATCTGATCCACGTGCCAGTCCAGTCCTCCTCTGATACAAAGTAGTAGTAGTAGTAGTGGCAGTATTAGTAGATGGTACCGACGGGAGCTTCTTCAAGGGCCCCGGTTGCGCTGCGCCAAACTCCGAAGGCGGATATCCTAAGTCTTCTTCTTCTTGGTGTGGTGTTGCCTGTACTCGGCCCGGATGACCTTCATCAACAAATCTTCGTTCTTGATGGGGACCCACGACGCTAGAGCTTTCATGGCGTTCTCGAATTCCGCGTCGATCAAATGATCGCGCAAGGCCTGGATGATGGCCGTGCTGGTTGCATGTAGGATGTCGAAGCAGTCCGAAGAGTCGATTGGCGGGGCGCCCTTTTCAGACGTGCCGGGCCGGCTGGGCGCCACATTCTCGGTGGACTCGCCGAGCAGCATGAAAACATCCCAGACTCGAAGTTGTGCGGGGAAGGGTATCGACAGGTTGAACAGCGTCAGATACCACCTTGTCGCATACGCAGTGGGATCGATGCTCAGCTCTTGCAGCTTGCTTGCCACGTCCTTGCCAGAGAGCCAGTTGGTCTCGAGTTTCCTCAGGGCATCCATAAGATCGACGAACCCAGGCGAGTACAGGCGGTTCAGGCCCCGTACTTGCCACAGTCGGACAAGCATCACGAAACACCTCTCCTCGTCGTAGTAGCTGAGAAGAGTCGCCCCCAAAGCCGCCATGCCTTGTACGTATCCCGTCTCAGGGAAGTATAGAGAGAGAGCGTGCAGGACCCGGAATAAGAGTCGCTGGCCACCCCGATATCTCTTTCGAAACATGATGTGTTGGTTGATGGTTCTCGGCACGTCAAGGTCGATTTGGACATCGTCGGGCGACGGAACCTCTTGCAAGTTTTTGTAGATGGTGTAGAGTTCCTCTTCAGATGCGTATTGCTGCTTGCTCTTCTTCGCACTTGTAGACAGGAAGGACCACCATGCCGCCGATCGCCAGCAATCGGGAATTCCTTTCCACGTCCGATCAATCAGCTTGGAACTGGTCGTGTCGAAGTCAAAGAAGGAACCCTGTCCGTAGGACCCCTCTCCGTCGGCGCCTGGTTTCACCACCGTGGCCATTTTCCGCCACTTCTCGGTGCGTTTCCACTCCTTGTATTTGGACTCGTCGGCAATGGCCCCTGCCGACTTCTCGTCCCCGATGTTTGTCATACCCAACTGCGGCGCGAGCATGTCTCCTGCCTCGTCCATCCATCTCCGATCCTTGTTATGGGGCAGAAGATTGGCTGCGTGGCGCAGGGCCGAACGAGTGGAAGTTCGGGATGTCGTAGAAAACCCTGATGCTTGTGTATTGAGCGACCGCGCCGACATCTTCCTACTGGGCCCGCGCCTCGATCCCAGGTAGCCAGAGTGTGGAGTGGCCGTATCTCCCCTCCGGAGAAGGACATTGCGCTTCTTGTTCGGCGAGTAGGTGCCGAGCCGCTCGTAGTCGGCCGGCGTGCTTGCTCGCGAGTCTGGCCGCCTTTTCACAATGAAACCGTAGCGATCGACATCCTCCACGTTGACGTTTTCCCAATCCTCAATGCCACCAGCGCGCTCGTGTACTTTCGGTACAGCCTCAGCGAGTGGCCACGCAATAGAGGCCTTGGACTCTCGGGTCCCAGGTGCCTGCCGCGTAGGACTTCCAGGTGGAGGATCGCCAGAAACTGGACTTGTGTTTTCGGGTGGACTGTCAGAAGCGGGTGCGTTAGCAATGTGATACGGAGGCCTGTACTGGATATGCAAGGAAACCGTACGCGTCATTCTCATCCACGTCTGACGGAACTTCTTTTGTTGTCTCCAGGCGCGCACTCAGAGCCGAGTGCCTGCCACCGCCACCACCACCACCACCACCCTCCTCCCAATTGAGACCCCCCGGTTCATAGAGTGATCTCACCTTTTGAGATTCCCTTTCTACATCTACTGGTATCACCCGGATGCTGGGCGGGCTTTGCGGCGTCGTGGGTGTCGGCGGTAAATTGGCTTCGGGCGAGGGGGTTTCGGCGACCGGGGCTGGCGCCGGGGATGTCGTTTCTACTGGAGAAGAGGGGGCTGATTGCTCATCGACGCCCGATGGCAGCGCGGTGCCCGATGGCGATTGACTGGGCGTTGGCTCCTCTTCGGCGATGATCGGGATCGTAGGGGGCGTCCTGGGTCTCGTGAAAGCGGTCCCATCGACTTGCGACTTGGCCATGAGGGACGGTGCAAGAGGAAACGGACGAGGAGGCGACGGTCGCTCACTGGTGGGCGCGTCGTTCAAAGCCCCGTCATAATGGGCGCCAGCATCCGGGACGCTGACGACCTCTGGTTTCTTCCCAGCCAGCATGATGCTTCCGCGCTTGGAAAATGACATCTGGGTGATGAACTGGGAAAACTCATCATCCTCGACCCGGGGTATGGCTGTGGTCTTCAAGTTGGTCGAAACCCCGGTATCAGGTTGCTTGGCGGCCCCATGTGCTAAATGAGGTGGGGGCACGTCAACTACAGGGGCGGGGACAGGGGCTGGTGACTTCCATTGTGGGATCGAAGCGTTATTAGACGCGGAGCGTACGACAGGGGCCGTAGCGTCTTTCCCCACTAGGGATGTTTCCACATCAAGCGCCATGTCATGGTCATCAACTTGATGAACCTGCTGTGCCGCAAGCGCCTTCTTCTGGAGCTTCTTGGCCTTCATAGACGGCAGCGGTATCGAGGGAGGAGACCGGAAAATAAAAGACTTGGAGAAGAGGGAGGCCGGCTTCTCTGGAAAGCTCTCGGCGGCCGATGGGGGTGTAGTTGGAGACGTGGGCGATGCCGTGTTGTTGTCCTCAGATAATCCTGGTGACGGCAGAGGGATGCTGCATTGGCTGCAACGGTCGTTGGCGCCGTTTAAGTTCCGGGTAATCTCGCACTCAGAGTGCAACGAGGGCGTGGCCGCACCGGTCCTGATCCTTAGCTTGGGGATAGTGAAGGTAGTGCTATCGCTGGCGCTGCTGGGGTACGAGTCCGGCGCGGTGGGGATCGCAATTGACTCGAACCTCTTGTAAGTGAAGGGATCCTCTTCTTCTTCTTCGCTCTCCTCGTGAACGGTTGGGGAATGGGAAGAGGCGGTGCGACCTGAATGGCGCTGCAGGTCTTGGGAAAGGGTGCGCGGCCTCGTGGTGGCCCTCCTCAGAGCAGGATGGGTCTCGCTTGGTTGAGGAGGTTGCGGAGGGGTACGGGTAGGAGGAGGAGGAGGGGCAGCGACGGTGTGGTTGGAAGACAGAGAAGAAGAAACGGTAGAAGAAGGGCGCGTGGCGGGGGCGCCGGCGATAGCAATAGTAGAACGGTTACGCAAAGGCGAGCGAGGTGGTGGAATGGGAATGGGTGGTGCGGCCTGGACGGTCTGGTCGTATCGTAAAGCGATCAGACTAGTATCATCTCTGAAAGGGACGAGCGCGGCTGGCCGGCTCTTGTAGCGCACGCTGGAGTATTTTTGGGGCGCCATCGATGGCTTAAAAAAATAGTGAGCTGCGTTGCCAATGCGAGGTAAGTGCCAGGCAGAGCCAGGGCCCCAGGGGTCAACAGCAAACCGAGAGGTCTGGTTGGCTCGGCTGGTTGGTTGGCGGCCAAGGTTGGTGGGATGAACCGTTGGGCCTTTGTTCGGGAGCGGGATTGCGTCGTCGGCTGATGCGTGATGTGCGGTGCGTCTGATTACTGTAATGGTGCAGCAACAGAGTTGGGTCAGGCCTCAGCTCCTTTCGAATCCCTTCGCTCATGTACAATTGGAGTTTGCGGGTGGGAGAAGGGGGGATGCCGGATCGGGTTGTCAACAAGCAAACAAGCAGAACAGGGGACCCGGAGGGTTCGTTCGATCAATGGAATGCCGGCCTTTATTTTGAGAGGGGGGCGAAGCTGGTCGGTGGTAAAGTAAGTAATGCTTGTTGTACTTAAGCTGCTGGGGCTCCTTTTCGTGGAGCTGGAGCGGGAGCTGGCGGTGATGGTCAGCTGGGATCCAATAGACTTCCGATTATGTCTGATCTGTCCGGAGATAATTTTATTGGAAAACTTGTTTCCTGACGGAAACACCCTCTTTCTTGTTGAGCTCAGCTCGGGGACGGGATGTCTCGCTGGCGGGAAAGGAGATCGGGAGAGGGCTCGTGTGTGCGGCTTATGTATGACGCAAAAGACGTCGAAGCGAGTGCTGGGCAGAGACACAGGGAGGGACAGAGGAAGAGTAAGAGCAAAGTAGGGGAGAGGGGAAAGCACCAGTGCATAGGGATCGCAATTCGATGAGTGCTAAGCCGTCGTCTCGACTCTACAAATCAATAATTCCCAGAATAGTAAACAAAGCCGGGGTGGGATGGAAAAGGTGGGATGAAAACATTGGAAGGTTCCAAGAGACCGAGTAAACTTACGGCGTAGACGTAGGCGTAGGCGAAGGCGTAGGCAGGTACCTAGGCAGGTAGGCAGGCAGGCAGGTAGGCAGGTAGTATAGACCAGAAGCTCGGATCCTCCCGACTTACACGAATAGTCCGGGAAAGGGCGACCCTGCGTTGCTGCTGCTTGCTTGTTTGCTGGAGGAAGGAAGTTGTCGACCTGGGGATCCGGGGTAAACAACCTAGCACGTATGCATGCAAAGGCAAGATAAGGTACGGCGCGGCGAGGAGGCACAGAGAAAGGTTATAAGCCTAGATGCTAACGTGGACGGGAAAGGCTTGCGACAACAACAATTCCCATGCGAGCAATATCGTTCCAGAAACAGACAGTATTGTTTGTGATGTCTTACAAGCCGCCGAGAAGCAAAGAGCCGATGGGCACAGGGAGGGTCGGCGAAGAGAAGAACGAAAAAACGGGTTGGTTTGCTATATTGTTGTCTAGGACGGGTGACGGGGGCGGCATGGGGATGTGGCCATCTTCTTATGTGTAAAGCGCTCAAGTTGACTCGTTTGCTGTGCTGTGGCCGTTGGAATGTTCTATTCTAGATCTACTTGTAGATAGACCCAGTTAGAGAGGGATGCATACCTGATGCAACCCCAGTTCCGAGACATGGGTTTTTTCCCTCCTCCCCTCTGGCTGGCGTTTACTACTCTTCTTTTACCCTCTCGGCACCAAGAAACACCAAGTACACGTCGTCGTTTTTTTTTCTCTGTCGACTAGCCGGGGTGTGACCACGACTGCTACTAGTAGACTGACACACGACTGCGCATACTCGACTCTCCCGTACGCACCGAATCGGTGCATGCGGCCTACAACACCCATAAAGCATCTCATTGGTCAGGACCGCGCTGCCCTACGCCCGTCTTCCGTTCTGGGCAATAGCTTGGTGGTCTTTCCTAGATGGGTGGGCTGCTTGCTTTTGTTCTCTACGCAATTACTTCCCGTCTGTCTTGCTTGCATTGCATGAGCTTGTTCACAAGAGGGTATTCGGCACTGCTCGCCCTTGCTGCTCCGTCCCCCCCCTCAAGACAAGGAAAAGGAAGCACTCCACGATGGGGACGATTAAAGTTGCTCAAGATTGCGATATACCTGTTCGTTGGGTACCGACACACGGAATAAGGTTGAGTCAGCTTGGAATTGCGATTGGCATGTACCCAGCGTCGAATTCGTATGCCCGAGACCAGAAATCCTCAGGATGTAAATGCGCACTCCGCCATTCACACGTACACGTACAAGAAAGAAGTCGGCAGTAAACAATCCCCCGTATCGTGTAGTATAGGTATGGACCTCTAGTAGAAGTAGGACTACATTTGTATCTCCCCTCCTCTGTGCTCTCTCTTTCTCCCCGCAAATCCGCGATCGCGCTACCGGAATGCCGGTCCCCTAATCCACTCCCGCCGGCAATGCATTGATCGCTGGGAGTCCATCCACGCGCTAATCCACTCCAGGAGCCACTCCGCGGTCTTCTCTGCCTCCGTCTGTGGGCAGCTCTTTTATTTTTCTTTTCTTTTCGTCCCTCCTTCCCAGCACTCGCCATGTGCTAGTCTAGATGGATAGATGGAGGTTAGACAAAGAAGACATATCATTGGAGGGGAAATATATAGATTACCAAAATATCCCCCTCACGTGGTTCTAGCAACCTACCTACATACCTACATACAACCTATGCAGCGGCACAAATCCTCATCACAAGAGAGAAAGAGCGCGCGAGACGCCCACGCCAATCAATCTTTTGGTTTGGCTTCATTCGCATCTGAGATTAGCGCCCAGAGTTTCCAAACCAGGCGCGGAGCGGTGCGGCGACCGTAGGCAAGTTATGGAGCCCGCCACCCAAGACATCTGGCTCACTCCAAGGTGCACTATTGAAGGTTGAAGATCCAGTTGGACCTGAACGCTTCAGCAACCCATCTCTCACTAACACCCAGCACCACGTAATACCAATAGCGCCCGTCAAGCATCGAACGATCCGAACGAGTACCCAGGACGGCATGCAATATACATAGTGAAAGAATATATCTGATGCCCGCAGTTACTTGTAAGTTGTGCGGTTGTACGAACGGCTGTTGGCATCTCAGCAACCCAGCCCAACAGCTGCTGCGGCTATCTGACGTGGCGTCTTTTAACCAACTCACCCGTGTCCAACCATAGGGTGGCTAGGTACATGACTTTGTCCTGTAGAACGTTCTGGAGCGCGACCATACCATTCGCCATCGATATCCTATCCTACAGATCTACTAGTACACGATCTTCTGTTCCACTTCCGTTGGCTGTTGAAGTAAACGGGTATGTATGCGAGCAGCAAGAGCAGCAGCGGTTTGTGTCAAGCTCTAGGGCGGACTGACTCTACTAGGTACTAGTGGGTGCCTCCCCCCTTCCTTTCCGAACCTGAGATCCGAGTCAAAACGATGTGCTACCTGAACGGTCACCGTTGCCAGCTGTCTGTCATAGGACGTCATTGAATAGACATGGATTGAATGAGTCGTCACTTGAAAGTCGGTTCGCCTACAAGTTTGGGCAGCCAAACCGACATGGGTATTGCCACCGCCATTCGAATGAGAACAACACTCAATGCATGTGATGCGGATGGTATAAGTCGCACAAGCAACGCAATACTGGTGGAAAGATACAGGTTTATTGCCTTTTTGGGAGTAGTAATTATGTAGTTATGCCCTTCGATAAGACGCCACGAGACGGGAACAGCTGTCTCATGCGTCCTGCAGCTATGCTTGCTTTTTCCCTATCAATGATCTGCGTCACTACGACCCTTCAGCTGGCCGCGCTGGGACGCTGGGACGGTCTGTTGTCTCCTGTGCCTGAGCGCCTCGTCTGTCAATGCAATGCAGCACATACCGGCCGTCAGCGACTTACCCCTGGACGCGTGCAGCGTACGTGCGCTGTCTCCCGGTCAGAGAGAACCATCATCTATTGGTGCCAAGGACCCTGGACAGCAGCCCCTAAAGACGCTAATGCAGTTACGCACGACGTGGTACACTGAGAAGCGCCGACTCGATGCTTATCGCTGAGAAACAAACTCCAGATATCTTGCATCACCTTCCTTGGAGGGTTTGTACAACAAATACTCATACTTCCTCGTTTTCCCAGTCCTTCTCGCCAAACATGGGCCGGTCTTTCTGGCCGCTGAGTTCCAGCTTCTCGAGGAACTCGGGGGGTACGGTTGGGATATACTTCCTCTCCCGCTCCCTGTTGACACCTCCAAATCCAGCACCGTACGAGACTCGCATGTCCATCGCGGACGGCAGAGAGAACGGCAACATCAGCGAAGGATCGAAATTGACTCCTTCAGGCATTTCGTACTCTTCCACATCGGGATTCGGCGCGCTGCCCGGTGTGTCAATGTCAAAGCCGTTCGACGTATTTCTGACGGGTGTAGTAGGAACACTGCCAGGCCCGGGCGGCGGCATAGTCCGTCTGCGATCCCTCTTCGCATCTGCTTCCTTTTGCATCGCTTCGAGGTATTTGGCTGCGCTTTTAGGAAGCCCCTTTTCGCCTACCTCGGGGCGGTAGTACTTAGCCGAGAATAGCAACTGCTGGGGACTGAGGCGCTTCAGCTGTTGCAGGGTTCCGACCAGAGCTTCCAAGTTATCCGGCTCTAGCGATGAAAAACATTGCAGCCACTGAAGTAGTTGAACAACGGGAGCCAGGTGCCGCCTCGCGGCGTCCATGGTGGTTTCACCGGTGGCAGTCGTATCACCATGCTCGTAATGCTCGGGCTTCCTGTTATTGGCCCTCGCCCAATCCTCGATGACAGAGATGTTCATCCTGATTTGCATGGCCTTCGTCCGGGCCAGGAATTTCCGGTTGTCCATGATGTGATTGAACAACTCGGCGCCTAGCCAGTACAATAACTGTGATATAATCTGTGACGTGATGACAGAGTGGATGTCATATAAATCCAAAACGAACAGCGTGGAGGACATGAGCGAGGTAACGTTCCTAGGAGCGGGCTTCGCTCTTGCCTTTGGGGAGGGCGGGCGATACCGCTTCTCAATGGGTTCTTGCTTGACCTCCTTCTTTCGTTTGAAGATCTTCCATTCATGTTGAAATGTGACACCTTCAAACCCCGGTATTGTTTCGTGGTCAAGCATGGCGGGCTCTAGGACCTTGTCCATTCGCCTTTCTGCATCTCTAACAACAAGGATGAATATCTCGTTTACTAATTCAGCTAGTTGTGCTTGGAATTCTGTAGTGGCCTCGACGAGACCGGCATCTTTCTTCAGGTAGTGCAGGAGGAGCGTCGCGTTGGACATCCAGAATGCCAAGATGGTCATGTCCCACTGATGCGCCTCTACAACTTCGTTGATCTTGTCCTGGGCGCTGACGAGTAGTTTCTCCAGCAGCTCAGGGCTGGCATGGTAGTGCGCATATCTCGCACTCAGGAATATCATGTTGGCCGGGACAGGCTTCTGAGATGCGGATCTTTGTGGTTGCATGTTGGTGATGATGATATCCAGAATCCTCTCGAGGTCGCTCTCTTGGAAGACGAACATCTGATCGTGCAGACACCGGCTCCAGTCGAACTCTTGCGCTTCCTCCTCGAAGTCATCGGAGCCCTATCAGAAAGTTAGTCAACGTTCGTGGGGTTCAAGATTGTGATCACCTGCGTGTACCTCGGGCTGGTCATCCATCCCTACGTTGCCTAGATCGACCTCTAGGTCTCTTGCGCTTTCCATCATCATCCGCCGCCGCATTTCGTTCTCGGCGAGCTCCTCTTCGAAGCGGTCCTGCTCAAAGCCCGGGTTATAGAAATCGTCCGTAACGCCGGCGTTGCCAATACTGTAGCCATTGTCGTGCAGATAAAATGACATGTCGCTGTCGGGGGGCACGAAGTCGAAAGCGGTTCTGCCCGACGACGTCTTGGCTTCCGCAGATGCGCCGTTGTCAAGCAGTATCTTCGCGATGCCCTTGTGACGGTTCGTCATAGCCCACATAAGAGCACTCCACTGGTTCCGGTCTTGCTTGTCGACGTCTACCCCAGCATCGACAAGAGCTTGTACGACGGTTTCGTGCCCCTTTGAAATTGTCAGCTTACCGGCCGGTCGCAAGCCCGAGAGGTCATGCAATACGTACAAAACAGCTCGCATAGACTAAAGGGGGCGTTCCCTCTTCGTCTTGCGAGTTGACGTTTACGAACTTCTTCGCATCGCCGTCGAGGATTCTCTTCACTTGTACGAGATCGCCATTGCTTGCAGCCATAGCGAGAGACTTCTGCAGGATGTTTTCTTTCTCGTCGCGGGAGCGCTTCTCGTCGTTGGCGACCTCATCGGCATCGACGAGGCCTTCTCCGCCATGGTGCTGTGCCTGCGCTGCAATCATCTCCATAAGACGGGTATCGCTGTCGGGCATGCCCTTGGCGACATCTGGGACATAGTCTGTATCGTCGAGAGTCAAGTCGCTGAACTGGAGGGGTTTCGCAAGGATCGGACTCGTGAGGAATTGCGACTGGCCTGTAGTTGGATGCCTATACGTCAGTCTTGGCCCCGGGGGAGTCGGTAAGGGGCATTGCTACACACCTTGCCAGCCATCATAGTACTCGGTCTCGGCAACTGATTCCTTGGGGATGATGCGGTCATTCAGCGACTTGGGAAGATCGGGCGGGAGTTCTCTGGTCTTCCTTGGCTCGTCCGCAAACCCCCCGCTATCAACGTCGCTGATGTCCATTCTGGGGGACGGAGGGGATCTGACAGCGAATTGTTGGGAGTTGGGGTGATGGGATTGAGTTTTGCGTTTTTAGTACCGTCGAATCATGCTGCGTATCTCGGGGGCCGGTAGATATGTTCCGGGAGGACGCAGGCTTGTTTGGCGGATGGATGTTCGGGATCAATTATGTTGGTGACAACTATTCGGGGTTGAGAAGTTACTCCTGGATGACCTGGCGGGTGGGTCGTCATAGGCGTTGGCAGGTTCGGGTACCTAAGGCAATAACAATAAAGGCATTGGTAGGTACACCCATGCACCCTTAATGAATCCCAGCTGCGCATTACGAACATTGCTGGATTGAGAGCCCAGATGCCGCACGTGTAGTGCTTGTCGTACCCCTACAAGGGTCTTGCTAGGTCGAGCTGAAGCGGGCACTCTCCCACTAGAAGTGCCCGTGCACCGCCGCATTCAATCTGTACCCCATGGACCGACCCTGGGCGGACACATCACACCTAATCTACCTGTACGACGGTGCCATACTTCAGCCTTCATCGTATCGCACCCTTTTCCAGCATGGGTCTGGCGTTGCAAGGTTTCTTGACTCGGGTGTGAGCTGCTTTTGACTATACAAGAATGAATAATTTTAAACTAGCGCCGCACTGTCAGATCCATGGACTCCGGCCTCTTCGTAGCCCCATAGCCCTTTATACATGCCTCTTAGCCAAAACACGGAGTCTCTTAACGCCTCCGTCGGGAATGATAGTAAGTTTGACATGGGTGAACGGCCTATCCTGGACCAGGCAGCCGAACGCGTGCTCTTGGTCGGGTCCGCACTTGCTTGCCTCCACGACCTCCGTCCATCCGTCCGCGTCGGCCCCTGGGTCGCCTTTGTTCTTCCACTCGATCGCGTCCAGTCTCGCCTTCTGGGGGAAGTTGCCCCTGAAATAGGCCGTATCGACAACGAAGCTCTGGATCAGCGCCGGTGCACCTAGGCGAATGATGGCCCAGTCCACATGACCCTTGGTCCGCGAGCGAGCTGTCTCCCAGCCGTCGCCCATGTCTTTGCCCCGGCCTGGGAGTACGAGGTTGTCCTTGGTGCCAAAATGCTGGTCGCTGCAGGAAACAGCCACGGCGCCGTTTTGGGCCGCGCCGAGGTCGAAAACGGCCTCCGTGTCCTCGGGGAAAACGGGCACCGCGTGTCCAAAGAGTCGGAATCTCGCTATTCCGCCATCGGGGTACATATTCAGTCGAACATGGGTGTACTGCTTGGACGTAGGCGCATCAAGCCTCCAGCCGAATCTCTGGGATGGGCCGCATTCACGCGCGTCCAGGATTGTCTCCCATTTCCCTTTGCCGCCCTTCCACGACAGCACTTCGTTGTCGTCCTGGCTGAAGCAGCCCTCAACGGAAATGGCAGGAGCATGGTTTCCCGAGAAGAAGGCCGTGTCCACCTCGATGCCCTCGACGGTGCCCGAGGCTACCCCGAGACGTATGACGACCCAGTCAAAGGGCTCTTGGTTGTGTCGCCGGGTCTCCCAGCCGTCGTACCAAGCTCCGGTATAGACCATCTTTCCCGGTTGCCGGATGGGGGCGGTCGGGGTGACGAGGTTGTTAGCCTCGGCGAACCACTCATCTGAAAAGCCCAGCACCTTGCCGCCCAAGGTCCCCGAGATCAGATCTAAACGAGGTACGTTAGTTTACGAGACCTCATGCATGCGCGATTGGCTGGGGTTATATGTATAACGTCACGTACCGATACATGTTGAGCGAAATGTCTCATCGATCTTGTCTGAAGCAACTGACGTTGCCTGGACGGAATCAAGCTTATATTCAATATCCTCGAGCATTTTTAAGATACTTAGCTGGTTTGGCCGATTGCCAAAGTCGATTCTAGATGGCAACGTATATGCTGATATGTTAGAACAAAGATTAGGTGCGGCTTCAGTAATAGATTTCGCTACTCAAGCACTTTAATACGCAGAACCAAGCGACTTCGAGAGCCAGATGGTCTTTGGGTAATGGACAATATGCGATATCGCATGGCGGGGCAGGAGGGGCTCTTTCGCCTACCTACCTTAGGTACGGTTTGACATGTCGGCACCAGGCGATAGCCGAGATCAGACACACGCCTATCAGTAAGTATGATCCAAACCAAACAGTTACTATGACTAAGTGCAGATGCCTGCATAGCATAAATCTCGTAGATAGAGTGACTCTTTGGTTTGATGGAAATTCCCATACAAACCTAGCACTAGCAGCTGTTACTGCTACACAATACGAGATTGGACACTTTGGTCCACGTAGAAGTCGGTCAACGTCGTCTTGATGGAAAAGCAACCAGCAACAAACATGTAATACGGCTCGGGGGTACATAGGCCAATCAGGTCGGCTGATCATTTGCAGCGGTGTGATAGGCCCAATGCTCCGCCAACCCCAGACAACCCCCCCGAACAGCCACCCCAGGCAGTTTCGCAATGACGGCATCAATGGCGTCTTCGAGCCTGGACAAGCTTCACGCATTGCTTGAACATAGACCCGAAAAGTCCGGACGACGGAAAGCAGAAGCTACCCTTGGAGCTAGAACCACGGATTGATATATCCAACAAGGCCGTTGATTTCTAATACTTCGTTGGACTTCTTCATTTGCCATTTTATTTCGTGTTACTGCAGTTCGTAGCAAGCAAAACTGCTCGCTGCTTCTTGTGGTCGCAAATCTTCCTCTCAGCAACTCACCCAAACGCCTGTCTCACCCTGCCTAAAATACCTGGACGGCAAAAAACGGCCAACACCTCACATACAATCCACAATCAGCCATGGCCTCAGCAACGGGCATCCCCCAAGAGAGTCCGTCGGGCCCAGTCGCGGGCAACGGCGAGATGGAACCGCTTCTCGGACGTCCTGGAGATGCCTCGCAAAAGCCCAATGCTTCCATTGCCAAAAACCTCATCCTTGGTATGTTCATTCTTGTCTTGTCATCATTTCCCCTTCCCTCTGATCCAGACACAGAGTGCACTGTTCCCTTATGTTTCAACACCGCACCCATATCCATCATCCTAGATACGCAGCAGAGAAGTTTGGGTCGGTAGTGCAGTGAGCTGCCAAAAACCCTCTTCTCTCGCCATTGTCTTCCTGGTCGTCGTTGTCGCCTGGTCTTTCTTGTCTTCCTTCTTCACTGCCTATACTTTCTGCCGGCTTGCAGCTTGCAGTTTGACACCCATCCAACAGGGTTCTCCTCCAAGCCTTAAATAAACCCACCCGGCATCTATCCAAAGGTTTATCTTCAATCGTCATGGCAAAGCTCATACAATCATCAGGCACCGGCATCCTCGCCGAGGGCGCCGCTGTTCTTCTCGTGGCTTCGGTCTGGGCCGCAGTTTTCCTGCACCAGCCCATCATCCTATTCTCGGGCCACCCGCTGGCGCAGTCCTTCGGCTTCCTGGTACTGGTCCAGTCTATACTGGTACTGCAGCCGACGCAGTCGGCCCAGCAAAAGCAGGTCGGTCAGAAGATCCACGCAGGGCTCAACCTTCTGGCCTTCGCCACCTTCATTGCCGGCGTCGCCATCATAGAGGTCAACAAGGTCAAGGGCGGCAGCCCTCACTTCCACTCGGTTCACGCCTACCTCGGCGTCATCGCCAGCATCTGGATCGTGATCCAGTATGTCGTCGGCTTCACCATGTTTGGCATCCCCGCCCTCTACGGCGGCGAGGCCAAGGCCAAGGCGATCTGGAAGTATCATCGCATGTCTGGCTACTTCCTGTTGCCCTTCCTCATGGCCACGATCATCAGTGCTACCGAGACCGATTACAACAAGAACGTTCTCGGGCTCAAGCTCTGGGCCATGATTCTCATCATGGTTCTGATGGTTGTGGGCATCTATCCCAGAGTCAAGAAGCAGAAGCTGGGCCTCTAAGGGATATGGCCGTCTATCGCTTGGGTGTGATGGTTGTAAGATATCGACAGGCTGAAAACAATGCCTTGAACTAAATTGACATTGGGACGATCGTTCAAGCGAGAGCGCATGGGGTTTGATAAGCTTATTTAGGCCTTCTACTTGGTAGTACTTAGTGGCAATGCGTCATTCGGGTTCAGGTATCTATGGAGTTTGGATAACAAGTTATGGCGATTGAGGGTTTGATAAGCAGATACACCAGGTTTGGGAAGCAAACCACTCCGTCCTTACAAGCACAGTGGCTTCATCTAGATGTAAAGCCAAAACATGTTTACACAAGTATGAATAATTGCCTCAAGTCTACGTATTTTCAATTCTAGGGGACCGGTTACAATAAGTCTATACACGTTTTAATGGGAAACAACCAGAGTATTGCAGATACGACTATAAAAATACGCTTTACCGTAAGTAACCAGCCTGGCTCTTCACGAGACAGCCAAAAACCCCCAGGAACGATTTTCGTTTGCCACTGTTCCGATCGTTCGTACAAAGTTTAGAAGATGAACATCAGTCAAAGTGGGCAATACAACATAGCTGTCTCTGGTCTTCTGGCACCAACCTGCATCGTCTTATATGTTAGTCAACTGGTCGCCTTTAACTCGGAGGAAGCATCACGTTGAATTACCTTGCGCGGAATCGACTTTGAGTAGCCGATCATGGCTAGGTATATGTCATTTAATTCTTGCTCTTGAGACGGGATAGAACTGTTATTCACTTCTCGTCAGCCTGACCGACATGGTATGCATTTATATGTTTTGTATGAGTATTATATCGAAACATGGAGGGGCCCAGACCTCCGCTAAGTATCAGGATTGCAACGAAAGCGACGAGCAGACTGATGCTGGCGACGAACGAGACCCATCGTCGACGTCTCCAGGTCTTGACCTGCTGTTCCGTCTGAATAGAGTCCTCGGGAGAAGCAACGGCTTCTGGGTCTTGTGCTTCGCGACGCCCGCCGAGCAGAGGCGTAGTGGCATCGCCACGCGTTTCTGGAGGTCCTGGACCCGCCATAGCGCGCTAATACACTAAGAACGGGCTGGCGGTGAAGATCAATATGGCCAGTGAAACAATACGGAAACCGACAAGGTAAAGAGTCACGGATGATGAGTGGTGGTCGTGAAGCAATATGGAGATTTAGAGGAATCTAAAGAGTCAACAACCATGACGGCTATGGTGGTGCTACATGGCGTGGTCCATACCCAGTTAACTATGTACGTACATGCATGTGCTTATCCGTACATTTATGTATGAATAAACAACCCGACCATATCATTGGCAAGGCGGGGGAGTTAAGAGGCTTGGGCCAAGCGGGCAAACGTCATGTAGCGCTTGCCTACTTCCTGATAAGACACTCGACGTGATAAATGCATATATGCAGCTGTCTGGCTGCCTGGTTTACACCTCGGGAAAAGGGGGTAGATACCAGGGCGAAGTAGCCATGTAAGTAATGAGTTCAATATGGCATTTCAGCATCAGTTATTGAAGTGGTTCGGCCGACTTGCCGTCTTCACCGGTAACCCAGAAACCGCCATTTTCACATATTTTACTAATGCTACCAGCAAGGCAGTGTAAGCGTTTCGTCCCCATCTCGTGAAAAGAGAAGCCCTTTACTCGACGACAGCTCGACGAGAGGTAAATCTGAACCCTCGGAAGCCGGTTCTGCTGTTAAGGGTTGACCGAGGTTTGAAAGTGACACTTGCTTCTCGGGAGGTACTCCCTAGTATACACTGTGCTCAAGTCATCACAACAAGAGCTACCCGTTGGCGCAAGAGAGCGTCGCGTCTTTCCTGAACGACAACTAAAAGCTCCTCAGGCGTCTTGGGCGTGTGACCGTAGCTCCCTATAGGGCACCAAGAACATGGGATCCGCGTCAGAATGGGTGACGGCCCCGGCACACACGTGTCGCACCCTGACCCACGAAACCAGACATACTGGAATCTCGTGACTTTGGCACCACAACCCAAAGCCGGGATGATCGCGTGCAATGTTTACTGGGTCCGGCGCCGTGTTTGTATCGTCTCCTGCAGTAGCTCGGTTCTCAATCATTGGTAGTATACACTGGTGGATGATGTCCACCAGCATTTGTCGCAATCTCACCACGTTCTACAACGTTGAACACCTGAGAAATGGTTATCAAGCCCAAGTATGAACACACAGAAACTTAAGGACAACTTTGCATGCTGGGAAGGGGGTATATTGCGCAGAAATCCATACAGTCGTCGTGTAGGCATGTATCAAGTCCATTCGTAGGCTGCATTTCCTGAGCCTCGGATTTCGGGGCTGCTCAATCCATGTTATCATATCAAGACCGGGCTCCCAGCACAGCGAGATTGTCAGCTGCCACGTTTCCAGGATCATCGGCATGACCCTTGATCCACTGGAACAATGTGCTCGTGCCGAGAGCGTCCCTATCATCGATCTTTTCTCTGACAAGCTCTACCAGATCTTTGTTCTTCACAGGCTTGCCCCCGGTCTTCCAGCCGTTCTTCTCCCAGTTTATATACCATTCAGTCACACAGCTGATTGAATATTTGCTGTCTGAGAAGATACGAACGTCCTGGTCGTCCGAGACCTGCTGAAGTGCGCGTAGGATGGCCGTCAACTCCGCTCGTTGGTTCGTTTGTGGCTCACCTTCAAGACGTTCGCATACGTTGCTGCAGCTTATGGTTAGCCCCAATATACAAAAATCGGCATGGATTCGGAGGGAGGTACCGAGGATCATTGGAGCCAAAGAAGACGCCAACACCAGCAACGGCGCCTGCGCTGCCATTTGCCAGGCTACTCCCATCTGTGTAGATATGCAAAGCGCCGGGCTTAGAGCTACTGGCAGCTGTGCGCTTGCTGTCCGAGTTGGTGGCTGAGCGCTTGCTCTTCTTCGCGGGGGGTTCCATGCTTTCGTCCTTGATGGCTGACTGGCCGGCTTCGTTGCCATGGGCGCGTATATATTCAACGGCCTCGGCGCGGGTGTCGAACTTCTTGTACTTAGGCCCCTTCCATCCTTTGATGGCCTCGGCCGCGACATCCCAATCAGTGTATATGCCGGGATCCCGACCAATTGCTACAGCGTAGAATTTCTGCTGTTTGGTCCCATCAGTCGCGGTACCGTCGCTAATGCCAGCAACGAAGGCCTCGGCATCTTCGAAGTTGACAAAGGATTTATCTTGGAACTGCCTGTCAGCTTTGCATACATCAAAAATGTCGAGGGTGGTGCAGATCGGCGTCAGACGTACATTTGGCACCGGCGTAGCCTGCTGTTTGCGCTTGACATTCAGCCCAAGTGCCGTAAACACCGGGCGACTTGCCGCAGCGAACGGCGTAGAATTTCTCCGTGGAGGCGTCCGCCTTGCGTTTCTTGCTAACCATTTCGGCGAATCGCTGTTTGATGTCGAGAAAGGTATGGCGGTCTTCAGTAGTCCATGGCAAGAGGCTCGTTGCTAAGCTGAATGGGGCACGTTGAGGGCCCGCACGCGCAGGGAGTCGATATCGAGGGCTGGTCGCTTTATCGAATGTTGGAAACGCGTGGATCCGGAGTAGATTGCGGCGGCGTTGGAGTCAATCGCGTCGCATCGTCAACAGAATCCTTTACTGAAACGAGGAACAGTCAGAATCAGGCATACACGCACATCAGCGCATGCCAGAGAGATCCCGTGTTCGCCCAAGGCGCATTGTAAGCTTTGTCCTTTTTGCTTCCAGAAGTGAGGGGGGGCTTCTGAATGACGGACAGACAGCACAGCTTGGATTGGGCTGGGGATATGCAGATAGCAGATAAGATGATTAGATAAAAATCTACTGTAGCACCATAACTGGCTTAACCGCATACCTAATACACTCTTCCTGCAGACTGACAGGCCCTGCCTGTCTTGCCTGCCCGTAAGACATCTAGTACAACACAGAAGTCACCAAGCATATAAGTCTCATTGGGGGGAAATGCTTGCTCTCTTTACTACTGGAGGATTTATTAAAGCAGTCCCCTGGCAATTGAACCGGGTCCGCCCACATCACTGCCTCATCTTTGTGCCTAGAATCATGCAGGGAAAACATCAATTATCAATATGCAGATGTTCGTGCAGGAGCTCTCTAGCTAAGTTCTGTGTCCGCCATAGTCTGCCAAAAACCATCATAATCGTCCAATGCAATCGCCAAAATCATGATCTCTCAGGTTACCAATTCCGACAAGAGGACTACCTAACTCCCTTGCTTGCCTCCAGGGTTTGAAATGGTGAAGCACCAGCGTAGTTGCAGGGCTTCAACCATTAAGCATGCAAATGGACATCAACCGGAAGTTTCTCGGATTTGTCTGTTTCCCACTCCCAGCCGAGCATGCTCCAGTTGAGCTCTTTACGCCAGTGCAGCCCCAGACCATGGCCACCGCCACAAGGGCCATGCTCGCAGCCTGCGTCTGGGCCACCGCAAAGATCGTGGCTGCGGTCCTCCGAACTCATGCCACCAGTAAGAGGCATACGGTGACGGAAGACAATCTTGCCCATCCTTGAATGAAGGATAGCCATGGCACACATGATGCATGGCTCATGCGTCATGTACAGCTCAAGCTCATGACAAAGGTAGCCATCGGGAGAAGGGTGGTCGGCGTCAAAGACAACCTGTTCATCACCGAGAAGAGGCCTATCTTGGAAAGCCTCAAATTCCAGGATCGGAGCCGATGCTGCAGGCTCTCGATTCTCCGACTTGACAAGTTTCTGGGCCACCATGCTGATTGCTCGGAGTGCAGCATGCGCCATTGGGTTGCCGGTATGGCCTGTTCGCTCTTGTCGATACCAGCGGGCATCTCCTGCAAGAGCTACAATATCCACCCTTTCTTTTTGCTCAGCAGCCGTTTCTTCAGTCTGGTTGAGGTTGGTGTTGTCCGATCCTGCTGCATCGATCTTCTCAAAATCATTACCGGATCCCGAATCCGAAGCATCGCCGAAAGCCGGCTCGGGGCCGCCGGTACTGTCCTTGTTGCCCATGCTCTCGGGGTTCGGGGCCTCGGCGCCCATCTTGCCATCTTCCGTCTTGGCTAAATCCGGCTTGTGGTGTTCGGGTTTTCCAGGAATGGTCCGCTTCACAATCACAGCACCGATGGGCTCTCCCAAGCCGACCTTTTGGGACTTCCTAGCGATATCATGCGCCAAAGTCATCCAAATGTCCGCATCACGAGACACAACACTTGTGGTACGACAAATGTTGCTGGGATGGGGACCAAGTGGGTTGTTTTTGCGGTAGACTGTTTGCCAGAACTGCTGGGACCACAAGTTCGCCTGGACCTGCGACGTGGGAGCTAATAGAGGAACCGGGATCAGTCCAACGAAGAGGTCATCCCTAATGCCCGGAATCGCTGACAAGCCCCGTACAAGTTCTCCATAGTCCAACTCATCCTGAGGACCCAGTAAAATATAGAGATACTGCGACTTGCCAGTGTGGGCACCTCGTCCAGACTGACTCTCGTTCATAAACTGATTTTTCAGATGAGGCGGTAGGTCGGACGGTTTAGAGCATCGGCGCAGGTGAGGAAGGTTCTTAGCCTGATCATCACCGACCATGCCTCGGATAATGCTTTCATGAGACGAAATGTCAGTATAGACACATCAGCCAAGCATGTAGGGTGTTAATCGAATACAGGTAGGTGGCACATCGAGAAGAGGGGGGGGGGGGGGAGGGGGCTTTGCAATCACTGCAAGACAATCCGGCCACTTACTTGACAACATCGTTGGTATGCTTTGTCGGTGCTCTCGTAACATATGCTTGGCCAATCAAGAGATTGTCTCGAAGCTCAAGAGTGGTCTTGAGCGGAACCAGCGTGCCAGTATCAATATTTCGTGGCAGGAGCCGCTGCGAAACGGGGTCGAGCGTCTCGACAACTTCCTTCATGGAATCGCTCATAGCGGATACCTGTTAGGAGACAAGGCGTCTTGCTGATGAAAGGGGTTTTGGGGTTTGGTCGTCGATTATGAGACGATCACCTTCGTGGCCTGTTAGAAGGGATCTCCGAAAAGATGTGCAAGGTGGCAGTCGAGCGACGAGAGGACCTCGGGCCAATGGCAATGCTTTGGTTTCGAATATATGAGAATGCAGTACAGAACCAACTCAGACAACAAAGCGTTGAATCAATTGGACCAAAATATAGACGGCAATTCCAGAGCAACAAGCCGATAGTAACAAGGAGATGATGGTCTTGACTCGACGGGCCAGGTGAATCAGCGAGAGATATCAGAGTCTACGTACCTAAGCTTCCTGCATCCGTGCTCTCTGCATTGCGGCCATGAGGAAACCAAGTATGTATTCGAGGGCAATTGTGAGAGGGCGATGATCGAGTGAGGAAGGAAGGATGAGTAAACTTGAGGGGGTAGGCGCTGAAGCCGCCTTGACAAGTAGTAGGCAGTCCTCTGCCTGTTAGGAAAGAGGCGTACGCGCGTGTTGTTTTTGTAGACCGCCAAAGACAGTGACAGTCTCAGCAACGAGTCGAGTGGTTGCGATCGGAGAGTTAATCACCAATGCGCCGGCATCTGTTTCACCCGAACCTTCCTTTCCGAGAAGAAGATGCGAGGAATATGCCGACGATGGACTCTCACCTGTGATTTAAGAAAGTGCAAGAATGGCCAGATGCAACCAATGCAGGTCTGTTGCTTCCAGATGAAAACCCTGCGCCACCACTCACACTGGGTTTATTCCTTGGGTTTGGGAGGTTGCAGAGATATAAGACGACGAGAACGCGGTTGTATTTCAGATCGGTGAGAACAAAGTCATTATCAGACTTGGTGACTTTCCATATGAAATGGCGATTTATGGCTGGCCCTGTAGCTGAGGTAGGCCTTGTAGAGAGGCATCAAATGCGATTGTTGATTAACGATCAGATAAGCCAATGGTGGGGCTTATCGATAGACACCTTGCTTCTGGTCTGGTCCCTGCAGGAACGTTTATTCGAGCACCGTTGTACCTGTCTATCGCCTGTGCTTCAGGCTTCAGGCGGGTGGGATATACCTTGACGGAAAAACAAGGCGACAAATGCAAAACAACAAACAATCAATCTCTGTTTTCATAATGCGCTTCCAGGTGTGTAATCAATGTTAGGTAAAAACTTGTTCTGCAACTCAACTTGGCTGATGGAAGGCTTACAAAAATCTATCAACCTCGGCACATACGCTCTCTTGAGGCATAAGATGTAGCCAGCTACAGCTGGGCGATGCAATGGTAAAACCTACACCCAACCACTTGCTGCCAGCACAATGGGAGGAGCAATATTCCAAACTCTACATGATCGTGAGCCCGGTGAAGAGTGCTGTAGTGAGATGGACCATTATCCATCTTGGCCATGATGACGAATTGCTGATTCGAAGACTCAGGACCGTTCACCTAAGCTTCCCTTCCGTTGTCTGTTGTAACCCTCCAACAAAGACCTGCCGAGGCTGAAAAATGCTGATGCGTACGTGAGATGTGTTTGCTCTCCTCGAATTGCCAGTTGAAGTCAACACTGCCTCGCAACTCCCCCAACGTCCGCCGATTCCGACGAGCTGCGAGATGACCACCCATCAGCTTGTTCCTTCGTAAGACAATTACGCAGGTGGCTTCAAGCCGTTGGTAGTACCTTGGGCGTTTGATGTACCATCGCACAGTTGTTTCTAGACGCCAGGCTCGCTACCTGTATGCATTATTGCATGAGTGCACTATGTAATAGCGTGTATAGTCAGTCGCCTATTCGCGGGGTAGGTATCACCAAGCCGATTTAAAAGCTTGAGAAGAATGTTGTGAAGTTAGCACAAGGATCCCACCTGCAAGCTTACCACCTCTTGGAAGCAGGCTCGTGGAATGCACGCCTAATGTAGGTACCTCACCTCTGTCGGCCGCAATCTGATAGGATCCGGTCGTACCAGCCCTGGAAGATTGCCCAACTAGGAAGTTTTGAATCCTTGCCGCACGTCCTCTTACTGCACCACATTGCGGATTCTCAGCCGCTGATTCGCTGCGTCTGCAACTTTATCTATTCCATCTCTGCTCACTCAGCTCCGCAGACTCGGGGTGCGGTGGAATCAACTAGCTCGCCTATCAAGCCATTGTGTCCTCCAGGCTTGTCATGGATGCATCTATGTTGTTTAGCGGCCATCTGTCTTGTTTCTCTAGATGAGCTTCAAAGTTGAGTGGGTAGAGAGGAGCATAAGGATATCCGGCACGCATACATCTGCATACCACCATGCCATGCACCATGCACCATGCAACATAATGAATGAGTAGAGTAGGCTGGCGCTAGGTAGACACTCATCAGGTACGCCACTGCAAATGTCTTACTTGAACCCGAATGACGGTGGAAAACGCACTCCCCCCTTTCTAATCGGATCTCCGAGTGATCTCTTGAGAATGCAGCCCAGACACCAGACACCAGGTGTGCTCAGGTTGTCTCAAGGATCAACCAAGAAAACACATAATACGGACTAAATTACCGTCTATTGCGAGGCCAAGCATACTTGGCATCATGGATGTAAGCCAGCTAAGCTTCTTTCAGGCCGTCGGAGTAATGGTTTCTGCTCGCGCAGCTCAATCCCTGGAATACTATACTTGTGGCCATAGGTACTCGTGTGCCTATGCGCTCAGAAGTTCAGAAGGGAGGGTACTACTAAATGTCCCGTTGGTGCCGGCATGTAATCCGTGCCTCCCGCTCGTTGGACGCCTTCCCAGAATCCCCGGGGTCTCCTCAGATTAAACCCCACGCCAAGATGGATCGGGGATGTAATTACGACCCCCGGGACCTGAGTAACCTAAGATTGGGGGGGATAACAATGTAAGGTAGATAGACGTATGCGAGAGCGCGCTGTTGGAACAATGCTATATTCAGAGGCGCCAGTGGAAGCTATAATTACAAGCTCCCGCACACTGCAACTCTTGGGGTTATCACCAACACCCCTCTGCGCTGTACCCAACCCAAGCTCCCGCTCTTGCACAAGCACTGTCTAATCAGTAGTATTCTTGGCGACAAATTTGTCTCGGCGCTGCGTCGCAACTCTCGGGGCACCAGAGCGCCGCAGCCGCCCACGGGGGCGTTACACAGTTCTCTACTCGACTTACACAGCCCGGCTACGTGTTGCAACCGCCAAGAAACTCGACCCGCGTCGTTTGCGTAGGACACCAGGCACCTGGGCCAGAGTAAGATAGCGAGAAGAAACAAGACTCGTAACAGGAGAGAGGCCTCATTGGAAAGCCAAGAGCGATCACCACGCCGTGTCGAACCTGAGCCGGGGGTTCCGACAGTCTATCTTTATCTCACGTCTCAATAGTAACGAGGGCTAATTGTAGCTACCACCAACCGGGTCTTACCGTCTGTGTTTCCCCAAGTTTCGCCAAGGCTTGCCAGGGACCAAACCAAACTGTTGAGGCCCGCGGGCAGATCCTGAGCTGTTGCAGACTAAAAGCAACGAGCCCTGGACAGCCTCATCAGGAAACAAAACGAACGACAGTCAGGTGGACAAGGGCATTAAAAAAAGACATAGGCAGGACTGGGATCAGCGACGCGGGCTGGTGATCTCCTGCCTCTTTCTCGTTCTCTCTCCCTCTCCCTCTTGCTGCTACCTACTCCTCCAACACTACGACAGGTGGTGGTAGTGGATCTCCCTCATCACAAATAAACACCAAGCACCCCACACAAGCACAGCACAACCCTAGTTCTGAGTCCCGACTTACAAGTCCCATCCAAGTATCAGCAGAGGCTACCTGCCTGGCTACCTCCGTACTTGTGAGGAGAAATCGAAAGGAGTCAGAGCCTAGGCGCTGAATAAGAGGGTCTCTGGGGCCGTGGCCAGGAAGACTGCAACAAAGTGCAACAGTTAACTGCTTGACCTCACGCCACCTCGGTATAACAAGACCGGGCAGACAGACGGACTTAGCAAATTTTCGCCGAGTCGTTTTTCTGGTTTGCCCTAGTGTCGGTGCTGCTGCTCGGAAGTAGAACGAGAAAGTGGTGCTATTGAGACGATTCAACCTCTAATACGCCTCTGCACGCCCAACCCCCATCCCTGTCGACAAGTGGCCGCTACCGGTGCAAGCGGAGCTCAAGTCACATCATACACCACACGCAACTTAAGTAAGGCAAGCCGCCTTTTATTAGAATTTGGACCCTGGGGGGAAAATGTCGACTCCTCAGCTTTTAACAACTTTGCGGCGAGCCAGACATATGCAGCTGTATACAAACTCGGAAGGAGGCAACGGAGGGGGAGGGGGGACCGGAGAAGCTGCAAATGCACGAGGAGCTTCTCAGCAACAGCAACAGCAGCAGCAGCATCAACCGCCAGCAGCGCCAGCAGCAGCAGCAGCTGACGGCAACAACCAATCGCCCTTCGAGAATGCCTTCGCACAGCATGCCAACCCGCCAGCCAAGGCTGAGCAGGCCGCGGGGCAGCAGCAAACGACGTCAACCCCAGGTAAGCGAAACCTCTTGTTTCCTTCTTTCTGTCCTTCTCTTTGGTACTCCCCAACCGCGGCATGTTGGTTCCTCCAAAATGTTGGTACTCCGTTCCCCCCCTAAAAGAAAGAGAAGCCTGGAGCGGCAGCAGCAGTCTGGAGGGGGATCTGGCGATGGTTCCCCCGTCCGTTCCCTTCTCATTTCCAGTTTCAAGGTTTTGTCCCGTACCGTCTCCCCATCTCAAGTGGGGTGATATGACATTTTGACTTCATTTTCCTGAACTGTGACACTCCTCACCCGTTGCACCACTTATCTTACGAAACTATGCGCCGATAAGGCTCCGTCGCATCACCTCACCTCGCTGCACTTCCGAGACATCCTAGCATTTATCAAGTCGCTGCGACCGTCCGCTAACGGATCTTTCTTGTCACTTTTGAAGCTACTCAACGCGCGCGCGCAATCTCCAACCCACAACCTCAGGCACAGCAGTCAGACCTTGCAAAGGCGGCGATGGCCAACCAGATTGCTGCATCCACCAGTACATCACCACCAGCCGTCCCCCGTTCGGCGCCCGATGATGATGGCGGTCGGCCCTATGCGACAACACCCGTTCCGTTAGAGGTATCCGCCGTCTCGAACCCCAACGCCGCCCATGCGGCCAAACTTGAGGCTAGCCACAATGACAGCCTCTCACCCAATGCGCAAAATAAGCCTGCGAACCCGACCTCGTTGGCAAACGCCTTGAAAGCCATTCACGATGGCACATCCGACATGACTCTTCACGATGTCCCAGCTCCTCCCAGCGACTCTCCCTACGCTAAGAGCATCTCGTCTACAGCTCCCGGGTCTCCCAGAATCCCTCCAGTACGACAGAATTCCGGCAGCCAAACCCCTAGAGTTCGCCCGCATGCAACCACCCTCAGCATTCCTGGTATGACCCGCTCCAATATTTCGCCCGACGGAAAGATCGCAGACCGGGACGTTGCCGCCAAGCTTGTCATCATCATGGTGGGCTTGCCAGCCCGTGGCAAATCCTATATCACCAAAAAGCTCAAACGCTACCTATCATGGCAGCAACATGAGACGAGGATCTTCAACGTGGGCAATAAGCGAAGACTGGCTGGTCTGACTTCACCGGTCAAGCAACGTCAAGAGAACCCTATGGATGCCCATACCCAAGTTGCCACAATCCTACTCAACGGCAACCAGGCACCTCCGGAGTCTTCGTTCAAGAAGAATGACCCGCCTGCACTCGACATCAACAAGCAGGAGATGGACCAGTCGGCGAGTTTCTTCGATCCCAACAACGCCCAGGCACGCAGGATTCGTGAACAGTGCGCTTACGACACCATGGATGAGTTGCTGGATTACCTCTTGCACGGAGGTGGATCTGTGGGCATCTTTGACGCAACAAACAGTACTGTTGCCCGTCGGCAACGACTATTCGACCAGATCAAGGCTTGCGAGCCCCAGCTTGGCATCCTCTTCATCGAAAGTCTCTGCCAGAACCCGGATGTAAGTTGTTCAATATGCATTGTATTCAGCACACCCACATTGTACTAAACTCCCCTAGATTCTGGAAGCAAACATGCGTCTGAAGCTCTCTGGCCCCGACTACAAAGACAAAGACCCAGCGCAATCGCTGGCGGATTTCAAAGAGCGTGTTAGGCAGTACGAGAGTGCCTATGTGCCTTTGGGAGATTATGAGGAGGAGCATGGCATGCAGTATATCAAGGTATGTGACGTGGTGCCACGACGCTGAAGCGTACGCTAACAACCAGGTAGATGGTGGATGTCGGTAAGAAAATTACACAGTTTGGAACCGAAGGCTTCCTGTCTGGTGGCATTGCCCACTATTTGTCTTCGTTCAATCTGGCTCCG
The DNA here is from genome assembly GCA_006503535.1 of Arthrinium phaeospermum. NCBI lineage: Eukaryota > Fungi > Ascomycota > Sordariomycetes > Amphisphaeriales > Apiosporaceae > Arthrinium > Arthrinium phaeospermum. The sequence goes on from QYRS01000003.1 coordinate 2,915,744, forward strand.
AGGCAGATCTGGATCACACGGCATGGCCAGTCTGAGGATAATAGATCGGGCAAGATCGGTGGTGATTCCGGCCTCACCGAAAGGGGCCATTACTACGGTCTCTCTCTCTACAAATTCGTCACACAGAAGCGCAAGGAGTGGTTGGTTGAGCAAAAGAACAAGATTGCTCAATCGTCATTTCCGCCACTACCAGGTGATAAGTCACCACCGTACCCAGAGCTCAACCGCGAGCTTGACGAGAAGAATACCTGCGTCTGGACATCCATGCTGAAACGCAGTATTCAAACGGCCGAATACTTTGAGGCTGACGAAGATTACGACACCAAAGCATGGGAGATGCTCAATGAACTGAACGCGGGCAAGTTCGAAGGACTGACCTATGAGGAAATTGCGACGAATTACACGAGCGAATACACGAAGCGAAAGAACGACAAACTGCATTACGTGTATCCCGGAGTTGGTGGAGAAGGCTATCTTCAGATCATCAGCCGGCTTCGCGACATGGTCCGTGAGATTGAGAGAATCAAGGACCATCTCATCATCATTGGCCATCGATCGGTGTGCCGTGTTATCCTGGCTTATTTCATGGACCTCACGAGAGGCGATATTGCGGATCTGGACGTACCCCTCGGCATGCTCTACGCCATTGAGCCGAAGCCGTACGGGATCGAATTCCACGCCTACAAGTACAATGAGGCTGTTGGCTCCTTTGATGAAATGCCCAACTACAAGCCGACACGAACAGTCGACCCAAATGCCTAGGAGCGTGAGGGCGCATGAATCAATGTAACATTACCATGGTGTGCATCGTCACCTCTCTTCCCTTTCCCCTTTTTACCGGCGAAACATCAGAGAAATCACAGTCATGGCCGCAGGATATGTGCTATAGATGGCCGGAGTCTTTTTGGAGTTTGGTGTCATGGGTGGAGTTGTGTTACAATGCTTACATCACATGAGCGGCGACGCAGCATATATTGGCGTCCGAGCTGCTCTGCTGTGTGCCGGTGCATGGCTCTCGGGATCTGTTCTGGGTGGTACAACGAGACAACACCCAGGGGGCGGCCCTTGCATCTATAGAGAACTTACTCAATCATCCCGGCGCACGACTTGCTGAACGAGTACTGCAGCTTTACAACTCATAGTTATGTCAGTGCTTCCTATGAATCAAGGACCTTCTTCTGCTTATGTGCTATACCATGGAGCCCTCGTTGCTCTTGTAGTCTATCAGTTATTTCTCATCAACAGGACGCCATAAATTGGCCAAGCATCTACAAACCGCCGTCATCTGAGATGAACTCGATTGGATGGTATCTATGTTGCGGCGGCCTCTTGTTGACTCGTAGGGATCTGTTGGAATGGCTTGCTGTATCCATGCATGCAAGACCGCGCGGTGTTCCGCTGACCATGAGATCAGTGTCCAAGTATCGAAGTGATTACTGACTTACAAACTGACTTGCAGTGCTACCATCAACAAAACAGAGGTGCTATCAAAGATACACCGGACGTCCGTATATCTCCCAGCAAAAGCCGGCGTGGGTGCCGTTGTTGTGAAGGAGTATATACTAGATTGGGTAGTCCGTCGCGAGCTAACTCCTATGGCGACCGAGTTTTATCAGATCAAACAAAAGTAAGAGGAAAGGGGGGAAGTGGAAGGCCAACATCAATTGATGCATTTGATCTTGGATTCCTCGCTTCTCCTCCTCTCCCGAGTTACACTACCCACTTTCGGGCCTGTCCCACAAGAGTCTTCGCTGTTGCCTTGCTGCTCCAGGATACATCGTCTTTACGTGCAATGCATCTATTGGTTGTGTAGTGCTCGCCATAGTTCCGATTTCAACATTCTCTGATCAGGTTCAGCCCGGCCTCATCTCCTTTATTTCAGGGGCCCTTTCCCGCCCAAACGTCCTTGGAGGGACGAGCTACATGTGTGTTTTCTCGATACTTGGGATTTGCAGGTCAAGTAGGAGGCAGAATTGCACGCGGCGAAGGCCCTGTGGGATGAGTTCGGCGCCCAGGAGAGGCTGCTGTGGCACACTTTTGACTTCACCAAGGCGCCCGGCTATGCGGAATGGGAGCGAGATGTCGTGAGGCTGTTCGATCTCTGATTCATCAGGGTGTGCATCGTTGTCAAATTGCTACAAGGACGTGAAAGTATTGCCGTTTGTGGAAGCATCACTTTTATTGGGAGAATGTCACTCAGCCACGCAGTAGTCGTGATTTACACATTAATCGTTTCCTTTTCCTTGGATTATTGCTGGCAAATCGAGAATGGGCTATTGTTTTAGGGGAATCGCAATCAATACAAACCCGATTTTACCTTGGAAATCTAACTAAGATTGCCACCAACAGAACGTGGAGACATGCCGTGAAGGGTCACGTTCCCTTTCCTGCCATTTAACACACCTAACCCAGGGTCCTCCCAAAGCAGGTCATGTCACCATCCAACTGAGTTTCAACCCACACCGGCCACCAGTTGTAGTCCCGGTAGGCGAGCGGCAGCTGGCGGTTCAGGTACTTTAGCCAGCGGATGGTCCCCATGTCCGTGTGCCTGTCCCTCGCCGTCTTCTCCCGGGGGTTAACGAGGTGCTCCTTTTCGGTGACAGGGGCCATGATCTGCTTGATGGCGATCCAGTGGGTGGCCAGCAGGCCGCAGACGTGGTTCGCCGGGTCGATGAGGTACTGGAAGCGCTCGTGCGGCATCTGTAGCCACCAGCCGTAGTGCTTGCAGATGATTTGATACCCTAATGAGAAAATATTCGTTGGTTATCATTGCCCTTCTTAAAATGTGTCCCTTGCTTCTATCCTTCGTTGGAACTAGCACACAGGCCGAGGAGGATGCTACTCACCGCGGAATGGTGAGGTATACAGGGCCTCTACCATATCTATTAGCAGCTGGTAGTACTCGACCTCCACCGGATGAACACAAAGGGGTCCCAGCGCCCGCACGCTGGCGAGGGCCGCATCGACCCAGTCTTTTCGAATAGGGGGCACCGTCTCCATGAGGGGCTGCAGCAGCGCCATCTCGTCCTTGCCGACCCAGTTGGTGAAGAGGAACCGGGCACCCTTGCAGTACATCTGGACGGCCACGAGGACGACGCCGCGGCAGAAGGTCATGAACTCGGCCATGCCGTCGTCGAGCAGGACGCTCTGGAAGGTCAGGGCGAAGCACGTGGCCATCAGGGCGTTGCCCGCCTCGAACGTGTCGTTCGTGGGCACGTCGTCGAGCGTCTTCTTGATGGCCTTGATGGCCTTGACGCGGTGGGCCATGGCGAACGGCAGCAGGGACGCGTCCTGGCCCAGCAGGTCGGAGGCTGCCAGGCCCAGCATCGCGTGCATCAAGTACTCGTGCTGCCAAGGAGTGAGACACGGCTGTGAGCGTAGGCGGGAAACAACCAATACAGCGGGTAACGAACAAAACAAAGGCGATACTATACGTTTTGGGACAAACAAGCCATCTCGTGAGTCCAGATGGCCTCGTTGCCAAGAGGATGGTGTGGGACACAGTTCAAGAGGAAATGCTGGAAGAAGCGCATGTCTTGCAGGCTAAAAAGGGGTATCTGATGCTGGGGCTGGCTTCGACGTCAGTTTTCCCCCAAGACGCGGTGGGATTACAATATTCATTTATCTCCTACCTGGTGTGTGATTTGAGGTACTGCCGGATATTCGCAGTTGAGCCCGGCTTTAATGCAGTGCCCACACGAAGGATGCGTCTCCTGGCACTGCTCCGCGATCAGTATAGGCGAATTCGAGAGATAGCGGCTCCCGAGCTGTTCATTACCTTGATCCGCCTTTTCTTGCAGTTGTAGCATCCTCGCCGGCTCTTGGTGTGCCCTTTGCGCTCTAACCGTTGCTTCTTGGCCGCTTGTCTTGCGGACCAGGAGCCAGTATTGGTCGGCGAGACGTTCCTTGTCAAGGCGGCGGCATCCTCTGATGTGGAAGCGGAATTGGAAGAGACTTCTTCGATGACATAATAAGAGCTCGCTGCTGTCGGATCGGCTGCGTCGAGCAAATCGAGCGAAGCTGGACTTGATGGCTCTGATGGCTCCATTCTCTCCCGATCTCTCAAAATATCAAGTTCCCGTGTCCGAAGGGAAGCTTCGGCTCATTTCCACCACCAAAAGGGAAGTGTGTGCATTCAGTCGATTGACTACGGGAACAGAACCTTATCTGGCTATTTTCTATCAGGGTGAGACTGAGACTAGGACAAAGATTCCCAGGCTGTCGGCAGACTCGACAATGGTCCAGCTGAATAAGGTATTGCAGCGCCAAGCGTCTTCTACAGCGCGCCGTCTAGCAATCAATCACGTGCGGATAGTCATGGCAGTGCTGTTGTATGTACTCGTTGATTGACCTGGAGCTGAAAGAGGCTTGCTCAAATGGCCTAGTCTTTGCCACTGCATTACCTACTTCATCATAAAAAAAAAGTAGCGAGTACCTCAGGACGGCGTATGAGCCTGAAAAACAGTTCTCTTCGCCAATTCTCACATATTACGAGCGATGCAAGTCAAGTCATTGCGATGTCTCGGGGCGGCAACACCTAACTTTGGCAACAGCTGAAGGAGAGTTTGGTATCCTTTGCGCCAGAGCCGGAAGCTGAACAGGCAGATAGGTTGCTTGGCAAGGTGCCCGCTACGGCTCATCATTGAGGAGGCAGGCTGGCAGGTTCATGATTGACCGACTACTCAGATTGATGGTGGTGCATACATCCCATGCCATTGGCACACTACCGAATCTACCTCGAGCCCGTCCAATCGCAGTTCCGGATCCGCACGACAGAGGTCGGCCGGGCGGTGTAGTGGTATAGCACAGGAAACATGCATTCCACACACTAATATCGGTGTATTGGGCATTTCTTCGTAGGTGATAGGCTCACCTTCTAGTCTTACGCATAGTGGCCCTCTGAGAGTACCGGGCGTCTGGGGATGGGAGTGGGGGAATATTGTCGTGAACGGGGCGGGAGGCGAGCAAACCACTACATATCTCGCGTCCACCGACTTCTTCCCCGATGTCGAAAGCAATTGTTATTTATTATTGATTGGAATGGCACACTGTCCCGTTGCCGGATGGGATTCCTGGGGACTCGGAATCCCCGTCCTCCCCCAGCCATGCCAACACGAGGTGAATGGGACCTCGATCCATATTTTACTCGTATAAGCATTCAAGCCATTCGAAAGCATGGACGCAATAAACAACCCGATGGTTTTGGTTGCGCCCGGTTGTCACGCCCAGCGTTCTCCATTGTCATCGGTGATCGTCGCTCGTGAGGCCTCGTTTGCAGCCGGCCGAACCAAGGTCGGCCCTCTTGGCGATTCGTCACAATGGGGCATTTCCCGAGTCTCGGGATGGCGAATAAAACAACATCCCTCTACATACAACCAACACAACAGCAAGGCAATATGGGCTTCGGGCTACGCAACGTCGCAACCCGGTTTCTGTAGATTGAGATTTATACGAAGGGGGAGATCGGCGGTCGTTTTATACAAATGGGGGAGTTTTATACATAGCATATCTTGGATGGCGTGCGCATCAACTTGGAACTGGGCTTCTTAGCAGTCGACCTGGTTGCATATTGGCGGGCATCTTGGCGATAAAAACAGCAGGGGACGGAGTGGGTGTGGATCGGATGATGCCGTCCCGTTGGCGGTTGGTGGGTGAGTTGAGTACGAGAGTACGGAGTTGAGCTCTGAGTGACTTTGGTGAGTCGAGTCGCCCGCTGATCATCTACGCCCAGCCAAGGACAGAACAGACATGTCTTATGCACTGCTGACGACGATGGCTCTCTACTGGCAGACTGGGCTCTGAGGCTCTCCTCCGTTCGGAGTGTGAGCGAGTGAGCCCGTACAAGCATTCGAAGTTTCCACCGTCTTCTTTTGTTCTTTTACCGTTCCGTCTTACGTACAGGTATTGTCTCCCCTCCCCTGCACTCAGTGGGAGATCGCCCCCATCACCCAATCTTTGAGGGGTTTTCTTCGCCGCACGCTTCTGCTACGCCGTACGGAAGAACCAGCATGTGCGCCGGTACGCCGGTACTTGGACGAAGGTGGCCTGCAGAGAAGGCCGGAAGGAACAATTGGCTCATTTCTCATCCGGACATTCGAGCATCACCAAGATCCCAAGGGATTGGACAGCAAGTGCCAAGATGAGATGAGAGCAAACATCAACTGGTATCATCCCAAGAGGCGGCGGGAAGCAATTTCGCTTCGTGTTTCAGTGATGCTGTCGTGTGTCGCATCCCCACTACAGCAGCGCTCGTCGTACTGCAGGAGTGCAGCAGCAAGCGTTTGGCGTAAGAGCACCTGAGAGCACCACCACAAACACACCCGGCCACTAGCCCCGGCGATTTGACTACATATGCCAAGCTTTTTCCAGCCTGGCAGTCATCCCCACCGGCCACGATGGCTTGGCTGAAAAAATTGGTGAACCCCTGCTAGCAAGAGCAAACCCCTCCAGCGCCTCCACCCTCCACGTTCTTTTTCTCGGTCGTCCACGTAACCGACGGTCTTAGGCCTGACCAGGCCCAAAACCAAGAACAAGGGCGTGTGGGCCGATGGGCAGGCACCGTCCGATTGGGACTCTTTTCTCAGTTGAATGGTCCGTGTCGCTCTGTACTTCATACGACGTGCCATCTCAGCTTGGCCGCCCAGCGATACGCACACATCAACAGGCGGCGGCTGGGCGGGTAGCACGTTGAGTTCATTCAGTCCGAAACAGCCTACACGATTGTTTACCATTTAGACCAAAAAGCCGCGCGCGCAACTGGAACCGGTTCCGAGTGGCTGCACCAGGCATCGGCCCTTCTGTTCTCTCTTCTCTTATCGTGCGTGCTGTGTGTGGTGGTTAATATCCATGAGTGCTTGATCAGTCAGTCAGTTCGCTGCAGTTCGCCAGCCCGACTTGACTTTGCGAGTCATGTGTGTGGGAACAGCGCAGAGAGGGCGCCTCAACCCCGACATGTCGTGTACCGCATTTCATCAGGATAGATGCTTGTTGAGTTGGCAGGAGTCACTTAGATTAGCAACCTGGGGTGCATTGCCCGTTGAAATTTCGCAGTGCCGAAATGACAAATGAGGAACACTGACGAGACTTCTTCGTTGAAAGCGAGTGGTCCACGTTCCTTCGCATACAAGCGCGACGGGCAGCGGTCGTGGCCGTGACCAAAATAGCAAAAGCAAATGCGACGTTCGTTCAGGGAGATGAGGCCGACGACGACGTCAGTCCCCCAGCACGCACCGACCTCTGGCAACAGCAACCCTTGCCCCCCGGCCAATTGCAAACAAATGCAACCCTACTTTCGATGCCAAGCCCCGGTGACGGTATTTTTACCTCTGGCACCCGCATGCGTATGTGTGTGCATTTTGGTTGGCCGAGAACAAAACGTTCTTGTTCCTGCATGACGAGCGGATATCGCCAGATGGAAAAGAGGGGGAGAAGCAGCGAGGGCATACTCACCAGGCCACATCGCATCACACACACACATGACTCTGGTGGTCATATTCTGCCCTGTCTTCTGCTGTACATAGGTTGATGCCACACACAAAATAAAACCAGCGGTGCCACCCTAATACCGGTAGCTATCCGCAGTGATCGGCATCAACTACCAAGATTAGTGAGATCGGGTATTACTTCCCAGCCAGCCAACTCACCTGCCTGTCGTGTTGCTGTCTTTTGCTTTTTATTGCTTTTCCCCCATTTTCCACCAAAAGGGTTGCCACGCAATATCTATTGTTAGGGCAACTGTCAGAAGATAGCTCACATCAGCCAGATAAACATCCCATTTCTGCCCATCCCCTCCCATCCCATCCCTTCCACAAGCCTTTCGTTTCATCCGAACACCAGCCAAGGTGGGGCGTTCTAGCGGCCAGTAATAAGGAAATAGGACGATATTGGATGAAAACAAGGTCTGTGTCGGGGAGCGGTACGAAATGTTAATACCAATAAACAAACACCGCCCACAACCAAAGCCATTGAGCCCTGCCATCCGGACTCGTAACGATACGATAAGAAAATAGTGCTCTCTGGAGTTGGAGTCTCGACCGGTGCCTGCTCCATCTTTGTGGCTCTTGGGTCCAGATCAAGCCCACTTGGAACGAAAGTCCGGCAGCTTTTACTAGTAGGTGGTAGGTTAGCCAGAAGTTGGTAAGCATGCACTACAGGTACGACTAAGACCGAAAAAAACGGGTTGCCCTTTGTTGCTTCCGGCTGTCTGCGTGTTCCTGCATGTTCCTGAGCGTCTTTTGCTGGACTTTGCCCAATCCAGACGGGTTCCGACTCGCTCGCACTTGGGGCTTGCGCCGGCGTGCCCCTGTGGCTTTGGACTAACTTTGGCCGCTCTCCAATGGGATGGCAGAGAGCGGCTCTCTGGCCCCCTGAAATGCAACCCCCTGTCCCTGTCGTCTGTTGCTCGCCTGAACCCACCCGGAACCCGATCCAGTGTGCCATCCTCATCGCCCTACCAAATCAGGAGTGCCTGGGCCCCCGGACCCCTCTCTGGTGCAGGAACAAGGTACGGGCAAGGCAGGGTGGTACCGACTGACTGTGCAGCGTCTGTATACTACCTAACCTACTAGTAGACCTTCAGATGTTTCTTCTTCCCTGCCTCCCCCCCCCTTCAGACACACTCACTTAAATTGTGCCCGGCTCCCACCTTCATTTTCCCTCCCGTCCCCTTCCCGGCTTCTTCTGGTCTTCACCGAGTCACACTCTCTCCTCCGTCCAGTCATTCTTTTTCTGTTTCCGCAGGTCGCCAGCTTCGATCGCGTTTTACCAACTTGTGATTGCATTCACTATTGTGCTGTTGTCTCACGCTACACTTACAACTCACAGTCCCGCTGCTGTCCCATCGCGCCCCGAAATCTCAAGAGACAAAATAAAAAGACAATCAAAAACCCCCCACGACCAAGCAGGATTGACCAGATTCATCCGTCACCAGATCGCATCACTCTCTCTGCGTCTTTGATAGACTGCGCCATATCCTGTCAACAAGACAAATCTGGGTTTCCCCTCTTGAACGACGACATCACTCTCGATCCGTCTTCCATTCTTTGAACTCGCTGGCACCGACGCACACACTCCTTCCACCGGAAACTACGCCCTGAAAGAAACATACTACTTACCCAGTATCTGATACCCGGACATACATAACACTCGCAAATATGTTCTCCAAGTACATCGTCCCGGCCCTCTGCGCCGCCAACCTCCTCGGAGTGAAGGCTGCCAACCACCACCGCCACATGCACAAGCGGGATTACATCGCCACCGAGGTCGAGATTGTCACTGACGTTGTGACCGTCTACGTCACCGAGGGCGACCTGCCCACTCCCACTCCCAGCGCGGCCTCGTCTGCCCAGTCTGTCGTCGCTGCTGCCCGTCCCTACAAGGGTGACGACTCCAACGCCGAGGCTGCCTCGCCCGTCACCACCACGACGACCCCGGCTGCTCCCGTTGTCGCTCCCTCTTCCCCGCCGGTTGAGCAGCCCGCAGCCCCTCAGCCCACCACCATGGTGACCGCAACCAAGGCGGCCCCCTCCCCTGAGCAGCCCGAGATCAGCATCCCCACCCAGGCCGCCGTTGTCAAGCCTGCCCCCGTTGCCAGCAAGGCCTCCTCCGCTGCCTCGGCTGTCGAGACGTACGAGGCCCCCGCGCCTTCCACCGGCAAGGGCGGAAAGCGTGGTCTCGCCTACAACGACCCCAAGCTCGTCTCCAACGTCTGCTCCAGCAGCAACAAGTTCAGCTGGGCCTACAACTGGGGCTCCCAGTCCGATGGACTCGAGGCCTCGGTCAAGTACATCCCTACCCTTTGGGGACCCCAGCCCGACCACAGCCAGGGCTGGTCTCAGAACGCCCAGAAGGCCATCTCTGCCGGTGCCGACACCATCTTCAGCTTCAACGAGTGTGACAACGCCGGTCAGTGCAACATGGACGCTGCTTCTGCCGCCGCCGCCCACAAGACTTTCATGAAGCCCTTCGTCGGCAAGGCCAAGATCATGGCCCCCTCCATCACCAGCAGCGAGTCGCCCGGCCAGGGTACCCAGTGGCTCAGCTCCTTCATGGAGGCTTGCGGCTCCGACTGCCCCATGGACGGCTGCAACGCCCACTGGTACGGACCCGGAGGCGAAGCTGGTGCCGACCTGTTCCTCAAGCACCTCGTGAAGGTCAACGAGACCTGCGGCAAGAACAACGTCTGGGTGACCGAGTTCGCCGCCACTGACGGCGACGTCGACGCGTTCGTCACCAAGGCGCTTCACGAGCTCGACACCAACTCCAAGTACGACTTCGTCCAGGGCTACTCGTACTTCTACCTCGCCCAGGGAAGCCTGATGCAGTCGGCCAACGCCCTCAGCACCTTCGGCAACATCTACGCCACCATGTAAAATGGCTAGGGCAGATCTTTTCAAACCTTCTTGTAACTCACTCTTAGGGAGGACCTTGCATTTGTTCTTGGTAGACTTTTGCATTGCGATGATGGACGGGATTCAAAAAAAAATCTTTTTATTTCACTTCTTCTCATGTATATAGTTTTCACCCTGGCATTTGGCGAAGAGCCCGCCTGGATTTCCTGCCTTCAGAAATCTTGAGTTGGTCATTTAGAAGCGTTTCAAAATATCTCTGGATCAGGAACCGATCACGAGCTACGAACCCATATGAATTGACAAAATACACCCACGTTTTCGAGCACTCTGCTTGGCCAAATCGAATCTTAGATGTGACCGTGCTTGTGCTTCCTTTGTGGTGGTAAAGCTATATGTACACTGTTGCGCCGTATGTAGGTAAGTTCGCCCCTTTTCAAATGTGGCACAGCCAGAGCATACGATCTTACTACCGTATATGAGAGTACGTCTTACACCGACTAGCCTCTCCAGGGTAGTCCCGAGCAATAGTATCTGCTTAAGTTCATTATTGACGCCGGATAGTCTTGCAGCTTAGTTCGCTAGATACCCTCAAACGTAGATAGCTTTTAGCAGTGAACGCCCAACCCAGCAGGCGAGTCTCAAAAAATGAGCTCAAAGATGAAAAACACGCCACCCAATTTTGCTGTTGTACAAGTCCTTTGACGCTATATGCAAGGGAGGTTAAACGGCAAAAGGGTATCTCTGGAAAGAACCTCCCCCAAACTCCGGAGCGCACGACATGACCCAAACCAGCATGTGCGTGCTCATGTATGCTAGCAGACTAATAGTACATGGATATGGATGCAATAAATCAAACAAAAACCGCAATGGCGTTCGTTACTTGATCTCGTCCATTTTTCCTGCAACTTTTTCTTCCCCTTCTCCTGCTTCCAGCCCCTGACCCACCTCCTCTGGGCTCGGGTCTCCCGCCGCTACACTGCGGATGGAACGGATCGATGATAGTGTCCTAGAGGGCTTGGGTCTCTGTAGGGGGTGGCAGTCGGCGGTGGTGGCAGCAGCGGCAGCGGCGCTTGTTGCTGTTGCTGTATCGACGACCCCTGGAGCGTCGCCACACCCACCTGCTGTTGATGCAGGGGCTGCTTCCAACGTGCCTGGTGTCACCTCCTCAGAGACCTGCTGCTTATCATTCCCGTCCTCGGCTCCGAAGAGCGTAAAGATATTGTCCCAATGAATCGGGCCGGCGGACGCAACCGCCTCGTGATAATCGCTGGAGCCGGAGTTGTTGTGGCCCAATGATGGTTTCCCGTTGTGCGCCGAGGCCGCGGAACCCCTTCTACTTCTCATCATCAGGCTGGCCGCTCTTGTCGTTCCATCGCTGGGGCGGCGGTAGCACCAGGTTGTTGCAGAGGACCTTCTTCCCGCCGCGTCATATGGACCGACCTCGGATATGGAGTAGCCTCCGCTCAATGCGTCGGGGCGGTAGTGGTCTGGACAGGAAGCGCAGCTGGAGCACATGCCGTTTACGACATCTCGCCTCGTGACCCATTGGATGACCATAGCTGAGAACAGGACTTGAAAAGTGTGGTTGTGATTAGCATATATGGTTTAGCGTTAGAGGTGTGGTGGAAGGGGGAAGAGTGTAAAGGGGTGGGAAGGAGTGGGGAAAGTCGTACTGTCACAGTTGCAGGTTAAGAAGCATAGCCAAGTCGTTTCGCCGTCGAGGGCCATGAGAAAGGAGAGGTTGCTGCCATCCATGATCAGTAATCTTCATCAACGCATTACCATACCATTTCAATGGCCAAGTGGTTGCTTACATGATACTGGAGGTAGCTGTGCAGCATGCTCCAATAAAGGTACGTAGGGCGATAGAGCGAAGCCTGGCGTTGGCTGATGTTCGCAGCATACCCGCGGCGGAATTAAGGTCTGTGCCGTGTCAGTACCCTGGAATTTCTCAAGAGTATACAGAACTGGAATCTTGCAACTCACTTCGAAGTGGTATCAGAAACAGCGTTGTGAGATATACCTATCAGGCCGTCAGTATTGGGGCTGGCTATCGTGACAAGATGACGGGATATAGCTTACGTTGGCAAGTACGTCACAGGATACCAGAGGCACCAGGACGGATCGTCGGGCTCCGATGATACATCTTCCGTTCTCCAGGCGGGATATCCGGCTATGATATCCTGTTAGCCGCCATGTATGGTCTTCCAGCAACAAGGCTCTTACTGCACGAAATTGAGGGTCAAGACTACGATATAGGCGCCTGCTTCGATTTCAATATATACTGTGGCGTGATGGGGTAGCCAAGTAACTCACACACTAGGCCGGCTGAGTTGAAGGCGTATAGTTTTGATTCGAGCCGCCTCTTGGGACTGTTTCTCACGATGAACTGCAACGACCAACATGTCAGATCAGCTTAAACGTGGCTTTGGGGAAGTAAAGTATGGCCTACCGCTCTCTCGTTCAAGAAGAGGCATATGGACTGATATTATATTAGCTACGAGCTGAAGGCGGATGAATTTGTTGTTTGGCAAGAACTCGCATACTATCTGATCTGAGTGTTAACGCGGGCATGTCTTACAGGACGATACTAGGAGTCGATTGACGTACCTTGGTAATAACATATAAGGTCAAGCAGACGATGATGGCGGCTGAGCAGTTCTTCCGATCTGCCCAATTAACGCCGCTTCCATGCGAGAGGATGATCGTGGCGAAGACAAAGACCCACGAATCTACCAGGACGGCGAACACGGCTATCCAGCGGCACCAGGTATCAACATTCGTCTGTCCCTCGTGAGAAAGGGCAAGATGAGATACTTACTCCAGATGACGAAGGGTATCTTCTTCCATACCTTGACCGCCAAGTATCTCTGAGCTATAGATTTTCACGAGAAGTCAGCCGGTGCCCCCAGCCGTATGTGATTGCTATTGTTGTCGGGGGGATTTGGGTGCACCTACTTAGGAAGGCCGTCAAGCCCACGAGGGCGGCCAGGGAGACGAGCAAACCCCAGACCTCACCGGCGAAGGGCTCGCCTTGATCCCGCTTGGCGTGCAGCAGAAGGGAGGCTGGGGAGCGTTGCCCAGAGACAGCTGAAGAAGGTGAGTGCGGCGACATGACTAGCTGGATGCATGGGCACCCAAACAGCGCTCGTGATGATGGAATGTTATGGCTTCGTTTACATCACCGTTTGTCCCAACAAAGCCAGCTCGTATTCTCTGCTATGTGTGCATTGGGATGGATGGCGATTCAGGACGGGCTGAGGGGGAAGAAATGGATGGGAAAGGTTGCCCGCTCTCCTGGACGGGGTCAGACTCCGAGTATATGCAGCCTTTCAGTCCTGGGCCCCCCTCAGCTTGGACAATACTGGGATCGGCGATGTTAGTTTGTCAGGCACACAATGGCGCTATCTCCGGTTTGACGGCAGCGCCTGCTTCATCGGCTGATATGGACGGTTGACGAGCCATGGGACAGGCGTCGAATATGCTAATAGAGGCGAAAGCTGATGGCATTGTGGCAACACTGGGCAAATCCGGAACATGTCCATGAATCAAATGGGTTTCCAAGGGGAATTGCCCATGGCGATTATCTGGCTCCGAAGAGACAGGAAAGCCAGCAATGTTTGGGCCCGTTCGTCCGGTGATGCAAGAAGAATACAAGAGTCGAGGGCCCGAAAACCAGCGCAAGTGCCAAAGGGCGTTTGTCGAATTACTCGCCGACAATGTCGAGGCGGCGAGGCCGTGAACTACGGATTGGGTAAAATACTTTGCAGATGGCAGGAACTCTAGTCGGACCAGCCCACGTGCAGGCGGCCCTGCGTCACTTCCTTGGCCCAGGGCCCTTTCCATCTTGCCTTGCGACATGCAGGCGTGGTCAGACTCTGAATCTGAACCCATCCGATCTCGTGCCAATAATACATTATGAAATTGGAGGCACGCCGCTTGATCGGCAAGCCGCTCCAATGAATGCCATTGGATCTTCTTGAGTCGGTCGAACTATTTTGCCCTTGCTTGTCTGCCTCCCGCATCCGCAGCTTGTGATCTTGGGCCGAACTCAGCCAAGAAAGGGGGCACAAGTGTTTTGGTGACCAAGCGCCCGAGGCTCCGAGCAGCCTCAACTCAGCCGGCAATAGTGAGGCCGTAGAAGAAGTGACGATATTTGGCACTGACCTGAGAAACTCAACACGTACACGGTTCCTTGCTTCAGGTTGTTTGTCCAAGTGCTCGTTACGAAGCTTGGGTAATTGCGGCAAAAAGAAGCACCTTCGGTGGCTTGTAGGCATTGGTATTCCGTAGTACTGGTGGAATGACCCGATAATCTCTCGACGTAAGGGCAGACGAACAGCATAGGCGCTGCTGTGGTAATACTAGGTAGTTATGTATGTGTGAGTATTTGTACAAGAGTATCCAGAATGCTTTTTGGCTAGGTACCTTAAGCATACGGAGTCATATACTCACTCGCCTTCACTCGATCGCATCTTATCATATGGTCGGTCGCAGGCCAAGCTGTCACAGTGTCGATGCTCTACTGTTGCGCAAACTCTCGCACTGACTGCTTGGCACGACTACACGCATCTCACGCAGAGCAGGCGAAACCCAACCCAGTCAGTGACGCCATGGGTAATGCAGAGATGGATATACTACCCCTCAAGGGTAAGTTTAACTCTGTTACCTTCAGAAAGATACCTGGAAGGGGGAGTTAAACATTACCCTGTAAGGTCGTATCAGGAACAGACATGCGTATGAAGGTGCGGGCATTTACATTTAGTAGGACGGCAGGGACGCGACCCGTGTTTGTGGTTTGATTTAGTTGGCCTTCCTATCATCCAAGGTTTGGCCTACTGTATCGCTGCGTTGATAGATACTGGCAGCTAAAACATTACTTTCATCAACAAAAGCTTTCGCTGATAAACCCGTATAGCCAATTCACCCCCAACGCCGTTGCCATACGCAATTCCGGAGAGCGGCCTCCGCCCCTGGGAAGACCATGCGCCCCCCCCCCCCCCCCCCCCCCCACCATCTACCCAATAACGCCCATGTTAAAAAAGCCATCATATGCTGCCATCCGAGTATGTACTACCTGAATACACTATGTCGTATGAGTCATGCTACTTTGTAGTTTTCTTCTTCCTCCGTCTGTGTCACCAAAGCTTGGAACGTGTTTAGGGAATCTCTTGATAGCCGCGCGTCTCGAGTGACCGTCGAGAACTTAGCCTCATTCTGTATCTCTGGGTGGTTGAGCCCTTGTTCGAATGTGGAACTTGTCGCGTAACCTATCGGCCAGGTTATGTCCGGCCCGGTCCTCGGATGCCACGCTTTCAGAAGGCCCATGCTGCTCCCGGAACTGCCTGAGCGCTCGGATGCGTTCGTCCACCGACGCATGCCTGAGCATGTTCCAGTCGAGTAACCGGGATCTCCTGCGGCGGTGACCTGCGTCACCCTCGTTGCTCTCGCTCTCTCCATGGCTGCGCTGAACTGAAAGTTCACCCGGTTCTCCTACTCCGTTCTCTTCGTCTTGTGTACTCTGTGGCCGTAGGTCGAGCCGGCTTTCGGATACGTCAGTGATTATGTGGGAGGGGTATCTGCAACCAAGGAGAAAACTCACCATAACGGGCACGTTCCGGAGACATTCACCAGCCAAGGATCAACGCAACCGGGGTGGAACTTATGATCGCATGGGAGCACTCGTACGTCTTCTCCAACCGTGAAGTCTTCTGTGCAAATGGAGCATCCAAGGTTCTCGTCGTTTTCGTGGCCATCTGGTTTCGCCGCAGGCGCGCTTGCCACAACTGGCCTGGCCTCCGGTCCACTGTTGCCCTGGGCCGTCGTCTCTGCTCGCGGATCAGGCGTCGCCGCAGTCTCCCTCGTCTGCACGGTAGGGGACACCTTATGGTCCCCAGAGACGCTCTCGAGTTCCTGCTCTAAATCTCCCTTAGCTGGAGCTGGATCGCCGAACTTGACGATGGGCAGGGTCTCTAACACGGCCCTCGCCAAGCCACGAGCTCTACTCTGCGTGGGGCGTGGCCCGTAGCGTTCCGGATGTCGGTGTGCCCTGACTGCTCCAGTGCCTATTATGATGAGGAACAGCAGTGTTATCAATCCCGTGATACTATACAGGATACTCATGGCAACGGCCGAGTTATTGCCGCCGCCTTCGGGGTTGGGGGTCGAGTTATCCTGGGAATCGCTACCGGTAATGGCTGCGCGTATAGTCCCTCCAGAATTTACTACCATGCCTCTTGCGCCCTTGGCTTCGTCGTTGCTCACCATGGTCCAAATTGATGTGTATGCGGGCTCCTTTCCCAAGGCGCAGCTCATGCCCGCTGTGCTATACAGGAGTACAGCTTTCGGCTTGTTCGGCGCCGAGGTGATGGCGTTGAACATGTCGTCGGGTGAAATGAACGAGTCATCTTTATTCGGATCGCAGGACATGTATGCGATCAGATCCGGGTCGTTGAGCTCCAGGTAGTTCTTTGTATTGACGTTGACCAGATTACCCTGAATGTTGAATGACTGTACACTGAGTTAGATATATTTCTCCTTGTAGCATAGGCCGCGTCGTTGGTACCTTAGCCTCGACAGACGTGCCGTTCAATCCGGCCTGCTTCGTCAACGGCGTGATGGGCACCTTCTGCGCAAGCGGGCCAGAGTCGGAAGGCGTTAATGAACAGGCCATCGTATATTTGGTGTAGTATCCCGGGACATTTTGGACATTTCGTATTGTAGGGTCATCGGCAGCCACGGCAATGACAGAGCAGGCAATGGCCAGCAGAGTGTAGGCCATCCTGGCGAACGAGGTAACGGTCGACGTCACCATGGTCGCGATGCTGCGACAGCGCGCGCGAATGGCCTAGCAGAAGACGGCAAAGCTAGGTATGATTGGGTCGAAAGCCGCAGAGACCCAGCAGCATAGGAAGTCCGGATCTTTGAACAAAACAGCCCCGGCCGGAGGCACACTGTCGCATCCCACCTACAACGCGCATCGACTCCGGCTCTTGCACACTGCTGGATTTATTTCTCCCTTCTTTCCAATGCTCGTTCTTTCCGCGCGTGCAAACACACACATACACATGCACGTGCACGTGCACGAGTACGCTCTAGATCTTTTCCCAATCTCAAGCAGGCATGGACAATGCGGGGGATCGGCTCTGCCTCTTGCCGGATCAACCAGACAAAATACACTGGAAGGAACGTAAGGGAAGAAAGGAAGAATAATGACGCTTGACGATTGACGTTTCCCAATTGTTTCCTCGTTGGGAAAGGCAGGCCCGTATATAGAATTATTATCTCCCCCAGGAATGTCGATAACGGGATGAAGGAGGATAAGGTGTAGGATCGGATTGGTGGTAGTGGTAGGTAGTATACTATGCCCAGTACTTACGTAGGCATGATGGGGTGGATGGGTGGGTGGGTTCCAGTTGAACCTAGCGGGCTGCGGGACCGGCGGACTCTCTGGACCAGCGGAGGATGGGCGATGGGTGATGGGCGGCTTGATCGTCAACGTAGCCAATGGGTTTCGTGGTCGCTGCCAATCTCTCCATGTTTTGTCGCCCAAGCCTGTGTGGCGAACGCCCGTCCATCAGCTGACTGGCGCTGGCGGGGGAGGCGGGACTCTGGTGCACCGGCTTCCTAGCGATTTCTGCTAGTGATTTGCCATCTTCAGTTGCTCGTCTGTCAGCGGCCGGCCTTTTTCGTCCCTTTTCTTCTCTTTGATGGACAATCCGAGACGCATCTGAAATGGAGCTTGGTGCTGCGTTGAGAATCTGAGACACCTGGCTGGTTTTAGCGTCGGCTTATGGTTAAAGCACCTGTCGATTGCCCCCTAGCTCTGCTGCTCTTCAGCCAATCAACGTGTCTCCCTCGCACGCACTGCCTCAAGTGTGCCCATGACAGGACGATTCAATGCAGGCAGGTGAGTTTTGGAAATCCGTCGGTCTGCTTCCTGACGAGACGAAAAAGGCGCCCCTTGGGCCTTTCTCCCCCTTGAGATCCAGCCGATCTCCGGGCCCCATCCAATCGCGCTGCAGCTGCAGTACATAGACTAGCGACTCTCCGAGTGCCGTGACCAGCAGCTCGTCGATGATAGCCCGTGGCATATCTTCGGCTGTCAACGTGTGACACAAGTCTGTGGTCAGTTGGCCTAGCACCGCCCTAGCTCCCATTCCTGACAGACGGGTATGTCTTAAAAGGGCCAACCTGCTGGAACTAAAAAACATACCTAGTCTGGGTATCCGTAAGCACTTTAACTTCGGGTTACTACTAAAGTTTGACAGTTAACCTAGTTCACGGTCGAGAGGGGGGCACCGGGAATGCCTCTCTTGTCTCACACGCACAGGCCGCGATACGGCTTGTCACCCAGGGGCCAACGCCATCAAAAGACCAGTGACGGGAGATAGAAGCTTGGCATCTACGAGGCAAGAGACCCCAAAGGCATCACCCTATGGTATCAAACAGCTTTAGTAAACGGGACACACCGCTGCTTTTCACGCTTCATCCATAGTGCTAGTGGAGTAAGCACGAAAGACGAGCTTCCCCATGATCCGGAAGAGTCGATTCCGGGATAACTGGTGGTGATGGAGACGACTACCGATCGTCAGTATGGCTGGTGACATGACAGTTGCGGCGCTTCCAAATCGTATAGTTCACCAGGAGAAGCGGCGCCAGTCTGGTTGAACCGCAAAGCATAGCATTCACTAGTCGCGCATGTGCTTCATATATAAAATGTACAGTCATATCTCATCACATGAGTTCTATCTCTGGTGTGCCTGGTATTGTGCCACATCTTATGAACCATGGCGCAGCTCCTCCGTAGCCTTGTGAAACTTGACAGCAAGATGAGCCAGATCGTGACAGGCGCCCGACATGCATCCCGTAACGAGAGAGATACATGATCTACCAGTTCGTAGCATGCACCACTCCCCAATACCCCAGCCATTCGCTCGATAAAAACGCCGAAAATACAAGTACGCGGTTGGCGGGAGGTGCAAAACATTGTTTTAGGCCAATGGTTAATTACATTGATACTTGCCCGTCTTCCGAGGGACCCTGGAGATTTCGGTGAAACTGTCTCATACCGTTTCAAGCCATCAAGCAGTTCAAGCATGTCGGCTATGTTAACTCGGCTAAGTACGGGTTCTCGCGATGCTGAGAAGGAAGCGAGTTCAATCTAAATGAAGCCACTCGATGGTGTTGTATAGGTTAAGGCGGTTTTACAGGTTGGTAGTTGGCTCTATTTCACGAGAACGTCTTAGTGTAGCTCATGAATGTGTTGCACTTCATGGTGGTCATCAGGGGTGACTTGGCAACACCCCATCATAATCCAGTTGCTCGTGTGGCCGCTACAGTAACCCCGTCCGGGTGAGGTTTCTGGGCCCAGAACCACAATGGAGGCGAGGCTCCTCATCTATATTGTGATGTTGGGATACAAGGGCACTGGAGCCGTGGGTTGCTGATACAGGCTCTCTACGGTGGATGGGGAAGCAAGAATGATTCAGGGCCATACACGTTCATGCTAAATTATGTTGGGACAGGTTTTGTTTAGAAAGCTCTCTTCATAGCACCCGCCAGATGCGAACTGCTTCCGGATGTCCTCAACACAGATCGGAGCGTACGAGTCAATCCAATCAGTCGGGGCTCCTGTGGTGTATGCAAACACCAAGGTAATCCAGTTCCAGTAATGGAACCCCAATTCAAACCCCGAACCGATTCCAGTGCAGGCAAGCTTGCGATGTGAATCGTACGAGGAGACCTAAATCTCTTCCATATCCTCCAAGTCGTCCAGCATAGGCCAGTCGCCGACCTCAACACGCTCGGGCCGGACGAAAACGCCATGCTTCATGGCCGATTCTTGACCCCAGTATCGTGTGCCGTTGATGCTGCCGTCGTTCTTGCCCACCGGCTCATCCAGCTGAATGCCCACCCAAGCACCCAGTGCGCCGGGGATTTCCTTGACGTCTCCAACATACTTGACCTCACCCCTCTTCGCGTCTTCGCCGCCGACTCTGCATCGTTTGCCAACCTCAATGCCGCGACTCTTGATCTCCTGGAGAAAGGCATCGATCTTTGCTTGCTCCAGGCTGGGGGCATCTGGGTTGAAGCGGCCTAGCTTCTCGGCCTTCTTCCAGGCCAGGACCGAATCCGTCTTCTTCTCATACTCATCAGCTGGCATGACATATTTGTCAACACCCGAGATGTCGGTGTAGTTTGGCCGCTGTCCAGCTGGTCTTGTATCAACAACCTGTGCTTGCGATGATTAGCCATCGATGCAGAAGGTCTAGCTGGCTCTTCGGAAGCAGTCCTATCCACCGATGCATCAAAGATGGACCGTCGGCGCTGCCGGGTCTGCGTGCGATCGTACGCCTCTTGCGCAGAGATCATAGGCCCGCGCCAGCCGCCCATTTGTCATCTACGGGCAGAGGGTATCGCTCCAACTCACCTTTAATTCTGCGTATGGAGTAAGAGGGAAGCTGGTCAGGTAGGTGTTGTCCTCGTCCACAGCCTCGATGGCCACGGTCTCCTTGGAGGGCGTCTGCAAGACAAGCCGCTGAGCCGAAGGCGGCACCCCTGTCATGGGTTCCAATTTTGCCTTGAGCTGGGAAATGCTCCATGATGGCGTGATACGTCGTTCTGACGCCGAGTTCTCGGAAACGACCTGCAGCGGAACATCGGCCATCTTGGCTAGCCTGTTGAGATGAACGAGCGATGAGCCGAGGCGCAGTGGGTGAACCGAGGCAGGGGTTGTGCAAGATATAGGGTGTGGTCCAAGCGGTGAGCAAGCCAAAGCCCCTGATTGCGACACGGAACGGAAGGTTTTTCTAGAAGGACGTTAGAAGTCGAAGCCCCTGCTGGTTTCGCGTTGTGCTGAATGTTGCGATCTTGCGGAGGTGGTGGTTTCCGTAAAAAGCGGCGCACAGAGCTATTGCAGGGTTGTAGTTGGTTCGTTTGGCATAATGGGGCTCTTTCTCTGTCCGCCTTAGCAGGTAGGTACTCCGTACCTACAGCCACCTAAGAAAATATGTACCCATCAATTGGCCTATCTAGTGGGATTTACTCAATACGTCGATCAAAACCTGTGATGTAAGTCATCTCACACAATCCGAATCTTCGTACCAAGCACCCGGTGAACGACCGACTCAAGGCTGATGATATCAACTTCGGGCCTGTGACACATGCGGGTTCAGCCAGCCAGGAATCGGTTAGTGTACTTCATGTTACTGACATCCACAGTCCGACAAGGCTAGGTTGTGCATCATCCAACCAAATGAAGTTCCAACTCTATTGCTGCGAGCCACCTTCAGCCACAATTGAGTTGCAACTTATGTACAAACACGGTCGTTCGTCGTTGGTGTGTTCCTTACTTACCTAACCTCTTCCCGCGAACTCGAGACGGATCTCGTGGGGCTTGGGGGCTGTCATTGCTACCTTGGTATCCCTCATTCCCGGGTTGGCCATGGTCCCATTGCAACCTCATTGTTCATGTCGGACTGCCCGTCTGCTTCACATGCTTGCTGGTGTGTTCGCCTTTATCCCGGTCTCGAACGCGGTTAATGGTTGCCGCCGCTACGCTTCTGACATCTTTCGCCATCTGGAATGGACGACGACAAGGTATGCACCTGGCCAAATGCTTGCTTGATGAAACCTCATCCCGTCTTCGATGAGACCTTGCCTGTGTACATACTGGCGGGCGCCGTTTGCACCTCGGCGCAGTCCCTATCCAGGTCAGTGGGAGTTGTCACAAAGGCAGACTACCGTCAGCATCAAGCCATCTGGCAGAACAACATACGGTCAACCGGCATCAATGTATAGCAGTACATCACAATGGCAGGACACCACACTACTCGCACACCTGTCTGTTCCTGTGATGAGCCCGTGGCCTTTTGCAAGTCTCGCTGCGTTTTCCTTTTGTCTTCCTTCATCTGTGCCTCCTGGCAGAAACTCCAAACAGCATGCGATACGTCGGGTAGCCACTTACACGACCCCTCTGATATTCCCAATCCGGCCATCGCCTTTTAGCCGCCTCGCCGGGGAGGGAAGGGGGCCAGGGACGCGGCTGATAGCGAGCCCGAAACTACAAACACGCGGAGTGGTTCTTCCTACCTGTCATGCTGGATTCCAGACGTAGATGAGGACAATGACCTATCATAATGTGAGACATTGCGCCACGCGCATCCCGATGTCTCTTCTTCCGGGCGAGCATGGACAGACAATATCATTGTCAATGTACTTTTTCGGGCACTGTTTTTTCTTCTTCCTCCTCCAATGCCAACCCCAAGGCCCGGCAGGCCACTGTCGGGCACTATGCCCGTCATGGTGATCCCAGCGGGCCCAACTCGTAGAAGCTGGATGTCTGCCATAAACCTACCGGGAGTTGGGTACAGCATCCATCCTTTACTTTCCACACCGCCGTGAATCGCCAAGGCTAGACTGACCGGGCTGAACTGTACTGGCTGTGCCAACCCGATTCTTGTTCGAAAATCTGGAATTTGGCCCTGCCCTGGACAGGGTGTGTGTTTAGGATTCTGGGAAGGTTGGTCAGTATCGGTATGGCATCGTCTTCAAACCAGGTACTATTGAAGCTTGTCGCCATATAATGGCCGATTTTCCCAGATTGTCTCACAACATCAGATCTGCTTCATGACGTCTTGATGGCTGTGTTCTCGAGTCCAGACCGCAAAGACAGTTGGGCCACAATTCATCCGATGAGTGAGTACATGGGAGAAGCAGCTACGTAGGCATCAGGAATCCGACCAAACGGCCAGGTCCAGGCATTGATGCAAGGCCAACAAAGCTGCCGGGCTTGAGCAGACAATTCGGCACGGTAGGCGGCTTCCAGGGCTCATGAGGCGCAAACGGTTCCATTGGTCGGCCAGGAGGGCTGTCTGCATGAAAGCGCGGTTGATTGAGCCCAACTCCTTGGGCTTGACCGTGACTGGCCTGGAAGGCTGACGGGCGGTCGTCATAGTATGATGTTTTAACAATCATGGATAAGCAATGCAACCAGGAAACAGGACCAATATGTAAGTACCACACACACCCGTATTGTTTCCAGCCTCCAGCCTCCCTCTGTTCCGTGCTGAGGAGGTTGCAATCCCAGGGACTCGTGAAACACGGGGTGGACGATGTCACCGGAGCGTCCGGCCATACCCGGACTATAGTGATGGTTCGTCCCCTTCGCGCTTGGAGGAAATTGGACTCTAATAACACTGACTTCTTTTCTTGGGAGGAACTGCCTATAGTATAGGGCCATCACCATAATGCCGTGCACGGATCCAGCTCGTGGCAATAGCGGTTGCAAATAATTAATCGGTCTTGATTAATGACAGCTACTTAAAACGACGACCTCAAACTCGCCGCTCCGCTTTTTCCTTCGGGCAGCAACAGCACAGCATGCACCAGTGCGTGCCGACTCCTCATCGCTCACAATCAGAGCCGAGAAATGAGAATACAACCACGCTTTGATTACTCTACAGTGCTCTACCCTACGCCGTGACCGCCACATACGCACCCCACGCGGCTATGCTTGACGTTGTCTTCTGGAATGGTTGACTGACAACCAAGAGAGGGATTTCTGACTTGTATTTACTTGATTCAGCTAGTGCTGAACGTATATCTCCATCAGGGATCGTCGTCTCTCTGGCAGTCGAGCCAAACAACAGCTTGCTTCATCCAGTTCTTGTACCAATCAGTCGTCCGAGAATCTCAGATCGAAAAAACAGACCCAAAATCAAAAATCAAGAGAGCGCGCGCTTCGCTCTGCTGTTCTTTTTGCATTCTTTCCCTCCCGGTCATCCTTGGCGGGCCCACCACAAGACTTCCACTTTTGCATCATCATGGATGTTCGTTATGGACCCTGAACCTAAACGTGATCAAGTCGATCGAACAATCCACCCCAATCTGCAAGACTAGCAAGGAAGCCTGGCGCTGAGTAGGTCGAAAAGGAAGGCGAGGAGCCGACGGGGATTTTGATCCTATCACCAGCCATCTACTGTACTAGTAGTAGTATGTAGGTACAGTAGGTATGCGACAGACAAAGACAAACAAGCCAAGGTGGGAAGACCGTGAAAAAGAGACAAACGAAACATACCGTCAGCCACAGCGTAGCATAGGGAGAGGTGTACATACATATGCATGTAATATTCAAGGTTCGTCTGTTTGGCAGCTGCTGTTATATTGCCCATCTCGTGTGTCACACGATGACCCGGCGCAGCTTGATGCCGTTTACCTTCTTACCTCACTTACATAGATGGAAAAGTTGAGATTGGGCTGCTTGAGGATGGACGATGACCCGGCTCGCATGAGGAAGAGAAGGTGGCATTTGCCCATGGATGGCAGGATGGCGGGGGCAGATCACAGTTCATGGCGGTTGTGTGTCGTGACGCACGCCATCATCGACCCTCTTTCTTCTCCCTCGCAAATCCGTCAGATGGGGGGTTCGATGAAAGAGCGGTACGGCACCGCCTCCGGATTTCCCTTGGGCTACATACGTAGCTGCATACACCCAGATGCTATGCGTAGTAATAATGAGACTGAACGTACGTACGCATGTGGCTAAGTACCTTACATGCTAAAGGCAAAAGCATTATGCATGGCTGACCGCCAGTTCATCAACCCCAAGACAAGAGGGCTGGTCCCGGCAGTGAGGCATTGACGATGGATGACAACTTGTTTCCTGCTACCCACGACAAGCCCAGTAGCTAGTATAGTAGGCAGGCCTCTAGGCTCCGACCTGGATGCCCGATTTGGATCTGTGCTCCAGACCGGCCAACGAATATTTTTTACCTGATTAATTCGGCCTAAACCCTACTGGTTGCGGCACTCAACCTTGTGCGCTGCTGCTCTTATGTATCAGCAGAATATAAAGGAATGCAGTGCTAGCTGTGTACAGTAGGTATACGTACTTGGCTTACTCCATACCTAACACAGTCAGTCCCAAATCTAACGAACTACCAAAAACCACGTGAGCAGGCGACCTCAGCTGAGTCGAGAGCTGTGAGAGCTGAGGATAAGAGCGAGCAAGCGGCAATCTTTGCTCCATCCGAATCCCCAATCCTTGGAACATTGGACTATCCTGTACTCGACCTAAACCTTAGTTGTGAGATGTGTTCAGAAGCATGCTGCGTCCGCGCCGAGCTGCGACATCTCACTTCAAATCCAGACAGCATCGCATGGAGCAGAGCAGTGCTTATTCTTAGCCCGTCCGTGGGACTGAATGAACTCAATTGGAAGATTTAGGCGGCCCTAAGCAGCATGTACAGGCTGAAAAGCCGCACAGACGTTGGAGACGGTCCTGCAAGTTGCCTGCACCTGCACCTAGAGAGCCCCGTTTTCCCGCCTGTTGCTGCCCCAAAAGAACAAGGCCCTTTGTTCGCTAAGTCAGTAACCTACGCTGCTAATGCTTGATGCGATGCCCTGGCGGGCGGGAGAGTTCCTTCTGCAATTGTTCTTTTGCCTTTATTTGTGTCCAGTCAAATACGACAGGTCTCGACTTTGCTTTTCCAAATGGAGCAATAAATACACACAATGGCCATTCTTGTTGGAACCGGTCGCCTGCTCGCTTACGGTTAAGGTTTACCGATCTGACACCTCATCTCCTTCCCACCAACGACCCAAGGCAGGAATCTAGGACTATCTACATTATCTACACACACATCTATCTATAATATACATACAGCACACACACACACACACATAGCAGTAAAGCGAACACACCCAATCGGTATGCAGGTCTGCAAACACATTCGCATTCTCACCCCTACCTACCTCATGTAATGTACCTGGCATTACTACACGGACTGTACTGTGCCGTATCTTAGTCGAGTGACTTACTTACTGTACTCGGGCACACGCGACGCTATGCTTGCAGGTGGTCTGTAAACCAGACTTTTTAGGTCATCGGCAGCTAGCTAGCGACCCAAGACGACCCTACTACTACTACTCACCTGCACCTATCGATCGTCCATCCGTGAGCTCTGCATAAGTAAATGTCTCACTCAACGTCTGAATCAAAACGAAAGGACGGGAAGGCAAGAGCAGGAAAAAAAGAAGGGGAATTGCATCCCATCTTCATTCCAAATCAAGCCGTACGTACATACTACTACATACGAAAAGTTGGTGCGGAATGCAAATTGGGTGGGTGAATAAAATGGATAGTATATGGGTATGACTCTGACTCTTTCTTTCTTGCTCTCTCAGCCTCTGTGCTATGGGAGTGGTGCTTGGCATGGCGCCGGTATATGGATGGCAGTGGCATGCGCACCGGGTCGCGGGCAAAAACCACCTGTCGAGGCCCTAAAAAGGGAAAGAAGTCGAAGGTACCTGGGCCTTGTACCGTGTGCCTCAACCCAGGTTGCAATTGGGGTCGCATATCGCTCGCTGAACGGGTTTCAAAGTCCCCACCGTCGTATGCAGTTTCATGGCAGCCACATTTCCAGCATCCACCGCCTGATCATCCCATTGGAAGGAAATCTCCTCTCTGCTGCTGCTGCTACTCTGCGCTGCTCTGCTGTCTACCTCTGCCTGCCCTGCTCCGCGCGCTCTTTTTGTCGCCGTGCCCTTGTACAGGCGGAGGTACCGTCCAGAGCCACCGTCTGCCCTACGCTACGGGAACCCCATCAGTTCTCAGAGCCCTGGACCGTCCGTCCAGGGCTGTCCTGGATGATGCTTGGTATGCATGTACATCCATCTTGAATATCCCAAACTCCATCCACTTCCTGCAAAGCGAACCCCATGCCTGCAAAAGGTTCGTGTCGGTTGGTGCCCAGATCATGACACACCTTCTTTCTGCTTGAGCCTTACCGGCAGAACCCTGCTCTGCTTCTGGAGATCTCATCTTTGAACCACCATGGAACACTGGGCGCACTCTATGTTCGGGCGACGTTCATGCTACCCGTCGCCGCCGTCTTTTGACTAATTCCAGGCCAAGAGGGAACCGCTGCCCTCAGTGCCGGCCAGGCCTGGACTGGACCACCAGCTCGTCGCCGTCTGTCTCTCTCGTCTGGTTCTGGTCGTTGTTGCCCTTAGCGCGCGTGGGCGAGTGAGATGGAGAGTGGTGGACTGTTCACCGCGAGGTCATGCACGACTTCGTGGCCATGCCATCAGCCCCTAGTCCATAATAGCCCGCAGGGCCAACAGCTCATCTGTTCAACTTATCAGACATCTGAGACTCCCAGGGCCATCTGCCTATTCTCAGCAACGTCCGATCTCACCGACGGGCCAGTCCCCGTCCCAGTCCCAGTCCCAGTCCCTCTTCGCCTTGCCGTTCTTTGCTTGTACCGCAGGTTCGGGGATTTTGCCTGATCGACAAGATCACGTTTCTGCTGCTTGAACCACGGCCAAATTGAATTGTTATTGTCATTGCAGGTGTGTCTTGTCGTCGTCGGCCCTGGGGTACCGCACGGCACGGAAGCAAGACGATCCTGGGCTGGGTTTGCTGGATCTCGCTCTTTTGGCAGTGTCATACGCCACCGACTCTGCCTCACCCGAGCTACTATAGCTGACCGATGTACATATAGACAACTGGCTCCCGGATCCACCCTTTGTATGTTTCGACACACCTCACCTCACACCCACTCACACCCCCTTCTCCCATGTCAACATTCCTTTTCTGGTACCCATCTGTCGTCGGTCTACTTGCTGGACTTGTTTCCCTGACCCCTGCACTCGTTCCCCCACTGCGACCACCGCCATCCATTCGTGAAGTACTACTGTAGAGCGTCCAGTCCACACGGCGGCTTTAGACACTTGCCCTTAGCAGCTTTTCTTTTCCCTCTGTCTCAATCTGCAATACGCAAGTTCCCGACGTGGATCCCCCTCTACCCTGCTTGCTGTCTATAACGACACTCCACTAGAGACATGAGCAACGATAAAGTCACTCTGGCCCGCAAGACTCTGGAAAAGTCACCAAGGCCAACTGACGTATTCCTCCATCCTGGTACCTTCCTCTAGAGTCTGCGTCGAGCCTTCACTGATACCCTCATTGGCCCTAGAGTTGCCTGGCGAGCACCCAATCATGTTGATATCTTCCCAAACGCGACTCACACTGGACTGATTCAGGATCTTTGCACCCGAGGAGCCTCTTCTTCTTTTACCTTCCCAAACCACGAAGCACCACAACGGTCAATCACTCGTCTCATCTTCGGGCCAAGACTAACACCATCAGACCAATCCGCCCTACTACTTACTTACTACCTACCCTATCTGCATACAGCACTCGTCTCTGCCGGACAACCACCTCTACCTGCCGCAGCTACCACTCCTACTACTCCTCTTACTCCCATTACTTCCTCGTCTTCTGCCTAACCTTCTTTTGAATTTACTGTTTCGAAAGATCCAAGTAAACTCTTGCCGACGACACCTTTGACAAAAGTACGCCCCCAAGTCCGTGTGTTATCCAGCTACTGTGAACATCACAACAACACCGTGGGGCATATCGTCTTCTCTTATAACGAAACCCTGTATGCTTCGTTAGTTACTCGCGCGGAGAGCGCCTTTGTGAGGAAAAAAAATAGCCTGACCAAGGCTCAGTCGGCGACAGACCGCCACCGTGGATATCGCCTCTCTCCTCAAGGGTTCCGACTCGTACGAGTCTTCAGTGTCTCCTCCCCAACACCACCGAGCAGCTTCAGTACCTCCGACCGTGGCGGCCACAGCTTCAGCCGTGCCCGTTGGGCCACCCGTGTATGCGGCACCCCGTCTGGAGCCGGGACCGGGTTTGGGTGTACCTGCAAGACGCATCATGGCACCCCACGCAGCAGAGTCACCGGCGAAGAAACAGAGCAAGTGGTCAGCCGAGGAAGATGCCCTCATCATCGAGCTGCGGGGGAATGGCATGAAGTGGGAGGACATCTCCAAGAGACTGCCAGGCCGGAGCGCCATCAGCTGTAGACTTCACTACCAAAACTACCTGGAGAGACGAAGCGAATGGGACGAGGAGCGCAAAAACAAGCTGGCAAGACTTTACGAAAGGTACGTTCCCGAGCGGTGGTGTCCTCGCTAGAATGGCATCCTCGGGCGTTTGCGCAAGCTGCAAGCCACTAACCCAGACGCAGATTCAAACCCGAGATGTGGGCAAAGGTTGCGGAAGAGATGGCCATTCCCTGGAGGGCGGCCGAGGCCATGCATTGGCAACTCGGCGAAAACGACATGGCGCGCCGGGCGGGCGTGGTGCCGTTTGCGCTATCGGCGGTCAATTTGGACAGTGCACAAGCAAGAGGACCTCCGCGGGGTCATAGCCACTCGCATTCCCAAGGAAGCCTCCCTCGCGACATGGTCGGTCCGACGAGAGGTTACGGTCGGACACCCACGATGCCACAGGCACGGCCGATAGTTACACGCAAAGACAGCATGCCCCCTCACATGCCGCCCCATCTCGAACACGGCCCAGGCGGCTACGATTACCCCCCACCCGGCGGCCCCTTGGCACCGATACAATCGCAGAGTCAGCAGCGCCCCGGCATGCTGCCTGGCCTAGCAGAGTTGACGACCGGAGTCAGCCCCTACAGTACACCGGCCTACTCGATTGGGATCCCTAGCGTCAGTCCCGCACAAAGCGCAACCGCGAGCCCGGGCCCATTTATTCCTGCCATGGCCTACCCGCCCCTCGAGCCGGCCGGATCGAAACGTCGAAGAAGTCCGGATCTTTTACAGGCCGAGGCGAACCGACGCAGGCACCTGGATCCGCAACCCCTAGAGCGAGTCATGCCGCGGCACATGCCATGACAATGAATAATCACACGGGACACGGGAAAAAGAGCCCCGGTCCAAAACGGGAGTCGGAGTTTTTGGCGGTGTCGACTGGAATAATGTTTGATTTAAAACTGCATGGGGGGGGGGGGGGGGGGTTGCACCTGGTGACATTTTTGGGATTTTCTTGCCTCTTCTCGTGAGTCGACACGGGGAGGGAACGCATGTTGCATCGGGTCGGAGCGATCATATGGCTTACGGGAAATGCATGGAGACATCATCCAAGGCTTGGAGTGTTATGGAATAGGGTGTGCGAGTGCAAGTGTGTGGCAATCATGGCTATTGTTTTGTTTCCCCGCTTGATATTACCTTGTCTTGCTTTTTTCCTCTTCTCTTTCTTTTTTTCCACCATCCACGCACAATATCCATGGCGCCTGCTGGGGTGAGATAAAGAAAAAGGTCGCACTTTTTTTTCTTATTAGAGCGAGGAGGGCATGGTTAGGGGCGTTTACGACGAGATGCACTTTCTGCCTCCTCCAAGTGTCTGTCTACGGAAGGACACACAGTACGTATGCAGTCATCATGGATGAGGGTTTATCCGTCCATTGTCCATCTGTGCTGTGAGCAGGTGGGCTTTTAGGTTCGCTGGCTGGTTGGGGAAGCGGCCGGCCACAGGGAATATCATCCTTAGCATTGAAAAGAAAAAAATGGCAAAGGGGAAAGAAAAGATGTGCGAGTGTGCTTGTGCGAGTGTGGAGGGGTAGAGGCAAGCGAGTTGCGTGTGCGCGCGAAACAACACGATAGACTAGGAATCACTTAGATCCGACGAGATAGAAGCCTATTTGCACTTATTGGTATCATGGAGTTAGGAGAAAATGGAATGGGGATAGCTATGTGTGTTGGTAGTGCATTATCACATACACACACATTGCTTACTGTATTTATAAGGGACATAGTTATTTATCAATATTAGTGTTACCATCATAGGTTATATACAAAAATTTTGAATATTCTTTTTTTAATTCTGTAACTAGGTATCATCAACTGCATCGGCTAGCTACCACCCACCAGTTGTCTTTGTCGTACCCGTTCCTCACAACCTTGCCGCCCACGGCCTCGACGTCTTCTTCCAGCTCCCCCTTTCGGAAGAGGTGGTAGTAGCGTTGGTACGTGGTGTCGGCAGGGGGAGGAGGAGGGTCGTTGTTGCTACCGGCATCGTTGCCGGCTTCTACTACTACTTCTTCTTCTCCGTCTCCTGCTGCTCCTGCCTTGGTCTTCTTCGTCTTTGGCTTCTTCTCCTTCTTCTCTTTCTTCTGCTTCATCACCCACGGCACCAGGAGGTCCTGCTCGGTGCCCTCGTCCCAGCCGCGCCGGCTGTTGGACTGCTCTAGAGCCCAGACGTAGACGAGGATCTGCCCCCCGTCTTCCCCGTCGCCGGCGGCGGACGGCCTCCTCACGCAGTCGAGCAGCGCCCGCACGGCCTCGCGCCGCCGCTCGCGCGTCGACATGTGGTGGATGACGGCGACGCAGATGGCGAAGTCGGCGCGGCCCTCGGGGAAGGGCAGGGCGAGGCCGTCGGCGACGGCGACGTCCTGGGAGCGCTCGGCGCCGCCGTGGTCGCGGGCGAAGCGCACGAGAGAGGCGCTGCGGTCGGAACCCAGCATGTGCACGCCCGGGTTCACGCCCAGGTACTTGCCGTTGCCGCAGCCGACGTCGAAGCCGACGGATCCCGGGGCCAGCGAGGTCAGGAAGTCGGCGATGACGGGCCAGGGCTTGTAGCGCGTGGCGCTGAAGTGCGGCGCGATGGACTCGTAGACGGCGTGCACGTGCTCGGCCTCGTAGTCAGCAGCCTCTGCCGCAGACGAGGAGGCCGCCAACGAGGCAGCAGTGGATGGCGGTGCAGCAGCAGCAGGAGCAGTGTTTGCTGTCAATGACAACGACGACCCCTTTGAGGTGGCAGTGGCGGTGGTGCTGTCATTTTGGCCTGATGGCGGCACAGGCATTACAGCAGCGGCGGTGGCAGCAGTAGCGGTGATAGGAGGTTGCATTCCATTTCCGGAAGCAGAGGGGGGAGCCGCTGCATGCAACGCTGCGCTGCCACTGCTGCTTGGTTGTTGACTTGCAGCAGCAGCAGGAGCAGCAGCAGCCATGGGAGCGTCAGCGTCAGCGGCCGCCGGAGTCGTCTGTTGCATGGTTTGCGACGGAGTGGACGGAGACGACGACGTGTGCACCAAACCCAGACAAGCAGCACTCAGACACACACACACACGCACACACTGACTGTGACTGACCAACCAACCAACCAACCCCTAGTAAGCCGTTCGTCTGTCCCTTGAGAGGCGCGGGGCGGTGTCGCAATTGGCGATGTGGACAACAAATGCCTCCAACTTACTAACCAGACGAGGTTGTATGTACGTATGCTCTGTTCGGTCGGGTACCCAAGAGTCCGGACCGGTCACCGCTTCTTTCAAAATTTGTTCTTTCTTTCTTCTTCTCTGGCTTCTTTGCTCTCGGCTCGAGGTCTCGTGGACCCCTCTTCACTCCTCTCCTCCGCTCAGAAAGAAGCTCGAACTTTTCTCACGCGCCGGGGGGGGGGGGGGTCTTGTTCCCGGATTTCTTTCTCTTCTAGGCCCGTCTCCAATCCCTGTCCTTACTAGAGCGGCGGGCACGAACACGTCAATTCCACAAGTTCTTTTTTTTCGGCCGACTGGCACACACACAACGGTACTGGAGGAGAGCAAAGAAAAGACAGGGTATACTGTAAGCCTTCAAAGGAGGGGGATCTGACGTCCTAAGGTCCTGGGCAAAACCCCGGTAGTGGCGGTTTTGGCTTGGGCCTTGGTCGTTCCCACCCACACGGGCGCTGCCGTAAAAAAAAAGGCCGCGAAGAGAGAGAAAAAAGAATTTAGCGTATTCATGCACTAACACCGCTTCGAGTAGTAGGTCATGTAGTGCAGTGCAGTGGTGTATGTATATGGATGACAGACAATATGTAAGTAGGGTTATATTTGTATCACAGTCACAATGCGCGAACGGGTAATCTCGGGTAGCACACGAGGCGGGAGGCTGCTGAATCTAACCGTTTGATGTCTCCTTCGAGGTTCATGTAATGTCTCTGGGTTGTCTGATGTTGATGGATGCGGGATGGGCATGGGATGGGATGGGATGGGATGGGATCGATGACTGCCGGGAAAGCCGTTAGGTGGTGGTCTGCTTAAGGTTTGTTTCCCACCCCCTCCATCCGCCACTACAGTACACCGGCCACCGATGTAGGTACTTTTGTATCACTTGATCTCGACAACATGCGACCGACTTCCCAGCATCATCAAATAGATCAATTCGCATTACAGGTGGCACGGTACTTGCATTGACTTACTTGTACATCACCGCCCGCCACGAACCCAACCCGCCCAGTTCCAGTTCCAGTTCCAGTTCGTGTCTTGCCTTGTTTCGACAACATGGCGGCGTTATGTTAGGTTGCCTTGCATGAACGAGACGACTGCAGCAGACCTCGACTATGGAGGCCTGGACTCGCCATTACGTAGCGCACTATTCTTTTTGGTATTGACCGACACTCGCATTTGGGGGGCCAAGTACCTCAGTGCTGAAGTACTACGGCACTGTTGACTGACCCTACATAATACCAAGCCCCTACAGTGCTGTTCTAGGGTCAACCCAACCCCAACCTACTAGTAATAGTACGACCGGTTGGGTGGTGGGTTGCTGGCTGGCTGGGCGGTTCTTCTGTTCGTTCTAGCATACCCTGGTACCCGACTTATGTATCGTACTAAGTAGCCCACCCCTACAGCAGATCGCCTTGGTCTGCTGCCCCGTGCTGCTGTGGGCGTGCAGCGAGCGTCAAGCGTGGTGCGTGGGTGTGCGCGGGCGTGGGGTTACAACTTCCAAAACCAAAGTCTCGGCCACTTCGGCCCATCCTTCAGGCAGCTGACCTGGTACAGTGAACGGACAGTGGCTGGCCGGCTGCCAGCCCAGAGATTCCAGAGCAGTTAGCCCAGCATGCGGCCGCTGTCCTCTTGCATCGGACAATTCTTTTCGGCGGCCGTAGGGCAATGACTCGCTTCGCAGCTATCGCCTGAGCGCCTCTGACTCGATCCGGCCCGGAAGCAACCGAGATCTGCCCTAAACTAACATTGAATCTCAACATCCCAGGTTACCTGGATGTACGTACTTGCATGGGTCAATTGATCACCATCATCCTGGGATATCCATCCATATAGTAAGCAAAGTATGCAAAGACTGATTGTAGGTACTGCATCAACCCACTATTGCACGCCTCCATAATCCATTCGCTCCTTGCAGTAGCATGTTACAAATCCAACCAAGCACAACCAGCCTTTCATCGCTTGCCCGTGTTCAGCGGGCTCTTGGCGTCGTAGACGTCTGTCGTGATCAGCTCCGGGTAGTCTACACCACCCTGCTTGAGCGCCTCTTCCATGATCTCCATGATGACGATGCTCTCCTCCCAGGGCAGCGTCGCGCTCTCCTTCTTGCCGTCACGCAGGCATCGGGCGCACTCATCGGCCTCCCAGAACATGCCATGCCCCCAGTCTCGCTCCTTGTCCTGGGGGATTGGGCAGTCGACAATCTCGACCTTACCCGCACCGTCCTTCTTGACAACTCTGTACTGTAGTGGCTTGAAGGCTGGGCCCATAACTTGGATCTCCCCCAAGGGCCCCTGAATCTTGATGGCAGGACCGCCGCTGTTGTGGCCGTCTGTGTCGGTGGGAATACGAAGACACGTCATGGCGACTCCCATGCTCTTATGCTTGGGGAATTGCAGAATGATGTTGGTCATCTCGTCAGCACCAGTGGTGTACTTGTTGATGGCAGCAACCGTCTTGGGCACCTCCTTTTCCTCCTCGGGCTGGCAGTGGTACAAGATCTGCATTAACCATGTCAAGGAGTAGATGCCCAAGTCCAGCAACGCGCCTCCCGCAAGGTCGACATTGACCATGCGGTGCTCGTTCTTGAAGGTGAGAGATCCATCGGGGCCGTCGTTTCCGAACGAGTTGTCGGCAATGACGCGATACACTGGGCCGATCACGCCCGACTGAACAAGCTCCCGGATCTTGATGCTAAGAGGGAAGTATCGAGTCCACACAGCCTCCATCAAGAAGAGATTCTTGGACCGGGCCGTCTCGACCAGCTTCTTGGCCTGAGCAGCCGTCACGGTGAAGGCCTTCTCACAGAGAACGTTCTTGCCGGCTTCCAGCGCCAGCATGGTGTTCTGGAAATGGTGGCTGTGGGGGGTCGCTACGTAGACAATGTCGACGTCTGGGTCGGCCACCAGCTCGGCATAGGAGCCGTAGGTCTTGACGCCTTCAGGAGCCTTGACCTTGGTCAAAAAGTTGGCGGCACTGTCCTTGGAGGAGGACGAGGCAACGGCAACCAGCTTGTGAGCAACATCGTGGACATCACGGGCAGCCGGGTTGGTGAGCATGTCCTTCACGAACACTATGCACGTCAAGGTCAGAAAAAGGGGCTCTCTGCTCCTCTGCAGACAGGCAGGAGGGACGTACTCTCGGCGATCCAGCCCGTGGCCATGATGCCCCACCTGATGGTATGCGGTTGGGAAGCCATAGTTGCACGGCGTCAAAGTTCGATGGGTGATCAACGGAGTCGAGAAGAAGCAAGATAATGGATATTCCTTGATCCAGCGAAGATATACACAACTCAGTAGCTCGAAGCGATGATTGAAAGTCGACTTTGTTCAGTGGACCAAGAAGTGAACAGTGAGGCAGCGAGGGGGAGGGATATTAGACTCCATCTCCTCTTTACAAACGGTCGCTGGCCCGCGTTCCCGTTGAAGGTGGGGTAATAGCCTACGGTACTGTACAGTATCTGTCGCTCGCATCACTTAGTCGATAGCATCGCACTTGTCCTCTCAAACTGCCGGTCAAGAGCCGATTCTAACTCTAAAGCGTCTAATATGGTGACACGACTTTATTGATTCCATTGAGGATATTTTCAATCCCATTTTGGGTCGTGATATTCGTGCAACATCTCTAGAAAGGTAAGGCGCAACATAGCGATAGCTGGTGGTACCGACGTCATCCATCGCGATTCGATTGAGCTACCCACATTAAGTATCTATCTTGACCACCCCCGTTGAGGCTAAAACCGGTACAACCATAGCATTGAACCCCTGTAGTGTGTGGGTGGTATTGCCCGACTTACATGCGTCCCTTCCTTTTCACGTTACCATACAGTGCGGCTCTGCAAAAATGTTTATATCTCCTCTGTCTAATTCATATCTACATCCAAGGAGGAATCAATGCATACCTGCATTCCAGAATTGGAGCAAGGCTGGAGAAGACCTGCCGCTGGAATTCGATAGGCCACTTTCAACAAGTCCTTCGGTATGTACTTCATGTCATGTGGGCTCAATTATGTAGGTACAGATCGGTGTCATAGCCTTGCATGCCTTGCCTTTAAGCAATCATTGAACAAAGCCAATGGAGTGACTGCGCAAATACCATTCATATCACTTCGTATTGACAGCATTAGACTGTTCTCGCGTCCCGGGCTTGAAAATATCCCAATATAGGCTGTAAACGAAGAGAGCATGTCCTTGAAAGTATTCGGCAGCCCAACCTCACGAACCCTGGTTTGCCGGCTGAGACGCAATATACCTCTTCCCATCTCCCCCTTTTCCCATACTGCCAACACTAGATCAAGGCTCATGGAGACTACACCGAATCCCTGCGGCTTATCCCAGGACCTCACTCTGCCCAGCTCCTCGTCATCGTCCCACGCTGCCACCCCGGCCACCACCCCGCGCCTCGTCTACGGCACCGCCTGGAAGAAGGACGCGACCACCGACCTGGTCTACCAGGCTTTGAGGTGCGGCTTCCGCGGCATCGACACCGCGGCCCAGCCCCGCCACTACCAGGAGCGCCTCGTGGGCGACGGCGTGCGGCGCGCCGTGGCCGAGGGCCTCGTCACGCGCGGCGAGCTCTACCTGCAGACCAAGTTCACCTCGATCCACGACCAGAACCCCGGCAATCTGCCGTACGACCCGCTCGCGCCGATCGCGGAGCAAGTTCGGGCCAGCGTGGCGAGCTCGCTGGAGAATCTCGCCGTCCCTCCTCCTCCTCCTTCCCGAGAGGAGGGAGGCGGCGATGGTGACAGCAACACGACGACGCCGTCGTACCTGGACTGCGTAGTCCTGCACTCGCCCCTCCCGACCCTCGAAGAGACCGTGGCCGCCTGGCAGGCCCTCGAGAAGTACGTCCCGCACCGCATCCGGCACCTAGGCATCGCCAACGCGCCCCAGGAAATCGTCGAGTACCTCCTGTCGCCTTCCGATGGGGCGGTGCGGGTCCCGCCGTCGGTGGTGCAGAACCGCTTCCACCGCGAGACGGGCTACGAAACCGCGCTGCGGCGCCTCTGCCGGGACCGCGGCGTCGTGTTCCAGACCTTCTGGACCCTGACGGGCAACAGCCAGCTCGTCAGGAAGTCGAACGTCGTCGGCGGGCTGGCGGACCGCGTCCCTGGCGGCGGCGTCAGCCGCGAGACGGCCTTTTACGCCCTCGTGCTGGGGCTGCGGGGCACCTCGGTCCTCGACGGCACCACGAGCGAGGAGCATATGCGCGCGGACCTCGAGGGCATCAAGCGGATCGGGCGCTGGGCAGACGGCGAGGGGAAGGAAATGTGGGAGGATGCGTTGAACTCCTTCAAGCGATTAATTCAGGAAGAGTAGGGTTTCTGGACCGTAGGATGGCGCAAGTGGGTGTAGTGTACCATCGCGGTTTCTGTCCTACATTATGACGTCGCATTGCATTTCAAGTTTATTGGCATTCTTTCGGCATGCCACTCATGTTAAGGGACGAAAGTCCCGGATCCAGGCTAGTTTTGGCTGAATGCAATGAATCGATTATCTATGCTCTCTTCTCCCTTCTGTATGCAGACGAGGAAGAATGGTTGTTGTGTTTGTTTAATTGATACTGCGGAGAATGCTTAAGGCATTGCCTTCGTCCAGCCTGAATGCGACGACCTATGTACACCAAATCAAGCATCCCAAACGCAATAAAAGCAGAAATGCGACCCTCGGAACGCCGAAGAGGCTCTACTAGCTTAGTGGCTGGCCCCCTGATGCAATAAACATATGACGAGCAAGGCTCGTAGGGAAATGGAAAACACAGTCTGAGTGTGGAAATGGAGTAGTAGAATTGGTCGGCCCTTCGTGATCGCCCTCCTTTTCTCATTAGGCCTCCATCTTCAACTTGCCGGCCCTCAGGCTGGTCAAATCATCCTGCTTTAAGAAAACTCGGTCAGTATCTCTAGTGTCAAACAAGTAAGATGCAAGTATGTGCTCAAGGAGGGGGTGAGCTTACCTCTGCTTTCCTCTTACCCAAAACCGGCTCCGGCGTGCCACGGCCGCCGCCGCCATACTTGACCGCGGCGACGCTGCTGCTGCCGCCCGTGGCCTCGCGGTGGCAGCTGGCGTGGTATATGCGGTCGCCGACGCAGAGGGCGTCCTCCCAGACCCACTCCTCGTCCATGTAAACCTGCTTGAACTTCTCCTGGCAGATGGGACAGACGCTGTTGAGCAGGACGGGGTCGTCGGGGACGGGGATGTACTGCATCTTGGGGGCCTTGGCGACGGAGCCGCCCTGGGTTGCGTTGGATTGGGCGGTCGGGACGCCGCCGATGACGTCGATCGTCTCGCGGGTGCCGATCCAGTCCTGCTCGTCCACGAGCCAGCCGCGGTTCTGGCCGGCCTTGTCGGCCTCGGCGATCCGCTGGTTCACCTTGAAGTGCCAGTCCATGTGGGCTGTCTTCTTCGTCTTGCCCTCCGCGTCGTTCGTGAACCGGCGACCGCACTGGGTGCACTGTGTCCCAAGCGACTCAAATAGGAGCGGGACGAGATGAGGTCGGAATCTAAATTTCCTTGGTGTCAGTGATCTATGTTCCATTTGGTGGCTGGCTGGCTGGCTGGCCATGTAGTAGTATAAAGGGGAAGGGGCAGGTCAATAGGCAACATACTGTTTTAACGAAGACGACGTGAAGGAGATATCGTGTGTCATGTTTTCGATGGTCGGGGGTCCTGTTACCGCAGGCCTCGGAAGAGGGAAAGGTAGCGACGGCATATGATTAGGGGCGGGCGTAGAGCCGCTTGCAGGCCCTGTCGAGGGCGGAGGGATCATGCCGGCTTTCCGCAACATGTCCATCAATGACAACGCGTCTGAAGGCGCCGGAGCCGCGGGTTTCGGAAGATCAACTCTTTGCGGCGGAGGTGATCGAATCGCCATGGTCGCAGGGGGCGGTTGCGGTGTAGATACTTTTGGTGTGGCAGAACTTCTTGCCAACAGAGCAGCCAGAGCACCGGAACCCAGTAGAGAGTCTATGGAAACCTTGGGCGCTGCTGGAGGAGCTGAAGGAGGATGAGCTACTGCTACGGCTGGTGCTATAGGTACAGGTGTAGGGGTTTGGGCGGGAGTGGCCCTTATAGTCACAGCAAGTTCAGCAATGCGATTCTTTATGAGCACTAATTGATCCTGCGGCAAGTTCTGGGTTTGAAGAATACTTTGCAAATCCAAGAGCGCCTTCAGTCTTGTTTGTATGCTAGGATCATGTGGGTTGCGTGCAAATTCAGCTCTAGAGGCTGCGATGAGCTGCTGAATGTCATTATTCAAAGCATCTACGCTGATTCCGGGCTGCGGCATTCCATAGCCTCCAGGGTACGGCGGCTGGAAGGCAGGCGTGCTGGCACTTGGTTGGGGTGTCGAACGTGTCGGCATGGAGATGTTCTGAGCGAACGAGTTAGTGTACGGCCGGGGCTGATGTGAGGGCGCAGCAACTTACCTGATGCTGAGGATACTGGCCAGCCGCTTGTGCCGGAGGGCCAAACGGACCGGCCCCGTTCGAGTGGTTCCCAGGATAGCCACTGGCTTGTGACGATGGCCGGACATTAGGCGGAGTAGGCGTGTTCCGGTATGGCACAGGCGGCTGTTGAGGCATGGGCCTTCCGCGGCCTAAGAGTTGCTGTTCGTTTCGATAATGCTGCTGCTGAGCCGCCATTGCCGAGGTCCTAGCCTTGATCAAGGCATTCTCAATAGGGCGCGTCACGTCCGGGGGGAATACCGGACGGGTATCAATGGAACCGGGGATAGGCTCTTTCCAGGTCTTGAGCATCTCGTCCATTTTTCTCCGAGTAGCCATATCCACGGAGGCATAGGCATCCATGTATGTTTCGAACAGCCTCTTGCCAAAGAACAGAGTGTAGGGTGTTCCCACGTTCTTGATGATGGAGTCGAGTACATATAGCGAAGGCAGCTTCTTGTGTGATGCGACCTGTTCATATTGGTAAGCAAAGATCATCAAAGTAGCAATGTGTCGCCGTTCATAATGCTCCCAGCCGTCAAGCTTCTAGCATAGAACAGTGGCGGTGATGGTAACGGTAGATGGATGATGAAAAACGCGCATAATAGCAATCGCGACCTACCCTCTTGATGTGATTTTGTAACGTCTGCGCGATAGCAAGGGCATGCTCTGTGTTTTCTCTTGCGATCATGGTCAAATTCTGAATATCATATCGGTTATTCACCTGGAGATCCTCGAGAGCTTCGCGGAAATCCTCGGCGAAGTGCTCGGATTCCTGATACGACGCCATGTTGGTGGCTAAGTGTTGCGTACGACAGGCAAGTCTCTCTGCTTCTCTCGAGAGCGTGCTAGGTTAGGGAGTGGTAGTGGTAATGATGATGACGGAGGAAAAAGATCCGAAGACAATCTGCGCAAACTTGTCGCCAGGTCTTCTGTGTGTGGTTTTTTCTTCTTCGTCTTTTTTTTCTTTAGAATGTTTGCACAATGAGGAGAACAATAGACAGCGCTGCGTCAATTGACAGCTATCACAATGGCCCGGCTTCAACCCTTCTAGAGGGATCTCTTCATCAAGGATACGGAGATGTGTAATTCTGGATCTTGGTTCATTCCCACGATACAGATTTGCACTCCTCTGCCAAACTCGACTTTCTGCGAGAAAGGTAGCCTCAAACAAAACAGGAGACCACCTCCCAAGATTGGTATCTTCCCACCAAAATCGTCCCAACCTGAGCTACAGATGACCACTACGCCAGCAGGCGTACTTGCCTAAGGGGATGGCGATCTCTTGATCAGTTCAAGCCTCTTGTTTTCTACGAGCCAGAGGACGGGTGGAAGAGGGCGCGTGACGTGACTTGGGCTGGGTGGTGTGATGATGACGAAT
Organism: Arthrinium phaeospermum; assembly: GCA_006503535.1. Classification (NCBI taxonomy): domain Eukaryota; kingdom Fungi; phylum Ascomycota; class Sordariomycetes; order Amphisphaeriales; family Apiosporaceae; genus Arthrinium; species Arthrinium phaeospermum. The sequence goes on from QYRS01000003.1 coordinate 2,956,997, forward strand.
GGAAAGCGTCGCGTGTCGTCGTCTCGTCGAGGGAGAAGCGCGGATGCGTGGCAAACGAAACCTCGATGTTGTATTCAATTAGGTACGAAATCTCAAGCAGGCGTTCGAAAGGGAGAGAGCGCAGAGCTTGGTTTGGGGGCTCGGAGGTTGGATGGGGTTGGTGTTCTTGTTCTTGTTCATGAAAGATTTGCTTTGTTGCTCGGCTGGAGGGACGGACGGAGATGCCTTTGCGAGACACAGTCTTGTCAGCTTTGGGGGATGGATGCGCCGCTAACCATGTCGGGGGTTAGCCTAATCTGCTAACCTTAGTTTGCGCACGTACCACATGTATCCATCAGCCCTTGTTCGGGAGTCATATCTCTTATTACGAACCTAGATCATCCCTTCCGCCTTTCACTGCAATATCACTGCAATAAAGAAAGACGTTGTATGACTTAATAAGATGGTTGAAGGCTAGGAGAAGCCCTGAATCATCGACACGTGCCATAACCATGGATAATTAGTCACAATAAGCTGATATGTAAAAAGATACTGCTGCAGACAACCACTTCATCAAACCTCGAATATCTAATGGCCGCTTATGTGTTCCGGCTTCTACATGTATATCGCGTTGCAGGAAAGGAAATTCTATCATCAATCAGGTCGCAAGGCCTGCTGAATGCCAAATTGTCATGTGACGCACCGATTTGACCCAACATGGTGTCGTGGCTACGAGGAGGAAGCTCCGTCATGACAACACCGAGGCTTTCTCGACCGGCACTATAAAAAGAAGCCAAGTAGTTTGCGTAGTTGCCCATATTCTATTCCTGCAAGAAATAAAAAATTTAACTACTCAACCAAGATAAATAATTGATAAACAACCTTGCTAAGCTGATTAAAGAACAAGATGGCCATGGCATACGCAGCGAGAATCCGCCGTGACGACACCACCAACACAGATGCAAGCAATCCGAGAAGCGTTGTCTGGTTCGTACTATCCATAGCTTTGATAATAGCCTTCTTAGTAGGCGCTGCAGGATTTTGTCTCTACAAGTACCAAATGAGGCGGAGGAGACGGCGGTATGGCGCCGGCTGGCCTGGCTGGCCTGGCTGGTCGGAACCAGCTCCAGATGTGCGTCCCCCTAGACAAGCCCACTCTGGAGATCCACGCCAAAGATACCAAGGTCTATAAGTACTGGCGGAAAGAGGAGAGGGGGAGGGAGAGAGAGAGAAAGAAGCACTACGCAAAGCTCAAGAAGTGCTCCCCTTCCAGCCAGATGCTGGGTTATTATAACAGCCTATACATCTACAATTTACTTTCGTCATGAGCAATGTGCCCCAGACTTGAGAGAGCCGATTGCGCACACGCTTGATCAGACACTGGCAGTGTAAAGAAGGGTTGACCAGAATTCTGAAGTGAACAGAGATTTCATATAAGTCTCGTTAAGATGCGCTGGTCATATGGCCAGGAAGAAAGTAACCTAATCCCTATCAAGAACTCCAGGGTATATACCACATGCAAAGCAAAGCCACCAACGCCACCATTCCAATTTTTTCCCTTTTCCTTCTCGTAGATTAATCTCACATCATGAGCTCGACCAAATCCTCGTCTCTGAATCTAGAACTGGGAGAACTGATCGACGTTGGAGGCAAGGGAGTACCGATTGTTGGGTTGGTTGCTGGGTTGCCGCATGTGGCTGGGATGACTGGGGTGTCGTCCGTGAATGGGGTGGAGCGCCGAAGGAGGTCGCTGCAGACCGGGAATGACGGGCGACGACCGGCTAGGCACGGGATCGTCGATCACCTCCTCGCCCTTCTCGACGTCGGGCTCATAAGGCATGGGCCGGCTGATCTTGGGCTTCTTATTGCCCCTGTTCCACCACGACCTGCCCTTTTCCTTCCGTACCGAAGCGCTGCGGTGGCTCTCGTAATCCTCCGAGTACGTGTCGTAGGGGTCAGGCTTTCCGCTGCTGTAGGTTTCCGTCTGGGTGGTGGCACCGTTGCTTCGGAGCTCACGAGCGGTCAAGCCGCCCTCGTTGCTGTAGAGCCACGACGTGATGATGTTGACGATACCGAAAGTAATGGCCAGGATGCCGCCAGCGAGGCAGAGTCGCCAGAAAGGCAAGCCCATGTTATCGATGCTGTTACGGGGGTCGCTGAGCCTGCCGAGGGTGTGGCATCCTAAGACAACCATGGCGAAGCCGAACCACTTCAGACCTCTTTGAGGTCCAACTGCTGGCCAGTTCCGAGAATACCATTGTCGAACGAAGGCAATCGCTTTAAAGGAAGGAAGCTCCGAAATAACGAGGAAGACGCAGATAACCATAATAAAGAATTGTGCGACATCGTTGAAGAAGGTCAAGCCATCGGGCATCTTTGCCGGGATCATGAGGATCACGGACGAGGCCGCCACGAGCAAGAGAACCAAAATGCTGAGGGAACGAATGACATTGAGGATGATGTAGGCCGAGCCCTTGACGCTCGACGAGTTGTTGACGTTAAACATGATGAGAAGCTGATCGAGCTTAGTTGTTGTGTCTCTAGGCTCGAATTTATCAGTGGTCCGGTTCGTGCTCGCCATGTATTATAAGATTCTGGGTTAAACCAACGGGGATAACTGCCTGCAGTTGCTGAGGGAGTGGATATGTAAAGCTTGTACGCCTGATGAAAACGCTGGGCCTTCGGAGAAAGTCGACTATCTGGCTAGCAGATACGTTGCTGAATAGGCGTAGAAGTAGAATAGGTCGAGGACGTGAAGAAGAAAAAAGAACGTGAGAGGCTGTAGGTGGTATGTAGTTTGGTATGAAGGATAGGTAATGTGTACAACGAAGTCGATTCGATTCCACCAGTGAGACTTATAGGAAAGTGAGCAAGAAAGACATGTCAAGGCAATGTCATTATGATTGTCTCCCTGGGGAACAATGAAGCTATCGCGGCTCAGAGCGAGGAAACAAGGAGGATCTTGATGAACCGGCGGCCCTCGTTGTTTTAAAGAGAATAAAGAAGCTCCATTGAATAGGCTTGGTGGAGATTCGGCCTAGACGATGAACAATCCAATCCCGGACGAACACACTTGTGGTACACACCAGCAGAAGCCAGGGGGGGAGCTGGGAGCCTTTCTAAAAAGAGAAGCCCAGCTTGGTGACCCCGTTTCAATAGGACAATGTTTCGACTTGGCCAGCTGTTTCCAGCCAATGAATCTCGCTGCTCGAGGCCAATGGAAGACCCGTCAAGAGCAGCTACCAGGCCCCGGAGAACCAGAGCGCGTCTTTCTGGCATCAAACAGGCGCTCCCTCACGCACGCACGGGTAGCATCCTCCGCGCCGCCGTGTTAGTGTGCTGCCAATACGGTCCCTCGTTACTTCGTGCCGCGAAAGTGGCCATATCGTGTGGTGGCGGCTGCGTTAGGTCGTTACAAGTTAATCTATTCGCCGGGACAATCACCATTTGCCCCATAGACCCAATAGACCCTGGATGGGTAGCAGATTGTGGGAGGAACGCATGAGTTGACAGCGGAGGCTCTGAGTTGGCGCGAACAGTCTCGTCCAATCGTGCTCGGGCCCGTTGAAGGCTTGATGCCAAGGCATTTCGCGAGCACTAGCCGATTGAGCTTCGATTGGCTGCTGAAGCAAGCGACTTCAACGACCTTTGTTTCAGCATCTCTTAGATTATGGCCAGTCCCATTAAATGCTCCAGGCATCATGCAGGGCTCCCTTCCAACCCGGAAAGAAGCAATCGATTGTACTGACTGATGGCCAGACTCGAGATGCAACAGAGCAGACAAACTCGTGCCACCTACAAACCTTTTGTTCGACGGGTTTTAAGAATCATGCATGGCGCATGGCTTACATCTATCTGTAGAGCCGTGGGTGATCCTACCGGAATTCGTTACAAGTGTATTACACCAACAGGAGTCAGAAGGAGAAGTCGATCAAGTCCTAACATCCGAGTGATGCGAAGGAGGATATGTCCTTTTGATAAGTCGCATTGAGTAGAAACAGCTTGCGCATGTGGGCGCTCCTTCATTAATCAAACACTTGACATCAATGCTCATCACAGTTCTGAAAAATGCAAGACTGGAACGCCACATACCCCTTCAAATCTATCCCAAAATAAACAACTACGAGCATTCCTTCTGTTCTGCATCTGCATGCAATGCATACAAAAAGTACGGACTAGGATGAGACGAGGGAGCAAACTCAGCAAGTTGTCCGTTCAATACAGAGTAAATTTGACGCCCACTGATACGGGTTGCAATCACGCCTCTGTACAGTACATTCCTAGGCGGCTGGACAAGGCCTGTATTGTAGGTAGGTGGTTTGGGCCTAGGCCGGCCGAGGCCACTTACACTGGAGCAAGATGCGCGACCGCGCCTAAATCTCATAGGCTCCCATGGTACTCAGGCGGTTAAAAAAACAGAAGCAAGTCAGGAAAAAATTGATTGGTTGCGGTGCGCAGCAGCCCATGGACTTCCATAGAAGCAATCGATTTCTCCCAGCACAGCCTCAAAGGCCGTCCCCCTTTCCGATCAAATCCGATCTGACGACCAAAAGACGTCTGACCGATTTTAATCTCGCGTTCCCAACCAACGAAACCTTAACGAACCCAAGAAAGAAACCTCCAGAAAGAAGGGACCCTGTGATTTTCTACCCCGCCGCATCGCTCCCGATTGCTATTCTCGTCTGCTCTGAGAGCGCTTAGCATTGCGGCAACGCAAGTATCTATTCTGCCCTAGCACTACAACCCAGAAACCATGGCTCGCGGTAACCAGCGTGAGAAGGCGCGTGAGAAGAACCTCAAAACCCAAGCCGCACAGGTAGGTCTTACACATTGGTGATCTTGGCTTCTGTTTTTTCTTCTTCTTCTTTTCTCTTCTGTCTCTGTCTCTCTATTCCCGTCCTTCTGTCTTCTCCTTTGTCCGGCAGGACGGGGAAGCGGCCAACCGGTTTGCAGCCGAGACAACGACAACTCTCCCGCTGCAGGCTCCCGAGGACAGGACATAGGCAGCCCTGTCCTTTCCTAGACGTGCTAACCACGTGTGAAAATTTGTTGATTTGCCTGGACTCTGGAGCATTACTGACACGCCATTCTGGAACTACAGAAGAAGGGGAACACAAAGACCGGCGCCGAGATGCAGCGCGATAAGGAGAAGGTCGCAGAGCTGATGCGCCAGAAGCAGGCTGCCGGTAAGTTCCCACCCTACCTACACTTCGATTCTTCGCGCCCAACAAGGGAATACAATCCTGCCTCCCCCGTCTCTTGCCGCCGACGAAACCGAATACTGATCTTATTTTCTCACGAATAGCCGACGCCGCTAAGAAGCAAGGAGCGAAGTAATAGCATAACCGAGCCGGCAGTAGCAGCAAGTGAAGTGCCCGGTACCGCTTGTTCCGTTTTGCCTGGATACACGGCGTAACGATCTTTACACGACTATGATTCCTACAGCGACGAGAGCCAAGATTGTGAGGGCAGGGAGTTTGGGAACCACCCGGACTCCGGGAGGAAGAGCATCGAATCCCATGCTGTTAATAGAGTTAGACACAATCTATCGTCTTGTCATCTGCATCTGCATCAGTCGTCCCGAGTATGAGCACGATGAATAGTAATGTGCTTGATGCAAATCACCCGAAGTAGAATACTATGGTGTACTTGGGTTTCTGCCCGTTATAGCGGTCCTCGCAACTTCTTCGGGAAACACAGAGACAGTGTTGCAATGGTTTTATACATGGGTCAACATATTCGGTGGCCTTGATCGCCTCGTGTCCGGCATCTTGCCGAGTCCTGATGCCCCCTTCAACATTACTCTGGCAACCGTGATGGATCCAGGAAAGCAAAAAGGAATTGTTCAGCTCGCTGCGTATGCGCGACTGCCGACCTACCCAACTTCCCTTTGGCAGAGCTCAGCTTTACTGCTTGCGATTAAAGAGGTGGGAATGCCATATATCCATGTGTCTTCATATGTAGGCTTGGACTCGGAGTTCGAGGGCTTGCATGGATATAACCCGAAGCCCCTTACTGCGTGGCCTGAGATGCGGCCAGTCAGTCAGTCAGTCCTATCAGTTTTGAAGATGAAGCCGGACGGCCGCCCTTCCAGCCCTGACATGTTTCAGGCCAACTGGTAAGAGGTGTGTATTAATAGCACGAGTCAGCAAAAAGAGAGATACAGAGGAAACCGTGGCATATGCCAGTAAAGGACCCCATCACGCGAGAAGAACATCGTCCGGTCAACGAGTTATTAATTGTAATAATCATTTAGGTATAAAATCAGGAAAATACGACCCAGTCATATAGGGGGTTGGGAGCTACCCATCTCTCCAGGACCTGTGGAGAGAACTCGAGAAAGCCCCCGCGCGGCTTCTATCGAGCGTAATATATAAAAAGAAAAACGTCACCATCGCCCTTTCGTTCGGCCCCCCGTGTTGTAAAAGGGGACTTCCTCTTGTCTAGTAACGGACCACCGTAATGTGCGTAAGCGTTTCAAGAAAGAATAAATAGCAGGATATCATTTCGTTATAGCCACAACCCTCCCGCTAACACACTCCATCCCCCCTACAAAGAAAAACTTCCCACACCCGATGCAAATACAAGTATAACTGCAGAATTAGGCATCGCTCATGAGAAGAGGGAGTTTACATTTATGCTTCGGCCATCTCGGCGGGCATGCCACCGGGCATGCCACCGAAGGCACCGAGGCCTTGCGCGGCAACAGCGGGGAAAGAGCCGGGAGCGCAAGAGACGGCGCAGACGCACTGGCCAGCGCCAGGAGTGAGCTGACCGATACCCTGGACCATACCGCCGGCGGCAGCACCACCGGTTGCGGGCGGGGGAGCGGCACCGCTCTTGGCAGGCGGCGGGGCGGCAGCCGGGGGAGCCGGGGGAGCAGCGGGAGGAGCAGTGCCGTTGGCAGCACCTCCACCAACAATGGCGCTGGGCGCACCGGTACCCTTCTGAGCGATAGCCATGGACTGGAAGATGGCCTGGGACTTCTCAGCGGTGGGGTTGATCGAGAAGGTCATGCCCTTGCCGCAGTGAGTGGACTGGCGGCAGTAGAACCCTGTTTCGATCATGGTTAGCAACAAAGCCTACCAGTAGGTCACTAAGACTTTGGGGGCGCAATGGCAACTTACAGAGAGGAGTCTCGACCATGACTTGCATAGCGACCTGGGGAGGGGGCATGACAGTGTTGTTGGCGTTGGGCTGGAAGCCGGAGTCCATACCACCGGGCATAGCGTCGCAAGGCTTGTCGAAGGTGGACTGCGTAGCAGTGTGGTTGGCGGACATGAAGGTGAAGATAACCATGTCACCCTTCTTGGCCTTGACCTCGGCGGGGGTGTATACGAGACCAGCGGCACCACCAACAATGACCTGCAGGATGTTAGCATTTGAACGGGACTGCCAGAGCGGCTCGGAAAACGTACGGAGTGAGTGGCAGCAGCGGCAGGGGGCGCCGTGGCACCGGGCGGCGCGCCGGCGGTCACAGTCTGGGTGACAGTGACTTGCTGGTTCATGGTAGTCGTGGCAGCGCCTCCACCGGGGTTGGCCCAGACCAGAATGATCTGTGTGACACCGCCGGCACCCGCGTTGATGACGGCAGCACCGCCGGCACCCGCGGCAACACCGGCGAGAGCACCAGCAGCGGCACCCTTAGCAGCACCCTTCTTGTGTTCCATTCTCCGCTCGGCGGGGTAGACATTGTTGACGGCCTTTGCGAGAGCCAGGGGCGCGAGGGCCAGGGACAGAGCTGCTGAGAACTTCATGATGGACTAGTATTACTGGTGACTGTCTAAGTCGCCGTCGGGATTGGTGGGTGGTTTGTTGGGGTTTTTCTGTTTATATTTTGCTCGAAAAAGGCCGTGATTCTCAGAACTGGCGCAGGATCCGTAATATGGCGAGCGCTGCTCGTGGAGAAGAATACGATGAAATGAACGGAAAAGTGTTGCAAAAAGAGCGAACTCACAACTGTAGAATGAAAATAGTAGTATGAGAGGATGAACCCACAAAGACAAGAGGAGGATTCCGAAAAGGGCGAGCAGCGGCACCTGCTTATATCGCAGCATGATGGATTTACGATGTGAGGGCGCTGCTCCGTCAGAGCCGAGCCAGGGTCCTGCTATCCCGGCCCAGGAGCTGGTCTCGAAACAGGGCCAGCGCCTTCGCGATGCCAAGCAGCAGCATGGGTCCTCTATTCGGGTGGAGGGGCGTCCGATCAAAGGCAACCTTTTTGGGCGGAGAAGTGCCTGCTCTCAGCGTGCCCCCGTCCTTCGGCTGCTCCACGCCAAGTAGACAAGATGAAGGAGATGCGACGTGCCTGGCCGTCCCTGGGGGACCTTGGGCACAGATTGGGGGGGCTACGGGGGGCCACGGGCGTCCATTGAGGCTCGTCGCAACGTGATATTGCCGCTTCCGGTTGGCGCAGGAGGTCGGATGTGACAGAAACGTCTCGCGTCGTGTTTTGGCACCCTTGCTAGCAGCCTGCCTGCAGTCCATGCCCCTGGTCGGGGCTATACCTGATTGGCTCTAGTGATATGTATAGTCGGAGAACACCACTTCCTTTCCTCGTCGCTCAACGGCGACACCTCTTGGGAGGATTTCAGTTTTCAGTTAATTCGGATGAAGACCAGTGCTTGATGACTAGTCATCGGATTGACACCTGCTGTCAGATCCCGCTCGGGGGCTGACTCTGCTCCGGCCTTCGCCGGTGTCAAGTCCTGCCACGGCTGTTGCATGTGGTCCGAGAAAACGGCTTTAGTCCTATCCGCCAGGAAGCGAGCGAGCGGCAGGTGCAATTGGCTTTTGGGACTTTAAGCTTATACGAACCCATGTCGCTAGGTAGTTTAATGTTGTCTAGACCGACCGTTTCCTTGCACGTTTTTTTGGTGGAAACCCCCGACCCAGTATTGCAACTCGACTGCCTGCACTTGGCAGCGCTCGGTTCCAGTGATATCGTGCAATTCTTCGTCACTAGGTAGCCCGGGAAACGTAATTATCAATGCTACCCTGCTCGAATTGCAGCCCTCTCCTGTGCCGATTTTACCGCCTGACTACTGCCAAGCGGTGCTTATTGGACATGTCAATTTTGCGTTTCGACGCCAAGAGCCGCGTAGAAACGTGGTCAGGGGTAGCATGTCCGCTCCGCCAGCCGGGGCGAACTCCAATGCCCCTTGGCCGCATGTCTTTCGCCCGTACTGTCGACCCGTCATCCTGTCTATCGCTGTCTCATGTTTCGATCCGTTCATCATGTTTTCTTGGGGCCTGTCTTAACTTTGTTGCAGACAAGCTCTGTCTGATGTCTCTTTTGGCCACCCCTGGCCGTCCTATCCACGACTTGCCAGCACTCGCCTCACCAGCGTGCATGGCATTCGTCATTCTCATCTCAGCTCAGCATCTCCCACGCTCACGTTTAATGCTGCTGAAAGAGTGGCACCCTTCCGTTCCGTTCCACGACGCATGGAGGAGGCCTCTTCAACCCGTCTCCGTCAAGTCAGCGTTGCATTCAACAAAAGGCAATCTGATGATATTAATGCCAATCTAATCCTCTTGTCTCTGGGGCCTTTACCTGGGTCAAGCACTATCCGGCTCGTAGAATAGGCTCCGCCGAGCCTCTCCGGCACTATGCTTCTTGAAATACGTAGAACTCGTCAAACTAATACCGTTCTACAGCCACGTTGCAGATGGCTGTTTGATGGTGATACTGTGAACATTGTCTCATGAAAACCAAACCGAACACGGCGTGACGACCTCCGGGAACTGCCCTTCAAGCTGAAGTCGGTAGTCTGGTGAAGCCGATAACAATCGACATGCTGGAGATAGAAAAGAGACAGTAACGTGGACGTTATCGCTATCATCCGGTTTCTGGAACGTGCCACGTTTCGGATCTTGGTTCTGTTGGTCGATCACAAAGAGTAAGTGTCTACCCGAGCTCTGCCCAGGCACACCATATTACTGCTGTTGCGACTGTTGTTTCTGGCCTTCGTAAAGCCCAGTGTAATAGCCGGCGTAGTACCAGGACATCATCAGTTTCTTTAGACCCTCATCTTGCACTGGAGCCGTGTTAGCCGACTGCAAATCTGGGGGCCCGACTATGTACGCCATCCTCCAAGGTGCACATATAGACGAGGCGGAGTACTTGTGGCCACTTACCTGAGCCCAGCAGTGGTGCTGGTATGCCTTCCGGGCGGCTCGTCGATGTTGCGATTGGCTGGGCAGTCTGAGCCGACTCAGCAGGGTCGTTGCCATTCTTCTCCGGGATGTCAGAAACATTATCATGCCAAGCTTTTCTGATCTTCGCGGGAACCTCCATCCCACCGAATCTGTCGCAACTCACCCGCATGCTCTCGCCATCCTTTACCTGCGTCTGTTCTGCTGCACGCATAGACTCTTGCAATCCGGAGTCATTACTCTCGACCTTGGCATCCAAAGCCACAGTGGCCCTTAATAACCATTCTGTCAGTCATGATACCCCAGGAGTGTTGATGCTTGCTTCCGAGTCAGGGGACACGCACTTTTCATCCTCCTCCTTCAGGAGGTCGTCGACGTTGCCGCCATGCCGATAGATGCTATGATATTTCTGAGCACAGTCAGCAAACCATTTGTTGACTTCCACAAAGTGCAAAGTACCTTGTATTCGCCGAGTGCGTCGTTCCACGAGTCTACCAGGGCGCTGTCGTCCCAAACCTCGTCATGTGTGAGGTTTTGTTGGTTCGATGCCATTTTGGAGATGGTTTAGATGGGACTGCCACCACCACAGCGCTGGACTGTTGACGGTGTGGATAAGTAACACTGGCACGGCCCTTGGCAACGGCTTGTCTCTTCTTCCCAGAGGCAATGTTAGGCGTCCAATGATCAGCAGAACAACTCTAAATCTACTACTCTCACGCGTAGTTGGAGGAGGTTTGGTGGAATTGTATCTTGGGTAAAGACACAAGTTTTGTGTACCTAGGTTACTTGTAAGTTGAGAAGCAGGCAGGCAGACGAGATGCCCTTTGCTCACTTCTGATTGGCAAGCTCGCTAGCAGAGGTGAAGGTTGGTAGCTTCAACCAAAAGATCCGACCCACTTTCTGCTAGCGGGTCCATGTGCGATAAGCTCAGGTATGCAATCGCGGCCTATGCTATCGAAAAAAAGTTCACAGAGGAAAAAAGCCAGGGTCAATCACAGTGTTATACAGCAATAAATCATCACAATGGCACCAGAACTCAGATCCCGCAAGGCGTCAGGTACTTATTGAACCCGTTCCAGGCTCTAAATAGCATCTCTCTAACAAATCGCATAGGCACAGCGAAAGCGCCTGCTGCCAAACCGAAGGCCGCTACGGCCCCGAAGCGCAAAGGTTCGCCAGCCCTTCTCCCTGCATCGCGACTTCCTATAACTGACTGTGGTACCAGCTGCCGAGGATGTGAGCCCGGTAGCCCCGAAGAAGAAGAAGGCGGTTGACTCTACACCCGTCCCAAAGAAAGCGACCAAGGCTTCAAAGTCGAAGAAGGAACCGGAGCCAGAGCCCGAACAAACCCCCGAAGACGATGACCAGACATTCTCCGAGGAGGAAGAGGAAGAGGAGAAACAAATCCTCAAGCTCGCTGGAGTAGAGGGCGACGAGGAGGAAGATGACGAGGCCGATGAGACTTTGGATTTCAAGGACGGAGATGATGTCGGCACGATACCCGCACCTCCCCCGACAAAGAAGGGCGCCAAGTCGAATGACGGTGAAAAGGGGGAAACCGGTGTTGTGTACATTGGCCACATTCCTCATGGTTTCTTCGAAAACCAACTGAGGAGCTACTTCACCCAATTCGGAGATATCTTGGTAAGGATGCACTGCTGGCAACTTGCATCGTACGGGCTCGGGGCTAATCACGTCAACAGAACCTCCGTGTCTCTCGCAACAAGAAGACGGGCAGGAGTAAGCATTACGCATTCATCGAGTTCGCAGAGGAATCCACAGCCGACTATGTTGTCAAGAGTATGGACAACTATCTGAGTAAGTCAAATCACCGTCTGCAACTCTGCCCCGCCTAATCTTACTGATCGCGTCACGTATAGTGTTTGGACGTATATTGAAGGTCAAGCGCGTGCCTCAGTCTCAGGTCCACGAGAGTATGTGGACTGGGTCCAACAGGCGCTTCAAGGCTATCCCCCATACCAAGCTGGCTGGCAACCAACTGAAGAAACCGAAGACGGAGACGCAGTGGGCAGAGAAGGTTGACAGGGTGAATAAGAAGCGCGCGGACCAGGCTGCGAAACTGAAGGCGCTGGGCTACGAGTTTGATACCCCCGAGTTGAAGGCGCCGAGTGCCCTTACAGGCGAGGAGGAGGCGCCTAAGGCTATCGAAGCCGCGCCCGAACCTGAGGAAGCCGTAGCTGAAGAGGCGGTTGCTCCCAAGGCAACCAAGGCCAAGGCGAAGAAGGGCGGCAAGGCGAAGAAGTCCAAGGCCTAGGTAATACCTGAGGCTGGCCGGTATGTAATTACATAGTCAAAGAGCCATTTTCACGTTTTCGCGAATGGACTCTGGTAGATTGACCACATGGACTACTGGGCGCGAAATCAAGTCATGAGGATCACTTACACAGCAAAGTCTTTTCACGAGATCAGAACACGTGAATCTATGTACATAGCTCAGGCGCTTACGATGTAGGTGTATGTATGCACATAGCGAAACCACTGCACTCATGGACACGAGGTCGAGCAAACAGCAGAATTATAAAGGCATTTATTGGTCTGCTTCGACCTGCACTAGATGACACGGCCTATGAATACGCGACAGAGGCGCAAGGCTGTTTCAAGAATTTGAGCTGGTGAAGGGAAAATATGTGAAGAAGAGAAGAAAAAATTTAGCAGAGCCTGTTCTCCGGACCTTTACTATGACAACCAGAGCGATCATGTGATTGGCTCAATGTTCTTGTTACCCACCTGAGCTTCCATCAATAAGTCAAGTCATCAAGGTCGCATACTGCACGCAATCCAATAGATGGGTGGTACATATCCACAGACTGAAAACCCCCCATGATACCTACAGACAGACACCTCCCACTTGGCATTTATAGCCTGCCAGGCCCATTTGACTTTGTGATTGGGATGGTAGGCATTGGCTGTGTGCATACACGTGCTGCTTGAGGTGACAACAGCAAGCGTACAAGCCGAATTCGTGACATTGTATGACCGAGAAGATGCAACTGTACTAGAGTTGTGTCTCAAGGGCAACGCAACCTCGTATTGGATCTCCAACTCTGGGTACAAAACTAGATAGGTAGGTAGGTATGTATGATATGCAGCATATCGTCAATGCGGGATAGCGGATGGAATACGAATATTCCAAAGTAGTCGATGAGGAGTCAGGTCCGTTCTGATGTGTACGCGCTTAGGTGGCCTTATACCCGTATATACCTACATGTACCTATCTTTCGTGGTATGGGGACATAGGCAATAGACAGATAATAAACTACTGGTCAAGTCACCGAGCCAGTACAGGCCAAAGGGGCCTCTAGGAGGTACGTTATGTAACTTTCAGGTAAGTCAGAATTGCCTACTGCTGGGTACAGCTAAAGGATTGAGGTTAGGCGGGGTGACACCAGCTAATTTCGTACATAAGTAAGTGCTGTAAGTCGAGCGAATGTGCACCTTCAGGCCCAAGTCCAGCTGCTAAGTCTGAGCTTGAAAGGCTTACGTGTGGGTTTCGAGATCCGACCCGCTTTTACTTTCTGGACGACGACAAACCTTGGGATCGGAATCGCAAACACCACTTCCCAATAGTCGACGGCCTCCTTTTGCAACTGTATTTCTACCATTTTTTGAAGGCACCCATGCAGCCTGCGTAGGAGTCGCCCATTGACGATCGAGACCACTACCGACCCGAGAATGGCTCCACCCGAAGCCCAGCAACAGGCGGGCGCAGGTCCGTGTCGCCGCAGTGTCCCCATCGCCAGCAAGACCATTGTTGAGGCTAACTCGAAACCGTCCAGCTCCCGCCAACAAAAAGAAGAACAACAAGAAGAAGAAGAACAATGCAAATAAGCAGAAGCAGCAGGACGACGCCCCCGATGAGAAATCTGTAGACACCACGCTGCCGAACGGCGAGCAGCGCCAAGGAGAAGACGACGACCAATCCGACACCCCCGATTCCCCTGTGGTAAGGTCATGAGCCGGCCCCCTGTAACCCGCGAGTACAGGACAGCTCCCCGTAGCAGAACTGGCTGACTGGATTGCTCCAGAAACCAACACATACAGAATCCCCGAACGGCGACGCAGAAACACCAATACCAACACCCACAACAAATGGTCATTCTCGTCAAGAACCGGAAAGTACTATGGACAACTCAGAGTCGAGCGCCGACACGAGCGCCAGGTTAGAAGCCATGTCGCAGGAACGGGAGGCCTTGAGAGCCGAAGTGGAGCAGGTCCGAAAGCAATTGGAGGGTATACAGGAAACACACGCCCAGGAAACGACAAAGCTGAAGTCGGAGCTGGAAGAGAGCGTGGCTGCCAAGGAACTTGCCGAAGAGGAATACGAGTCTCTCCGAGAACGAGTCGACAAGCTTAAAGAGACTCTGGGAAGCAAACTGGCGCGAGACCGAGAAGAGCTGGAAGGGGCCAAGGAGCGCGTTGAGGAATTAGAGGCCCAGAACGAAGAGCTACAAAAGGGCACAGAGACCTACCAGGAACAGATGGAGGGGTTGAGGACAGAGCTTCAAGATGCCAACCGGGAACTGACGAGCCTCCGGAGTCGCAACAATCTCTCACAGCATAATTCGATGAAGGAAAAGGAGGACATGACACGGCAAATCCAGCATCTCAGGGAAGAAGCGGAAGCCGCCAAGGATGCCATGGGCGACTGGGAAGTTCTTGCTATGGAAGAGCGGTCTATCCGAGAGAACTTGGCCGACAAGACGGCCGCCCTCGAGGAGCAGATCGCTAGCCTGCGCGAAAACTACGAGCGGGCCGCTTCCGAACGGGATATACAGTCGCAAGCAGTAGACAGTCTTCAGAGGGCCCTCCAGGAGATCCAAGAAGCACGAAGGCGAGAGTTGCGCGAGATGGTTGAGTCGTCTGAAGAACAGCTTCAAGCCATGAAGAAGCTGGTGAAGGAGGCCGATACCAGAGCGTCCGAGGCGGAAGCTGGAAAGGAGACCATGCAGAAGGAACTCGAGCGAACCGCACCCTTTGAGAAGGAAGTAAAGGAGAAGAACTTACTCATCGGCAAGCTGAGGCATGAGGCCATCGTTCTGAACGATCACTTGACAAAGGCGCTTCGCTACCTCAAGAAGACGAAGCCCGAGGATAGTATTGACAAGTACGTCCCTCCCATGCTGACCTTCACAAGCCACATCTGCTGACCCTGAATAGGCAAATTGTGACGAACCACTTCCTACAGTTTTTGGCCCTGGATCGGTCCGACCCCAAGAAGTTCCAGATTCTCCAGATCATCGCCGGGCTCCTGACATGGACAGAAGAGCAAAGAGAGCAGGCCGGCCTGGCGCGGCCCGGGACTTCAACTAATAGCCTGAGGCTGCCGAGCTCGCCGTTCCACCGGACCCCTAGTACGCCGTCCCTAAACACCGAGTTCTTCTCCGACACCACGCCCACGTCGGCGAAGGGGGAGTCGCTGGCGGACCTGTGGGCCGGGTTTCTGGAGCGGTCGGTCGAGGAGGCCTCGGCGGGCGGCGAGTCGAGGAAGGGCAGCATGTCGAGTGTGGCGACGGGGACGACGGGGACGACAAGGCCAGATACGAAAGGTGGGAACCACCAGGGCTCATAGGGCGTCGTCTATACTATTTTACATCTCTTCTACGTGCCCTTTTTTTCTTTTGCCCCCTAGGTTTCCTGGGGATTTGTTATGCACCCTAGAAGGAAGATACACCCAGCGAGTGCGTGCTTCTGCATACCGTGAAAGATGTAATGGGAAGCATGAAAAGACGAAGAGAGATACTGGCATTCCCGGTGGCGTTTTAAAGAGGGAGAGGTACATGTACGTACGCATGCTTGTAGCATCACAGGACGAAGGGACCGGCTATTGCATAGCATCGATGTCGCAAATACCATGTTTAGGTGGTTGAGTTGTTGACTATAGATCCTTCTTTCTCCCGTTTCAATGCGCAAGGAAAGATTTGGTGGTATGATGCCCTGTGATATTTGACTGAATAGAGCCTACTCAAGCATCGAGAAAGCCCACAGTACAACTAGGCAGGTGCAAGACACATACAACACATCATTCAATTTTTGGTATGAATCAATTTATATGTCTATATTATAAATTCGGGTATCCCTGCTACAGGAACAAAGCTAAGAAGAAATCAGTCCTACCCAACAACCTGCTGGTTCGCCATCTGCGCATCCTCTTGCGCGCGCGGCAGCATGTTGGTCGCATACGACTCGGCGTCGCGCGATATGGCGTCGATGTTGATGCGGTTCTCGAGGGCATCGTTAACGCCCTCAATGACCTCGCGCTCCTCCATGACCTCCCGCATAAGCCGCCCCTCGTGGGTCCAGTAGGCCTCGACGCGGCGCCGCAGGTCCTCGTCGCGGATCGCCGTGTTCTTGATGATACCGACGGCGTTGATCTTGCTCTTGGTCAGCAGCAGGGCGCGCGTGGCGGCCTCGACACGCTCGGCCGGATCGGGCGGCGCCGCGAAGGCGCGGTTCGTCGAGCTCAGGTATAGCAGGGCCGCGAAGGCGGCGTTGACGAGCGCGAGCGCCACGGCGCGGTAGGTCCGCATGTCCCAGAAGTGCATGTCGATGTCTTGCAGTCGGGTGGCGCGCGAGTTGGCCTGGTAGTTGTAGCTGTGCACCAGGTACACGTCGAGTGCGGCGACCACGCAGCTGGTCATGACGACCGTCGTGCGCCACCTGGGGCCCTCGCGCCCCGACAGCCAGTCCGAGGTCGCCGCCGAGAGGATGGCGAGGTTCAGGAGATGCGGCGCCAGCAGCGCCGGGAGAGCGTAGTAGAAGTAGGAGCGCGGGTCGTCCGAGTTGCAGAAGGGGCAGTCGGCCAGGACGTTCGGGCCGAACTGGAGGTAGAGCAGGCGGCTTTCGAGGTTGACGAATTTGGCCCGCAGGGCTTGGTCAACTTCCGTCAGGGCGTTGCCGGGCCGCAAAGACGTGAGGCGCGTGAAGAGGACATCGGTAGGGATCTGGAGGCGACTTTGGGTCCGCACAAAGAGGTTCTCGGGCGCGGAGAAGGGGAGCGAGACGACGAGGTAGACGAGGACGGTAATGGCGAGCGCATAGAGGGTGCGCGCTACCTGGGGCGGAATTCGACGGATCCGGAGTCCCTGAGCGGCTGGTCCGGCGCGCAAGGTGCGATAGTATCCTATGGCCTTGGGCAGGAGCATAGGGCCAAAGAAGAGCAGGAGGGACTTGATACTGTGATATCCATGTTAACACCGTAGCCGTTGGGCGCAACACGAAGGCGCAAACTTACGTTCCCCAAGAGATTGGAATCCCCATCTTGCCGTCTTCATAGCCTGTTCATGTATGGTGTTTCGGGAGCATGGAAGAAAAATAAATAAAGATAAATCAGTTGTCAAAGACCAAACATGTCTAAATGTTCACTCTGTCCTCTTGAAACCTTACTTCCAGAAACGGGCGCCAAACGATGCAAGGCTGACAGTTGGCATTTATTAGCTTTCAGGGACCATCAGCAGGCGTCATCCGGTTACTTTAGGAGAGGACAGAGGACCCCATTTCTTTCTAAATTTGGAAATCCCATTGACCAAACTTTCCCGTTACATAAGCCACTTGGATGTGGCTGGGTAGACGCTTTTGGACGATTGGCCGACAAAGAAGTTTGGTCGGTCCGCTTCCGGCCCCATCCTTTAAATCTCAGTGATGGGCTCAACCCAAACATTTTTTTTCTACTTCACCATCACATCAACTTCTCTCTC
Organism: Arthrinium phaeospermum; assembly: GCA_006503535.1. Lineage (NCBI taxonomy): Eukaryota > Fungi > Ascomycota > Sordariomycetes > Amphisphaeriales > Apiosporaceae > Arthrinium > Arthrinium phaeospermum. Next base: position 2,974,849 of record QYRS01000003.1, read on the forward strand.
CGCGAGTAACATGCACCCTGCTACCACTTTGCTGAACCGAAAACACCGCTCCTGTACCTGCGTCTTGGCCTACCAAAGGAGGGACGGGCCAGAGCTCTGTTTCTGTATACATATTCCAGCATTCCCGTGGTTTTAGGTAAGTCGGGTCATTGTTAGGAGAGGCGTATTGTCTCTGATATGTAGCCTGGCGCTTTCGAAGCTTTCGCGAACTTTTTCCTCAATAGTCGCTAGAGTCAAAAAGACGCCTAGAACGAGCCCAAGTACTCTGCCAAGAGTCATCTCAATCGTGTTACAGAGTTTCCAGCTACGGCGATGGTCTACTCTGCGTCAAATAAAGATGAGAGACATTCATGCATTCTTCCATTGCTTGTAGTATTCCTATCGCATACCAATAATGGCAACAGCAAATTTGTTATGTTCGCCCTAATGATACGTAATTGTACTGTTGGTAGGCAATCCGGGCTTCCGTCACGAATCCTTCTTGGTTCCCGTGGCAGGCCTCGGCTTGTCCGGTCCCTGCGCCGCCTTCATCGGATGCTCGCGTGCCTGCACCTTCGCTCCCAAGGCCAGGCCCAGGATGGCTGTGAGTGTGTCGCTCACCAGCATGATGACTCCGTTGCAGGCCAACTGCCACGACACAATGCTGATGCTGCCCAACGGCGCGCGGGGGAAGGAGAGAACCCATTCCGCATAGTAGGGAAACCAGCCATGCGGAAGCCAGAACATGGGCTCTTTCGAGTACCAGAAAGGCAGGAACATCTTGAGCCCCCGGGTGGCAGTCCAGCGCACGACGCCCACGGTGCGATCAAACTTGGTCTTGACTCCTTCGTGCGATTTTTCTAGAACGGTTGCATTAGAAATGACTTCCTTGTCGAGGTGTAGAGTGGTATATGTCGGAGAGCCACGTACTCATCTTCTCCAGCTGGTCCAACAACTTGTCATGCTGCCTGCGCAGTTTCGCCCATCTCGCAAATTCGTCCTGACTGCTCGTAGCATTCAGGTCGCGGCGGATCTTCAGGTATTCGCTTTGCAGTTTCTTTCGTTCAGCCGTCGTTCGCGATGTCTGCGTCGGCAGCATGAGGTACAAGGTCCATAGCTGGAATAGTGTCACCAGGTCAGCAAAGTCCACGTATGACGTGTTGGGGCTTGAGCGAGCGTGTGTGTATATGTACCAGGTTGTTGATAGTGGCTGCGCCGATTGTGTTCACCAGATGCGCGGCGAGCTCCACGAGGAACACAACAAGTAGAAGGGACGGCATGGTGTTGTCCGCCAGTACGTGCTGATGCGCGTGGGATGGAGAGGTGGTGGTGATGACGATGATGCGGAGGTTCGGTCCTCGAAGCAAAATCGTGGCCTTGGACCATATTGCTACCTACAGATGGCCCAAGAGCTGTGGTGGGATAGGTACCTGATGGCCCGCTACTTGTCGGAGGAAAAACGACTTTTTCGCCGACAACCCCGCCAATACGCAACACACACCACGATTGATCACAATGATTGCTCCGACACGATATAACCACAGAATAGCTTCCCATGGGAGGTGACGTGACCCCTTTCCGTCAACCCAATGCACGTTTAAAATCTATTTGGAGAGGGTATTGCTCCACCGGTGGTTTTTCATGAAGATCGAAGATCCGATCTCACAACAATATGGTGATTGCGCAATATGTCTCGCTCGTTAGACAATGACATACTGTCCAATCTCAAATCCGAGGATCCAACCACAGTGTACCGAGATATTTCCAGCATCTTGAATCACCCCCCTGGCGATGGCCTCCTAGAGATAGAGCTGCTTGGCAGCAGCCATCCTCTGGAAACGGGCGTGCACTTTCTGCAAGATGAGAACGCTATAGCCATACCGAAGTTGCGGCTTGTACAGGCCTTCTTTGTCGCACGCCAGGTTCTGTCCAAGCATTTGTTGAAGCCGGCCGCTCCCCCGACGGGCGAAACTGTGGAAGCGACTTCTGTTATTCTCCTTATGGATCCAGAGCATCTCACAGCTGCGAATGTGAGGAAGAGGGCCATCATTTCACGGTTACAGCCTGGATCGCTACCAACGCAGGCCTTACACACAGAGCAGCAGTTCATCGATAGCTTGCTTACATCCCGCCTGCACCGTCACACCAAGTCTCCCACGCTATGGAGTCATCGTCGTTGGCTGATCCAGACCCTTGGGGCTCATCAGTCACTCGAACGCACCAGATCAGATCTCCTCAACGTAGTCATGGTGGCCGCCGAAAGACACCCCAGGAACTACTATGCATGGAGCCATGCTAGATGGCTGGTCGATGTTTCCGCCAGGGACGGGCCCTTGCCCCTTATGCGTTACAAGACAATCGTGGACGACGTGAAAACATGGTGTTATAAACACCACGATGACATATCGGGGTGGACATATCTCCAATGGCTTCTCGTAAGGATCGAGGACGCTGGGGAGAGGCAAAGGCAGTGCTCGATGGTTCTGCAGAATACGCTCAATATCGTACAATCCTTCAACTGGACCAACCCGTCGGTTTGGGACTTTCTGCAAATGCTGGTCGTAAGAGAGTTTGTTCACCGTGAGCTTTTCGAGACATTTTTGCGTGTCAACGACTTCCTGTCTTCCTCGACCACCGAAGATGGCGGCGGCTCAGCGGCATCTAGAACATTGATACGGGCAAGGCAGTGGGCCGCTCAGAACCGGGAGGGCTAGTTAGCAAATGGGCCACCACTCCACATATGACGATATGTTGTATGCATATTCTCTTGGTAGATTCAATGCGGCGAAATCCCATCTTTTTAGAAATGGTCTCCACGAATTTCAGCTTTTGCACTTGGCACTTGTTTCAGCTGAAAATACGAGATTCGTCGGCTGTCCACAAAGACTCAGCTATTTCTAGATTCTAGACATCCAACTTATTCCAAGTTTGCAGCTTCGAGCGCCGCATGTCACTGCCCGGTTACGCGTATACAAGAAACGGCATGGGTTGCTCATGACTCGTCTCGTTGGTCCCCTGATTCATACCGCCTTCACCCAGGTCCCCAGGCCCAGATCCCGAGAGCTGATGCAGGGGCTCGAGGAAAGCAACATCAGCCTCGAACCCAAGCAGCCAGATGACCCGGCTACTGTTTGTACTTTTCCACGACACAGGGGTTGACCGACTCCTTGTTGGTCTACTGCAACAAGCCGGCAACCAGCATACCTGTCCGGTGCAATTGCTCCTTATGAGAGATTCTTTCAAATCACAACCTTAAGATTACTCGGCACGCCGGCCGTACTTTTTAGATGTTGTGCCTGAGGTTAGGACTCTAGGGATCCGTCACACAATTACACCTGGGATGGAGACCTAGTGATCTGTGGAGAGTGATCGCCGCACTCTAACCCCGAAGCTGTCAGAGCCGCTTGGCAGGTGGAAGTCAGTTTCCTGGCCTTTTGCGGGCGCCCCCTGCTGGGCACCAGGCTGGCTCAGACCACAATCAGGATTGACCAATGGCAGAACAACTAGGGTCCCCTGCCGTTTTAATTTGCGGCAACCTTGATGTGGACACCCTTGCAGCTCTCCGTGCAGTGCAGCAGTCGATTTTGCTCCTCAGACCGAATCCCGCACCCGCTTGCCGCTTGACAAGAACAAGACAAAACACCAACAATATTCGCTTAGAGGTCGGCGTGTATGGCATGAAAAAGAGAGGTAGACAGCGCGCTTGACTGGGACCGGCTTGATCATCTTGCAGGTGGCCTGTGAGAAACGCCAAATCTGGTGCATGCTGCCCTCGTCCAATCAAGAATCCGGGCAAGAAGAATAGATAACAAACATTGGACGATCGGTCGGTATCCGGCCCAAAGTCAAATGGAAACATCAGATAGGCGCAGGCACCTCTCTGAGGTCTGTGGTCATCTCGAGCTTGTCAAGTCGGGGTGTTTTTCAGGGGATCCATCGTCTGATTGGCGTGGTTAGATGGCGCTATCGTCTATTCATTATCAACCCCTGAGCTCTCCACCGGGTACATATGCCCGGTACCACCCAGAGAAGGCCGATGGTATGGAGGAGAAGATGGAGGAGCCACGCCCGTTAACGTTGTATTCGAAAGAGGAGAGCGAGCCAATTCCCACCCCCAGGTGAAATGCAATTCGGGCCAACCGCATTTGACCCCTCGCAAGCAGTGTCCGATGACACCTCTGGCGCCAGGCGCGGGCTGCCAGGCCAAGGCAGGAGGCCAACAACTGTTGGATGCATGGCATGCAGCGTCTCTGCCCCCCGTAAGCGTAGGCAATGCGATCCAAAAAGGAATACACCAACAGGGGGGCTGAGTACAGATGATCGACCTGGCCAGTGCTTCCGAATCTCGTCTGCTGTGCGGGAGCCGAGTCAATCAATGAGGCGCTTTTCTGGGATCGGCCCAGTGAGCCAAGTCCTACGTTCTCTTCTGGCCCACTTTGCCCACGCGCTGTCTTTATACAGCTCTCCTCCATCTTCAGTAGTTCTTGATCTTGCCTCCTTTCGCTCAAGTTCAGCAACGCCGTTCAGTTGCTGTTGTTGTCCTCGAGTAATTCTGCTTTTCTGTTTGAATTATCGTACGGGAGGAACCTCATCGCTGTTGATTCCTTTTTTGGTTTCCCTGCTTTTGTTTCACCCCCACTCCAGTCGTGTTTCTTGTGGCGTTGCTCCTGTCTTGAATTACATGTTGATGTCTGCGTCTGGCTGCCATCAGCTTGCTTTCAAGGGAAACGTTGCATTCTTTCTATAAAATCACTTTTCTTGTATTCTCTTAGCTGCGTTGGTGGAGAGGCTCCACGGATCGACCATCTCTGATGCTGTCGTCGTAATCTTTAATGCTAATACTATAACCGGATCTCCTCCATCTATCCCACCTTGCAGGACTTAGTGCTCGACCTTTGCACCCGATCATCTCCACCCGATATAGGCCCTTCAGCAGTACAGTTAAGAGGACCGCCTACCCGGGAGCTCCGACTGCTATGAAGGTGACCTGTTAGCAACATCAAAGCCATCATGTATTGGGTCGTCACATTGCTACAACTCACGCTATGGATTTCGAGCACTCAGGCCGTTAACCCGCTCCTGTGGAAACATGCCGCCAGCACCGACGATGTCATTCAGCAGCGAGATATCGAGGCTCGGGCGGTCCCGCCCATGGGCTTCGTTACCTTCAAACTGACACCGTCGAGCCAACAGGTAGGTTCCCTGGAATCTCGTGATGCATAGCATGTCGTGTCTGACCATTAATGTAGCGAGACGAGCCTCACGTCAACGTGATAAGCCGCGTGGCACAGGACCTGACCCGGAAGTACGGTTCTTATTTGCCCAGTCGGACTGCCGCCTCCGACCACGCCATTGAGGGCAGAGAAAACAACTACCACATCGTCAAGGCGAACCCACCGGAGAAGAGCAAGAGCGCAGGCGTCGACCAGGATGGGACCGACTACTCATACTTTGTTGAGGCGCAGTTTGGATCCGACAAGTCGCTCATGTACATGCTTCTCGATACGGGTGCCAGCAGCAGCTGGGTCATGGGGTCCGGCTGCACGTCGGAGGCTTGCACGATGCACAACACGTTCAAATCGGATGGCTCCACCTCGCTGAAGGACTCCGGCAAACCGTTCTCCGTTGAGTACGGCTCTGGCTCTGTCAGTGGCAGCCTGGTCACGGACAGCGTCACCATTGCTGGAATGACGGTCTCCATGGACTTTGGGCTTGCGAAGAAGACGTCCCAGCAGTTCACCTCGTTTCCGTTCGACGGCATCCTGGGTCTTTCGATCGGCAACGGCGGCCCGCAGAACTTCTTGGTGGCTTTGAAGGATGCCAAGGTGGTCGACGCCAACGTCTTTGGCGTGTCGCTTTCTCGCAACTCGGACGGGCTCAACGACGGCGAAATCGCCTTCGGGGCGCCCAACCCGGACAAGTTCACTGGTGATATTGCCTACACGCCTGTCGACCCAAAGAACAAGGGCAGCTGGGCCATCAACTTCGATGACGTTTCCGTCAGCGGTAAACCCGTCGGCATCAAGAACAAATTGGCCTATATCGATACCGGTACGACCTTCGCCTTTGCGCCGCCCGCCGACGCCAAGATGATGTACGGCGTCATCCCCGATGCCAAGTCAGACGACGATGGAGTAACTTGGACGATGCCTTGCGACACCAAGGCAGAACTCAGCTTCGTCTTCTCGGGAAAGAGCTTCAAAATCTCCCCCAAGGACTTCCTCTCAGCGCCGCACGACAACAATCGCTGCACTGGCAACATTTACGGAATGGAAGTGGTTCGCGGTGCTTGGCTGCTTGGCGGCACCCTTCTGAAGAGCGTCTATGCGGTCTTCGACATGGATCAGGCACGCATTGGGTTTGCTTCGAAGCCTGCCATCACGCCCTCGACGACCTCGTCGGCAGCATCCACCACAATGGTGAAGACCACCACACTTGACGGCGGTGCGGTTGTTACTACCACCATGACCTCTTCCAGGCCCGCACCGACGGTATCTCCCGTTGGCTTCAGCGGACACCAATCATCAGGCCCGGGTCCCACCAAGTCGCCTGAAACGGACTCGTCGAAACCCGAGTCGGCGGGTGAGCAGGTCCACATTCGAGGGTCCTTTGTATTGTTTTTCTGCATTGCATCCATTCTAGCGATCATGGTCTAGTCATTGCGTTACCAGCGCTGCTTTGCATCCTATCCATTCATTATAGAGAGAGCCGTGGGCCGCATGCATGTGGCGATGCTTCCCACTGACACGCAACCCCCTGCCACTGCTACCAACAACACCACCAAATAAACAGGGTTTCTTATCAGGGTATAAATCAGAAGGGTATAGGGGCTTTGGCCAGAAATAACGTGCAAAGTGCACGCCAGAACTCACGAAGAGAGGGATTGTACGATGTATAGATACCAAGGGACATGGAAACGAAAGCTGGACGGAGGCGAAGGGGCCAGCAGCAAAAAAGCCTGGTCCGCCGCCGCCTGAGCCGCCAGCACCATTTAAGAAATTATGTACACGATGTAATAGAACATAGGAATTCGATTCTAAGGGCTCACACAGTTACACCCACTGCGGTCGGCACATTCGGCCAGTCATGATTGACGATGAGCATCGACGTTGTTTCTATCTTGCCTTGTTGAGTGATATTTTGCCTGCTGTACCACCAACTTCGGGATAGCCGGGTCTCCAAGATGAGAGGAGATAATCCTGGCTTCTTCTAAGGGGCATTTCCATTCGGCGGAGTCTGCTGCAAAGGAATCAACTTCCAACCGAAATAGAGTGAGTGAGTGTTGGCGATGAATGACTATTTTTATGTATTTTGGGTGCATGAAGCAAACAAAGAGGACTCGGTCTGGAATCTCCCCTGATAGCCCCTGTCTAGTACCTTAAGTCGAGTCGTCCAAAATGTACACGTTGTACAAAGGCTTAACACGCGTCAGTTTTTAGGCGCATCGGCGCTATCCATGCAAGGGGGTTTGAAGTACCTCGACTCTAAATTGGCCTAATTGAAGGCTCCGAACGCTACCTAAAGTACATACCTACTGCCTACCCTACCAGCCAAGCAGCTTCCCAAACACCCGGCCGCATTACCAACTAAAACTTACTGCTTGACGTGCTACTGTGTTGCATATACTCGGTGATCGACCTAGTTTCTGGGAGAGCTACGCAACAACAACAACCAATTCCGTAATTGCAAGATCCAGCATAGCCGTCTTCTTTGTCTCCTTGCTTGGGGCGCAGCCCGGTTCAATACAACTTCCCCCAATTTGGTTGGTTGCGCAAAATGCTGCCGCGATAATACAATGGCCAAGGCCACCTCCCACAACGCCAGCTCCCTTCGACAGGGAGCAGCACCAAACCCGAGCCACCGCGAAGAGCAACATGGATTGTTGGCTCACTCCTCCCACGACGACACCGAGGGGAACGACGTCCTTTTCGACGCCACCGCCGACCAAGAAGATGCCGGCCTCAAAGCAGCCCAACAACCCGCCAACGGCCACGGCCACGGCCGCCGCCCCGGCAACATCAGCATCCCCGGCGCCATGCGCTCGCCCCGGACGCCGAACCGGGTGCGCTTCGACCTCACCCCTACCTCGATCCCCGCGCCCGCCAACGGCTACTTCCACGGGCGGCCCTCGGACAGCAGCGACGGCGACGAGGCGGCCGACTACGGCGAGCGCGACCTCCTATACTCGGAACCCGACAGCCCCCAGGGCGACGAGTCCCGGCACCGGCTGCTGACCGACATCGAGGCGCCCTCGGTGACGCTCGCCGCCAGCCCCTGGGGCTCCGACGACGGCGACGTGCACTCGTGGGCCGAGGCCGAGCGGGCGCGGCCCAAGTCCGGGCTCAAGTCGGCCTTCATGAACATGGCCAACAGCATCATCGGCGCCGGCATCATCGGGCAGCCCTACGCGTTCAAGCAGGCGGGGCTCCTCGCGGGCGTCACCCTGCTGGTCGGCCTGACCGTCATCGTCGACTGGACCATCCGCATGATCGTCATCAACTCCAAGATGAGCGGCCGCGACAGCTTCCAGGGCACCGTCGAGCACTGCTTCGGCAAGGCCGGCCTCATCGCCATCAGCGTCGCCCAGTGGGCGTTCGCGTTCGGCGGCATGGTCGCGTTCGGCGTCGTGGTGGGGGACAGCATCCCGCACGTCCTCGAGGGTATCTGGCCGGGCCTCCGCGACATGCCTGTCTTTGGGCTGCTTGCGGACCGCCGCGCCGTCATTGCCTTCTTCATCATGTCCGTGAGCTTTCCCTTGACTTTATACAGGGATATTGCCAAGGTACGTACAACAAAACAAGAGCAGAGCTACCAGTCGTCTAAGTGAGGGTACAATGCTGATCAGCGAGGACACAACACAGCTGGCCAAAGCAAGCACGTTCGCCCTCATCAGCATGGGCGTCATTTGCGTGACGGTAGTGGTCCAGGGAGCGCTGGCACCCGACGCGGATAGGGGAGAGTTCACTCCTCAGTTATTAACCATAAACACGGGCATCTTCCAAGCTATTGGGGTTATATCATTTGGTATGGTTTGCTATCTGGCCTATACTTACAGTACGGTTTCATGTGGCTAATGGCGAGGAACAGCTTTCGTTTGCCACCACAATTCACTACTCATCTACGGGTCTCTGAGAACACCGACTCTGGACCGATTTGCTCGAGTGACACACTACTCTACGGGCATATCCATGGTGGCCTGCCTAGCCATGGCGCTCTCGGGCTTCTTGGTCTTCGCCGACAAGACGCAAGGCAACGTGCTCAACAACTTTGCGCGCGACAATACCATGGTCAACGTGGCGCGCCTGTGCTTCGGCCTGAACATGCTGACGACGCTGCCGCTCGAGGCCTTTGTCTGCCGCGAGGTCATGCTCAACTACTTTTACCCGGGCGAGCCGTTCAACATGAAGCTGCACCTGCTGTTCAGTACGGGCCTCGTCGTGAGCGCCACGGCCATCAGCCTGATGACGTGCGACCTGGGCGTCGTGTTCGAGCTGGTGGGCGCCACCAGCGCGTGCGCGCTGGCTTATATCCTGCCGCCGCTCTGCTACATCAAGCTGAGTTCCAAGAGCTGGAAGACGTATCTGGCGTGGGCCATTGTGGCGTTTGGGTGCGTCGTCATGGTCATCAGCATAATACAAGCCGTGGTCCAGATCGTGACTGGTGAGTAGATCCTGCTTTACATTTCCTTTCCTTCCCGACCCTTCCCCTATTTCCACTTTCAACTCAGAAGAAGAACGTATGGCTGACTAGTGGTTTTCGTTGGGTTGTGTTAGGGGGCGGCGATCATGCGCAGTGCATGTAATCCCAGAAACACGGAGATATATGGGTAGGATATGCTGTATTTTTATGATCAGGCTACTATAGACGAGTTCAGGAGCTAGAATAGAAGGGAATGCTTCTTGTAGAAGCGGGCTTGGGCATGTCCAACATAAAAGAATACCAAGAGTCAAACTTGTTTTTTTCGACCAGAGCCTGATACTAATACTAGGCCCACCTCCACTACCGGGGGGTTGGTGTCTGGGGTCCTATTTCTACATCTGCAGTGGCTCTTTTCTTGTCTTAGTCCAGGTAGGTGACCACCCAAGCCAGACCCTTCGTGCATGGTGACCTCCCTGTACGATGGATGGGCTGGCTAAAACGCTGCTCCATCCTGCTGCAGTGGTCATCTGACAACTCTAATAGCCGTGGCGGGCGGCGGGCTGCAACGGGGGGAATCTGGAAAGCTCGGTTTTGACTAACAGGGGGTCATACGAAGCCCGCCTTCCCCCAACGCCAAACTATGACGATATGTACGCCAAACTGCCAGGCGCCTATATACACCGACACCACAGGACTAGAGACATCTGTCGGTGTATACAACCGAGTACTTTGCTAAAGGGAATGAATGGATGATAGACTATCAGTCTCTCTTATCGCGATACCTATCCACTCCCCTCCCCCGGTCATACACACCACTACCGCCGCCACCACCCATCCCCGACTTATGCAGGAAGGGTGGTGCAAACATATTCTAGTCTTGTTTATACGGCCCCAGCTGACCACGGCCTATCAGCGAAGCCCAGCCAGTCACAGACGCGCACCTGCCTGAGCAACGCGCACTCACTCCCACCTCCGTATCTCTCAACGCAGGCTGGGGGTGGGGCGCGCCCGGCGGGAACCAACTCAAACCGCCACTCTCCTTCGTGGGTGGTTGCCTCAGACAACACATGCCATGAAGCAACAACCACAATGAAGGAGGAGGTGGGGGTGGGAAAACAGGATCCATCTCGGGCGGGCGCGCGCGCAGAGCCTAATCTACTCCGTACTAACGTTGGTTGTCGAGATATGAAGCCGAAGCGGGCACTTTGGTGATGACCCCGCCTTTTCTTGGTCAAAACGAAGGGGGGGAAGGGAAGGAGGTCGTAGCTAACCATCATATGCTTGCTTACCTATGGAAGTAAAGTAGGTAGTCACTGCAAACTACCTAGCTCACTATTCTATATAAATACCAAGTGTCTTCCGTTTGTTTCTCCCCCTCCCTCATCGTGAGATTTCAAGTCTGCTTGCAATACGTACTCTCCACGCTCATATTCCCTTCATTTCATCGTCCACTCAGCTGTAAGTTGTCGCATCTTCTTGCTTTCGGTATATTATCGACGCACCTTGCTTGCACCTTGGTCGTCCCCCCCGTCGGCTCCATCCTATCCATTGCCAGAACCACATCTTTCCTGATCACCCGCCCCCCACAACATATAAACAGCTCATCGGGTTGATCCAAGCTGCAGAGAGGAGACCCAGTCACTAACACCGCAAAACAAACCAGAGTCCCAAGACGACAACAACAACTACTACAAGATGCACAACACCTGCCCCAAGTGCGGAACCGCCTTCAGCGGCTCGACCAAGACCTGCGGCTCTTGCGGCGCTGTAAGTATATATAGAGTCTCCTCCTCCGAGAGAGAAAGTCAAGCTTCAAGTCGCTGACAAGCTCACCAACTCTTCCTCCAGACTTGCCCCCAGTAAATCGTGTATAGCAATTCATCGCAAATATGGGCGATCGGCCGCGACTGGCAAAGTGACGGCAAGGCTTACGACGGCCAAGGCTGGAAGACGATAGAATCTTATCTTTTATTTTATGCGGAGGATGCAATGAGAACGCAGTATCATCACTAGAGTACCTTTCAAGGTGATACCAGACTTTCCAGGCGTTTGTTTTTCTGTGTGCCCTTGAATTACACGTGAATGGCAAATATGCCTCGTCTACCGTAGCGACCCCTTTTGTGATGATATTGGGCAGGTATATTCAACCTCGCGGTGTACATACAGATTGGCTTACAGGTTCATGTACAGACTTATAGCCTTGAACAACGTCATTGCCAAGTTATGCATCTCTCAGTCTCGAGCAGTGGCCAACGGCTGCTTCCGCGGTCACTTAAACGATATACATACCCACCAACCGTTTTACACGCAGAGTTTAGTCGCATAGCATGACAATTTCACAGGTGACGTACGAGAGGTCTAGAGTATAGGACAAGATTATGAAGAAATACGGATAGACAGACAGCATAAAACAACAGGGCCTTATCAAAACAAACTATGTCCGCCTCCGGGTTCAGTCTAACGCATGGGGCTTGTGTATCGAGACAGGGGAAGAGAGCTTGCGTGGAAAGAAGAAAGATTTATGATATAGCCGTATTCTCAAGGGTTGCCTTGGCTCGCCATTCTGGACACATAGACATAGAGACACAATGTAAACGTGTTTACACACACACACACACACACCACAACTACCACCGAGACGAAGACAGACCATAGATAAGTTGTCCGGTGCCTTGCTCTACTCCATCTTCATTTCCACCAGTTCGCCAGCCATAAGAGTAATGGTAGCAAGTGCCGTCGTGACTAGTCCCTTGTCCGCCGCTAGCCTATCCCTCCTGAAGATTAAACAGAAAGGGGAGTAGGAGAAAAAACACAGTGCCGAAGCCATCCAAAGTAGCACGCCGGGCCGAGAGAACCACTAAGTAACGACGAGTGACAGATGGCGAGACGAATCAAACTCCAGCCGGAAAACCATGATGCACAACAGATATGCGGATGTATCAAGAGCCCATTTGGCACCCTCTTCCCAGGATTGTGCTGCCACTCCGCTGTACCACACCGAAATTATACCAAGAATAGTAGCACACAGACCAGGCGTGGTCCGTGGCTAACTGGACCAAGTACAACGCCGGTGCATTACAAGGGCACAGCCTAGAGTGTGCAAGACTGTTGGTAATACTAAGAAGCTTGCGCGCAGGGGGGCCCGAACCGTTTCGGATTGTTGGTCGTTTAGAGGATCATGCATCCCTTCTTGTGGCGAGCGCCGGGGCCTTTGCGGGAGAGCAGAGCAGCGCGCGTAGCATGCTCGAAGACCTCACGCACACCCTCGTTCGTCTTGGCGGAACACTCAAGGTACTTGTAGGCACCAATCTTCTTGCGGATCTCCTCACCCTGTAGACATCTTGTTAGATCCGGGGATAGGAAACGAGCAGTGGTCATCGGAAGAGTAGCTTACCTCTTCTTGGGAAACGGGCTTCTGGCTCGTCTTGCGGAGCTCCTCCTGAATCTTAGGATCGTGTCGCAGATCCTTCTTGCAACCAACGAGGATGATGGGCAGGCCCTGGCAGAAGTGAAGGACCTCTGAGATCCACTGTTGATAGGGGGGCACGTGTCAGTCAGCTTATCTTGCATACTGGGATTGGTGATAACGACATACCTTCTCCTGGACGTTGTCGAGAGAGTCGGGCGAGTCGACAGCAAAGCAGATCAGGATAACATGAGAATCGGGGTACGACAGAGGGCGGAGACGATCGTAATCCTCCTGGCCAGCCGTATCCCAAAGGGCCAGCTCGACGTGCTTTCCATCGACCTCAACGTCGGCGACGTAGTTCTCGAAAACAGTGGGGACGTAGACCTAAACGAGTCAAAGCTGTCAGCGTGTGTTCATCTCCCTCTTGATGTGCGTGGCCGTGATTGATTCGTGGTGACGATGGACAGCAGCGAGGCAGCCATCCGTCTTTGATGGCTGTGATGGTAGAGGTGGATCAGGCTGAAAACGGTGAAGGCTGTTTTTTTTGGGCGACACGGTCGATTCGCGAGGGAGATCGGCGTCGGAGATGAAAGCCATCTGGCGTCGAGATGGATTGCATAGGAGGCTGGATGGGCAATGGGAGCTTCGCTTCTCTTTCTTACCTCGGGGAATGTGCCCTTGGAGAAGACACTGGATGGCAGGACTGTCAGCGAGGTGATGCAACGAAGACGAGAGCGCAAGAGCCAACGGGCGGGACTCACATCAACAAACAGGTTTTACCGCAGGCACCGTCGCCGACGATGACGAGCTTTCGGCGAATCTCAGCCATGGTGTCTGTGGGATTGGGTGGGTAGTGGTGATGGGAGGGTATTCAGAGAGAAGACAGTGAAGTCGCGATTAGGGGAAGAAACGAAAGCTCAAACAGGCTTTTATTCTTCCGGGGTTTGTTTGGGGTATTTAGAAATATGCAAGAAGTGGAAAAGAAACAAGAGTCACAGATGGCCTAGATGCGGATTGATCTGGGTCGTTGGGGATCGCAGAGATGAATTCTTCTCCTTTTTGATGGAAGAAGAAGAGTTGAATGGTAGGTAGTACGCAGTAGTAGTTGGGAATGGGTTGATTGCGAGGGAGGTGGAGGATGGAGTTTAAAGAGGAGGGCGGTGGAAAGCACAGATAGGAAGTAGGTAGGTGTGATCAGGTTCAGGTCTGTTTTTGTCCCAGTTCGGGTCCAAGGTACCCTCTGCTAGGCAGGCAGATGAATGAGCAGGACAACAGCTAAGCTAAAAGTCGCCAGAACAAGGGAACAGAAGAGACAGGCGGGAGACAGCCAGCCAGCCAGCCAGACAGCCAGACAGAACAGACAGGCCCAGGACACGACTGACAGGGTAGCAGCCGTCAGTCCAGTAGCGCGCCCAGGTCCTAGCCGTAGTAAGTACTTGTATGTCCTAAAGTAGGTGCTACTACTGCTAGGCCCTGTAGTCAATAGTGGCCAAGGCAGGGCAAAAGGCAAAAAAGCAGAAGAGGCCCTGGAGCGAAGTCCTGGTCTGTAGGCAGGCAAAAGTATGGGTACCTAACATAAGAAAGGTAAGGTACATCACATCAGCGGTGGCCTGTAGCCTTTTCCGTCTTCCCCGTCTTTCCTCTGTCGCTCGCTCGCCTCAAGTCTCTTCTCTAATCTCTCTTTTTCTTGCTCTGCGGTGGACTTGCCCGATGGCTCACTGGTAGTCCCGGGAAACGAACGAGGGTCCCCATCGAACGGATCGATCCAAGTACCGTTCGTACTGTGTTGGCAGAGGGAGGGAGTGCTCAGTGCACAGCCCATAAGAGGTTCCGTTAATTATGGTATTTGGGCGGGTTCGGGGGTTTCGGTCTACTAAGACCGCGCCCAGCACCTACCTTCCTAGCTACCGGCATCCCGAGACACAGCACACAGTGCAGTGCCAAGTTGGCACTAGAGGCTCTGTAGGCGGTAAGGAACATTCAGTAGGTACATGTCATGGGGTGCACGCAGCTTCAGTGAGACTTGCGGTCTCCTGGCTCATCGCTATATAAGTAATTCAATCGAAGGCCCTTCTAGATATCTCACCACACAGTAATCGACCTGATATTCGTTTGATTGGATCGCCGTTTGGGTTGGTTGTTGAACGAACCACTTGACTTGTCAGAGTCAGCGCTCTGCCGCCCACGTACATGAAGAGCCCACACTGGGTGGAGGCCTGGCAGGCAGGGCAACGGCCCAAATGAGGTCCTACCTGGACATATCTTACAGCCGACTTACGTATCGTCCTTTGTGGCTTTGTTCATCTCTTCGTTTGGGTAGGCAGGAAACATCTATGCCGCGGAGGATCAGCTGCGAGTGGTACTGATTTGGTCTCTTCGTAATCGGTTATCACTCGAGTTTTGGAGGCAACCCAGTCAGTGCCAGCCCCAGATACAAGATACACCGCCGAGCCTTTGCCGTGCTACCTGCAGGAAGCTGGAGGGTCACTGTACCGATTGCTCCAATCTCCCGGCCACAGCATTACATAAGCCTCCATTCGTCCTCATTTCACATGTTATGAATTCGGCGCAGCAGCAGGTAGTCGCTTGTGTGCATTACTGCTAAGGCGCGGCAGGTATATACAAATCGCTTGATATGGAGGAGATGGATCATGGCATATTCAGTTCTGCCGCATACCGTACTAGGGGGCTCTAATAGGCTCTGATAGGTGCCAAGTTACAGAACGCATTAGCTTGACATTTGATATCAGGTCTCAACTCTCTTCAGCGTTTGGCGAACAAGCAGCAACTGCGGCAACATGTTTTGTCTCAGTCAGGCTCTCAGAGCAAAGGCTTCTCCGGAGGACTGGAGGTTGGCTGATAAGGTATTCGAGGTTCGCATTAGGAGGCGGTCCTGCATTGGCTGTACCACCCCTCTTGTTGATAACCTACATCTAAGTTCTTACGGGACTGTCTGGCTGTATGTGCATGCATGCAGTCGTAGTGCAGGTGGTATCGAGTGATAATAATAAGCAAAGCATCTCATGTACTTCAGACGGTCCCACCTGCAGAACGAATAGCTTGTGGAGGCGGAGCCGTGCATTGCAGCCCATCCATCCATCCTTACGTGGATGTCAGATCCGGCATCGTCAACTCTCTTTTCGTCCCTGCCTCTCTCTTCTGCTCTTCTCGCTAATCCGTCGCCAGATATGATTCTGCAGCCCTTGCTTTCCATCGGCATCGGCACATACATCAAACACGGTGCATTCGCGTCTACACGGGTGGCCAATTAGTAGATGCCAGGGAGAGCCGGCCGTGGCGTACATCGACCCGGCGAACCTGGCTCAAGCCCGACCTAGGCCTAGCCAGACCCAAGGATGTGTCTTGTTTCTCCCAGAGACTACTGACGCAATTTACGTCTCTGAAACACGAGCTGGATATAGCAAACAGGCACGCGCTCTCCAGAAGAAACCATGCCATAGCCTAATCGTGACTCGTGCGCTCAGGGCAAGTTGGCATCGACGGCCTCTTCGCATACCTATCAATTCATTGTCGAAAGCGCTGCCTATGGTTCATTACGCCCCATAAAGGATTGGCAGCACATCAGTTTATCGAATGGCATTATGTCCCACAGAAGTTCTTCCGATCGACATAGCGTTGATAACAATGAATACTTCCTGGTGTGTAGGTACAATACGGCATGCTTTGGTCGGAGCAACCCGTTCTCCATCAAGGGGATATGGCCGCAGCCGTATAATTAAGTATGTACGGAGTACGCCTTGCGTAGCTATGCTACCGTGCGTCCAGCATCGTGCTTGGTTGTTGAAGAGGCTTCGTAGTCAACACGCGAACTCGAACTACATACATACCTCCTTGTACTCGTAATCAGATGTTCACCAAGACGCGGCGTGGCCACGGCTTTCTTTGAGTATTGACTTTCAAGATGCCCATTCTATCTCATAGGCAAGGTGATGAACCCCTACGTTCTTTAATAAATGCACTCCAACATCCAGAAGTGCGCATAACAAGCCTACGTGTATTTGGGCAGTTTAATTGCCCAATTAAATGCAGCAGCTTAACCTATTCGAGAAGGATCATTACGAAGTTCAAGAAGTGCGGATTAAACATGCACCGGATAGCTTCAAAAAGGTACTTGGGTACCTGCCCGCCAAAAGCTAGCGCTGCCTCTGCAGACCGGCGATGGAGACCACGAAGCTCCGGGAAATTTTGGTCGGGCGAGTGTGTGTACGAGCCGGCTCACGACCAAGGGAAAAACGGCCATAGCAGCATGCACCATTGACCCCCAAGACTACTGCTCTTCTCGCCGTTAGCATCATAGTCAATTGGCCGCGGGGGGCTTCTCACAAACACAGAGAGCCATGCAGAAAATCCTCAAACGTGTCGCTACCGCCGAGCGGGTGGTGGCGAAGCGCAAGGCCACCCGGGACCGCCTGCACTTCAACAAGGAACGCAAGGACGAGGCGTACGGCCTGCGGAACCAGGGCAACATCGTCGCCCGCGACATCGGCCGCGCGAAGCAGGCCATCAAGGACGACTGGAATCTCGGCCCCTTGGCCCCCAACTCCCACACCGGCGAGGCGGCCAACCAGTACGGCGCCATTTCCGAGGTCCGATATAAAAACCC
Source organism: Arthrinium phaeospermum (assembly GCA_006503535.1). Lineage (NCBI taxonomy): Eukaryota > Fungi > Ascomycota > Sordariomycetes > Amphisphaeriales > Apiosporaceae > Arthrinium > Arthrinium phaeospermum. The sequence goes on from QYRS01000003.1 coordinate 2,992,500, forward strand.
TACCAGCCTGCGGAATGAGCAGAAGGCGGCCCGTTGCGCATGGCTCGGCGGCTACAAGAACCTCAACCTCGTCACCGGAGACCGTGTGGTGCTACTGCACGGCCCAGACAAGGGCAAGATTGGCCGCGTCCAGACTATCAATGAAGACGATGCCAGTGTTGTAGTCGAAGGCCTGAACAAGGTATGAACCCCCGCTTCACCTTCACGCCGATTTCAAGCAGGAGAGAACTAAACATATAAACTGCAATCAATTAGTCAAACATCAAATTGCCCTCGGCGTTCACAGGCGAGAACAACCCCCCTGTCATGAACATCGAGCTCCCTATCCCCATCTCCGGCATCCGTCTCGTGCATCCCGTCTTCGACCCCAAGACGGGCGTGACCCGCGACGTCATCATCAACCAGCTCGTGCACCGCCGCTTCGCCCACGACCGGGTCCTGGGCAAGACCGAGTGGACCCGCGTGGTCCCGGGCCTGAACATCTCGATCCCCTGGCCCAAGGCGGAGGACAAGGACTGGCCGGACCACAAGGTCGACACGCTGCGCATCGACGTCGAGGACCGGACGTTTGTGCCGACGCTGCTGCGCCCGCCCATGCCCGAGACGGTCGTCGACGAGCTGCGCAACAAGTACAGCAAGTTCCGCACGCGGCACGAGCCCGAGTACATCCAGCGCCTCGAGGAGGAGGCCCAGGCCAAGAAGGACCGCGTCCACCTCATGGACAGCATGCGCAGCCCGCTGCAGGAGCTCCACCGCTCCGAGCGCGAGCGCAAGAAGAAGCACGGCAAGCCGCGCCTGTCGCTCGAGATGCTCGAGGAGATCGGCAAGGTCATCGCCAAGAACCGAGAGAGGACCCTGCAGGCCGCGGGCGTGTCAGACGCTGCGGCATCACAACAGACCAGCTCTCCTTTACCGTCAAGTACGGAGCCAACGGCTCCCCCACCTTCGGCCTAGATGCATATATCTGCAATCTGGGGAGGTGGTGGCCATTGGGGGGCGTGTGTATGATACCTGTATATAGACGATGGCTGGCATCTGCATCTAGGCTAGATGATGGCAGGTTGTCTACCTACTCATATATTGTAAAAGAAGTTATGTATCAAAACGCAAAAGTCTCCTGGTTATTGATCATTCCCAGCTTCTTCTGGTTCACGTTTCGCCGACTACGCAGGTGAGTGCGTAGCCAGCCGTGCTCCCACAGCTTGAGCCGGGTTCAAAATAAATGGTTTAGATCGGGGGTGGATGACGTAGCAGACATATCATCGTTTCATGCGACATCAATTGCTTGACGCTGGCATACATATGGCAAGCGTTCGCAGAAATAAACCACACTTACCCGTTTATATACCTGGATTATTCCGAATATATACCTGACTACGACCGGGAAGTAAACAAGCTATGATAAGATCAAAATTCCTTGCAGTCGATGTAACTGAAATTTTTCTTTGGACGATGGTCTGCTGTGGTAGTTGCCGAACTAGAACTGCAGTTGTTAGAGACGGGACCAGTCTAGTCTTGCAGCGGCTTGATGGGTGCTCAGGGGCAATAGCAATGACTGCTGATCTTAGAAAAATCGCCAGCTTGAGCCATATACAGATCAGGGCACCACTGTTATTTGTATGAAATTGTGAAGAGACTAGGATCCCTTCTCACCTGCCAGCAAATGTTACAATCAGTTGGTCCCCTATCCTTTGCTTGACACAGATGCGGGTCGTTCGTTTTCAATAGTCGCTATCGGGATACGGTCAAGTATTATTTTCACAACGTCAAATTCATTTCCATACGGCTGGCAGTCTTGAGTCGGAGAACGCCATTTTACTTTATTTGTCTCTTTTTTTACCTGCAGCAGTAGCTATAAACCCGAGCCTAGGTGCCCAAAAGACTCAACTTCTCCATCCCGGAGACACTGGGCGGCTCCTGCCTCCTCCAGCTCTGCTCCATCGAATCCGCCAGCACCGCATCACCGCCCGTAGGCGCATACGCATCCTCATTGGCGGCGGCAGCAGCCTGGCCTTCTTCGCCGTCGACCGCCGCCTTGTTCTTGTCCTCGCGCTTGCCCCAGACCTCCTCGACGCCGAGCCGGCAGCCCTCGAGCACCTCGCCCATGAGGGCCTCGACGGTGCGGGCGCGCTCGAACATGCCGCGGCGGACGAGCCCGAAGACGAGCCGCTCGACCTCGGACTTGGTGCCCTGGACGCGCTCGACGAGCCGGCGGACCGAGTTGACCAGGTACTCCTCCTCGTAGACGGTGCCCTTGCGGCCGCGGGCGCGCTTCTTCTCCTCGCGCTTGCGGTTCTTGGACGTGGCGCGGCTGACGCCCGTCCCCGCCGTGCCCACGCTGCCGGCCTTGCCCGTGTAGCGCGTGAAGAGCGAGGCGCCGCCGGCCGAGATGCGAGACGATGCCGCGACGCTGACGTCGTCAGGCAGGTTGATGTTGACCTCGCCCTCGTAGAAGGCGAGTGGGTCCTCAGCAGCGCGACGGCGGAGTTCAGCGACACGAGGCACCTGGGCGCGGAGCTGTGCCTTGCAGTCGGCCAGGAACTCGGTCGACGATGCCAGAGCATCTGCGAGCCCGGTGTCTATTGCTGACTCGAGAAGTTCCGGCCGGCCATGTAGAGCCACCAAGCGCAAAGCGTCCGCAAACTGATAACCCTTACATAAGTATTGAACAGCTGTGTCAAGAGATGAAAGATGATCGAGGTATATCATGGCGGCGCTGGTATAGTCCTTCGCCTCCTCAAGCGCGTCTGCGAGGGATGTTGCCAAGTCGCTGAGCGCATCCTTGGCGAGTGGCGGGTCTTGTAACGAAGCAGTGAATAGGGCTTCCCTCCAACACGAGACTCCTGCCGCTCGGTAGCATTGCGTAGCTGATGCGTAGTCGTGGAGGGACTCGTAGGTAAGACCGGCCTCGCGATTTTTCGACTTGGACTCCAAAAACTCCGCGTACAGACGCGTGAGTATCTTGAGGTTGTTTTCGTCGTAGCGGTACAATCGAAGGGCATCTGCGTACAGAGTATGCTTGACCGTGTACTCCTGAGCCTCTTGATGAGCCGTCAAGGTCTGCAGGTGTGTAAGAGCTTTGGCATAACGACCCAAATGGTCGTCAATGGAAAACTTTTGGCGCAGATCTGGTAACTTGTGAAGATCTTGTATAAACGGCAGGTACTCCCGAGGATCCCGCTGGGACTGTTGTGCCACAAGGAGGGCGAGATCGAGATTGTACAGACCAAGCGCCTCATCGAACAGGGTGTTGACATCTGCAAGGAAACATATGTGCTCAACTGCCTTCTCAGCCAGCTGCTCGTCCTCCTGCATCAGCTGGGCAACCACTTGTAGCCCATCCTCAAAAGCGGGTGGTGACTTGCAAATGTTGGCAGTGATGATATTTTGCAGCGTGTCATTGTCCACTGTCTTTCGGGTCCGTAGACTTGCCAGAACAGCATCACAGACAGTGTTGGTCTTCCCAATGGTAGTGGGGGTTCCAGAGGCTGGTCCTTGCTCGATTGGCACTGGCGCCTCTGTGCTCTTGACTGGCTTAGTGTTGACATACATGGTTTGTGTAACATCCTCGTCCCGTAGCGATGAGAGGAAGAGATCAACATATGTGACGTCCTTTAACTGGTCTAGAATGACGGTCACATTGTCCAAAAACTGCTGTGGTCGATGATCGTACAAGACGTTCATGTCCACTCGTTGGGTCCTGCAGTACGAGAAAGCCCTTGCGTAGTTCATATCTTCGATCAGTTGTCGTATACCTGCGACCACCATAGCTCTCGGGAATATTGTCTCTAGGTTTCCTCTCGGCATCTGGAGAACCAAGCTCATGTTTGTTGGCATGGCTGTCACTAGCCTGGCGCCGCGCTCGATGCTGCGACATCTCTCGTCCTTCTCGGGATCATCGGCGGGCACCTCAAGGCTCTCAAGCTCCGTAAGATGGACAAATTTGAGCAGGTGATTTGTAGTGGTGAAAATCAGGTGATCTGGCGTAACCAAGAACGATGTGCAATTCTTGACCAGAACACGAGATTTGCCAGCTGAGCTGTTTGCATAAAGATGACCATTTCTTGTGAGGCCATATATGCACAAGGTGTTGTCCTGGCCAGAACCCGTAACAACACTCCAAGGCTGCAGTACAGGTAGACGCAATGACTGATCTTCGGTGATGCCACTTTCTGATGAAACGACTGCGATCCTTCCCGAAGTAGCTTGTGCAACGCACTGGGCATCAAGTGACTGGCTTTGACTAGCGAAGCCATAAACCTGACCAGCTCTTGCGGTATTGGACCGCTGTAATTGGCCCGAAGCCTCGTCAAACTGCACGGTGTGTCTCTCTGGATACTGAGCTTGAAGCAAAAGTTGAATGTTGCCGTTATCGCAGACGGACACTTGCCGCGGGATGGTCATTCCAGTCGATGTTGTATCAGACAACGACAGTGTGCTCACAAACGAAGGCAACAGCGAACGTTGCCCCTTAACCTGCCATCTGTACAAATCGACACTGTCTTGGTGGAGGACGGCCATATACAGGTTGTCTGGAGAAAAGGCAACATCGGCGATGCTGGACTTCAGCTGTAACTCGTACATAGCCATCGGAGGGGGAATGTTTGCACTTCTTAAGGGTGTGAGTTTGAGAGTTTGGCCATCGATGACAGCGGTGGCACCATGATCGTTAGGGGGCACGAGCGAGCCCCGAGCGATGTTGAAGATGAACTCGGATTGTAACAGCTGCGCAGATTGCTGCGATGGGACTACCATGGCCAACCGAAGGGATTTCTCGGGGTGCCACGTCAAACATGTAGGAGGCTTATGCGACTTGATTTCTTGCTTCAGATACCAATGGTAATTCCCGGTAGTCCAGAGCTGTATCCTGTCATTGAGTGTAACAGCAAGCACAGTCGAGTCACTGTTCCACTCGAGACCAACGCGATCCCCAGAAATGTCTCGACCTTCAGGGGCTCGCAGAGAGAACTCGCCGTGTCTGAGGCCGTTTCTTTCGAAGAATATCACATCAATGCCATCGGCTTTCCGTTGGATACTGGCGAGTAGGTTGCCAGATGGGCGCCAGCTTAGAGCACCCTCCATGCCATCGACAGCCTCACTCACGCTATCGAGCACACCCTCGCGAGAGTAGACCCGAATCACTCTTCGCGTGTCTGGCTCGACCGAGTTGATGGCAACATAGGCACCGTCACCTCTCCAGCTAATGGTGGTCCTTGCATCATCATGGGAGCTCAAAGCGCCTTCATCTACCTTTTCAGGGATGGTGGGATCTCGGAGAGCCTTTGCCCCTTTGCCCTGGAACTGCGTTTCCTTCTTGCCCCAGCCGACGGACACTTGCTTCGACAGCTTGAGATCATCCCGAGTCATGGTGGCATCGGTGATGCCCTCGAAATTGCGGCTCATGAACACGACGGTGCGCGCCTTGGTGGCAATGGCCAGGAGTTCCTCGTCGGGCGACCACCTCGCCGCCGTGATGCCCTCATCGATGGAGCCCATGATCTCAATGTGCACGCCATCTTGGGGGCTGTCCGACTCTCTGACGAGGACGATGTCGCCACCCTCGAGTACCAAGATGGTGGTGAGGTTATCGCTGAAGTGATGCAAGCTGACAACCTTATCGACGGGCAGCTCAGGGCTCGGGCTTAGCGCCTCCCATGATGCAATCTCGTGGAAGTTGCTGGGCGAAAGCGGCCAGAAAATCAGCTCACGGTTCGCTTCCTTTGCTGGCTTGGCAGAAACCCAAGCGAAAGGGGAAGGAGTCTTGGTGACGACCAAGGCAAAAACGGGCGTGCAGCTGAACTCACAAATCAGGATCGCCTTCGGCATTCACATGCTCGGCAAGTCTGAGCAGCCGAAGCTTGCCATCCTTCTCAGAGGGGCCGAATGTGCATAGTATTTCATCTTTTGCGGGGTCCCAGCAGGACGAGGTGATGGGCTCACCCTCGTAGTCGGCCGGAGGCGTCCAGGAGCTGTATAAGATGTTGCGGAGATTGCGCATCGTGTGATCTCTTTGCTTGACACGCAGAGAGTCAGTATCATCAGCCTTTGAGCCCAGCCGAGACTGATATCTGATGCGATCCGATTAATTTTTCTTGCGGGGTCGAGAGCTTAGGTAGGTAGCTTATTGGTACTGTGCAGGGTAGCTGTGTTACAAGCGGCCGGGCGAATAAGCCTTACTTTACATCATTCTTTCACTTCCTCCCAACTACGACAGGTAAATATATCACGTAATTTTGTGTATAGAAATATAGGATTTCTTATTGTATAATAGCGCTCTGGTACTTAATTCACTGGAGTCGCATCCTTTCGATATATTAGAGACTTGACCTGCTTGTTCTTGAGGGACTTGGTTATAGCACTACACCAGCACAGTGCTTTAGAAGGAGATCGGAGCTGACCGGGCGCTACAGAATCACCATATGTTCAGGAAGTTTTTTTCTTCTTCGATATGGCCTGACCCCTGGTTCGATGGGCATGTACATCGGACGGGTGTTCTGAGGCGGGCAAGGCGATAGTGGGGAGGGCAAGATTTACAGTTAGAATCCTTGTGATCCAGGGCGCCAGGCCGGCTAAGCGCTGGAACGCCCCGCCAAATGAGAGCCGATTCCCCAGATCAATTGTTCCCGAACCCTTGGTCTTCCCCAATCTTCACTATCGGCTACTACATATTCAATGTGGATTCGGCCTCATTCTACAACTCCAGATCTTCTGCACCACTTGTATCACCCTCTTGTCCCAGCTCAACAAGTACCCGTACTACAGAAACACATAGTTGCTACTTGGCCGAGTCCCTCCGCACTTCGCCATGGATGTTGCCTATAAACAGCACGCCAACCAGGCGCGCAGGAAGAATCGTTCTTCCACAAACCTGAATCACCTCACATTGGCCCCTCTCACCTCCAAGATGCCTATACTAGACCACGATGCTCTGCCCGACGACCTACCCGACTTCGTCGCGTCACCACTGCACTACAACCCATCCTACCTACAGGGCAAATCCGCCCCAACAACCCCACGGTTGCTCGCACGCTCACCCGCAAGGACCGGCTCTCGCAGCCGCCGGTCCTCTCTGCACGCTATTCAGCCAGACACCTTACCCAAGAGTAAGTCGACGACGCAGCTGGTCGCCGGGAAACAATCTGGGACTCTCTCGCCTACCGCGAAGCGCCGCAAGGACGAGCACGGGCTTAGCACCTACGACCGTAAGGACAGTGACTGGCTCCTTCGCGCGGGGGCATTGATCAGTACCGAGACCAGGGAGTCCAAGGGCCAAGCGTGGCTCACTGCGCGAATCAGCTCCACAAGTCTTACGGGACTGCGTGATACCGAAGAAGAAGTCTATAAACGTGAATTAGCTCGAGAGAAGGAGCTCGCCAGTAGACGGGGGAGCCGCCGTGGAAGCTTCGTCGGCCCCGAGGACGCGTTGTTGTCGTTGACGTCGCCAAATAGCCGACTGGGCAGCCGTTCGCATAGTAGAGTGGGCAGCCGGACCATGTTGCGGACGCCTCTAGACCGGCAACAACATGACGAGGGCTACTTTGTTCATCACGAGTTCGCCACGCCGGATTATGTTCAGGGCCCGGATTTTGTAAGTCTGGACGAGAAGCTCGAAGCCATCGAAGTGGATACCACGCGGGCAGACGAGGCCACAGTCCGGCGGTTAGTAAAGCGCGGGAGTGCTGGAGTGGGCTCCTGGATGGGCAACCTGATTGGGTTCTCTCTCTTTTCCGTCGAGGAGAACGACGAGGAATCGGATGATGCCGAAGACGACTCGTCCGATGTCGAGGAAGACGAAAGCCAATTGGGCCGCAGTCCCAGCGCCGGACATCTTGAGGAACTTTCTGCCGCCTCAGAACCTCGAATACCCCCGCCAAAGGCGGATGAGGGGGCCACTAGCTGGCAGGATGCTGCATGGCTGCTGAGCGTCGCTTCCAAGGTCTTGCTTTAGATTGTGAGACAAGGCGTGAAAGTCATTGGTCGAGTGCAAACGACACCCCGAAATCCCAGCATGTCAGCAGCCGAAGCAGGGTATTTGCTCGCAAGGAATTGCATGAATTGGGCCAGCACAGCTGTCGGTGTGCATTAATACAAAAAAAGGTGCGAGTTGTTCATCGAATGTTTTTTCTTCTTTCCTGCGGGAGCTTCTGGTTGTCACGCTTGTAGATAGAACGGGACGCGATTGGCCAGGACTCCGACAGCCTGGACAATACAGGCAATTATAGTGTTTACCTACCGTATCCATACCACCTAATGAATATATCGGTTGTAATCAAATCAAATCAAATCAAACATCGTAGCCAACTGTTAACCGCACAGCCCTGTATCGCATATGAGCCACGCTGCCACGTGATATCTAGCTAGCTAATAGCCAGCGGTCCGATAGGTGACGTCCGGTGTCTATGGTTACCAGGCAGCTAGGTTACCCAGTCCAGGCCGTGCATTTTGCGAGGCTATATATTTGCTAACGGGTAGTAAGCAACTAATAACTGGACATAACACGCGAGAAACGAACAGGGGCCCACCGAGGTAGAAAGCGACTAAAAGACGTCGGTGATGCAGGTTACTAGCTGAAAAACCATAGAACAAACCACCTACCAGCGGCCACGATGGCTCAAGAGGAGGAAAAGAATAAGAAGAAAATTAACTCCGGATACAACACCGTCTTGCATGGATGTCAAAAGTTAATGTGCGGGGCATCCATCCAGGCCAAAAAGGAAGAGTCGCTGGCCGAGTCCGCAACGATGCTTGGCGACATGAAGCAACGAAAACAGGTTTTGGGAGCTGTATGTGTTGAACCCACAGGCTGGGTGCTGCATTAGCCAGCTATTGCGGCTCTCCCACATGTGTCAGGTGTGTGCTGTCTGCTAATGCTACCGGTATGCGGTCAGTGGTAATAGTCTCCAGTTTGGGCTCTGATCTGCGGCCCTTCAGTTTACATACGGGGACCGTCCAGCTGTCTCCGCCAGCGACATCCATCGGTCAATCACTAATAGCGGCATCATCTGTGCGGAGGGACCAGCTAGGAAGTAGTAGACAAGCATGGTGAGAAATCTGCTGATGGGTCAAGAAACACATACCTACTGGTTATGAAAACCTACTCGCCCAGTCTTGTTCGGGGATATGGACTTATTCTTGGGAGACGGCATGCTGTGAAAAGTGCCATGTAGGTAATCTCGGAGGAGTCTCAGTGGTTGAACAATATGAGCTCCCCGCCTGTCAGTGTTGTTCGTTCTTAGGTGTATGGTCTGTGTGAACATGAGAGCATTGGTAGACTTTTTAAACGCACCATATCCTGGATGGGTTCTTCTAGCCCAACAGGCCAGCTGCCGGCTATATCTGTTGCATGCATAGAAGGAAACAGCATGACCGTAGAAGTAGTGGAGCATGCGACAGCGCATTTCGGTGCCGGCTTGCCGGTCAGCACGGGTGGCCCGAACAAGGGACATCTAGATGGAAGGCGTGGGCTCTGGTGGCCTCGTCTGTCCCATCCATACTGCTCATGACTCGTTGTTGGCGCGCTGTTATGTCTGTACTGTAGTGGTATAGTACGAGTGCGACGCTACGCTCTGGAGCTAGTCGCCCGCAAGCGAACATGGTGCAGTTCATGGCTGGACTCCATCTCTCAGCTTTGAACGCAGGAGGAAGGCTGACTGATGATGGCTAGTGAGCTAGCTGAGCCATGCCATCCGGGCTGGCTAATGGCTCGCACTGTATACTTCGCTGAATCTGGACCCCTGGGCATCTCGGCCCAGTTAGCGGGACGTGCCACTGGTAGCGCCTATGACGATTACTCTATCAAGCAGTATGACGTCGCCTAACGCGCTGGAAAGCCTGGACCCCCCACTGAGTATTAGGTGAAGCTTTGGATGCCTGGCGACAGCAGAGTTTCGAGAAACCGTCTGGCGGAAGTTGACTGGCTACACGAGAGACGTTTGTTGGCTAGAATCTCGCGGAGAGCCATCACTGCCGAGATCCACGGATAAGTGAGGGGGCAACCAGTATCTGGTCCATCACATCTCGCCATGACCAGAGACTCGAGGCGGCCCACCCGGAAGAAAAGTCGAGGAGCCAAGGGACTGAGTCTTGCCGTGGCGGGCTCACGGGGATTTCAAGGAGACCCTTTCCGCTTGGTCAGTCAAAGACCCTGCATTGAAACTCTCGACTAGCCGCTGCTGTGAATCTGGTCACACCCGCGCAAGCTCTTCCGGGCACCTTTGCGGAGGTGGCACGTATACGCTTTGCTTTGTGGCCGATTTACTTTGGTATTGGCTTTGGTGTAATGTGCGCCATGAGGGCTTTCGCGGAAGAATACGAACGAGGTTGTAGAAGAGGGCATATTAGAGGGCGCAACATGGCGATCTTAGCAAAACGGCCAGGGTCTGTAAGTATGTGTGCCTGTGCAGTGCTGCAGTCTGCAGAGCTGCAGAGCTGACCGAACCCATGGCCGCTGTCATACGTGCACCCGTGTGGTGGTCCGAAGGGAGCAAGGCAGCAAAGGGTGGAAATGCCGATCACTTGACGTCGTTCGGGGGTTTTTATAGAACAATGATGCTCGTATTGAGGATCCAGGCAGTCTGGATGACTTCCCGCAAACCCGCCCGCCGTCGTTGGTTGATCCAATCCGATGATCAAGACGTCGGGCGTTGTTGGCTGGAATCGTGAAACCGTTCCATATCGCAAGGTGAGTGAGCGAGCAAGCGATATACGGAGCCACCGTCGCCGTATGCAGTGCCAAAGTGCAGTATTTTTGCAACGGTTAGCAGCTCAGGTGGGTCGAGTAGGGTGGGCGTTGATTATGATGATATTTGAAGGTGAAAGTTTTCGCAACTCTCACCAACAGGCATCGACCTTCGTCACTTTAGACCGCCTTGCATCCCAGCGGATAGCTCCGATCTTTTGTCTCCCTTCGCTTTTTTGCCCTTTCTGTCGTTGGCCGAGACAGAAGACAGTCTGTTTCTTCGTCCTTAATACTGAGTACATGTCGGTTTTAAGGCGGGCCCCCCATTTGCTTATTGAAGTTGTCTGGTCCGACTCCTCCAGATGGATGAAGTCGTTCCTCTTCAGGAGACGGTCTCCAGCGCCTGTTTGACTAGGTACATGGTTAGTCGCAACCCCACATACCTACTGCTTGGTACCCAGGAAGAAATTTGTTTGACTACATCTCAAGTGGTCAAGACTTGTAAGTATCAAATGTAGATATTGCACTATACAGTCTATATTCTCTACATGTATGTACCTGCCCGCGTAGTAGTGCAGTTTCGATACCGTTGGTGCTGTGCACTACAGAAAGGCAAGTTGGGCAAGTATTGATGGATTGATTATGTTGATTTCTGTCGCTAATGCTAATCACCGACGAAAGAAAGAGGGGCAACGACGCTTTTCTTTTTCTCTCTTCTCCCCCTCCCCCCCTCCAACCTTCCTCCCACTGGAGACCAGACCATGACCTGCCTATATGTATGTAACCTAAGGTAGCCCCCCCGGTACCTCTGCCCATCACTCCAGATAACAGCACCCATCTGCATACTACTACATCATCCTCCGACGTCAAGAATTTCTAAGGGTCCTCCTCGTTCAGGGTCCTGTCAGTTCCGGCCGGCTTCTGCGCTTAGGAAGGGGTTCTTTGGTAGCAGCAGCCTGTAAAGAGAGAGAGAGAGAGAGAGAGAGAGTAAGTGGTTATTGTATGGATTGAGTAGTGTTACTGCAAGCCTCATGTACTTTTTTTTCTCCTTTCCGCCTGTTCTGCTTACCTGCCTCCTATTGCCGTTACATGCCTGCCTGCCTACCCTCCTGTCGTCCCAATGACTTGAAGAAATGGATCAGTACGTGAGGAGGGTATGTACAGGAGGTCAGGTAGGCAGGATCGATGACCTCGTCAACCTACCTTACCTGCCTACCTCATACCATACCTCCCAGTCTACCTTAGGCCAGATGATTCTATTCTGTCCTTGGTTTATTAATAACTTTCACTTTTTTTCTCTCTTCCCCTTTTGCTTCCACATCCATCCATTTGATCCCTCTCCTGCAGCGCCGGCAACAAAACCAGCACTGCAAGAGCATACCATTGAACCAACCTGCCTACCTCAAGGTGCCTTGGACACCCAAACCTAACCCCATTTATTGTCCTGTCCCTGTCTACCTGCCTATCCATCCATCCATTCTCGTCCCCCTCATCATCTTACCCCCTCCGACCATTTGTAGAGAGCCGTGATTCATTTTGTTTCTTCCTAGTTCGGCTCTAATCAAAACCAAAACCGCTCCAAATCACAGGTTAAGGGAAGCCAAATCAAGGCGAACCTATCTATCTATATTGGCCTGCCTGCCTTGGCCTGCTTCTGCTTGCCCCGGACTTTTCGTACTGTGTTGTGCCTCCTGCCTGATAAAACAACAGAGCCAATCCTTGTGCATTTGTCGTTTTTAACGTAGGCACACAACACACAACTCACACTACAACACTACACAGCACACGCGCGCACACACATATACACCCGCCCGCAACGCACACGCAATTGGGAGAGCGCAGGACTATTATTTCATTCCCTCACTGTCGGCCCCACCAGACTCTTGTCTCGTTGCCCTATCAAACCAGCCGCCCTGGGGTGTCCTCTTTTCCACATTCAAGACTAAGAAAGTACTTGACGCTTATTTTCCCCCGTTGGGAATACACATCGGCTTTTCCCTCTAAACCGAAACCATCCTCTCCCGTCGTCGACTCCTCACTACTGTAGGGTTAGCCGCCTCCCCTTACCACTTCTGTCGGCTTTAGTTAGGTCTTGGAATCAAGTGCCCATTTTCTGGTCTCGGTTCTGACCCGCGACAGTTTTTTAAAGATCCCGCAAACCACTCACATTTCGCCCATAGTCAACTAGACCAAAGATGTCTTCCGACAACGTAAGTCAAGCACCGACAGATGAGGGGGGCTTACCGATTGTTCTTATTACTGTAACTCATGGGAGCATGGGCGCTGACCCAAGCCTTGCCGATTGCAGCATGACGGAGGCGACTCCAATCTTCCCGATCTGGGAGACGCCATCGACATTGTGACTTTCAGTCAGATCCTGGAGATGGACGACAGTGAAGACGACCGCGAGTTTAGCCAGTCCATTGTTTTTGGCTTCTTTGAGCAGGCCGAGGAAACGTTTGAGAAGATAGATGAGGCCCTGTGAGTTTGGCCCACAACCCAGAGAGCGCCAAGGAGGGAGGCACCACTACCGTCCCTGCGATGGCTTCCATAAGCCAACCTCTCGAACCCCCGCGATCGGAACATGCCGTGACTGACTGCTGTTGTCTTATTTTCTTTGACAGGGAAGCCAAGAACCTGGATGAGCTGTCCAAGCTCGGCCACTTCTTGAAAGGTTCTTCAGCCACTTTGGGATTGACCAAGGTGAAAGACAGCTGCGAGAAGATCCAGCGGTACGGAAAGAAGGAAAACGAGGACGGCACACCCGAGCTGGATGAGGAGCTTTGCCTGTCGCGCGTCACCGAGACGATGAAGAGTCTCAGGACCGAGTATAGCGAAGCCGAGACCACGCTCAGGAAGTTCTTTAACACTCCTGCGGCGTAAACGGCACATAGGCGAAGCTAGAGACGTGCCATGGAGGTTGGCCTGCGCTGCACGACATGTGTCAGGGCTGGTCCTACATCCATGTGCGACCTCGAGAGGGAAGACTGGTTGGAATCGTCGGCGACAACTGCAGCTGGCTTAGCCCTCAGGGGATCCTAGGGGGTTTCATTCAGTCAACTGTTTTGGGGTGGAGGAAATCGACGATACCCAACTATTTATTCGCCTTATTCTGTCACTGTTATCGAATAGATTCTGCCCGCGTGGTTGTGTGAAAGCAAGTGGTGGACGGGGGGCTCTATATCGCGCGCACAGCAAATCCCTGAGCTCCGGCGACGGGGCTGCTTCACCTTATATAGAGAGCATTCGACGAAACATTGCATACAGAACTTTTAAGCTAGGAAAGCTTACTGCCATTGGAATAAATACACTCCTTTTTTACGATTATGGATATCCTTCAAGAATGCGCGCCTACCAATGAAGCTGCTATGACGCGCGGATGCCGAGGCGCAGGTCGCGTAGGTACTACTAGATGCTTTTGGGGCTTGTTGCAGTTGGCCCTGTGACGACATGGCCTCTACAGTGACATGGCTCCCGCAGCCCTACGTCATCCCGAAAGCATCGATTTAGTGACGTAGCGCAGAACCCCGACCAACGGGTTCGGTCCATCATTGGAACGACGTCGACTACCTAATTGAACTACGAGGGGTGGTCTGGCTTCTGCGATATTGTCCAAATGTCGTGCGATTGACACAAACTGGCCGGCAGAGATACCCCGACCGAGGTTTCATTGCGGCGACGTGAAAATCGTCAGTTGTGGGAGTCCCAGCTGCTTGGCCTCGTGCGCTCGCTCGAGGCCACTAAACAAACAGGGCAGCATACATGTATGCAGCAGTGACTCGTTCCCGCAGCGGTTTATGCACTACACCAAATGTGTGTGACCTGATCAATTGACTGAACCTTCCAGCCACATCCTGCTGCCACACTTGAGAGGGGTCGTGTGTGTAAGAGTGTGGCAGGTGTGCAAGTCGGAAGTCGGAAGTCACCGAATCTGGTCCCGGGGATACTGCAGATGACGGAGAACGGCAGCAAACCCAAACAAGTCAGTCGCCAGAACAAATCAATCATGCCTCCAAGACCCGCGCCGACACATTTCCTCTGTATCCCGCTCGTGACCAGCCAGTCCCGTCAGCAGCTCGTCTCGGCCCTGGCTTCGTTTGGCTCGGATGTGACCAGCCCTCAAAGCTTCGGGCTGCCGGCCGAGGCCATCCGCCCCGTCGGGACGCTGCACCTGACCTTGGGGGTGATGAGCTTCCCCAGAAATGAGGGACTCGATAAGGCCACCGACCTGCTGAAGACGCTGGCCCCCAGACAGATCCTCGGCAGTATCATGGGGGCCCAGGTGCAGGGCAGAGACAAGGACAAGGACGTGGTGGACCCACACCAACAACCCCTACAACCGCCACCACTGTCAGTGACTCTGAGAGGCTTACACTCGATGCAACCGACCCTCTCCAAAGCGGCCGTGCTCTACAGCCCGCCCGTAGACCCGGATGGGGTCTTGCACAAGTTCTGTGCGAGCCTCAAGCAGACCTTCCAGGAGGCGGGCGTTATGGCGGAGGAAGACCGGCCTTTGCTCCTGCACGCCACCATCCTGAACACCATCTACGTCAAAGGAGAAAATGGGGCAGGAGGCCGCCACGGGAAACGGCGGGAGCGTTTCACTTTCGACGCCCGCGATATACTGGACAGGTATGACGACTTTGTCTGGATGAAGGACGTGCCGGTGGAAAAGATCGCGATATGCCGGATGGGCGCCAAGAAGCAAGACGATGGCGACGAGGCATATGAGGTTGAGGCAGAAATCGACATGGACCACAACCAATAAATAATATATTTACAGTGCAATGCAGCAGTATTGTATGCTTGGTGATCAATATCTGACTAGAGATATGCCCTGTCTTGAAGAACATCTGGTACGGCACCGCATGCATGATGAAAATGTTCTATATCTCTACCAACAACCAACAAGTATTCAACGATTAGACGGGATGAGACCGACGGCTGTTCGGCCCAGCCCTGTGTAGTATTCAGAAGTATTGTGACAGGGACAGATACCCATTGAAGGTGGAAGGTATATAGGTCTAAGACGGGCTGACTGGTTCGTTCCCACAGAGGTACGTACCTGGATCTATCCCAGCTTAACGTTACCTACCTAAGCCTTACCCGAATTAGCCTCCCCTCCATTGAACTCCTCCAACTTCCAAAGTCGATACGCCCGCATGTCAGAACGGGCGGCCCAAACCTCCTAACTTACGAGTCTACCGTCGGAGCTTATGGTCTTCAGGCAACCACATACTCGCCTTTGCGTGGCCATCGGTAGCCATTTCGTCTACTGAACCCCTCAGGCGACCTCGCTCTTTTGCAGACGATGTAGTACGGATTGAAAGCCAACAGCTGACTAGCTCTCGAATTTGCTTCACCTCCGAGTCCCCCCACCTCCTCCCGCACCTTTGGCGCGAAACATGAGCAGCTCGGACAAGCGACGGGGCGGCGCCAGCACCTCTCATACCAACAATAATACCCTGCGTTCTTCCGCATCGGCCCGGAGTAACAACAGCAGCAGCAATGTCATAGCACCGCCGCCGCGGGCGCAGCTCGGCTCTCGCCCCTCGTCTCCCCCGCCCGGCACCGACAATGACGGCGGCCCCAACAATAGCAACAATAATAATAGCAGCAGCTCGCGGGGAGGCGGCGGCGGCGGCGTCGACTCGGACCGCACGAGCCTCGCCAGCACGCGGAGCAAAGACAACACGGCCAGCAGCGCGGCCCGGGAGAAGGAGACCGTGATGGCCCAGCAGCTCCGGGAGAAGGACGACGAGATCGCCGAGCTGCAGCGGGAGCTGGCGCAGCTCGAGTCCAAGTTCGCGCGGCAGGTGGAGCTGCTGTCGCAGAACGAGAGCGAGACGGCCGCGTTCTGGCAGGCCAAGCACTCGGCCCTGAACCAGCAGTTCCTGCGCACCGACACGGAGCTGCGGCTGCTGCGCGCCGAGGCCGAGGCCCGCGACGCCGAGCGCGCCGAGCTCCAGGACGGCCGCGACGCCCTCCGCCGCGAGCTCCGCGAGCGCGACGACGAGGTCCGCCGCCTGCACGCCCTCAACCGCGGGCTCAAGGAGCAGGTCAGCACCAGCACGCGCGCCTACCACGAGCAGACGAGCGACGACCAGTTCGGCGACGACATGGCGCGCCTCGGCAACGGGCTGCAGAACTGGATCATGGTGCACTTTCGCAAGACGAAGATTGGTAAGGGGTTTCCTTCTCGGCAAGATAATCCGGGGATATTCTCTCAGTATTATTTAAGGGGGGTTTTATACTAACGAGCAATCCCGGCAGATCTGGCAAAAACTAGTCAGTCCGAAGTCGACGAGCTCGTCAAGCTGGTGCCAAGATACGCAGAGCTTGCAACCACGATCAGGATCCATTTGCTACAGTCCATTGTGTCGAGCGTGCTGGTAGACGACATCTTCTCCCAGTACTTTGTGGGTCTGTCGGAGGAGCAGTCCTCCAAGTTCAACGAGATGGAGCGCTATCTCTCATCGACGAGTAGGTCTTTTTGATCGCAATCTCCTGTAGGAAATAGATTCGAAGTCCTGGGGCTCACCATCGATTTCGACTTGCAGGTTCCGACGCGACGGTGAATCAATGGCGGGCCATAACGCTCAACATGATCCGGAAGGACTCGACGTCCCCGAGCCTACAAGCGCAGACGGACACCCTCATAAACAATCTCATCTCGCGGGTCAACCGGCTCCTCGATTCCATCACCAACTCCGAGAGCGCGAACGCGAACACCAACACAAACGAGGCCCGCGACCAGGCGCTCCGTGCGCTCGTCACCAGCGCCGTGGTCCTGTCCCGGCAGCTCGCGGTGCAGAAGGCCGTCTTTAAGGTCACGATGCCGCACATCCTCCCGCACCAGCAGATCCCCTTCGACGCGGCGGAGATGGAGGACGTAGGGGGCGAGGACGAGGAGGACCTGAGCGCGCGCGAGATCTGCTGCGTCACTTGCCCCAGCATCGTCAAGTACGGGGACGAGCATGGGGGCAACCCGCAGCTTCGGAACGTGATCACTAAGGCCAGAGTGCTCTGCAGCCCCGAGTGAATGGAGTGACTGGCCTCTTTTGGAAACTGCTTGCCGAGGGGCAACGCAATTTAGAGATGTGCATGTACTCTTGATGTCTTGATGAAGAAATGGATATCATGGTAACATGGCTCAAAAGGGACTGGCAGAAGTGCGTATATGCCTAATAGTCGTTCAATACCCCAGAGAAGACCGGCATAATCATGTCAACTGCCATGTTGAATTATATACTCGGGGAGAAAAAAAAGTCATGCGCTCTCTGACAAGTACGCAACCGACCAGCATGATTCTGTGTAGCACCCATAAGCTTCTTGATGAGTGGTTACAGACATGATTCTCCTTGTGATACACATAAGTTTGAGACTGGTTGGCTAGATTTACGCCTGCACATTTGTGTGTATCTATGTACGATCCAACCTCAGGCGAGGCTACTCCAGATATTACCTAAGCTTACGGCGAGCGCACAGCGGGGTGCATTCTTCCTGTACTACTATGCGAGTACCTGTGTGAGTGGCTGCGTGCGTGTGCGGGAGTGATGACACGGCTAGTCAGCCAGACGCCAGACCTGGGGGGCGGGAACTGGGGGACCAGCCAAACCCCCGAAAAATGAGGCTCTGAGGCTCTGCTCTCTCTCTATACAATGTTCTTGTACCCCCCAAAAGACACATAACGTAAGGATCATCCAATCAGACGTACATGCATGCACCATTGGCGCCAAAATCAGATGCTGACCGCCTTCCACGAGCCACACACCTACCTCCCTATAGCCAGATATCCTGGGGAGCGCCAACAGGATCATGTTTCATCCTAGCAAAAAGGCGGGATATGCAGAGCTGGCACTCGGCATCCCCGAGAATCCTGGCGTTCCACACGACGGTAAGGTGCCGATACAGGCGCATTGCATCGCTAGCCAGGCCGGCACTTGTTGTATGGTATATACAACTGATTATCAGAAGCTGCAGCTAGAAAGAGAGCCGGGGATTCAGGCGTTATGCCTGCCACCTTACCTACTTACGCAACATGTATTGGGATTGTCTGGCTTGTTCCGATAGCAATTACGGGCCAACTCCTCCAGACAAACCAACGGTTGTACAAAACCGATGCTGACATGCACACCATCATACAAGGGAGCGGACCGTGGCGCGAGTCACTTGCATCCCGGATGGATCATGACTTGTTCTGGCTACAATACGCCGGAGTCCATTCCCGACGACTCTTGAACCCTCCGTAGAAGGGTACCCGGTAGAGCCCAAATCCCCAGTGTGCAGCGAGCTCGTGCATGATTCAACCTAGGTGCAGAACCGACTGCGTCCAAAGCAAGGGTTTAATGGTGACCACGCGTCTGTGGAAATACCAGGATCTCGTACTGATCGACCCAAGGACCATCTGCCGCATCAGCCAGGAGCAAACAGTTCAAGTATCTCCGGGCTGGAGCTGAATGGAGGGAGACGGGTTCAGATGCGCCATGCCAGATGGAGCATGCTGTCCTGGGGTCTCGACAACAGGGCACCTTCCCATCGTGCATACACCCCCAACTGGTCGGCGAGCTGCAAGCTGCGGCTGCTAGTGCAATAGTCTTAACTTGTTGTAGACTGCGCCGTCCAGCGGAAGAGGTATGCGTGTCATTCCCGGGTTACGTCGATCGCATGTGTTTGCGGTGGTCTTTCTACCCCCTGTCAGTCAAACAATATGCACCACGAATAGTGGCGACGAGGATGATAATGATATGCTGTGTGATGAGGATCGGGAGCGAGGCATATAGCTAGCTTCTCGCTGCTGCTGCAACGCGGTACCATGTACGAGTGGAATGAGTCAACACCCATTGCCGGCCCAGATGATTACGGCGTACCCATCCTTTTGCTGGGTGGCCGAATCTCCATAGCGATCCTAACAAATTAATACCAAAAACACCGGGAATCAATGGTCACCTATAGACCGTTCGTCCGGGACCAGAATGCACAAATTTAGACAAACACTGTCTTTTCCGACTTGAGCGCACACTCGGATGTTGGGGTTGACTCACAAGTGTATGTAAAGTAGGTAGGGGTGCTCGCTGTAGATCCATGATCTGGAGGGTCGACTAGGTAGCTATCGACGAATTAGAATCTCCCTCCTAAATCCTTCCCGCATCAAGCCCACGTCAATGCCAACAGCACTCTGCTTTGCACACCCTCTCAGTACAAGCAATGCATACTGAAGAAGGTGGATAGCACGACTTAGATATTTGGAAACTCACCAACCTGAAGTATCCCACCCCATCCCCCGGCATCCTGAACCAAATTGTTTGCTTCCATCTTTCTGGCTTACCCTGTCTTCCCATTCCGGATCGAGTGACGCTGGCGATTGCCCATCCCACTGTGCAACACCACGACAACTTGGGGGTGCTGATTATATCTGCCCACTACCCCGCAAACGAATAGTTTCCAAGAGTAGGGGCCCTGATTGCTCTTCATCGCCTCATCTTGGATCGCATCTTGCTGTTCTTCTCTCGGCCGTTTGTTTGACTGGCCAACCGCTAACGGGCTTTCGACACCCTGCTTTTGAGCACATTTGATATTCCTCGTCTGATTTGTTGCGACGACATACCACCGCCCACCCCACAGCGAACGCATCTGCTCGAAGCTCATCGCACCGCACTCGGGCCAACATTTCAACATGTCTTCGTTCGACCCTAGGGATATACACGCCTTCCTGGCAGGGCTTTCCACTCCTGGGTTCCCCGGCCCTGATGTCGAGCGCTTGCAGAATTGGAAAGCGAGGGTGCCTCAGGCATCCTCGTTTGATAGTGCCTCTGGTGCAAGTGTAGACTTCGACTCGATTCACATGGGATATGCGCCTTCTGTCGTATCATCGAAGAGTGGAAGAAGTAGCACGAGGTCGGCATCCACAAGAAGTGCTTCGACGGCGAGCAGCGCTGTGAGTAAGGTGTTCTCGCACAAGTCGGACAAATCGTGCCGCACCACCTCATCATCTCCGCCGCCCTCGACGGCATCGGCGTTATCCTCGGTGTTCTTTGACCACGCCGTCCCCAACCCTCCACATAATCTACAGTGTAGACTCCCATGCGAGTATGCACGGCTTGGTTTATGCGACGAAACCTTTGGGCCTGATGAGACTGCCCTCTGGGAGTACCATATCGTTGTTCATCATTTTGCAAGCAAGCCGCCACCCCATTGCATCTGCTGGTTTTGCGACAAGGAGTTCGCTTCCAATGACCATGACGATGACAAGGGTATCAATTTCGCCTTTCGGCTGGGCCACATCAGGGAACACTTGCTCCAGAGTGGGCTGACTGCGCAACAAATGCGTCCGGACTATTTCCTCCTCGAGCACCTGTATCTGAATGGGCTCCTTCCTGCGGCCCTATACCAGCGCGAGTGCAAGCGTGATGAGGGCCCACGTGCAGGTGGTATTGTTCGCCACGACTACATCCCCCCAAGGAGACTGCGTGCCATGGAGCTTGAATCGCGGGTCGTCCATGACAACGACAAGGAAGAGAGACGTCGACGTCATGGACAAAGGCAACAACAGACTGGGCGTCGTCCGGGCCCCCGGCACTAACCGCGTGGGTGCTGGGCATGTCCTTGCAGTCCAAAAATGTAGCCGAACATTGTACGTTCAATCAGCGTGAAGCGTGCGGGTATTCATGGCTTTTCGCTGGTCGATATCGTTTCCTCTTCCCCAAAGTTTGCTCCCTTGGCTGTGGTGTTTTTGGTATGTTTCACGGTATGATCGGAGCTGCGAAACATACAATGATCTTGTGGTTGAGTTTATACCCATTTGTATTTGCCGTTTCGTTTTTGAGTTGTTCTTTTTTGAGTCCTTCATGAGTCATGTTGACGAAGGGAAGAGCTATGATGATACTCTATACAGCAGGAGGATGGAAGGGGGTGGCAGAAGATGGTGCAATGGCAGCGCTCATTCCACAGAACTGGAGAGGAAAATTGATTTGTCTTCGGGTCATGAGAAATGAAATAAGGGCATCAGAGTTTTGATCGGGTTTCTCTCGAAGTGGTCAAGTTATTAATGGGCAGATTGATCTAATAAGCGAAGTGTTGCTGGGAAGGAGGTATCTTTTTGTTTATTGGGAAGGAACGGACTGGGGGCGGGCGGCGCTGGGAAACTGTCTTCTCAATCAACTAAACGCAACAGAACCCAAATCTTTTCTTCTCTCCAATCTCTGAATGACTTGAGTTAATAACCAGCACGAGAACTTTCTCGACTTGGTTCTTTTCGTTTCTTTCTCCTTCTCGGCTTGGTTTCGCCACTTCCGATTGACTCACTGCACAACCACTGACCGCTGCTTCCTGGCCCGGGGCGCGCAGACTTGAAGTACAAATCGACCAACCTCACGACCGGAATAGCAAACAGGATTGGCCAAAGAAAAGTATACATAAAACGCCGAGGCAATCTGCATCCAGCTGACCATAGTCCCTTGCCTTGGGTTTATTATAAAGTATTAATTACTCTCCCTTTTGCAGAGAAGGGTAGGCAATTAAATCTCTCACCCTCCCAGGGGCAAACTTTTCCGATGTCGTCGTCTCCGGTGCTCAGCCTCAATGTAGTGGCAATTTGGCCTGTACGAGGTATAAGTCTAGCTTGGCCAATCGCAGTCGCAACATGACACCGCGCCGAGCCTTTTTGTTTCTTCGCCTGTGGCAGTCTAGTCTCGGCGACTCCTTGGGTGGTCAATGAAACGACAAATTATTTGATAACAGTGTGTGTGTGGTCGGCCCCAATACGGCGTTGATGTCTCGCGCCGTGAACGAGGCGGGAACTAGAAAACAGGGCAAACGTCTGGGCTTTATATAAACTTCTTATACTTGGGTCAGGTGCAGCCAGCCACGATCGACTTATATATATCACTCCCTACCAATGCAGTCAGTTAGTCCTGCAGGTTTGTTTTGGTCAGCCTTACCCCATCGATGAAGTCTAACGAAGTTCGCCTTGTAGATCGTTTGCCTCATCTGCATGCGACCCGCCCGCCTTACGGGCGACGATGTTGTTTTCCCATATAAGTCGGGCGTATGAGGCCGTGGGCCCAGCCAATGAGGACTCAACATCACGCGTGGGTGTTTCTAAGAGGGGAAAGTGACTGCACCAGCATGGCACGGTAGAGTTCGGGGGATGCATTTTGCGACACTCGTTCTGGTTCGCCCTGACGTGCGGTCAACGCTCCGGCCCCTGTCTGCAGACAGCCTCGTGGGCATATGCCAAACTCGCGTGGGAAGGTGACTTTCTCTGCATGGCCCCCATATGCAGCATGCCGCGTTGAGTTATTACCAGAGACTATTGTCAATATATCAGCTGGTATCATGGTAGTAGTAGCCTGTCAGATGTAAGCCGGTGCGCATTGACATGGCTGAGTTTGCCTCGGGTATATATCAACGTGGATTGACCGGAACCCCCCGTAAGACACCACGGCACTACGAACGGAAGTCGTGGCATGTATAAACGCGTGAGACGTGTAGCTTGCTGTTTTCCAAGAATGATGTATCATAAACCAGACATAGGAAATGTCTCCGTCGACAAATCACACGCAGTCTGACCTTGTGCCATCTTCCCCTCTCCTATATGCGCTTCTGCCTAGAATGGAGCCGCGCCGCACCGCGCCCGACCCCGTCGGGTAAGCTTGGGGAAATATAGTGGTACCCAAGTAGCAATAAGTGATTCTAGATGTCTTCAGGCTTACATCTGGTGAATCATTTTCCCGTTTGAGCCTAATGTTAGGAAGGTATGATCATCATGGAAGCCAGTCTTACTGACACCACAACCTTGATCATCCATCACTTATTTCTGTCAAGTTGGCTCTTCTGAGTATCTTGTCAGAGAGTATTCAGGTTGACTACCTGAAGCCTGCCCACTTGCCATTGTACAAGAAGTGTCATGTTCGGATAAAATCACAAGATCCAACTTATAGCATTACAAATTCATTGAAACTACACCAATAAGCAGAAATATGCATGTATGTGGCATCTCTCGCTCCTAGTGACGGCCCGCCGCGACTGTAACATGTTAAGGATATACTAAAGCAGTCTGAGGTCCAACGAAGATACCGTTCCAACTTCGTAAAGATCAAATTATAAACCCCCTTTCCAATACGCATTCTCCCTTTCTCTTTCTCTCAACACCTACTCGACCCTCCACGCACCTCATCTCGGATGGTAACCCTCCCCCTTCTTCTGAGCCCGAAGAAACTCCTCCCAAGTCTCCTCCCCCTTTCCGTGACCGTTGGTCCCCGGCCACCGCCATCGTTATCATCCCCCACGACGGAATTGCCACCGCTGCTGGGGAACCGCCTGTGTTGGCGATGTCGCTGTGAAGGCCTCCGTTCCGTCTTGATACTCTGACCTCCGCTGCCACCGCCGCTGCCACCGTTGCTGCCCCCGTTGCTGCCCCCGTTGCTGCCCGGCCTGGACGTGGCGGCGGTAGGGGCGGCATATGCCGGCTGCTGCTGCGGCGGCGACGGTACCCCTTCCCACCGCACGTGGTAAGATTTCTGCTGCTGCTGTTGCGTCTCCTGCTTCTGCTTCTCCACGCCGCCCGAAATGCTGGAGGATCTGGGCGATTCAGTTACTGCCGCCGCCGCCGCCGTGGGCCGATATTGAAGCGGATTCCATGAAACAGCTGGTGAGGCGGGGCCACCACCACCACCGGGCGAACCCACGGAAGCCGAAGTCGGTGTCGTCATTCCCGAAGAGGAAGAGAAGCTGAAGTGGCCGGCGCTCGACACATCCGGGACCGAGGTGCTGTTTTGCCGGGTCGGCGGCGGGGTACGGCCCCCGTGTCCCCAATACCCCGACGAGGAAGCATTCGAGGAAACAGAGCCGCGCGGAGGTCCAGCGGCGACGACGGTGGCCGAAGATGGCAGGATGTTGCCGCCGGGGGTGCCGCTATCGGCATGACCTGCTACTGATGCCGTCACCTTGGGAGGGGAGAAGGGCTGGCTCGCCCGTCCACCGTGACGCTGCTGCTGCTGTTCCGAGGCCGGACGGTGAGGTACACCCGCCAGGCCACCGGCACCGTTGCCGGTCGTTGCTTTGTGATCGGCGTGCCACGAGTGCAGCCTAGTGAACCCCTGACGGGGTCCGGACATGGAGGCCCTTTCCAGCTCCCTCTCTCGGTGCCGTTCGCTCTCGCTGTTTTTGTCACCCTTATTTGCGTTCGAGTCGTCGTCGTCCCCGATGGTGTGTAGCAGAGTCGGCTGCACATACTTCCGGCGCGTCAGGGAGCGTGAGTGCACAAGAGGAGCAGAAGAAGATGAATCCGGTTTGTCAACAGCCGCAGTAGCTGTTTTGGGCGGCACAGGCGCAGCTGACGACGCGGCCGGGACTATGGCAGCAGTAGTCCGAAGATGAGCAGGAGGAGGCGGCGGCTCTTTCTTAGGAACAGGCGGTAACAGATCCAACTCGTACATCAAGTCCTCGAACGCGCCGTCGAGAAGCTGTTTCGACTTGGCATCTGCGCCTGGGGGCAGCTGGTGACGCCGGATGACCTTGGGCAGAACCTCCGGAGGCGGTCTCCCCTCTTTGGCACCACTTAGACCACCACCACCAATCGCCACTACGATCGATGGCACATCGGCCACAATCTTCTCGAGGCGGCGGAACTCGGTGTTCGGGTACGCTAGGATGCACGACATGTAATACTGGGCGAACCCGATGACGGTCAACGCGGGCACCAGCGGCCGCGAGTGCTCGTTTTTCTGCACCAGGTGGTGCTGGCACTTTATGTAGAGCAGGAAGTCCGCGACCCTGCCACATATATCTGGAGCTTCCGAGGAGAAGATATCTATAGCCATCAAACAGTGTGAGCTACGAGAAACGCAAGGCTACAACAACAACATCCAGGGGCTGTACTTACCGACGAATGGATAGATTTCGTTGTCAAGTTGATATTCCACGTAGAATCTTCGCAGCCCATCTGGCGTCATGACCAAGTCATCATTCTCGGGCCTGAACTTTCTAATCTGTCGTCGATTGTATCATTGCCTTATTAGTCGAAACTGGTTCCGCGGTCGACGATGGACTCTGAGCGAACTTACAATATGCTTGGAAAGAACCCTCATAATCTGGCCGAACCTGGGCGTGGCGTGGCCCTCAGAAGTGAACAAGTTGCCCCATTCCGCAGTCACCTCCGAGGCATGGGCTTCCGTTGTCGTAGGTCCTTGACCTTGACAACCATTATCATCCTCGGCCTCGGTCTGGCTTTCCCGTATTACCTCGAAGAGTTCCTCTCGGACCGCTCGCCGGACCTCTGCTATGAGCCCATTGGAGGCAGTGGTGGTGCAAGGGGCATGATTCAGATGAGCATCCGGCTGAGTGGTGATTACCTTGTTTGATTTGCCCTGGTCCCAGTCAGGAGAAGGCACAGTCTTTGAGACGCAGCCAGGGGCCGGGGCAGGGCGACTCACGACGGCTGTTGAAAGGGGCGATATCTCATCGTCGGAAGCCAGGCTATTCGTGGGCTTGGCTTCATTCAAGGGACGCCCTCCCCAATCAGCAGTGGCGAGTTTGAGATCGGGAGCCCCGTAAGGCTGTTTCTTTCGATCTGTAATCATCGTCTACGTTGCTATTCCGAGGCGGGTAAGGCTAGCAAAGGGGAAACGATGGGTTGACAGGGTGGGAAAAAAGGATATGGTCGGGCGCACTTGTCTCATCCCAAATGTCGCTGCCATCGGGTATTTACCCTACGCGTCCTGCATGGCTCGCGTCATACTGCAGATGAAGGCAACCGTGACTTTGTGAAGATCCCATGGAGGTCGGGCAGCGTCCCCCCTAGAATTTGGGCACCAACCAACGCCCTCGGGACAGGCCCCACAACACAACATGTCGTCTGTGTAACGATAGCGTAAACGCAGCGATGATTAGGGGGCGAGTGTAATGAACAACTTTTGTGAATGCTTCATCAAGCTGTGAAGCCGAATTCTTAAGCCCCTGCCTCACCAAATGCAAGACTGATGCAAGAGTATGGGTAGGTGTCGATGACCCCATTACGTTATGGTATTAGGCTGATATGGCTAGTCTTCTTTTTATGTTCATCAACTGAAGTCTGCCTCTACTCTCCCATATCGGACTCCGTCAACCTTCAGCTCGAAGCCTAGCCCAGCACTGTCGACAATCATCTCGAGCGTGAAGTCGAGATTATCGAACTCGACGCCTCTCGTTGTCGTGAGCCTGGTGAACAGACTTCTCGGTACTGCGCTGAGGTCTGTGGTCAAGGTACAGACATGGGCCAACTCGCGGTTATATGCAGCTGGCGGTTCATCTGCCTCGCAAGCTATGAGGTCGTCCGTTACCACGAGCGATTGACCTGGGCGGAAGTTGCGTGTGTAGTGGAAAGCTATGGGCGAAAGTGGTGATATTGCCTCGCCCTGTTAATATTGATCTCAGGTGTTAGCTGGCTTATTCAAGTAGCCGTTGCGAGCCAAGTGCAGGCTTTTGAGAGGAGAGGCCCTCGTGGTAAGTGTCCGTAAAGATCCGGGCAAAAAAGGGTGTGTCTCGAGTTTGTGGGTGCTTACCTTAGCGATGTGCCACTGCATGCGATCCGACACCATCCAACGCTCCCACAGCGGAGACCAGTAACGCTCACTAACGCTGTGTTTGTCCTCGTCATACACAGTAGCGTAGGACGTACCGTAATGGTTACGCGCCTTTCGTGAAATAACCATATTCCCCTCGAGCCCGCGTAGAACAGCCCCGCGCACCACAGCGGTCCAGGCATACAGGGGCTGCATCACCTCGATAGAGCCGCTTTCGGTGATGGCGTTTCCACTGGAGTGAGTCGGCCGCTCAGTGTACGGCGGCGGCGCCGCACTTGTGAAATGAGACTTCAGCCGCCGGTATAGGTAGTCACTCTGGCCGAACCCCCCTACCAGCACAATACCGGAGACGATGCCCCCTTTAGTGCGCACTGTATCGACCTGTCCTTGAACGAGATCGCAGACTTCTTTGACTACCGGCTCGAATATTTCTTTGATCTGAGCAGCCGATATGACGAGGAACCCACAATCAAGACCGACTTCTTCGTCATCAGGTAAACCGGGAAAACTAAGAGATAATTAGTACCATGCCTTTCGTTGTAGTTGGAGGAATGACATACGGGACATTGACCTCCTGGTCCTCGTCCGCATTGAAATTCCGCTTCACGGACTCTTCGAAATAACGCAGTCCCATTTGCCACGTTTTATTCTTCTTCAACTTCATTTCGTCAAAGCGGCTAACGCCCAGTCGGCCCTTGACGTGTTCTTCGAACCTGTAATTCAGGAAAGCGCTCCCGCAGAGCCCACCAGTACCTACGGCAGACTCTTCGACTCTCAGGGGCTTCAGGGATATGATCTTATATGCAATCAGACTATCAACATTGTTAGCGAGTTGCAGCATCTCCAGGCGATTTGGATAATCACGTACTCGACAGTACCACCACCAGCGTCGCAGACAATAAAGTTGTCCCCAACGTTGAGATGATTCGGTTGTATCGCCTTGAGTGTGTAGACGGCAGCGGCCTCCGGCTCACTGATCATCTGGATGTCCTCTTGCGACCCCATGCCGGCCCTCTCCGCAGCTTGGAGTGTTGTGTTCTTTGCAGCATCAGACCAGACAGCGGGACAAGTGAGGACCCAGTCGACTTTGGTGGAGGCCATGAAAGACTCGCCGTACCTCCTCGTCAAGGTGTCCATTGTATGCTCATAGACCTGCGTCAGATAGTCGGAGACGGCGTCGACCACGTTCTTGTTGAATTTCCTTAGCTGAGTGGCCGTCTCCTGTGGACTGACATAGAAGGGCAACTTCTGTGACCGGTCAAGAAAGAGCTTAATGCACCTCAACCGCGGCTCCTCTGGTTTGAACTGAAACCCCCATTTTATGTTTGGTGAGGTCCCTACAGGGGCAGCTGGAGGGATATCATAGGAAATCTCTGTGGGCACTTTGTCCGACGTGATACCATTTCCACCCGGCCATGTTTTGATGATTTCTATATCATCCGGAGTGGATGCATATACTGCGGCCACGCTGTGTGTTCGGTCAGCCAAGTTGAATGGTGGGAATTGGGGCTGGCAGAGCCGGAATACGGGCGAGGTATAGGGGGCTGTCGTCAACGCGACCAGAGAGGGGCATGGGCATTCAATTCTACTCACCCCGAGAATGTGGTGCCAAAGTCAACACCGACTATAAGCCGGTCACTGACTGGGGCAAGCTCGCGCACCGGGCCGTTGATGGCTTCGGTGGACGAAGGCGGAGTGTAGCCGCTGAAATAGTTTTGCGAATTGGCTCTGCTCTCTTGGTTTCTCCTACTCGGAGTCGAGCGAAGAGGCAGGTTGAAGCTCATGATGCGAGACGGGCCCTATTGCTGATATATATGTATATGTATATATATGGCTTTGGTCGCAGAATGGAGCTACACGTCCTTATAGGCGTTCTCACCCACTCGTTGCATACCCCTCCGATGACCAGGGACGTGACTGTGCGTCGTTTCGGAGCGCGGCGTAGGCGATCTGAGGATCTGAGGGGTTAAAGGAGGAGAGTGCAAATGGCGGTTTTGCAACGAACGAGAAAGGCTTCAATGTCAGCTCTCGTGGAGTGCGGCAATCACCACACCATATGGATGAGCCGCGAACTTGTGGTTGGTAACACAGCCCGATTTGCCAGTAGTCAGTAATACTTTGGCGGGGCTGACCGTCGCAGTTCGGTGCAGGAGGGGCAGGTAGTAAGCATGGCACAGCAGAGAGGCTATGCGTGCGGCAAGTACAACAAATGTCAGATTTTGGTCGGCTCTGTTACCGAGGATGTCTGGAAAGTCACAGAAAGGAACCAGCACTGCCTGAACCCCGAGAGAACGCATCTGCAACTTATTTATGGGATGGACACCAATTGGGGCTGGTACGTAACGGGCAGGCTGCCGCATTTCTCTTGCATTGGTTATTCTGTTGCCTGCTAGCCGAACATGAAGCTAAGTCGGGGAAACTGACAAGACTCTACCTCCAACCTACATGTACCTACCTCCTTATTCTCTATTGTCAAGGCGCGTACATAATAATGTACAATGCAATATAAATGTCAAATGGATCAGTCTTGAATCGATGTACTTGACTTGGGTAAAGCTGGCTCGACTTTACAGCTGCCCGCCGGCCCATCAACATGCAATAAGGCTGACTTGATCAGCCAACTTTGGGTGGATCCTGCAGATGTCACCAGCTCGAGCTAAAGCATCCCGTCTTTTCCTGCATATGGGCCAAATCTAAAAACGAAATCCTCCAACGTTCAGCCCACTTGATGATACAGTGGTGAGCCTGGCTAAGTATATGATACCGGTGATCAACTATGTAGCGGGATACATATAGTACAATGGAGACTCTTCTCACAGTTCGAACCTTTATCTGGGCGAATACTGGCTTTATTACCTTCGGCGGAGTTTCAATAGATTCATACTACGAAGAATAAGGGACAACGTCTCGATGCACAGCGAGTCGACGAACAAAGGTATGGAGTCTAATAGCCTGACTCGGTATGGCGGCTGTGTGTGTGTGTATATATATATAGTAGAGATCATCTCCCACTCTCGCTCTCTCTTCTCTTTTCGAATTCCCCGTCCCCTCGACCTTGCTAAATTTTTCTAAAGGATATCGAAAGGCCTTCCTGACTGTGATAAGAGAATGTCGGTCCTCGACTCAACCAATCATGTGCAACAAGCTAGATTTGTACATCAACTCCGGATTTCCTCATCCGTATTGGTCATTACTCCGGATGACGGAATGAAAGCAAGAAAGTATAGGCAGATGCGTGCCCCAATCCCACTCTGAAACAAAAGAAATCAACATTTTGGTTGGGGGTCCCACGCCCTTTTGTAACCTTCGAAAGTCTATAATGGGGGTATTGTCGAATGAAGAACCGGAAAATGGCAAGAAATTGGCTCAACTATAAGGGGTATTGAAATTTGTGTGCCGAACCCGAAGGTGCTGTTTAAAACAAGAAAAACCCGAGATCCGACGTGAACATATCGAACAAAGACTCGGCAAAAGCATGAAAAGCGAGCGTCGCGAAACGATGATGCCAACCCTGTAGACCCTCACCAAAACAAAAGCAGAGCCCCCCGTGAACGCCGTGCCATGTAGAATGATACAACACAACAGCAACAAGTGGGCGGCGAACCCACATCACAAATCTAACAGAGATTTCTCTCAAAATCGGTTTCCAGCAGCCCATATGCTGGCGGCGGCCGAGGCTGCCCAGTCGTTCTCATCGTAAGGTGGTGTAGGCCACTTGTGAGGGTCCCGGCTCTTCTTGAGGTCAAGCGGCTTTGGGGCAACGGGCTCTTGGTTGTCGCCAAAGAGAACCTG
This sequence comes from Arthrinium phaeospermum, assembly GCA_006503535.1. NCBI lineage: Eukaryota > Fungi > Ascomycota > Sordariomycetes > Amphisphaeriales > Apiosporaceae > Arthrinium > Arthrinium phaeospermum. The sequence continues at coordinate 3,023,532 of QYRS01000003.1, forward strand.
GTTGCCACTGGCCGAGGGCGAAGGAGTAGGGTAAGGGTTTGACAGTCCTACGTTGCTCACGGACTGCCTCAGACCGGGTTTGCCATCCTTTTCTAGCCGCTTCATCGCTCGATGTGTCGAATTGAGGACTTCATCGAGAAGCTCGTCTTCCTCATTTGGATCATCGTACTGGGGAACACCATGGCCAGCTTGAGCTCGTCGTGTCCTGCTCGAAATGGGCCCGCCGGTACCACGCGCCGCCCCGATCAGATTATCGACGGAGCGGGGCTGGTGCTGAGGAAGGGAGTGATGTCGCTTTAGCGTGCTACTGGGAGTGGTCACCATGTGAGTAGGTGGCATCGGGGCCTGTGGTTGATCGGAGTGCTGACCATCACGCATGGCTCTGTCCAAGGAGTCGTAGTTGTCAATCTTGGCGGGGACCGGCGGTTGTTGGTCAATTACCATGGATGACCGATTGCTAGCCCATGGTCCGCAGCCAGCCTGGGCCTCAATATCGTCGTAGTTTGGGGACACAGGCGTTTGGTGTCTACCGGAAAACCTCCGTGCGCGTTTCCTTAAATGCGAGAAGAAGCTTTCCTTGTGAGCACTGGGAGGCGAGGCAAGGCCCGAGGTTCCATTCAAAGCCCGTTCCGCTTGTTGGCGATGGATCTCGGCGTAGTTATTCGTGCTTGATGCGACAGAGAGTTGACGGCCAATCTTTTTGGCGGCCTTCTCGTCCAAGTGAGCTTGCCTTGCGTGTGCGTCGTTGTAAGACGGATTTCGGTTAGAGGCTTGAGCTGTCACAGTATCCGACATGGGTGAAATGGGCTTGATCGACGGCAGGATCGGCATCGGGGCAACGTTCGAAGGGCCGTTGTTCCATGTCGTTCGCTTGCTGTTAGGTGGCCTAGTCTTACTGGCGGAAATCTCGCTAGACGTATTAGAGTGCACCGGAGGTGGTCTTGATGTAATGGGCGCCGCTTCTTTCGGGCTGGCCTGAACGACTGGTGTGGGCTCCGTGCTTTCGGAACGACCAATGAGCGACTTCCGGAACCACGAAGGCTTGGAAGACGTAGGTGTTGAGGTCGCTGATTCCTTACCGCGCCCAATGTCTGATTGCTTCCGACCGAGTATCTTCGATGCGGACGACCTTGGCCGCAAGGGATCTACTGCATCAGCAAAGTACTCGTGTGCGAGAGCCTGCGTTGACGTTGGGCGGCTCTTGGGATCCCACATGAGACACCAAGTAACAAAATGGGCGAGGGACGCTGGCCATTGTGGCTGCTGCAGTATCGTGTCCATCGCGTGGGGGGCCATCTTCGGGAATGAGAATCCAAGTTTGCCGGCGAGGCGTGTTCCTTCTCTCCAATCCCCGCCACCTACCCGAGCTCCGGCCTTGTTGTACCAGTTGCCGGGGCTTCCCATGATTTCACAGACGCGCCATACCTGGTCGACTTCGTTTCCTCCGGGGAATAAAGGTTTTAATGTCGCCACTTCCACGGCCATAGCACCCACTGCCCAAATGTCAACTGGTGCGGAGTACTCGCCGGCCCGAAGAAGCACTTCGGGAGCACGGTACCATCTTGTTGAAACGTATGTTGTGTAAGGCAATTTCGAGTGTGTCTCGCGAGCCAGACCGAAATCTGCGATCTTTACTGTGTAAGTCGGAGGCGTTGAGGGCGGTGTCACCAGGGCTGAGTAACGTCGGAAAGAGTTACTCGAGTCTTGGTGGGCGGACGTTGACACCAGGATGTTCTCGGGCTTAATGTCACGGTGGAAGAAATGGTGAGCGTGGATGTGCTCCAAACCTTGCATGATCTGGAACAGAACGCTTTTCACGCTGGAATTGTCGAGGGCCTTGTGATCCCGCGCCTTCATCAGTTGGTACAGGTTCCCTTCCATATACTCCATGGCAATATGGAGCTTCTTGGTGAAGGGGTCCAGAAAGATGTCCAGTGCAGGAACCAGGTGGACGTGGGCCGGTAGCGTCCGTAGGAATACCACTTCACGGAGCTCGAGGCAGGGGCTGAAAGACTCAAAGGTCTTCTTCATAGTCTTGATAGCAATCTGGATCACCGGGTTAGTCGTCAAGTTTAAACACCCGCGGAATCTCGAGAATAGTATAACATACCACTGTTCCCCGTCGGGCCACACTGGCGCCGGCGGTTCGGACCCGGGCCAAGACAACGCTTCCGAAACTGCCGTCGCCAATTTCCTTCAGCACCTCGAACCGATCCTCCAGGGCCATTCCTGCTGAGCTCTGGGATGTATGAGACCCCCGATGGGTCAAATCATGTGCCACCGTCATTGTAGTAACCGGCGACGAATTCTATAGCTGTGTGCCGCGGAGGGCGGTGTTGAAACGAGGACCGACAATACGAGTTGGAATAGCGGCGGGCGAGGTAGAAGGGCAGCGGCTGTCCTTCTCCACGCTTTCGATTTCTCGAGTAGCTCTATGACAGAGCTTCGGTGACGAAGCGTTGCATTCAGTTTCGAGATCGAGAGGTCAGGTATTATGGTTCACAGCAAACCAGAATGGGCCAGGAGTCGTCCGAGTAGATGTAACGGTGGTGTTGTATGTCTTCGAACGTTGGCAACCAGGACAAGGTGACTAAAGTAAAGAAACCCGAGATAATGACAGTAAGGAGAGGAAACGAGCAGGATCTCTTTTGATTAAGACGGTGAATTAGGGGACCAGGGGAGGAGAGAGGATGGGACCGGATTGTCGGGGTGCGGGTCTTGGTCTGTGATGCTATGCTGGGCAGCAGAGCTTCTGGAAATATTGCGGTCCCTGCTTAGCGCACCAGATGCTGGTCCGGGAGAAAGATCCTGGGTGATACGATACTCGACCACGCGGAAATCGGAGCATAGATGTTCGAGCGCAATTATTGGAAGAAAAAAAATGAGTGAACAAGGTGAGTAAAGTAATCCGTTTTTTTTCTCTTATGTTTCTGGTATATGGCTTCTCCGTAAGAGCGGTGGATTGCGATCCAATCCTGGAGATCGCGGTTCAAATGCGAGAGGATGGATACGCGACAGCAGTGGTGGTGTACGTGCAGCTGCGGTAGCTGAAGGGAGAGTAGTTGCAGGAATAAAAGGGAGAGCAAACCCGAAGAAAAAGCACGAGCATCAGAAAGCACCACAACGAAGGACAGGACGATGATTGCCAATTACTCGACAAGTCGATACCCTCGGGAGAGTACTTCTTGTCCTCTTTGGTTTCGAGTTGGAGCTAAAGAAAATAGGTGTAATGAGAGGAGAGAGTGTGATGAGATGAGCAATGCCTGCCAGCGAAGGGGGGCATCCAGCGAGAAGCAGTCATCAGATTTAGTTGCGTTGCTAGATTGATTTCAGAAATGTTTGGGGGGGGGACAGTGTACCTCGCCCAGCATGAACAGAGTTCCTGGGGTGGGATAGGAGACAATCTCGCTAGTGCCTCGGGGCAGAGAAAAAGGTCTTGCCTCTTGCTTGGTCTAAGAAAGGCCCCAATTCCAATTTGGGCGTCTGGGAACCGCGACCAGCTTCTGACCAGGGGTTCAAGGGATGGTGGCAGGGTTGGGATTGGCATCTAATGGGGGGACGGCGGCGAGGGATGGGCCAGAAATGAGCTCCCACTGTGACTTGACCTGGGTCCGGTTACAACTCGAGCGGATGGGTTTTTGCTTGTCAATTATTACTTTTATTAGTTTAATTACCCGTCTTGTCGACGGGTACTTGTAGTCGGTACTCTGCTCTTCTGCCAAATTCCGCTGCTGTTCCTGTCCTGTGTTCCTGTCCCTGTTTTTTTCTTCTTCTGTTCTTTTTGTAGTGGGGTGCCCTGTATGTCTGGAACTATGGGACTTTTCGTTCCGTGGGCTGAAAAATAGGTAGGAATGTACCTCTTACTCGTCATATTAAGAGACTGTGCTGTACTGTGTTTTGCTACTGAACTGATCGATTGATAAAGCACCCTCGGTATCAATGATAAGAATCACGATAATGATGATGATGGCAATGATGCTGCTGCTGATGGTGCATGCTGACGATGATGCTGGATGTGCCACTCGCAAAATGTCGAAATATCAGGTGCCACCTGATTAAAGTGCCTACATGACCAGTAACCTTAGCCACGCCCTAATGTATGTAGTAGTACAGTAGGCACGTTAGGGAAGGAAGCGTTCCTGGCCTGATGCCTGGCTGTTGGCTTGATTAACTCATTAACTCCCGTCAAGCGTCCTGGTCGAACAAACCCAAAGCATTTCGAAAGGCTCGGCACGTTGACGGCACAATGGACTGCCCATGACCAGCGAAAGGGACCAACGTCTGGTTCCTCCAATCGAACTCTGCTTTGATTGGCGGTGGAGTATACCGATACGGAAAAACTGATGTGACAGAAGACAGGCAAAACAACAGATGCATTCGCACTGTCCCCAGGCACCGCTCCCACGTTTCTGGTCGATCAAGGTACGGCCTCCTTCGTACCTGACATTGGCTGACAGGGCCTAGCTTGCTGGAAAGCTGCCAGGGCCGCCAGGGCGCCAGGGGGGGAAGCCGGTAGGCATTTGGGCGCAACAAGCAGAAAAGCATAAAACACGGGCCCCTCCTTTTTATGCTATGTATGTAGTAGTAGTCAAGATGCGTGTGGTGTGTGTCAGTGTGCGTGTGCATACATGATGTGGTGGGAGGTGGTGTGGTCCGGTCTGGTCTTGGAGAAAACGTCGTCATCGCCCCCAGGCGCGGTCGTCCAACTTGCAGCGCGCAGTACATCAGGTATAAGAGGCGTAAACAAGCCACCGCCAGCCCTTTAATGGCAAGTTTGTCGCATCCATAACGGCAAAAGAAAAACACAACGCAGCCTACGAGGGCCTACCCAGTAGAAACGTTGCTCGGCATGACGGATCCGTATGCATCTTGTTTCTTGATCAATGCCAGCGCATAAGATCTTCCTGCACTTGTGTAAAGTAGATAAAGTGTGAGCGCGCCAACCCACCCCCCAGCAGGCCCGGCCCAGACAGCACAGAGCACCAAGAGCCCATTGCCCAGAGTTTGGGACGAATAGGCGTTTGATGGCTCCGACGTGGGCTTCAGCACACAGCGACATGACGCCTCGGCTACGGGTTCCTTCGTCTCCAGCCTGTTTTTTGATACGACTGGTGAAAATAGATGTGTCGTTCTCTGGTAGTACTTGTAGCTCTGCCATCAAGCAAGTCGTGGTTGGCGATTGGCACATCTAGTCAGTCTGCTCCCGCGCTGCCTTGCCGGCCGCCCGGTGGCAGATTGTAGATAGACAGACGAGTCCCATTAGGGTGTAGGTGATGCTTTTAGCCTTAGTAATAGTTCAGAGTTCGTAAGCGCTTCTTGATACAGCGTTGGACGGCAAGCTTCCCCGGGGAGGATTGACTCTCAATGCGAAAGCGCGCACGGGTTACATGGTGTTTCAATAGTACAGAGCGGCCGTCGCAACGGGCTACATAAGTAACAATGGGCCCTTGAAGCTTGATGCATACCACATAATTCTGCCACAGACTGATACGGGCAGGAGGCAGATGCGATAGTAGTACCTAGCAGAAAAGGGGGAGGTCCGTGACCGAGCAAAGGCCACCGGAAAGCTCGTCCCGTCGACGCCATCCTGAACGACTGGCATTTGGTGGATGATGGTGAGGAGGCAATTTTTTCTTTCACGAGTCGTGACATCAATGGCCCGGTGTCTGGAGATGTTTGTTTGTTGTGACTGGGTGATGGATGATATTGGGCATGACAGTATGCTGAACCGGCTTCTTCTACTGTACTGGACGCCGGTACAATCACCATGTATCTCCCGAGGCAGACCCAACATTGCGGATTCCGAACTTGAGTCTTTGCCCCTTTAGCCCTTTCGCAAGTTCTGCAGGTTCGAAAACGGACATGGCTCAAGTAAGCAAGCCGGAATAGCGGGGCTAGGCAAGATTAGGCACAGGGGTAACGTCCCGTATAGGCAACCGTGCCGCTCAACGGTACCGGCGACATCTCAGGCTTGTGTCCCCATGCCCAACCTGCCCCTCCATGGTGGGATGTCTCTTGTACTGGTGACTTTGCCAGGCTTACACAGATGGAGCCGACCAGTCGAGATTGGCATCCAGATTTGGGATCTCGCAAACCTGCAAATCTGCACGCACTTTACGACCAACCGTCTGCAGCCCATCTAGAGATATTTCCTGGTGGCTTCAACAAGAAAGAGTATGCACGCCTCCTTGAGCTGCCCAGTTCTATCTATCACGGCCAGGCATGCCTGTCAGTGTCAACTTTGCACGCCTCATCATGACCTGCGACCCACGGACAAGCTGGCGGTTTCCCGCCGTTGTCACACTACTGGTATATACGTGGGCAACACACGCACCAAGTGCAGTGCCATCCGCACAAAGAATCTCAGGACCCCTCACTGGAGTGGCTGGTCATGGGAGGCAGACAAAGGGTCAATGTCCTTCCGATATCTGACTAACCCTAAGGCGATATGGGGAAGGGTGTTCATGGTGAACAGCGCGTCGCCCTACCACCCGTTCGCTCTAAGATGGTCGAGCTGCTAACATGGCCTACCCAGCATGTATTGGCTACCCTGGGGTGAGTTTGGCGCTTACATGATCGTTCTTCACTCAGAACCTTAAACACTCCTCCTCAAGGCTCACTATTTGATGCTGGCCGGCTTGGTCTATTCGCCGGGAAGGACTATTGCTGCCGAGACCATTATTACACGTCATGCCCGAGACAGGCTGGCTCCCGAAGATGGGCCTCGCTGCCTGGCTATGTGCAGCATGCGATACTGCCACCAACGATTTCCCTGGTCGGCCTGCTCATCCTGTTCCACCAGTCTGTATCGCGACTAAGTAAGAGCAAGAAGCAAGTGCGTAGGAGCGGTCTCCGGTATCTCGATCGTTGCACATGCCACACGTGATGGCCGGGGCACGAAACTTCTGGCATGACGACTCGTGCATACAGGAGGAGCAAGCCGGAGTCGCCTAGGGACTACCAGATTCTGACTCTTGATGGTGGAGATATCTCCCATAAAGGCTTGCAGCTACATATGAGCCCCCGCGCGCCTCAGATCTGTCAAGGGCCCAGGCGCAGGCCCTGCACCTCTGTTGCTTACTTTGATGGCGGGCGTGCGACGGTAGTAGCCGACGCGCCATAAGAAAGCTGCCATACTCGAAGTCCATGTAAGTGCTGACTGGATGCCGCCGATGCCGCCTCTATCTCGGTGTATATCTCCGAGGGTACGCAACCCGTCTATAATTCCGCCATAGGCTGCTCGGGTTCACAGTTGATATGCCTACCGCAGCTCCAACGATCTAGATTCCAACGTCAACGTCCTATCCCTCCAAGTGAGCTCATGGAAAGACTTCTTCTTAGCTTTCAAGTGACAACTTCCATTGACTTTCGTCGTAGGCGAAGACAAGGTTTTTGGTGTTCAGCCATGGTAAAAACGGGCTCATGATGGATAACAGTGCGTAGGCTTGTGTGAGCCCTGGGCAATCTTATGGCAGGAACGTTTGATTGTTAGTAGGTGCTCCGTACTGAGTGAGAATATCCTCGTGGCAATCCTCAATGGTCTAATCCTGGTGACCCGATGGTTGATACCTTGTGGTTGCAGAAACGTTGAATGAATGGAAGATTACCTAATCTGCAGTTACCTGGGTAGGTACGTACATGTAGTTCGCAATGAAACTGATCAAATGGGAAGGCCGAGCGGTCGTGCTGGTAGGTCTGATTCACGTTCTCCAAATTTAGCCGGCCAAGCAAGTCGCGCGCGTCCCAGCTGATTTCGGGAAACGCGTGTGTGGATTCATTGCTACACCTATCAGGGTCTCATCACTTGATGAATCTGACTCAACTTCCATGCACTGTAACTTGAGGGCTTCCCGACGAACCCAGCTGCCCAGATTACATGAGGGGGCGGTTCCTGATCTCAGCTTATCATATGCAAAGCATAGTGTGTCTTGTCGAATAAGCTGAGATGTGCAAAGCTTTGACAAGCTCCAGTCACAAGTCTGGGCTGCGGTGCACGCTAAACATAGCGGTAGATGTGTCTTTTGGTGTGTGCATGCCCATAGTCTAATGTGGGCAGTGCTTCGTGGTTTGTTACCAACTTCGTGGGCGCCCGGATCTTGCCTACATCGGCACAGGTGGGCTTGGGAGTCCCGTGTTTATCGATCCAGGGTTGGAGTAGTCGGTACCGTAGGGAGGCCGCTGTTGGTTGCGTACTGCAAATAATTCCGTCCATGCTCCTGAGCTATCCGCATTGATTTGTTGCGAGTCGGGATGGCATGATGATGGCAAACAAAGGCGTGGATTGGGCGCTGGCGCGTCTTGCGGCATTGGGTGGGGCCCAGGTGAGCCACTGAGACAGAGTGGTTATGCGTTTTCTGTCTGGAGGAGATGCACCCACTGATTGGCGATCCGTCGACAACTCGGCATGCTTGATACGATGCCTAACTCGCGTTTTCGGGGGCTGGGCCATGGGTATCGCGTAGGTGCGTAGCAACCTGAGAGGATGCCAGAGCAACAGCACGGTGTTTTCCTTCCAGAAGGCCATAACCCATGATCTTATAACCCCCTAGTTTGCCACCCAGTGGATGGATCCAATAGCATGAGCATTGAAGCGGGCGGGCGGGCGGCTGGGCACTGGGTGGGCCATCTCGCTCTCAGCTCTTTGGTGTGGAATACACCGAGACGGAGACGCAACCATCCATCTGTTTGCCATGCGCAGGACCCAAGGACCATGCGCAGAAGAAGCTGTACCGGACCAGCAACTCCTTCGGGCCCCTCCAAATACTGAATGCAGATCATAAGACTCTCATCAAGAGCGCCATGGTCAGCAGGTGCAGGTTTGAGCTACGCATTGAGAGAGTTCAATGCTTTTTCGGATGGACCCTGAAAGTTTGCTCAACTTGACTAGGTTGGCCTGCTAACCTTACCGAATATAGGATGACAGGTCTACCCTTGGAATCATCGCGCATATCTGCCCCGGCATAAGTCGGTTTCGAGGTATGTGTTTCGGCTGCCAGCCACATAGAATTTCCCAGACGGAGCATCAATTCCTCACTCATCCGCACTTAGCACTCGTTATTGCTATAGAGTGCTCCTTAAGCCTGTCCCCACTGATGAAACGAGGCTTCCCACGCGTGCTCGGCGCCTTTCAGCCTGTCGAACAGCTAGCTTCTGGGCAGCCGGCTCCCCGGGTGTCACCAGGGTATATGTTGCTGGGCGTGCTCTGCTATACGGCCAATGCTCTATGTACACCTGTCACGTGGTGTCAATACTTCTTTCTGTTGGGGAGGCTTATACACGTGATACCTGCGAACCCCATTCGACTCCAGTTCTCTGGACAAGGCGGTGTTCATTGACCGCCATTAGTCGAGGCGAACGCATTGATCTGGTCTGATGCCTGCTAGTTGCCAGATTCTAGTTGGCTGATCTCTCCGGTGAGCCTGGTCGAATGTGTTTTCGTTGGGACGAACGGGTGGCGGTCGCCATCTCTGCTCCAGTCAGAATAGAGCAGCACGAGATTGCCGTGTCGACGACGACGAGCCATCGTAAAGACACCATAGTCTGCGGGACCGGCATCGGTCGGATCGAAGGAAGCTCGAGCACGACTCCCGGGGACTAGTGTGCCGCTAGATAGGATTTCTCTATCGCATGAACCAGTGTGGAGGAAGTTCGGATCCGAGCCGATGCCCCTTGGTTAACCCTATACTTTTCGAGGGTGGATCCCCTTTTGACAGCTGCTTCCGGGGTGGCCAGGTGAGCAGTAGTCGAGGTTGATGGACGAAGAAGCTGGACTGCGCAGACTTTGTCCTATGCTGTTCCATCTCGTCCAGCTCGGGTTCCTCTGTGGTGCAATAGGACCGCAAGGCACGTATACACATTCTACAGTCTGCTTTATCGGCAATAATTCTGATTATCCAGGATGCTGGAAGGCAAGGTGAGGTCGGTGTATGTTGCTGTCCCAAAGTCTGTGCTAGCCAATGCATGGGGTCACTGCAGACATCCTCTTTTGGGGGCTCGAGTGCGTCTGGTAACTGGCAGGCAATGGCCAAGGTTCGATATGTTTAAAGGCCTTGAGGGCGATGATATATTACAGTGGTGAGGCTGAATGGCAGTCTTGGGACAATTATACATATATATATGTCCATTGCCCGAGGTGTCCCATTCGACCGGTTACAGATCTCTCCATCGAATATCTTCATTGCAACAACTCCCGCGCTGTAGTAAAGATCTAAATAGGATGCCTCCAAGGCTGGTACCAATCAATATCACGAGGCACTGAGCTGTTAGGGCGGTGGTGATGATATATGGTATCACTCAAACATTGGTGTGCCCTGGAACGAGTTTGAGGGGCAGATCAAGCTACTCAACATGGATGATGTTCTCGAATTATTTCGCGAACTTCGTCCTAGAGAGCGTAGGGTTTGATTGAGCAGCAATACTTGTTAAGGTACATATTCTCCATGTCTCTAGGCTTTATGTACCTACATGTATGTAGGTAGGTAGGTATGTTTGGATAAAGAACGTGTCTTGCAAGTTAATACTCACGATGCACCCCTACCTACAAACAGGCAAACGCGTTTACTCCCGTGGATAAGAATTAGGAGAATCAGCACTTATAGCGTGCTCCTCACGAAGCAAAGATGTTTCGCCATGTTGCGGGATATGTGACGCATTGCTTGAGGGTTTCTCTGGCCAAGGCACAACTGCAGTGGGCCATATAAGAAGGATTACTTCCATAGGCCATGACTTTCACCTCGAGCAGGTAGGTATACTTCAGCGATTGTTCCAGGAGGTTACTTAAGGTAGGTAAACATGGAACAATTCAGACGTGCACTGAATCTTCTACAAGGTAAAGAGAAGATGTTACTAGCTGGTACAGAAGCGAGCATGAACATGAGTCCATACCGCGGGTAGGCAGTTGCCATTGTTATTTGACGACAGGCTTCTTTTGCCTTGTCTGGGTACTTGCCTAAGGATGTATATAGATACATGTCATGTGGTCAAACAGAAGCTTCCCCGCATCGACACTGCATCCGCGGCCGTTTGTAAGTGTTTGTGGTTGTCTGCCAGGCGCTTTCCGCAATCCATGCCTGAAAACATTGAACATCAATGAAGGCAAGCACGCGCGCCAACGCCAGATACTAAATCCCGTCAACCCACATCTTCCCTAATTCTCTCTGAGATTTTAGTAGGGACAGTCACCAAGGATCTCCAACAACCTTGTCAACAGGCCGATATCCATTTTCTGCCTGGGCAAGCCATCCAATGGGACAAGAGCTTTACACGAACCAACATCCCATCTAGTCTCTGTCATTACCAAAATTCAACCGCTGGATATCTTCCGTGTTGAGGAACCGCATATTTGGCGTCTTCAGTCGGCACCTGCCTGACTACTAACACCTGAGGTAAGCATACCGTTTCTGGTAAGTGTCAAGTCGTTCCTCCTGACTTTGCATCCCCAGCAACCAGCCAGTCTTTCGAGTCCTCCGCCAGCCTTGCAACAGCCATCAGGCAGGCCATAGCGATATCCGCGAATACGTAAGTACAAGTCGGCCGCCTCTACCTACCTCACTCTTAACATAAACCACCGTTCCGCCCTTCACCTACCTCATCTTTGACCTCGGTCCTTTTCATACTTCTCCCCTGCCACGTGGTGAAAGTAAGATTTACCTCAAAAGACCAAGGCATTCTGTTCTTTCCATTTTGCTCAGCTTGCACAGCATAGTTCCCATCCTCAACTGGGCCGTGATAGGTTGGGGGTTCTACAAGCAAACCAATCTTATCATAAATCAACACCCCCATACCTTCCCCTTCGTCTCTCTACCCACATCAACAGGCCTCGACCCAGAAGGCAATCGCATCAATCTATTTCTCGGTATTTCGCCTGAGAAAAATAGAGAGAAACTTGTTGGTTCCATTCAATTCCTGCAACGTTCCCTGCCCACAGGTGTGTATGATGCTCTCCCTTCCCTGAGTCTTTTCATATCTCGAAAGCATCACCAATACATCATCTCAGTTCTGCACATACACCTACTTGTCCATATTCTTGGCTGCCAATGGTGCTACTGTCCAATTCCCACTGCGTTCAAACGCGTCTCTACCAACAATTTACCCTGGGAAACCAACCGTAAATCACCTTCACGCACACAACAATTTCCTTGCGCAACATCACAGTGGGATCTGTCTCCAAGTCACTTGCCAATCTAACAACTCATTCGTGTTTCTAGTTCGCAACCTTCATAGTTCGACCAGACAACATACCGAGGAATCCCCGGGCAAGATGTCTACAGTACGGTAAGTACAAGTTTCCCACATACAACATCGCAATCACTAACTGTACCCATCAGTGACGAGGTACTGCCCAAGAAGTAAGTTTCAAATCTCGAGCACAGATCATTTAGCGACGGAAGGTACTGATATCACAGGCTATGGTGCTATATGGGCGGACATTGGCAGGTTCGAGAGAGATTCTCGAACAACCAGAAAGCCAAGTACCAGAATGCCTTGAGACGCTCCCGACAGCCTTTCAACAACAAGGATCTCAAGGCATTGAACATGGTCTGCCAGGTTCACTCGGGTCAGCCTGTCGTTGAGTTCAAATGCCATGGTCCTTGTTCGCTGTACAAGCACAGAGACAAGTTCAGCAAAAGTCAGCGCCGTAACAAACTCCGCGTAAGTCTGTTACTTTTTATACAACCACCAGAGACTAACGCTTCGATACAGTGGTGCTTGGAGTGCGTCGCGTGGCGTAGCCAGTTTGACATCGGTGACGTTCCAGTCGCACACCCGAATGAGGATCTGTCTCAGGCCGATCTTGCTGGTGATCCAGCTGATACGCATAATGAGAGAGACATACTGGATGCGTATCCCTTCGATTTTGTCCCGGATGATGACATCCAGGACGATGATCTTGGTGGTGCTGATGACATGGACTCGGATGTTGAAGACGATGAGTATCCAGGTGCTGCAACATCATTCCACGGATACTCTGATGACAGTGGCGGTGACGATGACGACTACTACGAGGTTCGTCAAATATCATCTACCATCAGAAACTTTTCTGTGAGACTCTCATACTGACTGAAGTCTAGACCCCGATCTTGCCGGCCAAGAAAGCCAGTCGTGGCCAACAAAGTCGAGCTGACATTGGCCAACGTCTAAGCAGCATGAGCATTCGCGACTCGTCTAGCGTCGCCACCTCTACCGTCCCAAGCAGACAGGCGACGGCCACCCGAACAACTGCAGGCAACACTCCTCACGAACGATCGAGCCCCAACGTCACCTCCGTTGGAAAGGGTACATCGTCAAAACAGAGCTTGTCAACCACTGACACTAACCGCACTACACAAGCCAGCACGCCTACGTTTGCTGGTTGCACCCCGGGCTTTGTACCACCCCACCTGCAACAGGCAGCTCGTTCGGGTAATGGCGGATATTCCAGTGCTACTGGAACCGCCTCAGTTGTATCAAGCGACTCGCGTGCAGGCATCACAAATGCCTCGATGTACTCGACGGTGGCTTCAAGAAAGGGATCTGGCGCCTTGAGATCATCTGGAGGACCGACCAGTACAGCTGGAACAACACAGACTGGCGGTACTGGCACCAACATTAGACGTCGACCGGACCGAAACGGGTGGGCACGACCTGTAAGTACATCATCCATGAACGGTCATGGCCACGTTTACTAATTATTAATAGGATATGCGCAGAACCTTCGACAAGCAAACTCAGTTTGCTACCTCCGGGGCCGATTATATCGAGACGCACGAGAGCGGAAGTGAGGACGAGATCTGAGGCCCAGGGCAATCCCTATCCTCTAGGCCCAAAGAAGGGGACCCAGGGAAACACATAGCATGTAAAATTGTTGTATCAACAGCGAATTACGCAATCTCGGCAACTGGAGTGAAAATAATCACCCAAGATTTGCCATACGGATATGGTGAAGGTACCGGCAGGGTATCATAGACTTGAAACGAGACATCCAGAGTTGGCTGCCTCGTACGCTCTGAGGTGACCATACAAATGGTCTATCGAGTTTATGGGGAGGATTCCGATAATCCAGCATGCCTCGCATGTATGTGCCCTTCATTGGGCATGTCGAGCCGTTCGTGAAGGGTTTCGACTCGGATCACTCATTGCGTTGCGTTAGACAGGTAGTTGACTAATAGATTTCCTTGATTGTTTCCTATATGTATCTGTCCCAGTCTCTCTCTACCAGTGTATCCCTATCAGTTGCCAAAGCATGTAATAAAAAGTGAGGCATTCCTAAGTAACCTAGGAAGTTCAAGTCCATTACGGTTTGGCGGTCAGCTTGCATGAACACCCGAGACGCAGCAGACAGTGAATGCGAGATGCCGTCCTCAAATTTCTCATACAAGCAAATTCGAATAATGTTGGAGCATCGTGTTTGTCTTGAAAAGTGCTCAGGGTGTTAACAACATAAAAGCTTGGAGGGTTAGGTACAACCACAGGGGGTTTTGAGGCAGAACTGGAACGAAAAGCTGCATAACGTTAACAGCCACGCAAGCAAGAGAGCCCAGTAAACAGACACGATGCATGGGAGTTCTTGGATTGTAACACGTTTGTTCCTGCACAACAAAAATGTTCTTTGTACGCTAGCCTCTGAAACAGTGAAATCGCCAGCATGGACTTATTACATCGTAACAACGCACCACTCTACACATCCTTCATGATCTCATCAGGCTCCTCACAGTCACTATAAACAGGACACCCCTCTAGATACCCCAAGCCATGCTCCTTGAGCAGCATGTAGGCCATCTCCGCAGCCTTAGTCTGGACCTCCTCCTTCTTGAGCCCGCCATCCACGTCCACCAGCAGCCTGTCCCCGACGTAGACTTTGCACGAGTAGGGGAGTGGACCGACTGCGTCCGGATCCACACGCACTTTGTACCGCACCTTCTTGTCCCCGGCGATCTCGCCGAGTTGGTTCTTGGGGTGCCGCACGTCGACCTTGTCGCGGAGGAAGCGTTGGAGGTAGGGAATGATGCCCGCGCGCTCGGCGAGAGCGTGGCAGGCCTTCATGTCGCCTGTGTCGAGCCAAACGGCGCCCATGACGCTCTCAAACATGTCGGAGAAGAACTTGGGCGTGCTGAGGTGGGCCAGGAGGGTCCAGGGGTACGTCGGGGCCCGGTCGAGGGCGTCGCGGATGGCGCCGCGTTGCTGGCTGTGCCGATCCTCGACGGCGACCTGCAGGAGCGCGATCTCGCGCGAGTTGAAGCGCATGAACTTCCAGAAGGGCTCCTGAACCGTCACCTCGACGGGCACGTCGTCGAAGAGCCTGCTCTCCTTGCGGGGGACCGTCCACTCCATGGCAACGAAGCCGAGGAGATCTGCGTTGACGGACCCCGTGCGGAGGAGGTGCATGTCCTGCTCCGATAGGTCATTGCCCCACAGCTCGGTGACGACGACGTAGTCCAGGATGGCGTCCCCAAGGAACTCGAGGCGCTCCATGCTCGTCTCGGTCGAGGCTCCCACGCAGTACGAGGCGTGGGTAATGGCTGCGAGCAGGAGGCTCTTGTTGGTAAACGTGTGGCCGATGAGCGTCTCCAAGGGCTCGAGGAATGGAGGTAGCGCCGGGTTGTCGGGGATCTGCTGGCAGAGCATGAGGCGACTAGCCTCGAGGTCCAGCCAGCCTATCTCCTCTACGAAGAGGCGGATGCAATCGAGAGTCTTTTCCAGCCCTCCGTCCAGGTATGATACCCATATCAAGGCTTCGACGACGTCGGCTAGGGTCTTCGTGGACATCCTGCGCTTTCCACTCACTTCCTCGGTGGAGGAAAAGTCTTCTACGCATTGCGGCTGCCACTTCTTGCCCGTGAAAGCCTTGGTAAGGATATATTTGTCCAGCCCATGTTTGATGGCAGCGCGGTACAAGCGCGAGTTGGAAACAATTAAATCCTTCTTCTTTGATAGGTAACCCTCGGGGTAATACGGGTCTATTTTATGGTTAGAGGATATTATGTTTAGTACACAACGAACGAACGGGTGTTAAAGAAGGCGTATGGAGGTGGGACGAAAAATGAATAGGAGTGACATACGGTGTGCCATAACATTGACAGCAGTCAAGAGTTTGAGGAGAGAGTCGCCCATAAACTCGAATTTCTCATAGCTGGTGGCCTCTCTAGCTTCCGGGGAGCTGATCGCGGTGATAATCCTGGAGTAGTCTTCGATTTTGAGAGATTTCAGAGGTCCTGCGCAGAGCCTCTGGGCAACAAGATAAATCTCCAGTATATGCGTGATCGAAGGGATCAACGAGCCGAACTGCACGTTTGAGATGGAAGTTGTGTCGACTTTGCAGAAGGATAGAGGCCAGGCTGACCCGTAAGGTTTGACCGAAACAGCATCGCCAGTATCGGGGCTGGGGGGTATCACGTGGAGGAAGTCGCGGCGTTTGGGCCACTTCTTCAGAGCCAACCAAGGTTCCTCGCCCGTGTAATCTTTCAACTGATACCTGTTCCTTTCTTTGACCAGGTCCTCGCATGGCCTAGATGGCAAGAACCTGTCGTAGAAGTATGGAGCATCGTTGATGTTGATTCTCACTAGGTAAGGGAACCCGCCATCGGCTGAAAGAGACATGTCCTGTGTGAATTGATGCCGGCCGAGGTCGTTAATAGATACACTTCCTTGCTTCGACCTGAACTGAACGACATGTTGTCCGAAGTCCCTTGTCTTGAGGCGATAACCGTATGCCAGCTGGATTAAAGCTGTCGTTTGATCGTAATCGATATCACTGCTGTTAATCGCATAGGGTTTGTGAGACCGTACTGTCCATGGCGTCGTGTCCCAGTAAATATTGAACTTGGGAATGCTTGGGATTTCCACAGGAAGTATGGCGTCGAACTCATTCAATACTTCGCCATCCGGACCCTTAATCCTCATAGGGTGACAGTATAATTGTGAGTCCGACCATGACTTCGCAATTTCCGGCCAAGGACTCCATAGATCGTTGACTTCGATGATTGATGCGCGCGGATCGACTCCCCGAAGAAGCTCATGATCCTTGAGCGGCATCAAATAGTCATTAACGAGTTGAGCTCTGTAAAGAGCGACATACGCCTGGAAAGCAGCGTCTTTGAAAGCATTGATCTCTGAGACCCATGCATTGGCACTCCGAACCCGACGCAACTCAGTGGGGAGTATTGGGGGCAGCACGACCGTGGCTCTTATCTGAGGCTGCCCTTTTGGCAGGTTTGTCTCTTCGCGAACATAGTATGGCCTTGTGTCGATATATTGCCGAGAACCCAGTACTGCACAGAAGTGCTCCAAATGTGGTTTGCCATCGTCGAAGTCGAGTTGCGCGCCCGTTGTCGGAATGAAAAACGGGGCAACATAGGCCTCTTCCTCAACTGCATGCTCTAAAGCATCAAGTCGTCTCAATTCACGCTGATCGTCTTCGTACTTCTTCTTCATATCTTCCTCAAGCCGCTGCCAGTCCATATGTCTTGCCGAGCCACCTTCCACGAGAATGACTAGCTTGGACTCCCTCATCCTGGCTCTGCCCCGTCTTTGTATGAAAGATTTGAGGTCGGTGGGCTGGTCAAAGCAGACGACAAGATTGCACGCTGGCACATCAATACCTTCTTCCAAGACATTGGTGGCTATCAGCAAGTCTAGATCCCCTGAACGGAATTTATCCAGTGCGAGGGAAGCTTCTTGGTTGAGTTCGCCGACATCTCTCCGTTTGCCAGCATATCGCGACGAGCCAACCATGACACCGACCCGAAATCGACTGCCCAGTTCTGGATGTTTGGAGATCATGTGCATGAGAACGTTGACTGTGCCAGTTTCCTTGACGAAGATGATGCCTAATGTATCCGCATCGCAGCCCATTAGTAGGTTGATGAGTGCCTGGAGTTTGAGAGACACATTCGTGTTTTCCGTAGATGACAACCCCGTATCGACTTGCCCAAAAAGCGTAGAGAGATAATGCTTCTCATTGAACTCCCAAGATGAATACAAGACCTTGTTAGTCTGGACAGAACCAACGAATTGGGCAAGAGCTGTCTTGATGAAGTAATCGGCGGCATAATGTCCAAGTTCACGGCAAATCTCTTCACTCCTTCTGCAGAATGACCTCATCTGCCTGAAGACATAGGTATCGTTCTTGTCTAGCGCGTTGCACAGTTCTATGCGACTGCGCTCGGTATTCTCAGCCCTTTTGCGCACCACGAAGGGGTCTCGCCGGATGTCCAGCCCGTGGTATACACGGTGTAGGTTAGACATGAGAGCTGTGGGAGTGATATGACCTGAAGGTACTTGAGCTTCGAAGGGCTGGATGGAGAGAACCGGACGGTTGACCATAGATAGAAGCTCCGTTCTATGCCGTGATGGAGCCCTGCAGACAGCGTCCAGAGTTTCTTCAAGTTTCTCCAGGGCATCCTCGTCGGATCCTATGACGGGGCTTGCGGTGAGCCCGAGAATAAATGGTACGGGACGGCCGCTGGTTTTGTAGTCTCGGTATCGAGCCATGAGTCTTGCCCCCGCGCTTTTACCTGTGCAGTTATGCGCTATGTATCGTTAGCCACATACCAGTATGCATGGTAGGGATTGCAAATACCTTCGTCAAATACCAGAAGCGTCAGGTTGCTCAGATGGACGAATGCGTGATAAACGGCATCGGTCAGGACTTGGTAAGTAGAGACTACTACATTGACATTCTGTAAAAAGGCATTCCATATTGATGGATCCGACCAAGCATCGACATTGTCATTGCCAGTAAGCACCTTGACTTGGGCGCTAGGAATTTGTGACTGGATGGTGCCATACTGCTGTTCACAGAGGGCGATCGTGGGGGCCAAGAACCATATAATCTGTGCAATGGAGTCAGTTACTCACGAGTTATTCATTGGGAAAGTCTATGTTCAATAATACCTTGCCAGGTGGCGTGCGTTCGAGCTCTGCTTGGATTCGAAGCACAGCCCTGGAGAGTTATCATCAGGTGCGTGCTCGTACGACACGGAAGTAACTATCTGGTCCGTGATGGGGTGTATGTTCTTACACTTGTGTCTTCCCACTTCCTGTATCCATCTGTACATATCTGGTGAGTAAAGACAGAACGGCTACTGGCGTTTCATGCGTACTTACAGCAACAATGATATTCTGCTTCAGACTCTCCTCCAGCATCTCCAGCTGGTAAGCCCTAGCATGCAGGCTGGTAGCCTTATTTGCTTCGGCCTTCTCGGACTGAGATGATGGGGCAATGTCGATTTCCTCCATTACTTGGGGATCTAAATCGATCTCGTCTCCAAGCGGTAGGCAGTCTTCCAGATCCTCTATATCGAGATACTCCCCCGAGCTTGAATCGGAAAGGTAACCCGGGCCGCTGTCCATCGTCGTGAGAAGCAAGACAGATGGCGAGAGTGAATAGCAATACCACAAAAGAGTACTAGCGATTAGGTTGAAGCCGGCAGGTCCAGATGCAGTGTTTGGGGCATCGTTGAAAACCAAGAAAACAGAACGCACCAAGGAGGGATCTTCTTATAGGCCAGCCTGACTCCTCACTTGCCGGATTTCCAAAGGTCGACGACGGGCTGATCGATGCAGGAGGCCCGCCACTTGGCAGAAGCTGGTAGAACAAGACTACCTTTGCGCGGCCATGCAAAGTTTCATTCGAATTGCGAATGTTGGAAATGGTTGGCCAGGCAGTTGGTTGCCTTGATGGGCTCGAGTATTAGAGGTCGTCAGTCAAAGCAATGTGAGGTTGAGAGGTCCGTATTGCTGGAAGTAACTTGGCAAGGTTGGTAACGAGCCACGATAATTGGCCAGTATGCTCCTGCCTGCCTGCCTACTTACACACAACATTATCATCCCATCTCCAATATCAAGCCCACAGACATCATGAAAAGCATGGAACTGTATGCAACAGGCAACAATGCCTGGAACCAGTTGGCTTTCGAAAAGGCAGAGGATACTGCGAATGAGCCAATTGATCTCAACAGCTTCCAGCTCGTTCTGAGGGACCCTGTCATCGAACGGCCTCATGCATCATTAGCCTGTACATTAGGTAGGCCTCCCGCAAGCTGCACTGACGACGAGAACTACATGACCCGGGCATGTCGACTGACCAAAAACTTACAAATCATGCAGTGAACACATCCAACGGGATTCGGACAGCTGGCTTCCCTGAGGATTGGATGCAATCGCCAATTCTGAAGGACCAAATACTTGCGTCCTTGGCCGCCGTCGCTGGCAACGGAGCAATTGCAGGTGGGCACACCACACCACACACCACCATATAGACTCCACCCAGCCACCCCTACCTAGTAGGCTAACACCGAATACCAACAGTATACGATGGCGAGGCCGTGAAACAATACCAATCGGTTTTACATTTCCAACAAGGAAAGACTCAAAGAATCTTCACATCTCTGCGAGATGTCTCCCAGCTAGTAGCATACGAGACCGGCTTTGCCGCGCTGTCTACCACAGGCCAAGTATGGACTTGGGGTGACGGGCGCTATGAGGCTTGCATCTCCAGGGAGGTATCAGATACCAGGTGAGATGCACGCCCATACTATTGCCGTACTCTCTAGAAGAACTCGGGAACTAACCGAGTTTCCTTGTTATTTTAGCCCGGCAGAGGAACCAGCAACAGTATCAGAGCTCGAGGACTTGCCCACAGGGAAGGTCAAGAAGCTGGCTGCCGCTGGCTACCTCTTAATGGCGTTGACAGAGGGCAACGATTTATATGCTTGGGGCGGCCATCCTGGTTTGCCTGGCTTTCTAGACGACATCTCTGCCAGTCCGTCACCGGTTGTGATTGAAGATCATGATATCGCCGATTGCGCCATCGGACAATCTCACGCTGTGGTCCTTGCAATGAGCGGCGAGGTTTACGCTGCTGGAGCGAACGCAAATGGCCAGCTGGGTATTACTACAGAAACAGACAGCCCATGGTCAAGAGTACCCTTTTCGCCCGGGCCCGACGGAACCATCATATCTGTAGCCTGCGGCCCACGTAATTCGTTCATGATCGTGCAAAAAACTTCTCATCACACGTAGCAACATTCATCTCTTGACCCTCTATGTTGTTCTATTATACATGCGAGTGTCGTCGTTAGCCGCAAGCTGAAGGAGGATGGAAGATTACAGATTCGTCAAGTAATCCTCGATCTCCTGGGGTGTCAACTTCCGGAATCGAGGGCCAGTTGCACCCTCAACACCCTCAACACCGAGGAGGTGGTCTGCCGGCGGGCCGACGATACCTAATAACTGTTAGTATATAGAAGCTCAGGTAACCACAACAATTCGTTCGAGTCCGACTTACCAATCTCGATGGTCTCGCCGTTCATTTCTCCCTCAATGGTCTCTTTCAGAGTAAGCAGGGCGATGTGAACAGCATCCTCGAGCTCCAGGCCTTCTGTGTATCGCTTCTCCAGGAACGTCTTGGCTGAGGTTGCGCTCTTGCCGATGGCTGTCGCCTTCCAAGGGAAGTAGCTTCCAGACGGGTCGACCTGGTAAAGCATAGGACCACCCTTAAGAGTTCCACCGGTCTTTCCAGTCTTCTTCTTCTCGCCGTCCATATCCTCCGATTCACCCTCAACCTCCTTCTGCTCGTCCGGGAGAATACCCTCGTCCCAGCCAGCAATGAGCAGACTGACACCGTAGGGGCGAACACCACCAGACTGGGTAGCTTCCTGCATCACTCGGGCGACATCCTGTACTAATATCCGGGTCGGGGGGTACTCGTTGTAGACTCGCTTGTAGTTTGTGTGGGAGACCTTCCGTGCCTTGTCGACCAGGACTCTGTAATCCGGACCCATGCCGGAGTAGACCATGCCGATGTTGGGTGTGATGAGACTGATCTTGGACAGCGATGCCGGGTCGGCGAGGGGCGAAGACGACTTCTTCTCGGTCGCTAGGACAATTCCGTTTGTGGCTGACGAATTGTAAGCATAGATGCCCATGGACATCTAGTCATGGCTGTATAAACCAGAGGACGGCAATCTTACCTTTGATGCCAAGAGCAGTGACACCTTGGTTAACGGCATTGAGTGCATACTCTAAAGAACATGCTGGTTAGCAACTACCCGCTGGTATCTCCATGCCCGGGACAGCTCGAGCTTGAGCTGTCGTTGTGATGGTGACGTACCGATCTGGACCAGCTTCCCACTATCAACCAAAGTCAGTGATGATTCCCAAGTGGAGCTAGCTGTCCTGGCAGCTTACCTTGGGGAGAAGGTGGTCAGAGAGAAAGAGTATCGATCCGCCATGGCTTCGACAGACTGCTGATGTTGGCGACGTCGTATGTAATGGGAAACCTTGAGTACAGATGTTGACGTCGTTGGTTGTGGGGGATTAAAGAAGGCAAGGCAAGGCTGGCGGGCGGTGGGTTGTTTGGGGAGGGAGCTTCACCAACCAGGCACCGTGGAGTTTGCGCGTTCGAGAGCTTCCTTACACCTGGACCTTCAGCCTGGCCAGCTACGCTACAGGGTAGGTACCTACTATGGATTAGGTGGGCGGGTGCCAGGCAAGGTGGGAGCTGAAGCGGGCGATTTGAGGCAGGGTCCAAGCTCCTCCAACCCGCGAGCCGCCCAACCAAGTGCCAAGTGCCTCACTTCGTCCCCCACCCCGGCGCTTGCTAAGTTCCGTGCCGACATAAGTAAAGGGTGGTGAAGTGCCAATTGGTTTGATGGTGGGACTTTCTTCTCCTTGTCCTGGCAACCCTCGAAATTTCTTCCGCAGCATGAAATGCCATTTCTTCAAGAGGACAGTTCCAAAATGATCCCCTAAGCCAGATTCACAACCGCGACTCTATAAGCTATAGAAAAACGCGGACGGTTTCAGCACAGGCGGCCATGACAGCCGGAGTTGTGGCATCACTTGCAGCGTTTGGCCAATGAGAAGCTGGCATCCTAGGCTGATGACCAATTCTTGTCCACCTCCGTTTGGAGACCATTCTGACTTCCTGCCACCTATTTCCTCATCCCACCATTCCCGAGATCTGGACAACAGGAACCCCTAGCCCAACGATTATCTGCCTGTTCGCAAGGCTTGCAAACACTTCGCATGCTTCCAAAGCTGAGTCATCACAATAATATGATGCATTTCTTATAGGTTTCCTTACAAAGCCGCTTTATTAGCAGCCTGTTTCTCTTTGTGTATTACTGAACAACCTTACGAACCCGAGAGGAAAACCGCCTTTGTCTTCCTTTTCGCCGCAGAAACAGGGAGCTGAGTCACAGGTTTATACACTCTACCAACCACCAAAATCGCATTATCTGGCTCGTGCCGATTCAAAGGTGGTATCGTGAGCAATGGATTCGTTTACTGGAGAGGCCAACGGCCCTGACACTGCCAACCCTGGCAATGACGCACATGCGCAAGGAGATCACATCGACCCAGAAAATCATCCTCACGCCCGGCAGTGCCGCATTTGTCTTGAAGATGTATTGCCACGGTATGAGCGAGGCATTGGTCAACTCTTGGGGAACCGTCCCCCGAGAAGAATCTATTACAGCGAGGATAGTGGGTACCTGATAACCCCCTGCATGTGCAAAGGCGGTTCGAAATATGTCCACGAAGGCTGTCTGCAGGGATGGAGATACAGCATGGCTGGCACAGACAATCAGTTTCAGTGCCCGACTTGCAAGTACCGGTATCAACTGGAAAGGATGACGTGGGCGAAGAGGCTTCGAAGCCCGATACTGGCATTTGCACTCGCCGTCATAATCGTCATTCTCAGTATCTTCTTACTTGGCTTCGTCGCGGACCCTATCATCAGTCTGTGGCTGGACCCTGTGGCAACCGTTGGAGAAGGCATTGGCTTTTTCGACTCGGATGACGATGGTGAATTCCCACTGGGAGACTTCGACGAGGAAGGATGGTCGGTTCACTTCGTCAAGGGAATGTTTTCACTCGGCTTGCTTGGCTTTGTGAAGGCGTTCTTCGCCATGGGTCCTTGGCAGTGGTGGAACTTGCGGACTTCAGGTGTTATCGGCGGTGCCCGACGCCGTGGAGGTACTGGGCGTGATCGAATGGAGAACATCAACCTGTACTTGGTGATGATCGGAGTAGTCACGTTTTTCTGGGTAAGCATGTACCACTGAGCACCTACCTTTTTGGGGATCTTTTACTAACTGTTGCTCTCTAGGCTGTTTGGAAAGGAACTCGAAAATGGACCCAACGCACATTGGACATGGCAAGTCAAAAAGTCCTGAATGTGCAGAAGGATGAGCAAGATGAGGAACAGCCCGAGGCTGAGAATCCAGACTCAAGGAAAGACCAGTAGCTACTGAGTTATATTTCCTGTCCGATAACTTCGCAGTCACTATACCAGCATTGTTTTTTTTGCTGCGGACCGCATTCTTTTGGTGATCAACGTGACTGTCTCATTCATGCACACTCTTAAGTTGCCACGAAGCTGCTCTTCCATATCGTGTCAACTAGTCTGTGTGCAGATATTGAGTGCCCTGTGACTGTCTTTTAGCCTAGGCGTCTTGTCTCTGCTTCTCCAGACTCGGTCCTTGGCCGTCGGTTGATGTAGCCTTATTGTCAGCAGCTCCTTGGAGTTTTGCTCTCATGACTTCAGCTTACTTCTTTACGGGAATCTCACTCCTTTACGGGCATGGGACAAGCTGAAGCCTGGCCAGATCGATACATGCATGTTCTGAAATTGTGGTTTTTACTCGGCAAAGCAAGCGACCCTTGCGATCTCTAGCACCCGTGGCTGTTGTAGCCACTTATCCATGAGTTGAATAAAATTACTTTCTCATAAGCTACCGACTGGAACTATCTGAAGCAATTATCTGTATGATTGAAGGGCTATGCGTATGCAAATGCATCAGCCAACGTTCTGGGGTCAGCCCACCGAAAGGGGCTAGAGCACGATCAGAGCCCAGCTCCAAAGCGGGTCGGTCACTCCTGCCGCTGTCAGTCGTGATTGGCAGAAGCTAATGACTGCTGCGAGGGAGGGTCCAGATCCCAAACTAACAGCCTGTTAATTAAATTATTCATACTCCGTACATTCGGGCTGATCACCCGCTGAAGTCTGCCGGAAACCTTTGCGATCTGCTTGTAAGAATCACCGTCCTGTCATCACTGCGGAAAAGACATAAAGTGATGGAGCTTCGCTGAAAGGCCCTGTCAAACTGCCTATTTTAACTTCCTTGGCCGCGATAGCTGCAGCACTGGTTTTGTATTTTGTCGGTCGCTCGAACCCCTTTGCCGCATTTGCGCCTACGATCGCGCAGTTCCTCTCCAACGATCTGCCCGGCCGCTACACCATCCGGAAGCAAGCAGCATCGTCCAGTCCTTCCAGTCGTCGACGAAGTCAAGGGGGATACTATCGTTCCAACCAACGGACCTTCAACCAGGTCAATCCATCCGAGTCAATCGCATCCCCGATACACGTTACAGCAGCGCATCGTTGCGGCCAGCTTTCAATTGCGGGTTACCGTCTGATACGGGAAATTGCATGTCCGCTTGGCGCAAAGTCTCACACACGATCAAATAGAACAGTTGGCAAGTCGCCTCACAACTAGAAAAACACGAAATCTTTGTTACTCGATTCCTCCGCTCGTTGCCATTGAGACCTCCGGTCTCCTACGAATCGCAATGCACTTCGCATACCCCCCGAGGAAAAGCTCGAATCCGCCCCCATTCCTGCCACGATCCTCGAGAATATCGACACTGCGACGGAACCGGATAAAGCTCGCTGCGATTGCGGGCTTGAGCATCATATTCCTCATCTGGCTCTTTTCCGGCGGCAAAACAAAACACAGTCCTCAGCGCATCATCACAGGAAACCCCCCGGTGGTAATCGTCACCGCGTTTGAGGAGAAGACCGTCGGGTCTGAATTCATAAGAAATGCCAAATCGAACAGGAGGGAATATGCCAAAATGCATGGTACGGAACAAGAGAAATCGCAATATTTATGGCGCGAAAGATTACTGACATGGCACTACAGGCTACAAAACACACCTTGTGTCGGCCGGCGACTATGACCTGAACGGCTCACCTCTCTCCTGGGCAAAGGTGCCAGCTATGAGACACGCCATGGCCAAGTACCCCAACGCAAGGTTCTTCTGGTACTTGGACCAGAACTCGTTGATCATGAATCCTTCTCTGAAGGTCGAAGACTATGTGATGAGTGCCCGCAAGCTGGAGTCCAACATGATCAAGGACCTGCCAGTCGTACCTCCGGACAGTATCATCAAGACCTTCTCTCATTTGAAGGGGGACGATGTTTCGTTTGTGCTCACCCAGGACAAGGAAGGACTATCATCCGGTAGCTTCATAATACGCAATGGTGACTGGGCCGAGTTCTTCTTGGATACGTGGTTTGACCCATTGTACCGAAGCTATAACTTCCAGAAAGCTGAGACCCATGCCTTGGTAAGCCCCTTTTTCTCGATATTGCCAAGGCTTGTCGCTTACGTGCAAATAGGAACATATTGTGCAGTGGCACCCCACTATACTGTCTAAGCTTGCTATTGTGCCTCAGCGATTGATCAACGCTTATAGCAAGGGCCAAGGCGACCTGTACAAGGAGGACGACATTGTCGTGCGCTTTCCTGGATGCCTCTTTGGTTCGAACCCGAGCGAGTGCGAGGAAGAGGCGAAGAAGTTCTTGCCTAGATGGCAAAAGGCATTTGGACTTTCTTAAGTAATGCCTGGGACTGAGGGCGACCAAGGGGCGGCTGATGGGACATTGACTCTTTCACGAAGACTATGGACGAGGCAACGCTTTAAAGCAAGGGTGTACGTAGCTGGGGCGGCTTGACCAGCAACTGGCGTTTGATGCGTTTGGGGCATCTGATGGGATCTACACACTTAGATATGGCGCTTATTGGAGGCCGCATGTGTTTGGCATGCGGATTGCAGCATTTACACGGCGGTTAGAGTGTAGGAAGTATACCGAATATTGACTTTTCACTTGATACCAACAAATTGATTGGCTGGCAGTCTTGTGGGCATAGAGTCGTCCCTGGCTGCCGTGTCCGATGGGGGCGTATGAAACCTTGGACAACATGTTTTCGAGGCAAAACCACGTGGCCGGATAAAGGGAATGGTAATCGAGAAAACAACGTGAGATATTCTCAAAGTCCGTGGTGCTCAAGCCTCGTGGCCCATGGTTGCGGGTCTCAAGTCTCACAGGTGGTACGACTGTCCACTGAATGACGATAATACCGCCGTCTTCGGCACCTCCGGAGATTCTTGGGAAACAGGCCTGGACTTCTCGAGATGCATGTACATTCACTTTACCTAGAATTCGAAAACTTCATTCTGGTTTACTCAATTGTTCTTCTCAAGAACTTGATCTCGATTTCTCAATGTGAGAACGCTGGACCAATAGAGGTCTATCTGGGGCATGTGCATCATAATTTGAGGAACGCGAGCAGGATGTGAAGAAAACAATGGAAAGTCAAATATGCCATGGATCGGCCGAGGCTGAGAAATCGCGAGGTTTCCCTGCGGCCCATGATATGTAAATTAATGCGACGAATGCGATGATGCAAGGGGGTTAGACGAGAGTAGCCAGTCAGCGAGCCGAGAAATGTCAGCTGTGCTGGTGCGAGTGAGTGCCTCGGATCTGATAAGATCAGATAACTCGCACTCGCGAGCCGAGCTTAGCCCACTGCAGCTGTGGGCTCCCGATGAACTTTAGAGCAGTGTTGATCCAGCATGGAAACAACCCCGTTCCGCCGTTCAACGACGTGGAACCAGCCCCTAACTGGGTCACGCTGCCCGTTGGGCTTCGGGGACCTGAGGACATCCGCCAGGGCTTATTGGCTGGCAATGGCTATCCGTATTGGCCGTAACGGGGGTTTCCTTTGTTCTCTCTGTTTCTGCACGGCATGTGAAGAGTTGCTTCTCGGTAATTGTCGTACTGCATACTACGCACTACGCAATGCGAGGTGGATTTGGGGGAGGGACCAGGACAGGGATCTTGGTGCGGGTTAGCGCAGGCTTCGCAGACCCCCCGAGATAAATGTACGGGCACATCCAGAACTTGGAACTTGCTTGCCCTGCTCTTCTCTCCAGTCGAATATGTAATTTAAATCAACCACTGAACAACACAATCCTTCGAGGAACCCCTTCCTGTTCGGTTCTGTCTCTGTCGTCTCAAAACGCACCCATCATTCCATCTATCAACCTTGCCCGTGCGTGATACACTCAGCTCAAAGTCAGTGAGGAGGGCCATACTTCAGACAAGCACCCCATCTGGGGACAACTGTCGCAATCATGCCTGGCTCTACGCGCATGCCCATTAGCCTGCGGGAAAGCTTCGAGAGAGTGAAGCGAAACCGGCCGGCAAACTCACTGGCCTTGATCAATCTTGATCTGTAAGTAGAAGCAACCCGTCTCTCTCTTCCGGCCAAAACCAAATAGAAATCGCCGGCTGTGGGCTAACTCGGCTTTCCCGCCTCTACAGGGTACGGAACGTCGTCTTCTTTTTCTTCGTGTGGCGCATCATCCGACGCACCTTCTGGAAGCTCAAGGGCCGCGGCCTCTTCGGCGCAATTGCAGAGCTATATACAGACCTCCGGCGAATTCTCTATGGCTATTTCCTGCGCGCCCCGGGTGTTCGCACCCAGGTGAAGAAGCAGGTCAACGAGGCCCTCTCCAAGATGCAAGGCAAGATGATCCCCGCCGGCCAGACCCGATACCTGAGCCTTCCGAAAGAGCCGTGGACCGACGACGCCCTGCGCACCGAGCTCGACACCCTCGCCAACATGGATCACACGCGCTGGGAGGACGGGTTCGTGTCGGGCGCCGTCTACCACGGCGAGGACGACCTGCTGAAGCTCCAGACCGAGGCCTACGGCAAGTTCACCGTCGCCAACCCGATCCATCCGGACGTGTTCCCCGGCGTGAGGAAGATGGAGGCCGAGGTGGTGGCCATGGTGCTGTCCTTGTTCAATGCGCCGCCCAATGCGGCCGGTGTTTCGACGAGCGGTGGCACAGAGAGTATCCTGATGGCCTGCTTGAGCGCAAGGCAGAAAGCATATGTGGAAAGGGGCGTCACAGAACCTGAGATGTACGTTGCCAGCTCGCGAGCCATGTTGTCCTGGGCTGAATACTAATGAGTTCAAATAGGATCCTGCCAGAAACGGCTCACACGGCCTTCCACAAGGCGGCTGAGTACTTCAAGATCAAGATTCATCTTGTCGCATGCCCCGCACCCTCTCACCAGGTCGACGTCCACCGGGTATCCCGCCTTATCAACAGCAACACCGTTCTCCTGGTAGGCTCGGCCCCCAACTTCCCCCACGGCATCATCGACGACATCTCGGCTCTATCCAAGCTTGCCGTAAAGCGCCGCATCCCCCTTCACGTCGACTGCTGTTTGGGATCTTTCCTGGTCCCCTTCCTCGAAAAGGCCGGCTTCGAGACCGAGCCCTTTGATTTCCGCCTCAAGGGTGTGACGTCCATCAGCTGCGACACGCACAAGTACGGCTTCGCCCCCAAGGGCAACTCGACGGTCCTGTACCGCACCCAGGAGCTGCGTACCTACCAATACTTTGTGTCTCCCGACTGGAGCGGCGGCGTGTACGCGTCGCCGGGCATCGCCGGGTCGCGGCCGGGCGCCCTCATCGCCGGCTGCTGGACGTCGATGATGCGCGTGGGCGAGCCCGGATACGTGGACGCCTGCGTGCAAATTGTGGGCTGCGCCAAGAAGATCGCCGAGTACATCACGACGACGTCGCCGCCCCTGTCGGCCGAGCTCCAGATCATCGGCCGCCCGCTCGTCTCGGTCGTCGCCTTCACCGCCCGCAACCTCAACATCTACGACATCGCCGACGCCATGTCCGCCAAGGGCTGGCACCTCAACGCCCTCCAGAACCCGCCCGCCATGCACATCGCCGTCACCCGCCCCATGGTCAAGGTCTGGGAGAAGCTCGTCGCCGACCTCGAGGCCGTCATCGAGGCCGAGCGCGAAAAGGAGCGTGTCCGCGCCGTCGAGGGCAAGGCCAAGGGCGCGGCTACCGGTGACAGCGCGGCCCTGTACGGCGTCGCGGGCAGCTTGCCCAACAAGACGGTCGTTGTCGACTTGGCGACTGGCTTCTTGGACCTTTTGTACAAAGCTTAAATTGCCCTTTTCTTCATGGTCATTGTTTTGAAGGTGTAAAATTGTAATGCTGGAGTTTATAGGGGGGCAGGCCATGCGAATCTGTATTTTTGGACGGTACCGGGCGGACATATGTTTATACGCATAGACAGCCCTCTCTCTCTATCCTTACCCTCAACCGTATATCCATATCACTCATTGTAGGTAGTCGTACTAGCAGCAGTAAAAAGCTGGAAGCTTGTGGTAAAAACCTCAGGAAGCATGCATTATTTAATACAACAGTAACAATTAACAATTCATAATGTGTTCATCGTGTGTTTGAATGCATGCCTAATTCTACATAGAAATGCCACTGGTATGGTGATAACAAAAACTGTTGAAACTCGAACCAAAGATACAGAAGGGGATGATGGGTGGTCTCCACCCTCCTTTCCTGGACCCCTTCGGGCCCCCGAGAACGCCGTGCGTGTTCGTGGTTGATAATGTGTGTGCAAACATGATAGTTTCTCCTATTCTGAATCCCGAATACAGCCACCCACGTGCGTGCCTCGCCCCGGATATGAGCATCGTCCCATATTCCAGCCAAGCAAAGCTATGTATCTCAGTTATACCTCCCGCCGCCGCCCGTTGATCCTACAACCCACCGCCGCCCTTGGGTGGAAGATGGCAACCACCGCCAATGCAAACCAAACGATTTGTTGTGTTTTTCGATCTTCCCCTCTCAGCTAGTCGAATAAAATCGTTCTTCCCTCCCCACACTCTTCTCTCTATATAAAGCCCAATAATAGGAGCTTCCGTGCATATTCTCTCTTCTCCTCTCCTTGGTCCCCCCCTGAAACATCTCTGGTTAATAAAACTTTCCGTCGGGGTCAAGTCGTTGTTGGACATTATCGTCTCATAATTTGTATCGTCAAACCGGCACGACAAGATGGCTGTGGCGGTGCGTTCCGCTAGTGATGGCCACTGCTGATCTTGTCCTGCGTAAGTTGTGAAGAGTGTTCGTTCACCACGGAAGCAACATCGCCGACCTGCTTACGTTCGGAGACTTCGGTGGCGAACGCCTTGAGACGCTTAATATTCTGCTTCGACGCCAATCCTCGGGATAACCACTCCCTCAAGGCTGCTGATTGCTATTGCAGAGGCTCCGAGGAGCTGGAAAGGCGGTTGAGGTGTAGATAGACATCGGTGCCGTACCTGAAGTCGATATCGTTAGCGTTTTGTGTATTGGACTTGACATATAGTGTATGATCCTAATTACTTACCCTTCCATGCTGATCAGCTTCAGATCGCCTCCAAAGTAGCGAGCATAAAGTCGAGAGATGGGTAAACCGTAGCCAAACCCGGCCATTGGCGCCTTGAAATCGCTCTTATCGAAGTCTGGGTCTAAGTTCGGGGTGCGGTCGACGGTTGTATACATATAAGTCCACACAAGCGGTATGGCACTACGGGGGATGCCACCCCCTTCGTCCGATATCTTGATTGTGATGTCTTCTCTGCCTTCGGCCACTATGACCTTGGTGACGGGGAACTCCTGCTTGTCCTGGCCGTGCGTCTCGACCACGGCGCGCAGAGAGTTCTTCAACGTCTCGAAGAGCATGTGCGACAGGTGACCGGGCACGTACATGAAGTTCAGGTTAGGGTTGCAGACGAGTTGGATCTTGGGCGCTTCGAAGAGGCCGTAGTGGTCCTCGCATACGAACCGGGCGTTCTCGATGGCCTCCTGGGCGAGGTCCCGCACGTTGGTCTTGGTGCAGATGATGCCGACGTAGGTGGGGTCCCGGTGGTGGCTCTGGTCCGTCAAGGCGATGTGCTGCCCGATGAGCATGCGGATGCCTATCCGGGACATGTAGAAGCGGTCGAGGAAGGATTGGATGTTGTTGTCGATTTGCATGCGCTGGCGCTTGCGCTTGTACTCGAGGATGCCCTGCGCCATTGTCGTCACCACCCCATCGTGCCGCCGCTTGATCTTGTTGAGCGTCTGCGAGAACTTCTGGTTGTAGGCCTGCAGGTCGGGCGGCCAGTCCCCGGAGTCGTCGACCATGGCGAAGTACCGCCGGGCGGCGTGCGGCTTCTTGGATCCACTGCTGATGTTCTCGTTCATGGAGGCGTACTGGCCCTGTTCCAAGCTGGGGTTGGGCGTGGCCTCGGACAGCATGGCAGAGGTCTTGCCGTTGAAGCGGCCGGGCTTCAGCAGTCGTTGCCGTACGTCTTTGTCTAGGTCTGGCCGTGGAAGCGTGGTGATTTCCTGTTGTCACATGTCAGGGTCCGTGAGTCCCGCCTAAGAAAGTTGCGACCGCAGCCGGTGGAGGGGGATTGGGGATGCTGCTCACCTCAAAAGACTGTGCATACCAGTCGGCCACCCTCTTGACCGAGGGCATGTCGCTAAGGCCATCAGGGAGGGTGTTGAGCTCTTCGACTCGATGTGCGAGGCGGATTGGGAGTTCTTCGGCGAGGAATTGCGAGGCCCGGAATAGAGTTCCTGTAGGATAGGCTGGTGGGTTAGCGAGCAAGCAAGCGACACAACAGCTCATACAATATTAATTCGAACCTCAAAGGGCGCAAACAAGACCCAAACAATTGCGAGTAGCGACGGAAATGCAGTGCAGTATTTTTTTTTCTTGCTGTTCTTTGGAACTCACCGATCGAGGGCTTCTCGCCGAACTGGACCATCTGCCTCAAGCTCACTCCAGTAGCCGGGAAGTTTGCATAGTGACGGATGGTATCCATCAGCTGGGTGGAAGCTTTCCAAGACATGATGGGCGGTATTATGGCTCTGGGAAGGAGCCGCCAGTGCTGCTGAAGACCGGCCGAGTCTGGAGGATGCTCAGGAAAAGCGCGAAAAGGGGCATTGAGGTTCCATGGAGAGTTGGAGGACCAGTGTGTGCAAGCCAAGGTCGAAGGTCGTGTGATACGTACTGAGGTGACGGCTTCGCTTCGGCAACAAGGAAAGTTGAATAGCAGCTTAAAAGGATAATGGGAACTCTATGCCGAGTCCAGCGAGCTAACGCACCCCTGTCCAAAAGGCTCCAAAGCCCATGTTGGACCCCGCGATTTACTACTGCTATGACGGAACACGGACGTACACTCTACCCGAGGTCCTTATTTACAGGGCATCTCATAGGCCCAAGGTCCCTACAGCAGGTGGCCTCAGCTACTCGGTGGGTAATGTTTTGTGGCCGGTGGACTCTCTTGCGACTAACTCTGCGTGTGGAAGAGTCAATAAAGATGGTGGTTGATACTCGCCTATTTTCTTATTCTCTATAGATCTTGGAACTGAACGAACATGTGAGGCTCCGTGTAACAGACTGGTTTTTCGTTTCCTGCAATGTACACACTGCCAAGTCGGTGAGGTCTGCCTACTGGTCTGCCCAATCGCCTCGTTCATACTATGCGGCATTATGAGAGGAAGGCACAGCATCTCACTCACACACTAAGTCGATTACCGACACTTACCGCTCGAGTGAAGAATTCCTAGTACTACTCTGCTACCCAGACTCGGCATGGGGGTTGGCTTCCAGCCAAATAGGGGGGCTGGCTACTGGGTCTCCTATAGAAGTGGTGTATACTCCGTACTTATGTAGTAGAGAACCAAAAGCTGAGGCTTGCACCCCCACCTTCTTTGCAGCTGCAAATGTGAGTCTCAGATCTAAACGTGGCTGTTCTCAGGCGGGCGCGAACATACACCCTGTGCGTGCCTTTCTTCTGCCTGCGCGGAATGAGAGACAAACAAACGACGACGCAGCAGCAGCAGCAGCAGCCAGTAGCAGTACGGCATGACGTAAAGTAAAAGCTAGGACAACTACAGACAGCTACATGCACATAGCTCTCTCCGCGATTAGTTCCGAAAATGTCTCTCTTTCACAAAGCACATGCTTGAATCCAGTCTTACCACGACCGTTGGCCGACCAAGTGCATCGAATGTATGGTATTTACACTATATACTCAGATGTCGCTAATGAAACACCTGAGGATATTTTAATAATGTACGCCTGTTCATTGGGTTTAGAGGTTCCAGCGGTGTGCATTAACCAATCCACTTGCTACGCTGGCTTATGGCGTGGCAGGTCAAGCAAATCTTCCTCAGGTTCAGATTTTCGATCAACTCGAGTTGATGAAGTGAAGCCATCTTGGGCCTTGCTGAAAACCTACCCGTAAGACAATGAGACGTGTAAATAAAACGACTGAGGCAACGACGGCAGCTGTGGGCAATCTACCTTGTTTACCTTGATCGTCCAAACCTCAATTTAACCTAGCTTCTTAACCAATTGGCGAATGTTCCAGCCGCTATCTATCCGCAAGCTTCTTCTTACCTTGTACCCCAACCAATTCAGCACACACCAGCAGCAGCAGCCACGCCTGATGCCGGAGGACTCCGAGGACGATGCATTCTCTGAACCGCGAACGCCATCTCTCGATGGCGTCCATAGCGACGAATACATAACAGAGGATGGGGCCATGAGCCTATCACCGCCGCCTTCGCCCTCGATGAGCCTTCATTCCCTGGGCATGTCTCCGCTCTCCCCATTGCGGCATTCCCCGGTTTTACATCGTACTGCGAAGCCGCAGTATCCTGCAACAGTTGATGAGAACAGCAATCAACAGGATTTAAGCCAGGACAGCCGAGATGTGCTGGTGCAAAGGCTCAACGACCTGGTTTCTAGGCTATCGGGCGATGGGGGCCTGCTGGGAGACGGCATCGCCAACCTGCACGCGCGAGTGGACGAGATGGAGCACATCTTGGGCCAAAGCTCTAGTGCCCAA
This sequence comes from Arthrinium phaeospermum, assembly GCA_006503535.1. Taxonomy (NCBI): domain Eukaryota; kingdom Fungi; phylum Ascomycota; class Sordariomycetes; order Amphisphaeriales; family Apiosporaceae; genus Arthrinium; species Arthrinium phaeospermum. Next base: position 3,058,307 of record QYRS01000003.1, read on the forward strand.
CCTCAGAAGGGGCATCGGGGGAATCAATCGTCAGTGGGAAGCAGCAGCTCCGTCGGGGGCGACGGTGCTTCCATGTTGTCGGGCCTACCCTCGCCAGCTCAGCCAAAGTCGCCATCGGCCGACGCACCTTCGTCAGATGCTCGTACCGAAGCCGTGCCACCGCAGCAGCAGCAGCAGTCGCGCCAAAGCGAACCCGAGGAAGCGCGGCCACAAAGGCGGAGAAGTCATTTCGGAGATCCCTCGGATCACGCGCGGCAAGTCCTGCGCGACGCAGAACAACTACGCGAGGCAATGCTAGGAGTCATTACGAACCTCAAAGCTCGTCAAGAAGAACAAGATGTAATTCGGCGTCTCCGTTTCCTCCTTTCTTTTCATCGCATAGCTAACATACCCCCTTTAGCACATCCATTCCTTGTTGATCACCCGGGCCGAACGAGCGGCTCAGAGGATCATTTACCTTGAAGATCGTGTGCAAGAGCTGTAAGTGTGCTTCGCAATTTCTGTCTGTGTACTTACCCATGCTGATTTCGGGCCAGGGAGGATGAACAAAGCGAGGGTGAGATGGACATACTCAACCTGCAAATTCAGTTGAGCGCGATCGAAGTCCAGTGCCTGGGCTACGTGCCCCAAGATGCAGACCCAGAGCTCGTGGAGAGCATAAACCACTGGAAAGCTGAATGGGATGCCGTGAAGCGCAAACGGGCTCTCAGGAAAGAAGAATCTGCCAACTCCTTCTTTGAACCTCCGAAGGAGCAGCAATTGCGAGCATATGCGATGGCAGTCAGGACACCGCCAACCTAACCCGCCCCCTTTATCACAATCATCACATGTGCGATACGCTCTTTGGAGGTCAGAAAGAGCACATCTTCGCATCATCACTACCAGAGACCAGTTCTGTATGACTTGATGGAATGTATCGATAGTCAGGCGTAGACGGGGCTATTGGGGTGGCATCGCATCGCCATCCAGCAGGCAGGCAGGCTTTGCGAAGATCTTCATTGGCAACCCCGAATAAGGCTCGCATCTATGCCACGTGCGGCAGGCCGAACACAGCAGGCCAAAGTTACTATTTATAGGATAGCAACACCTTGACATGGTGTGAAGTCGCGATTAGAGACGACTCACATTTTTGCCATTGTGTGTCGTATCATTCCTAGATAGGGATACACTGCTACAGCCTTGTAAGTCTGGCAGTGCACCTGTCTGCCTGTTTGGTGTTTGGCCCGCCTGCTTCTTGTATTAAAACACCACCATATAGGCGTTCAGGAATTGACAAACAATTTATATACGATCCAATAGGAGCAAGGCCCCTGCCCCCCTCGCCATGTTCTTCCATCGGCGATCTTGCCAGGACTGCGATCCGATTATCCGCTCCGACCATCTTCACCTTGCTATACCCTCCTTCGGAATGGGCGATGTACGCCTGGCGCTCTAGCGTATGGCACGAGTGTTGGTATACTATAGTCAAGGTAGGCCATGATCATCTGGTACAGCACATTGGAATTCTGTGCCAAATATCCATGCCCGACAGAGAGCATATCACGAATTCGCTGCAAAAGTTCATCTTACGTCTGCGTGCAAATCGGCTGTACCCTTAGTGCGTGATATGACAATATTGTAATCTGCATACCAACCTGCCGTTATGGGGTAAAAAGGGTTCGGGCGGTCGTTTCATGGCGTTGGGAGAATATGTCATAGTGCATCGCATGGAATCCCTCCAATTCTTGGCCAACAGCGCCCAGTCGCTTCTGTCCGTCTTGGGGCGCGGGGTTTGGCGGGCTTGGTGAGCTTGGTGAGCTTGGTGGTAAGCTTGTAGCCTCGGTGAACATGATAAGCCCTCTTGACTTGAGCTTGTCAGTGCCGAGGCCGTCTTGGAAGGAATTGGCGACAGTTGGCAACATGAACCAGATCTCGAAATCTGCCTAATGCCTGCCTACACCCGCTACACTGCAATGCTACGGCAGTATTACATTACGCCTCGTGCGTAAATGTTACCAATACGCTTGAAGGGTTCGGCTCAGGTGTCGAGTCTGTACACGTAGAGTGCATATCACATATCACTCCTCCCAAAACGCCCTGTCTGCCTCGCTACCTCAATCTTCGAGCCGTGTAGACTAAGCCACTTCAAGGCATATCACATCCAACCGTCGCCGTCGCCCTTGCACTTTCACTCGGCACACGTCATACTGGCAACACTCCATCAAGCAACACATCGTTCTCTCGACAGCTCTGATTTGCCAGTCGACGAAGACGGTGGCTGATGGCACCCTTGCTCGTCGCAGCCGGGTGTGGTCGCATGACGTTGGAGGTGAATCCTTCGAGGGGGATATTGCGACTGCTATTCGGTACCGGCAGCGTGAAACTTGGAGACAGGCAGCCTTGCCGGTGCAGCGGTATAGCAATCGACCCACACAACAAGAACAAACGTCGTTCGAGTCTGCATTAGCCCGGCGATCAGCGGGCTGTAGTCGACAAGAGATGGATTAACCTTCCTTGACCAGAACCCTGAGAAACCTGGGGTATTACGGCGGGGTCGTCCAGAAGGGCCTGTCAGATCCAGGATGAGATGGAAGCTGTGGTAGAAATACAACTGGCCCTCCTCCCTAGATGTTGTTGAATGAGATATTGCTTCCCCAGGTCTCTCATTACGAGCCCTTCATTCCTCCCCATTTGATATCGCCCTCATCCTCCTCCCCTATTTTGGTGGAAAACGAGGTGACTATACACGCAAGGCATCCATCCACGTGGACCATCAAGAAAATTCGACACTGGTTCCTCCCAAAACGGCCGTAACCATGGCATCGTCTCACGGGTCTGACAATGGAGAGAAGAAGCTGTCCCCGCGGAAGGATTCCAACTCCAACCACTCGGACGTCTCGCGGTCGGAGATTGAGAACCCCACGAGCCGCGGCGACACCGCTGACACCCTCGAAGCCGACAAGCAGCAGAACGCCGCCGCCGCCCACCCGGAGCTGGACGAAGAAGAGCGCAAGCGGCTCGAGGCGTCGGCCAAGCTGGAGAACCCGCTGCGGGGCCTGAGCGCGACGGAGCTGGCGCGGCGCGGCGAGGAGTTTTGCGCGCGGCACGGGCTCACGGCCGAGGACGACGTGCGGGCGTTCCGGCTCGGCGCCGTCATCGCCGGCCACCTGAACCAGTACGACGACGTCGCGGACATGCCCGAGGGCCTCCGGCTGACGGACCGCGAGCGCGACGTGCTCGACCGCGAGGTCACGCACAAGTGGTCCCAGCCCACCATGCTCTACGCCGTCATCGTCATCTGCTCCCTCTGCGCCGCCGTCCAGGGCATGGACGAGACCGTCGTCAACGGCGCCCAGGGCTTCTACAAGGAACAGTTCGGCATCGGCGATCCCGAGTCGCAGAGAGGTATGTGTTGCTGCTGTTTTACATGCATTATCACAGACTTGAGATATAGATACACGAGTGGAAGAACGAACGAACGACAATCGAGGCAAGAAAACACTCACGAAATCTGAGAAATGAAAAATAGTCCACACAATTCTAGCCCCTTTTCACTCCACCTGACACACACTGCATCTCGTGTACTGTTTTCTCCACGACTATCATACAGAACCCAGCTAATACAAAGAAACTCGTCGTCTTAGACTCGTGGCTTGTGGGGCTGGTCAACTGTAAGTATACTCGCCCCTTTACTCGGCGAAAGAGCGGTCGTGGACTGATAATGGTTTCCTATAGCTGCACCCTACATCTGCTGCGCCTTCCTAGGATGCTGGCTTACGGAGCCCATGAACAAACTGTTTGGTCGCCGCGGAACAGTATTTGTGTCTTGTGGAATCTCTGCGGCGGCATGCTTCTGGCAGGCATTCACGAACACTTGGTGGCACATGTTCATCGCTCGATTTGCGCTCGGTCTGGGTATCGGCCCCAAGTCGGCTACCACTCGTAAGTCTACCTCACACTTGAGAACCCGTTGGATGGTGACACCCCTATTCACTGAAATGCCTCCACAGCCATCTTCGCCGCTGAATGCTCGCCGCCCAAGCTGCGCGGCGCCCTGGTAAGCGACTTTCCGTGTTTATTCCTTCCTGTTCTAGTGTTTATTTTACGTTAGTCCAGTATCCCACGAGAAATAGAATAACTACTTATTCTAAAAACTTCCACTTTTCCCTCTCGAGACATTCTATTACTATGAAAAGAGTAAATGCTGACACCGACGAAAGGTTATGCAGTGGCAAATGTGGACGGCCTTTGGCATCATGATCGGCTACGTCGCGGACCTGGCCTTCTTCTTCGTGCCGGACCATGGCATCGACGGCCTGAACTGGCGCCTCATGATGGGGTCCGCCATGATCCCTGCCGTCATCGTCTGCGCCATCGTCTACTTCACGCCCGAGTCCCCGCGCTGGTACCTGACCAAAAACCGCCAGGCCGAGGCCTTCCGCGCCATCTGCCAGCTGCGCTTCGAGAAGGTCCAGGCCGCCCGCGACCTCTTCTACATGGACACCCTGCTCCAGGTCGAGCGCGAGGCCATGCACATCGGCCAGAGCAAGATCAAGGAGCTCGTCACTGTCCGCCGCAACCGGAATGCCATGCTTGCCTCCGAGATTGTCATGTTCAGTAGGTCGTCCTCGTATTATTTGAATGGTCTGCGTCTTACAGAAACAACGTGCTGATTTCGTCTTCTACAGTGCAACAATTCTGCGGTGTCAATGCCATTGCATATTACTCGTAAGTTTATAACTAGTAACTCACAAAATAGGAGTTCCAGAGCAAGCAATCTAGTCCAGGCAGTTGGCTGACTTATTTACCCTCTTCCAGGACCGAGATCTTCAAGGACGTCACGGGCAGCGACGTCACCGCCTTGGGTGCTTCGCTGGGCTTTGGTGTTATCAACTGGCTCTTCGCCATCCCTGCCTTCTACACCATCGACACGTTTGGCCGCCGGAACCTGCTGCTGACCACGTTCCCGCTCATGTCCCTCTTCCTCTTCTTCACGGGTTTCAGTTTCTGGATCCCCAAAGACAGCCCGGCGCATCTGGGCTGTATCGCGCTCGGTATCTACCTGTTCGGCGCCGTCTACTCTCCTGGCGAAGGCGTAAGTTACAACTCAACCCTTATGATTTTTACTACCTGTGGCAGAGACACTAACACCTGGACCTGCAATAGCCCGTCCCCTTCACCTACTCCGCCGAAGCCTACCCCCTCTACATCCGCCCCATCGGCATGTCCCTCGCGACCGCAACGACCTGGTTCTTCAACGCCGTCCTCTCCCTGACCTGGCCGTCCATCGTCCAGTCCTGGACCGCGCAGGGCGCCTTCTCGTGGTACGCGGCCTGGAACCTCGTCGGCTGGGTCCTCGTCCTCCTCTTCGTCCCCGAGACCAAGGAGAAGACGCTCGAGGAGCTCGACGCCGTCTTCAACGTGCCCCTGCGCCGCATCGCCCGCTACGGCGTCGACCAGTTCTTCTACTTCTGGGGCCACTACGTCCTGCGCCGCGACCTCGCGGCCCCCAAGCCCCCCTCCTCGGCCGACGTCCTCCAGTACGCCGAGGAGCAGCGGCGGCAGAGCTACAGCGCGCGGGAGAAGCAGCAGGTCGAGCACCGCGATCCTACTGCCCGCGTCTAGAGGTTTGTGTGGAAGAAGATGTGGTAGGAAGCTAGTAGTAGAGCTTGTGCATACACAGTCTTAGAAGGGGTAGATGGTTGTTCATTCGTGGGATGGTTCTTGTGTGTCAGCTTGCTAGTAGTGTGGACAAAGTATGAGGCAGGAGGATGGGATGCTGGGTTATAAAGGGGCTGTTTCCTTTTGGGACGAAGTCTGTCGCTTTCGTGTGAATGAATACCCAAGGTAGTGAGTTTCTCACTCTTAAGTAATTAATAATACATTTATCTATTTCAAATCAAGTGCTTAGTATGAACCTGTTCTCGATTAAGTCACGGTCGTTTTTATTAGATCGGTAATGGCACACCGACTACTCGAGTAACATATGGCAGACTTTCTTCGGCGACTCTTCGTTAATATTGCATTGTCTATCTAAGCGCTAAATTCAGTTGACACTACGGGCTCCGGGGTTTAAAAATCATTTAAACCCTTTCTTAAGCTAGAAATAAGAAAGACCTCAAGCTAGAATCGAGAAAGAAAGGTATCAGTCAGAGGTCAAGTCGATGACCTTCTCGACTCTGCGCTTCTTCGACTCACCCGGGATAGGCGAGCCATTCTCCTTCACAGGAGGCTCTCTCTTGTTGTGTTTGGCCCCGTTAGAACGAGGTTGCTCGCCACCCTGGGCGCTGGCGCGGGCGGCACGCTCCCGGTGGCCGACGAATCTCCGCTAGAACTTGTTGTTAATCATACGCTCAAAGACTTGAAGGTATACTATACGAGTCTACTTACGGGTTCAACCCCGAGGTCTCGGAGGCGCCCGAGCGCCTGCTCCCGCAATTGTCGTATGGTTCTGTCTGCGACGGCGGAAGTCGCCTGGGCACGGGCGGAATCTCGGCGGCAAGCGTCCTCAGCTTGCTTGAGTGCCTCGTTCTGCTCCTGTGTGATGATAGCCTCCTGGTAGAGACCCTCTGGTAGGCAACATGTCAGTAAGTTCAATAGCATGATACTTGTATTGAAGATGTACTAACCTCTTGAGCGGTAGGCGAACCGATAGATGGCAAGGGGGCCAGCGTCAGTGGACAGGCGCTTGACATCTCGGTAGCGGGGTGCGTTGACGGCGCCAGGAGGAGACCTTTTAGATCATCAGTATACTTGGGCTTGGATAGATATTATCGACAGGAGAGTTGGCAATAGGTGCTTACGCCTGATCATCGCTGAACTCAGTTCCATGTGAAATGGCTCGGCCTTTCAAGGACTTCTCGGCAACCTCAGCAAGTCTTGTAGTGTCAGTGCCATTGCTGAAGTTGCTGCTTCCCAACTCCTCGACTCTGAAGACTCGGAGCTCAATGACTCCTAGATCGCGAACCTTCTCGCGTTCGTTCTCCGTGCGCCAGTTACAGTTATCATCAACTAGAAGTACCAATCAGAAAAAGGAACATGATTGGTGGTAACAACCAGGAGGGAAATTGTACTCACTGGTCGTGACTCCTGCAAACTTAAAGGCTTGCTTAACGACAGTGCCATCGCGGGTTCTAGCGACTCGTTCCTTGATGTCAACTCTGAAGTGGCCGTTCTTTAGATTGTTCCCACGGCAGAGTTCGCCACGAATCCACTGGCCATCGATGTAGGCGGCGAGGTTCAGGGTGTGGGGCACGGGCTGCTGATGGTCATAGGTGGAGTTGACGCGCACATGGATCGTGAACTCCTCGCCATTGCGGCACTGGATGAACTTGCTTGACATCCGAGTACCATGTTCGCCGGACTCGTTGGAGTGGTCGGGATCAGCATATTCAAAAGCAGGCCGGCCACCGATCCAGATGGTGACCTCGATGGTACTGACTCCGTCAATGATAGCCATTGTGGTGTAAGTTTGGCACAAGGGTTAGAGTATGGATAGGGGGTGTCCGGGTATAGATCGGCGAATCGCAATCGATGTCGCAAATCGACGTCGATAAGGTGTTTGGTTCGCGGATGTGGAAGCCTGGTACAGAGCCGGATGCCACGGAGGAGGAGATGCTCGATCCCAATATTGGTGTGGGATACCTATTGGCGAAGCACCGTCCACAAGAACGAGGTAGAAGAGAAAAGAGCTCAAATCCGTTGCCGCTTGCTCAAACCTGTTTGCGCGTACTTTTTGCTGCTGGGGGGTATACGGCCAACTTCAACAAGGCAAATCTGGCCGCACAGAGGTCGCAATAACTTGCCTTAAGCGGGCGCGATTTTATTATTAGTCTTGTCGTCGATCGAATCCGACGTCGAAGAGCGGAAAAGAGTCTGTAGTGTGTGGTGTGGAAGTGAATTCGACGGCGTATAGGCTGGTTGCTGTAGAGGGAAATCACCGCGCAGGTTCAAAGGATGCGATGAAATATACAGCGAAGCCGCGGCGTATTAGACAAAAAGTTGCGACTGAAGTAAAGATGCGACGGAGGTACTGAAAGAGAGCAGTGAATACTTCTTCGTTGCCTCGCAAAACTGAGTTGGCACAAAAAGGGCGCGACAGAAGGAATGGCTAGCGCTTGCGGTTGCCAGCAAAAGCCTGTGAACTGGATGGTCCTGGTGCCTCGAGATGGAACAAAAACAAGACGCGTTACCAGTTTCTGACCGTAGAGACTCTCCAAAGACCTTTGCGCAAGGCACCGCGATAGATTCTGGGTTGAGAGAGGTGAAGAAGAGAGGGCGAAGATGAGGCTTATACGGCGTCGACAGTAACCCTAAGACGACGGTGAATGTGACGGCGTATAGGAGGGAAACGTGACCTTCACTGCCAGTTGCATGCAATATGATCTTGATTATGGCACAAAGGCAAAATGTAATTAGAATGGGAGAACAATTAACCAAGGGAAAGAAACTTGTTGCTGTGGTTGACAGATATCCTGTGGGTGTGCACTCGAAAGTGAACGGATGGTCAAGGTCACGGATTTTTGCTGCGTTCAATGGTTATGTTTTGGGTACGTATTACTGAAAGGGCAAGTGCGGTCTACAAGAACTGTTATTATTTTTTTGGCAGGGCCGCTTCCTTCCTTTGCAGCCATACTGGTAGGCCACCTCTTTGCGGATTGGAAGGCACACCTCCCTGTGATCAATCTAATCTAATCTGGGTGCAGCTCTGTAGGGGAAACAGAGAATTCAGCCTCGTCACTTAATCTTTATTTATAAAGTGCTGAGATAGAAAGACATTCTTCTTTCTACAGAAGGGAAGGAGTAAATGCGGTTCATTATAACTCCGTGTTGTATATTATAGTTCGGCGAGAGAACAATGGTGATGGTTTGTATCTCAGCGAAGAAATACAGACGATAATTTATGTTTCGGCGAAGGAAGTAATAGTGCTGCATTGCATTCACATTGCCAGGAGGCTAACCTCGTTTAACGACTGTTCTCGTATAAATAGAGCGAGAAACGGCAAGAGTTATCTGTTATTCTAAGTCAGCCCTGCCTGGGGAAAATGTTGCAACTTGGGAACTGCCAGGTTTTGCTTAATGTCTATTGAGTTTGCCCGGCCACCTAGACCTAGCATCAGAGAAGGACAGGGCCTCTATAGTACTAGAAGAAATCAAGCGAGCAAAGCCCCAGGCTTGGCCATACATAAATGATCGACTACCTACATGTACAAGCCAACGACTCCCAAAGTTCGGTGTACAAGCTGTCTTCATAACATCTCGAGGGAGACGGCAGCAACATCATGCTCACACCTGTCCGTAAAAGCCAATAGTACCTAGCCAACCAACAGACAAGCCAAATCAGCATCAGCCCCATCGAGCCCGGTTCTCCCTGTCGTACACCGCCTCACTGTAGCCATTCCACTCTCGCTCCATCTCGCGCGCACTGATCTCACTGGTGGTCGACTGGCCCGGCAAACGCTCGCCGTAGAACTCGATGCCCTGAAAGTCAAGATAACCCTCGACGCGGCCACCGCCCAAGAACTTGATCCAGCCACGATGCGAGTTTCCATACATAATGGGGCCTTCATGCTCGCGACCACGCCAGATGAAAGATAGCTCATTGTTGGAGGATTCGTAGGGACGTTGGTCTAAGCGGAAGACACCCTCGACGATACCAAGGTCGAAACGACCCCAGAGGCTGCTGCCAGCAAGGGTGAGGACAAGGTCGAAGTCTTCGCCAACGTGAGGCCACCCTCCGGACACGTCCGGAGAGGCGATGTCATAACGGCCGTTGAGGAGGCCCAAAGGTTCGAGGCTCACAGGGCGTTCGTGTTCGACACTGGAATAGATGGTGTCCGAATACTCGGTGTAGGGCGGGGGCGGCTCGTCGTCAACATCCATAGGGTCGTTGTGGTAGCCATGACCCAGAGCACTGACAGGCCGGGCGGAGAACTTGCGGGCGGTTTGTTTGGTGCGACCACGCGGCTCTATACCTTGGGGAGGGCTCATGTAACCCTCTAGAGAGCCATCAAGAGCACTGACAGCGTAATAAGCGGATTTGCGAGCAGTCTGTTTGGTACGAGGCTTACGCGCCGCCTGAGGAGATGCCGCTGAAGCAGAATATGTGGGCTCCGGGGCCGTCGATTTCCCCTTGTTAGTTGCTGCCTTTTTGTCCTGAGCTGGCTTTGCCTTTGACTTTGGTGTGGCAGTCTCGGACTTGGATGATGATGCCTTCTCCTTTGCTGGCTTGGAAGAGGTAGCAGCTTTGGGAGTAGCATCCTTCGGAGGAGCCTTAGCCTTGCTAGCAGTGGGCTTGGATGCAGCCGCCTTCGGAGTAGCAGCTTTGGTCGCACCAACAGTCTTGGGAGTGGCCGCCTTAGAAGTTGTCGCCTTCGGGGTAGCAGCGGTGGTCTTCGCCTTCTTGGAAGCGCTCTGAGCTGACGATGTGGTGGCGGTGCCCTTGGAGACAGTAATGTTGATGCCGCCAACGCTGACCGTAACATCCACGCTCTCCTCGGCCTTTCTCTTGGCTCCGGTCTTCTTCTCGGCAGGTGTCGTGGTAGCGGCATTTGCTTTGAGAGCCTTCTTGGCCTCGCGGTCCAGCTTGGTCCATTCCTTCTTGAGTTCGCCCTCGAGCTTGGATACGTGAGCCGGCACCTTCAAAGCGCCACTGCCCGCGGCCTTGACGGCGTCGAACAAACGCATGCGCGCCACGGCCTTTGTCTTGGAGGGCGGCAGGCCATAGTGGACGAGCTGGGCCTCGAACCAGTGGGCCGGGTGGTCCTTGTCGCTGCCCGAGTCGAAGTGAGTCTTCAGCTCGGCCAGCGTGGCACGGCGGTGGCGGTTGTGACCCGAGGCTTCGGCATACAGATCGCCGTTAGCGAACGCGAAGCCGTCCCTCGCCACAGGGGGTACCGACGTCATGGTTGACTGGATAACGGTTGGGATCCAGCAGCAGCAGCAGCAGATGTACTGTTTGTATCAAACAGGTCAGGTATACTGCAACTGCTGGATGACAGAAAGTGTAAGCGATCTCAAAATGAAAAATCGTATAGCCAAGATCTCGAATTTCCTGAGTATCAAGTATCTACCCCACGTCAGGGAGTAAATTGAGTTTTATGGAATGAACCTGTCAAATGTTACTGCAAACGAGATCAGGCCCTGCCCTGTGCAGGAGAGCTTGTAGAAGAGCTGGGTGAAAGCGGTGTGGTGCCTATCAGGTCGCCAGGTAGATACGATGCCCAAGAAACTGATTTTGGCTATAGCAGCAAGTATGATAGAAGCACAGAACGTTTTGGATACAGACCACTTAGGTTCTATTTCAGGGGATCATTTATTAATGTAGATCCCTTGCGTTGGAATGTCCCGGGACTTATACACGCCCAAGTACCAAAGTACCATCGACAAAGTGGGGTCGCTTCCTCTAAACCAACCTGCCTGCATCCTCCCATTGATGCGCGTCCCCCACTATCAATCAAGAGGTAGATCGCGAATTTCAGCAATTGAAGCCCGCGCCGCCATCCACAACCCATGTCATCAGCGAAGAAGCGAGCCCAGCCATAACACCCACCGCCACAATGGACGCGCCGACCACGAACCCGCTCCTCGCGCCGCCGGAGCTCTCGCCGCTCGAGCAGGAGGTGCTCGAGGAGTACGAGCGCCTGGCCGAGAACATGAAGAATGTACGATCTTCTTATATGCCCGTCTTGTCCTGCCAATTGATCAATCGAACAAGGAAGGGAGAGCTGGTAGCTAATTGATTCCCCCATTCCACACAGCTCGCGACCGTCCTCGACACCATGGCCTCGCAGCCCACGACCGAGATCCTCGACGGGCTCCGCGAGCTCGAGCGCAAGACCAGCCTGGTCTTCACCCTGCTCAAGGCGAGCGTCTACAGCATCGTGCTGCAGCAGGAGATCGGCTGGGACCAGCAGCAGGGCAACGCCGGCCAGCACTGATGTGACGGTAACGACTATCTATACCCAATGCACACGCATACAGACGACCAAGTCCTTGGTGGGAAATAGGAAAAGGGTGGGGAAGAGACGAAAACCGTCAAGGCAGGTTTGTTTGCGTCCTCGCCAAGTTGTGCATCTTCAAAGGCAATACGGGTGTTCGAGGGGTCAACAACAATCATTGTTGCCCTATCGCCCTGGCTCTCGAGTACCCATCCCTATTGCCTTCTGACAGATACACAAGCCCCACAGACGCAGAACACACCACGAAGAAAGGGAATGAGATCATGAATACAATGAGATGCGCCTGGGAGGCGTGAAGATACCCATAGAGGATGATGTTCATATACACAATAGCAAGCCAAGTCAGTTTCGCGCAGGGAAGTGCGTATAGGCCGGGCCATGCCCATCCACGATATTGTCAATACAGGGATTGTTGAACCCGCCCAACCGTCTTGAAGCTGTGGGGCAGGATTTATACGGTTTGGTCATTGTCTACAGTATTGGTACAATTATACATCCCGACGCCGGCTATGCCTGGGTTGACTATAACACATTGCCACCAAAGTACACTTTCCGTACATCGACGAGCTTCTTGCCACGTCCGATGGCAATTTCGTTAGGGTCTTTCTGGTTGGTCAGAGCCTCGAAGCAAGCCTTGACCGAGTTCATGGGGTTTCTCGATCGGGGCATCTTGGCAGCAATATCGTGGATGCCGCATGCGCGGAACATCTCGAAGAAACGAGCGGAGGCGCGAAGACCAAAGCCTTGCGAGAAACGTTAGTAGATAAACCCAAGTACGGAGAGGTGTTTAAACTTACCAGGAGGGCGGGCATCCAGCTTGACGATGGTACCTCCGAACTTGGTCGTTACGGATCCGAAAATCGTACGGTCCTCGTACCTGGGGACCGGCTTCATGTTCCGGATGGCAAGCAGTTTCGCCTTCTGCACCGCGGCGCCGTTCTCCACCGACTTGGCCTCACCAATACCCAGACGTCCGTTTCCGTTACCGGCAATTGCCAGCACCCAAACGCTTCGGATCTTTCCCAGACGGGTCTGGTTGTGGACCATGCGTACTACCAGAATCTTCACGGTGAGATCCAGCATCTCTCTGACTGAAAGACCAGTTCGCCTCTTCAGATCCTGGTAGATACCCTCATCGTCAAGACCTTGGTCCTCGGGGTCAATGGGGTTCTGGTAGATGCCCGATATGCCGGGAATGTCCTTGCCCAGGCTAGGTGCCAACGCGGTATCCGAAGGCGCATTGTCGTCATTCAACATGGAGCGCTCGAAAAGCAAGTCCAAGCCCTCAGCGTCACCCTGCTTTCCCTCCAGGGCCTTCGCCCTATCAGCCTGGGCGGTCACTTTGGCCAGCTGCCCCTTGACCCACTCCTTCTGTTCTTCGCTGAGTGTCGGATCGTTCAGCTTGCCCTCCATCCAGGCCTTCGCCTGAGGGGCATCGGTCTCCTTGGCGAACCTTTGAATGTCGTTCACAAATTCGTTCTCGCTCAGCCATCGTATCTTGGTGAAATCTGGCGAGCTGTGTTTCTTGGGGCGCCTGTCGACTACGGGTGCCAACCGGCTGAAATCGTCGAGGTATGGTATCGCGTAGGGGTCTCTTCGGAGACGACCTTGTATCGTCAGATCCTTGGGGTCAATGGCAGCCTCACCGGCCTGGAGAGCCTCCATCTGTTCGGGCGAATAGTGCTTCTTCAGAACCTCGATTTCCTCCGGGGTGTAGGGCTGGAAATTTTCTTCGGTGAATTTCTGGACCTTCTCGGGCGACGTCAATCCCATCTCTTCAGCCCGTATGTTCTGGAATCGCTGCTTCTTCCGGGCCTCTACTCGCGCCGAGCTGTGGAAGGCGGCATTGCATGTGGGCGTTGCCGGCTTGAGCGCAGCGGCGAAGCGCTTCGAAAGCAGACATCTTGCTGGGCGTGCCACACTCATCGCATCGTCTGGGTGAAGCAGAAAAAGACGCCCAGGGTGCGTTTCAATGGCTTATTGGTGGGATGTGGCTGCTTGCGTCGCTCGCGTGGGATCTGGCTGCTCCATTAAACGGGTCTCGACAATTTTTTGGAGTAGCTAGCGGATATACTGTTCCGCCGAAAGCTGTCTTTCAGTCTTCAGTGGGAGGTACCTTTAGGTTACGGCCTCTTTGAGCTTGGACCGTTCTAGGACAGCTGCTGTTACCGTATTGGCTGGGCAGTTGATGCCGCTAAAAGGCTAACTTTGACCGGGGGGTTTTTCAGACAAGGGACATCCATCCCGACTTACCGAGATGTCAAGTAGGAATGAATACCCGACACCGATCAGCAATTGGACTTCCGATCTTACAGTAACAGACATGGCCGCCCATCAATTCATTGAGTCGTTCGCAGGCCCTCGAGGCGTGGCCTCCACCCGGGGATGACGGCCAATCTGTATGTGATGTGTGTTCGAGCCTACGAGCCCACTATGCGCCGGTTCGTCGAACCATTACTTGGGCAGGCCCCAGCCAATCAGCAGCACGGCGCAGTTGCACTCAACTCTGCTGCAGTCTTGAAACAGGAGTTCCGCCGGGATCGTGGCCCACGATTTGTCGCCCTGATACCGAACCAGGCTTAGTTGTCCCTGCTTGCCGTTTCTGATGCGGGAGCCTCAAGTCTGATGTTCCTGGCTGGGGTTTCTATTGAAGGACTTGCCAGTGCAATACTTTTTTCCCACCCTCCTTCCTTTCACATTGTTTCTTCGCCCGTAAACCCATCTTATCTTCTTTTGCTTGTGACTGGTGCACTATCTTCATTCATTTCTCGAGTTACCGTCCTTTCTCTTCACCCGTTCGAGCCTCCGTCGCCTTGATACCCATTTCTTTCCACTCGCTAGGCAAAAACGTCAGGAACGTCGCATACACCCACACCTACACCCGCATCCGCACCTAATATATCGTCGCCATGGCTCCCGGACAATTCGACTGGTTTCTCAAGATCGGCGCCACCCCAGAAGCCGTTGCTGTCTTGAACGATCAACCCATTCTGTTCACCATCCTGCTGATCGCTCTCGTTGCTATCATTCTCGAATGCACCCTGATCTGGTATATCCACCATGCGACGCTGAAGCCGGAACAATTGAAGAAGAAGGAGAAAAAGAAGGCGCCGGCCAAGAAATAAGGGGCTACCCAACCTGGGTTTCTCCTCTCAGCGCTAGACGGGATCGAAGCGCGGTGCGAGTTGGACTCCTCTCAATGCAGCGAGCCGCCCAAGCTCCCTCTGGGGAATGCCTCCCGATTACACAACACAGCCAACAACAAATTCGTACAACAGGGCTTTTCACTATATTGCGCCGATGTGGTGGATGATGAGGCTCATTTCCTGAGCCGCGGAAGTTGGAGATTTGGCTTATCAAACAGGTTTCCTGGCCGTTTCGAAGCGGCTTTGCTGGCGGGCTGCTTCTGGCACTTATAATACGTCACAAAACTTCTCGTATATATGAGATTCTCAATTTGAACCAGTATAACCCTCCATCTATGCTTCTTGACCTCGGCTGAAATGTCTCAATTGCGAATGATGTTCCCTCACGTGTAGGTGGCCCGGGTTGATATCATCATAAACCATATCGTCGTAAAGACCTTCTGAGTCTGGATATGCTGATTCATTCATCCCATCAGCAGTATACTCTTGGGCAAATTCGATGGGATATGTGGTTTGACATATCGATGCTGAGCTAAAATTGCCCTCTACGTCGATTGGCTCATAGTCGGTCGAGCCATGTTCTGGTTGCATAGCCCAATGTATGGTTTGCTGAGTCTCATCTTGCTCCCAATCGTCGAATCCATCAAGTATCTCAGCTTCTTCATCCCCTGGCGGCAATGAAAGTGCATCGTCTGAAAAGGACTCGTCTGCAGTAGCTTCCAGGTCGTCGTGTGCTTTTCTTGCAGCAGACTGGATATGGATCTTGTTCATCATGTTCGATCTCAGCAATGTCCATAAATGCCTGTGTAATGAGTTGTGTTGATGAATCGAGTCCGTTCCAGCATCTTCAGGAGGCTCTTCGTCAATCTCGTTGCAAAGGTCTGCAACTTTTTCTCGTAGGGTTCCCCGCCATGTACCGGCATTTTCAATTATATTGGCAATCAGAGGCAATTGCCGGGAATGATGCCGAATCAGCTGTTCTATGAATGAGTATGTGACCACCCGATGTGAAAGCAGTAGACTGACCTGCATATAGTGTACGTTCCACATTGCTGGGGCTATATCAAGAAGTGTGGGTGGTATTGGAGTTATACCTTGTACTCCAAAGAATCTGGGTTTGACCCCTATCATCCTATACAGTGCTGCAACGGTCAACTGGGCCGTGCATGTGCGGCGGCGGCGGATCGTGTCATCGATATCGTCCTGAGTATCCGCCAGGCCGTTCGAGTCTTCAGCTTCCAATCCGGCGTCTTCGTTAGACCTTGATTGGTCAGACATGGACCGTGTTTGACTTCGGGTACCGTGGGAATGCCTGACCTTTCCCGCGTTTTGCTGTGTCACTGAATCGACTGGACGCTCTCGACCGCCATGGACGATAGCGCGGTAATCCATATGACAGACGAGCCCCTCTATGGATGTCGTGACTGCTCCATGGGGCGAAAGCAGCGAAGACGCTTTGTCGGGATGGTCTACCTCGAGGCAGATACTTGGGCGTTCACTGTCATCAGTCTCGTAGTCGACACTTGTGCATACCACAGAAAGCCCGAGTGACAACCATAGCTGTACTTGGTCAGCAACAAAAGACTAGGGCATAGACACATGGAAGGGGGGTTGGAGCTCAGCTAACAGGCGATTGGCATATCGACTCGGCAAGAAATTCGAGGAGGTTATCGCAGGAATTAGACTCGGCTAATGTTGTACCTTCTATGCGAACCACCATCTGTAGAAGTACCGTTGACGGAACAATCCATAGCTGCCCCGACCTTACATGCTTGTGAACACCCATCAGATCAAGTTCAGGGTCGAATTGGTCAGCAAGAAATAGATAAGAGGCCACGGATAGCGATAATCCGTCAGGAGGAACAGAGAGCATAAATTCATCAAGATCCAGGGGATTGGCCATGCCAGATGATGCAGACACAAGACACAAGCAGCGTTTTCCTGCGATGACTGGATGCTGGGGATGCCCGGTCAAGTCTAGAAGATGGTAAAATTATTTCGATATTTGCCAAAGAACCATAAGCTACTGCGATTTTTGCAATTGCATTAAGTTTTCACATGTCGACCAAGGGAGGAAGGCACATTGCTGCCCGTGAACGGAATGCATTTGGAGGGTGGGCCCGTCCTGTCGTGACTTCCCTTGCACTTGAAGTATTCGTTCCGATTCCGATCGGGTGCCTAAACGCTTGCTAAGCCTCCAAGTCATTTGATGTCTAGAAGTGAATGCTAATACGGCCAACTGATGGTGAACTGAAGAGATCCGGTGTATAGGGGCTGTCCGATCATCGCAAGAGAAGGCATATTAAATCCACGATTGCACACCTATCTACCCCTATCCAGGTGCCATTGCATATAAGATACACATTCTGTCAGTATTCCTACGCTAGAGCCAGTACGGGTTTGTTCTTTGTCTGTATTAAATGTTGTCTCTAGTAATGTTGTCGGCCACTGTCGTTGAGCCTAACGAGACTCAGGGACTGCCTCTTTCCAAGTAATCTCAACCCAATCGGGCCCTGATTGGGCCATGGGCTAGCCTAATAGAAATACAGTGCGACATCCTCCTCATCATACAAAGCTAACATAATGCGGTCTCATACCATCTTGGGTCTCATTTCTTCGCCTTGCTCTTGGAGGTGGCGGCCTTGGCCCTGCCCTTGCCCTTGGCGGGCTTCACATCTTCATCCTCATCAGCGTCGTCCTTTGCCGCTTTGGTAGATTTCTTGGTGGCGCGCTTAGGTTTCGCCTTGGGCTGTTTGATGTATTTGTCCTTTGTGATGTCACCTTCATCATCATTGGCCTCAGCCGGTTCGGCTTCTCCTTCATCTTCCTCTTCAATAGCCTCTTCTAAGTCTGGTACGTCCTTGGCTACCTTCTTCGGCTCGGTTATGCTACTGGCTTTCATAAAGGGGACGGGATGCGATCTCGAGTTAAACCTGCAAAACAGTTAGCGCGAAATTCATATAGGGTGTCCGAAAACGACTTACAATCGAGTGAACGCAGCCTTGGCCTGTGTATCGATGTTGACATGACTTTCATCCTGAGGACCAACTCCGAGTTCCTTGATGGAATCGAAGTCTTCTCTAGTGAGAAAGTAGCTGTCCATAAGATCAATCACCTCATCAGCGGCCTCCTTTCCTTCCACTTGAAGGCGATTGACAATCTGTGACCACAGAACAGGAAGATACTGCTGTCGGACCTCGTTGGCATCTCCCGAGGATTTCAGACGCATGTGCGAATGAATCTCGCGAGTATATCTGCCGAGCTTTCCAAACTTGCTGTTGTTTCCAAGCCACGAGGTAAACGTAGAGCCCATCAGTGAGCCAGCGACAAAGCTTGCAGGGCGCACCGTACTGAAAACGGCGTGCGTGGGCATCAGACTCCAGTGTTGCTGTGGCCCATGGATCATGCGGTCGACCAGATCGCCGTCGCTAATGCTTTCAGCAGCTTTATCCATAAGCTCCAGGGCTTTCAGGTCCTGCTCTCGCTTGTGGCCGCCACCTAGCAAAGCTGGCTTCGCTTTGAGGTAGTTCTCCTGGATCATCAGATAGCTGAACTCGTGGTCGTTGAAGTAAAGCTGGATCTTGTCATTAAGAGTGGACTTGCTTGCTGGCGAGAAGAGCCCTCCTCCAAGCATCTTTTGGCAAATGTCCCAGGGCTTTAGGACGACAGATTTCTCCCAAGCCTTCGACATGTCTTTGCTCTGGTCGAAATCCATGGAAGTCTGGTCCAATTTGATAGTGGACATCATGTTAATAATCTGTCGAATATCCCGGTTACTGCCTTCAATGAGTGCGTCAAGGACTTGCGGGGTCAACTTCAGGCCTTCTCGGTGGCTGACAGTCATCATCCGCGACCGAATTTGCTCAATCGTAGGTCGACGGAACGGGATGTCGAGTGCCACAAAGTCGAATGGCTTCATCTTGGGCAGTCTTCGCTCGTTGCAGATGAGGATCATCGGGACCTCGGTCTTCTTGCAGAATTTGGCGAGAGCACCGACACCACCACGATCACCAGCCGACATACCATCGACCTCGTCCATGATCAACACCGTATTCTTCTTTTGTTTGTCGACTTTCTTGCCGTCGCCAGCAAAGTACCCGGCCAGCGAAGTGTTGTTCATGACCTCGCTGACTCCTGACTCGACCATCTTTTTACTTCTTGTGTCACTGGCATTCTGTTCCAGGACATCGAAGCCTTCTAGTTTGGCTGCAAGGTGGGCTGCGGTGGTTTTGCCAATTCCTGGAGGGCCGGACAGAATCACAGCTCGATATCCTCCCAGGCCGTCTGCGCCTCGCTTTTGGAAGTCGTACTTGCGCGACTTGGCCCAATCTCTCAGCCACTTTTGAATCTTTTCGACGGCTGCTTTGTTTCCACAGATGTGTTGAGGCTGTGTTGGCGCATACTTAGAAGTCCAAAGCTGAGCGGCTGGTGCTGCTGCTGCAGGAGCTGGGCCTGTCACGCCACGAGCAGCGGCCAGTTTTCGTGCCTTCTCTGCCTCGAGCTTACGCGCCTTCTCCTCACGTTCCATCTCGGCCGCTTGTTGTTTAATCTTTTCTTCCTCCTTCTGGCGCTTCTCTCGCACCTTTTCTGCAGCCTTCCCTGTGCCACCGCCAGCCGGCAGGCGGCGGATGAGTTCGAAAAGACCATTCTCATCAATCGTCTTGATGCCGTTGGCCTTGATCTTGGCCAGCTTGCTTGGCCCTGCGTCAGCACCAAGCACGACATAGCTCGTCTTGCTGCTCGGTTGGCCTGTCACCTTGCCGCCGTAGCGTTTCACCAGTTCCTGAGCTTCCTCGCGAGCGATGCCAGTCAGCTGACCAGTGAAGACGAAGGTCAAGCCAGTGAGACAGTCTTCTTCGCCCTCGGGCAAATCGTCGGTGGGATTAGGAGGAGGACCAGCACCGGCTTGACCTTTTTTCCAATCGAATTTGGCGTTCGGGTCCTTTGGGGGTGGCGTGGGTGGCCTGACGGTGGGAATGTCATCAAGGATAGCTTGTATGCTTGTGTCTTCGGGCTCAGCTTCTTTCTTAGCTCTCGGTGCTCTGGGTTTCTTCGGAGCCGGTTTCTTCGAAACAGGCTCTTCATCTTCGTCGGATTCTGCCTCGGGCGTCTTTCTCTTCTTGCTAGTAGTGACTGCTTTTGTTGATTTAGTGACGATGGGCTTGTCATCTTCGTCGTCTGCTTCGCGCTTGGTACGGGATGCAAGTCGTTTCGACTTGGGAAGGAATTCTTCCTCGCTCTCTTCCTCGGCATAATCGTCGTTCTTTCTCTTGCTGCGGCTCTTGACGTCGGCTGCGAAGATATCGTCTCCACCTTCGCCGTCATCGTCGTCCATGAAAGCATCCTCATCATTATCCATGTCGTATCGCTTGAAGGTTGCACCGCGTGTCTTTTTGGCTGGCGCGGGCTCCTCTTTGACGCTTGCAGTCGTCTTCTTGTTCCTTGGGCTCGCTCGAACCTCTGTCTTCACCTCGGGGACGGATTTTGCCTCGGCCTTTGCGGCAGGCTTGGCGGCAGGCTTGGGTTTGGTCTTGCTGGAGGCAAAGTACTCGCTGGCTGTGGTCTCAGTGTCCTTGACGTCCTTCTCGCTGTAACAGTATCAGATATGCACCCCGCCACGCAAATACATGGGCTTAGAGACTCACGCTGCCTTCTTTCTCGGCGTAGATCGAGTAGCGGGCTTCTTTGGTCTGTTGCACGTAATTTAGCTTTGGTATAATACGCAGGCCGGTTGAGCAGGCTTACTCTGGGACCACTTCATCGTCACTGTCTTCCTCGACCACTTTGCGAGCCTCTGTGACACATGTTAGAAGATAATTGTCATCGAGACTCCTAGAAACTCACTGCCTCGTCGTTTCGAGGTATCCTCCTCGGCTTTCTTCGGGGCAGGTTTTGGGGCAGGCTTCGGCGCAGCGCCGCCCTTGGGGCCAAAGAATGAGCGAATGTCAGACATTCTCGCCTGTCTGTTGGGGTCTTGTGTACAACAAATCCTGTGATCCAGAGAAAAGAACGGACTTGAAGTTGTGTAGACCAAATGGTCAGCAATGTACGCACGGGTGGACAATTCCGGACGCTGAAAGTACCTTGAAGTCTAGGAACGCGCTTCCATGACGCGAAGTTTAATAGGATCGAAAGCGTGTCACATGTGGGCCACTGCTAGGCAAGCTTAGGCAGCGCAGAGCGCAAGTTGGCTTCCAGTCAGCAAGGGATGCAGCACCCCTGTCTCTTGAGATATGCTAAAAGTGGGACAAAGCCGGATTGGTACTTTGGTACCTTGTGCAATCCCGAGCCTTAGCTGGGCGATTCAATTGACGTCCAGCAGTTGAAGCTCAAAATTTAGGAATTGCGACCACGGACACATCAGGTTTTTAATACCTTCAACCCACCACGAAGACCCCGCCACGATGAGGCCCAACAATCCCATGAGCCTCGCAGGCGCACTCAAGGGCCTTTCGATCTCGGCTTCGTCCACCGCGAGGCCGTCCCTGGGCCCGGCGGCCGCCCTGACGATTGCGTCCCAGATTCAGCAAAGGACCCCCCACAATGCCAGGCTATTCTCCGTCACAGCCTCCCGCCCCGGCAATTGGCTCGAGCCGAGCCTCAACCGGACGAAGAAGATGATGAAGGGACGGGCCCGCGTGGCCACGGGCGGTTCGGTCAAGGGAACCACGGTTGCTTGGGGCGACTACGGACTGCGCATGGTCGACCACCAGCGGAGGATAAGCGCCAAGAACCTG
The DNA here is from genome assembly GCA_006503535.1 of Arthrinium phaeospermum. Classification (NCBI taxonomy): domain Eukaryota; kingdom Fungi; phylum Ascomycota; class Sordariomycetes; order Amphisphaeriales; family Apiosporaceae; genus Arthrinium; species Arthrinium phaeospermum. The sequence continues at coordinate 3,080,129 of QYRS01000003.1, forward strand.
AAGATTGCCGAGGATGCGATCAAGCTGCGCCTGCGTGGAGAGAAGTACCGTCTGTATAAGAGAGTGTGCTGCAACGTTGGTGTCTTCACAAGCGGTAACGAGGTATGTTTTCCCCAGCAGGGCGTAGAGGGGGGTAGGGGATGCGGACTGTTTCGCTAACTGTCGCGGTAGATGCGTATGGGTAAAGGAAAGGGTGGGTTCGACCATTGGGCTGCGAGAGTGGCAGTAAACCAGATTGTGTTGGAGTTGAAGGGAATGCTCCACGAGCAGGTTGCCCGAGATGCTTTCAGATTGGCAGGCAACAAGCTCCCTGGTAAGCAGTGTGCAATTATAGATGCAGTGCATGAAGCTAATCTGTTTTCAAGGGCAATGGGAGTTCGTCAAGAAGGGCGAGCCGCCTGTGGTCGGCATCACCAAGCTGGACGGAGTCACTCTGGAAGAACTGAAGCGGCCACGGAGGAAGGTGGCAGCAGAAACAATTATGCCTGCTACACCAGCTCCCTCAGCTGAGGGTGCTCAGCAACCGCTCGATAACCCTTGAGAAAAAGGGTTGTGTAGTATATGTATCAAATTATCGGATGTACATTCACCACAAATACAGGGAGAAGATGCTCATGTCTTCGGCACATGATTTGATACTTCGGCCAGTTCCCTAACGAACAACAGCTAAGTCCTTTGTAGGGATCTGCATAGCTTGTATTCAAGATAATGCTGCTGGGCTTTATTTCTGCAACGGTGGCATTGTTCCATGCCGAGAGGTGATAAATATTGAAACTGTGCATGGGACATTACATGTAGAGTGGGTAACATCTTTGTATGGAGGAGACAACCTCCATGTAAACTGTGCCAAATGATACCAGTGATATCAAGTCTCTATCCGGGGACTCGACTTTAAAGGCGCAGCACTGCCCTACAGTCGTTTGCAAGCTCAGGCAGCAGTTAGTGGCTGGTAACACTTTGTGGGCTGTTTGGTCTTACCCCCGAGACTAGCCCGAAAGTCGCCCCCGGCAACCAACCATCGTCAACCCCGTCGGCGCATGGCTCTTTTTTCTGGGCTGTAATTTTTCTCTGGCAACACATCAACGCATCGCTGCTTTCCAGCTTCGACAAGTCGCATAAACCTGCCAGATTCCAACCTTTGCAGATCGTCCGGGTAGTCCCGCTTTCTCTATTTCTCCTGATTACTGTTTTGGCTATCGCAACATTTTTGTTGGTGTAGTTCAACTGGATTTCACAACTGCTTCTTGTCCGCTTCCTTCAGTTTGGCAGATTGCAGACCTTCCTTCTGTTTTGATTCTTTTCCCTTGTTCGTCTACACACATACCCGCGCCGGGCTCATCGACCACCACTGTCAAGCATCGGGGTCTACTTTTCGAAACGAGAAAACCAACCAAAAGAGATGGCGTCCCAAAAAGCTCATGTCCGCGCCACTTCCAGTCCTATTTCACGTCATGTTCGCCAAGGTACGTCCCCAATCTTCTGTTGCGTGGAATTTTTCCTGGGCCTGAGGCAGTCTTCCAAAATCATTTTTTATGTTAGCCCTCAGCAAGCCGATACAGCAATTATCGAGCTGCCCTTGAAGTTGATACAATCTCTGATGGTGCGAAACTAACCTGCTATCTAGATGTGTACCAAAGAGTAGTCCCTGGCTGCTCTAGAGGCGAGCATGATGGGGAGCGTCCGGTCCTGATATCCAACACGATGCTCCAGGCCTACAACAAGATGCGAGGCCCTGTGCCCGACCACTCGCCGGAGGACCCCCTATTCGAATGGATCCACCTCCGCGAGGACATGAGCGCCATGGACGGCAAGCTCCCCCCGTCTCACAACAAAAAGAGAGATATCCTACGGTAAGTCGAGCGGTCCCATGTCCTGTCGTGGCATGCGACCTGGCCGCCCCCACTGAAACTAACATGCTCAAACTATCAGTATGCTCCGCAAAGTCGACGAAACGCTCTCCGAAGGTAACGCGGCCGGCGACTCCCCTCGCGAGGCCGTCTTCGAGATCAACCGCCCCGCCGCGTCGGATCACCACATCAGCGCCCCGCCGCACCACGATTTCTCGACACACGTCCTGACCGCCTGCTGCGCCGACTTTGAGTTTGAGAGCGACGATAGTGACGACGAAGAGTCCTCCGTCCCCCACGGCCGCATCTCCCCTTGCACTTTCCTTGCCTGGTCCAAAGGATGCCGGCCCTGGAACGCAGACCGTCTCAAGGTCCCTATTGACGAGGTATGTGCGACTGAGCTAGCTAGCGACTTCTACTCTCCCCTTTGCTTTCCCTTTTTACCAGTGACGACTAACTCATGACATCTCTTACCCCCCACACAGAGCCAACCGCGCCAGCGCCCCCCGACCCCCGACCTGGTCGACACGCCCCCGTACCCGCCGCGGCCCTTCCGCTACCCCGGCTGGGCCGTCGAGCGCCAGATCTGCGAGTCGACGGGCTGCGAGCTATCCCCCTGCTACGCCGTGCCCCCGAGCCCGTCCCTGATGTACGAGCCAGAGGGCATCGACGTCGTGCGCGCCCACGACCCGACGGCCTTCGCGGGCCGGTACTCGCGCATGGACCCCGAGGCCGGCAAGGCGCTGCGCAAGCTCGTGCTCTACTATCGCCCCAACGCGCCGAGCGGTGTCGGTAGCGACAGCGGTGGCACGTCCGATCCGGGTGCTGCGACGGCCGGCGACGGCGGAGACGAGGAGTATAGCCATGTGAGTAACAGCAGCAGTAGTAGTATCTCCTTAGGCCTGTTAGCCTCCGCTCCCCCCTTTTCACCCTTTTCTCTACCAATCCAACATCGACACGTCACAAAGACATAAGATCAAGACCTATACCCTCCTTGAATTTGGATCATACGTCTAACCACCAAACAGTCTAAGATAGAGGCCCTCCTCAACTCGCCGAGCGCTCGACCTCCTCACACCCCAGCCCGGGGCCTCCCCATCGCCCCCCACCTAGCCGGGCACCTCAGCAAGGCCTACGCCACCATCGCGGCCAACCAAGCGCAAGCCCAGGACCTCACGCAGGCCCAGCGCCACCAAACCGCGCGGATCCAGGGCCTACTGGAGGAGCGAGGGCACCTCGCGGCGGCCGTGGGCATGATCCAGAGCCGGCGCCAGCGGCAACCGGGCAAATCAATGATGCAGCAGCTGCAGAAGCAGCAGGTCGCTGCCCTGAAAACCCCCGAGGAGAAGAACCGGGAAAGACGCATCCGGAAACATGTCGCCGCGCACATCGCCGACGTGCAGTACAAGTCCATCGAGGCCGCCGACGCGCTGGGCCAGGAGCGCATGAACCAGGAGACCAACGACGCCAGCATCGCGCGGCTGCAAGGGGAAATTGTTGTGCTCTGCAACGAAGTCGGCCTGAAGAGCCCTGCGGAGGTGTACGACGAGCTGGCGGCGGGTAACGGCTATGGCGACGCCGCCACGCAGACGCCTCACCATCATCATCATCCCGGCAATAACAACCAAGGCCATGAGCAGAATGTTCAAGAAGCAGGAGCAAGCCAGGCTCGAGTTATCAGAGACAACGCTCAAAGCGGTACCTTCCCTTCCATGCCCCGCCAGCAAATCATCACCACAATCACCCCTCGCAGCAAGGCAACCCAGACACCGCGCCAGCAACCTTCACCTTCTCCCGCGCCTGCGCCTGCTCGCGTTCCTTCTCCATTCGTCCTATCAGGAGCCTTCTCTCCACCACGGGAACAGCAAACCCCCCACAACGGCGGCGAGTTCGAAGACGACCCGCTCCCGCGCCTGAGATCGCAGTACCTCGAGATCATGAGAAGAACGAACAGCAGCAGCGACGGCCTAAGCGGAACCACCACCGGCCGTCCTAGTCACGGTCTCGCCATCTTCGGCAATGATAATAATAATCAAAGTAGTGGCTACGGCGCGGCACTGCAGGCATCCCCAACAACGCAAAACAGCCGCCTCAGAGTCTTTGGCGGTGGAGCGGACCCCAGCCTCTACGAAGCCGACGCCGAGGGGGATGGCGAGGGCGAGTTTGATGAAGCCGAATATCTGGCAGTCGAGAGAATGCTGGAAAGCACCGAGGCATTCCTTGAACGCCTGCAGAAGAAGCACTAGTGAAGGGTGCGCAATTATGGGTTCTCTCCTTGGGGTTTTCTCTCTCGCGTGGTTGAAATAATAATGCTGGGACAGGTGGATATCCTCTTCGGGCGTTCAAAAGGAAGGAAAAAGGTGTTGGTACTGGGTCAATTTTCGTCTTGTCAATTGTCTTTTTGCCGGAGAGCAAGAAGAAATACGGGTTTTGTGAGGATAGGGGTATGGTTTTGGTGGCGTTTGTTTTCCATGTTGGAGATCATGTTGGACTAATATGTCAAAGTTGACCTGGGAACGAGTCTCACCTGTTCACGTTTGAAATAGCAGCAGAAGAACAGAGACAGACCACGTAGATGCTGTTCAAGTCGTGCATAGCAGACCGTGTTGGACGGCTAATATGTATTATACATATGTAATACACAACCACATTGCGATACCATCATACCCGAGTACAGGCTATATATGTGGCACCTAGGACCTGTATGTCTATCGAACGCATCGACAAACGCCCGCATTATCTAAAATATCGCTGGTAGAAGCTGTCTAACCACACTATCGCTTTTCCGAGGTACCCAAATATATATGGCGTGTGTGCCCATGACACCTACCTACAGAATATCGCTGTCAGACCATCTATCCCTGGCTAATTCGGCGCTTAATCTTTTCCTTTCCCCATCGCCTACCACACCCAGAAAACGTGGTGTTTATACAAAAATGAACTCGATTTCATCTCGGGGAGAAGCTTTCCCTTTCCCCTTCACTTCATTCATATCATCAAACCGCAAGGCCTTCTTCGGCCTCGTCCCGTTCTAACCTTTCGAGCCCGTCGCAAACAGCTCCGTACACCTTCAGGGGCACGGCAACTTCGAAGCTTTCGCACTCTAGATTTTCCGCCGCAACGAGGACGAGACCCCCACGGTCGTCTCTCGCGATTTCCTCCAAAAGGGGATGGGGGCCTTGTGCCCTCCGCTCGCCCTCGACGTCATCGACCGACGAGGAGGGCACGACAAACTCGATCCGGATCTTCCACTCCAAGCTAAGTCCACTGGTGACGAACTCGGGAGTTGCATTGATGGGGATCGTGGGATTGAAGACGATGCGCCGGGAAAACATGGTAGCCTCGCTTGCGCTGCCGAAGGTCTTACGGGTCACGCGGTGAACGCTGGCTTCACTGCGGATGGCCAAACTGGGATCAATGCGCTCTGACGTCTCCAGAGCCGCGTGAATAGCATAGCATGGGGTCTCAGCACCTGTGAAATCGATGGCCATGTTGACCGACTCGCCTAGTCTGTAGGCAGGCCGCGCCAACATGACCACGCCCACACGTTGACCGTTGCGCGAAATTTCAAAACGGTTGTTGCTTTGCCCACTTTCCGAAGCGAGGTTCGATCGCATAATGGCCATATCAATGGCTTCTTTCGCCGTTGATGCCTCTTCAAATATCGACGGGCGTCTAGAGGACGGCCCTCCAGCCGTCGGAGAGAGCAGGCCCATTCCATTCCGAGGCTGGTCCAGAAGATCATTCACGTAATCAACGAAGCCATTCATGGTCGAGTTTGGTCGCGGCGCCTTCTCGCTTTTGGGTAAGTCAAAGCCATTGGCCATCTTGTCCAACAAACGCGACTTGCCAGCGTCTCGGAGGAGGATATAAGGCGACATTAAATCATGACCGAGTATCTCTCCGTGGCTGTTGACACTGCCCAGAACTCGGAACGGTATTTCGACGGATTTGACTTGTTGCTCCCGGGTGCCGCCTGGCCTCTGAGTGCCTATTACCACTGAATACGATATTTTGATGGCTTTGCCGCGGTGTGTCGGTGGCAACCCCTTTGGTAACCTAAAGGTGTACTCGTAAGTCCTGCTTTCGCCGGGGGCTAGGTTCAGGTCAACGAAAAGTATCGTCTGCGGCGTTGATAGTAGTGGTATCGATTTGGAGCTGGCTACTCCGCGCATGTCCTTCATGCTGCTGAGTTCGCCTGCGCCAAGTAGCTCGCCAATGGAGCTGCCCCATGAGCCCCAGCCAAAGCTCTTGAGTAACCCGCTGTCTCTCTTGGGGGTGTCAATGCCAATGACTCCTCCGCCCTGGCCACCCAGTACTGCCTTGCGTTTCACCTGCTCGAACGGCGCAAGCTCAATTAATGACCCGTCAAGGGTGAAGGAGCCCTGGATTTGCGCATAGCCCATCATGAGAGCCTCGGGCAGTTTCGCTTGGCCCAGCATGGACATATTCGAACTGCGCCGAAAATGAGGTGGCCGCACACCGTTGCGAAGAGGCTGAGTGACGTATTCTGACGCCAAGGTCTCGCTCGAGTTGTTGCTCATCGAATAGAACTCGCCACTACTCCGAGGCGTGCCGCCTGCCATGCTCGTCGTGGACAGGATACGTGCCGCTGGGGTTGGGGGTACCGAGTCTTCCGTGATGATGGGGATCGAGTCCCTTGAACGAACGGGAAGGGTCACAGACGTGCCTGCCGTAGATACAGGCGTGAGCTGGTGATCCTCCTCTTGCGTTCCGGGTGATGTTTCCCCCGTGCCCGACAATGGCGAGCTGATCATTGGGAATTTGAAATCCGGAATATGGCCGGGTCCGCGTCTGGGCGACGGTTGCCCTAGAGTCGGTGTACTCGGCGACGTTGAGCACCTCACCATGCTCTGCCTCGAGGGCCCAAAAGAATTAGTGTTGAACATAGGCGAAGCTTGCGATCCGCCATATGGCCGGGAGGGTAATAAGGCGGACTGCGGCCCGTTCAATAGAGGCCCTCCACCTCCTCGGGATGAGATCTGCAGACTGGCAGAGCGCCCGTGGCCGCGCCCCGGCCTTTGCGGCGAGGTTTTGCTGCCATTGCTTCCAATGCTGCCATTACTCTGCGATTGTTCCTCGACTGTCGCGTTCGAACCTAGCGACACAATAGACAAGGAGCGCTTATGGACGTGGCCGGGCCTCGTCGTCGGGGGCGGCTGCGGAGGGATCCACTGGGTGGTGGCATTTCTGGAGCGGGCGCTGCTGGCCGGGACATTAAGGGAAAGGGTCGAACGGTGGCCTCGTCCCCGGTTGGGCGTGGGAGGGGCGAGACCAATGCTGTTGGAACTGGGCTTCCTCGGGGTGCCCAGCAAGGGGGAAGGCTGTCGGGATCGATCGAGCGGGGTGTTGTGCGAAGTCTGGATGGGTCTGGCCACGTTCTTGAAGGTGATGTTGCACTTGACGTCCTCGCCAGCGAAAACGGTCTGGTCGTTCCAGTGTATGAAGACGCGGATATTGCTGGAGCTGTCGGGCGACATGATGTAACCGCCGGCTGCGCTGCGTCCCTACTACTACTATGCTCGGTGTAAGTGCGTCGTAGGTGCAGGTGTAGTAGGTGTGCTGGGGGATTGGGATTGGGATCCCGTGGAGGTCGACTCGATTGGTCATAGACGTGAGCTCCTCATGTTAATCGGACCGCGAGGTGCCGAAGATTCCCTTGTTGAAGCATTGACGGGCGAATCAATCAGAGTCGTGGTCGGGGCCGGGATGGGAGAGAGAGAACAGCTAACCTAGAGTGAGTACTTCAGTCGAGCTTGAGGTCGGCCCCAGCTACAAGTGATTCAATCGATCCATCAATGGCGGATGCGCGTTGCGTCGCTTGGCTGGCACCGGGCTGGGGGGCAGGGATTGGGATTGAGCGCCCGAGACCAGCTGTGGAGTTAAGCCCATTTTATTACCTGACTAACCTACCAGGCGCTGGAGCTAGCACCTGCTACCCCAGTTCGGCCCTTTGTCTGTGTCTGACCGTCTCACCTTATTCTCAAAGGGTGGACCGCTGAAGTTGCAAATACGACAAGTATATCGAATCCGTATCTATATCTATATCATCACGAGGCTGCTAGTCTTCTCCTCGCAAACTGCAAAAATGGTAACCGTAGTCTCCTCAGAACCAATTAGACACCGTGTCGAGGCTGCTAAAGACACAGTCAGACAGTCAGTCACCCATAGAACCGGACGGCGGGTTTCATTCGTGGTGTATATAAATCTCACCACGAAAGGATATTGATTGCGGATAAAAACAAAGCAACTGTCTCCTAGTCTAGTTAGGTAGGTAGTTTATCTGTGCCGGCCTTATGCTAATGGCACGAACTGATGGATGATGGGTAACATCGATATGGGTAACAACTCCAACTCCTCAACCCCTCCCCGTGGTATCATGTTGTAGTAGGTCCGTGGACCGGGATAAGAAGCCCCCTCCCCTGAAAATATCCTAAACAAAAAAAAACCTACAACGCCAGTTCCCATGTCTGCGCCCCAGAGACTTTTTATCCTGCCTCGAGACCAAAGGTAAGGTGGTATCCTGTACGCCAAACTACTGCTTGCGCGCTGCATAGCCCACTGGCCCGTCTATCGAATCCCCGTCTCGCCCCGTAGAAGGTTCCCCCAACGATAAGGAGAATTTAGGTGGCATAATACACATATGAAAAACGAATGTTGCCGGCTCATGTCGAGTCACTAGCCGTCGTAGAGCCGGTGCCCGAAGATGACGGTCTTTTGTTATTGGACGAGTCGGAATCTCTCCGCTCTAAGGATGAAAGGTTGCTCAACCCGAGCTTCTCATCCAGCATTGTTATTAGCCGGGTTGAGTATTGCTCGAGGATACCATCCAGCATTGCATCACTCATGACTTTGCTCTGCTTTGCTCTATCTCCCAGAGCAAGAGAGGTGAGTCGTAACTCCTGATCCAGCTCGGCAAGCAAGTCTGTCGCCACCGAGTCTGAACCAGAGAGCTTCTTCCGATATGTTCGCAACGTCTTCACGGCCTGTTCCGTCGCCGTATTGAGGGAGCCAGACCCCCGGACGCTAGCAGAGGAGCTCTTGCTCTTGATCCCATTCGCCGAAGCCAAGGATGGGCGCCTAGCCTGCGAACGCGCCTTGGGACTATCAGGCGGGCTCCCTGTCCGGCTGTCCGCTGAAGGCCTCCTACTTGGCGTATCTTCAGCGGCGGCCGACGCGGGACTGGACTGCGACGCAAGTGGCGTCCTGACCGAAGCAGACGACGCAAGATTGTAGTTAGAACGTCGTTTGGTTAGAGTTCGCGGGGGCGAACGTCTACCAGCCGAGGATGGTGGTCGCTGAAACTCGGCAAGCTCAGCTTTGGAGAGAACACGTCTCAATGGTACCCGGCCCGTCGAAAACGAATCCTTCAAAGGCGATGGATCACGACTACTTGATCCAGACGCCTGCTCTTGAAGGTCCAAGCCCCAGATCATAATGGTACCGTCTGACCCGGCACTGATGACATTTCTTCCGCCGTCACCATCCTCTACCAACGCTACTCCGTTGATAGCTTCGGTATGGCCCCATTCGCGGTCCACAAAGGCTCCTGTCTGGCCGTCGTATATCCTGATCGACTTGTCCGTATTCGAGAGACCCAGGAGAAAAGCTGCTTCCTGCTCCGTTGCCCCGCGGTGGATGAGCGAGTCGAGAACAACCGAATCGCCGCCCGAATTATCGTTGGACTTGAATACCTTGGAAAGCTTGCCAGAATCCATGTTGTATAGGCATACAGTTCGATCAAGCAGGGATGCGAAAATCGATTTACCTCCTGCAGCCACCGTTACAGAAGCCGGGGACGCCTTGAGGGAGAACGATCGCGAAACAATCGCCGCCTTCACGTCCGAGTCCCCCTCCTTCGATACCAACTCGTAGACATGCAGCGATCGGTCCAACGCACAGGTTATGACCTTGTCAGGACTAGGTATAAGGACTTGAACGACTTTCGCGGGGAATTCAAGAGTCTGGAAGAGCTCGATGTCTCCACTGGCGTTCTTGCGGAAGAGCTGTGCAGTGCGGTCCCGTGCACATGAGGCAATCAGGAAGTTGGTCTCATCCTCGTAGAGGGAGATAGATTGGCAGTTGGAAGAATGCGCCTTCGTCTCGAATACGCACTTCTCCGTGGCCAACTCGATGACCTTCAGCATGCCAAGCTTGTCTCCAGTTACAAGGTATTTGGCGTCGTTGGTTGCTTTAACAGTCGTCAGCTGGTTCCCCGGATCACTCTCGTTCTCAGAATATGCTTCCTCGGAAGCCACCTGAAGTGAGATTTTCTTTCTTCCTTCCATGTCCCAAAGAATTACATCCCCCGATCCGGACCATGTGTAGAAGGCTGCTTCTATTTCGTTCGGCTGGGGAAGCACGTCGACTCCCAGAATAGCATCACCTTGGCCGGGGATCTGCATGCGAGTGACGGTGGTATCTGGCTGTCCTGGGATATACGAGACATTCCAGATATCTATCGAACGCTTCGCATCGAGCGTCACAAGATTGTCCTTGAGAAAACCCATAGCGATGAGTCCTGTAGATGAGTTGGACGTCTTCAAGACGCAGTTTTCGCTGGACTGCAAGAATGGCTCCAAGTCGATCGTGGCGAAATTGCCCGACTTCCCCCCAATATAGGCAACCTGATCTCTAACCGTAACACATGTGGTAGTAAACCCTATTTCTAGGACTTTCGCTAGTTTCATCTGTTTAGCAGTATCGTCGAACAGGCAGATGTCTCCGGTTTCGGTGCAGACAATGGCGTGCGTCTCATCGATAGCCGCTGCACAGGAGAAGGTAGCTTCTATTAGTCCGCCCAGAAGAATGTTCCTCCCAGCCAACGATTTGGCAGACTGTGAAGACGAAGGCGAACTGGCCTCGGCTGGGAATCGCTGCTTCACAGGCGAGGCTACCGATGGCCCATCTTCGACTCGCCAGACTTTCACGTGCCGAACACCCAAAGTGATCAGGTTGTTCCCCATCCAAATCATGCCTCTGATGTAAGAGGTGCATCTGTTCTGCTGAAACAGCTTAGCAGCTCCCGTCCTCGGGTCAATGCGCCACAAGTAGAGGAACCCATCGTTCGCAGCACCCAAAGAGGCCAGGTATTTCGAATCCGGTGACCAAGAGACGGCATTTACGCCGAACATATGCTCGCTTATAGAGACGAGAGGTGTGTCCGAGGAACTGTCTTCGAGACTAAAGATGAGAACTCGCGGAGCGTAACCCGTCTCACCCACCGCTAGGAACCTCCCTTCGCGACTGAGGGCCAAGCATGTGGCGGCCTTGATCCGTTCTCTGCTTGTCCATGTCTTTGACGACGCCGAGTCTGACCAGTCCAACGAAGAGTCCCTCTGGGGTATAGGAAGCCTGTTTCTGCTATCATTGGCTTTCGGAGTAGTTGTATTAGGTGTATTTGGCGAGTAAGGTAAGGCGGGTGTGTTGTATACGGGAACAGCGGTTGGGCGGGCCCTGAAGAAGCGCTGGGTGTAGTCTTGGTTTTCAATATCGGCCACCACCACGGCCCCTCCAGCAATGTAGGCAAAGGACGACTGCGCAGTGTCGAAGCCGGTGGGAACTGCGCAAGTAGTGCCGACTACCCTCTTCAAAGAGAGGCGGGTCTCCGGTGGAGAAGGACGCCCACGACCGGGGGATCTTGGGGGTCGAGACACAAAAGGTGAATTGGAGGGCGTTAATCGGAGTCGATTCGTCGGAGTGGAGGACATCTTCTCGCCATGGAAGAACCAAGCAATGCTTTAGAATATGAAGAAAGGCGTGAAAAAGCGGCAATGGGCCCAATCGATGCTGAGAATGGGTAAGTTATAGGAGGCACAACGATTACCCAAGGCATTGAGTGGCTGGGTGTCTTCGTTGTTAAATCAACCGGCATCCGGACAGGCAGGTCGGGGAGGCAGCAGCTGTGGACGAGGGAACAGAGCGAGCGGGAGACCGAGGGAGGTCTCTCTTGGTGCGAGAGAGTTTGGAATGCCGGAATGAACAGACTCAATCGGAGGGTCTGATCACAGTCAAGGAAGGCAGGAAAGGGCACAAGAGCCTGTTGAACGCTTTCGTCAAGTCAATCGGCAGCTGCAACGGGAGGTTCTTTTTTGTTCCTACTCACAATGACGCGCGAAGGAGAAATTCTCTAGGTGAAAGAAGTCTTTATCTTAGTATTAGTCGGGCATGTATAGGACATGTATATTCGACCCCCCCAGTGGGACTAAAGCGGTCTGGAGCTACCGTTTGCTGCAGGCGATGATGACAGCGGCATCGGCTCCCTGGATCAAACACGGCCGCATGAAGCGAGGAAGAGGCTGAAAATAGAAATGGAATCTACATAGAAGGAGAGACCGTGGACCCGAAAGAGAGCGAGGGTTGGGAGGTGACCTGATTGTCACACATTCCCTCCTTCCTGCGCACGAGAGATTCATAATACTACCCCGGATGCTGTGCACCACGTCCAGGACCACGAAATTCTTCCCTCGGCCACTAATAAAGCACCACCACTTACAATAATGTGCTGGGACGGTAGAGCAATTGGACCAACACAGCCTAGCTCCAGTTTGTGTTTGCTTTCCGTCAAGCCCATCCTAGCAGCTGCGAGCTTAATGGCAGCCAGGGAGTTACCGCCCGCCTGGGAAGTTGATTGGGTATGACAGGCGCCCTGACCAGCCTGGGGACCGAGTCTGCATGGGCTTGCAAGCCTTGCACCACCACCGCGGATTCTCACCACCCTGGTCGGGGCAAATCTTTACCATTTGCAGTGCGACGGCTCTTCCTAGTGCGCCCATCACAATCCTTGCCCAACTGCATGTTCCTGGTTCGGCTGCTGTGCATCTTTGAGGGGTTCGTCACACAAAGCACAAAGACAAAGACAATCATTCCACCCCAGAAGATCCCGCCATGCTGGCAGATTTCCGAATTTTGTTGCAACCGTCAACGCCGTTTTGCACACGTCCGCCCTAGGATATCCTTTCAACGGCATCATCCATCCCTAGCTGCCCTCGGCACGTAGTAGTCGATGCGGTACGTAGTTCATGCGCTGCAACTCAATAAGCTCCTTTATACACAGCCCGGCCGGCCGAGAGATGCATTGGGCATATCTTCAAGTGTACTTGGTTGACACAGACCAGGCACCACCTGGCACCTGGCCTGCATGAACGCAGCATCGAGCAAAAAGCGGAAAAGGGACTTTGCGAATAATGAGCTACAAGGATCCCTTGGAATAGCGCTCAATAGTCCACTAACTAAATGCGGGCTGGGTGACTTCAAAGACGCCCGCCAAAACCGCCAACCTCCAACCAGTCGCCAACGGAAATACAAAGGAAAATAAAATAGAGTTATTACATACAAACGTAGATTCGAGTGTCTAGCTAGATATTTGATGAGTGTGCCATTCGAGGGTCTGAATACTATTACTTGGTCGTATCGCCCGAATGTTGTGCATGCAGCATGTCGAACTGTACGGCATCTCGTGCTAAGATCTGATTTATGTAGTCTGGGGTCTTCCACTCAGGGATACTTTTTCTGGGGTATCCATCAAAGAGGAGAGATGTGGTTCACGCGAGACACACACTGTCATGACATGCGCTCTGTCCAGCCTGCTCGAATACCACCTTGATATCCGAAGGACTCCGAAGGCCTACACAATCAATGCGCCGGCGGTCCATTTCGCACGTAACGGAGACCAAGCACCAGGCACCAGGCACCAGGCGCATGCTACAACGCCTGAGCGAGACAGTTCAGAGCGCTGTTCAGAGCGTTCTTCAGCTTCATAGCCGCATCCCTGAGTGTGTGTACGGAGTACCTGTGTCGGATCTCGCCCGAATATATGCAGCCCATGGGCCACGACCTCTCCTTTACCGGGCTGGGCGGCTAGGAGGATTTCTAAGATCAACCTCATTAGGCCTTTCCGAACAATAACGTACATGAACATGTACACCTAGAGTTCGCATTACACGTGGGGAGTGAGGCTGAGCTTGGCTTTGAAACCAACGTGCCACAAGAGAATTTAAATGCTTAGCAGATGCACAGATCAAGAGCTTTAAACCAATACATCATCAAGTGCCCGATGGATCGCAGAAAATACCTTCTGAACATGGCATGCATTAACATACATTCGTGACAGGTGTGGTGGTGTGGTTTACAGTATAATGTGACATATTACAGGTATCGTGTACAATGATCCAACCGAGACGGCCATATATTACAACAGTCTGCCGCCCAGTTTCCTCTGGGCACTCTCCTTGTCGTCCCTCTCCTTTTTGGCCTCGTCCTCTTTCCACTTGGGAACATACGGGTACTCCGTCCGAGGGCCCCTTTTTATGTTCCATTTGGGATCGCGTGTAATACCCTCCGCCCTCCACTTCTTAGGCGGCTTCTTGCCGAGCGCAGCCATTTGGGACCAGATGTTCTTGCCGCGGGTGAACCAGCGATCCTGGCGGTTCACCTCTTGCTCGACGGTCGGCTCCCATTTGGCTCTCAGTATACGCCGGATCACTTCCGGGGACACTTTAAATTTGGCCGCCAGCACGGGAAGGGTGTATTCCTTGGGGAACTGGGCATGCAGCGCCTTGATGCCGTCCAGCGCATCGGGAGACAATCGTTTGCGCGGCGCCCATCCTTCTGGGAACTTCTCCTTGAGCGCCTCTTTTTGTATCTGCCACGGCTCTTTCTTCCTTTGTGGCCTGCTGTCAGGCTCCCGTTCCACCTCGCGGTCCCTTGAGCGTACGTTGATGTGCTTTGTTTTGTAAGGTTGTTCCCGGGGTTCCCGGGGTTCCCTCAAGTCTCGTTTTGATTTGGGCGAGTCTACGCGATTCCTTCCCGTCTTGGGGCCACGACTGGGGGCGACAGATTGGCGCTCACTCTCTGCAGAGAGAGCATCTATTGTGTCCTGCGACAGCTCAAACACAGCGCCGCTATTTTGGGCATTATCCAGCTCAACAACGGGGACTTCGGGGTCCGCATATGAGACGGAGCCCGCTCCGTAGCCGCTTGAAAAGCCGGCTAAGTCTTGCTCCTGAGGGTGTTGAGGGTCATCGTGCCGAGGAACGTGGTGTAGTGGTTGCCTGGGATAGCAAGCTGCCGAGGCAGTCCTGAAGGACCTCACGAGACCATCCTGGCGGGAGGCGGCGGCCAATGAAGAAGGGTTGAGCCGATGTGTAGCTGCGGGGAGTTGGAGAGGAGTCAGGCTCTGCACGAATATGCGCAACGATGCGGAGCGACAGGAGCAAATCATTTCGGTTTCGAATAATGTAACCACGAAGCGACGTGGAAGCCGTTTCGGTTTCGGAAATTGAAGACTGATCAGCTCGAAGAATGTACTAAAACGAAGTTTTGGTTATCAGATGTAAAAGGTCGAGTATCGGGTGGCTTACGCGCAAAAAGATGCAAAAGCTAAGTGGCTTGGCATGGCATGGTCCGTGCATATATACAGGTGGATTTGCCATTCTCATGTACGTACTTTAACTATATCGCGAAGCGGATATTGCCATCCCCGTACTCATCCCGTCTTGACTCCAACTAGCAAGAGACTCCAACCTTCGGCAAAGTGATGTTTTGACCGAAGCATATTGCCTGCGTCCATCACAGCTGAGGGGTCTAGACCGTCCAACAGATGTTTGCCATCATGCCATGGACTCCGCTTGACTCGCACTCCGAAAATACTGATAGTTTCAGGGAAATCTCAAACTACCGGTACCTGAGCGTACCAATGAATCATCAAGCAGAGTTGGAATAGGGTGTGAACCCCACACGCCTAGTGATTCTCATGCTCTGACGTCGGGGGGCAATGGTGCCTCGGTATCCTCAGAATCCCTATGTTTGTCTCGGTTTGCGAGGTGCTTTCCTATTCCAGCGAGTCAAGATGGTCGATCAATACTACCAACATACCTGCCACCAACGTCAGTGGTCGTGAATAGCAAACAGCACATTGTCAATTTGCAGTTGTATCATGGACAGTTTGACCTTCATCTCGGACCTCACAATATCTGCCGTATACAAAGGTGGTATAAAACACGTCTGTCCCTTCGTATAGTTCCTCAGTAGTGGCCGGTATCACACATTTCTCCTTCTCCTAATATAGACTCTGTTCTCCGTTTGATAATCTTTCTGGCTTCTTACCTCGTATCGAATTACGCTAGCCCGCTGTCAAGATGGGTATATTCACCAGATATTCAAACAGAAGATCAGTCTACGGCCACACGTTCAACTGGACGAGCGAGCACACCCCTGCCGAGGACTTCCATCCCTTGATCTACACATACGACAAGGTCGCAGCGGATGCCCTGGACAGCCTGGATGAGATTGTGCCTCCAGTATCCCTCAGCTTCGCCCGAAAAGATATCCAGGAAACGTACGAGCCCAAGGAAACCGAGCCACAAGAGAAGAAGAGGCACCGGGATCTCTTTAAGCTGGTGAAGGAACACGAGAGAAATGACCCAATCCTTCGAAAGTTATGGACGGAAGTCAACACAGTACCAGACTGGGTGGACTGGGATCAGATTGAAAGGGGTCAGAACATGTTCTGGCGGTACGGCGGGCCTTCAATCACAACCGTATGCTGTTTATTGAGAACGGATTCGTAAAAGAAAACAAGAAAAAGCCCACTGACGTTTTTATCAGTTGATGTTTTTATCCTTGCTTGGCGGCATGGGTGCGCGGCGGCCGGTCGAGACCCTTCACCGCACCGGGGGCTTCGGCGCCAACGTGGTGAACCGCCGGCTCCTCGAGACCACCCAGCACACGCTCGGCGTCCACGACGGCCTCGAGGCCATCAAGCCGGGGGGCCACGGCTGGGAATCGTCGGTACGGGTGCGCCTCCTGCACGCCTCGGTGCGCAAGCGGATCGTGCAGCTGGCGCGCGAGGACCCGGCCTACTTCGACGTGGCGGCGGACGGCGTGCCCGTCAACGACCTCGACTGCATCGGCACCATCAACACCTTCTCGGCCACGGTGCTCTGGCTGGGCCTGCCGCGGCAGGGGATCCGGCCGCGCGCCCAGGAGACGGCCGACTACCTCGCGCTCTGGCGCTGGGTGGCGTACCTCATGGGCACGCCGCACGACTGGCTGGCGACGCCGGCCTCGGCCAAGGCCATGATGGAGTCCCTGCTCGTCAGCGAGATCGCGCCCTCGCCCAAGTCGGGCGTCCTGGCCAACAACATCATCACCGGCTTCGAGGGGCTCGGCCCCACCTACGCCTCGCGCGGCTTCATGTGCGCCGAGACCTACTGGCTCAACGGCCGCCAGCTCGCCGCCGAGCTCGACATCCCGCCCCCGACCCTCTACCACACCGCGCTCGTCGCGGGCCAGTGCCTCTTCTTTATGATCTCGGGTTACCTCTGTCGGAGCATTCCCGCGCTCGATGCGCGACACATCAAAGTAAGTGGCTACTGCTAGTCTTCCTTAAAATTGTTTCATATCCTCACCCCAACACAAACGTTTCATCCTACCCCGGCATGCCGTGACGTGCATTTACACCCACAATGCCGGGTTTCGCTATATTTGGATGGCCCGGGGTGGGTATCTCGAAACATAGTCCTCCCCCCTTCCCCGACAACTTCCGCTACAAATATGACGCATTTTGGCGATCTTGGCCTCAAGCGACTCCCCCCTTATCAACGGTTTGCCGGATTCCAGGACGATCGTGTTTGATGCTAACAAATTCACCACAGCTCGCCCGCCACGCCCTCTACGAGCTCCTCGTCCACAACAAGGCCAAGGGCGGCCTGGGCTACAAGTCCAAGTTCGCCTTCAAGTGGATCCCCGACCTCGTCAACGTCGAGACGCCGCAGGGCGCGCCCATCCCGGGGCGCCCTAGGACCTCGGGCGCGCTGCGGCACGCCGGCGTCGAGCGCACCGCGCTGCTCACGCTCTTGGTCGTGGGCGCCCTCCTCGGCGCCATCGTCTGGTTTGGATTCCGGGCAGCTGCCGCTGTCTTCACCGGGGTGGTAGATATGCATACGCTCGGCAGAGGCTTGGAGTACGTTCGGGTTTATGCCTAGGTGATGATGGAACGGATGAGAATGT
This sequence comes from Arthrinium phaeospermum, assembly GCA_006503535.1. Classification (NCBI taxonomy): domain Eukaryota; kingdom Fungi; phylum Ascomycota; class Sordariomycetes; order Amphisphaeriales; family Apiosporaceae; genus Arthrinium; species Arthrinium phaeospermum. The sequence goes on from QYRS01000003.1 coordinate 3,098,008, forward strand.
GTTATGTTGGGTTAGGCAATCATGATATAGGTAGCATGTATGTTCGAGATTTGAGCGAGTTCATGCGGGAATCGTTAAGAGTTGCGATTAGTTTCCTTGTGGGGATTTGTCATGATTATATACCCGAAGATATATGCTATAGTCGTGCTTGATCGATTTCATTACCAATGCGCATACAGAGAAGTAGTTGCGAATGTTTTGAAGTAAAACGGACTTTTCTCTAGTCTATTATGTGCTGTCTGTTCCCATGTGAAGGATGCGTGCTAAACTTCGCTTCCTATCGATTGCTGAGGCAGAATTAGTTTCTCTGTGCCGTCCGAGACCCAGTGCCAGTAGCAATAATGTACAGATTGTGTAATGCCAATGCGAAATGTAAAATGTCTCTATGCCAAGCCGTGTAACTCCTGACCTGCGCTGCCTCATCCCTCCCCCAAAACGCCTTTGATATCCCATTTACAGGAAAACAGCAATTAACGATCCGTAGCCACCCAAATAGCCTCTAGTGATTTCATTCCATAAGCTCCACAGGCGGCCGCGAGGTATGCGCCATGATGGGTTTCGTGCTGCCCGACAGAGAAATCGGGCTGCTGAGCTCCATAGGAGAGTCTGTCATATCGTCCACGGCAATGGAGGGCAGTGTAGGGCTGTTGCCAGTGCTCTCCTTGGGCTGGAAGATGAGCGTGCTGCTGCGGCTTCGAGTGTGGGCGGAGGTGTTGCCGTCTGTCGGAGAGACAGGAGAGGTCATGCCAGCGTCGGGGGCACGGTGGTGCAGCTTGGCCAAGGCCGCGGCGAGGTCGTCGGCGTGGACGAGCTTGTTAGGGGCGTCCTCGAGGGTCTGCTCCCAACCGTGCGGCGGGGACGGGGGAGGGCTGATGAAGAACAGCTTGCCCGCATCGGGGAGCGCCAAGTGCTTGTCTTGGTTCAGGTTTAGAGGCGTCTCTTGGCCGAAGTAGACGCGGCACCGCTGGCCCATAATGGCCTCGCCATCCCACACCTGGCGCACCTTGATGGCGGACTCCTCGTCAAAGAACGAAACCACGATGCGGCGGAAAGACTTGAGAGGCGCCCAGGTGTGCACGGGCGCTGTTGCGGAGATAAGCTCTCGGATGGTCTGTAGGTTGTCTGGGCGGAAGATTTCAAGATCGCCAAGGTTGGTGAGCAACAGGGTGTTTGTCGGCGGTGTGGGCTGCGTCAGCGGCGGTAAGCTGGAAAGGTCGAGCTTGAGGGAAGACGCTCTCCTCATTCTAGAGGATGCAGGCCGCGAAGGCAGAGAAGTCGGCGATCCAGACATGGTTGTGTGTTGTGTTGTGTGTGAGTTGTTTCGCTTGGGTGGCGAAAGAGGGAAGTTCTCGAAGCCCGGTATTGACTTGATAGTAGTGGTAGGTAGGTTCGAGCGTAGCCCAGGTGATCTCGTTAAGGTTGCAATAAACAATCTTCGGGTTAACCTGTCAAGAGTATATGGTTGTAGTGCCTGTAAGTTTGTGTGTGTTGTAGAAGTTGAGAAGAAGATGGGTGTGAAGGAGGGCGGACGAGATCGCAAATATGTACTCTCACGATGGTGGCTGCGCTCGAAACGAAGATGGAAAGTGGTTGACTGGCCAGTGGAACCCCCAGTCAGTTCTGGAACCTGGCCAGCGGTATGTCCAGGCGGGGAGAGGGATCAGTGGCCAGTGACTAGGGGCCCCACAGATGTAGGCGCTGCAAATCACCCTGGACAGGCCTTGGGGCTGCTGGGCACACCACCTAACGCCTAAAGCAAAACCCACTGAATGCCGGGGCTTGGCAATGTGCTTGGGCCCCTGGAGAGCCTTCCGCGGCTAAAAACGCCCCCCCAAACAGCGCAAGCGCATTCCAACAGAGCCCATCATCTCACCAAAGCACTGCTAGTAATGATGGCATGGATGCAGCTTCGAAGGCAAAAAATACGATAAAACACAACATGGGAAGATATTAGGTATGCTCCTAGATGACTAGGGGGAGGCTGAGCGCTGTGCGCGTATCGCAACCAAATTGCATTTGAGAACTTCCAATACAACAATGTCTGCTATTGTGTTGTGATGTACGTTAATTACCGGCCACTGTCACTCAGAGTTTCATCAAAACACTACGTCAGTGACAATGGTTTCTGGGCACGTAACCTTGTCCGGGATCGATCGGTAAGCATCGCTGGTTGTCCATCTTCACGCTGGCACGGCAGCTGGCCGCCCGGCTCCAAAAATCAATACGTGCGAATCTTTTGATCATGCCGTGGGGGGAATGAATCAGTCAGCAGTTGGGTTGGCCGTCTCCCGTCTCGTCGGCCGTGGTGCGTGGTGTATGGACACCCGCATGCATGCATGATCAGCAAAGAAAAATACTAGTATACCTTTCCCATGTGCTGCAGCGCCAAGGTTGGCTTCAAACTGGGGATCGTCTGCGAATTGGTGATAGTCGGGACGAGCCAATCGTCTTGTGGCCTCCGGGGCCTTGGATATCCAGTCGAGCATCAGTCAGTCCCAACTGCCGCCCGTCAGTCCGAAAAAGCCTCTTCCGTCCCAAGTCATGCACTCCAGTCTCCATCCAGGGCGCCACGGCCTACTGGACTTCCGTTCACCCTACTTACCTACGTACGGTGTCTGCGTTCGTATTTGCTCTCATGTTTGCAACCGACGGATCTTGCCACCAAGAGGCGCAGCCCTCTTTGTCTTCCGTATCTCACATAGTTTAAGCAGGTAATAAGGTAGATGGGAATGCACGTCTGATGTGAAATCGCCGTCAACCGCCATCCATGGATCCACTGGTTATGCACATGTAGCTTATCAACTGGAGTGTGGTAGTATACAATTCCAATTAGAGTCAGTTGCTCGCAGTATTAAGATTGGTTCAATGTTGGCGCAGCATACTGCTCAAACCTTTCGTGAGTCCAGTTAAGCTTAGCAAGCAACCCCATCCCAGGCGTCGTCCGTTTCGAAGCCGGATGGCCCAACTACCACTAAAACGATTGGAGAAACATTGAAACAATTGCCAGGGGGTGATCGGTACTGTTTGGACCCTCCGACCTCCCGGCGTCATGAGATGATAGGCGACTGGCGAATTTGCGGTCGGGTGAGGCCTCTGTATTTTTTCTTGCCTTGCACTGCCTCAATCAACTCACCAAAACGGTGACCAACCTCTAGTCTTGGCTGCTTGGCGCAATGGCCCATGGAGCTGTCGGATATCCACCGAGCCGCCTTTCTTGCCTCTCCGTCGCACACCAGGCGCGCCATAAGGAAAACTCGTTACGCGTCTTGGAGAACAGCTGGCGGCCTGTTTGCGCAATCTAGACCCGATAACTGTCCCCATTATCTCATCAATGCTAGCACGCAAGGCAGTGTTCGTTAGCCAGTTACATAACGGCCTCGGCCACTGCTGGCCAGGTGAACAATTTGCAATACGAAAGAAAGGAAGAATTGGCCTCCTTCCTTTTCCACACAGCCCTCAACAATAACAAAACAGTTCGAGTTGAGTTGAGTGGTGCCACGCTTGGCAACGACATGCCGGTTCATCCTGCTCCTCATCCCTCTACTGATCCCTCCTCTCTTCCAGATGCCCAGACAGCCTACAGCATATTCCCACATACATGGATGCACTCCACTGCGACAGGCATGGAGTCGTTCCTGGCAAAGCCGCAAACCCACGTAAAGCCATTATCTGACCATTTGCTTGGCCTCCTCAGTATTGCCTCTTGACCCGGGCAGTGTCAGGCACCTCACATCTTACGAGTAATGTCTTGCTTGCACCGTCCGACTTCAATGTTTCTAGGCGATCATGGTTGGTCTCTTTTCTTTTCTTCTTCTTCCTTCTCTAACGTCAGGCACTCCATGAATCGACACGTTTTGCTCGGCTAGAGCCCACCGGCGTACCTTGATAAGATGGTTGACCCCGGGTCGGAATGGGTCCTATCTCCCGAACCCCAGCCGTAAAAGCCGTAGATGATAGGCCCGCAGTCCCTATTAACCTTTGTTGCCTTCCTATTCCGGTAATCTATAGTCTGTCTCCCTCCTCTCTGTCTTGCGTCATTCCCTAGTCTCTCGTTCTAGGAGTGCCGTTGACAACCCTGATTCTACACGTACAAGTAGACCAACTAAAAGTTATACATGCCGACAACGCTTACATAACACTCCAATATCCACATGTAGATAGCCGACCAGGCATAATGAGCGTATATCTGTTGACTAATGGAGGAAGGCTGGTATCTTGGCAAGGTTTACTGGTTTGGCGCGGTAGACGGGGGATCGTCACTGCGTCAGGAGCAAAGGACTGAAACCCCAAAGTAGTTGAGGCATTTCGTGTCGAGGGCTTGGCTTTAGTGAGGTTGATGAGCCACCTTCTCCAAGACTCGTCCAAAACAACACACGAAAATCGTGACCTCCCCGCATAATAGCTTCACCACTTCTAAAGGTTCAAGATTGCATGACTTGCGCCTATGCATTACCACTAAGCAAGTTCAGACGCCAAGTCATCGTCCAATTCAGCGTCTCCGCATTTGGCTTTCCTTTCTCTTCTTGCCTCGCCAATGGCCATCCAGCGGCATGGGCAACCTAGGACAGCAATGCAGACGATACTTGGCGCCCGCATGCATCGCCGGCCGTGCCAAGTGCTCTCTCCGCAATTGGGGCTGTCGACATTGCATCCCGCACCTTCCGGTTGTCGAAGGGGTTCCTATTAAGATTGATCCGAAGGGGACGTTGGGGCCTTTTCTTGGATGAACAGCCACGGCAGAAAACGGAGAAGGAGCACGATTAGTGGTTGGTGCCAGCCGTTACGATGGCGGAGGATTATCCATGACGAACGAGCGAACGCAATCAATATACGCGCTACGCGGCGGCTGTGCCGTAAAACGTACGTCGCCGTGCCAGGCATGGTCAGAACCACATCCACAATGGGGGCGGCGTAAGGACCTTACGCGATGCTGGATGTTGGATGTTATTCTTCTCTGGTCCAAAAAACACTCAACCCATAAGCTGGTCAGCGCTATTGACGGAGAAAGAGATTGCTCCTCAGGTGTTCAAGGGTTTGCTGGCCGCTTATTGAGGCGGAGCAAGCAGATGACACAAGGTCAGGAGAAAGAAGCCTAGATGGCCGTCGTGGTTGAGAAAAAACCACTCAATTCTTCGCTGCCTAGCCATCTTTCTAGCGATTGTGAATGTGCGCGAAAAGAGGTACGAGATGTGGACGGGCTCACCGGTGAGCCGATTCCAACCGTGGAGATTTCTAGTCCGGAAAACAACGAAGCCGACGATGGTAGGTGCACCAACAGCTCACGGGACTGACCAAGGTTGAGCCCCGTACAGAATGTTCGGCTGGTATTCTGCCCGAGGCATTTGATATCGTGACTGCTCTATTTTGCATGTAGTGACATACCGGATGTGATGAACATCCCCTTAAGGCTGATAGTATGTTCAATAGAAATGTGTCATGGCAATGTTCGCCTGTTCATACCTAGTAATTGAGAGAAACTGTCTTGCAAGAAGAAAGCAGCAGAGCCAGGAACCGTGAGCTCTTCACAATTTACAAGTCGTGATGTTGTTGATTGTATGAGGTTTGTTGCCCCCTAAATGGTATGTACGTGTTGTAGCCAAATCAACTGGGACAGAGAAATGCATGGCCACATGGGATATAGTGTACACCGTCAATATGATATAGTTTCTACCAGGGGCTTCGAATTGGCATATGCGGCCAAGAGCTGCGTTCATCATTATTTTCTTGTCTAAATGTCTGGATGTTTGTGCCTGGGTTTTGCTGACACTATCTATACATGACACCTACAGCGCCAATGCCTTACCGAATTTCAACGCCAAGCTCGTCGACCAAAGCCTTGGTGACCCGGTCGTGCATGTCGTTCGTCTCGGCATTCGTCAGCGTGCGCTCCAAGCTGCGGTAGTTGATGCGGTAACACATGCTCTTGCGGCCGCTCTTGGGGTGCGTGAACTGATCGACGAGCTTCACGTCCTCGACGACGTCGCCCGCAATGCCGCGAACGATCTCCATCACGTCGTTCTCGTGGAAGTCGTGCTTGTTCGCCTGCTTGGCGTTGCCGCCGGCCGACGAGGTGGCCTTGAGCCAGAACGACACGTCCTTGGGGCACCCGGGGTACTTGGAGAACGGGACGAAGCGCTTGAGCGTGTCCAGGTTGTCCGACACCCCGGCAAATTGGTTCAGGAAACGCTCGTCCCGCGACCAGAACAGACGGATGTCGGGAATGTTGAAGAGCAGCATGGCGATGCGCTCCAAGCCGATACCGAAGGCCCAGCCCAGTTGATTAGGCACGCCCGCGTTGATATACAGGCTCTGCTGTACAACACCGCATCCCAGAACCTCGAGCCAGTCTCCTGCGTAGTAGACCTCGAGCTCCCACGAGGGACTCGTGAAGGGGAAGTATGCCTCGACCCAGCGCACCTTCAGCGGCTCATCCACGAAGTTCGGGTCGGCCTTCTTAGCGGCGGCCTTGGCGCGGGTGAAGATCTCAACGACCATGAGCTCCAGGCTGCGCTTCAGATGGGCACCAATCGCCTCGGCCTCGGCCGCCGAGTGATGGTCCGACTGGAGCGGGTTCCGCTCCGCGTGGAAAGGGGGATTGGGGTCCTCGACTTTGGTGTCGTGGGTCGGCAGTTTTTCTACATCCGACCAGACGGCGGCCGCGACGTCCCCATTGGGCACGCTGTTCCGGTCCCAGCTGTGAGCGCCTTCCATCTGGTGGAAGACAGGGTAGTGGCTTCTGTCCACTTCATCGCGGCGGTAGACATCGGCGCTGATGAGGTAGCCTGGGGAGAGGTTCGCGCGGAACGTATCGGCTTGGTGGGCAGACGTGTGAGTGCGCAGCAGGGTCGACTCGTTGATATAGTAAGTGTCCGTCTTGGCTCGGCCTGGATGGTCCCTGGGGAAGCCTAACGAGTCAAAGTTCTGTTGTGTTGTGACGACGGGGTCGAAGGTATTGTGGTATTTGTACGTGGGACCCGGGAAGACGGATTCGATGATTTGGCGGGTAATATACACAGGGTGGTCCTTTTGGAGATGCAGACGCCTAGGAACATTTGCTATTATGTTGGGTGGTGTGTTAAACCAAGAGTCTGTCTTGTACTTGCTGCCATTGATCTCGACCTTGGCTTCCGCCTTGGACTCCTGGGGAGTTGCCGGACTCGGGGCTTGTGAGTGCTTGCTTGTCAGAGCTAGAGAACTATCGACGGTTTCGATTTCAAGAAGCAGCAATTGGACCCAACGCACCAGAAGAATACCAGCTCCGTTGGCCTATTCGCAGAGCCGAAGGCGTCCCAAGACCGCCTACGCTCCTGAGAGCCCTCCTTCCAATGCAGGTATGAACCGCGGTGAACCTGGTTGTCCACATGTTGGGCTGGAGTTTTTACGACATGCGACGTTGTCGCAAAGACGGACGCGACCTCGGAGCCAGCCCTCGAAGCTCAAAAACTTTGAGTGGATCTCGCATGTTGGATTCAACGGCAAAGTGAATTGAGTCTGGTGCATGTGCTAGCCACTTCTGTCAGGTACATACATGCAGGTATCAATTCATCCCGCGTCTTCGGTGTTATCGGTCATAGCACGCGCACATGGAACATAGAAGCCAATGAGAGCCCCGAGATTTCTATCTCTTGATTCAGTTTTCGATATCAGCCGCAGCGTTCCCAAGCCAGTCTCGCAGTCTCGCAGTCAGTCTGCCAGTGCGCCAGAAGCCCAAACTGCGTGATGATGTCAGCGGCACTGGAAAGGTGAGGTAGCCATGCTTGTGCTTCAATCAATGCTGGAATTCCAGGCTTTCTGGGCTCGACATGTACTGAGTGGAGCCAGCTTTGATCGCCCCCTGTCAAGACCGCGTCCCGCCATACCGCATCCTCGGGCGGCCGCTCAAAAAATTACGCCCGGTTCATCGGAATCATTCATCATCGTGGGTCTTGCTTTCTAATGCCATTACTGTAAATCGTTGCCCTCGGCTGTTCCTAAAGATCCAAAGTCCCTTGTGCCCGGCTCTCGTAGTGTGAACTTCTTCCTCCCAATTCCCAAATTGTATTCTTCTCCAGACATCTGTGGACTCTTATCTCATTAAGAAACCCTCCGACTTTTGGCGATCGCTTTGGACCCTCACACAACTCGATTGAGAGACATGTGCCGATCGAGCTACCGGTAGCACGAACGACCGAGCGAGCGGCACACGATCACTTTAAAGGCTGGTTACCACCAGATATTGTGCGCGAAACGAGTGGATGCAGCCGAACATTTGCACGACACAGAAAATGGTCTCGCAAGACGCAGTCGCCGTCCCCGAGGGCTCGGCACGGGCATTGGCCGCAGATAAACCCAAGAGGCAGAAGAAGCCCCTTCCCCCGCCTGTGTACTACCCCTTCTGGTTCGGCGGCAGTGCCAGCGCCATGGCGGCCTGCGTCACACATCCTCTGGATCTCGGTAAGTCCTCCTCTCCTGTCCCCCACGGGGGCCGTTGTTGCGATAGGCCAAGGAACGCGCGCCTGGGCTAATACGAGTCCCTCGGCCTCTCAACAGTCAAGGTTCGCTTACAGCTGCGCTCCGGCGATGCGCCCAAGAACATGACCGGCACCATTGGCTACATAATACGCAATGAGCGCATAATCGGCCTCTACAGCGGCCTCTCGGCCTCGCTGCTGCGCCAGATCACCTACTCGACGGTGCGCTTCGGCATCTACGAGGAGCTCAAGCAGCGGTACGCGCCCAAGGACAAGAAGCCGTCGCTGCCGCTGCTGATCGGCCTGTCGACCTTCTCGGGCTTCCTGGGCGGCATCTCGGGCAACGCCGCCGACGTGACCAACGTGCGCATGCAGCAGGACCGGGCCCTGGCCCCCGAGCAGCGCCGCCACTACAAGCACGGCCTCGACGGCATGTTCCGCATGCTGCGCGACGAGGGGCCCAAGTCGTGGTTCCGCGGCGTCTGGCCCAACAGCGTGCGCGCCGCCCTCATGAACGCCAGCCAGCTCGCCAGCTACGACACCTTCAAGGGCCTCCTCATCCAGAACACCCCCATGGGCGACACTACCACCACCCACTTCGCCTCGAGTCTGCTGGCCGGCTTCGTCGCCACCACCGTCTGCTCCCCCGTCGACGTCATCAAGAGCCGCGTCATGAGCGCCACGGGCAAGCAGGGCGTGGTCAGCCTGCTGTCCGAGATCTACGCCAAGGAGGGCGTGACCTGGATGTTCAAGGGCTGGGTCCCGAGTTTCCTGCGTTTAGGACCGTAAGTTGCTGACTCCTTTTCTTCGTCCCTTGATTCGTATCACTAATATGTTTTCTACAGGCAAACTATCTGTACATTCATGTTCTTAGAAGCACACCGCAAGGTCTACAGGCGCCTTATGGGTATTCCAGACCCTGCATAGTTGTGTGTTATGTTTTGTTTTCCGCATACACTGTAGTAGACTACGGCAACTTTAGACGGCATTTTATAGAAAAGCGGAGGATATACCAGGAGTCTTTTTTGCCAGCTGATTTACTCCTCTCCGCAAGGGATGTTGGCGTTGGTTGATGGCCGGTTGTTTTATATTGCATCAAAGGCGCATAATTCAGGGGCCACTTTGAGCCGGTTCATAGTCCGGTATTTATTTTTATTATATCCCACTTGCTGCTCTAGACCAAGTGTTTCTCTCTGGATCCGACCTGCCACCATGCGTTCCACGGCGCCATGTGCAGGTAGTCGTCCCAGCAAGCAATTGAATTTGTCTGCATGCAACAGGTAGATTAGGCTTCAGCTTGACAGCTACTTCTGTTGGTTTTGTTGCATGCCCCACGCCCCATATCTCAGAGGCTCTCTATTTTTTGTCTTACCTCACGTGTGTGCCCCTGTTCATGTTTTACACAGCAGCGAATCCAGCGGGACTGGCTCATCAATTCGGCTGCTAAGTCAACTTACTCCTGTCCGATGCATAAAGTGCTTCCTTCGTGTCAACAGTTTTGATCACCAACCGTTCTGATCGGCACCGTACGAAGTCTGGCCACCATACGTAGTGCCTCCACCCCAGCCTTGGTCAGGTGCGTTACCATACGATGTCTGCCATCCTGCTCCCCCATCCATGTCGGCGTCGGGACTTCGGGGGCCGTCGTAAATGTCGTTCATCCCGTCGTTGCCTGTCAAGCCGTGGATCAGGGACGCAAGTTTTGTTTGTATCTCTTTGATGCCTGTTTGCACGATTGCATCGGGATCGATACTGCCCACGCCCTCGACCTCGTAGTAGAATCTTGCCGGCACAGCATCGTAATCGAACGGCTCACCCTCTTGTGCTGGCTCCTCCTCATCGGCATACTTGCTCTTGGGCCTGTTCGGTTGTCAGCATGGTCTGGGTGGAATAAAAAGATTTCACATTAATAGAGAAATGCATACCATTCCGACGCGATATCCTTTTCATACCAAAGGTCCAGGTGATGTAGCTTGTTGTGAGGGTCATATTCAAAGCCCACTGCAGAACAAGGCGACCATTTTGCATGCTCCTTCGCGATACCCTTCTTTGCGACACATTGAATGTTTAGCTCCTGCCCCTTGCGCAGCTTGCAAATCAGCGGGCCCAGGCCCTCGGGATCTGTAATCACGGGGTTGCCAACGTGGACGTTCGGTCGATCTGCGCCAACGAGCAGGTCGCGCGCGTAGACCTTCATAACCTCGTCGGATGTGCAGCTTGCGTGAAGGGTCAGAGTTATGCTGCATTTGCCGCAGGATTGGTCGCAGTCGCAGTCACGCGAGTACAGCATCTGATCGGCGCCGCGGGAGTCGAGGGGAATAAGACCAAGACGATGCGCGATGAACTCGTCAGCGAGGACGGAGGAGTTGGCAGCAAAGTTGACGAGATCGATAGCGACAGTGGCGACCTCGGCTTGAATAATACGTCGCAGCGAGTTGGCGAAGGAGAGATCAACGTTGTTCAGCTCGAAGTTCACATGGATCGCATCGGCCTATAAACAAGTGAGATGCTAGTCAGCTTCACTGCAATTTTGAAGCGCGATGCCTCTGCCATGCGACAACATACTTCAGAGATCTTGACGGATGGGCCCAAGGACTCATTGTCCATCATCATTGTGTCGTACTCCATGGCGGCGGTCGGGACTGCGCGACGCGCGTGGCTGTTTCGGTTTAACAGTGGAAGGCGCGGGTGATGAATTAATAAAGTGCTGTATCGGATTTTAGTTGATCTATGGGAGTAACTGCAGATTCCTGCTTCGGGCGTCGGTGAAAATGTATCAAGGCCTGGCTTGCTCGGAAGCAGCTTTGATTTCGGAAAAGGTCGAGGTCGAGGGCGTTAACAATAAAGGCCAAGATGGAATGCAGCGAATTACTAAAATCGACCAGGCCGAACAACCAGACAGCCAGAAGTCTGAATGCACGGTCCTCCGGCGGCTGGCTCTAGCGTCGTTGAAAGGCTGCCAGTTGATCGCTGTTGCGATTCGCGGCAGTTGGTCCACTTGGACGGGAAGCCCGGTCTCCAACCCCGAAATGGGAATTGAGACGCGGTTCCAGCAAGGTGCAGCTAGGGCATAATGTTAAGTTGGACGAGATAAATTGACATCGATATTCTGGGAAGCCGGCCGTGTTTGACGTATCTCGAGAAGTCGCAAGTTGGTTTGGAGCGGAGAATCTGCGATTTGATACCATGAGGCGGCTCGGGGTTGGCAGTACCTAATAAATTGTGGATTATCGGCCTACCTGCCAAATCTTTAGGTAAAGGTACCTGGATACTTTGACACAAGCTCTGGTGGGCCATCCCGAATGCCGCCGATGTAGCTGTGGTTGCCAAAAATTTCAGAAGCCGGACTGATAGCTCGTCATCCAGCTTGAGTACCACCACCCAAGTCACCCACTCCCACCAACAGCCGGCCTCAACCTCCACGCACGCGACAACGTCGTTTCAAGCCTCAGCACCACCTCAACGCCCGAAACCCCTCCACACCACAGTAATTACCATGTTCAAGCAAGCTGTTTCCACATCCACAAGAGCTCTGCGCTCTAGCTCGAGATTTGCTGCGCAAACACCTATCTTCCGATCCCAGTTTGCCCCCGCGCCGTTAAGGACCGTTGCTCTGGCACCCAGATCAAGATGGTACAGCGATAAGGCCGAGTCAGCAGAGAAGAAGGAGGGCGAGACAACTCCCTCTTCCGAGGCTAAAGAAGCCGAAGCACCATCGAGCGCCGAGGCCGAGCTCAAGAAGAAGTTAGAAGCCAAGGACAAGGAGGCCACCGAGTGGAAGGTAAGAGCAACAGCTCCTCTCCCGTTGACTGCATTCGACCAGGGTGACTGATCTCGAACATAGGACAAATGCCTGCGCTCCGTCGCCGATTTCCGCAACCTGCAGGACCGGACAACGAGGGACATGAAGTCCGCCCGGGACTTCGCGATTCAAAAGTTCGCAAAGGACCTCGTCGACAGCGTTGACAACCTGGACCGCGCTCTGACTATGGGCGAGGAGAAGCTCAAGGCCCTGAAGGAGGGCGAGTCTGTGAACGAGGACCTCAAGAGCTTCTACGAGGGTGTCAAGATGACCGACGGCATCATGATGTCGACTCTGGCCAAGCACGGCCTGGAGCGCTTCGACCCCGAGGGCGACAAGTTCAACCCCAACGAGCATGAGGCCACCTTCATGACGCCCATGCCCGACAAGGAGGACAACACCGTCTTCCACGTGCAGCAGAAGGGCTTCAAGCTCAACGGCCGCGTGCTGCGGGCTGCCAAGGTCGGCGTGGTCAAGAACCAATAAATGCGACGAGAAACACGGATATGAAAATCATCATGTGCGAATAGCCCTGTACTATTATTATGACGGCCTGTTTGGCGGTTGGCGTTGGGTCACGTCGGTGTACAAAAAAAATCTCCCTCTCATGACGGCCGGTGGCGGGTGCCATCTATCTCATTGCATTATAGCTTGGAAATAAGCAAGCGACCCAGGTATAGAGTCTCACATAACGGCTTATGTATATACACCACCAGGTCGTGGAACCCTATGAAGACCACGCGACGATCAAATATAACAACCTAATGTACCTGCATACTACGACTACCAACTGTTTCGCATAGCCTTCGGGCCTGAAGCCTTGCAGTGCTCTCTCTTCGTCTTGACCCCTATTAATCGGGTTCATACCCGCCTTATTCATATCCGAATTATGCAGTCGGAACCTCTGGCCTCTGTCTATGATGCGCACCTCTAAATCTAGCTCTAACGGCTTCTGCTCTAACGGTGTGGCTGTGGTTGTTGCCGTCTTCGTGTGTGTGTAAGTGCCAAGGGTGCTTCTTCATCTCTTGCAGCTTGTAGATTCCCAGAATCGTCTTGCAGGCACCGAGCCAGCCCAGCTCCTCCTTCACCCACACGCGCGGCGGTTCCCCATCGCCACCAGTCTGCCCCTCCGGCTGTGCGACGATGACCGGTTCTTCCGCCGCATATGTGACGGGCTCGCCGATTCTGGTCGTCGCTGTCTCGGGTACGCCATACTCGATGGGGACCGTCTCGCTGTACGGGACCGCCTGCTCCAAGTCGGGGGTCGCCGTCCCCGGCTGTAGCGGCTTCTTCTTCTTCATGCCCAGAAGCATGCCGGATGCGGCCGCCGCGGGATCGTAGGTGCTCTGCGCTTCTTCAATCCAGACCTCGACGCGGCGGATGGAGTCGGCGTAGATGATGGCCAGAGTCAGCAGGGTGATGGGGACCGCCGTGGCCCAAAAGACGTAGAACATGTCACCAGTAGGCCCGAACGTGTCGCCCATAGCGAGAATGCCCGACACGATGGTCATGGGTAGAAGAACGCCACCGAGATATGCCACGCGGTCCAGACTCCGTTTGTTCTCTTCCGCTTCAGGACTCGAGGCTTCTTCCTTTGGCTTGCTACTACCCTCGTCAACTCCTAGTTGTGGCGCGCTTGGTGGTTGTACTGGGGCAACTGGCATTTGAATGATTGCTGCCGGGCGCAAGTGGGCAGCAAGCCGGACTCTGCGTTCCAGTCTATTCAGAAGCTCCCGCCAGTCTGCTCCGGAAGTGTTGACCCCCTTAAGAGTTATTTCTGCATCCATATTTCGTTCTAACGAACGCTGGCATTGTTGGAGTAGGCTCGTATAGCTCTGCACGTCACCTTCCAGGGTCAGTGTGTCGAGAAAATCGGCCCAGCAAGCGTATACGCAATCCGCAAAACAAGCCTGTAGCTGGGAGTTATACTCATCCACCTCGAAATTCTTCATGGTGTCGCTCTCTCCCAAGTAATTCCAGATCCGGTGTTCTAGACTTGCTTCTTCTTCGGGGTGTGTATTACCTTTGCAGGCGCATGACTTTGTTATGGACTTTCCCTCCACATCTATTCCAACGGTTGACGAGTCCCGCTGCAAGCAGCGGTCCAAGAACAGGACTACGAATGTCAGTATGGGAAAATCATAATGTTATCTCGCTATTGCACTTACCGTATGGCTTAACGGGTGATTCTAGGTTCACTCTCAGCGTAGCGCGACACATCGCGACCTCCCGGCCTGAATCGGAACTCGTGTACCGTGGAGGATCATCCAACAAATCCAACGATGAAGAACGGTTGGACAGATTCAAGTCTTGTGATGATCTCGAAGAATCAGAAAGTTCATCCACCAGCTGTACCGGGTACTCGTAAGAAACGTATTGATTCCAGGTTTTCTTGAGATATCGTGATGGTCGTCTTTTGGCCATTGAATCGACCGCGTCGGCTCCAAGCAACGAGGAACCTTTCAAAACTTCAACATATTCTGCGGGCAAGCCGTGAATGACGATGATGCACTTGGTTATGTACTTGTAATTGGTGCTTTCACGGGACCTGTAGCGCAGCTCCGTCTCCAGTACCTCGGGGCCTTGTAAGATCTTGCGCGAAAGAAGACCGTTCTTTGCCCCCTCAAAGTCCACAAGGTAGGCCTTGCAACTCTCAATCCTGGCCCTTTGACTCAATAGAGGTTCAGGCGCGCCGCGACCTTCCGTGCGCGTGTCATCGAGACCTGCTTCGACCTCGACAGTCTGCACCTGTGCACAGGGGCATTGCGGATGAGAGGATTGGGACGCCATTAGTTGTAATATATTTCGGGAACCGATATGGGCTTTGGGAGTTGAGCAATAATGTCAGAATAACACATTCAATTTGCAGAAACCGGAAAAACCACACTGTTACTCCATGCGTGCTTTACGGCAAATGGCAGCTCCTTCTTGGTTGGTTGAGCACGTCGTCTGAAATCCGGACGGACTGGGCAACCACCTCGAGTAAGTTCGAAAATTTCCTACCGCCAGCAAGACCGCATTTCAGCTGAACGGAAGCGACAGACCAACGTATCTCGATAAGCCATCCCGAACGGCTGGGTAAGTGATCAACAACAATCTTCCACGTCAGGGCTTTCAGGCGTCTTGACTGGGTAGTTTGATCGTATAGTGCCGCCTAGCGCGCGATGCTAATGCCCGTGAAATGAGGATCGTGGCTTTCAAGTGCAGCGGCTATTGGGCTGACACGACCTGGCTAATGCTTTCATATCGTATTTTCTAGGGAGAGATTGTACAAACAGGTTACTGAACTGACTTACAGTGGTTATGCATTTGAAGGTCTGGGTAAAAAGATATCCTACCTACAAATCTTACCGATACACGGGCAGATCGTGCTGGGTTAGGTAACTTCATGAGGATTTGGATTTAGACTAGTGTCAATCGCCCCTGAAGCTAACACACTGGACCGCCCGAGTCTAAATAGCATCAGGGCATTTCCGTCCTTGACTTCTGTATCGGATCCAACCTTGACGGATCGTGTAGTCGCCTCTCTGTAAAGGCAGAATTACACTTGCTACGTGTATTGGTGTACAAGTCAGACAGTCAACAAATACCGGTTCCACACATACTGATCAAAACCAGGGGACAATGATATGCGTGCAGTAGAAAGAATGAGGAGGCATTTGCAAAGAAAAAAGCCGGATGCCGGTCCAGCAGATTCACTGACAAGTTGCAAATTCCCGCGATGACAGAATCGTCGCCGAGAAATGAATACACACCTGCAGTGTTTGTTGCGTTCTGTCTGGATGACCAAGCATGATCTAGCAGCTCGGGCAGATAGATATCTGGAGGAAGGAGCGAATATCACTCCAGTTGCCAATCATGTGTTCCGTTCCAGGCAGGAGCCCTTGCATAGGGGCAAGGGCCATAGGGGCCAAAGTCACTGAGTAAAATGCCTTCACGCCGCAAACGTTTCCGGGCCCAATACAAACAAGTGCACCGTGAAGAGGGCTTGGAAACATTTGAGCCTGGCCTGTGGGCTTTGCGTTGCGTTCATGGAAATGAAATCTTACGTGGGTTACACACGTTGTGAACCGCTCGTCATCCGCTCGTCTTGTGTTTGTGTATCAATGTAGGTATGTGAACACCGTCAGCTCTTTCCTCTCTTCCCCCAAGCTCTATTCCGCTTCCTTTTTAAAGAATCCATACACGTGTATTGCTTAATCGCATAATCACCTGGGTTGTGTTGATTAGGCTGACTTCTGCAGAGCAACAGGTTGAGGCAGTTTCTTTTCAGTACCTGGCCTGCTTCCCAGTATGCACGAAGAGCATGGCCATGATGCGTCACCCCGGTAGCCAGCTCTTAAAGTATGCAGTTATCGTGTGCATAGCGACGATCATTGCATTCGAGATCGTCCTCTACAAGCGAGCTGGTCAAGTCTCGATACCGAAGGCATCGCTGTCCCCCTGGACTGACAATGGGCATCCGATCTTGGACTTGATCAAAGAGGGCCACGAAAAGCTCGCCCGGCTCCAGGCGGCACGTTCTAACACCATCAAAGCAGCTGCCGTTCGTTACAGGGAGAGGCGAGGTCGACACCCGCCTCCCGGATTTGAGGAGTGGTTCAAGGCCGCGCAAAAGAGGGACGCAATCGTTGTCGAGGATTTTTTCGACCGCATCTATCATGACATCAACCCCCTCTGGGGACTCGATCAACCGGAGCTCCGCCGTCGCGCCCACACGCAGCCTGAGATTATCCGCATCCGCGACGGCAAAGTCACCTTGATCTCAGAAGACCCCGAACGAGGCAATCAATGGATGCAGATATGGGCCAAATTGGTGAAAGAAATCGGACACCTACCGGACCTCGACATGGCTATAAACGCCATGGACGAAACACGAGTGTTAGTACCTTGGGAGATAATCAACGAATATACAGACAAGGAACGAAGGACGCGAGACCTCTTCGCAGCATCAGAAGCGGTCTCGACTTACACCGGCTATGCCGACATCGACTCACGCCCGGAGACCTATGATCCTCATTGGATTGGCGGCGAAGCACATAAATACTGGGACCATGTACGCGCCACATGCCCACCTGACAGTAACTCCCGCAATGTCCCAGGCATGTCCTCATCCAACATCTCGATCAAGGAGGTTTATCCCAGGGCACCTATCGAAGCATACACCTACAAGGGGTTCGTGCAGAACTTCACGGCCTCACAGGATGCATGCGTACAGCCTCACCTCCGCGGCCTACACGCAACCTTCGTCGAGAGTATCAGCATGTCAACGACCCACGAGCTTTTGCCTATCTTTGGCGGCTCCAAGTTACCGCAGAACAACGATATACTAATCCCCGGTGCCGTTTATCTCACCAACGATAAACGGTATTCAGGGGGCAGGGGGATTGGTGGGCCTTGGGAAGACAAGATGGAAGGGTTTATGTGGCGTGGAATAGCCAGCGGCGGCCGCAACAAAATCGACAACTGGTGGCACTTTCACCGCCACCGCTGGGTGCAGATGATGAATGGCACGACTTTGCAAAAGGTCCTAACCGCCGACGAAGCCGCAGCCCCTACATTTACGCTTCTTCCGCCCAATGTGTACAACATTAGTGCGCGAAGAAATGGGTTCATGGCCAGTTGGCTGGCAACGCATGCCGACGTCGGGGTTACCGACCTCATGTGCAGCCCTGGGGAGATGGACAGTAATAATAAGCGTGTGCGCACCTGCAGCTACTCGAGCCGCTTTCTGGATGTGGTCAAGCCGAAGCCGATGAAGGAGCAGTACGCCTACAAGTATCTACCTGACATCGACGGGAACTCGTTTAGCGGCCGCTGGCGCGGCTTTCTGCGGAGCACGAGCTGCCCCCTGAAGGCGACGGTGTACACTGAGTGGCACGACGACCGCCTGGTCCCGTGGGTGCATTTTGTGCCCTTTGACAACACCTTCATGGACATATATGCGATCATGGAGTTCTTCCTCGAGGGCCATGATGCGGAGGGGCGACGGATAGCGGAGGAGAGCAGCAGGTGGGCGGATCAGGTCTTGCGCAGAGACGATATGCTCCTGTACGTGTGGCGACTGCTCTTGGAGTACGCCAGAGTCGTCGATCCCCAAAGGAATAGGCTGGCTTTCGTTGGAGACTTGGTTCAAGAAACGGAATAGGCTTAGAGAATATGGTCGTGGGTGATTCGCCGGGCGACGACCTTAGAGATAATTCTTACAGACGACGAGGGGTATTGTAGCTGATTATACACATTCTGTCCTAATATGCCTGACATCTAGAACATGGAACCATCTTCTATTGGACAGTGGACAAGATGAACTGAAACACGGATACCCAGCGGTAGCTGCATTGAGCTCATCAGTAACACTCACGTATATCAAAACCTGGCAGACGTGTGTACAGAAGCAGGTGCGGAATTCGGAAATCACTCGAAAGCCGGCCTGAAAACAACCAGATAAACACCAATTACCGAGACGTGCAAAAGAAAGGTAGGTGCCTGGGCTGAAGATCTTGGGGAGGTTAGCTGCGTGTAAGATGTAATACAGTGGAGCCACAGGCAACCACCAGATTGATGCCGGCTTGCTTACCTGTAATCATTCTTCTAACGTTACTCGAGAATTACCACATGCATCCAGTGTTATAAAATCCTCCATAACCGGTGTATTCCTAGAGATAAACAAGTCTTCTACTTTCCACCATACGGCTGCAATTGTTTTGACCAATTGCACTCTCCTCTTCGTTTGAACATTGCCAACCGTTACTTTGTTGGGCCTTCATGTAATCACCAAGTTCCCGGCTTGAGAATACCTTAAGATCTGCACCTCGCCCCCTCGTCAACACAAGTTATGGCCAAAACCGCAGCTGTCTCTGTTTTTGATAAATGAGGATTTCATCTTCTGCGGACAGCATTTGCAGAGCACATTCACCTGAACGCTAGCGACTGACCTTGCTTCAGCTGTGTTGAAAGCAATTACCTAGTCTGCAAAGTACAACCGCAATGAGTGACATATACTGTGCCCTCTGCGGTGTTCAAGTGGAGGTTCACGACGGTGACACGGCCGATGATAGCGAACTCCGCTGGAACGCCACTATCCGCGCGATCCGAGCACGAGCATACGTCCATGACCCCTTTGTCACGGGCGTCGGCTATCTCAACGCCCACCGGCAGGTCTGCGCGGACGCAGATGAGAACACGTCCTACAAGGACCCCGCGGCACAGCTGGCCGTCCACGACCTGCACAACGCCGGCTTCCAGCAGTACTGGTGTTATGCGCTGCACGACTTCTGCTGGAAGCTCTTGCGGCACATCGTGGATCCGGAGGCGAGGTTTCCCGCCAAGACCATCGCCCGCCACCTGTTTGCCGTCCTGTACAACACCCCGGCCAACCTTTCCGGGGGGTTGCTGCCAGGGCACGACTACGAGGGCGCGCTGAAGTTCCGCTTTCATGATACGTGGGCACAGGACCCCATCGCGACGATTTTCGGCTCCGATCTGTTCTACATACTGCAGGATCCAGATGATGAGTTCGACTATGACGTGGATCACCTGGTAAGCGACTTTCGGGGTTTATTTGTTTTCACATACCGGCGGTTTTTCTGCCCAGCCTGAGTTCTTATTCCTTATTCCATTAGATGTGTTTATCCCTTTCTAGGAATGTTTGTTCATAGCAGAAACGGATACTAACATTAAGAATCAATAGGTAGACTCACTACCCGGCACCTCATATACGGGCATCCAAGGGGCGGAGAATGGTGAAACAGATATGTTCAGTCGAGTACCGAGTGAGATTGTCATGTTGATCCTTTCAAGCCTGCCTTCAAGTGCTGTCTGTAACTTACGGCTTGCTTCCAAATATGTGGCCGCATACACATCACCGCCCCTTCTGTCACAGAGATTCTGGGCATCACGGTTCAACGATGATGCAGAGATGGCCTTTGCTTTCGCCCTGAGAGATGATCATCTTCCACCAGAGCCCATCAATTGGCGTCAACTGTATCAGAAAACCCGGGGCATGCTCAAAAACTTTCAGACTTACCCTGGCTTCATGAATCGCCGACGTATCTGGAAAGTCTTGCGACATATCACCCCAGCTTTGAGTTTACGACTCCGGAACATGGACAAGATAGCTAGGTCGCCGTATCTAGGAAGGCCTCCTCGTGTCCCTGGGGAGTTCTCCTCCCTAGGTAGCGTCTCTTCGAATGTGACCCTTGAGTTCACGCAATCCACGACCCCCCAGCTAGCCGCAGGATCTCGCCTGTTTGAGAAACAGTACCTCGGCTTCCCCAAACCGCCAAGCCACACTCTCAGGCTGGGAGTTTCCTTCATACCACTGGCGGATGAACAGTACGTATGTGGCCTACGAGTTCTGACGAGGGAATCTGGGGAGTATTCTGAATATTCGAGAGCCGGATTCATCAATCACCTGAACGAACAGGTGGTTGATTTGGACTCTCTTGACGAGGTGGATATGATATCGTTCCACGTAACGATATCCGGGATCATCGGCCTTCTCTTCCAAACGCGGAGCAATGAGTCTCCCAGGTCTCACATCGTAGGCCAGTTTGTTGACTGTACTGATGTTGATAGCGGCGTTTCCGAACTGGAGGTCGGCAAGAGGCTTCAAGATGTTGGTTTCGTGGTTGGGCTTGATGCCTGCAAGATTGTCTCCTTGGAGTTGTTTGGATCGCAACCCGCCACAGAATCACTCTCCTCGGCAGAAGCTACCCGTGTCGCTCCGGTGTGGACCCCGGCCTCGCCAAAGTGTCGAGTTGAGTGGCAGCATGACTATGCTACTACCCAACAGGCCTTCAACCTCTGTACCGCCATGGACTTTGGCGGCGAGGATGGTCGGCTGCTAGGACTCTTGACGCAGGTGAACGCCTTCATGGGCACGTTCCCCCAAGTATTTCTTGGTATGTCCTTCGTTTACGCGGACGGAAGTGAGAGAACGTTTGGTCGCAAGTTTTATACACTGCGAAACGGCACGAAGTTGCATTGCATCGTGCAGTCGTTCTCCCTCTCCGGGCCGGAGGGCGAGAGGATCTGCCAGGCCGACACTGCATACTCGCCGTCCCACGATACCATCCAACGTCTTTCTCTCTCCACCACTGCGAACAGATCAATCGCCTTTGGCTTGCATGGCGAACACTTACCCAAGGATCAACTATTCTACACCAACAGGCGGGCGCCCCCAGGCAAAGTCTTCACCTCCTTCTTCAGCCTCCACAGTTCACCTTCAGGTCATTTCCGGGATTTCTCCGTCCTGGATATTCCCGCGGACAAGGCCAACCAAGATTCGTCGATGGGCGACATTGCCCTCTGTAAGAACCCATGGAACACAATTATAACCTCGATGCTCTATTCTGCCAAGGAACTTTTGGCCCACAGCGGCGGCTTTGCGTTCACATCCGCAAGCCTGTCAGGCCTGCGCAGAATCCGGGTTTCTGTCGGAGGGGCTGGGTATTCGCGGGAACCGCACCATGTATCGGGACTCAGGCTGGAATACGAGGGATCGGCTTCGCCCGTCGTGGTCGGGCAATGGATCTCCGAGTACAAATCGCTAGAGATCAGCGGGGACGACGACGAGCGCCCGGTAGAGATCGTCACCTTTCACCACGCCAACAACCGCTTCAACCGAGTCAAGTTCGGCCCCTTGAGCGGGATCTGTATCACCACTTCTAAGGGGGCGACCATGGAAGCTATCCTTCGGCCGGCCGAAGGGGACGTCCGTCTCTGCTTCCGGGAGACTCCTTACGAGAGGCTCGACGCCATAGCGTGGGGTTGTAACTACCAGTGGGACCATGTCCGAGTAATTTCCCGCTACCAAGCCGATGTGGCCCATCGGGAACTCCTGTTCGGTCCCCTGAATCGACAAGTACCCGAGTGGGCGGTGCGAGAGCAGGTGTTCCTGCAGGAGAAGACCGCCGATGGCGCCGAAGACCCTCTGCAGTCTATCCAGATGACCTTCAAGTGGATGACCAGCGAGCCCGCCGCGCTGTCGTTCATTTTTAGTTCGGGGCGCGTGCTGTCTCTTGGCGTTCCCGGGGAGAAGCCAGTAACCGAGACCCTCAATGAAGGAGAACAGCTATCACGAATGGTCATTGGTATCCTGCGGAACAACCGGGTCACGTCTATCCTGGTAAGTCAAAGGGAACCAACATTATTACAAAGCCCTCAACCCAGACAATCACTTGCCGGGCTTTTTCTGACCCGTTTCATACAACCTTTAGTTCAAAACGGACCAAGAGCGAATTTTAACGTTCACCTACCCAAGTAGCCACCGCCTCAAGGTCCAGCGCTGGGAGGTACACATCCTTCAACACAACGTCGGCAGCGAGGAGAAAGACCACGAGGAGCTCGAGGGCGTCCATAAGATGCCCGACGCGGCTGCCCGCGCAGTCGGCTTCTGGGCCATCCCGAGAAGACTGGACAGAACACTCCAGTTCCCCTCCTTCGGACCTATATTTGACCAGCAGCAGCAGCTCGCTGATACTGCGACCACAGAGGTTGAGCGAAACACGTAGAAAGAATGCACGGCACTAAAGCTGCCAATGGTGGATTGCAGATTCACGTCATCCAAATGGTCCATATCCGGTATTTTGATTTCATTTTGTTCTATGGCGCCCCCCTTTTTTCTTGCCTCGCGGATTGCTACACATCTATCCAACAATCTCCTCCTTGCAGAAAATGCCGTACTTCTATTCCGAGCAAAAGTCAGCCAGTGTAATAACGCCGTTTGGTGGGAGTCACTTACCTCCTTGAGCTCCTTGATCAAGGGGTCGTTGATCTTGCTGTTCATGGGAGCGAGGACACCCTTCTCGGAAAGGGTTCCGTTCAGAACTTGCTGAACGGCGACTGCGCAAGGAACGCCGACTACAGACAATTAGCAGGTTTCCAAATAGCGATTAAATGAACACAGATGCCTACCGAGCTTGGCCATAGCCGAGTAGCCGCTGGGGTCGGTGCTACCGTATTCGACAAGAGTCGAGGTTCTCGTCTGGTTGGTTCCGTCCTTCAACTCGACCTCGAACTTGTGTTGCAGGCTATGTAGTATTAGTATACGCCACGAGTATTGGAAACTTTTCACTTACATGACAATGTCGCGCTCTCCCTCACCGTACTGCATCTTCTTCTCGAGGGTGGCACAGAGGGTATCCAGGGGGTTTCCTCGGGGGATGGTCTTTGGAAATCGCAGTGTTAGTAAAGTGTGCTAATGATTTACTTCCCGCGGTAACTTGAACCCCGTGGGAATAAAGGAATTGGGTAAAGAGCTCACCTTCTCGTCAGAGAAGAGACCGAGCCATCGAAGGCCACCCAGGATATGGTCGCGCTGCTGGTTGTCCTTGAAGTTGGTCTTAGAGGAAATGGTGTCGATCAGAGTCTTCTCGTCCGATGCCGAGGCACCGATAATAGTCTTGGTGACTTCCTTCCAGGCAGCGGGCTCCTTGCAGCAGCTCTGCTCCTCGTCCTTCAGGAAGTTCATGTCGACAAGGCACTTGACGAACTCGGGGAAGCCAGCGTATCTCAGAGTGCCACTTTCAACGTGTTAGCTACGGTCAAAAGAAAGATCCGTGCGATCTCATCGACTTACCGGACAATGGTCTGGGCCTCAGGGATGTTGTAGCGCTCCTTGTAGGGGGTAGAGTCTCTGTTGGGGTACGCGACGGTAGCGAATCCTTTGCGTCGGTGTTAGTTGTTGACCAAAACCAAACCAATTGGCACCAAAGTATGGCCTCGTTTGTACAGTCGGGGGGCTGCTTACCAGGGTAGATGTGGTAGGGCTTGGCAGTAGCCATCAGGTCTTTGAAGATGCGTTGTTAGCGTTGCCACTTGGGGAAATATGCTGCAGTTCCTCTTACCAGGGCCTGCCACATTGGCAACCTTTCCATCTTGGTAGAAGCTAGCGGGGTTTCGCAGAGCCAGCAGGACACCACGCGGCGACCAGGAGAACTTGTAACCCAGAGGGTTTCCAGAGCTCTCAGGGGCCGGCAGACCACCGCAGTACGACAGGAAAGAAAGGATCTTTCCGCCCTCCTTGTGGACCTCGTCGATGGTCTTGACGGCATCTGAAGGGGATCAGTCAGTCAGTATTGCCGCATGCTTGCACTCTCGAAACCGCGGTGGCGGGGGCTCTTACACAAGTGATCAACACCGGGGTCCAGGCCGATCTCGTTCATGACGGTGATGCCGGCGTCCTTGCACTGCTGGTCGAGCTCCATCATGGCGGGGGAGACGTAGCTGGTGGTGACGACGTGCTTCTTCTGGCGGATGGCCGACTTGATGACGGTGGCGTGGAAGGTGTAGGGGATCAAGCTGATGACGAGGTCGTGCTTGGCGACCTCGGCGTCGAGGGCATCGTCGTTGGTGACATCGAGCGAGATGGGGGTGGCAGTCTTGACGCCGGCTGAGAGAGCCTTGGCGGACTCCAGAGTTCGGCAGGCTGTGTGTGCGATGGTCAATAACAGGGTCCTTTGGCTCTTGTCACTCCGGTCAGATGGAGGAGGTAGGGTTTCGTACCAACAGTCACGGCAACGCCCTGCTCAGAGAGGATATCCAGGGTCGGTCGGGTGACGAAACCGGCGCCGAGCATCAACACCCTACACGATAGCAGACACGCCAAGTCAGTACAGGTTTCTCCATTTTTTCTTTTCCGGGAGGGAGCAGGAGCTTTCACTGACTTTTGGGAAGCCATCTTGAGTAATTTGACTATACGGTCTTTTATCAATGGCAAATAGTAAAAGTATGTGACGATCAGGGTCTTGTACAGGTTGAGATTCTTGAAGCTGGCCCGCGATCAAAAGTCTACAGAAGGTGGGGGTGGGGCAACGTCCGATGACGGCACAGCTACACATAATCGACCCGCACGTCCTTCCAAATGCTACATGTCAATCCCTAACTATTACATACGTCAATACCTAGATGCGCGGCATCCAGTCTTTTGTTTGCTGGATGGAAGAATTTTCATTCTGCAGCAGCTGGCTTCGTCTCGGCCGCTCAAGCCAGCCAGAACACCGGGGAGCCACTCCCGTTGGCACTTTGGAGAATATGACTTTCGACCGGCGTGACTCAGTAACTAACCACGTTTTGCCGGGCCCGCAAAGCCATGTTCCTGCATTATGTAGTAGATAGCTACACATCTTATACCGATGCATTGAGCGACATCAAATTTAACACGAATAAATCAAATACTTAGTTATATCAGAGGGCTTTGGATTCTTCCTGAGAACGCTCTTGACCCCATTGAAGCCATGACTTCTAAGCTCTGTCACTCATTTTCGAGCAAGGGCGCCCGTGAGCTCACCCAAGCTGGGTCCCGCCAGAGCTCAGAGGCGCGAGCCGCGTTTTCGCATCAATGTCAAAGATGCCAAAAGGATGGCGGCGCAAGAGAAGTCAAAGGCTGTATGCACAGTTGTCGCGCCGACATCCATAAGATACTTCTTGGGTCAAATGTGAAATATTATACGAGTTACCCCTTATTCGACTTCGAGGTAAGCCAAAAATAAGGGGTTAGCTCGTATTTTCATGACACCCATACGAGCAACACCACTGGTAAACTAGCCCATCAACGATATTAATAAAAATGCTCGCCTCGACCATTTCAAGGCCAAATCATATGCGCACCAGACTCCCTCACTGTCACTGTACATAGCACTGAGTGCACAACCCCATACGCTTTGAAGTCAAAGCTTAAATCAATCGCGGGTTTGCCTTTTTTGCGCACTTTTTCAGTGACAAAGCGCTATAAGAGCACGCATCTCCGAATCCTTCGCGCAATGGCTACGATGATGACCCGCCAACCCCCCAACGAAGACAATGAGCTAGCTACATAACAAAAGAAGAGAAAGCAACATGCACAAAGAACACAACGGCAGTACCTCTAAACACCCGAACGACGACACACAACCCCATTGTTCCCCGGAGTCTATAAAGGGTTCGTGTAACCCCCAACCCTTGCCCTCGCCTCCTAATACCGTTCTGCTTGTCCTGGCGGTGTTCTTGTTGTCATCGTTGTCGTGGAATATCGCAGCAAACAAGGCCTTGCTACAACTTGCAGGACACCACAACGACGGCCATATCCCCGTCCCCGTCCCTCCTCCCAGCGAGAAGATGCGCTTTGCCCGGCTTTTCTGCGGGCTGCTCTTCTTCACCACCAAGCTCCACGTCCGGCCCCTCCAGAAGCTGGTAGCCCTCAAGCTCGCCGCCCTCGTCTTCTTCGTCTCGGCCGGCGGACCGGTCATCCGACTGCCTCCCAGGGACACGACAAAGGAGGGCGTTGCGGGTGTGCAGGGGCAGTGGAAGCACTTCGGCCACGACGACATCCTTGGTATCCTAGAGCCTGACGACAGTGTAGTAATCATGTTGTGAGGAGACAGCATGGAGACGAAGCGAAAAGAAATAAGAATATAAAAAGTAAAATGCTGCTATTGACCTGTGTGATGCTGTGTTGTGCAACACGTAACTCTTGTGTATTTATCGCACCTTATGAGGACGACTAGAAAAGTCAGGACACTCCCACTGCCGATCGCCAGGGAAACATTAGCCCGTAGCGGCTGGGTGAGACACGCATGAACGTCTCCAAGTGGGTTTGATTTTCTTTTTATACTCGATATCTGCGACTTTCTATAGAGCCGGCAACTTGGCCCAAATTGAGATCCTAAACAACAGTAATGCGACGCCAAAAAAACTCCATATACCTCCGCAACGCCACAATATGTTACTTGATGCTGGGATGCTCTGCCATGGTTGTCCGTGTCAGCGTCAGTATTGACGCCCGTCAGGCCTGGCCTTGGCGTCGGCCTTCGAGAATGAGTGATAGAATGTCATTGTAGTGTGGCAACCTTGGCTTCGCCAGGTAAAGTAAGCCCTGGTGTAGTAGTAATAGTAACAAGATACAGCCGCTCTGGCCATATCGTAGGCATCCGCCCGGTAAAACCGATCGATATGGTCATCTGATAATAGTAATGAGCAGTCTTTCGCTTTTTAGGAACAACATGAAAATGCGACAACGCTGCAGAAGGACGACAAAACGCCTGGGATGCGTTTCCTTCTGGGAAATGCCGACACGTAAAGCAAACCAGCGGCGACTCGAAGCTAGCGCCTCGATGAACCTGAACCTTGGTTGTCATAGTGGTCGTCGCCTTCATGATGTAACGTAACACTGTTGAATTCCTCAAAAGGATCCACGATATCCGCCCCAGGAGTTGTCATGCCACTGTCAAGAGGAACACCCTTGAGGTTCCTGGCGCCGCTGATGTCGACACTTTCACTTTCCTTGACATTTCTGAAGTTGACGGTGTCTATGTCTTTGCTCGTATGCGGTACAATCGGGGGCTTCATGTGACGAATCAATGCCCATTGGGTGGTTCGGAAGAAAGGATGGACCTTGATATCCGAAGCACCAGCACGGGCTCCGAGTCGCCGCGTCTCGTCCTTGATGAGAAGTTTGCGAATTAAAGATTTGCACAGGCTGTTTAAACAAGTCAGTATTGGTCCCTTCATAACAATCTACGCCATATAAAACGTACTTTGAAATTTGCGGGGCCCCAGAGTGTTCTGGGAAGGGAATATCTTCCCGCAGAATGTTGGCAAACGTGGCGTTGCGGTTCTTGCCCTTGAAAGGCGTCGTCCCGTAGAGCATTTCGTAGATCAAGATGCCTAGCGTCCACCAATCAACAGCACTTGTGTGCCCACTGCCCTTGATCACCTCGGGCGCGATGTACTCCTCCGTGCCGACAAAAGAATTGGTCCGGAAATCTGCTATACAGGACTTGGTATCTATTGTGGGCAGCGAGGATGTACTCGCGCCATTTTTGCCCATGATCATGGTGGGTTTACCACCTGGGCCAGACTGCTTCGACAAGTCAAAATCCGACAGCATGATGTGTCCTGACTGGTGAAGAAGAATGTTCTCGGGCTTCAAGTCTCGGTAGATGAAGCCCATGAGATGCAAGTACTCGAGAGCAGCTGTAACCTCGGCGGCGTAGAATCGCGCATCGTCCTCCGGGATGCATTTGCCGGGGCGTGTTTGGAGTGCTCTGAAGAACTCTCCTCCGCTGCAATATTCCATGCAGAGGTAGAGATGGTCCTCGGACTGGAAAGAATGGTATAAGGTAACGATAAAAGGGTGGTTACTTGTCGCAAGGATTTCCTGTTCGGCAAGAGCTCTCTTAATCTTGTTGCGCTTGATCATCTCCTTTTTGCTTAGAACTATTCGCAGTCAGAAAAAACATGGTCCAGACAATGGCGCATCGATGTGAGGATGGTCCTTACCTTTCATGGCATATAACCTTGAGCTCTTCTTCTCCCTCACGAGGTATACTTTACCAACATCTCCCTTTCCAATAAGCTTGATCTTGTCAAAGCTGGCAGGCCCGACTTCGACAGTACGGACCTTGATGGAATTCGAGCTGTATGTCCTGCGGAAAGCCAAAGGACTGCGGCCGGGGGGAGGCAAAGCACCCAGACCGTCGCCATCAGGCACGATGAGGGCTCCGCCTTCGGCAGCGGCATGCTTTTCCACAAAGCCTAGGGTGGACGAGTCGGGGTGCTGCATCAGGGGCTCTTTACCCAGCTCTGCCGTGGCAGGCCTCTCGTTGCTGCCTTTGCTCTTGGAGAAGAGGCCGTGGGCGTTGGGAGCGCTAGCTACCCTGCGGAGTTTTCGCGCAAGTTCTTCCTTGGTGGCGTTGGTAGGTTGGGGTTTCGCAGGTCCAGCAGGACCACTGACTTTCAGAGTGGGCGTATCCGGCGGACTCGGCGGCACAGAGCCGTTGTGGTGTCGAAGACCAGGGTGGCCTTGTAGAGCGTAATAGGGGTTCGCGTGGGCAGTCGGGCTCATGGCCTCGTCGAGGGGGTTGCCCTCGCTGGCGGTTGTGGTCGACCTGAGGCGGCCAACCGTGGAGAAGAACTTTGTGTTGCGAAACACATTGGACTTGCTCTCGTTACTCTTCAGTGACCCATCCAGGCCCTTCTCCTTCTCGGAACCGTGGTGGTTGGACTTGAGGTCGATACGGAAGAAATTCTTGATCTTCTGGTTGAAGTTGCCGTTCGGCGACTTCAATGAAGGCATCTTAGTGTTGTTGGAGTTGGGGTCGGTGTCGTTGTCGTTGGTGTCGCTGGAGTCGTTGAAGTGGTGGGACTGGGTTAATCGATGTAGATCATGAGACGAATGCCATGATGCCAATCTCTGTCTGATACGAAAGGTGCTGCCCCGACGAGATTGTGGTTGATGATGATCCGAGGCCAAAGGAAAACGTGCAGACTCTGGCCGTAATTGGGTAGGCGAAGAGGGACTGGAGTTGGCGGCTGTCGATGTAGCAGTGGACCCCATGGTCGATCAAGTCTGCCCAGTGCTGGAGTGGCAGAGAGTCCAGGAGTGGAGGAGGGAAGTAGGCACTCTAGTCCTGTCGGTCTGTCGGTGATAGGCCCAGGCCTGGTATGGTCGATCCACTTTGCCGGGACGGATTAGCTGGGAGGAGTGGCAGTGGGCTGTGTGTCTGTGTTCACTTCCAGTTCACTCCGGGTCAGTTCAGGGCGAAGCCTAGGCAGGTCGGTGCAGGCTGTGTGGTGTGGTGCTGTGTCTTTTTCAGTCCAAGTCCATGGATGGGTGTGTCCGTTGCGTTGCTTGCTTGTTTCTTCTGCTGCTCTGTGCTTGCGTGCTCGTGCTTGGTAATCCAATAAAGGTGTTCCTTGTCGATCGTCCCTGGTCGGTCTTCAGAAGGGGGGGCTTTTTGATTGACGGGGGCACTGAACCATGAACTCGCACTAAAAGTACATCAGGTCGTATGGGCTGGGAGTGGATGGGCAAGTCATCAGATCTGGGAAGGGGTAGCCAGGAGTCCAGGACGGGTTGGAACTCCAATCTGCGCAGTCTAGCGATGGACGATTCCGGCGGAAGAATAGCTGGGACAAATTACAACCTTTGCTTCTTTTTCAGTCAAGGAACCCGTTTATTAACTTTCCATTTGGCTTTCTCGAAGCAATCGAATGGAACAGAGGGGGACAGCTGTTTATCGAGACGGCGGCTCAGTCGGGGGTTGCAGGGCGGGGCTTCCTCCCTCCAGTAGGGCATATTTTAGCAGTCCCCAGCCTCAGCATGCAAATTGATTTGATGCATTGGAAATGGGTGCATGTATTCCTAGGATGTAGGTATACTACAGGTACGTACATGTCCGCATGTACCCCCAATTGAAGGCGCCCTTGAGCTTTGAAGGGGGCTACAACGCCTAGATCTGTCTAAAAGCTGCCTGGCTGCACTACAGAAGTTGGCGAGAAGGGCAGGCGAAAGCCAAGCAGAGACGGCCGGGCTAGCCCCAACTCGCGAGAAAGCCACCCATCCATCATACGGTAAAGTGCGTACAGGCATCGACCAGAGGACAGAGTTTTGAATTGTAAACGCTTGCAGGTGCATTATTGAGACACCGTGAACACGTCCGATACCTTGAGTACATATGTATATCGTAGGATGAGTGTGGACAAGCCGGTTTCGGGGGAATCGGGACTGTGTTGCATTAAATCAGGCTCCTTCGATATGGTCCGGTGCCATAGGTTGATACATGTCTCCATGCTAAGTGCCTGATATGGCGGCTTTTCACCAGTCCAAACTCACGTATACAGGCGCCTTATATCAATTGGTTGTCTTCTTTTGATCTGGCGTTGTGGCCAAGGTTCATATAGACTTTGGAATTAGTCTCTACGATGCCCACCCAAGCATTGAAGCACATTTGTTTCCTATTACATTGTGTCTATACCTAGGCATGAATCAATACGGTAATGCTCACTCGGACGTTGGCATCCACTATCTGGTGACTTGTCACCCGCATCATCCGGTCCGTTGTTTCGAGAGCCGCATGGAAATGAACTGGCAACTGTTGTGTACGGCGCAGCAGGCAGGTAGCTCGTGCGCAGCAATTTGTGCCCGAAGAGGAAACAACATGATGAACTGCCATGATGATGAAGACCGGCCACCCACTCGCCACCACAGACACAGAGAGAAGAGACTGACTGCAAAGCAGTTCTCATTCGTTGCTGACCTGCCTACCTCTGCTGCCTGTCTACCAATCAGTCCAGGCACTCACTCTATTTATTACCGTGGCAAGGATCGCGAATACCCCATTGCTCAACCGTTGGCACCCACCACCCTGGCTGCATGGAGGGAAGCCAGAATTGGGCGAGGCACGTGGGGACACCTGACATCACATCTGGCTCTCCGCTCGCGGCTTTCGTGAATGGCCTCCTTTGTCGGCCCGTATATGCGCTCCCCTCCAAACCTGTTCATACGAGTCGCGGAGTCGCGATCAAGTGCACCTACCAAATCGCCCGGGTATGATATCTTCTTCGATGAATGCATGCGTGCATATAACATACTTTAGCCAAGTACTTGAGCATGAAGTGGTAATGGGAGCCAGCCGCGTAAGTCCTAGGGGGCTTTGAAGTGACACAAGTCTCTGACAGGCTTGCTCTGACAAGAGCGACATTGGCCTGCCGAATCGAGCCAAGCCTGCCGGCCTCTAGCGGCCCACCCCAGGGTTTCCCTACCTTTCAACCTGGCGCATGGCACCATGACTTCGCGATTTCGCGACAAGGTGCAATAGCGTGCAGGTTTCTTGGTTCAAATAGTGTATGTATTTCCGACGTTCGTCCATGAGAATGTGAGGCTGGCAGCGTCTGTCGGGGATGAAAGTCGATGGGATTCTCCGGGGGAAACTCTCTCATAACCAATTGTCCAGTAGGTTTGAGTTGCCCATTTTACGACTTCAAGCTATATAGAGTTTCTCTTCCTTCAGTGGCTACGCAATGCCAAAGGTTGTTGTAAAATAGTTCCTCAACTCCCACCATTTGAACGCCCCATTATACAATACGGAGTTGGTGAACAGCTACCAAGTATATTGGTAACCATACTGTCTCGCTGCAGCTTAAAAAGACACGAGCTTCTCGTATGGTCCCGCCGCACCGCTTTGCCCCTGGCGATATACCTAACATTGCAATCACCGGCGAACGTTTTATCGTCTTGGCAGATAAACGAGGCGGGAATGACGTGGTGTGGGAAAAGGACTGTCGCAGCTGGTAGTGCGTGCGTGTAATACAGGGATTCTGCGTTTCCGATATAGTCAAAAATGAAAATGCCCTGATGCCGACACTTCAGCCTCAGGGCTGAGTACCGGTATCTCTGACTTCTGTAGGACCCCAGCACGGACAGTTCCGCCGAGGTTTTGTATCAATCCCCACGACCTTACTATGCAAGCCTTTTTGACGTGCCAGCAACCCCCTACTCATGTGTTCACTTGCATGCATATCCAGCTGGGGAGATGTGCTACAGAGCAGCAACTACACGTAACTATTGCAACGTCGGGACAAAACACATCTAATGAGATGAGACCCAGGCACGACTGTGACTGGATTCTCACGAGCGTCACTGCGTGCTCCTAGTACGGGGCGCGGCCGCTGCGAGCGGGTTCGTCTGAGCTAGAATGTGCTCAAAAATAGAAGTCGGTTCTTGACATATGTACATAAGGCATGGAAGCCTCAAACCTTGATATAGTACAGCATAGAATACCACCACAAAAAATCAAGGCAGCTAAAGATACAACTTGTTAGAACGTCGACTCCCTGATAACCTGGTTGACTAGACAAGCATATACTCAAGTTATTATGATGGGCAACGTTACAGCGGCGATAGCCTATAGTTATGACATGTTTGCCGGAGGGTAGATATATGATATCTGGCTGCGGCTAGCAGTCGTTTGCTCGCCTACAACCTATCAATTCCCGTCCGAACATGGCATTTGGAATGACTCGTTACGTGGTTGTATGACCATCGGAATGGTGGTTTCAAGGCGAAATAAGGCTAACGACAGTTGGGATTTGTATCAAGACCTGGAGAACTCGATGCTTTTGATGTCAAACCGCTGTACAGTGTTCTAACCAACTGAGCCCTCCCGTCCCCAACAGGGCAAAAGGACGACGCTGTCAGGTCAGCGTCTTGACTGTCTACAAGGGCTTATCGCCAGCCCTTTGCACTTGACCTGTATCTGAGCGCGTCCGACTCGGGACCCTTCCGCACAGTCAAGGGACCGCGAGCCGTGCTCAATATATGTATATGCGGTGCATCTCGATTGCTAGAGGATGACTAATCGGTCTTCGTTCAACTCCTGCTTCCTGGCTAGCACAACACGGAGATCCTGCATTTACGCTGATGCTGGTAACGGACACAGCCCTTTGGGCCTTGATGCCGCTGGCGTTTGCCAGCCCCAAGCTACAATTGTCGCCACTTGGTTAAGTATCCCCGTGCCTACTCCATACAGCGCGAGAAACCTGCGTCTTGGGGGCTCGTCACACGGATGGGTTTGGAAGAGTAGGCAAGAAATATGCCTTTTGGTAGAAGAATGGGGCGTGATTCAGTTGAATTCAATGGGTACAGTCGTCAAGTTTTTTGTATGCTTGTTGATATCTGACTGTTCAGGCCTTGACGAGAGCTTTGTTCAATAACCACCCTCTCCTATGCCATTGTATTTTATTTAAATAGTCCCCTGGCATCACGAACACCTAGGAAAGTCGATAGCAGATGCCGTCTCTCACCAGATATTTGTAAACATCTCGAACCTACATCCAGATTTCGATCGATGCCAAACGCTTGTCAACGGTAATCCAAGCCCAACACCCAACAACGGAGTTGACGACGGAGGGTCAGTTAGGTACTTTGCCGAAGACACCTTCTCTCGGACTGCAAACAAGCAAGCACTTGGTTATTAATGTCGATCCGACACGCGCGATGGTCAACAGCTACGATTTGGCTGGCTATTGTGCTTCATTGAGGTGCCGCCATGGATCCATGTGGTCAACATCTAAATCCTCGTAAACCTCCCGCCCATCATCCAACGAGGGTCGATCATGTACCAATATGATGATTTTGCGAAACCGGTCAACTTCCAATGGCTGCATATATAACGGACCAGCACGATCGAGGGGTCTGGACATGAGTATTATTAATCACACGCTGGGTCTGATCCCGCTCGCTTTACCTCCATCAGCTATCTGTTGACGGGCAAGCTGTCTATAGATGCGACCGGACACACAAATAGACTCATGAGCCTCTATAGTGTTTCTACCACTTTAGTCCCCGTAGCCAAGATGACTATTCTCCAGTGCTACGAGACATGCATCGTTCGCCACCCCGCAATGACTGTGACTGACTGGGGAGAAGGGGATTCAGCTCTCGCTGTCCGGTGGCGGAAGGAAGAATTCCGACTCATCAGGCGCATTCTCCAATGCTTGTCGCTGAATCTCCCGGAGTCTTCGCTTGCGAAGGAGCATGCCTTGGGTGTCCTCAAACTGCTGGTCCTTGATCGAGGGAGTGATTTGGTCACCGTCCGGGCCGAACAGATACTCGGGCAGCTTGTTCGGGTCTCGCTCGAGGGTCCAGATTCCCTTGTTCTGAGGTCCGTCCCCCATCTGCCAAACATATCGCTCCAGGTGCTCCTTCTCCACATGGGCGCGGAAGGCTTCCTCGTCCTCGAATTCTTCTGGTTGTTGTTGTTGTTGTTGTTGCTGCTGCTGTTTGGCCTCGCCCGTGGCATCCTCTTCGCTTTCCGTCGTCTCTGCCAGCTTGGTGCCGCATGGGCCCCAGCGACATACCAGCGGCTCTGTGTTATGTATGAAGAACACGTGTTTCCGTAACGTGTCCATGTTCTGAAGCTCGGCGGGGCACTTTGTAAGCTTGCCTTGGAGATTGTCCTCGTGCCACTCGCAGTCGAAAGTCATGTACTTTGGATCTGACTGTAGAAACCACTCTCTAATTGTCAGGTCTGGTGGCTTGGGCGGGCGTCCTCGTCTCCTGGGTTCCTGACTTGGACCCGCCGCCGATGATGGCTTCGGTTTCCTTATGGGCCTGTTGGCTGAGGAGGCACCTCCGCCATTCTGCGCATTGTACGGAGTACCTGGCTTCCATCCCTTCGGACGACCTCGTTTCCGCGGTTGCTGGGCCGCACCTGGTGTCTCGTCTTGGTTCATGTTGACAACGGCTACCTCAGCAGCTGGAGTTCCGTTGGCATTCCTCGGTTGTAACCTCGTAGGTAGCACAGTCTCTAGCGGTGATTTATTTCTACCCTGAGCGGCTGGGCTCTTAGAGAGGTTCCGCTTTTTTCTCGCAGGTGAGGTGCTGATAACGACGGACAAGCGTGATCCTATGGGCGACGGATGATAAAGGTGATTTGTACTTTGCTGTGGACTGGGGAGGAACGATGGAGTGATATCCGAGACGATTGGCACAATTGGACTATCTTGCGGATCTTCCTCTCCAGAATAACCATTTTCATAGGATTGACCTATGTTATTATGCCCGTTTACGCCTAAGCCACCTCCTACTACGTCGTCGCCAGATCGGAGACCTTCTTGGAAAGACATGATTCCGAGCTTGGCCAGTTATTAAAAAGGGAAATAGATTCGGTCCCAACTCGCCGAGGAATAATGAGTGACATGAGAGCTGGGCACCTGTTTAAAAGAGTTATAAATAAAGAAGTCAATAAAAAGTGATATTACTCGGTGGTGGCTTTAGATCATTCCATCTAGGATGAGATACATGAAGGTCGAGTAGAAATGATGTGGTGTGAGCGCACGACGCGCCGCGCTCCTGCAAGTATTAAAGGTCCAGAGCCATGCCACATGCTGCAGGGGCTGTTGGGTTAGTGCCTGCGCCCCAGTTTTGCCCGTCGGTCTCTGTTTCTGTCTCCTTGTCCCGTGTCCCCCGAGTAAGATGCTAACTGCACAGAAACATGCAACATTAACCATCCGCTGCCTTAGGGTTAACACATGATCCCCAATGAGATCCCAAAAACTAACCATAATGGAAGTAAGACCTTGAGCTCTGTGGTATGCTACCGTTTTCTCTGATTATTTCTTATGCATATGTCTGCCCCGAGGCTTGTAGGAGCAAGCTGGTCAGAGTACCTCAGGTGGTCTAGCAAATCGAAAAGCTGCCATTCCGGTTTGATAGCCACATTAAATAAATACACGAGGAAATGTTAATGAATTATTCTATATGAACGTTTATTTCAATTTATTTGCTCCTCTGATATGGTCAGGGGTAAGTGGAATTGTAGTCAAGGTGAGGGAGGTGCTGGGCGAATACGGTTCATCAATTCCAGCGGCTGCTTGCCCCTTCTGTGCTTAAGAGCAGACAACCCCAACTTTTCAAAGCATCAAGCAGATGTAACGGGATGGATCAGCATTTACTAGCATCATCAAACGTGTATCGTAAGTAGGTAGCTCTTCTACGTAATGCGAAAGTTGTTGTCCCGATGCCAATCTCTGTTGGGATACGACTGCTATAACTTGCCCACACTCCTGCCCAGCTCTCATGGAGGGGCAGTGGGAAGCCATAGTCAGCTGCGTGTACAATGTGTACAGCTCGGTGCAACAACTCCTTTTTCTGCAAGGTGCCCCCGAAAAACAAGTCCCTCGGCCTGTCTCTTATTGGTGATGCATACCTCCATAGCCTCATCGCACGGAGATGGTGTGAGGTCATGTCCTCATGAGCCCGAGGCCTCTGCCTCGACCTCGCCATCACCTGAGTCAGGGGGCTCAGCCACGGTTCCCTCACCCGAATGCGCATTTGCAGCGGCCAGTCGCGCGTCTTCCTTCTTTTGACGCAGAGCTTCCGTCTCCTGGCGCATCTTCTCCAGGCTGAAGCCTTCGTCGTCATCATCGTCCTCATCCTCAGATTCGTTGTCTTGGTTGAAACGCCAGTTGCCGCTCTCGAACAGAGCACGACCAGTCGCCTCCTTGGCAGCTTTGGCTTGCTCTTCAGCTGCCTTCTTGCTCATGCGCTCCGACTTCCACTTGGCGAAAGACTCGGGTGTGACAGGCGTAAGAGTTCCGGTAAGCTTATGCCTCTCAGACTCCAAGAACTCCTCGAGAGTCAAAGTCTTAAGAGGAGACTTGTCCAGCAGGGCCTTCTCGGCTGCTCGCTGTTCCTTGGTCTTGAGGATGAATCTGGATGGTGTTAGTGATGAACATACATGCAGACCAGTTCAAAAGATGGAACACTCACCCAGGTGGAAGCGCATGCTTGTATTTGCAG
The DNA here is from genome assembly GCA_006503535.1 of Arthrinium phaeospermum. NCBI lineage: Eukaryota > Fungi > Ascomycota > Sordariomycetes > Amphisphaeriales > Apiosporaceae > Arthrinium > Arthrinium phaeospermum. Next base: position 3,135,323 of record QYRS01000003.1, read on the forward strand.
TTATTGCCGCCGTTTGGACACACCCAGAACCAACCGTATTTTCCGTCCTCGATAGCCTCGATGAAGAATTTGCACACCTTGTCGGTGGTGGTCTGCTGGTTACCCTTCTTGGACAGAACGACACTTCGGAGCTTCTCCTCGTCCCAGTCATCAGAAGTCTCCTTCTTCTTCTGTTCCTCCTCTTCTGCTCTACCATCCGAGTACAGGTTGATCTTCTCGGTCTTGCGCTCGACTGAGAGATCATGGGAGAACTTGCACTTCTTGCCCTTCTCACAGTCACCCTTCTTGTAGAAGATGCAGACAACGGTCTTGGGGTCGACGCCGAAGGGAACTTTCTGGATTTGCGCGGGCCTGGCCAGCAGTTCGGCGTTCTCCCGTTTGGCATCCTCGGCGGCCTTCTTCTCACGGGCCTTGGCTTCCTTCTCGGCCTGCTTGCGCTTTTCCTCGGCAGTGCCGGTGGCGGTTGCGTTGATCTGCTTGATCTGCTTCTGCGCTGCGGAACCCTTCTTATTTTTCATGCCAAAAGTCTTGTCGGCGATGACCTTCGAAGCCTGCGGCTTCTTGGCCTTGGGGTCTTCCTTCTTCTTCGGAGGCATGGTGGCGAGTAGACGAAGAATTAAATTTGGCCCGGTATGCTAGACGTTTGCGTAGATCGCCGTTGTCTGCGGTAGAAAGCACGATTCGTCGGTAAAGTCGACTGGTTTCTTTGGTGATCGCTGCGATAAACCACCTTCCGACCTCTTCAACTAAGTAAGTATTCAAAGTTGGTGGGTTGAAGTGGGACAGCGGGGCTATGTCGTAGGTAGTAAAATAATTACCTAGCACCTGCAGTTCACATGACAAGCTGTGGCTAATCATCCAATAAGCCACACTGGTCAACCACCTTCCTTGCTGCGTGTCCTAATGACCACTGGCAGTCATCAACAGCTACGTTAGTTACCTCAGTCCAAAGAGCCTCCCCCCGAGACAATCACTATCAAGGTATGTAAAACCCGAGCCTTCTCTGGTATGCCACCTTCTCAATGCTTCTACTTACGTTCCTTGGAATTGGACTGACCTGATGCGCCAGATTGTCTTCCCTCAACCGCGCAAGATCCCAATTCCTTATCGATATCGACCACAGCCGACTGAATAGACAACCAACCGCGACCATGATCTCAGATGACGATCTGTACCGACTGGCCATCTTTCTTGGCTCCGTCTCCATGGTTCTCATTGTCGTTTACCATTTCTTCGAGGTCAACTCCGTAGAGGAGAGTGGACTGGCCGAGAAGGCGGCCAAAGCTCGGCCTGCGCAACAGCCTGGCGCGGTCGGAAAGCAGGCCACTGCAACGAAGTGAAGGGACTCCATGGCGCGATACCAACATCTTCCGGCCACAACGGGCAATCGGCGTAGATTGGAGGGGTGATTCGACAGTGCTGGGTGGTGACGATCTGCAACACAATGCGAAAGGCAGGAAAGCCTACGGATACAAATACCCATTGCCTTATCTTGATGGAGGCATGACCCCTTGGCTCGGCGATGTAGCTGGCCACTTTATACCCAATCATGTCGGCGATGCAGGCTCATGGTGCTACAGAGCGATATAGCAGAGTGGGATCATAATGAGCAACATGCACCTCTGCGACAGGAAGCAGATCTAATACGGACCTGATTATCAATTGCTTTTCATGGATGCCACTTCTGCCGCCTGTGAGGTCGGGACGAAATTCACAATTCTGCTTTCTGGGTCCTCCAGTTCCCGATCGACAAGTAATACATCAATCTGTAAAATCATATACAAAAGCAGCCTTTAAATTGAAGGTGATTCTTCGTGAAATACATCAATCACAGCTAGGTACTTCATGTAGTAGTAGCCACAGCTCCGTCAATTAGTACGGCAGCTTGGCTTGGAGCTCTCTGATTGGGTGAGCCGATGGGTGAGCCGTATCAGGCTTAGCTTGCCACTTTTGTATAGTGGTCAGCTCTCGCCCTCGCCCCCTGCAGCAGCAGCCAGCAGCATTGATTCCAGGCTCCATAGCCCCACAATAAGGCAACAGAAGGCAGGCAGACAGGCAACTGCGGCCAGAAAAGCCAAGCCCCCCGTGCCCAAACCCAATCTTCTCAGTCGCGACCCATCTGCGCCCTCCCTCCATCAATCCTCATCAACATCTGCACCACCTGCCTCTCCATCTTCATCTCGAACCTCTTCTCTGCCTCAACAAGAGAACGATTCGACCTGCTGTATTTTCCTCTTCTTGACTCCCGGCTGCATCCAACTTGTAACGCCTCATCCCCACGCTATCAGTACCTTTCTCGCACCTGGTCTGACAGCTTTTCTTCTTCATTTCTACTCAACTGCCTCTTTCACTGCCAAAACATCCATATTCTGCCCAAAGTCATCCTCGACGTGCGGAATCCCTGACATTGCCAATACATCACCTCTGAAATCCACCAGTTTCAGTCGCGATTTCTCCCACCTCTTAATCTATTAATCGACGCGGACATTTGCGCGCTTCTCCGAGCCAACATCCGATTTTCACCGAGTCGCATCTTCACCTAAGAACGCGTCTCTACCCATCACACGCTCCACAACACCAAACACCTCAATACTACTCACCACCGAATCCATCAATATGTCTGGAAAGCTTGACCAGTCTCTCGACGAGATCCTCTCCACTCAGCGTCGCACCGTTGGCGGCCGCCGTGGAGGTGCTCGAGGAGGACGCCGTTCGGTCGGGAGAGCTGCTGCACCCGTCGCCCCCGTCGGCGGTGTCACGAAGACATCTAAGCAGAAGGGAGCTGCCGCCGCCAAGCAAACACCCGCCAGAGGCGCTGTGGCTGGCGACAGCAAGGTTGTCGTGAGCAACCTGGTAAGTCCATACACTCCATCGCTTATCGCGTATCATCACTAACAGCCCATGCAGCCTAAGGACGTAAACGAGGCACAGATTAAGGTATGTTTCCACTAAGGCTTACCCTGCCGGTGGAATTTCATCGACTATCCATTTTTATCGCGCGCGCGTAAACTCGAACCTACGATCTACGTCGCCTTAACTCGATCCATTCGGTTAAGGGATGTATGGATGTGGCCGGAGTCGAGCTGTCAGTTGCCCAGTCTCCTTCGTGATCAAAGCGTGTACGCATTTTGCATTGCGGCACGGCGGATCGAAGTTGAGCAGGTCCTTGTCAAACAAACACTGCGCTTCGGCGTCGACCGCAGAAGGCCTGGCAACCCTTGCCTGCGTGTTCCACCAGTGTAGACAAGTCGACTATGGCGCTATGATGATGGCATGCAACTCCGAGGCTGGAAAGGACCTTTTTCCTGGGGGCAATCATAGTGAACTCCAAGCACGTACAAGTGCTTCCTCCAACCTGCAACGAGCATAGCAGTGAGCTACAGCAACACACTTCAGAGACATACCGGTACATCTTCAGTGGAGTATTTTGAGGCGCAATACTTCTGTCAATTTGGGCAACTGGGGCTACCTTTTCTGAAGCCGTTCTGGGTAAACTGCGCAACGGCAAAGCGCCGAGCAGATTCTGATCAATCTTTTTTGATACAAGTACACACTGAGCGGAAGAGATTATGACAACCACCTCGTGTCGGGCGCGAGATACGGCGGGAACACCAGGAAGTTCGCTACTGGTAGAGAGCATCTTGTGGGCGGGGGATGGGATGCTTTTCGGTTGGTCAAAGTGCCGGGTCTCGAGACGGCCTGCTCAATGCTGTACTAACGCTCACTGCTTGCTCGTTGACGGTACTCTTGTGGTGTGCCACCAAAGATGCTAGGCTCACGCTACTTTCGCTGCCGCCGAGGAACGATACGCGGGCGATATGATACGAAACGCTTACTACCCGTGAATTTATTGATCACTAACATGGCATGTCCTTCGATAGGAGTACTTCATCACGTCTGTCGGTCAAGTCAAGAGAGTTGAGCTCTCATATGGCCCCAACAGCATGAGCCGCGGCATCGCCACCGTCACTTTCGGCACCGCTGATGGTGCCCAAAAGGCATTCAAGGCTCTGAACGGCCTTCTGGTGGACAACAGGCCTATTAAGATCGAAATCGTTGTCAGCGCTGCTAACGCCGCCATGCTCCCTGCACCCAAGACGCTCACGGACCGCATCACGCAACCTAAGTCGCAACCCAAGGCTCAGCCCAAGTCGGCCGCTTCCACCAAGAAGGACGCTACAACCAAGGATGCCGGATCTAGTGCCGCTGGTGCCCGTGGTCGAGGCGGTCGTGGTGCTCGCAAGGGTAAGAGCGCTCGCCCTGCCAAGAAGACGGCCGAGGAACTCGACTCGGAGATGGCGGACTACTGGGGCTCGGGTAACCCGAACGAGAACGCCAACGGCAGCGCACCGGCTGCCGGAAACGATGATGCTGCTATGGAGGATGAGATCTCAGTATGTTGTGACCCAGTCAAACGAATGATGCAGAATGCTAACATATATCGAACAGTAAACGCGCAATCGTAAGCGAAGAATTCTCAGACGAAGTTTCATGAATTTTGCGTTGGACAGGATGATCGTGCTTGGCCCAAGGAGTGGCTCCAGGTTGGGTTTTCAGTTGCTTGCGCACAAATTGTCACCTACGAAATGCAAACCGGTTTGGGGGGAAGGGATGGACTGGCAATGCGTCGTTGTATCATTTTTTCAGACTGATTTCACTTGGTAATCAGTCTGAACAGTTTTTTTAGTGGTTATAGCGAATAATGAAGATCGAGCGATAGACCACGAAATTTAGTCTCCCAGAGGCACCTAGGTGATTGAATATATTGATGCCTCCATCCAACGCCATGCTGAAATGACAATGGTATACATGTGGCTAAGTGATGTTTATACCGGCTCCTTGGCTCCGTCGTTCCGGCTGAGTTTGAGCCTACTCTGTGGCATACCTCGAGCCTTGGGCGATCAGTGCTTGTTGTAAACACAAGTTCGGGTGTACTGTGTGGCATTGTCCAAGTCCATGTCCATAAGTACATCTACTTGGCCATTTCACCTAAGCCCTACTTGCCTGATTCGATGTTGCATTATTGTGTTAGTAACGGGAGCGACACGGTACTCAAAGCAAGCAGTCCACCATCTATCTCTACCCACCTTCGATGTGAACGTCTTCAAAACAAGAGCGATGTACGTACGTACGTACGTGCCTTGAGCGATTCTCTCTGGTTATGATCTATCATTGCCACATACGCCAGCCAGCAGTGTGGGGCATGATCAACCACCTTCGGTGTGAAATCATATATGGCATTGTTCTGTAGATATCATTGGCTTGATCTAGATCGTCCCATTGCCGACACGGGTTTGATTCTTCAAGCAAGCCGGCCAAGCCGGCCAAGGAAGGCCGGTCTAGAGGCAAGTCTACCGTAGCAGTCGTCACGCGCGTACGTCAAGAGGCAGGTAGGTGGGTTAGCTCGACCGAACTTGCAGTTCCGGCGGCCCCCGTGGCGAACTATCCTCCTTTCGTGGTGGGTTCTGGCTTATGCTATCACATCAAGGGACAAACAAGCTTCGGGGAAGGAGTCCGGGCCCGCCGGGCGTTCACAGGTTGAGTTACTCAATGTAAAGTCGATGTTACCCCCTTCGTCTATGGATCGAACGGGTACCGTCCGCCTGCCATTGTTGGGCCTTTATGTCATGTCATATATGATACTCGAGGGGGGGGCGGCTCGAGTCATTGCGTGTATGCTTGCGTGCGTCGATGATGATATGGTTGTTGGACGAAACCTGGATATAGTGTTCACTAATCGATCGATCCCTGGACACGCTGTCAGGTCTTCCGAGACCAAGGGCGTGTGCCTGCTTACCTGGGCGTTTTGCCGCATCAGAAGCGGCTGGAATACTAGACTTCACTCCAAAGCTGGGGCAGCCGGGGATGACACAGGTAGACTTGCAATTAGGGGCCGGACTCCTTGTGTGACGGTATATGTAGATATTATGATAGTAACTCCAGGGATTCAGACGGACCAGTATGAGGAAGATAAGGGGGCAAGCTCGGGTTTCAATAATAGGGATGCATTACAGTGGTTCCGGTGGTAGGATTATACACGAGTATTCCAGACAGATCAGGCTCCTGAAGCACGTTTCACAGCTTCATCATTGTTGCTGATAGTTATGAGCTGCTTCACGTGCTTGCCCACAGGTTGCATATGGATTAGGGCAGGACGTTGGCATGGCAGCGATAACGCCAGATTGTGGACGAGTCCGAGCCCTCCATCGCCCGGCAAACCCATGCTTCTCTATGAGAGCGTGCTATGCCCTCCGGGGCCGTAACCCTTCCAAAGCTTGGCCCAGGAAGTTAATGGAGCAAGGGGAAGGGGCACTGTAGATGAGGAGCAGTAGGCTCTGGACGGAAGCCAACTGTGCGAGGTGATAAAGGCTGGTTGCTGGCTTCATACGTAAGCCTGACCCCGGTCTCGTTGCTTCTGTCAAGTATAGACAGAAGATAGCGAGAGAGATGGGGGATAGAGAAAACTTGGCTGAAATCGTTTTGCACTTTACCCGGCTCTCGAGCAACAAAAAAAAGTATTCTTTCCCCCCATTTTTGTGATGTATCATACTGACCCACCTGATGGGACGTTTCTATAAGACAGTATTATCTTGGTGGTGGATATGTTGTTTCGAGAGGAAAAATTCAACAATGATGCATACGTGTGGAACCCGAGACTTCCCAGTATAGAGTTGGTCATTCACTTCTTGCAGGTTCAGCTTCGTTGCCATTTGACGAGGCTGGCTTGCATGCAGTAGAAGGCCCTCGCCCAAAATGCGCTGGCAGCTTCAGCGGCCTCCTGATGGGCCGGTCAAAAGAGAGGCCCAGGCCCAGGCCCAGGCCCTTCTGCACCTGCATCTGCAGATCGGTGACGAAGAGATAATTCGCCGACGTATGCATACACCGGCCAGACTGCTACGCATATCTTCAGCGGCTGCAGCAGCCATTCATTTCCCGGGCGTCGTCTGCGGTTACAGTTGATCGATCTCCTGGCCAGGTCGGCGATGATGACGATGATGTTATAGTGACGAAGAGAAGAGCCACCTAGCCTTCGGTTCGTCGTACCTTTGGCTAATCAAACTCCCTCCCCAGGACTCCCTGTTGGGCTTGACGTTGGGTATCCAAGTCATGAGAGTCTCCCAGATAAGAGCAATAGCTCTCAAGCCATGATGTTGCCTTTCGAGTGAACGGTAAAGGGTATGTGTCCATGTATAGAGGTTGATGATAGCATCCGTTGGAAAAAGCGTGTTCACCTAAAAGAATCAGCGTGTGGTTTCGAAGATGCCAAGGCCTCGAAGTACCACAGTAGTGCATCAGAAGAGGGCCACAAAACCAGGCTGGCTCGATGACTTGATGGTGACGGGAGATCTACAGGTACTCGCCGTCTTCACGGCATACGTAGTGCTTCGGGAGCGAGCCGTTGCTTGTGGTCCATTCAACGACTTGGGCCAAATCAGCGGCGTCCCATACGCTCGTATCCTATCACACGCTCGTTTTCGTGAATGGAAAGCACTCTTTGCCCCCGTGCCGTATGGGTGACAGTGCCAGTGGGTCTCCCCAGCAGCGTCAACGGCGGGAGCTAGGAGGTATGTAGTGAACCCCGGAACCAGGAAACCAAAAATCTCGGTAAGATAGGCTGGCCTGTCATGCCCTGCAGCAGGGAAAGGAATCACAGCCGAAGCTTTTCGGAAACAAGACCGCCACGAATCACAGCGGGAGCAGTTCCAATTGGGCCCGGTTTTGTTGCCCGTCTGGATCACCTCATACGACAACATATGCAATCTGGTTACGACGCGAATAGTCGGCCACCTAAGCCTTTCGTAGGAGATTATTGGTAACCCGGGGGTTACATTCCAAGCATGACTCGGACTGAGCTGATATTTAGGGAATGATCGTGCGTCTTCTCACAGCAGCTTGTGGAACTTTATGACACCTGGTCGGAGTAGTCCCCGGGCGGTTTCAGGGGTCAGGGGTCGAGAGGATGGATATACTAGTACCTACCGGCAGGACTGGCTGTCTGCAATTACCTACGCAACCCATGGTAGATATTGCCAGCCTCTCCGTCTCTAGAGGAAGGAATCTGGATCATCAGGAGTGGCGGAGAGGCCTGTCAGGATGTATGTATGTAGCGATTAGTTACCCTGTCCACCAGGGCGGAACGCCTCTGAATATATCGGGATGCCACCTTGATGCGATCTTCGGATAGCCACCGCGGGCATACATAAGACAGCACCTAATTTGCATGCCTCCAGGCTCGTCGAATGCAGAGTACGCACATGCCAGGTCCTGAAATGGCTGTCATATACTACTTTGGGAGCTTGGTGGCTGACGGGAGGTTGCATCAGCTAAAACAAAGCGCGTCTTTGACAGCTGCCAATCCACAAACGGATAGGAAGACCGCAGCTTGTCCCCAACTGACGTGAAAGCCGAGCCGGGGCGCCTGGGCGGAGGCTTCCAAGACTTGGACCAATACGAAAAAAGAAAAGGAGGGAGGGTGACTTTTATGCCGGAATCTATCATGTCGCCGCAGGGATGAGAGATCGATGAGGACATCTCGATTGTTGCTACATCTGTATCAACTTTGCGCGCCGTAGTCATGGGGGTAGTCAATGTCGAAATGATGGAGTAGCAGTGGCAGAAGATGCCCCGGTTCCGAGGCCATAATGCCTGGCATTATGCGCCGTAAGCGTTGCAACAGCCATCAACGGTTCACACACCCGTTGGGCGGGCAATGGCAGCGGATTTGTCCCGAAAAGCATGCCACTCGAGTGTCGATGGCATTCGCCGCCGCGACCACGAGGAAGCTAGCGCTCCTGCAGGAGAGACGATAGTCGGCTCAATCAGAGGCTAGGGCAAGCATGGGATGCATGGAACGCATGGGACCCACGAACCGTTATCCGTTATTCTCTGATGGTGTTGAGCTCAGGATGCAGGTCAGGACGGGCGGAAGGCAGCCGTTAATCTATCAACCGAGGAAACATTCGATGGCGCCGTCGCATGTACCCATATCCTGGCATTGGTGGCGGGTTGCACATCCGGAGGGATTTCGTTGGGCGAACCAGCGTCGACGGCCCAGCAGCCGGGTTGGTGAAAAAATGTGACAGATCAGAGGAAATTTCTGGATTGAGAGGAGGAGGAGAAGGTATAGTAGTAGTCGGGAGTTGTAAACGAGCCGTCATTCGGCACGATCATAACCACATCAGCATGCCATCAGCCAAGGGGGGCAGCGAGTCAGGGTCGCCTTTGAACATGTAGGCTATAGGCAGACGGCTACGACGACAAATCAGATAATGGTCAATTGCATTCCCACGATCACTCGGTGAGTTGTATAGTCGAAGGGGCGGCAGGGCAGGGCAGGGCAAGTGAGGTACGGTCGAGTCGATACTTGCCGAATCAGCCTCCAACGACCAAAAAGAAAGGACGGGGCTTGAAAACACGGTGGAACAAGCTTAACGGCCGGCCAGAGTTGAGGCGGCTATTGGTGGTGCTGCCGATCACTCTCCACTATTCGACATGCATTATGACCGATGGGTTGCTGGCAACTCACCAAGTTAGGCTACCTGACCACTTGACTGGACCCTACCCACGATCAGTCAATTCAATGCATCTGGCAATTGGAAGGAACATTTGAAGTCACGACGGCCGGACTGGCACTGCGCCTGCCGCCTGACTACTACTTATGTAGGTTGCTACTGGGCTACCTGCCTCCTGCTTCCTTCCTTATTCTGTCGCTACTTGCAATTACTTAAGACATTCCTTGACGAATTTTGGCTACCTACTTTCTTGTGCTCGTCAATTCTCAACCCGAAGCGCATTCTCCAGTCGAGAGAGACAAAGCGACAGGCGGATCTCACCGGTCGTTCGTGGATGATTAATCGACTTGTTATACTTTGGTGCTCCCAGCTTCCGCTTCCATAGCACTGACGGAACCTCAATCTACCTCTTTCTACCTGATATCCCTCGACCTCGCCTTGCTCTGCCTTGCAATACTTCCAATTGCTTAATAGCCAGGCAACTCGGGACACAACGCCCGCCTGCTCTGCCTCGTCCAGACTTATAAAAGCCTGCCGCCCACTCTCCAATGGCAACAAGCCACTATTATGGGGGAGGACCTTTTCACCAAACATACCATCCTCACAACCACCATCTCAGCAGCAGCACCATGAGCAACACCGACTACCGGCATGCCGCTGCCGCCCAGTATCCTTACCAGCAATCCACCTCCGCCGACGGCTTCACACCCGAGATGCGGGATCGACAGGCGCGGGGCAAGGACCCCTACCACGATTCGGGGGACGACTCCGAGGGGGCAAGTGGTGATTGGGGTGGCCGGAATCGAGGCTCCAGGTATGATTTGAACTTTTCCATCTTGCTCAACCAACTGCCCATTTTCTGTATTGTGTTGCTTCTGTTTTGTTTCTTTGCATTGTGTGCGTTTTACACAAGATGAAGAAAAAGTACAATTCGGCTCACTTTCAACGTTATCCGTTGCCAGGGACGAGTCGTACGCCTATATAGAGCAACGCCGACATGCTGCTCAGATCCTGGACAACCCCGAGTTGCTCATGACCAATGCCCAACGCGAGGGCGATGTAAGTTCTGGACCCCGATCTCTTAGTCTTGACCCCCACGACCCCCAACACCCAACCCTCGACCCCAGCAATGGCGGCAATGGCCCGAGGGACTCCTCCTGCTGCTGCCTGCCAAACTGCGATCCAGTCTGCCACGAGTTATCCACACATGAAAAATGCCTTCTTTGATCTTGTGATGCCGCCACCACACAAGCCATTCTCGGAAGTAGTTCTTCGGGAGTAGTAATTCGTCGCGCCCTAGCAACGACAAGGGTAGTTTCCGTAATTAGCAATCAATCCACCCCGGCCCCTCGGACCCTGCCATGAAAGGTCGTCTCTCTTGCGGTCTCTTTCCTATACCACAGGCCGAATTTCCCATTTCGCACCCACAACTGAGCCACCTGTCATCCCTGCTTACCCGTTGACTCCCAACAGAGTATACCGGCCACGCGTCTGCGTTACACGCGCATGCTGTGTGGCGTGGTGGAAGAGGCTGCGCCTTCGGCGTCTTCGAAACAGTCGGGGGATAAGAAGAAGAAATCCAAGTCATCTCGTCACAGTAGTAGCGGCCAGAAAAGCGCGAGCAGCACCCCCAAGAAACGCAGCAGCGAACGCTCCTCTAGAACGCACTGAGCTATCTGGAAGACAGCAGCAACCCCCTGGCGGTTGCGGGCGGAAGAGGGGCGGGCCACAAACCAGCGCTTGATCCGATCCTGTCTGCACTGGCTGGATCAGCCAGGGCTGAGTAGCGACGTAAGTATCCCGCAGACAAGCTCGCAGATCAAGTCGGCTCCCCCAAAGCGTGCAATGGATCAGAACAGTGCTGCAGCTCAAGCAAGGGCTAAAATTGTGCGCCACCCTCGGGCCTACGTGGTTTATTTTTACACGGCTCCCGGAACGGAATAGCCTGGTTAATACGGATGGGATGGGACTTAGACAAACGTTGGCTGGAAGAAATGACTTAATGGAATAATGGATATGACATTTCCTTTGGCGTGGGAATCGAGGCATCTCTTCTTGGTGTGGTAATGGCTACATCTTTCCATGTTGGGTATACTTGTGTGCTGCGCAGGCGTTCTTGAATTGGCTCTGTCTTTCCGAATACTTGGGCGGTCGGTTTTGTCCATGGTGATGGTGGAAAAGATTGTCTTGAGATTTTCTCGTCTTCAAACCGCGAGGTGATATACCCCCATTCGAAAAAGCTGGGAGGCTTTAGTTCTTTTTGGGATTTCCAGCATTCTCGACGGTACAGGTTTAGCTAGTTGACCTTGGGCTAACAATCCCGATCCTCATTGCCCCTTCTCTTTCTCCGGGCTTATCTGCTTGTGGGCATATGCCAGTACAGACAGTACATTAATGGAAGAAGGTTCTCTGCCGAGGATGAACCAATCAATCATACATGATGTTCCAGTGGTCTGAGTCGATATGGCGGTGATGTTACTTACGTGAACAAAAACGTATCAAGAAAAAGAAAAGAAGGTATAGTCATATATCAATAAGCCTATATATGCAAGGAGACCTATGGAACAGTTGACACGGGAGTCCCGTATGCTGCATAAAAGTATATGCGGGATCGGTGTGGTATGCTGTATCGCGTGCAAAAGTGGCCGCCCAATAATCTCCAGTCAGTTGGGCCCGCCTATACCTCCCCCTTTGTCCTTTGTCTCAGTTACTGTATCTTCCTCCACCTGGCTTCCCCCTCCGTCGATCCTTTGCCTTCAAGACCTGTAGAATGGAGAGACGAGCGAGCGGGTTCGCTAAGAAGAAAAGAAGAAGGGGGTTTCGATTCAAGAGGATCCGTCGGTATATATATAAACGCCTGAAACTCCTGCCAATGAGATATGGATGATTGATAATGAAGACGATGGTGAGGAAGAGGATGATATGGTGTTCGTGTCGTCGCATTTTTTGAGGGGAAAGTGATGTGTGGCCCCCCTCAAACAAAGAAATAGCAACCAAAATGTGATATATCTCCCCCCGATAGCGCCGTTACCCCAAATAAGCCCGAACCCAGTGCTTTCTAATGCCTCCCAAGAGTTACCAGATTCCAGCCTAGTTTTCTCCCTCTTTCAAATATCCTCTTATGCGATGCGATGCGATACAGTACATAACATCACGGCATTTACAAGAAACAAACGATCACTAGGCATACCGCGTACTGGTTGTGCGCCTCATGCCACCGCCGTATTGTTGTTGCTGTTGGTACGGCGACCAGCCCTCTTGCTGGCCGTACGCTGGGGGTGGGCGTGCCACATTCGCAGCCTGCCAGGCACCACCACCGCCATAGCCGCCGCCTTGCCAACTGGAGTTGGGTTGCGTTGGCTTCATCACACGCCTGGGTCGGCGGCGGCAACAGCTACAGAGACAGCTCAGGAGTGCAATCACTATCAATCCGCCCACAACCGCAACTACCGGGATGAAGATCTGCTTGTTGTCGTTGATCCAGGCTTGGGCTTGGTTGATAAAGTTGGATCCCTGACACTGTCCGTTGTTACATTTGCCGCCGCCATCGCAAGGAGTACCATCCAGGAAATACTGCTTCAACGTGTAACAGGCATTTGGGCCTAATTGTGCCGATGCGCAGGACAAGGTACAGCCGCCCGAGCCGCACGATTTGGTGCTGTTATCACCATTGAGATTGCTGACAATGGTCTTGCACTGTAGGTCGCGAGACGTACACTGCCCAGATGCACATGTAAGCCCTGCGCCGTCCGAACCACACTTCTGGCCGTCCTCGGCCTTGATATCCTTGGGGCACGTAGGGGCTGTGCCGCTGCACATTTCTGCAGGGTCGCAAGATCCGGTGCTCTCTCTGCAGACTGTTCCGCTGCTTGAGAACTGACACTGCTGTGTGCAGCAGTCCTCGTTCGAGGGGTCGCAAACCGAGTTCGCCTTGAACTTGCACGTCTTGGCATCACAGCAGGCGTTGTTACCGCAACCCTGCTCACCGCCGCAGTCGCAGTCTTCGCCCGCCTCGACAATACCGTTGCCGCACTGCTGGCCTGTGATTGTCACGACATCCCTGTTGTTGCTCAAACAAGACGACTTGACGCTGTTGCGGTTCATCGCAGAGCAGATGTTGCCTATACTGCAGGCCGAGAAGCGATCGATGTTGTTTCCAGTCGAGGGGTTCATGATGAATTGCTGGTTCGCATCGCAGGTGTTAGAGCTCAGAGGGCAACACTGGTTCTGGGTCACAGTCCCGTCGGCACAAGTTTGGCTCATACAGTCGTGAACAGCTCCAAAGGTGTGACCACTCTCGTGTGCGAATACTTGCCACTCCGTATCGGTACGGACAACAACGTTGGCACCAGCAGTTGTCTCGTTTCCTTCACCGGAAGGACTGGCACCCTCGGCACAAAGCTGGCCTAGCCAGGCCAGGCCAACAGCAGCACCGGTGTTGCATGTGCTCAACAGTGTCCAATACGCATTGCGGTCCTTGAATTGCCCTCTCCAGGCTGAGAACAGATTCAGGCGATCCGTGATGCTCGTACCAGAGCCACAAGCCTTGTTCCAGGGCGCGGTTGAAGGAGGGGTACCGGGGCAATCGGCCTCACTAATAGTCAAGTTCTGGATGCCAATGGAAATGTTGAAGGTGCTCTCGTATACCTGCGATGCGGCGCTGACTTGTTGAATGATGTGGGCCTTTACGGACGAGGTAGAGTTGAACTGAGCAGTGTATGTGCAGTCGGTGGCGATACCGACAAGCGCGACCTTTCGCGTACCAGGGCAGCCCGCGGTCGAGCCGATGGTGCTGGCGAGGTTGACACCGGCACCATTACCACCCTTGTATCCGTCGATGCCTTGACGAGCGAAGAGGCGAGCCGAGTCGACCACAGATGTATCGCGGAGATCGAGGCCAGTAAAGACCGGATGGGTGTTCTCGTTGTTGAACTCGAGACTGTCCGACGAGCAAGAAGGAGCACGAAGACTGCGCTTCAGCTCGCCGGGCGCATCGTCCGCAAAGGGGTCAAGTTTGACATCGGAATCCCTCCAGACAATCATATACTCATCTTCGGCGAATTCGACGACGGGGTCCTCGTGGTGCTGAGTTTTCCGATAGTTCGTGCTGGTGTGTACATGGTGGTTATCGCCGTTCACGCGGAAAGCGCCCTCGAAGATAGGTTTGGGTCCGTCGCGATGCACCGTAATGCGGGCCCAGCCTTCATTGATCCATTCCTTGTGGCCTGGGTGCTGCACGTAAGCGTGACCCTTGAAGACCCGGTGGTCGGAACGCGAGATGGGCTCTTCCTGCCGTATGGTCCCATCCGAAGCTAGATACTGCACCGAGGCGGTGTCTGATATTACGTCGTGATTAGGTTCTAATGTCAAACGAATCTTGTCGTTCTTGTCGTGCAGCAGGAACGTGAGCTCAAAAGACGAGTGGGCATGTACGCGGTGCGACGGCGTGTGTAATGTGGGATCGTCCAGCCGACTAAGATAGTTCAGGGCATTTCGTTTTGTCGAGTGCGCGTCGGAGGAGGGTGCCAAAGCTAAAAGGAAGGCGACGGCCGTTCTAAGAATGCCGCGCATGCTGAAGGAAGGCGAATCCCGTTGTTGGGGACGGTTGACTGTACTCAAGCTCCCATCCAAAGTCGGTTCTACTAACAGTATAGCGGTGTGTGTATGTCTGGGTTTAATATCCTGATATCAAACAGTACAATAAAACAGCGGCCGGGTTGGTATGCGTCACCGAGATGGAATAGGTTTGTTCGATGGGGAAGATCGGGCGATTGATTGAATCTGACTTGGGGCGGATTGTGGAAGATGGACCGAAGGCGCCCAGTGAGACGACGAGCGACACTGCTGTCGTGGTGGATTGGCGAGGCTCGGCGGTGTTCTCGGGGGCTTAGTTTCGTAACGACCCGTGGACCCGGCTTGGCCAACGAGAGAGAGAGAGAGAGAGAGAGGAAGTGTACGTGTGTGGGTGGCGAAGAAGTGTATTATCGACGAAACGACAAAAGAGAGGGTATATGGAAAGAGCAAGGAGAGAAGAATGTGAGATTGGCGAATAACAGAAAACCAATCCAAGCAATAGCGAGCGGGCGGGTGAAAGGTGATGACGGGTCGTCGCGGATGACTGGTAAGAAAGGTGTTCGTCCCGAAGGAAGGAAGATGGTTTGTCAAGTGGCTGCGCAGAGGCGGAAGGATTGCCAGGCAGACCCTATTACCCAACCTTAGCCTCTTGGTGTGCCGTAGTTTTGTCTCTACTGGTGCACCCAACAGACAGCGAGCCAGCTAGAGCTCGCCTACACGAAGTACCAAGCCTCCTTTTGGGAGGCTGCAGCGGAGAGCGCTTGTCGGGCGATGGGTTGGTCAGGATGTCGCGGCACGACGATGGCTTGGCGGGGATGATCCTGGTAAGCTGCCCTGTTTGAGGACGCTGGTCGGACCCTTAGGACTGCGGATTCTGCGGGGGGCGCTGCTGCTTCCAACAGGCGGCAGTAGCAAGTAACAGAAATAGATTTTGGGGGGGCACTAGGCGGCAACAGCAACACGTTAATGGCTCTCTAGCTAACTCATGTAGAGTAGGTAGGCCAGTATATTGATTGCATGTACTCCATCTCCAAGGCTGTGAAGTACTTACTTTTACGTACGTAGCTCTGTTCATTGTTGCCTCGCTGTAAAATAACGGTACGGAGCACGCACAATTTAAAGGTAAGGCTAATTTGTTGCTTCTTTTTTTTTTCTGGGGCTCAGGAAGTTGGGATTGAGACAGACTGGAGACTTGGACGGAATATGCATCCCAAATATTTACCAGGTACGGATAATGTGGTTTCAAGATTGTCGATGTCGAGTTTCGCTGGGCCCAGCTATCGACAGAACGCCAATTTGATTTCCTCAGTCTCTTAACCCGTTCGAATTAGTTGTCAAACAGCGAGCTTCTTATTTTCTTTCGTCCCACGGCCGAAGATCTTGTGGCCATGGGGGACCTAGATCTTGGGCATTGTGAACCACTCCGGCCTGGACGACCTTGCGAAGCGCTGCCAAGTCTCCTTGGTATGGGACGGTCGAGACTGTGCACTGCTGGCAGGCTCACTCGGCCCCATCCTAGGCAAGACGCTAAAAGGCTATTTTATTCCTACCTTGCACGGAGATGATTATGGCTGCCGTTGCGTCAGCAGACAGCGCCGTGGTTTTCATCATTACTCGTGAGAAGAGGCGCACAAGAGGTATTGCTAAGATCGGACTAGAGCTACCTCCCAGATAAGCCCCCAGTCACCAGTCAGGCATTCCAATTGTACCAGTGGGTCCAGCTATAAGCGGCACCGCTCTATAAACAAGAGAGGGAGAGAGAATCAACCAATTATTTGCATTGCTTTTACCGACCTGACCTTTTTTTAATCCATTAGAAATCCCTCTACGCCAGCATACCCTTGAGAACCTTGACCTGCTCCAGGACACGCGCCCGGCTCGTACCACCCTTAGCTGACCTCATCTCGACGCTTGTCTCGTAGTTGAACGTGTCCATAACGTCCTCCTTGAATCGACCATCAATAGCCTGCAGTTGCTCGAGTGAGAGCTCGTTCATCGGAACGTTGAGCTCCTCGCTCTTAGCTACACACCGTCCAGAGATGTGGTGCGTCTCACGGAAGGGTACACCCTTTCGTACAAGGTAATCCGCAAGATCGGTAGCCAGCATGAAGGGATCTAGGGCGGCCTTCATCTTGTCCTGTCTGACAGTGAGGGTACTGAGGATACCGTTCGCGATCTGAACACTATCAGAGATAGTCTTCACGTGGTCCAACATAGGTTCCCAACTCTCCTGAAGGTCCTTGTTGTATGTGCTGGGCAGGCCCTTCTGAGTCATCATCAGGCCAGCCATGTGTCCGAATGCTCGGCCAGCTTTTCCTCGTAATAACTCGAGACCATCGGGGTTCTTCTTCTGGGGCATCAGAGAGCTGCCAGTAGAATAAGCATCGGCAATAGTAACAAAGCTGAACTCTGTGGAGGAATAAAGGATGAGATCCTCGGCCCATCGAGAGATGTGCTGCATGAACATGCTGCCCCATTGCAGGAACTCGGTAACGAAATCCCTATCAGCAACAGCGTTCATGGAGTTCCACATGACGCCATCGAAGCCCAGCTCCTCGGCCATCATATCGCGGTCGATGTTGAAGCCATTGCCGGCAAGAGCACCGCAACCAAGAGGGCTCCTGTTCACACGCTTGAAGGTCTCGCGCAACCGCTCAAGATCGCTGGCGAAGTTGAAGCCAAATGATAGCAGGTGCTGTGACCACATGACGACCATAGCTCGCTGGAGATGCGTATATCCAGGCATGATAATGCCGACCTCGGCCTCAGCGCGGGCGGCAATGACCTCGATGAAGGATTTCAGCTGGCCCTCGATCTCCCGGATCTGGTCGCGAAGCCACATGCGCATATCGCAGACAACCTGCTCGTTGCGACTGCGGCCCGTGTGCAGCTTGCCAGCGATGTCCTTGCCGATGATCTCACCGAGCCGGCGCTCATTGGCTGTGTGGATGTCTTCGTCATTGGGCTTGATGACAAAGGTATCCGCCTCCCACTCCTTCTGGACCTCCCGGAGACCCCGCTCGATTTCGGCGAACTCGTCGTTGGAGATGATGCCGGACTTGGCGTTGGCGCGGGCAAAGGCAATGCTGCCAAGGATGTCTTCCTTGTACAGGAGCTTGTCGTACACAATGCTTGCATTGTACTTGAGCATGAGGGGATCGAGGCCGCCTATCATTCCGAAGTCAGCATAGTGCACTCACTGTGGAAGCTTCCGTGGAAAACCCAACCTGTGAAGCGTCCACCCCAAAGCATGTTCTCCGCGGGTGCCTTTTCGGATGCCATGATGTGCTGGCTGTGGTCTCGTGTATGGGGATTGAGCTCGATGCGTTTCAAAGATTCAATTGGCATCTATCATGGTCAATCAAGCTATCGCCCTGCCCGACTAGAATTGAGGTTGTGCGGCTGCCGAAATCGGGTCCAATATCGAGTCACGGTTGACGTGGGGTTATTGATGTACGCATTTTGATTGGGTACCACAGATCTAGCGGATACAAGTAACTTTGTTTCCTTCCTTCTTTTCCTCCTAGCCTAATATGCTATAAATCGATCTAATTGGCTCTTTTCAAGCACTGCCGGGGGCGTAGACGGGATTATTAACAAGAAGGATTCCCGGCATAGCGATACCCGCGATCTCTCTTATGTCCGAATATGCCAAGGCTGCCAATACAAGCCATATCTGGACCATTACGCGTTCTTTCGAGCAAGCTAGGTCCCTTGGCTCTTCTTAGGTTCCATTCGGCGCCCGTAAGATGCCGTATGGCAGCTCGCGACTTACCTGCGCCCAAGGCTACCTACTTGTTCAATGGCCGAATATGTGCCATGTGCCTCTCTCTGCATGTCTTGACCTCACGACTCATGACTTCGCTCCGCTAGACTCCCTTGGCAATCGCCCGAGCTGTCACTGCGGCACAATAGCATACAGTTTTACCCCTGTAAGTTTGTTAAATTTACGGGTACCGTTTCGGACTTGGGATGGTTCTCGATATAGACAATACATCGACGTCCGATTCGACACGTATAAATCGAGGGCACACGGGGAGAGTTTTTAAGTACTTCGGTCGCATAAATATGCTTACAGGATTTGTGCAGGACTTTGAGATTTAACAAACAAACAGGGGTAAGACTGTACGTATACACCTGCAGTTGTTGAATTTGGCAACGCGATCCGATAGATCCTTACACAGCTGAATACACAGCCTCGTGTGACGTGACGACCACGGACGCCAAGTCTCTGCGCGGATAAACCGGCCAAGTCTCCTCAAAGAATAAGCAGTTCTACGGAATATTATTACAGCAGTGTTTGTTTATTCCACTGTTGTAATCTGGGGTAAGTGGAATCATCAAGACAGGTGCTGTACGATTTATTCCTGCGGCCGCTTGACGCGTCAACCAGACTTGGGAGGATTAGCCTGGCCAATATCTATATGGAACAGCACGGATTTGTTCACCAGCAGTTGCTGCATGCTCACGAAGCAAGCCAACTATCCCACTCACTGCCTGCCAGAAAGGGGGGCCACGGGGACAGACATCTTCGGGGCTTATCAAATCAGCACATAGTGTAAGCATCTTAGTTTCTTCAAGGGCATTGCGAGTGACACGCGTATATCTGAGTCTTCAACGAGGCGTGGCACATTCAACTGTCCGGTCTGGTCTTCCTTGATCTTTACAAAAATGAGACATTCATTCGGTATAGCCGAGCTTCGAGGCTCTATGCCGCCACAATTCATACTTAAAAATAATACTAGCTACAAAGTGGTCGTAAGTCCTGAACACAAAACGCAATCATCCCCGTGGTATCACTCTACTCCGAAACTCGTGACAATCATCACTTCTTCCGCGATTCCTGGACAGTCCCAATGATCTTCTGGACCACGCTGGGATCCGAGAGCTACCGGAGTTGTCAGCAAATGATGTTCGGTTGGTTCTTGCAGTCGCACGGGGTGGGGGAGAACTTACTGTACTCGTGTCGCCGAGCTGATCTTCCTCGCCGGCAAGGATCTTCCTCAAGATGCGGCGCATAATCTTGCCACTCCGGGTCTTGGGCAAGTCAGGGACGATGAAGACGGCCTTGGGCGCAGCAAAGGGGCCAATGCTCTTTCGAACTTGGAGGATTAGTTCTTTGCGCAGAGCATCCACGTTCTCATTTGCGTCCTTCAGGGCGACAAAGGCATTGACAGCCTGACCTGTGAGCTCATCTGTCACACCGACGACAGCAGCTTCGCCCACAGCATGGTGTTCGATCAAAGCTGCTTCGATCTCTGCTGTTGATAGACGGTGGCCACTGACGTTTACAACATCATCGACGCGGCCCCGAATCCAGTAGAAACCCTCATGGTCACGACCGGCTCCGTCACCAGTGAACTGTGAGAGCAATTAGCATCATCTCAAACCCAAGAGCGTTAAAGTCATCAGACAACTTACGTAGTAACCCTTGTAGACATTCAGGTAGGTGTCCATGTATCTCTTGTGAGCGCCATAGACAGTGCGCGCCATACTCGGCCATGCCTGCTTGAAAGCCAAGACGCCCTCAACATCGTTCCCGTGGATCTCATCACCAGAGACGGGGTCGATAATAGCAGGCTCAATACCAAAGAAGGGCAGCGAAGCACTGCCAGGCTTTGTGGGGGTTACACCCGCAAGCGGCGTGATCACGTTGGATCCCGTCTCAGTTTGCCAGTATGTCTGTCAGAATGTCAGCAGCTGTTCCACTCCTGTATAAGATGACCAGGGAGGTTTTGTTAGCACTTACGTCAACAATGTGACACTCCTCCCGACCAACAACCTCGAAGTACCACTTCCACACCTCGGCCGCGATGGGCTCTCCCACAGAGCCGAGTACTCTTAACTTTGGCATCTTGGACTTGACAAAGTCGTCACCCGCGCGCTTCAGCAGTCTAAGCGCTGTCGGGGCCACGTAGAACTGAGTAACTTCATGCTTTTCGCAAATCTCCCAGTAGCGGGCAAAGTTGGGGTAGGCGGGAGTGCCCTCGAAAACAACGGTAGAGACACCCAGAAGAAGAGGCGCATAGACAACATAGGTGTGTCCAGTGATCCAACCCACATCTCCACCGCAGAAGTATCGGTCGCCGTCGTGGATGTCAAAAACGTACTTGCCCGTCGCAGCAGCGCCAAGAAGATATCCACCGGTTGTGTGCATCACACCCTTGGGCTTGCCGGTAGAGCCCGAGGTGTACAGAAGGAACAGAGGGTCTTCCGAGTTCATGGGCTCGGGAGGGAAGTAGGCAGGCCACTTCTCGACCTCCTCGTGCCACCAGTAATCTCGGCCGGCTGTCCAGGGAACGTCTGCACCCGTTCGCTTGTAGACGAGGACGTGAGACACATCTGGGCACTGCTTCAAAGCATCGTCGACAATCTTCTTGGTACCAATCAACTTGCCGCCACGCTTGCCCTCGTCCGTGGTGATGACCACCTTGGAGTTGGCGTCAATGACTCTGTCCCGCAGGGAATCGGCGGAGAAACCGGCAAACACGACGGAGTGGATAGCACCGATACGAGAAATGGCGAGGAAAGCAATGACGGCCTCGGGAATCATGGGCAAGTAGATAGCGACAGTGTCACCCTTGCGCACGCCCATCTGCTTCAGGGCCCAGGCAGTCTTGGAGACCTCTCGCAGGAGCTCGCCGTAAGTGAGTGTGCGGCCATCGCTGGGCTCGTCAGCTTCGTAGATGATGGCGACCTTGTTGGGGTCCTTGATGGCGTGACGGTCCACACAGTTGTACGAGGCGTTCAGCTGGCCCTCGAGGAACCAGGCATTGTCACCTCCTTCTAACGAGCCGGAGTGCACTGTCTTGAAGTCTGTTTGCCACGTGAGAAGCTCTCTGGCCATTCTGCCCCAGAATTGGTCGGGCTGCGTGATGGACTCCTTGTACATCTGCTGGTACTCCTCCATGCCTGCAATAGCTTTAGCATGCGTTCGTTAGTGAAAAGAGGGCGTTTGTAAAACTTACTGCCGATATGCGGTTTGCTGGGATGCTCTGTTGGAATTGGTTAGCTTTCACCCTCGTAGCACGCACGCACGCGACACAGCATGGCTGCCGCCGCCACCAAGGGGGGGAATTGGCGAATCACATACTGTCCAGCATCTTCTGGGGAGGATCTGCAACATGCTGTCAGCTCGTTTTCTTTTCATTCTCTCAAATTGCTCCTCGGACAACAAGTGAGATTGCTCTCAGGGAGCACTTACGAAATGTATCGACCTCATGGGCCTCGGCGACCACGGGAACCTTGCCTGTAGCCATGGTCGGCGACGCGGATTTGGGCGGGGGGTTGGTTTAGCTGAGCTGACGATGCGTTGCAGCGGGGTAGCTTGATCCGACGCAAGCAACAAAAAAGGACGGCCAAGAGGTGTTTGCAAGAGATCGGGGTTGTTATATCTGTTTGTACACA
The DNA here is from genome assembly GCA_006503535.1 of Arthrinium phaeospermum. Taxonomy (NCBI): domain Eukaryota; kingdom Fungi; phylum Ascomycota; class Sordariomycetes; order Amphisphaeriales; family Apiosporaceae; genus Arthrinium; species Arthrinium phaeospermum. The sequence continues at coordinate 3,157,816 of QYRS01000003.1, forward strand.
AACACACAGACAGACACACACAAACACACAAGTCAAGTGAGTCCTTTGGGGGAGAAGAGTCACTCTTAAGGTCGAAGGATCGGAAAGAGGTTTTGGGTATGAAATGAAAAAGGGATCAGTCTTCGGCGTAGCGTTAGCCGTGGGGTGTGGAAGCACCTTTATTTGTATTACGGCAAAAATATGAGCTGATAGACGACAGTTGAGCGAGGGACCTTGATCCATCCATTGATCCCCGTTCCCATCAATTGTCAGGTTCCATTCGACCCTGCAGATGCGCTAAGGCGGGCCAACAACCGCAGCTCTCACAGCAACACACGCACACTCCCCTGGTCACACACTCACTCACTCACCCGCCCGTCACCACACACACACACCTCCAGGTACTTGGTCGATGGCTACACAATCACCTGGAACAGCCGGTATCTGGACCCTGGCCCTAGGTACTACTCAAAGCTCTAACCTCTTCAGAATGCCCGCGGGGTAGTCCAGCCCATTGATCTGTATTGATCGTTGCTGATTCCTTCCGCCTGCCCGAGTGAACGGATGACCGAAGTGGGACGAAAAGACGTGCGATAATTGGGCTGTTCCCCAACGATTTTAGTGCCCCCGAGTCCAGCCAACGGCACCTTGGTCGTTGTAAGCAAACGTTACTGTACTTCTTCTTCCCCTCTGCCGAAACCCTTCCGCAGAGCGTCATCCCTTGATCTCTAGGGTATTCTTGGTCTCTTGGTGAGCTTGGCTCCAAGCTCACCGAGAGGAGAGAGGCTTCAATTGGCCTCAGTGTTTCCCTACCTTGATGCTGCTGCTGTCTTCGCTCCGGGGGTCTGTCCGGTCCTCGCTTATCCATTGACAGATCTGTCTTCTTCTGTCCCCAACGACTCGAGGCACGGCCGCAGGTCGGCTCGCAGGTTTTCTATCGCCAACCCAATAATCTTACCCGCGGCCCATCACCAATTTCGGTTCAGATTGGCCGGAGCAGCCTAGTTCTAAACAATAACCGGACCGCTCCGGCGAGATTCTTTCTGGACGAATTCTATAGAGGGTCGCCCGCTTGTGGTGTACGTGGTCGACCAGCATGCAGTCCCCATTATAACTCTAGCATTTCTCCATCATAATCTCTCAACCGGAAGTCGCCAAATTTGTTATGTATTGGCACTTCTCCACCCAGAGAGGTTCTCGGGCTTCGTGATTATAATGTACACGCCGAGCAATCGACTTGTTCATAATTGGTTTCTCTCGACGCCTATCCCTCCATTACAATGTTGCACTCCAACAAATCTGACGGGGATTTTCTTGGTGACACAAGCATGGCGCATGCTCTGCCCCCTGCACAACTGGATCACACCTCAAGGCCAGTTGCCGCTTTCGTATATCCAGTCGGGAAGCCAAGCCCCTGTCCTCCCTCTTCTACGGTTCAACCCCGCATGCTGACCGGGCCTCAGGCCTGGGCTTTGGTCATTTCTCCAAACATCCCCCGGGAATTCATCCCGGCCGGGTCAGCTTGGGACAGTCTTGGCCTAAAACTGTGAGTCTTCGCGGTACACGATGAGGTATGATGTGACGACGCCACGGCGACCATCGCGTCTTGGGCCCTTGAGAGCCAACGATACTGTATGTACGTCCTGTCCGGGGAACGCACTCGGAGGACGTGTTTGCCGTACCTATACCGCGCAGATGATGATAGGTCCAGCCTCGCGGGCCATTACTTCATCCCTAGTAGTTACCCTACTGCATATGCTAGGGTAGCTTGGCTTTCCCATGACGCGGGGTAACGCCTCCCCAGTGGCCATGGCCTTCTTGGGCATGCGTCTCACGCATGCACCATGTTGTAGGTGCAAATAGCCTACATCACAGGAAGCTTCTCCTGGCTCATACATGACAACTAGATCATCCGTACCGATAGGGGCATATTTATGAGTAATAGTTTTGTTTTACGATCGATAAGGCATTGTAGCCAAGATTATAGGTAAATCTGACGACCCGGGGTCTAGAATGCATTAACTGCATGAGGACATTGTCGACTGCATGCAAGCGAGAGTAGTGCAACGCCTCCCGGCGTAGTCGCTCTCCGGGTATACAACAGGCACTTCAATGCTGGTATGAAGTTTAATCGTTCCTATAACCGAGGCATTGGCATGTCCATCTGCGTATGTGAGGTTCGTTCAATCCAACAACACAATGCCAGAAGAGAGTCAAAACGAAAGACCACTAGCGCTGATAGGAATTGAACCTATCTCCATTTATCACGTACTCTCTTCCTTATGCCCAGCAGAGAGTCCACTACCCTGAGCGTGTAAGCAAAAGCATAAGATGTAGGTATGTATGTATGAAGTTGTTCCACCCACCTGCAGCGGCAGGGTCTGGTCATCGTACATGAAATAATTGGATTTAAACTCTGCAGTAGTGCCAGGGCTTCGTGAAGCCTGCCGCAAGCCCGGTGCTCCACCGCCCTCCAGGCCCGAGGTCCAGCTACGCACGTTTGTCTGTCAGTACCGAGATATGTAGGTACACACCAGCACGCTCCAGCTTGAAGGCAGGCATACATACGCACGGATGAAACGAAACGTGGTTGTGGTCCGGCCCCGGATTGCTGGGTACGTGTAGGCAACTTATCCCGTTTCATTTTCGGCCGTAGACCCCTTCGTTCCGAAGGCGAGAAGGGTGGATGGGTGGCTCTTTTTCATATCTATTGTCGCCTCGGGCTGTCGGCCTCACCTCAACATCGATATCTACACTGGCAACATGCATACCTACTCACATACTTATATGTAACGTGCATGCATATAATGGGGCCCTTAACTGAAAAAAAAAAAAAAAAAAACCGACAGGACTCCGTCTCCGTCATACTACTATTGTAATGCGAGAGGGTTTTGGCAAAGAAAACGTCGCGTTCTGCCTTATTGCCGAAATATATCCTTCCCAAGTCCGATAGGGACCACTCTACGCATACCTTGTCCCACTCATCGGCCTAATACCCTTCCCCCTATTCCCACACCTCCGAGAGAACCTCAAACTACCGACATTTCTGTCCCAGTCTCTGTCTTTCTGGATTATGTGACACAACGCCATTATTCACTTGCAGCAAAGCACGCAGTGTTGTATTGTTGTGCAACGGCTAATGCCAATGTTCTCATTGTCCTTCTTAATACTGCTTGATAATGGCCGAGAGCCGCTGCCCGAATGTGTTCACGTGACTACCCCGAGGTCGGCCTCCGAGCCCCCGTACGCTTCATCGTGTCCCTAGAAATGGCTCCGGTCCTCGCTGACTCACCCCGGCTCGTCTAGACTACCGCGTTCGTCTACATGATCGACATCGTACCACTCCGTTCGATAAGGGACCGGGAACGGTAGGCGATGAGTGGAGACGATGTAGCTAGCGGTGGGAGGCCGAGTGACGAAAGTTACGGTATACCCCTGTCATACTGCTTCCCGGTTGAATCTGCGCATTGGTGGTCCTCCGCCTACATGTGTATTTAGCATCGGTCAGAATAAGCCCAAAAAGTCATCTTCACTTCATCGTAATCTGGAGTTCAATGAGACAGCTGGCTGGCAACTGGGACTGTTTGGCAATGGAAATGCTGGCTAGTTATAGCAAGGGGCTGACACGTCGCATATCGACATTCGCGCCCAAGAGAGTACCTAATCCTCCATGGCCAGAGTCCTCCGATACTCGGCCAGTCACCCGACATAGTCCAGGTGGCTGTCGTGACATGGAGCTCATCATATCACTTGCCAAGGGTACTCTTGAAAGCGTACCGCCTCCTAAAACCCATTGCCGTACTGTTGTATTAGCTATTACCTATCATACAATGCCACTCATCTACATGTCCATTTGCATCAAGTACATCTCGAAGATGCGCATGAACTTGGCGACGAAAGCCTCGAGGTGGAAGATGACTTTGGTGCCCGTCCTCACACGGTGCTCGTAGAAGGCCGACCACTTGATCACGTCGTACTTCAGGTCATCGTCAATCAACGCAACGAGCTTGAATGTGAGGGTCTTGAGGATGGTGGTTGGAGGTATGCAGTGAGTCAGGAGATCGTAGAGTTTGGCTCGGACTTGGAGAATGCGGTTCGGCGAATGCTCCTCCATAATCTCCTTGGCGATCTGACCGATCAGGGCCTCCCAATCGGGCGGTGGTATCGGGGTGTCATCTGTTATTTTCTCGCTGTGCAGCCGGGTCAGCCTATTGTTCACGATGCTGTCAGATCAGCGTAGACTTACTTCTGTGCGTGCACTGCCTCGTACATCAACAGTGCTCTTCGTAGATTCCGGCCGCTCTCCAACGCAATTCGCTTGTGAAGTCCTGCAGCGGCAGGCCAGCCCTCTCTCTTGGCCGAGTCGGCCAGTGCTGTGGTGATGTCTTGTATTGAAGGTGCGGCGACCCGAACGAGCAGTGTTCGACTCCGAATGGGGGCGATGATGTTGGCGGTGCTGTTGGCCAGCAGGATGAGTCGCAAGTTTGGGCTGTACTTCTCCATGGTCCGTCGGAGTGCTGCTTGGGCATCGCGCGTGAGGTGGTCGGCTTCGTTGATGACGACGACCTTGAACTTTTGCTTGGCCTGCTGGTCGACCTGTTGTGTCTGGGCCACCTCCTTGAGCAAGTCTTGTACGACGACTCGGTCATAATTGCCCACGTCCGAAGGTGTGATCTCGAGGTGGTAGATAGAAGTGACGATGTTGAACTCTAACTTGCGACTGCTGCTCGTCTGGAAAACGCGGGCGTCGATCTTGATTTTCTCGACACCGGGACCGTATAGCTCTTTGAGTGTCGCAACGATTCGGGTTTTCTTGCCAGCACCAGAAGGGCCGTAGACTAGAAGATGGGGGAAGTCGCCGTTTTGGGCCTGCATTATGCAGAAGTTTGTCAGTTGGTGACCTGAGGGGTTCAATGCTTTGAAGGTAAGGACCATACCAGCGATCGCAACCGTTCGGATAGCTCATCGTGGTATGTGAGCTGATCCAGAGATCGCGGCCTGTGTTTGTCGACGATCAGGGCCATTATGGTCTTCTGCCGCTGGTTTGGTCTTTTGCAGTCGATCGAAACAGGTCTGCTGCAGTTGATCACAAGATTTTAATGATCGGGTATGTGTCGTCGTTGTCGTCGTGAAGTGTTCCGTTAGAATGACCTTGTGCCAAGATACGGGTCGTACGTAGACTTTCATCTGACGCGTTAATGGGCTTTGGAAGTCGCGTATGGGCCCTGGAAGTCGCGTAGACGCTAACGGTGATGACTAAGTAACCTAGGTCGGGACGCTGCATCAGCAGCACAGCAAGATCCTCTATCCGTCGGAATCAAATACAAAATTAGTTTAAGAGATATACAAAGCGATGTATTGCACGTATACACCTGTTTATTCCGATGCTTATTTTGACTTAACCATTCCTTTCAAGTCTTCATATCACTATGGGCATGATTATCCCATTCGAGAGTTACCAGTATCTTGTTAAATAGTGCTTCTTGGCATAACGATCGGTCGCATGCGGGGTAGCTAACCCTCAAAGTACGTCGGGTGGGTGCGGCAGCCAGTCATCCTAGATAATTGATAGATCTTGCCTTATCCGCAGGAATACATGCTCAGCTCGTACTTGGACGAATATTTTCGCCGACTGGTCATTTGCCTCAATCAATGCCCAGTTTGCATACGCACGTAGCTTGCCGTCTCCAGAATCGGGTAGTCCACGAAACCACCGTCGAGCTCCTCAAAATCGAATGCACACTTCTTGTTGCCTAGGAGTCCTTCATGTATTCTTCTCAGTCTTTCATCCTTGAAGTCATCGGATTTGAACTCTGTTCTCCTTCAATTCCTATAAAAAGGGGGGTTTCTAGCCTAGGAACGATGAAATCATTACCGAAGTCCGAGGAAAGAGCTTCAAGTGTGCATTGATCACGAGTTATCGTGGGCTCCTTAGCAGTCTGGTATTGATTGGAATTCTATGGTTGTCTTGATCTGTGTCGCATTGTTCGTGACACGTCAAGCTTCGCTACTTCGCTAGTTCCCTGCTCCGTGTGTCTCATGCCTCAGGGATGCCTGTATGCCCTCCCGCCTTCTATCCCCCGGCCGCGGAATTACGGCATCATTGGCCCAGTACGAAAAGTCGGTGATCGAAACGTGCACCAATTCAGTCCCACCAAGCATGAGTAGGTGACCCCAGATAGCTCATGGGGGTCGGGCTGGTCAGGCGTACTTAGCTGGTTGGTATTACCTTATGTGCTCGCCACTACTGGACTTGAACGAGGACCGACCCCACTTGCAGGGGGAAAAGGCGCTCCCAGTTGCTTCTTTACGGGGGATTTGACAGCAAGAGAACCAGAGTGAAGCTGGGCATCTTCGTGTCTTTTCTTTCTCTCTTCTTCAGTATCATTCCCAACTTCCGGCGACCTGTTGTTGTTGTTGGCCCAGGATTGATTTGAAGTTTTGCTCTACCGAACTAGGCTATAATCGAACTAAGTATAGTGACTCGGTATAGTCGAGCCGCCTAGCCAAAACTAAGCGCCTGGAATAAAAAGGATTTCTACCTCAATTCCTGCCAGAGAGCAATTTTGTCGCAATCACAGCCGCCAAGATGTTCAACAACCGCAAGTTCTCCATGAACCGGAACACGGGCGTGCCCCGTATGTCCCGCCGGACCAGTGTTGGCGAACCCAACGCCAGCGGTATGTCTCATCCCCCCATGCTCTCTACATCGCACTGCCGTCTTGGCACAAACGGCAGTCAGTGCCTAATTGTGCGCACCTTGGCATATGCACGACGTTGCCGATCGAGACTGACCAATACATGACGACACGCAGAGACCAGCTCCAAGATCCATCGCCAGTTCCGTGCCGCCCACGAGGGACATCTTCCCCACGCCGGTCTCGACGCCAGCCGTGCCTCGACCGGTGTTGTCTGGTGTACCGAGCGAGCTAGCGAGCACGGCTTCCTCGAAGCCCCCCACGAATGGGCCAACCTGGGCCAGGGAGCTCCTGAGGTCGAGGATGATATCGAGGGTTGCTTCCCGCGACCGCAGACGATCGATGTCTCCTCCGCCGCTCGCGAGTACGGCCCGACTGCTGGAATTAAGCCTCTGCGCGAAGCCGTGGCGACGATGTACAATGAGCACCACCGCCAGGACAAGGCCTCGAAGTACACCTGGGAGAACGTCGCCATTGTCCCCGGTGGCCGCGCTGGACTGATCCGAATCGCAGCCGTGCTGAACAACGCCTATGTCGCCTTCTTCATCCCCGATTACACGGCCTACAATGAGCTTTTGTCGGTTTTCAAGAACTTCGCCGCGATTCCCACCCCTCTTGACGAGGAGGATGGTTATCATATCCACCCCGACAAGATCGCTCAGGAGATCGCCCGAGGTACCTCGGTCATTCTGACCTCCAACCCCCGCAACCCCACGGGCCGTGTGGTTGCCAACCCTGAGCTGGCCGAGATCCAAGACATCTGCCGAGGCCGCGCCACTTTGATCAGTGACGAGTTTTACTCGGGTTACAACTACACCAGCAACTGCGACGGCAGTACCATTTCCGCTGCTGAGAACGTCGATGACGTAGACGAGGACGACGTGCTTATTATCGATGGCCTGACTAAGCGTTTCCGACTTCCCGGCTGGCGAATTGCGTGGATCCTGGGCCCCAAGGAGTTCATCAAGGCGTAGGTGGCCCCCTGCCAATCCACAGATCGTGACATTGGAAAATTGCTGACCAACCCACAGTATCGGATCTTGCGGTTCTTACCTTGACGGCGGTGCCAATGCACCCTTCCAGGAGGCCGCTGTTCCCATGCTTGAGCCGTCGCTGGTCCAGGCCGAGATGGTGGCCCTGCAGCGCCACTTCCGAGTAAGCTTACCCCTGAAGCCCCTGAAGCCCCTGAAGCCCCTGAAGCCCTGTGATGTTGAAAACACCAAAATAACCTCGTGAACCACAGGATAAGCGCGATTACGTGCTTCGTCGATTAAGAGATATGGGCTTCGTTATCAAGTACGTGCCCGACAGCACGTTCTACTTGTGGCTGAACCTCGAGGGTTTGCCCGGCCCCATCTCCGACGGTCTGAACTTCTTCCAGGCCTGTCTCGAGGAGAAGGTTATTGTTGTCCCCGGTATCTTCTTCGATCTCAACCCTGCTAGACGCCGAGATCTGTTTGACAGTCCTTGCCACCACTGTGAGTTGCCTCCCTTTTTTTTTTTTTTTTTTTCCTTTTTTTTTCACATCTTGCCTGAGGCTGTTCATACTTACTAACCATGACAGTCGTCCGATTCTCGTACGGACCCAGAATGGAAGTCTTGGAGCTTGGCTGTGACGGTATCGAGAGAGTCCTTCGAAAGTTCAAGAAGTATCAGAACTAGGCATCCTACATGGACAAGACGATTTGGTTGACTGCCAAAAGATATAGAGCTTCGACAATGGGTAACGAAGCTAGACGACCCTGATGACCTATTTGGATCTTTCTGTCAGACATTGATACATCAAGATGGATTCCGGATCTTTAGTGAGCACACACAAGTGGAGGTGGTACTCTCACATGCCAAACGTTGGTAGCAATGAATATATATAAAGAACACCCCATCAACGATAACCTGAAACTTGTTGGTTCGTGTGACGTAGACTGCAGGTAACGAACTGGACCACCGGCCGATGTGCCTCGTCTTTGCAAACGGAAACCCCACGTAGAACGGACGATAGTAGCGGGGGTGGTAAACACGGCAGGCGCCTGCGTGAATAACCCAGCCAAGTCTAATGCTCCGAAGGGCAGCTACTTCAGCTGAACGACTACTACAGTAACTAGAAAGTTGACTCATAAACTACACCGAATAATTGTACCGGATCATACGGAGACTTGAATTAATATAAGTATATGTATGTATCACTTCACTGGCATAACCTTGAGTAAGTGGAATGATCATGGTAGCTGCTCATGGGCAAAGTACGGGTTATTCCATCGGTTGTTTGACGGGGTCGTCGTCTTGCAACATGTCAACTGATCGGGGCCCCAGATATCCACTTTGCTGTTCGAGCCACTGTGCCAAGCAGAGAGGAGCCCTCCGCACTCACCTGAGTTATGCGCACCAATCCGGGCCGCCAGCGGAGGGGCAGCGCTTCTCCAAACAGGCACTTCCCCGGTGAAAGACCCGAAGTTGACCGCCCCACCCGTGCCGGGGAAAGTTACGACGAGGGAAAGGAAATAAATGAGAGAGGCTGAACCAGAGTTGTGGTCTGTTGGTTGATGTATGCTGAGTAGCTAGTATAATTTGACGTTGCTGTCTTGCCTAGCTAATTACTTTTTCCTCCTCTCTCTTTTAATCATTAGCTGCGAGACCTGGTATTGTCGACTTACAACTCGGAACTCATCATTGGAGACGTTGAGCATAAACAATGACGACCTTCACGAAGCTTGGCGCCGGGGAGACCCCGCTCATAGAGGTCGACGCTCGTAAGAAGCTATCCAAGGTTGACCCCATGACCTATGGCGGATTCACAGAGTACGTCAATCCTAGCCAGATTTAAGAAGAAGATGAAGATGAAGACAAAGAACTGACCAGAGAAAACAGACACATGGGCCGCTGCATCTACGGCGGCATCTACGACCCCGGCAACCCGCTCTCGGACGAGCAAGGGTTCCGCAAGGACGTCATCTCGGCGCTGCAGGAGCTCGAGATGCCCGTGGTGCGGTACCCGGGCGGCAACTTCGTGGCGACGTACCACTGGGCCGAGGGCGTGGGCCCGCGGGACCAGCGGCCGAAGCGGCCGGAGCTGGCCTGGCTCGGGGTCGAGAGCAACCAGTTCGGGACGGACGAGTTCATGGCGTGGCTGGACGTGCTGTCGGCGAACCGGAAAGACGGCACCCGGGTCGAGCCGTACCTGTGCCTCAACATGGGGACGGGCACGCTGGACGAGGCGCTGGCCTGGGTCGAGTACTGCAACGGCACCCGCGACACGTACTGGGCCAACAAGCGGCGCGAGAACGGGCACCCGGAGCCCTACCGCGTCAAGTACTGGGCGCTCGGCAACGAGATCTGGGGCCCCTGGCAGGTCGAGCAGATGACCAAAGAGGACTACGCCAAGAAGGCGGCGCAGTGGGCGAAGGCGCTGCGGCTGCTGGACCCGGACCTGGTGCTGATCCTGTGCGGCGAGGACGGCACGGGCGCGTCGGCCTGGGACCACCACGTGCTGGACCAGTGCATCAACGTCGTCGACATGCACTCGATCCACATCTACACGGCCGACGGCGGCGACCACGTCAAGAACGCGACGGCGCCCCTGAGCGCCGAGCGCGCCATCGAGATGACGGGCGCCCTCATCGACCTGGCCCGGGTCCGCAACAAGGTCCCCGCCACCAAGCCGCCCACCAAGATCTGCTTCGACGAGTGGAACGTCTGGGACCCCGTGCGGGCCCCCGGCGAGCAGGGCGCCGAGGAGGCCTACACGCTGTCCGACGCGCTGGCCGTGGCCGTCTGGCTCAACGTCTTTGTGCGGCAGGCGCGCTACATCGGCATGGCCAACCTCGCCCAGACCGTCAACGTCATCAGCCCGCTCATGACCTCCCCGGACGGCATCACCAAGCAGACGACCTGGTGGCCGCTGCTGCTCTTCAGCCGCTACATGCGCGGCTGGACCGTCGCCTGCCACGTCGCGGCCGACGCCTACGATGGCCCCACGAACCCGGAATGGCTGCAGGGAACCTTGGAGCATGGCGCGCCCTGGCTCGACGTCAGTGCCACCATCGACGAGGAGGGCATGGTCAACCTGGTCGTCGTGAACATTAGTGAAAACGATGACTTCGTAGTGGACCTCAAGGGGGCTGGCCAGGATGTGACGGTATTGAAGGTCACTGGCGATAACGTAAAGGTCACCAATGTTGCCGGGGAGGAGAAGGTGAAGTTGACCGAGTCAAAATGGGATGGGAAGGGCAAGTACACATTCTCCAAACACTCCATCACCATGTTGAGGTGGACTGGGGCTTGATGCTGGCCACAAGATAGATATATGCATGCCAGTTATCCCGTACTAGTCATCCCCTATTACGTATCTCGTTGCCACTTATCCAATTGACTATCCAACTGTTTATTTCACTGTTGATCCAGTCGTTACTTTTCAGTCACCAGTTATCCCGTGGCCAGTCATAGGCTTGCGTTTACACGAGGTCCAAGGAGATATCGGAGACAAAAGCGTGGGTAAGTATGTAGTAGGTAAATATGCACTTAAATATCAATATCTGCTATGTGTGCCCAACAAAGTACTTGAGTGTTTCAACACGCTTTTGATAATACAAAACCAATCAGCTCCCAATGGAGGTAGATATCCAACGACCTTAGGAGAAGCCCCAACAGTCGTTGATCATCTCCTCGTCAACCTAATGCCCGAACAATGGACCACCCATATCCGGATCAGCGAAGGTCGTAACCCGAAGCCACGACTTCTCGACGCTCAAGTGCTCCTATTGTTGTCGGCCGCTCTGACAAAACTGATTTTGTGTCCGCCTCCTACGAGACGGCACCAATATGTACCTTGTTTGGGGCAGAAAAGCGCATTCGGTGGATAGTTTACAATCGAACGCCATCCCAGATCACGCAGGTCTTGGTAGACCATCAGTGATATACTCAACACCACCAGCGGCTTGATTTCATATACCTCCGGGTATATTGACCCCTTAACCGGAAAGGAGTTAAACTCGACGAGTAGGCCTCCGCATTTATGCTTCGACGTTGATGGCCTAACAAATACAAAGGAAAGGGACCTAGATCAGTCATCGAAAGTTGATCACGGCCAGCTGCAGCTGTGTTAGCAGAAGAAGTCGACTCGAACACGGAAGAACAACAGCAAACAAAACTCACTCTATGATTTACGCCGTAAGCAAGTTTTTGACCGGTCGAATCCCAGCATAGACAATGTTCATCCTCGTCTTCGGAATCGGCATTTATCCGGGGGCTTAGCCAGCCTGGGTGTGGCGACCTGCTCCAGCTGGCCCGTGGAATGCTGTGGTCTCCCACCTTCCATATAAGGATTCTCTCATTCGTGGCACCGGCGATGAAAGCACCGTCTGGCGTAAACGCCAGAGCGACAATGGGCGAATCCATTGTCATCTGACACTTGGGCTTCCCATCTCCAGAGAGAGCGTTCCAGACGAATATCGCTCCATCGAGTCCACCCGAGGCAAGGAGCCTTTCGTCTTCCGGTGAACTGCCCGCCAATGGCTGCCAAGCCAATGCCGATATCATACCATCGTGGGCTTTGATCTCGCGTCGCTTGCTCGAAGCATCCCATATCTGATAGCAGTTAGTAACCGTGAGCTTGGCGACCCGTGGTGTTGGTACTTACATCAACGAAGCCTTTCTCTCCACACGTGGCCGCCAAAGACGAATTCCGGTCGTACTGCACCTGGAGCAGGTTGTCTCCCTCGCGCGCGTCGAATCTCTTAGTCTCGGTTATTTCTTCTTCCGTACACTTAAAGGAGGCCATCAGACCGCCTCCGCAGAGTAGGAATTCGAACTCGCTCGTCCATGCCACGTCCACGGGATCGGCGTTCAAATCGTGGTTCGGCAGCGAGTAGGAGATGGTGTTCGATGTCGTGGCGCCGTAGATGGTGATCAGAGTTCCACCCTTTTCAGGAACAACAGCAAGGATTGCGGCGTTGTTGGGATTCCACTTGAGTTTGATTATTGGGGACTCGGGAACCTCGAAATGCTGGATGTGCGTGCCGTCCGAGCTCCACAGGCTGATGCGGCCCTTTTCGGCGGAGTCGGTGGCGATGGCGATGACGGAGCCATCGCCGTTCCATGCCATGGCCGTCACCATCGACGTGGCTGTCATGTCGTCCTCGATGAGGCTGTGGAAGGGAGGCGACACATCCCCGTTGGTCACGTGACGGTCAGACGCAGGGTCCTGCTCAGCCAGAGTGGTTGTTACACGCGAGACGGTCCAAACTCGCGCTAGCGCATCGGTTCCAGCAGCCGCCAAGATTGATGGATCTTTGGGGCTCCACTGGCAATGCAGCAGGACGGGTGCGTTTGCACTGTTGACTTTGAAGGTGGCAGCAGCCTGCGGTGAGGAAGCTGCCTCTCCAGCGCCCAGGGGAATGAAGGTGGTCTCTGTGGTCAGTTCCTGGACTTTTTCGACCTGCGTGCCCTGATCCGTACCGTCGGTTCGGGGCGTGGGCGTCGGCGCTTGCTCGCCTTCCAGGGGTGACGGGTAAGCGTGGTTGTCAGTGGCATTGTCGAGTTCCATGGGGTCCGTGGCTGCATTGACACCATTTTCGTACCCATTGCTCAGACGAGGGCGCTTGGCCGGGGAACCACCATTGAGCTGCGGCTGCTGCGGTCTGTCACCTGGGCGTTTCCGCGTATTTTCGACGTCGCCAGAAGTTGGCGAGGGTTCTTCTGGCTGCTCGGGAATGTCGTCTTCATGGTCTGCATCGGCGTCCTCCTCGTCTGCGTACTGATGAGGGGACCCGTCCTGGTCCAATGGGCCAAACACCCCTAGCTCGACTGCCTCGGACTCAGCCGCTGCGTTTTGAGGCACCTGCACAACAGATGTCAGTGGCCTTGCCCCTGGGCTGGATCCGCGCAACGTTTTGGTTTTTTGAGATGCCACCCCGTCTCCAATCGGCCGTCTCGCACCACACCGGCGCACCAATGCATTCCCAACCAAAAAGATGCACACGCTGCGGAGAACAAACATACCTTTGATTGTGTCCATTTTCGCTCGACGGAGCTGTATAGCAGGCCTTTGTTTACGACATTAACCAGTGCATGACTTTTGACGTAGCGCGCGAAGTCCAGCTGCCGATGCGGTTCTGGAACGTGCCACTCTTTTTGGAACTTGAGTGCCGTTTCTCGGTAATCTAGACACGCCACTGTTAGTATCGCGCGACGATGCATGCCATCAAACATGAAGCATTCTGCACATTACATACTTCCTTCTATAAGATATCGCCATCTATAGTTTTCGAGGTCAGTAATCATCTCACGACAACAGTGTCCGCGACGGAGGTTTGAGAGACATGCATTAGATAATTCAGCCTCTCTGAATTTAAAATTTCCTTCATGATGGCGAGCAACCTAGGCGTCTACCCTTTCGACTTTGCTTGGAAGAGGCGTGGGTCACTTGGAGTGAGCGTGGCCGGTCTGGTGAAATACGAGGGCGAGGCGAGCTGATTTCGAAATCCCCTGCTTGTCGCTGCGAGGAGAGAAATAGAGCGAGTGAGTGCGCGTGTGTGTGAGAGCCCGAGAATAAAGCGGGAGGGAAACAGATGAGCTAAGGTTGCTGGGGAACCTGACCCGGGCCGCTGGAGGTAAGAGATGCTCTCGTCTGTCTCAAAGTGCTGAGATGCTGGATCCGGCAATGGCCTGGCAGTAGGAGAAAGGAGAAAGAGAGACGCAGTCCAGGAAGTCCTTTTTTCTTGTCGTCAGTATGTATCGTGAGATTTTCTTGCTGTGGAAATCAAATTGAAGAATGGCAAGAAGCGCAGTCTCTCAAAGGTGGAAAGCGGGCTTCTCCCATGGAAGCCAAGCCGAACCTAGATGGTGCTAAAGTGGGCCGGGATGGGTTTAGTCAATGTTGCTTGGAGGACCTTTAAAACGGTACGTAGAGTCAAGTCAGGTCAAACTTGGGGCTTGTTGTCTCTCTCTCGTTCTCTGGCGGTGCCTGGTACGGTACTTCTTTTTCGGTCTCTGCTGTCTGGGGCTGGGCTGCCAGCAAAAGAAGCTTCATCCCAAACCGTCCTGGTTCGCCCGACTGCAGAATTCTGACTGCCGTCTAGTCTGTTTGGTCTGGTGGTAGTAATACGCAGAAATAAGCTGAGGGTACCTAACGCAGAGGGCGGGCAGGGCAGCGTGGGAAGACTTGAAAGGAGTCTAGGTAAGCAGGCAGATGGAGGTGGTCCCGTTTCCGCTGCGATCGGAGGAGTCGAGGAAATGTACAGGAGTAAAGGTAACCTAGGAGGAGTATGTACAATAAACTGCTGTGCATGCAATATTGATCATCCATGGGAACAGATGAAAGCATTGGATCTCTGGGAAAAAGCTGGACCGTTACTCCATTCCGACACGACACATCTCCAAGGGTCTCTCTGCCTAGTGTGTTCTGTAGTGAACGGCTGGGCCGGTATGGTAGAGCACGGTTTCGATGTACCTAATGTCGGCTGCACAACTTGGTCGTCAATGCATGTACCGTCCCAGGCGCATGTACATTCAATGATGGATGTAACCCTTCCCTGCCTGTCAGCTATGTACCTTCATTTTGGACCTCCGTCAATCGACACCCCGTGATCAATGCGTCCAGACGTGAAAAGACAGTTGTCGGCACCGGTGCATCGTATTGGTAGAAAAGAGGGTGTTTTTACGAGACGTTACTTATGTTTTGATGGTTTTCTTCAGGGCCTGAGGTATTCGGATCTTGTTTTGCGGTGCGCAAGTACGTGATGACGGTCGCTTGACCAATACATTGAATGGGAAAAGGTCCGGGTCTTGGCTCTTGCAGATGCAGGCGTTCTCCCATGTGTGGAGGTGAGAGAAAGCAGCCAACACATCAGATAGGCCTTGTTTGTTTCAGCATTTTATGGTTCTCACCTCCTCGGTGCGCGTCCCTTTGCACGCGATAACGGAGTGCAGGTTGCAGGTAGATACATGTATTTTGCCGCTGGACATACATATCGGAGCGTCAAATGATAAGCCAGCAAGGCTCCTTATGCCCTGGCAAGTTTGCATTTTGGTAAGACGGGCGGGCATGCTGACCGAACCGTGGGGTTTTACCCTGATGCTGCTCGGGGTACCTACAGGCTGGAAGGGACCCAAGGTAGGTCGGTATGCTGGAACATCAAATCTCGAATGGTCAGTCAGCCCAGTCACAGTATGTATGCTTGATTCAATCTCCTTGTCGACACAACCTTGGCAGCCCCGAAAAGAGCCAGGGGGGTGCCTAGGATGGGCCGCCAAGACCAGACAAGCCTAGTCAAAGGAGCATTCAATATGTTGGGCTGGGTGTTCGATTGGCACTGGGTTCATCCATCGTCAGCTCGCTCTACCGACAATTGATGAAATGAACGAAACCATCCGCTCGAAGCTGCTGTGCTCTTGGCTGGGTAACAAAGCCGTCATCTCAGAATTTGAAGTGTTACTGCATCTCGGCTGGGTCTCTCGACATCATTGCCATGCCCTGGGCCGTGGGGAGCTGCCCCGATGAAGCAGAGGAGCAGAGTACGGAGTAAAAACAGAAACATTCCAAGTGGATGATCGGCAGACACAATCGCTTGGTCACAGATGATCGTTGTGTCCCGACTACTATCCCAACACGGTTAGCCTCCCATGCTTCTCTCACGCACAGCTAGCAGCTCACGCGCATGATGCAATTTGGGATGCCACAATGATGAGTGGCCGTCTGAATGGCAGTGGACTGACTAGCGACCAGTAGCGATTTTTGTTTCCGCAATGAAGGACTCGCTAATCAGATCGGGTAGAACATCTAAAATCCAGCCAGCATTCGCTCCAGCCCGTGACTGTTGGACGGCGTGAAGCTGATGCCCAAGGCGGTCAATACACGGCGTTCAATGGTTTGTCCCTTCGCGGCAATGGGCTCCGGCCATGAAGCCAGGTTTCTGGCCAGGTGTGCTGGCAGAGGCCGGGTAGGATGCTAGTTAGACTAGGGTCTTCCGGGTAGCAGTCGAATGTTGCCGAGACTGCAGGTGCGCTGAATTGTAGCGGGGGATGAGTCTTGCAGAGGCAAAAGAGGTTTGTTATCGGGAGCCGGACAGACGGCTGGGTACACCACTAGAGGATCCATATGATGATGAACTACGAGAGCCATTGATCCATCACATCGGTTAACTACTGTGCAACTGGAAAATGTCAGGTTTCCCCTTCAAGAGTGACGGTTGGTGATTGATCTCGTCTTTATTATTAGAGTTGGCTAAAGATGGGCACCGCACAATATGAAGGGGGGGTCAAGGACTATTGACCCGGACAGGTCAAGGTACCCAAGTCAACAGGTGGAATCCGTACGGGACACCATGAGCACTTGGCTTGGCCCCGATTCAGAGGTATCCCGCCCTCCCAATGTCTCAGCACACAGGTTTGAGATAAGGACTTGAATGCATACCCCCCGGCCCATCAAGAAAACCCATTGCATGTGTGTGTTTGTTTGCAAGGGATCATGACCTCAACTGATTGTTTCGCTTGCGCGAGAGAGGATCCATGACATGACTCGGAGGCGGTTGGTTGCACTACCGATTTTGAATCTGCGCCCCTGGCTGCGGGTCGCTCGTCAAGTCCCGTCGGTCTCCACAAATTCCATGCCAAGCCTTATTTCTTCAAGGTGAGCGTTTCTGTCACCGGCGAGCTGGGAAAAAGCCCCCCAAAAAGGAATGCTAATAAGGGAGGAAGGTTGAGACGCTCGGGCCACCTCTGGCGCGACTGGCTTGTACTGACTCTGCCAATCTGCCCGTGATGCGACACTGCCCGAACGTGTCTTTTTGGGGGTGAGGTGCATCGATACGGTATTCGACGTCAATAGCAATTTCTTCATCCACACTTTGACCACGCCGGCAAGCGGCATTCCCGAAGCATCGATTGACGGCAGGACGCTGTTTAAAAACCCACTGGGACTGTTGTGTATGGATATCTCCGACTTCGCTTGACGCAGGACGCCATTGTCAGCAATACAGCCATGCCCCCGCGATTGAATATTCCCCCGGTCACCCGGATCTTGCTGGTTGCTCTGCTTCTGCAGTCGGTCCTGAGCGCAGCAGTGCGATATCGACAATGGTCCGCGCAGTCGGAAATCGTTGTTGAGTGGCTCACTCTGGTGCCTCAGTTGTCGCTGTTCTATCCATGGACATTCGTCACATCTACTTTGGTGGAGAGCAACATCTTCACGCTGGCCATTGCTGGGTTGACGCTGTTCCATGGCGGGCGTTACCTCGAGCGCGCCTGGTCGTCCAGGGAGTTCGCCAAGTTCCTCTTGGTGGTGTCGCTCATACCTAACCTGCTCTGCTTCCTGGCGCTGGTGATGCTGTTTACGCTTACACGCAACGAGAGGTGGACGTAAGTGACAAGTCCCCGAATCCCATATGCTTTTTTGGCTAGTAATCAAAGACTGACACTGTTTGCTGAACAGTCTGACGACCATCGCCGGAACCATTCCCTTGCAGATCTCCTTCCTCGTTGCATTCAGCCAGCTCGTTCCGGCGCATACTGTTACCCTTTTCCGCGGTATCTTGTCGATGCGGGTGCCGAAGTTTCCTTTGATATATATCGGAGTCGTAACGGTGCTTTCGCTGACGCCGCTTCTCACGAGCGCATCCCTGTTCCTGGCTTTGTTCGCCTTCCTGACGAGCTGGACCTACCTGCGCTTCTACAAGACTGTATTCCCCGACCTCGACTCCTCGCAACCGACGTCGATGCGAGGAGATGCCAGCGAAACCTTTGCCTTTGCCGAGTTCTTCCCAGGACCCCTGAAGCCATTTGTCGCCGCTTTCTCGGATCAGATCTTCAATGCCCTGGTGGCAATGAGGGTATGCACGCCATTCTCGCCCGGCGATGCGTCAACCGGTCAGGGTGCCAGTTATATGCCGCGCGGTGGTGCCCCTGGTGGTGTAAGAGCCGAGGCAGAGAGAAGACGAGCTCTCGCGCTCAAGGCTTTGGATCAAAGACTACATGCGGCGACGTCTACAAGAAGCTCGTCTCAACCACCTAATCAAACCAGTGGCCCGACTGTAAGCACTCAGCCGCAGTCCAGCACACAGACGGCCATGACATCTCAGCCCACAGCCATGTTGGGGGAGACAAACTACGTGCCTGATCATGACCACGATAAGGAAGTGTCATAGGAGTTTGCTGCTTTTTATTGGTGACTACCGGAGTCAGGTTATTCTATTGTATTCTAGTCAAGCATTCAGCACGGAGTAGGACTTAGAGTTGGAATTGGCCGGTGTTGCGGATACTGAATGCAGCTTTGATGCGACTCTCGAACTCTCGACTTGGCCCTTGACGCTTTTGAGAGTGTTCCTTGGAAAGGCTGGCCTGGCGATAATACGTTCGTTGTAAAGTACGTGTTATATAATGTCGTCTTTCCAATACTGCCATGTGGTGCAGGCATACTGTTTCGTCGGACACTTGAGCCCTCGGCAACGTGCTGCGTCGTGGCGCCGCAAGCGCTGGCTGGGCACACGGCGGGCATTAGCTAATGATATACGGGCATCCGAGATGAACCTGACTGTTGTGGCTGGCGTGGAGAAGGACGGCTGCGACCTTGACAAGCCAAGTGGCACCTGCTCTGGGAAACTTCAGACAGGCACAGATTGTCTCAGCATCATAATCTGCCTGTTCCACCACAGATGGATCGGCTGTGTACGGCGGCGAACGGATGCATATGTATGTACGTGCAGACGACACCTCTTCGAGCGAGTGCTACGGAAGACAAGACGATACACAAGCAACACAGGCACACATCGACGCGCAGACGACGACCTCTTGGCCGACTTTCTTCTACGGGAAGGAAGCAGAAAAAAAGTTCGGCTTTTCGGATGTTCTGAGATCAACCCTTTTTTTTCTCTTTCACTCTTCATTATTTCGGGGACAAACGACGCACTGGGTCGTGTTTTAGATGCTCGTTGATGGAGGTTCGGTGATCCGATCTACATCACGTCCATCGTTCCCAGCGGCGTCTTCCTTGTCGCTTCATGCGTCCCGATCCCGCAGAATTGTTCTGCAGGCCTGCCTAAAATAAGATGCCCGTGTTTCAACTGCACACCCCCCTCCCTCCCGTATCGTATCTTTTATACCTACCATTTTCGCCCGTTGTAAATAATAAGCGAGCGAGAGCAGACTTGCAGCAAACTACAAATTATCCACCCTGGAGGAAGGGGGGTGGTTTTGGCTGAGAATGGATACATATCTACATATCTCTCATCACGCATTGCATATCTGGTTACCTATTTACCGTTTCCCGAATTGACAACTCGGCTCCTGGCCGGGGAAGGGTGACTAACCGGCTAACCTTACGTATGTACGCTCCATCCCTGTATGTAACGAAACCCCTTTAGATGGATCGGAAATGGCGCAGCAGAAAACAAAGGGCAGCCCGGGGTCTGGGCCAGGTTCTCCATACAGTAGTACCTAGCAGGCAGTAGACAGATTTGTATCCATCAATGCTAAAAAAGAGGCCACGAGAAACATACGTACCGTGCCTCCGCCGCCTGCCACACACGAACGCCAAGCCGACCGGTAAGAGGACTGATTCGTGGGACTAATAAGGGACTGCAGGGAACTAGAACCAGCTCAACATCTGACGCACAGTTATCCCCTAGAGCGAGTCTCATCTGGTGTGTGTGGGCGTGGGCGTGGGCGTGCATAGCATGGTCGTTTCTGTACTTGGGGCCTTACTTGTAGACAAAGAAGACAGGCGAACGGATTTGATGCAACAAACAGGCGGTGGGATGAGGGAGGGGATGGGGGATGGGAGATGGGGGAGTGGCTGGCCCTACTATCTTTGGGTGTGTTGTGGCTTGCGCTCCCCCCAATCCCCCGAGTGGGAGAAGAAAGGAAGGTAGGTAGGGCGCCGCTGCGGTCACCCCAGCTAGCCAAGCCCAGCAAGCCTCTTCCATCTCTCGGCTGTCTCGTGCGGGCAAACTGACGGACGATGATGATGAAAGGCGGTTGCAAGGGGGTGAGGTGGGGTGGGGTCGAACGCATGGGTGACGGAGCCGGTCAACCCACCCTGAATGCCAAGTCATGCAGCCAGGCAAAGAAAAAAAAGGGCAAGGCAATCTGGTTACTGCATCTCGCGCGCGCTGTCTTGTTCTTGTCATGGATAGGTTGGGAATGGATGGTAGTATGTATGCGCGTATTACTATATGCGTACATACATGATATATGTATTGCCCACAGGTGTGTGAGTGTGTGAGTGGAGCTGCCGCTGTCGAGGGGGATGGAAACGAAACTCATGCCTACCTCAGTAACCTGCCTACCTCTCTCGTACAGCGACAACAGCACACACGCACACACACACACACACACCCTCTCGCACACACTCTCACCCTCATGCTCACACTCTCACACAGCACACATCGGTGGATGGATGACAAGGGGAAACAAGACGTACGTACCGCCGTACCAAACCACCCCAACTTGGCGAATGAGGAGGCCTGCGCTGCATATGCAGCACAGCACATGTATGCGTATCTGTACGTACAGTCTCCCCCTTGAAAGATTGTTATTCGATGGATACGTTTGAGAGCCCTGGTGCGAGTATTTCATGCGTCCGGAATACTTCGATGTGCTGAAACGTATACGATTACTTCGTCGTAAAATATCGTAAAAAATCGTGTTATTCTTTAATTTTTATGTTTCGAAATAGCCTCGGATGTACCCCCTACCTAAATATGGCCTGTCGATACTTCATCTGAATCCGAAACGGTGCCCGTGAATTAACAAACTTACAGGGGTAAAACTGTACATACATACATAATACATAACCAAGTATAGCCTCCTACCAGGGGGGGCCCGATCTAGATGCTCTGATTAGGCTAGGGCTTGGGGCCGAGAGTTAAGCCCTTTAAGCCCCAGGAATCCTCCCCCCATCTAGCCCGCGCCCTAGCCATGCCGCCGCCCAAAGTCTGGCCAGCGAACGACTGACTCTGCTGCTGCTACCGCTACTACATACTACGTTGTAAATCGGCATCGCTTCCATCATTGCCTCGTTTTTCCCGCTTCTCGTTCCTGTTTCTGTAAACACCCCCCAGGCAAGGTTTTACCAGCTGTTTCTCTCGACGCTGCTGGCGTTTTAACCCTACGAGGATCGCCCTCTCGCCTCGTTGTCGACCGGAGTTTCTTCCGTTGTATCTCCTGACATGCCCACGATATCACCCCTCCCCTTGCCATGCCATGCTATGCGCCCGTACATGATTGCACACCCCCCTTCGCCGTCCCGGGCAATCACATACCACGCTGTCACATCGGTACCCTGCCATATCGCCCGCAGATATAGAATGCCGCTCGTTACAAAAGCCGAACCACCACCACCAGCCACTTACATATCTATGTAGTCGGTAATAACTTGTCAACGGCCACACACCTGGGGCAAAAATGCATCGGTAATTGCTTGCCCGGTTCCCCCGCTCGTAAAAGCCAATTCTTTATCACCCGCGTTACATAACCTAGGTCACTACATGTAGGTAGATAATGATGTAGGTAGTGAGATATTTGTATGTCGTGGGGGTTAATGTACCCGCAAGGCACGATGATACCTACCTGTAATCAATCCGCATGCGCATCCTTCTCGGCATTGGACGCATTTGATATATAACACCCATGCAGATGCCAGACAATTTGATTTGGCTCATCCAGATTCCGCAATTGTCCGTGTTTGCTGCATCGGCGGGAGCGTATAGTGCCTGTATACATATAGTTCGTCTCGGAACGGACAAAGCGTTCGCGACAAGACAGACCGGTTCACTGAAGGCTCCCTCCAAGACAAAGATATAAGACATCGACCCGCCCCGGCATCAGGATGGAAGCCAGCCCACCCAGTCCACACATACTACGTACGCGGCGAAAGTGAAATCAATCTCAAGTTGGGCAGAAACGATTCCCACTCGACACGTGGGTGGAATCAGAAACAGGCCTAGCGGCTGCTATTTCGTAGTACCCCCAATAGGATGACACTGCTGGAGAAGCAAGTGGCAGTTGCAGTGGCAGTGGCAGCAGCAGCCATTCTTTTCCCGAGTTTCACCTTACACACGGGTGCGACCACGTCACGGCTTTGCAGCGGTTCTCTTTGCTATCCATTCTCTTCGAAATCGCACATACCTACCGCAGTGTTTTAAACCGAAAAAACGCGCAGGAATTGCCACGTTCTTGGTGAAGAAAGTATGATGTTTCAAGACCAGCAATAGATATTCTCTTCGCATCAGAGAAACATGATGCGCACACCCACATGCGGCATAACAGCATTAGACGCGTGGTGTTTATATTGGGATTGGAAAAAAAAAAACTCTTTCTAGGGGCGCATGTACCTTATCCTCTCGCCCCGGAGCTTGGGTCTAGCATTGCCCGAACTTTAGGGGGGGCCCTCGCTGGGGCAGCGGCTCTGCTCACAATGGTGCCGTTTTCAGCCTCTCTCTCACGTTCATGCGCCAGTGCCATCTCATAGGACCGAAACAAGTGCTGGAAACGATTTGGGGGCTGTTTCGCCCAATCTTGCTTGCTTGGCGCCTTGCTATCAACAAGATCGTCATGGAGGAGAGGAAGGACCCGGCCCCGATCGATAGACTCCAGACGCATAGATAGATTCTGTCTGAACCTGTCTACCTAAGTATATTGGTCGATGCATACTACTACCACCTACGCAAAAGCCGGGCACCGGGCCCAAATGAATGTGACACAGCGATTCGACAGCCGGCAGACAGGGGGCACGTACGCAATAGAGCCGATTATTAAGACACTCTGTCACGGCAAGTATCCTACGCTCACGGTAATATTGGCTGGCCAGCGCTTGCTCGGTAGCGTCTCCGCAGCCGATGGGACGATCTGCGTGCCTCCATGCTCGACACCAGCGGCCAAGCCCAAGAAAGCCCGGCAATAGCGGCTCACCTGACACGATTTGGCCCACCAAAGAAAGCACCGAACAGAGGAATAGTCTGCGCTCTTGGCACACATATACAGTCACATCGCCAGAAACATTTCGCTAACGCCCGAGATGAAGCAAGAGATGCAATCTCTCCTAGCCGTTAGCTCGACGGTCCGCACCCTTTCCACTTCTCACACTGTCCCGGAAGAGAGACCACCAGCGACTACCGGGAGGGCGGGCAAGGCCTCGCTAGCATGATCACGTCAACTGGGTGCTGCTAGGTGCTGGGTACTGGGTGTGTGTTTGCTTTTCGGTGTGTGGGTGTTGTGTCAAGATCGCCCATCATCCACTTGAATGATCCGGCTACTCTGATGATGCATATGTAGCCGTAGTGCGGTATGTAGAGCGCGGGTTGGGATTGGGCTAAATAGTAAGGGCGTGTGTACGTGCACCGAGCTGGGTAGCGGAACGATGACGAAGGGTGCGATTACTAACCAGGCGCGGGCAGGGTAGTTGTACCCTACGGGCAGCACGCGGCGCGGGCAGTACTTTCAGGGGTTTTTGCTGCTATGGAGCACTCGTATGTAAGCCAGCGTGTGAGAGAAAAGGATTTTCTAGAAGGCTGGGGACAAATTAGCCATCTTGAGTAATGCACCCTGCGCGGTTTTCTGTTAATTCGGAGCGCTGACGGGGCCAGTTGGCGAGGATAAATACTCCGAGCTGCGATAAGCGTCCCTCAATTTAAATGGCCTCCTCTTGGCTCCCTGACGGGTGGATTAGTGGGTGATGGAGTGTGGCCGTGGCCGTGAGCAGCGCGAGGGAGCAGGGAGGAGGGAGAGGAGAGAGAGAGTGTGTGTGTGTTTGTGTAACCGGGTGCTGTGTGGTGCGGGTGGGGCCCGGGGCGTGTAGATAGCCCCCTGACGGATGGTGTGTGGTGTGTGGGCGGCTGAACGGAGACAAGACGCTTTTGGGGGACGCAGGAGGAAGAGGAAGTCGAGCCAGGGCGTGTCATCATCATGCTAGGACTAGGATTCGGTGGCTCTGGCGCTGGGTGCTGGGTATGGTGCCCCATGTTAGCTGTTGGATGGTACACCTTGTTTTTAGTCTCCTTCCGCCGTACCAAACTATGGGAGGGTACCGCTTTTCACAAATGTTCCTTGCCGCCACCACGGCGATGGGCCAAATTTGGAGCAACCTCTGGCTGGTGCGAGCTAAAAGTCTCCCCTTTGTACCTGGCGAGTACAATGTCTCCACGTTCGTTACATTAACCTTGACCTGTTCCAAACTCATTCGTTCGGGGTTCCTGGGGCTGAAGTACGTACTCGCGCGCTCAGAGGGTACCACGGTTTGGGAGCCGGCGGAAATGGCCGCACTGGTAACGAACTGTTACAGTTCAATGGACCGGTAGCATGTAATGCATCTCATCTTAGGCCTAGAGCGATGCGATACCACAGAGGAGGAGACAGGTAGTTGGACAGTTTTCCTCCAATGCAGACGCAGACGCAGCGACACAGACTCTTTGTTAGAGTTTCCATGTGTAATGGCAGGAACAGATCAGGTACCGGCGAAACAAGCATATCGCTCCTTTTTTCATCGAGGCCCATCCTTCGTCGACCCTCACCCGGCTGGCCATGGCTAACGGAGATGAGACGAGATATACTTACTCGTCACGGCCGCCGCAGTTGGTCTGTCACCCACACAACCCAACCCACCCGGAGCCTACCTAACCACTGCATGCATACATATCTTGCCAACCCGGACACAATAAGGCGGACGAGGAAATGTTACCTGTGACCTACCCGCTACTGGTGACGGGGTGGGTGATAATGAGAAACAATAATATAGGGATGGATACTTGATACCGAATAATAACGGGGGACAAGTGAGAGCAGGGAAGAGAAAAAGAAAAAGGTGGATGTGCCATCTTATGTGTGGGTGAGGCCCGTGAGAGTACGACAAGCGCCGACCCCACAATCAGCCGAAGTAAGCATGGGTACATTGGAGTACACAATGTCCCGGTCTTTTTCATGTCGCCTGCTCCAGGGGACCGCTTCCATCTGCATGCTCCACATTACGAAAGTTGTTCTTACGAGCGTCCCGTGGGTAAGGGTAGTTTGCAGCGAGGAGTGAAGACTGAAGAGAGCAGAATTATTGTCTGCTTGCTCCGCCCGTCCTTCTCCTTCTGATCTCGTTCACCACCCAACCCTATCACCCATCTCTTAACCTTCACCCTCCCTCCCACACCCTGCCATCCACAGGCTGGAGCTTCCCCCCAAG
Organism: Arthrinium phaeospermum; assembly: GCA_006503535.1. Taxonomy (NCBI): domain Eukaryota; kingdom Fungi; phylum Ascomycota; class Sordariomycetes; order Amphisphaeriales; family Apiosporaceae; genus Arthrinium; species Arthrinium phaeospermum. The sequence goes on from QYRS01000003.1 coordinate 3,183,643, forward strand.
ATCCAGCCTTGGTCTTTCGCGACACCTTCCTGTCGCACTCGTTAAGCTTTTAGCTTACACCTCTAAATCGCCTCTCCCTTACTGCCTCGCCCGGCCCAGAGTTGTTGGGAACCAGGTTTCCGCAATACTCTGTCAGCAGCCATCGAGTTCGGAGAAGCGTCGTGCGGCTGCATTGGCAACCCATCGACTTGGCTCGCGTTCCGACTATACACCGCGACTACGACGACATCTCTGTCCCGTGTCGCCATTGTCGTCTCGGTTTCCCGGCCGAGCCACAGATCTAATCATCGGCGCATAGCTTCCTCGCGACGTACGCGAGCCGCCTTGGGCCTAGCCAGATCGGTCGGCTCCTCGCCTCAACCTCCCTTATACTTTTCTCCATCCCCCTTCTTCGTAGATACTCAACCAAGTCGCGCACTTGAGTTGAAATTGGTAGGGCATCATGGCCAACCACAACCCGTCGCCCCAGATGCCGATGCAAATGCATCACGGCGGCCCGCAAGGGCCCCCGCCCAATGCCGCAGTTCACTATGGCGCCGCCGCCGCCGCTCCTTCTCGTCACATTAGTACTGTCAACGAGCATCTGTGGATGCAGATAGGTAAGCTAGTCCGGCTCTGCGCTCGACGCGAAAACAGATCGCTAACCTCGTCGCGTGTATAGGCAGTTTCTCCGAACTGCTTGGCAGCCTCGACGACGCAATGAGCGCATATGAACACGCATTGCGCGCGAACCCACAATCCATCCCAGCGATGAACGCCATCAGTCTGATTCTCCGGACGCGAGAGGAGTTTCATAAGGCCGTGGAGTTCTTGCAGGCCATCCTCAAGATCGATGATAGAAACGGCGAAGTGTGGGGAAGCCTTGGTACGCGCCTGTTTACTTCTATCTCTTCTGGAGTTGCTCATGACTGACCGACCCTTTTTATAGGACACTGCTATCTCATGATGGATGATTTGCAGCAGGCGTACGCCGCGTATCAATCGGCTCTAGTAAACCTGCCAAACCCCAAGGTTCGTTTGCCAGTCCCCATGACACCATTGGGTTGTATCACTGACCACCACTCGCAGGAACCCAAGTTGTGGTATGGAATAGGCATTCTATATGACCGGTACGGGTCTTTGGAGCATGCCGAGGAAGCTTTCTCGCAGGTTATGCAGATGCAGCCCGACTTCGAAAAGGCCAATGAGATTTATTTCCGACTTGGTATAATATACAAGCAACAGTCCAAGTTTGGTCAAAGTCTAGAGGTTTGTTGCGCCCTTCAGAAATCCTTCGAGACCAAGTCTTGCTAACCTCTTCCAGTGTTTCAAATACATCGTGTCTTCTCCCCCGCCGCCTCTGACCGAGGAGGACATTTGGTTCCAAATTGGACACGTCCATGAGCAACAGAAAGATGTGAGTAGCTCTGAACCTTGATGTGCTGTGTGCACGCAGCTAATGCCTTCTCTTCAGTATGACAATGCCAAGTCTGCCTATAACCGCGTGCTGGATCGTGACCCGCACCATGCCAAGGTATTGCAGCAGCTCGGCTGGCTGCATCACAACCAGAGCAGCAGCTACCAGAACCAGGAGCGCGCCATCGAATTCCTCGAGAAATCAGTAGCTGCCGGTAAGTCATACCTTCAAACTCGGCTTAAGAGTCGCACTAACGACCCTCACAGACAATAGCGATGCGCAGAGCTGGTATCTACTTGGGCGATGCTACATGTCGCAGCAGAAGTATCCTAAGGCTTATGAGGCCTATCAACAAGCTGTTTATCGCGACGGGCGGAACCCCACATTCTGGTGCTCCATTGGTGTGCTCTACTACCAGATCAACCAGTACCGTGATGCCCTGGACGCGTATTCTAGGGCCATTCGCCTGAATCCCTACATCTCGGAAGTATGGTACGATCTTGGCACGTTGTATGAAAGCTGCAACAACCAAATCGCAGATGCGCTTGATGCTTATCAGCGAGCTGCTGAGCTTGATCCTCAGAATCCCCACATCAAGGCTAGGCTGCAGCTTCTTCGCGCTGGGCAGTCCAACGGCGTTGTGCCTGGCGGGCCTGCTCCTGCTCCTACTGATGTCCATCCTCAGTCTTACCAGGCCCAGGGCCCACAAGCACCTCAATGGACCGGGGCGTCGAGTGCACCCCAACAGCCACAGCCCGGCCGTCCCCTTGGAGGAGGACCTGGCAGTACCAACGGCTACAGGCTCTCTGAGATTAACCCCCCTCAGCCGCCCAACCCCTATGACCAGCGAGAGCCATTCCGCGGCCCAGCTCCGCCGATGCCTCGTCAGCCAAGTCCCCGCCAAGAGCAGCAGATGAGGCCATACGGCGAACCAAACCGCCCAGGTCCCCTCGGCCCTGGACCGGTACCCGGGCCTGTTCAACAACCAGCACCCGGACCCGGGCCAGTACCAGGCCCAGGACCGGCGCCAAACTCTACTCCCATTCGAAGGGGCCCCTCTCCTGGACCTCATTACGGTCCAGGCCCCCAATCCCAACCGCCTCCGGGATCCCAGCATGCACCGGGTAGAATTGCTAACCCCAACTACACTGGGCCAACAATTCCAACCAGTATGACGCCCGCCAACGTGCAACCTCCGAACGGAGGCCCTCCGCCTCATTCGCTCATGAATTACCGACAGGGATCTCCACGCCCGGAGTCGCGTCCTCCTATGCATGACAACCGAATGCCTTCGCCCAAGTCGGCTTACCCGCAACACCCACCGCCTTACCCGCATCACCCCGAGGCTGGCCCCAGCGGCATGGACAACAGCGTCGTCCATACCCCCAAGGGCCCAGGCCCGATGGGCCCGGAGGGACCTATGCACCGTGATGACCGCCCGTCTTCCGTTGGCCCCAAGAGGATGAGAGAGTGGGAAGAGGATACGTCGATGAAGAAGCCTGCTTCTGAAGAGAACAGAGCTATTCTCCATGATGTGCGTCACCGGCGTCCTTCAACTCCGCTGCGCGGTGGTCCTGAGCCGTACCGTCGCAACTCGCCCGAGGCCCATCGCTTTGCTGATGAACGCAGAATGGATGACCAGCGCCGTGCAGCAGCAGCAGCAGCAGCAGAGGACCAACGCCGCACTGAGGATCTGCGTCGCGCCGAGGAACAGCGACACGGCAACGACCAATACCATCCTTCAGATGCTGCCCATCATCCCCCACAGCACTCGATGCCGCCCAATCACCTCCCACCGATGCAGCCTCAGGGCCCTTCGCCCATGCAGGGTATCATCCATGACCCCCCGCCGCCCAGCGCCGCTCCCAAAGAGTACCCCCAAGACGAACGTCCCAGGGTGGAACACAACCCTACACCAGCTCCACCTCCGCTCAATGAGCCCGAGCGTGCCGCCAGGAAAATGGATGTCGATGAAGATTATGATGACAGTGGCGAAGAAGAAAAGAAGGTCCCCATCGGTGGTCCAACATCCGGCCCGCCCTCAGCTGCGGGTGATATGAAGACCACGACACCGACCAGCGCGACCATGAATGGCATGGGCCCTGGGCCCACCCCCAAGACGGAGGGTACTGCGTAAGAGTAAATGATAATAAATCCAGGAGGTACATATTCGATTGATGCTATCAAAACCGCAAGGTGATGGTGGTGGCGGTGGCGGTTGTTTTGTTGGAAGCACAGTCATGATCATACATACCCTTTTCCTTGAAATCGTTTTATTGTTGAATTCTCAAATTTTCCCCGCTGCTGCGTGTAAATCATCTCAGGGAGGTCTCGTTAGGATGTCGAGGTTGAGCTTGGAGTTGGCTGAAGGAGACAGAAAGACAGTCGCTAGCATTCACTTTATTCCGCACATCTTTGCAGTGAAATGAATCACATATTACGCATCACGAAACCATTTGGCTCCTTTGCTCCGTTTTACCTTACAGTTACTACGTGTGATGAAGGCCTAATACAATCATAGCCTCTAGTACACACATGAAGGGTATGAGCTAATGCCTCAACTTCCTTCTCAGAATGTATTAATGATTACCTAGTACTTGGCCTACATTAATTGCAGCATGGTACATATGTGTCCGGTTTGCAGTAAGTTTGTTGTTAGCATCACCCAGTGTAGGTAGATCTTCGTGTGTGAATAGTAGACATGCGATAAGCACAGCGAACACAGGTAGGTCATCAATCCATCAATTGTTTCATCGGTAGATGTGCACGGATCACTTGAGATTGCTTTTCGAGTGGGGTACTCTTCCATCATTGGGCTTATCTTATCTTTTTTGAACCCTAACGGTGGTTTCGGTTTTTCCGTGGTTTTCCCCCAGCAGCATCTGCCGCACCAACAATTATTTGGGGCAAGGGCGCACCAATACAGTAGCCAACGACAGAAAGCCCAAGCCCGGGAAAATTGTGGGTAGCACTCTTTTTGCGCATCCATCCAGAAAAGAGTCGGAAACTTGTGTAGTTTTTTACTCTTCTCCCCCCTTCAACCACCCATCGCCAAACGCCCAAAGACTGCACTCCTATCCTTCACGACAGGAACAGTCTTCAAGATGTCTCACCGAAAGTTCGAGGCTCCCCGTCACGGTTCGCTGGCATACCTGCCCCGTAAGCGAGCTGCCCGCCACCGGGGTAAGGTAAAGTCGTGAGTAACCTCCCACCTAATTTTTTTGCACGGCAGTTAGGGCGCATTGGGGATATCGCAGAGGACAACCATTGGGACTGGGATTGGGGTTTTATCTTTCGGCTGCAGATTCTGCAGCGGAAGCCAATTCTTCACCGTTGGGTGTAGCGATGTCCAAATGTGCTTGGTCGAAAACATTTGCTAATCAGTGCCACTCTTTTCCACCAGGTTCCCCAAGGATGACCCCAAGAAGCCCGTCCACTTGACGGCCACCATGGGCTACAAGGCCGGTATGACCACTATCGTCCGCGACGTCGACCGTCCCGGTGCCAAGTCGCACAAGAAGGAGGTCGTCGAGGCCGTTACCATTATTGATACTCCACCTGTACGAACAACGCAGCCCGCTTGGCTCATTTGTGCCTATGGCTAACATCTTTATTCTAGATGATCGTTGTTGGTCTTGTGGGCTACATCGAGACTCCCCGCGGTCTGCGATCGCTCACCACCGTCTGGGCCGAGCATCTTTCCGACGAGGTCAAGCGCCGCTTCTACAAGAACTGGTACAAGTCTAAGAAGAAGGCCTTCACCAAGTACGCCAAGAAGCACTCCGAGACCAAGGCCTCCAGCATCACCCGCGAGCTCGAGCGCATGAAGAAGTACTGCACCGTCGTCCGTGTCCTCGCCCACACTCAGATCCGCAAGACCCCTCTCAAGCAGAAGAAGGCCCACCTTATGGAGATCCAGGTCAACGGTGGCTCCGTTGCCGAGAAGGTCGACTTCGGCCACGGTCTCTTCGAGAAGCCCTTCGAGATCGACACCATCTTCGAGCAGGATGAGATGATCGATGTCATCGCCGTCACCAAGGGTCACGGTTACAACGGTGTCACCGCCCGTTGGGGCACCAAGAAGCTTCCGCGTAAGACTCACAAGGGTCTCCGTAAGGTCGCTTGTATCGGTGCTTGGCACCCGTCCCACGTCCAGTGGACTGTCGCCCGTGCCGGTCAGATGGGTTACCACCACCGTACCTCGGTCAACCACAAGGTTTACCGCATTGGCAAGGGTGACAACGAGTCCAACGCTTCCACTGAGCAGGATGTCACCAAGAAGGCCATCACTCCGTAAGTTTTCCTCTTGATGGTTTCCCCAAGTATTATTATTAACAATGTTTCTAGCCTGGGTGGCTTCGTCCGCTATGGTGAGGTCAAGAACGACTTCGTCATGGTCAAGGGTTCCGTCCCTGGTGTCAAGAAGCGAGTCATGACTCTCCGCAAGTCCATGTTCACGCACACCTCGCGCAAGGCCCTCGAGAAGGTCGAGCTCAAGTGGATCGACACCTCGTCCGAGTTCGGACACGGTGCTTTCCAGACGCCCGCGGAGAAGAAGCAGTACCAGGGTACTCTCAAGAAGGACCTTGCCGCCTCCTCGTAAAGAGTTGGTCATGTCTTTTCTCGTTCTGGTTCTGGTCCATGTATCGGAGTTACTGGGTTGCTTTTCTCACGGCTTTTCGTGACGGGCATGGTGGTATGAAAATAGGAATCTGATACCGCAGCTAATGACAAGTTGCAATGAACAAAAGCCCAAACTACCCAGTATCATCTTGTAAAGTACCTCGTGAAATCTAGTGAATGATGTCGTAAAACCTCTGAAGGGCCGTATCTACCGTTGAGGCTGTCATCTGTCATCTGCATTGATTTTCAGGTGATGGATGGCTAGATGCTTTGGTTTAGCTGATGATATGCGCTATGATTGCTAGTAGCATCCAATCATTTTTGTTCAAGACCCCAGCAAGCTCATACGTCACCGCCCGCCTTTGATCAACCTTCCATCTATGCATGTCAATCGCCAATGTCAATCGCATCAACTCCCCCGTCATTTAGACATTTGATCTGCCGTTCAACTACGTTGTTTCCGAAGAGACCCTACGTGATCTTACCTTCTACGAAAGATCTAGATCGGCCAAGACTGGAGCGTGCGAATACCCATACAGTACGCAGCAGCTCCGCACACAGCAAGCTATCGTCGGTAGATACCATTCCGAGGCTCGTTCCTCGGTCAGCCAGTATTCGCGATCGCTACCGCCACTTCACAACTACACGGTCACTCAGCATGGCGTCAGACGAAGACTACATGGCTTTCCTCGACAAGGCCAACAAGGATCCGAGCGAGGGCTATGCGAAGCCGGCCAGCAGCGGCGGCGCGAAGCTCGAGTTCAAGGCCACGGACCACGGAGTCCAGGTCCCGGCTGCCCTGAAGGAGGTAGCGCAAGATACGTTCTACGTCAGCGATGCGGATGAGCCCTTCGTCCCGGTCGCGCTGAAATGGGACGAGGGTGGCAAGGGCTTGCCGGACGAAGGTACGTTGTTGATTATGCTCATTGACTTTACCTGCGTGGAACAACAATTTCTACTCGTATTGTACCGCCGGAGGAGGGGGGGTTCTTTTAAAAGCTAACCTATTGTCATGTCACCAGAGGAGTTTGCGAAACTGATCGCGCACCCGAACCCGTCGTCGGCCAACGTCGAGCTGCAAGACCCGGCTGACTGGGACCCCCAGGGCCAGTACAGCAAGATTCTGGAAGCCGTGCGCAAGGCCGGCCAGGGCAATGATGTCCGGGTCTACAGGGTGCCCAAGGACGGCTCGCGGGTCGAGTACTGGGTCGTCACCACCGAGGGCAAGGGGAAGGATGCGAAACTGGTGGGTGTCAAGGCACTGGCTGTTGAGAGCTAGTTTCTTTTCGTCGTCGAACGATATTGCAAGTACAAGGCAGGGGTACGGCTTGAGGGGTTTGGCGTTTTGGGGAGCGACAGTCGACAGGAATGGCATACACGGCTTTATATGTTACAGAGCTGTAGGTTGTGTGCCCTTGTATCTGGGGTGTGGTACATTATGGCCTCCTATTGAAGAGATTCTTCTGCTGAGTAGATAGGTAGTCGTCAATTTCTAAGATTTGGTTCTACAACATTGGCAATGCGTCATTCAGTACCATCAATTCTTCATGGGGTTGCATTTCGAACTACACTGCAGGCCATACGAGAGAAGCATTGCTCACCCGAGCATGGTCTTCCGTATCCGGCGTATAAACGACTCCTCATGTTTAGAGGGAGAAATATATAACCCCTGGACTCTTATGTGAAATCATCTGATAAAGTCATATTAGGCTTCACAGGTGCCTACCTAATGCCTAACGCAGAAACCTTATACTTGGTTTGGGTGAGGCTCTGCCGACTTCAGACTTGGTCAGGGCAAATTGGCGTCGAGTTGGTGGGATGGATAGTGGGCTTAGCTAGCTCCCTTGTCTCGTGTAAACTGCCCCGCGGTCCGATAACAGGAACTATCTGCCAAAATTTCGGGGATATTATCCGTCAGCATGCAAGACATAGCGAGCATAAGCTTACACCCTTGAGTCACCGGTTGCGATTCCCACCTGTTCTGGTGCCATAAAGACTCGGGCTCTCTCGTAAAGTGAGCTCCATCTTCTATTCTGCGATCTTGAGTGCAAAGCACAACGACAAGCAGGCTCTGACTCACCATGGATCAAGCGGTAAGATTGCTCTGTCGCACATCCCTGTACCCCGCCAACCTTGGTGTGTTGTGCGAAACTGACCCAATATGGTGATGACAGGATGTGATACTGCCGTCTTGCGAGACCATAAAGGATCTCCTCTCGAAGCCCCAGCCGGGTCCTAAGAAGGCCAATCTCGTCCCCGTCTACGGCCAGATCTCCGCCGACCTCATAACGCCCTCGGCCGCCTACCTCAAGATCTCGGCTCACTCCAAGTCCGAGTACTCCTTCCTCTTCGAAAGCGCCGCCACCGAGCGCCTGGGTCGCTACAGCTTCGTCGCCGCGAACCCCCGCAAGGTCATCACAACGGGCGAGGGGCATGGCGAGTCTTGCGACCCATTGCCCGGGCTCGAAGCCGAGCTCGAGCGCTTCGTGACGCTCGATGTGCCGGGAGTCACGCTGCCGCCGCTGACGGGTGGCGCGGTGGGCTACGTGGGCTACGACTGTGTGCGCTACTTTGAGCCCAAGACGGCTCGACCTATGAATGATGTGCTCAAGATCCCCGAGTCCATCTTCATGCTCTTCGACACCATTGTCGCATTCGACCGCTTCTACGGCATCGCCAAGGTCATCACCTACATCCCCGTCCCGGAAGACCTCGGAACCCTCGAGGCGGAATACCAGAAGGCCACGGCCACCATCACGGAGCTGATTGAGGTCCTCAATGCGCCCGAGATCCCCCTGCCCGAGCAAGGCCCGATCAAGCTCGACCAGGAGTACACGTCCAACATTGGCCAGAAGGGATACGAGGGCCACGTCACGGCCTTGAAGAAGCACATTGTGGCAGGCGACATCATCCAGGCGGTGCCTTCACAGCGCTTTGCCCGACCTACGACGCTACACCCCTTCAACATCTACCGCCATCTCCGTACCGTCAACCCGTCGCCATACCTGTTCTACATCAACTGCAAGGACTTCCAGATCGTCGGCGCATCGCCCGAGCTCCTGGTGAAGAGCGAAGCCGGGCGTGTAATCACCCACCCCATTGCCGGTACTGTCAAGCGCGGCAAGACGCCCGAGGAAGATGACAGGCTTGGCGCGGAGCTGCGGAACTCGCTGAAGGACCGCGCCGAGCACGTCATGTTGGTGGATCTGGCGCGCAACGATGTGAACCGCATCTGCGATCCCCTGACGACGCGCGTGGACCGACTGATGGTGGTCGAGAAGTTCAGCCACGTTCAACATCTGGTGTCCCAAGTTTCTGGCGTTCTCAGGCCAGGCCAGACAAGGTTTGACGCTTTCCGCTCCATCTTCCCTGCCGGAACAGTGTCTGGCGCGCCCAAGGTCAAGGCCATGGAGCTTATTGCCGAGTTCGAGAAGGAGAAGCGAGGTGTCTACGCCGGTGCCGTCGGCTACTTTGGCTACAACAGCGTAGACATGGATGGCAAGGAGAGCGAGGGTGAGATGGATACTTGCATTGCCCTTCGTACCATGTTGGTGAAGGATGGTACTGCGTATCTCCAGGCCGGTAAGTATTCTTCCCATACTCGGCCTCTTTCATACGGCCTGTTCGGTATGTTCCGATGCAGCTCCACTTACTGACAATGGAAATAGGAGGCGGCATTGTGTTCGACTCGGATGAGTATGACGAGTGGATGGAGACGATGAACAAGTTGGCGGCCAACATACAGTGCATCACATCGGCGGAAAAGTTGTATGCCAAGCGACAGAAGTCATGAGTCGTTTCGCCATGACGGACGGGATCAATTGGTTTGCTAGACGAATGGTGGCATCCATTCTGCGTGTGCGTGAACCAAGGTGAAAACAAAAATAATAGCATGGCGTTTCCGGAATCTACAAAAGCAACCTTGCTGGTCTACTTCAACTCTCCTTTCTCTTCGTCCCAGTAGTGGCCCGCCAAGTCACCGGCCGGTTTGACCAGGCTTATACCGTCGAGCTTCTTGGTTTTGAGCTCATCAAGATTGACACCGTAGATTGTGCGAGCCTATTCAAAGAGTAGGTTAGTGGAGTGAGAAAGGGCTGAAGAAGGGCATAAATGGGAAGAGAACTTACGCTGATGCCGTACTTGTGCGGCTTGAAGACGTCCCGGAAGTCGATGGCCAGGCTGGCTCCGCACTTGGGGCAGAAGAGCTGGTCTTTGGCCTTGGTGTTGAACTGGTAGGACGCGCAGCGAGAGCGGCTGTCATTGTGCCACTTGACGTCGGCGGCCTCGGGGTCTAGTGGCGGGTGGTGAAGAGTGTCAGTGTCAGAGATAACACACACACATATACATATAAACAAGTAGGCAAAAGAAGAACGGGGCGTGAATAAGAAGAACTTACAGATCAGCAGATAGCCGAAGCGGGTGCAGGCGGAACAGTTGCAGTTCACCACCTCGTACTCGGGCAGCGGCGGCGAGAGGGTGACGGAGAACTTGATGTAGCCGCAGTGGCAGCCGCACTCGTGGGTGCTGCTGTTGGCCTTCTTGCCCTCTTCGGTGGTGGCGGTGGTGGACATGGTTGGGCCTCGGACGGGGTCTAACGTGAACGGCATTGGGGGCTGAGAGTTTTGTTAGACTATGCTCTTTATATAGAAGAAATATGTATCACCAACAAGTACCTTTTCACCTCGGGGAACAAGTATCTACCGCGATTGGTAATACAAGGAGACCTGTTTCCGATTCAGCTTGGCTTTTAGGTAGGGGTAGGTATATAAATAGGTTGAGATGGGTACCCCTCAATCTTTGGTAATCAGCAAGCGAGACCCATACATACTGTTAGTGCTCACTCGGTAGGCGGCAGAAGGATCAAAATCCCGGGGTATGGGTAAGCAGCCACCTCGCATGCGGCGTAGCAGCCAAAGAGCGGTAACGGGGATACCTTCCGGAAGAAGTTCAAGTACTGGCAGAGAGAGAGGTATATTGACTAGGTAGGCATCATCATGTATAAACGATCGCATCTAGCTGGCGTCAAGTCGGTAGACTTGCGGGGTGCTCGTGATAGGCACCTGTCAGCGATCTCCCACCTACGAGGAGACCGCCATTATGCGCAGGGGAACTACGACCCTTCACGTCGTGCACCACTGTTGCTCCGACTTGGTCTTGACAAATGGCCCGACTGGCTGACGGCAGACCTCCGGTGCCGGCCGGGGCGCTGGGCGCTTCGGGGGAAAGCTTGGGTTCTAACATCCCCTCGGTCCCTGTTCTCGAGGCCAGTCCGCAGAGCTCCAAAACCGGTAGGCTCTTACCGAATACGTTCGACTTGTATGTAGTATAAAAAGGGGTCGTCACACCGGCTGTAAAAGTCAGTAGGCAGTGCGGTCATTGGCGAATTTCCAGTAGAGCAGGCCCAGGCTTGGGAAGCACGGCATTTGGGAGGTCAAAACTCGCCACATCAGGCGATAACTCCCGACTCATTGCCATCTGCCGCCGCGGAGAACAAATGCGATGATACCCCTGTTCGACTTCACGCCTTGAAAGTGATGGGACCAGTATGAGCTTAATGTCATAATCGCCCTTGTGATTATCGCAGTCTTGCCTTGGAAGATGGGAAATTCCTGATGCTCGACAAGCATATGTTGGCGGGATAGGAGGCCACAAGAGTAAAGCCCTAAGTTGCCCGCCAATAAGTGCATCGTCGCTGCTTGTGTCATGCCTTGTTCCCCAGGCACTTGACGGACAGTATGGCAGGCTCGCAGAACCCAAAGAACGTACAGGTTACAGAAGACATGTGCTCTAATCGACCCTCGCCGTGATCACGGATGAGTATCATATTCCACACAGGAACTTGAAGAGCTCAAGAGATATCATATATAATAATATTAAGGTCGCTAGCCTAGGTCTATTCTAGCCAGTCAGCAGTTCGTGTAAGCAAGTCAGCCGCTTATTCTAAACAAGAGATCCGCGAAGCTCGTCCGTCTCATCGCTTGTAGTGTCGCAAACAAATCAATCTCAAGAAAAACCCAGCAACCCAAACTTTTTCGTGTGTACAACCAGGGGAAAACTTCCCCCTTTTCCAGAAACGCCCGTGGGTATGCTTCTTCTATAAACGCAGCCAACCGCGAGCAAAATGGTATCTCAAACAACATCAAACATGACTCTGTGCCGCTACCGCTTCCCAATTCTCAGAAGCCCCCTTTTCGTTCTGTCCATCATGACCAAATCGTCATCGTGCAAGTCCAAAATATTGATTAAACAGTAAAATAGTTGGGTATATAATTCAGGCCAAGGAAAAGCGCTTAGACTTGGTGTCTTTCCTGCTCCGTGGTGCGCGGGACGACCGATAACGCGGCGTGGTTGGCACCATCATGACGCTTCTCAGCCGCGCCATCGCCGACTGCGCCGTCTGCAGTATTCTCAATGCCGCTGTCGGCTGCTTCGTTGTTCGCGGGAGCACCGGGAGCAAAGTTGCTCTTTGCGCGGATCTTGTGGCCGTACAGGTAGAAGATGACGGGAATGGGGACAAGAACTGCGGCGACGCATCCAAGTACAGTAGCGGCGTAATTGATGCCCAAACCCTCGAACATGTAGGTGGAGAACAGCGGGAAACCAGCACCGGCAAGCGACCGCAGGAAAGTGTTTCCGGCAATGGCCGACGCAGCGAACATCAAGTAGGCGTCCACCAGGTAGTTGAGGGCTTGGAGGAAGATAGCCATCAGACCGTAGCCAGTCAGAAGTCCAGAGAGAGTAGGGACAATCCAGTGGATATCCTCACGGTAGCCAGACCAGCCGAACCAAAAGATGCCAGCCGAGAACGCAACGCCACCAGCGATGATAACGGGGAGACGCCATTCGGGAACGGGAACGCCGTTGTTGGCGGCCAGCTTCCTTTGGTACGAAGGCTGCATGAGCAGCACATTGGTGCCGGCAATAAGCTGACCGACAATCATACCGAAGAAGCAAAGACCAGACTTGCCCGCGCTGAAACCGTGGATGCCCTGGAAAACGAAGGGGTATGCAGTGAGGAAAAGATACAGGAGACCGTAGATGAAGGCCATGTAGATAGAGATGAGAGTCACAATGGGCTCGAAGAAGAGCAGTCGCATCGGACGGGTGAAGTTCTTCTGGATGAGCTCCACCAAGTCGACCTCGATTTCCTCCTGCTTGGCGTGGATACCCCAGTTCTTGGTACGGCGTCGCAGTTCAGCCGCCTTTGAGACGAGGATGACGGGCGGGTACGTCTCCTCGAGGAAGAAGAGATCGAGGACAAAAGCAGCAAAGCCCATGATGGCGACAATATACATGGTCCATCGCCATCCAAGGTAGGACTCGACAATGAATCCACCGACAAAGGGCGCCAGCAGCGGGCCGGTGAAAACACACATGGAGAAGATGGTGATGGCCACACCACGCGTAGCATTGTCGAACATATCCGAGAAGACGGCAGCGACGACGGCCAGCGGGCAGGCTCCGAAGAAGCCGGCAAAGAACCGGCAGATGAGGAGAGTCTGCAGATCCTTGGCCGTTGCGCATGCGATGCAGAAGATGGAGAAACCAAACATGGCAGTCACGATAGGGAGCCTTCGGCCCTTCAATTCGGATAGGGGTGCCCACAGAGTCGGGCCAAACGCGAATCCGAGCACGTACAGGGACACACCAAGAATACCAACTTCGGCGCTAACACCAAAGAGCTTGGCGACGGGTTTTGTGGCGGCGGAGAAAATGCTAGAGCCGAATGCGGCAGTCATAGTAGTATACCCAAGCATAGCGGCAGTCAGCAATCTGAAGAAGCACAGGTTAGTATATCCAGCATGAACTATATGCGGCAGCGGGGGCAAGGCTCACTTCTTCTTTAGCGGCCAGTTCTGGGCGTGGTAGGGGTCGTTCTCGCCGTCAAACTCCACCACATACTCCTCCTGCTCCGGCAAGGGAGGCGGAAAGGGCTTGCCGGCGCCGAAGGCCGGCAGGGGCTTGGTGGCTGTCGAGTGGCGGCTCCGCAGACTACGGCCTATCGTCTCGCTGTGCTGACTTCGGGCCGTGTATATGCGGCTCAGCTCGGTGGGATGCCTCTCGAGGTCGCCCTGGGTCGAGATGCGGCTCATGCCGCCGGTGCGCAGCCGTGCCATGCGTCCATTCTCGTTGCTGGACTCTGTCGATACTGACGATGCTGTCGCAACACGCTCGATCTCATTGCTGGCTCTGCGGGGGTGCTTCTCTTGCCCGGGGGGCTGCAGGTGTTGCTGGTCTGTCGCGTGGGTTCCTCCTAGGCGCGCATCCTCCTGAGCGCGCGCGAGCTCTCGATCGACCTCGTCCATGGCCATCTTCACCTGGGTTCACGGCTGGTTGTCAGAGCACTGCGGGGATGCGTGTTGCTACTACCGTAGGCCGGCGCTCGGTGTTCTTGTAGGTAGCTGTGATGTATAAGCTACGTCACTCTGGCGCAAGTGCGTGTAGATGGATGGGTTGGGAGCCGGGTGTAAGGATCCAAGTATACAACCCCCAAGAAGCAAGGACGGGATGAAGCTATTATTATACCTGGGGTACTAGAAAGGAGCGGAGGAAGAATGGGGAGTAACGGTGAAGTCCATATAGCCCAGAGAAAGTTCGCGAAGATGGGGGATGGAGTCGTAGTAGTAGCAACAGCAATAGTCCAGTCGAGCCCCAAGGGTAGCAGGGTAGGCCAACATTCTTTTGCCGTTCACATGAAATGTTATGGTCCCATTGCGCCTGGCTAGTAGTAGGCTACCATACTTGACCCATCGCTTCCCGGTAGAAAATCCTCCCAGAAGCCAGAGCAGAGCCCAGAAGATGTCCACTTGTCCACCTGTGCCACTACGAGTGGATGCTCAGCTTTCCATATTGCGTATGGGGGGTCCATCTGGGAAGATTGGCATGGCGGTAGTCCCTGGGCTTTGGTAGCAAAAGGCATGCTAATACTTGCGGGTCGTTGGGAAAACTACCTCCCCAAGCTCCCTGGCCCAGAACCCGGGCCTGGAGATAACAGCTTTGTTACCCGAGGCAGGAGCAGTAATCCGACCAATGCAGGAAGGACCCTCTCCCGGGTAACGGCTGCCACCGCCAAAAAGTTCCTTTCATGTACAGTAACCAGGTATGTTGGCATTGGCCTCGATTTTTTTCTTCAATTCTTTCCTACCCGTTTGCCACGGCCAAGTGCCAAGCGGCTATCGCCCGACACCGTTTCGGCGTTCGCGATTAAGCAAAAGGCTTACTCATCCGGGAGGCAAGGATCTACATTATAGGCCATGCTTGCATCACGGGCCTTTCGTCACAATGCGACTGGTTTTTGTGATTCGTGGCCAGGTTTGATGTTCGGCGAACATGAATCATGACAATTGCTTACACAGCAGCGTATATGCAGCTGAAAGAAAGCAGATAATATGTTGCGCATTGCGCGCCACTCGATATGCAGCATGTTCTGCAGAGTAGAGTAGGCATGACGGGAAATCTCGGCTGCTCGTTTTGATGTTGAAATTGGGTGTACATGCATGGCATGGGATTGGCCTCGTCAGGCTGGAATTTTTCTTCTTCTCATCTCTTCCTCTCTCCTTTCAGTGGAGGGATCGCAACCTGAAGCGGCTCTTCAATGCCGCCCAAAGATCTCGGAAACAGGGGGGTTCAAGTAATGACACCTGCTGAAATATCTCGAGTTCGTCCGCTCAGACGTCCTGAGACCCGTTTATCCAATTTCGAACAGACGGTGCCCTTCCAGAAACGGCTACGAGTCGTGTAATCTGATTCGATACCAAGTTTTGTTCCGCGCCCAACGGCGGGGCGAGTCGCAACAGGGGAGAAGAAAAAAAAGGTACATCGGGCTAAGAAGCGAGTTTTATCTCCGTCTTCTATTGATGAGCCATATCCACTCTTCCAAGTACAAGTATCAGGACCCTCTTCCCTCTCGTACTTGTCGTCGTAAAGCGGTAAAGGGAAAGAGTGTCGGTCAAACCTGCGAATAGTAATACATCAACAATAGCTTCTTCACTAGACGGCCATCATCGGCTAAGGACGGATCCGCGGGTTCCCAGTCCCGAGCCACTCGGAAGTGAATTGGGCGTACATACGAACGGCCATCGAATTCGACCTCGTTGTTGATCAGTCATGTTCCTTTGACACGCTCAATACATCTTGCCCCACAGAAAGACGACGAATTCCGTCATTCATGCATGCATATGTGCTATAATTACGTGGAAGAACATATCGAAGCAATGATCCTACATGTTGATCGAAGGGCGCGAGAAGGAGAAAAAAAAAATCTTTTTGTTGCGCATCACCAACCCGGCAAAAGATCTTCCTGCTTCCCCTTTCTTTTGCCCAGGATCGTGGCGCGGCCCTAACGCCTGACAGATCTAGACAGAATCTAGATAAAAGGCGCTAGAAGCCGCCTAGCGCCCTGAAACAGAAACATTGATCCGGGCGCAGAAGCCGGGCGTAGCACATCTGCCGAGGGGCTGTCGCTGGCGCAGGAGACCGGCGCTAACAGTCGAGCTGTCTTTTCTAGCTGCTGGCTGTTCCGGACGCACTGGCTCGTTGCTCGGCTACGGTGGCAGGTATAGTCGGTAAGTCCATAGATCTGCATTGGAGCCCTTCTTACCGGTGATACGAAAGTTGGGTCTTTGGATATTGGCAATAATCCGCAACGACCGCATCACGCCTTGTCGCTCCGGATCTCAACCGGATGTATCACTCCTACGTAGATTCAGATCTCTGGTCTAAGCTTAACCCTAATTGCCGCGGAACCGCCCAGATATGTTTCCTATGAGCCCTTGGGAACCATAGTTGACAATCAAGAAGAAATCGAACTGTATACTGCTAATTATGGCTGTCCAAGGACTCGTGACTGTACATTGTACGTATACGTGTCCAGGGCTGGAGCTGTACATGTAGGAAGCATCCTCTTCACCAGGGGTAATAGTCGCAAATAGCAAGCCCAAGTCTCACGACATTGCTTCCATTCATCGCCATCTCTACTCGACGTGGGACGAACCTGAAATATATTCATATAGCAGTAGTCTAATCACCTGCCAGCCCTCCCCCGCCTCCGAACCCCCCAATCCTCCTCCAACAGCCCCGTCGCCTCCTCGAGGCTCAGCCCAGTCGTCTCGGGGTAGATGCGCCAGACGGCCGCCCAGCCGCCGACGCACACGGCCGCGTAGAGCACAAACGTCCACGTCGGCGTGAGCGCGTCCATGAGGGGCAGGAACGTCAGCCCCACCACGAAGTTGGCCGACCAGTTGGTCGCCGTCGACAGCCCGCTGCCCAGCGACCGCACGCTCAGCGGGAATAGCTCGCTCTGCATCCAGGGCACGTTGCCCAGCCCCAGCGCGTAGGCGGCCACGAAGACGATCATGCTGACCAGGATGGTGACGGCGGCACCGCTGTTCTCGTCCGCGTCGCCAGACTCGGGCACCCCGCCGAGGCCGTGATCCGGCAGCTTAATGAACCGGAAGCCGCCGGCCGACAGGAGGAGGCCCAGCACCATGAAGGGGATGGAGTGCAGCAGGATCCGGCGGCGGCCAATGCGATCTATGAGTAATAACGCCGCAACCGTAAATACAAAGTTGGAGACCGCAACGCTCAAGGAGGTGAGGGTCGGTATCGAAAAACCCAAGAGCGTGAAAATCGTAGCCGAGAAGTACATCAGCGAGTTCTAAATGTATGTGTCAGCAGTAGCGACTTTTCTGTTACAAGCAGATTGATGCAGTGTAACGATGGATGCCGGGTTTTGTTGTACTTACAAATCCGCACAGCTGCTGTAGCCCCTGAAGAAGACAAGCAATAGTCAAAGCCCGCCGGTTCTTAGGGACCGTAACCAGCTCACGCCAGCCCTCCGTCCAAGCGCGGCTCCCCTTGGCGCCCCGAAGGACGCCACCTTCTTCCTCCTCCTCGCGCACCTCGCGCCGGATATCTTGCAAGACCCGCTCGGCGGCCGTACCCGAGCCCAAGCCCGACCCCAGCGTCTTCCCGATGACCTGCCTCGCCGCCGCGGCCCGACCGACCTTGACGAGCCACCGCGGCGTCTCGGGCATGCCCAACAGCAACGCCGCCTGCAGCACGGCCGGCAGCGCGCCGAGCCCCACCATGTAGCGCCAACCCTGGTCGTGGCCCGCCAAGGCCCAGCCGACGACGTAGGCGACGACCTGCCCCAGGGTGATGGCCAGCACGTTGAGCGTGACCAGCATGCCGCGGTGGGCCGCGGGGGCCAGCTCGGCGATGTAGAGGGGCGTGACGAAGCTGGCGGCGCCGACGGCGGCGCCCACCACAGACCGGCCCGCCACCATCTGCCCGACGGTTGAGGCGTAGGCCTGGCCCAGCGCCCCCGCCGCGAAGAGGATGTCGGCAAGCAGGATCACGGGGCGGCGGCCGAAGCGGTCGGCGAGGACCGAGGATAGGGGCGAGGCGACGAGGGCGAGGAGCGACGTGCACGACGTGACGATGGATTTGTCGGTCACGGTCAATTCGCGGCCAGAGAGGGAGGTGCCTAGGGAGACCAGGGTCGCGGAGATAACGCCGGTGTCGTCTGTGTATCGCAAGAGAGTTAATAAGCCAGTTCGTTACCCAAGTGGAAGGGAACCCCGAGTTGCAGTAGATAAGGGAAGCACCTACAGCCAAATAGCAGCCCGCTAATGCCCGCTGAGATGGCCAACAGCCACATGAATAGCCCTATCTTCTGCTCTCCATCTACTCGATGCTCTTCATCGTGCGCGGATCCGTTTGCGTAGCCGCCATCGCGATGCCGCGGCTCGTCGTAATCGGGCCCATCGTCATCTTCCTCTCGATGCGCAATCAGCGGCGCATCCGCCGACGTTGCCATACTCTTCAGGAGATAGGAGGGGAGGAGACGACTGATGGCAACTCAGCCCTTCTTCATATGTGCAAATGCGAGCAGGAAACAAACAACAAAACCCGATAATGAGAGAATGTGACAAGCTCCCCCGTGATGATGATGATGCCGGGGGACTTAACCTAATATCGGACTATCGGACTGGCGGGTTACTGGAGCCGTGACGCACTAAGTTTATGCAGGGTGCAAAGCAAAGGTGGGATGACCCCTGGTCCGTGCATCTGATTGGTGGTTACGTCGCAATCTGATCCGAAGCCCATCCCGCCCTTGCATGCGAATACCTATAGAGAGCAGGGACCTATGCAGATACTACTGACCTCTCGGCACGTCAGACCTTCTCAAATTCCATTCTTAAACGGTCTTCGGGGTCACTGTGTAAGAATAGCCAAGCTCTTCGTATCAGGGTCGTTGCTCGTGATAGGAAGGCCGGATTGCATACACTTAGCAACGACGAAGAATCCCAACTATAAGTGCGTGTAGGTAGGTACGGCATGCGCCCAGGACGTCTGATATAAAAAGAGGTATGTATAAACGTAGGATACTAAACATAGGGTATTTAACAAGGACCGCTGTCTGGCAACGAAAATATGGTACATTGAAACAAGCATGAAATCTTCCCCATCCTCCTTATCCTCCTCCTCTCTATGTACCCGAGCAAATCCCCCCCCCCCCCTAGAAAACCCCCAGCACCGGCGCCGCCAGCGCCCCCGCCGTCACCGTCAGCGAGGCAAGCCCGCTCCAGAGCACGGCCCGGCGCACGACGCGGTCCTGCATCGCCCGCACGTGCTTGTTCTGCGTCGTGATGGAGACCTCGAAGATCTTGCGCCACGTCGACTTCTGCTGGTACGCGCCCACCCACGGCTCCGACCCGAACGCGTCGTTGGCCCCGCCGAGGCTCTGCAGGATGGGCTTGCGCAGCGGGTCCGTGTCGGCCATCCTGTTCATCGACGACGACGAAGAAGAGGGCGGTCTTTTCTCGTCGTCGTCGTACTCCCTCTTGTCCTCATCGGGGGAGGAGGGAGAGGTGAAATCCTCGTCGGCGAACTGCTCCCACGGCCGCAGGTTCCGCTTGTAGTTCCAGTGCAAGATAACGCACATGCCGTGCCGCGACGCGAGGTAGAACAGGATCCCCACGAAGAAGAAGAGCGTCGGGATCAGTCGCAGGAAGCGGCTCAGGCCCGAAAGGATCAGGGCGGCGTCCAGCCCGAGGCCGAGCATGACGAGCGCAGCCGCCAGGAAACGGCCAAATATCACGCGGGGCCGGCTGCTGTTGGATATACTCCACTTGACGAAGTTGGGGTGGCATTGGCCCTTGAGCAGCGTCTCGGCCGCGATAAAGGCAGGTAGGAGGGCGGACGGGTGCGTGGTGTGCTCTACCGCCTGGATGCAAGCGATTCGGTCAGAGTGGGTCAGGTTCAGTTGCCTGGGTCCGCTGGTCGAGATGTAATGGCGGACAATCCGATTCATTTCTTCGCGAAAGGGCTGTACGGAGACTACGTGAGGTCAGTCAGTCAGTACGAGAAGGATAGGGGTTCTCTCGGTTAACTGACAAGGCCGGCCATCGCGCTGTGCTTTGTTGATCTGATATTCGCCCGAAGTGTACGACTTAGGCCAGGAGAAATTCTTAAGTGACGTAGCGCTGCTTGGAGACGTGACATTGCTCCTATCGTACTGGGGGCTTTTCTCCAGGATCTCCAGGATGTGGTTCATTCTGCCGGCGATCTCGCTCGAACTGTTCGACCTGGCGCGCACCGTGCTTGGTCGAGTAACGATCTTACTCGAATCCCAGACAGGCGAGGAATCCTTCTGCTCCTGTGGTAAAAGACTCCATCGCTCAACGTAGTCGCAATACCAGAGAAAGAATTGGAGACACTCTGCATCGTACTCGATGTACATCAGATAGTCCATGAAGTCGTTGAGAGAACATGGCTGGATCAGGGCTTTAGTATCTGCACATGGCTTGATACGGGCAATAATGGTTTGTCTTACCGGAAGCGTTCGGTTCCTTGCAATCTCTTCGAACGACAAGCTTTCTGGTATACTTGACTTACACGCTTCCGCCCTCTCCAAACAGTCGGCATAGTCGGCGTCCGTCAAGGCCGCTTTGTCACGCCTCAGATAGTCTGGACGTCGGTAGAAGAGGAGAGGCATCTGGTGGTGGGTGAACTGTTCTCTGCCAGTCATTCGCAGTCTAGGTATGTGGTAGTAATCGTGTCATTGTTGGGACGAGACTTGATAGAAGAGACAGAACACAGTCCGCTGTCGGGTGCGGTTTAGTCTAAATACAGCTGAGTATGTTCAAAGCAAATGGGAGAAACTTGGGTCTATGTATCGGCTCCGACAAATGCATGCAACGGAGTCCCTGTTCTGATAAGGAGTATGCGTCCTTGGTCTGGCTGACGCACATGAGGTACGGGAGAGGGGCTCTGGCCATACCGACCCAGCGTGGTGGAATCAAGTGGGCAACTGGCAGCGGGGGTATCACTGTCTCATCCAGATCAAGAAAGTTCGGTAGCTGGAACATGAACTTGGGACCAAGCCCTTCGCAGGTTGGCGTGCGATGCGTCCGATCTCGTGTGCAAGTTGAGCCGCAAGGAACAAGCATTCTATTGTCGCATGTTACTGCCATGGAGCAGCGTAATGTATTCGCGGCATCATCTGTCATACTGGTAGTTTCCCGCCGTTTACCATGGCATCCTTGAATGCTGTGGGCGAGTACTCAAGAGATCGACTCTCGCAATCCCCGGGCGATCATACAAGCTGAGCCACAACCAGAGCTTCCTGATTGGCCCATTGGACATTGTGTCAACAGTACCAACGCTATGTCAGCCCAGCACGCACATGCCGGACCAAGCAGAAATTCTGTAACGTCCATATTGGTCAGCACCTAGAAAACCAGTGGAAGCTTCGTTGTCCTGAGGTTTGACTTTGTTTGAACGCCCAGCCTTATCAGTAAACATGCGTGATCTTAGTACAGGTACCGCAGTCACTGCCATGTCGAAGCCAACTTCTAGAAGCATAGGTGGTAAATATCGAGTCTGTATCGCCATAATACTAGTAGTAGGTACACTGTATCCACCTGCACTGCCCTGGTCTGCGGGCCAAAGACGATCTGATGCGACGAAGTGTCACGGCAAGTCCTCGCGTAAGAGCCGGGATTGTCGGATTGTCGAAGTACGGTAGTATTCGACCCAGGCGTCAGCCAAACACATATGTAATAAGCTGAACCCTTCCTTTGCGCCTCGGGGTTTGGCTCTGCACGCCATCTGATATATTTAGCGATCTTCCATGTACTTGTATTGGGGGTCGCATTGAATATCAGCTCCTTGACCCACTTCCCGCTCGCATCTGAGACTGCTCAGCTGGCGGCAAGGCGGCGGTCGACCGCCCCTCGAGGAGCAGCTGGGCGCCTATCTTTAGGTTCCAGCTAGCCAATCGCATTGTTAGAGTGTAGCTTTCCATTTCAGATCGACGCGCCCACAACACTTGACAACCTTTTGTCGTTCAGGATTTCATGCCGTCGTAGCTTGGGGGTGGTGGGTTTTCCATGTGGCCCGAAAGATGCTCTTGGGAGGCCTTTTGCACGATGTTTCAGAGTGGGGTTGTTTTGCTTTCCGAGAGAGATAAAGTAGGCGATGGTTTCCGTCTGCGCTGAAGTGCAGGGAAGGGATCAGCATGATGCCTGCATGAACAATGTGTCGGATATCTGATACTGACTACCAGGCTTGGCACAGCTTCCCCTCATTCTGCATTGCTGGAAACCCCCATCTGCCCTCACTCTTCAGTATCATGTGCGAGTCATAAAGAGACACGGGTGGCTCGCCCAAGGCCTTGGTGACCCCATCGTGTTAGCCAAGAAACAGCCGCCGGATCATGACAAAGACAGCGACAAACGTCGAGATGTGGGCAGTTCGAGGCTTCGTTGTACAAAATAACGGATGCAGGGTTGCTCTACTGCTACTGCTGCTGCTACTGGCACTACTATTCAAAGCGATTTCTCCGAATTTGTAGGTAGTAGCATTCGGAGTGGCGGCGGCTTCCGCTGTATCTTCTGGTAGCAGCCCGCTCTGCGTCCCCGACGAGATGTCATACTGCAGACATCCGTAGGAGGAGCAATCCGTCTGGTTGGGACAACAGCCCCCGCCTTGTTCCAAGTCGCATTGGGTCAGACCTGGTGCGCATACAGCCGGCTTGGTTGGCCCCGGCTCGCAAGTTGTCGTCGCGTTATCGCAGCAGTATATACCAGAGTCGCTGAAGCCCGTCCTATAACAGAACATGGGACTCGCGCAACATATGTCCTATTGAAGACTCAATATTGGAAGGTTGTCCGATGGTAGACACGGAAGGGGGCTAGGACCTGAACTTGTACTCACCCGTATATCGAAGCTCTGGCACCCGTGCAGCTCGTCGGGGCACATGGTGCTATCCGCTGGGCTCTGAGAGATCACGAAGTCCTCCATCTTCTGGTCAGCGTCATACGTGAGAGATTCGTTCAGGGCCATAATATCAGCCGGGACCTGCGTCTCGTTTTTCTCTTCCTTGTTGCCCACCCACGAGACTAAGGCGTAGCTCTGCCCCAAGTATAGCGCCGTGAACACAATGCCGATGATCATGATGCCCGCGACGACGACCACCAGACATATGACAACCGGCCATCGCAACTGGGGATGTTCTTCGAAGAAACAGTGAAACCGGTGCCAGTCAAACTAGGACTTGTCTATATTCCAGATCTTGCGATTGTGGGAGGCGCATTGGAAGTCGTTGGGATTGTTGTTTACCATGCCGAGTCTGCGAACAGGTCTGTGTAGCGTACGGGGAGTCTAGTTCACTGCCGTGGGTACGTTTGATGAGGGCAAAGTGATCTTCTCAGAGAGTGTAGGAGTACGTGGTTAACAATCTGATCGGTAGAGAGTTAAGAAATAGGATAAATTACTTGTAGGTATTGAGGAATCAGGCAATGTAATCAAGTCATCAACACTTGGAAGACTGTGACTGTTGATATTAGCCCATCTGGATCTGATGCATGTCAAAAGGCGCTAGTTAGGGGAGCCTCGAAGCTGCCTCCTGTCGCTCTTTCTTCTTTCGAGAAACATGCTACACTCTCATCCGGCAAACGAGCCTTCCCATTTTGGTTCATACGATAAGCACAAGAACATGAACTGTGTAACTTATACGTCTTTATTGCAATCTGGATAGTAATGAATTCTACGTGACGTTGTCCATTATCGATAGAAAAGCACTCGCAAGCCACGAGGATTTTATGATGCACCAAAAGTCAACCATTGCAAGACGTACGACCCGATTCTAATCAGAAGCTCGTCAGAAAAGATATCCATCATGCAAACGCCGTGTACAATGCATATTATCCTAATCGTATACTACATATTCTTTACTCGTAACCATGTGTTCCAGCGCCGACGGATTAGGGGGCGAAGTGTATCGTCATCTTTTCCTTTCTAGTAAACGCCAGCCTCGCAATCAAGCGTGGGGTATTAAAAGTAAAAGAGAAGTGAGAATGGAAGAGAAGAGAAGAGGGCGAATTAATCCAGCAGAACAGCAAGCTTCCAGCCTGGCGTGATCCGGCTCGTAACTCCAGACCTCCCCAGGGGCTCATAGCCAGAAAGTGAAGATCATCATCACACCAACAAGACCTGCTGCCATTCCCGCGATTTCATTGGAACCCGAGACAGCGCTCTTCTTGGATTCTGTAGGCTCTGCTGGCGGATTCGCGCCGCCCGTGGCGGACGGCATCGGGGAGTAGGAGCTTCCTGTCAAGGTGGCGCCAAGGGTGGGCACGGCGACATTGCCGTCTACGAGCCAACCACCAGAAGTGGCTTTGGGACAGTCGCGAGTCGAGACGCTCTTAGCGTCGTAATCAGTCCGAGAGACTCCAGTAGTGGTAATGGCTTTCCACTGGGTCTTCAGGTTCTCGAAGTCGGGAGAAACAGGGGTCGGCTTTCCCTTCCGGGTGAATCCGTCTTCGATGTTGGCACCGGTGGCGGTAGGGTCGACCTTGGGGCCGTATGAGATCAATCCGTAGTTGTTGGCCTCCTGGATCCATTCATAGATGATGGCACCGGACCAGCTGTCAGCCATGTCTTCCCCGAATATCGATGCTTGGTCCATAAAGAGGCGGGGACCAGGGACGTTACACCCAGTCTCGGAAAAGAAGAGGGGCACAGGGAAGTCGCTGGCATTGACCTGGAGATTCTGGTATCCAGAGTTCTGGTAGGTCGCCGGGTCACACCACTCGTACGAGTTCAAGCCAAAGAAATCGACGTTCTCCGACGCATTGCCTCCGCAAGTGAGGTAGTCCTGGAGCATAGGCCGCAGCTCGGCAATATCGGCTGCGGAATAGCCAATAGGAATGTTGCGGTAGCCCTTGGCGTCTCGATAGGCCTTGGTGTCTCGAGCCGCAGCCTTGATGAAGGGAGCAGCCAGGGACTGGTTGGCCTTTGCAATGATCTCGTTTCCAACGAAGAGGCCCAGCACGTTGTCGTACTTCTGGAACTCGTCTATAACCTTAGTATACTCGTCCAGCTGAGTCTTGTTCCAAAATGTGTTTTCCTACAGCAGTTATTAGTCAGATGTGGCGCCAGTTGAAAGAGAGGAGGGCTTACAGGCAAGATGTAGGAGTGGAAGGAATCCATGTCGATCATGGCATAAATGCCGGCATCAGCGAAAGCAGTCATACAACCCTCGTGGTCAGCTTCGGGATCTACGTGGTAAACCCGAATCGTGTTGGTGCCGAGCGTCTTCATCAGGGTAGCATCTTGCTGGCACTGCTCGGTATCGACCAGCGGGTCCTCTATAAGTAAGGATAAGGGTTAGAGTTTCTTTTGGGCATATGCCAAGAAGGCTCATAAGTAAGACTAACCTGGGGTCAGCTGGTACGCAATTCCTAAATATCAGGTTAGCTATGCCATATTTTCCCACATCGAGGAGAGTGGAATACATACCCTTTATGAAGAATTGCTTGCCGCTCTTATCGAAGAACTTGTTGCCGACAGCTTCAATGGTAGGAAGCTTAGCAGCGACAGCTGCGCTACTCAGAGCGGCAGCGGCTGCAAGAAGCGAAGAGCGCATGCTGATGGATATGGGATCTGCAAAAAGGCAAGAGAAAGCTATGTCCAATTTTCCTCACTTATTTCCAAGCTTTGCCAATGCCTCAGAAGAATGCAATTGCAAAAAAGTCCTTCCTTTTGCCAGCTCAAATCGAAAGCTTGGTCCACGCCAAGTGCCCCAAGCCAAGAGATACAAGCTTCTGCTAAGAGCTCGAGTTTGTGGGGAGGGATTGGTCGTCCAGCGGCAGCACTGCTTCAAGCCCCAGACCTCGTTCAGCCAAGATAGCGAACAATTGCCCCTGTTGCGGCAATGGGTCTCAATGTTTACTTCCCAACAAAACGATCGTGGGTCGGGACGACAGGTGGGCCGGCGGCGAAGCGAACGGTAGCCGAGAGGATCGGATGGTAGCAGCGCAGCGAACCGACGACAGTTGATGCTTAAGCAAACGAAGGATAGCAGATGACTTGCTAAAGATGCACTGACCGAGGAGTGGAGAGAGACGGGGGAAGAGAGGAAAGATAAAAGCACCCAAAGTTCCAAGAGTGGGAAGAGATTGGGGACGGGGGACAAGGGACGGGTTGTATAAATTCAAGTGGCCTGGTGTAGTAGCACCATCATCTCATCCTTCTCCGTTTGGTGTCAGGGTCGCGTATGTTGCCAAGATCCAAATGCATGGTGATCGATCCGGCTACTCTAGGCCAGTCGATTTTCTCCAACTATGTACTTCCTGACAGTGCGCCTAGGAATTCCATCCTGGCTTCGAAATACCAACATCAATGCTAGCTATCAGCATTGGACTAACCTAGGTCGCTATGGGCAGGCAAGCTGCCTTGCTTTGCAACTCGAAAGAGAAAGCTGCAGGTCTGGGTATCAGGTGATAGGCCAGAGGGCTCGCAGGACTGGTAGCTCCGGACGCAAGTAGCTCTTTCCCATCCCATGTGTGTGGGACCACCCGCAAGCCTCTCTGCGTTAGCCTGATTAGTCTGCGCTGAATTGCATGGAGATCATCGATCCTCCACGACCAGGGGTATGGGATTTTCTGCCAACGCCGCTGTATTATTCGTTGGGTAAGTGTCTTTTTCCTTTTTTTTTTTTTTTGCCCTTGGCTTCTTGTAAGCCATCACCGACAGACCGTGCCTTGTTAGCCGATTCATGCATAAGCGGTACATGTACTGCCACTTTGAAACATCGCGGCTTTCAGTTGTTGTTGCCTACCTCTGGTGTAATTGCCCTTGCCCGATGACAGGTTCATTAAATATGCACTGACGGAAGACAGATGTCATTGCAGATGCGGGATGGAACTGTACAGTTGATCTTAACTTTTGACGTGCGCAAGAAGGTTAAACAGCCCTCCTGGGACGGTCACACGCTGCCAAATTGAGCAAACACGGTTTGTTTGCCTTGGACGGATGACCTATCTAGGTAATCGGCAATTGTTTTGTTTCGAATCCTTGAATGCAAGCAATAGACCATCGTCCTTCTCATTTGCCAGTATGATGCAACGGCCCGGAGTGCGGCAGAAGGAAATTTCTTTTCTGGTCTTCGGCTTCATTTTCATCAATATCGATCCCTCCGCAGCAGGGATGATGTCTGTTAGCCAGTAGCTTAGCTCTCAAACCCCACGGGGGCTAATCCGTAGTTTGTTTGCTATCTTCCCACAAAAATCATGTTTCTCGGGAGGCAAGGCCGCCCTAGATTCCATACTCAACCACCCACGAAGCGCCATCCCTCTTCGTGACGCAAGTCCTGATTTTCTGGCAGGTTTCAGATCAGACGTAGCGAGCTCCCGCAAATCAAATTCCCAGGATTTGGAGTGACACGCCAGCTTCTCATGCAACCGAAATGCAGTGAAACACTGCAGCGCGGGGAATACATAGAATGAACCAGCCCCCTCTGATCAATGGCAAATCATTTCCGGCCATGATATCTGAACGACGTGGTACTTACTTGTCACCCCGGGCCCAGACACCCGCCACAATTGTTGGCCAAAGCCGATTCGAGCTACGCCTGTCCGTCGCCAACCGTTTGCGTACTAGAAGATGCGCCGGGTTGCCTAAAGAGCCGAGACTACGGAGTAGGTACAGGAATTGTCTCGCGGGTAACTTGAACACGAGGTTACACAAAAACAAGCGCACAATTTTACTGGTTCGATGGTTTGTTTGGCCTACCTAGCTTGGGTCTAATAGTTGCCTACACGTGTGATTCCTAACGGCGTCAAAACAAAATGTCTCTGGATGCGGCCTTAGTTGCGCTGGTCTACGGGGAATAGTCGTGTTATAGACTATGGTGTACTCTTCCGGACTGGTTTTACAATGTGCGACTATTTACGAGCAAGTGCTCAGCGCTCATGCTCAAGGCACCACTTGCCTTGTTAGAAATTGAACAAAGTGGTTCCCAGTTCCTCGACTCCGGGCCGCTTGATAGCATGCATACATGTGTTTGAATCTGCGTTTACTGATTCCGTCGGTTGATTGACTGCGCTGAATCCAGCCTCCCCTATCTCCTTTGTACCACCAAGTTCATACTGTGGCTATCTAAGTAACGTAGGTATGTGTATTGGAACAGCTTCCCATCCCGCCTGTTTGCAGCAGTCCGGAAAGTCAGCTAGAACTTGTAGGTCTCTGCAGAAGCACATCGCGCAGTCA
The DNA here is from genome assembly GCA_006503535.1 of Arthrinium phaeospermum. NCBI lineage: Eukaryota > Fungi > Ascomycota > Sordariomycetes > Amphisphaeriales > Apiosporaceae > Arthrinium > Arthrinium phaeospermum. Next base: position 3,212,222 of record QYRS01000003.1, read on the forward strand.
GTTTTGCCTTCTGTTCATTACCGTGCAAGAAGAAGAGGAGGAGGAGAAGAGGGAAGAAGAGGGAGACTCAAATACCTGTATAGGCAGGAGCCTACCAATTCCTCACCTTGTTGACCCGAATGTTCTGGATGGCCTCAAAGCCGCTGAGGGTCGGACTATCGCCATCTTTACCATTGCTGCTGCTGGCACGCTTGTATCCTTGCATATTGTCAAAGCTGCTCTTGGAAGACGTGACAGCGCCGGCAAAGATACCACCCCCGATCAAGCTCGGGCGCTTACCGACGATCACAGGCGGATTGTACTGGAACCCATCATACTCGTCGCCATCAGTCGCCGCTGATGAGGTAGAGGCAGCTGCGTTCTCTTTGGTTATGCTAAGTCCGCTCATGCCGTAGTCCTCACCGCCTCCGCCTCCGCCGCCGTACTGGTGAACGCAATGCGGCTCGTTGATCCCGCTCTCGCGCAAGACCTTGTACGTCTCCTGTTCGACCTCCTGGGCCGTGGGGCGGTCCTGGGGTGTGACTGAGAGCATGCGCGCCACTACCTTGCACATGGGTGCAACGCCGCGGAATATGGCGTCGCTCTTCTTGTTCGCATCCTTGGCGAGACCCGCCATCCAGGACTCGACCTGGCCGAGGTTCTTGTGGAAGGACGAGTCCGGGACGGCGCCGCCTCTTCCGGGCATCTTGTGTTTCGCGGCCCGGTGCGAGGCAAACGAACGGGTCTGCCGCTTCATCTGGAGACCGAGCAGCTCTAGTATGACACAGCCTAGAGAGAATATGTCGGCGGCTTGAGGGTTCAAGTTTGGGGTAGGAGTGTGGGACGCCGGCGTGGAATTGTTAGATGGCTCGGAGGCGTGTCTTGGTATGGAAAAGGTGTAATCGCTAGGAGGAGTCGAAGGGGGCGAGTGTAACGCCGGTCTTCTCTGCGTGTTTATGGCAACAGTGGACGGGCGGAACCACTGCTCTGGAGCGGCATAAATGTAAGATTCCCTATCGAATGCTGCCTTGTCGGACGAATTGGCCAACGTTTCGGCACTGAGGCGTGAGAGGTCTGTAAAGAACACATCGTGTTTCGAGTTGAACAACACCGTTGACGGCTTGATCTGGCCGTGGGCCCAGCCACGGCTGTGGAGATAACATAATGTGTCGACGAGGCAATGGATCCAATTCATGACATGGGCTCTCCTATCCTGCTTCGCCAAGGACTTCAAGGGGGTTGGTAGGGCTCCCAGCACCGTTTTCAGGTTATAGTCGCTAGCTGGGGTAAACAGCACGTATCCAAATCCTTGGTGGGTATAAGACGAAAAGTACGAGACAATATGGTCGTTTTGTATGTTCTTGGTGCAGTTTATCTCCCATAAGAAGTCGGCCCCTGAGAGCATTCCTTGAGCTGTTCCTACGGGAATACGGCGTCTCGAGAAGACTTGACCCGGGAAGTTGGGCAGTTCGACCTTGTCAACCGAATGATTTTGGCTCAGTCCAGCAACTGGTCGCCTGTCCACGATATCAAGTGGAATGACTTCATCAACACTATACACGGCGTGTTCTCCCTTCTCCAGGGTTCTAATCAGATAGTGAAACTGCCGGTAGTAGAACCTCCGGTCTACTTTGCCGTTCCGCGTGGCCGTCAATGCCAGACGTTCAATATGGTCGAGGCCTATGGGCAGGTCGTCGTCGTCCCAGGAATCATCCACTATCCCGAAGATCTGGTCCGGAACGCCGAGGTCGACCAGAATCAGGAATATACGCGGGGCCTTTTCGCGGATCCATTCCCAATAGGTGCCATCGGTCAGGCCGTCGCCGAACCCCAGCGCCCAGTCCAGCTTCTGAACCTCATCGGGGAGGAGCTGGTTGCAAACAAACTGCCTGGTGACAGTCGCTTCGATTTTCGCGGTATCCCACCACATCGCTACCACCAAGCAGTGCAAAAGCTGACCATGAAGTGTTGATCTGCGGTACGCGTCTGCCAAAGACCAAGTGCAGATCTGTGCCTGAAGACTGTCTTGCCTAGGGGAACAGAAAACCAGGGCGGTTTGCAATTATGAAGACATCTCAAGCAGGCTGTTGCGTGTAAGAGCTCGTGCTTTGGACGTGGACTGATATTACATCAGCTAGCTGAGTGAGCGTGTCAGTTGGTTGATAATATCTTCTGTATCCAACGGGCACGAGGAAGAAAAAGCAAGGCTCTGTGTGGGTCAAGCTGGTGGCTGGCTGCATGTCGATATCAGCATGGCAGGCTTGGAAAGGAAATAACCCTGTATAAGTCCTGGGGCACAGGTTCGGTGTGAGGGCAGCCATTGGTGTGAGAGAGGATGGTACGAGGGCTGGATATCTTGAGGTGAGCTATCGTCTTACTGCTTGGCTGTGTGCATGCGTCCCATCTCACTGCCCCCCGGCGAAAGCGAAGGAAGTGGGAGCATTTGCATTGGATCTATTGAGCTGTCAAGATTGCATCGGCGCCATGATTGGCTGCGAGAGGCCATAGATAAGGATCTCTGGGCAAGCTGGGGGCCATTTCGCCTGGACCACCCATCCCCAGATCCATCGTGCCACGCAAAACCTATGCGGGATGGAGCATGGAGCGCAAAAGAAACCCCTCGTGCTTCAGCAACTCTGGTCGCTTTTGTGATAGTTCACACGAAAAAGGAACCTCCAAGCATTGAGGGTGCGTGATTGACGGGCTACAACTTAGGCCGTCACTCGACAGTGGCAGGCAGCCAGTAAAACTTGGCGACCGGAGAAGGGCGGTGCTGGGGGTTGAACCCCCACGTATCAGAACCTTTCGACTCGGAAGGTCCGCGTGCCATCCCCTGGTCTCGACTATTGATAGAGAACCATCAATCTATTGAACATTGATACCAGCAGATATCATACTCAGAGCACGTAACCACCGCTTAAAGTGATCAGATGATTACCGGGCCCCTGCAAACAAACTTGTTGCCCGGCCCGAAGTTGTCTTAAAATATATCCATATTGTTAAGGAGACGGACGGCGGATCGTCACAAGACTCACATCTTCAACGCAACCACCCTATCTCTCGGTACCACGGCAGGAAAAGGTGCTGGCAGTGATCGGTTGCAATGACTTCCGGTCGCCCCATGCTCGCCATGCTCGCTTTCCTGGAGGCACACACGTATTATCGCAGCATTAGGTCAACACCCCCTTCTGTGTTTCTTCCAAGGCATTGTGCATTGAGGCAAACTCGTACTCACGAGGCCGCAGTGGTAGCCTATATCGAAAGAGTATTGTTCGTGAGGAGTGTCCAATTCCCTGCAGCCCTGTCCATCTCAGGCAGACATGGCTGGTGCCTAATAATATGTTGTAATATAGCTACCGTTACGGAGTATATGCGTGCCATATATAGAACGAATAAGCGGACCGATAAATATGACATCCAGGTTCTCCAATTGGATGGAAAGCAAGCCGAACATCGCCTATTTTGATTCGACGCAGTCCACATACATCTACGTAGTGCGGCGACAATAGGCTGCATGTAATCAGAGAGGATCTGATATGAGAATCATCAGTCTCTAGTCCTCATCTAAATTAAACCCGTTAGCCGTGCCAGTATATGGTGTGTTCAAATCCATGCGTACAAACCAGCACCACAATGGAAGACGCTATGTCATATATGAGCTCCAGATAGGGGGGATCATGTGGTTCGAGAAGAAACGGCCGTAAATTTTCAATTATCATCTGATGCTTGCTCTATAAGCTACATCTGCCTGTAATGCAGAGATGTTTACCATGCTACTTTGATATAATGTCCTCCCGAGACTTGCCAGCTGTCCGTCCCGTCTATCATACATACAACACCACTCTCCCAGAGCGCGCGCCGAAGTAAACAAACAACCTCGCTGATCAAATGAGCGCCGCCTTCTCCTCGCCCGCCACGGGCCCCTTCCGCCCCACAAACGTCTTCATGCCCTGGTCGACGCCGCTGATGCGCCGCGCGATCCGCTGCACGCCGACGGGCAGCACGTTGTACCAGTCGACCCAGCGGGCGTAGAGGGGCATGGCGATGTGGTCGCTAAGGCCCATGTCGATGGCCGCGATGATCTCCTTGGCCACGTCGACGGGCTCGACCACGGGCGCGATGAAGGGCTGCGGCGACCGCACCCCGCGGAACAGCGGCGTGCTGAGCTGGCCCGGCGTCACCAGGATCGTCTTGATCTCGGGCGTCTCGTACAGCTCCGCCGCCAGCGACTTGTGCAGCGCCGTCACGCCCGCCTTGGCCGCCGCGTAGTCGGTCAGCTGCGCCGAGCCCAGGTGGCCGATGACGCTCGACACCGTCACGATGGTCCCGCCCGTCTCGTTGCGCAGCATGCCGGGCAGGAACTGCTTGATGGTGTAGAAGTGGCTGAGCAGGTTCGTCGAGATGCTGCGCTCGACCTCCTCGGCCTCCATGTCCAGCAGCTTCTTGCCGACCACCTCGGCCGCGTTGTTGATGAGGATAGTGGGCAGGCCCAGGTCCTGCTCGATCTTGGCTGCCACTTTGGCGATCTGCGCCTTGTCCGAGACGTCGCACTTGTAGTAGGTGATGCCGCGGGCGTCGGTGGCCTCGAGGTCGGCCTTGTCGAGCACGGCGACGGTGGCGCCGCGCATGCCGTAGACCTCAGCGATAAGCAGGCCGAGGCCGCTAGCGCCGCCCGTGACAACGATGACGTCCTCGCTCAGGTCGACCTCGCGCGGCATGCCGTAGGCGATCTTGTGGCTCATCATGTTGCCCATCCAGACCATGGTGACGGCGAAGGCCCAGGCGATGGTGACGCGCATGGGCATGGCGTCGAACTCCATGTGCTCGGCGCGGAAGCACAGCGGGATCAGCCAGGCGATGAAGGGGTGGAAGATGGTGACATTGAGGACTTTGAGGAGGAGGTCGATGGAGATCGGAGCCCACAACGAGTCGCGCATCTGCGGTGGCCTCGGGTGGTTGTCCATGTTTTCGGTCGGGCGTATAGGACTTGGGAGGGTTATACTAGAGATAGACAATTACAGACGAGTATTTAACTTTGATTAGGTAGGGGTGGGAGTATATAGTATGTAGACGCGCAACAATGGATTGCCGACCAGCAGGCAATTGAAGTCTTGGGGAGAACCGACGAAGAAAGAAGAAGGTAAAGACAGTTTCCGTACGTCGCCAGCGAAACCTAGTATGTTGTCTGGAAGGAGGGACGATGATGAGACCACATGCGTCGTGTTGTCCCGATACTTAGTAGTAAAAAAAGCTGTCTTGTCGGGCCAGCAGTCGTTCGCCGATCTACGCCGGTGGGAATCGGAGCTTTGTGAAACGCATGGCCTGAGCGTGACGACCCCTGGCATGTTTCAACACCCCCACCAATGGCGGGCCCAACCGCTCGGCAGGAGAGGCAGGGGGGACCAGGGGCCTTTTCAGCTCCCTAAACTGCTACTAAACGGCCCCGTCCGGCGTCTACCTCAATCTTAAAATATGCATAAATTCATCCACGTGTAAATGTTCAAGGCAATAACGACGGCAAGTTTTATGTGATATACTTATACTTCATCGTATGAATATATAAAATCTGCCATCCGAAAAACAAATCAACACGACCCATGCCTGCTTGCTCGAGTGCCTGACTAGCATCACCTCACACGTTCGCCGCCTTGATGCACCTCGCGCCGTCATTACTACTAGCCGAGGGCCCGTTGGAGACCTTGACGGCCGTCGTGCCGTTGGCGGGGAGCGGGAACTTCCAGATCTGGCCGCTGTTGTTCTCCGAGCCGTAGAGGAAGCCGTCGTCCGAGGCGTAGACGGCGCCCCACTGGTTCTTGCCCGCGATGTTGCCAAAATCCGTAAAGACGGACCACGTGCGCGCGGTTCGGTCGAACCGCTGCAGGTACGTGTTGGCGTTGGGCGTGAGGCCGCCCGTGTTGTACGCGAGACCCCAGAGGTAGTTTCCCCCGCCGGGGACGTACGCCCAGTCGATCAGCGTGTAGGTCGGGTTCGCCGTGCCGCTCGCGAGCGTCCGGCCGAACGTGGCCGACCCGGGCTTCAGGTCCACCTGGATCCACTGCTTGCCGTTCGCCGTCGCCCAGTACTGGTTGTTCTCGTCCACGTCGCCCGCATTCAGGGTGACCGTCACGTTGAGCGAGCCCAGGATCGTGGTGTCGCCCGAGGCCGCGATCCGGATCAGGTCAGTGTTCGACAATGTTCCTATTGCGCCGTAGAGGTAATTGTCGCCCACGTTGTACCCCATGGCATTGATGCCGCGCGATCCATCGCCAACAGGGCTCTTGACCAGAGTAGAAGCCCCCGTAGTAATGTTGACTCGATAAAGGGACACATTTTGTATGAGATAGCCCGAAGGATCGCAATCCAACGTGGGGAGCGGAGTTTGTACAATCACTGTTCCCGGTGCTGTTCCACTTGGTGGTACGGTCGTCGTGGTGGCCCCGCTGATCTTTGCAGTCCCTGTATATTGCGCTGTCGTTGTGACGTACCCTGTCGGTTCCTGGACGATCACTTTGTGGAATCCAACATTAGCATTTCTGGGCCGAGGTATTTTTACTTGGTCGGCTTACCTGTGCCAGCAGCTGTCCCGCTAGGGGCGACCGTCGTGGTAGTTACTGAAGTGCCGTTGTACTGTCTATTTGATTTCATGTGAGCAACCATCAAACTAGGCCAATCGGCAATGTGCTCGAGCCAATTGGACAACACGGTCAGAACATCACTTACCTGGTCACGGTAGTATAACCTTGTGAAAATGATGTTGAGCTTCTGCTAGAAGATATGGTTGAAGAAGTAGAAGACGTAGTAGAAGGTATAGTAGAAGATGCAGTAGGGGACGTAGTTGAGGACGTAACAGCAGTAGATGGGGAAGAAATCGATGTAGCGGATGTTGTTGAACCCGTGCCACTACGGCTCAATGTCGATGAGGAAGCAGAGGAAGATGGCAGGTTGATCGTCGTTGATGAGACTGTACCGCTACTGACCGAGGAAGATGATGGTGTAGCAAAATTCGTGCTGGTGAGACTATCAACTCCTGAGGAGCGGGTATTGGCGACACTACTGGTGCTAACGACCGAACTGGTACTGACGACCGAGCTTGTATTGGCAGCCGAGCTGGTACTGACAGTTGAGCTGGTGCTGACAACAGTCGCTGAAGTCGGCGTCGTTTCGGCCGGTGAACTAGTTGTAGTCGTCACCAGAGACACCGTAGCACTTGTAATCGAGCCACTGAATGTACTCTGACCGGTGCTTGTGGGCAATGTTGCAGCTACCGTAGCACTAGAGCTGCCCTGGATGATTGAGCTGTTAGCGGTGCTGAATGGGCTACTGCTTGCGGAATCCTCGGTATTCGTGGTCGTGCTTATACCACTAAAGTTACTATCAGTCGAGGTTGCAATGAAAACCGAGCTGGTACTGGTCCCTGTATCTGTAGTCTCTGAGGGAGTAGTGGCGCTGCCTTGAACGCTGCTCGTCGAGGTGGTACTTGAGGTATCTATGGTCTCTGTGCCACTGGGACTAGAGCTCGAGCTGTCTCCAGCTGTAGATGTCGATATATCAGGGGTAATATTGTCAGAGGACGATGGGTTGCTAATCGACAGACCATCTTGGGCTGTGCTTGTAATGTCCATTAAAGAAGGCAGAGAAGACTCAGGGGTGGATGCCTCCGTTGCCACACTACTGACGGTACTATCAGCTGAAAAATCGCCGGTTGCCGTTATCAGATCCCTTGTAGTAGAGGAGGTTCCAGTTTCCGGAATCGAGTCTATGACTGAAGAAGGTGTAAGTGAGACCACGGGTGACTCTGAGCTGCTAGAAAAGCTACTTGTCGTGGTCTCAGCTACGGTCGTCTCGCTCATAGTGATCTCACTCGTCATCGGCTCGTTCGTGGCTGGCTCACTTGTTGTCGTCTCGCTCGGTATCGTCTCACTCGTAGTGATCCCGCTCGTCGTCTCGCTCATGGTCATTTCGCTCATCATCGTTTCACTCGTCATAGCCTCACTCGTCATTGCCTCACTTGTCGTTACTTCACTTGTCGTTACTTCACTTGTTGCTGCCTCACTTGTCGCTGCCTCGCTTGTCGCTGCCTCACTTGTCACAGCCTCGCTTGTCGTGGGTTCAGTTGTCCTTGTCGCTGCCTTACTTGTCACTGCCTCGCTTGTCGTGGGCTCAGTTGTCGTGGGTTCAGTGGTCGTGGGCTCAGTGGTCGTGGGCTCACTCACAGAAAAGCTGTCTATCGAGGCCATCGTTATTGTCGCAGCTGATGACGAGTCCGCCCCGGAAACTGGACTAACCATGCCAAGATCCGTTGATGTAGATGTAGAAGGCGAAGCGGATACTTCAGACGGTTCAGACCTCCCAGTCTCTATGCTTGACGTAACATCGTTTGGTGTCGTGTTACTCCCAGTTGTGATGTCCCCATTACTTTTCGTCGTAGCCGTATCAACAGTATTTGAGAAGGTCGACGTCGAAGTGGCGCTGTCCGTAGAGCTAGTAAGATCCGTGACACCAGGATTGGTTGTGGAGGTTATCTCTGAAGTTATATATGTCAGGCCTGCGGTCGTCCCAGTTGTAGTGGTTGTGCCAGGTGTAATGGTTGTGTCAGGTGTAGTGGTTGTGCCAGATGTAGTGGTTGTGCCAGATGTGTCTGGCACCACTGTGGAAGACGCGTCTACACCCGTTGAGGGGGACATAGAGGAATAAAAACCCGAAGCACTTTCAATGTCTGATGGTATTGTGGCCGCCTGGGTTGTTTGAGTAGTTGATACAAGGGCCACGCTGCTGGATTCCTCCAGGCGGCTGGTCGAGGCCTCCTTCGATGGTCCTGTGTCTAAGGTGCTGGAAGCAATCTCTGCGGTACCTGAGGTTGGCCTCGGAAAAGTTGAAGTGATGCTGCTCACATCTAAACTTGAGCTTGACAGGGGCCCAACGGTGTTAACGCCGGTATTTGTTTCTTCTACGGTGAAAATGGAGCTGGGTGTAATGATGCCTGAAGTACTCGACACTATTGCCGGTGCCGTCGTAGCATTTGAATCTGAACTTGGCTGGAAAGGTGTAGAAAAGCTGTCTGTAGCCCCTAATGACGTGGTTGAAACCTCCGAAGATGATGTAATTATACCAGGAGGGGACGCGATAGCATCCACAGCCGTTGAATCAGACCTGTCTGTCCCTGCCGTAGTTTTTGTGTTACTGTCTGTTTTGGTGGAAGTAACCGCCGGGTCTCTACTGATAGACGCTTCTGCGGTTGATACGATGCTGGAAAGCGACCCAGCATTGCCGGCTGGGTTCGAAGCGAAAGACGGAGTATCCGTGGTTTGTATAATTGACGATCCAGTTATAGCTGTAGGTGGTGTGGTGACTGGTCCAGACGTATCGTTATCTTCGGAACTTGCGCTCGCGAAGTTCGAAGAACTACTCCCAGTGGACAAATCGGGAGATGTGTTAGTACTGATCAATGTACCAGCATCCTGCAAGGAACTCGATATCGCAGTATTGGCAGCGTTGCCGCCTGGACTAGGCCCCTCTATAGATGTTGCAGTATCACTCGAAAAAGAAGCAGCAGTAGTAGATAATATATCGCCCGGAAGTCGAGTTTCTGACACGGGGCTTTCCGGTGTCCCTGCCGTCGCTGGGGGCCCTGATAAGGATTTAGCCGAAGTTGTAATAGTCGAAATACTTGAGCTATCTGTACTCGCAGCTGTCCTTTCAATAGGCTCAGTCTCCGATCTCGAAGTGCCTTCCACGGAGTTGGCCGTCGGAATTGCATTCAGCGATGGGGAACTCGATGAATCGACGAGTGTTTCCGTACGCGCAGCAGTCAAGCTGGATGTACTGACGGTTTCCGATAAGTCATTTGTACTGGAGTCGTTGGGAAACCCATCCGCGGTAAGCTGGCCGTCTGAGTCGCTTTCCGTCGCGGCTGAAGCCCCAATGTCTGTTGGGCTCGGAGATGGAGCGGGCCGAGAACTGACGTCTGGTGCAACTATGGTGCCATTCTGGCATTCGTTGGCTGGACTTGATTAGCATGGAACGCCTGGAGGAACAAGGAGTGCATCCTACCCGTGTAAACAACTAAGTTGATCAAAGTACAGTTTTCGGGCCCCGGGTTCTCGGTAAACAGCCCGTATACTGCTCCGCTTTGTAGCTGACAGAACCGTGCTGTCCCGCCATAGAAAGCAGTATTGTTCCAGACGAGGATGCGACCTACGACAGAGAAAGTCGTGGAAATCGACCCGCCAGGATAGTCCGAGAGGTTGATGTAATCCACACCGGGATCAACCGATAAAGGCCTTTGGCGACTCACCAGCTGACCGTTACTTTGCCTGAACAGCGTAGCGCTGCTGCAAGTATCGGGGTTCTGGTAGGTCTCATCGCCAACGAAACCAGAAGTCTCGTCACGCTTCCTATTTAGAGATCTCTGGTTTAACGTATCCTTTTCTGCTTCTTCTGCACTGATTTCTACACTCAACAAGACCGTTGATATGGTCGAGCTGGATGCAGTGCTTGAGGTGGCTAAAGTATTTCGAATATCCGTGCCAGCCGGGGTCGGGGGCGCTGAAGTAATAGTTGAACGCAAGCTAGTCACTACGGTAGGCGTACCCGAGACCGAGTTTATCTCTGTATCGATATCGGTGGTCTCACTGAGTGATACTTGCGTTTGCTCAACAGGTTGATTGGTTTCGGCTGTAGGGGTGTTCGTAAAAGGGGTAGATGGCCCGGGGTCAGAATTCGTCTCCGTGTCACTGGACTCTACAGTGGGACCTTGGATCGGTGAATTCGACCCGGACTTCTGTTTAAAAGTAGCTGAACCAGTTTGGCTGAGTTGTGGAGTCAACGATAGACGCAGTGAAGAGCCTGCGACGCTTCTGCTAGTCGCTGCCAGGGACGGAATTGCGTCAGATGGAGTAGGCCGGTCGAAGATTGTATCAGATTGGATTCTTGATGTAGATATGCCTATGCCTGAGGCTCTGGTGGATAGAGCTGACGAAATAGATTGTGAAAGTGTGGAGGAAACTTCCTGTGTTGGTTGCTCTGTTATTGAACCACCGGGACCTTCAGAACCACCCGTGATAGACCCGACTCTTGGCGCACCAGAAGATACATATATTGACTCGTCTGCTGACATAGATCCAGGTGGCGCGGTTCCAGGAAGATCAGTGATCTCGTCACTGGCAGTATTCTCGTCCGTAAATGGTGACTCCGGTATGGTTGCCGATTTTGATCCAGTGCCCTCGGCGCCAGGGGTATTCCCCATTCTCGTCGAATTAGCACCCGGCATTATCGTGACTAACATCGTTGTGACATAAGTGTAGCATATTGATCGAGGTCGAAGCTCATCCTTTCCCCGGGTATGAGGAAGATGCGAGTATAGTACTGAGTTTGCTATGGTCGTTGCGCTGCAAGCAGACCAAAGCAACGAGCTGACTACCAGGCCACCCCTTACCATTGTGTCGAGCCATTGGGTTGACTAAAAATCGGAAATATGGTGTCCTTAGACAGCCACGAAGGTACTTGCCAGCATACCGACCAGGGGCATCTATAATACCTTGAGCGTGTCTGCTCTCACTGGTGGTCGGCCGAGAACGGCAGACTGGCATCTTGCCGATATTCCGGCGACAGCTTTTTACCATATTTCTGATAGCCTGGGATGGCATTCCCAAATTCGCATCACGGCTTATATGGTAGATCATTGCCACAGTCGTCAGAGACAGTGTCTTCTATGATGGCATCACCCGTGAAATGTCTTAGACAGGGGATTGCGGGTGCCACCGTGGCAGTCGTCACGATGCCAAATTTGGAGGTGAAACATTTTTAAGCTTCTTCGGAATGCAACAGCACGCTTGCGGTTGGCCCATCGAATGCACCTTGTCAGAGACGTGCGATCTGCCGATATACAAAATGGATGCTGGGAGCAAATCATACCTAGGTACACATTCGCAACAAGCATGACTGAGCAGTGCACGCAACTCTACCTAGCCCTGGCACTTCTTGTTTGGATTGGGCTATTGCCATCAGCACAATGGTAACAAATGCATCAATCCCAGAAACCAGTGGCCGTGTTTGGCCTTATCTTCCTGCCCAAGCCCACTTGCCAGTGCATAATGCAGCGGCAGTTACGACGTGTACTACAACGTCTTGGCAACCGCCGAAAAACAACAACCTTCCTAACTCGGCAAGAGCGAGCGGACGTTTCTGTAACATCTCAAAATGACAAACAAGACCGCAGACACTGGGCGCTAAACACTCGGCAATTAATTCCTGACTTGCCTAGAAAAGAAGCTCTTGCCTTTCCGCTCTCAGCTGCGCAAGACCTTTTGCTATCGATCGCTTTACATTGTATTCTCCGTCTTGGCAAATGCGACCTGGGCCGGCCCTTGACGCTTGCATGCGGAAGGACGTCTATAAGTTGGTCCGAGTCTAGAGGCTAGAGGCCGTCGTGGAGCCGCCCCTGTAATCTCGCCGCCAGCAAGTAAACAGCCCGCCTCAGGTGTCCAGCCCAGATAACGAGCCGCCCGTGGCCACCCCGCATTCTCCCCTGGTGAACATCGCGGCAAACACAGCCCGTTGCTCCTGTGCGACTACCTACCAGTTCGGGGTTCTAGTCCTGTCACGATGGGCCTTCTGATTGGTCACACCGCTTCAGAAGCTGAGGGATCGCTCTGGCTTGGCAGTGCAAGTATTGTAAAAGAGAGACACCTTGCGAAATCGTGACCATGGCCCCTGATCTGTGCACAAACAGATGGATCTGGCGCTGGGATCCGTCGATTGCCTCGACCAGATGATCTCCTATGGCAATTGCCCAAGGACGCTCCTGCTATCGAATTGGATAGTCGTCGACGCGCGATATCCGTCCGGTCTATTGACCCGGTTGCAGTGCATGAACGGTCTTAATTGCGATAGGCAGGCCAGCACGCGATGTGCCCACACCAAAGCTTGGTCGCTTCCATCGACAGATCCCAACTTCCCGAACCGGTAACCGTGAGCCATTCGCGGCTCCCCGCTTTTCCTCACGCATCACGAGAGGGATGTTTTTGTTTGTACGTGTTTGTTTGCTTATAAGAAGCCCGCCTGTCGCCCTGGATTGAGGGCCTCGTTCTCTCGGTCTTCTTTCGCTCGCTAGCTTGTGCTCGACATCTTTCTTGCCATACCTCAAGCACACACTGTCATCAAGATGGTTCGCAGTCTTCTAGTTGCGGCTCTGGCTGCCTCAGCCACCACTGCTCTCTCGGTAGGCCGACGAGAGGCCACCCAGGAGCAGTACACCATCGAACTCGCGCCGGGCGAGACCAGGGTCGTCACGGAAGCCGAGAAGTGGGAACTGAAGGCTGTATGTATACCGCGCTGCTTTGGCCATCGATGTAACTAACTTTTGCAACAGGAAGGCAAGAAGTTCTTCGACATTACTGAATACCCGGAACTTGCAGAACTTGCGTCTCAGCCCAAGAACCTCGCCGTGTCCGCGGCGGTCACCTTCCCCTCGGCCATGACGCAGACCACCAAGGTCGAGGCCCTCCTGGGCAAGCTGGACAAGTCTACCATGCGCGCCAAGCTGCAGACCTTCTCGGACTTCCACAACCGTTACTATAAGTCAAGCTACGGCAAACAGTCGTCCGCGTGGCTCCTGGAGCAGGTCAACTCGGTCATCTCGGCGAGCGGCGTCAAGGGCGTCACCGCCAAGGCCTTCACGCACTCGTGGGGCCAGAGCAGCGTCATCGCCACCGTCCCTGGCAAGAGCGCCAAGACCATTGTCGTCGGCGCCCACCAGGACTCGATCAACCAGGGCAGCCCCATGGAGGGCCGCTCCCCCGGCGCCGACGACGACGGCTCCGGCTCCATGACCACCCTCGAGGCCCTCCGCGTCCTCCTCCAGGACCCCACCATCGCCGCGGGCCAGGCCGCCAACACGCTCGAGTTCCACTGGTACAGCGCCGAGGAGGGCGGCCTGCTCGGTAGCCAGGCCATCTTCACCCAGTACTCCAAGGACAAGCGCGACGTCAAGGCCATGCTCCAGCAGGACATGACCGGATATGTCAAGCCAGGCAGCAAGGAGGCTGTCGGTGTCATTACCGACTACGTCGACACAGGCCTGACCAACTTCATCAAGAAGGTCATCACCGCCGTAAGTTCCTTCCTCTCCCCAAAGCACTACCACATCCTCCTTCCTCTTTTGGAAAACAAGCTGACGGGATCTGCTAGTACTGCGATATCCCCTATGTCGAGACCAAGTGCGGCTATGCTTGCTCCGACCATGCCTCCGCCTCCAAGGCTGGATACCCCTCGGCCTTTGTCATCGAGTCCGCCTTTGAGGACACAAGCCAGTACATCCACACTGCGCGCGACACTATGGACACGGTCAACTTTGACCATGTCCTGCAGCATGCCAAGATGACCGTGGGCTTCGCTTACGAGCTTGCCTTGGCTTCTTCGCTGTAGAGTTGGATTGTTGACTCGATAGGTGACGCTTTGAACATACCTCTATGAGGTACTCCTAGATACATGTACACAAATAGACGATACAAATCATGGAATCCAGAAGTTCATCAAACCTATAGAACGAGGTCGTTCATAACCTCTTGTAGCTCACACAAATCATGCAACAGCGAAAAATGAAAACCAAAATAATCAGACGCTGGGACCAAATGCTCGTTTTATGTACTTTACAACAACTTTACAACAACTGCCACTCGGAATGCAAGCGGCTCATCCGCAAAAGTAATGAGCACTAGAATGAGAAGATGCATGCCCCCCAGCTCACGCCTGCCTGGGTCTGACGTGCCAAAACATTATGATCTCAAGCCTCTTATGCCTCATCTCGGGTCCTTTCCTCATCATCCCTAACGATTACCCCTTGCCTCCCTTGTTGGCCACGCGCAACACGAAAATCATTGATAGAAGGACCATAGAGAGCGTCGCAAACAACATCATTATTTGACCCTGAACACCAGATGATGCCATTATGCCGGTATGGGGGTATAAAGAAGGCAAGGAACAGAGAATAAAGAACCGAGTTTCGTTGTCCATCCATCGTTGACATCGTGAACCTCGTCAATTTTCCCCGCCTCGCCAATGAGAACTGTAGTAAACCATAATGCTGCACAATAAATGTGTGTGTGCAGCAGAAATCAGACCAAAAACCAATCTTAACTCCCTCGATAAAAACCGCTATGCTGGAAACTGAGAACAAGTCCGGCAACCGGTATATGTACATATCATGGGCCATGGCTATGTACTCAGTATCCACCAAGATTCATGTTCGGCTTGCTTGCGAAATCCACGATCTGGTTTGCCATGGACATCATCTGCGACAGATGTCGGAGAATCTGCTCCTGCGGCGAAATGTGGCTGATGCGCATGAAGAGCTGTTCGATTTGGGACACACAGCCACCGAGGATGTTCGGGACAACTTCGCGGACTTGGGATTCCTGTAGTTCGGACGCGATTAGTCTGGGAGCTGGAGGGTGGTCGACAGTCTGTGGACCTACGATGTGGGGCAAAGTGCCATGCATGCTACGGATGATGATCTCCATCCAAGCAACCTTCTCCCGGAGGCATTGTCCGTCAAGCTCGCGTGCCAGTTCGGCGATGGCAGCCAGCGACACAAGCGGCGACAGTTCGTTCAGACTATTGGCATCCAACTTGACCAGGTAAGTCTTGAAGATGTCATCTTTACGATCAGACTGCAGCCACTTGACCAGAGCAGCCTCAAGCTCGCCTCTTTCAACCAGGTTTCCGATATCGGCAACCTTGCGGTCAAGGTCGTGGTCTTTGCTGCTGTTGGAGCCAGCAGCGTTACGGAGCATCATCTGGTTATTCGAGTGTGCTGAAGGGCTGGGGTAGTTTTGCTGTGCTTGCAGATTCGAGTACGAGGGCCCTTGAGACGCCTGCGAGTACTGCGAATGGGACACCTCACGAGAGGGACGCTCGCGCGAGGCCGGTTGCTGCATCTTGAGGAATGCTTCATGGAACTGGGCCTGAGTCGCAGCCATGGAGGACACAGTATCAGAGAGTCGCGTAACCAATGCCGTAAGCTGGTCGATCTTGTTGCTATCGGCGCGAATCTTGTGCTCCAGGTCTTCAATGTGTTCTGCTGCTTGTCGTCGCACATCGTCCACGGCCTGGCCAGCCGCGGTAGCTGCCATACGCGTGAAGTTGGGTGTGACGGTCTTGTGAAGAGCATCCATGAAGGTCTTCTCGATGTTGACGGACAAGCTCTGTCCAATCTTCTCGGTGACGACCTTGGCCAGTTCTGGTTTCTGGATCGCTTGGCTGACGGCAGCAGGAAGCAGCTTCTGCATTTGGTTCTGCACGGCATGCGAGATGCGACCGCTGACCTTAGAGTCGATCTGCTCCGTGACGGTGCGAGCCAACTGTTCAGTGATGGTTCGAGTGATGAGCTCGTTCACCGCAGGCACAACATGCTCCTCAACCTTGTCGCTGATGGTTCTCGTCAAAAGACGGGAGACGTTGTCATCCAACGTTGCGGATACGCTGTCGAGAAGGTCGAGTTGACTCTTGTTGAAAGTCTGGTCGCGATTACGCAGATCATTGTCCATCTTCTGGCGATTCTCCACAAGCGCGGCCTCTACCACACTAGTGAGCGTCATCTCGATTTGCTTGACGGCAGACTGGAGCGAGTCTGGCAGAGCATTCGATTGAGAAGACGCCGAAGACTTGGCCTCGTTCTTGGACATGGTCGGTCCAACACGTGGGGAGTGCGCACTGCTGGTAGATTGAATGGGATCTTGGGAGTTTGATTGTTGTTTGTCCGCGGCAGCGACGGCAGCGGCGGCGGCAGCAGCAGCAGCCTTTTCTCGCTTCTTTCTCGAGCGGCGGTCCGATTTTTCTGTTTGATTGTTAGGCGTAACAGGTACTTCGGCAACCTTGCGCTCGGGCTGTTGGCGAGAAGTAGTAAGATCGTCTGCAGATTTTCGGTTTGTGTCCTCTTGGCCAGAACCAGGTTGAGGTTGAGGTGAAAGGTTCTCCTTCAGGTTCGGTCGAGTTGCGATGCGAATAGGTAACGTGGTGGGGTCCTCTGCAGGCTGTGGCTCTGGAGGTTGTGTGCTGGGCAGCTCTTTGAGCTTGGTAATTTTCACAATACCAGTCTCAATGGCATCCACAGGCGCGATAACCTTATTGTCTCGAGTCCACCCCAATTCACTCTGCTTGATACAGATGTTGGAGACACCCTTCGAATGCATCACGTAAAGCTCGAACAGCGTCTGCTCGTCCTTCTCTAGCTCTGCCGAAGGTGTTCCTAGCATATCCAGGCTCCGAATCACACCCTTGTTGGCGAAAGAGTACTCGCGTACACCACTAATGACCGCGGTACTATCGGGCTCGGGAATGGACGCGTCTTTCGCCACCAACTTCTGGACGTAGTCAACCTGGGATAGTCCCTTGATGGTGTACTTGGGAGCCGACAAATGGAGGAAGTAGACCGAGTTGCGAGTGGGGTGTCCGACCACAATCATACCTGTAGGTGGGTGGTACATCACACTGCAGACGGCATCGGATTCCTTGGAGTGAGGAAGGTTGAATTCCTGGACAGGCTTGCCGAGGGCAAGATCCCATAGCTGAAGCGTGTGGTTCTGCTTCATACCTACAATCATGTAGCGTAAGGCGCAACGCTTCTGGTACGGCCGTTGCTTATCCAGCAGTAGGACAGAGGTTGGCCAAGCCTTCTCTCCCTCCGGTGTGGTGGTAAGAGTCATCAAAGGCTCCCTAACCTCTAGCGAAGTCTGCGCTGGCATCGGGAATCGCGGATCGGATCCTTCGTCGACAGCCGTAAGATCTCGCACGTCCCAGAACTTGACGCGGCCAGACTTGTCTAGAGACACGATTGTACTGTCGTCTTGGCTGAAGGTGAAATCCTTGCCGGCCTTACCAGTGTTGATTCGCAACGAACATTGCTTCGACAATTTCTCGGTATCGACGACGCGGTCGTGGCCGGGTTTGAAGAGCTTGTGCTTCATGATGTAGGATGGCCAGATTATGCTAATCGTCTTGCCACGGCCTACGGCGAAGTATTCGGGGTGAGCACACGAGGTTCTAGCTCGCGTCTTGAGGACTCCTCCAGGAGCATCGCCTTCGTGGGTGCTGATGGGTGGAAGAGCAAACCCGTACTGTTCTGGGTGCGCGTCGTCGATATAGTCCTTATCTCCGTTTCTCAGGAGAATGTGGTAGACGGTGCCACTGATACCAGTACCAATAATTGCTTCCTTTTGCGCAGTGTGAATGTCGGCAGGAGTAGACGAAACTGCAATGTTGAAGATGCGGTCCTTGGTTTCGGTGAACAATTTGGCGTCACGCCCATCATCCTGTCGGATGACGCGAATGCCGCCAGCCTTGGACATGCCGTAAACAATGAAGGATTTGGTGCTGGAAACCAGATTCCGGTCGATCTGATCAAACTCCTTCTTGACTCTAGCAATATCAAGAATGACCTCTTCCCGGAATTGGGGGCGAGTTTCTTCATTCTCCTGCAGTGAGATGGAGATCCAAGGCTTCATGGGGAAGTTGTAAACCTTGACAGGGCTCGGCTCCTCTTCGATCACGACAATTTCATCAGCATCGGCACTTTCCCAGCTGTCTGCTACAGGGCCGTGGCCGTTGGCGGCTTCGTCGACAATGTCGCGGACAGCTTGGGCCGTGCTAGGAGACATTGCGCGCTCAAGAAGTCCCGAGTTCTCCTCCTTCTCGAGCTCCCTCTGGATATCGCGTGCTGCGAGTTCCGACTTTTCGTCAAACTCGGAATTCGACTTGGCCCGGATCATTTCATCCAAATCCTGCACGATCTGCGCCTGGGCTTCCTCGTGCTCCATCTGCGCTATCGCGTCTTGTGCTTCTCTGTCTGCACTCTCGGCGAGACCATCAATGGCCTCGGAGACAGTTTCCCTGTGGTTCTCTTCGGGAGCGCCAGGCTGGTGCTCAACGCGCAGAGTAGAAGGTGATTGGCGGCTATGCTCTGGACTCGTGACGTGGCTCCGCTGGAAGCTGTGGCGTTTGCTCTCGTTAGCGCCGGGAGAGGATGTGGTGCTGGGCACCTTCTTCAGAATCTGGATGCTTGGTGCTGTCTGGCCCGGGGTAGAGGTCTTCGAGGCCTTGTTCTGGGGAGAATAGGAGGCAAGGTCCTCAAACGGATTGTTGTAGTCGAACATTGTAGTCTTCCGGGTTGCGCCATTCTGAGAGGACTGGGAAGCATACTCGTTCTTTATGGATGCGGAAGGGCTGTAAGGCTGCTGCTGTTGCAGCTCAGCCTGTAAAGAATAATGCGAGTCCTGAGAGGCCAGCTGAGGCTGTTCCCGCCTTAACAGCTCGCTTAAGTCTCCATTGTTATGCTCCTTCGACGCATTCGAGTGTGCACTCAGATCGGGATGCGAAGAAGATTCGGCCAGGTACGGCTCGTCAGTCTGCGATGGCTTCTTCTTCTGCAAAAGACTGAGCAGATACGCCTGTGTCTCATCGGCTGGGTTACCACTGTTCCACTCTGGCGCGGCGGGCGCAGAAGGCTGCGCCTGGTCGTCGGCTCGCATGGAATCGGTTTGCGAGTCACCCTTCATCAGCGAGGCCAGATAGCCCTGCGGATCGCCCGAAATGGGAACCGGGGCATGCAGGGTGGGCTGAAGGCCGCCGTGAGGGAAGTTCATGGACTGGTCGAGAGACGACGCAGACTGGTGATGAACTAATGGCGAGGGCTGGGAAAGAGTCTGATTGGCCAATGTGCTCTTGTTGCCGGATGGGTTAAACTTCAGCAGACCCAGCAGATTGACTGACTGATTCGCCTGTTTGCCACTGTTGTTGGTATTGTTGGCAAGCGAGCCAGGCATAGACCCAATCGGACCCAGGGACGACATGCCCTGCGGGCCGTGAGAATGGGAAAAGTGGCTCGTCGGCGGTGTAGGGGCGGGCGGAGGGAAGACGTCGGCAGCCGAAGCATCCTGATGCTCCGATGCAGGAGAAACGAGGTAGTCTTGGTTCAGAGAGAGCGCCAAACGAGACAGATCCTCGGTGTCCTTGTAACTTCGCTCGCCCTGGGCTTGTTGGCCCTGTTGGTGGTTGGCTCTCAGGCGGGCAAGCATCGCATTCAGGTGGTCGTCGGGGCCGCCGCCGCCAGACTGATTGTAGCTCGCCATGACTTCAATCTCCGAAGTCCGGACAGCGAGCTACCGTCCGGTTGTGGTGTCGCGATGGGATGAACAGCTGACTGATTGCAATCGCACGAGAGGGCTGAACAGGCGACAGAGCTTTTCGTCAGTCTGAAGCCCGTCAGAAGGTGGAATGTATGTTGAGGGTTGGGGGTGTGGGAGAAAAAAAGATGAGAGAAAATCAGAGGATCTCTCCCAGATTGTGGTTGACGTTTTTGATGCGATGGGATGGGATGGCTGAAAAGTTTCTGGATTAGCAAAGCTGCCCAATCCGATGGTTGTTTCAGTCAAATCGCCCAAGCTCTCCAGCCGATCAACCCGTCCATCAACCAACTCCGGTCGCTGGGCAGTCACTCACCTCAATTAGTGCTGGAAATACAGGTACTTTAGGGTACACTGTAGCTGTATTCGACTGGATGTTGAGGGCCCTGTTTGCTTGCTACCTCTACCCCCGCAGTATCTCCAGCACGGGCCTTTCAACGCTTCAAGGCAAAAGCAGCAGTTGGTTGGCCGATAACCCCTCTCCAGTTTAATACACGGGCGGCAATATAACTGGACAAATGGGTCCTCGATTACAACATACAGAGAAACTGGCGAGACTGGGAACGACTCAAGGCGCGCATCAACAGCCAACAGCTACATGTAAGTATATGTATCATGTATTCTGTGGTCTTGTCCGTCCACATTCGAATTATTTATGCGATGGAATGAATTTACTACTTGAACCGATTGCGACGAACGCTGCACGTGTAACGGAGATGGAGCAACCAAAAAAAGATAGGACGAGTGAGTGGGCGATCAACCACACCCGGAATTATTCCATGACAAACGCAGGCAGTTGGGGGGGCATGAGTCGACCGAACAAGCAAATAATATCGTTCCCGTCAAGTTCCCCCATCCCACTTCATTGGGTGCGATCCATGCAAGTGTGCGCTGTCGATGGTGGTACGGCTTTCGGTACGGCCTGGTCTGTGGCCAGCAATGGATACTCGCCTGAACGATTTTCCAAAAAGAGGTTTGGTAACTGTGATGACGGCTCTATTTCTGTACAGGCACACGTATTCGGAGATAGCACCACCCCCTCCCGATAGATCTTGGTGTAAACAGAAGACCCAAGCTGCTTTGCGCATTGCCTACTGCCTTCATGGATGAGTAAATATGCATCAATTGTAAGTAGGCACCAGCCCAGATGCAGGTAGTTGCTCTGTAGAAAGTAATGCCGTTATGACAAAGGATGCGCAATATGAATGCCCGACAGCTTGCTCTCAAAACCATCAAAGCTCACAGGTGCTGTCGCGGCTCTCATCAAGTCGCCTCAGTAATAAGTGGCCTGCTTTCCATACTTCAATTTACTGGTGGGGTTCCTCAGCCCGCCTCCGCCAGCCCACGAATCCCTCCCTCATCGGGCTGCAGATTGCCGGGTGGTCGAATTGAAACATCCTCCTTTCCCATGCCAACTACGTACCTGTATACATACAATTTCGAGATTTGCCGCTAACGTCCTGTCGCTTATTTCTCCTGTGGCATCATCGTCCAAACTACGCCTCTTTAACCCCCCGACCGTCGATTGCGCAGAAGCCGTGCCAGCAGCGTGCTACTACTACCTACACTGCTTGCGTGTGTGTGCTCGACCCCAACCTGTGCGATCTTCCCCTTTGCGCCCCATCATCGCCGTACAGCCAGGGCCGTGACCAAAGTTCTGCGGATCGGCGCCACCCAAACCCGTGCCTACATCATCGCAGCGAGAGGAAGCAAAAAAAAGTAGCCCCGAACCCCCCTTGGCATCTGGCTCCTGGCTACCAACCTACCTATCCTCCCGGTTGTTGCTTGCTGCTCAGGAATCTTCCTCTGAAGGAACCAACCCAACGGCGCCATGTTCTGCTTACGGAGGTGAGTTTGCTATATACTTGCAACTACATGCTACCATATCAACCAACCTGTGGAACCATCCTGGCTAACCATCGACCTCGCTCTCCTGAACCAGCTGGCTACCCCTGCTCTTCATCCCGACGAACGCCTCGCCGGCCTTCATCTTCCTCTTCTTCGTGTGCACATACTTCCTGAACCGCCCCTGCGTCTACTGCTCCGTGCTGCTCCTGATCCTCTTCGTCACCTCGTGCCACTGGTCCGACCGCTGCTTCTTCGACTTCAACAGCAACTGGTTCGCGCCCCGGCCCTCGACGTACTACTACCCGAAGAATGACACGATAACGGCGGCGACGACGGGGTCGCCAAACGCCGTCGCCGCAGGCGGGGCCGCGGCCGCCGACAACTTCAACGCCACCGCCCTCGAGATGCTCAACACGACGGTGGGCGCCCTGGCCGGCGCCGCGGCCGGCGAGATAGATCGCAGGCGGACCGAGTGGACGGGCCTGGGCATCGAGTGGCTGCGGAGTCTCCTGGGGCGGAGGGAGTGGAGGATCGAGTGTATGGATCTGTACATTCGCCTATGAACGGACCGAGCTTTGGGAGAGAAGGGAAGAAAACAACAAACATCAACAACAATAAAACGACATGCTTACACATACATTCGTACATTCTGTGCGAGCCCGACTTCACGAGCATATATATACAACTGCGACATAGTACGCTCTGCGCCCTATCTCCCAGGCAAGCCGACGGCGCAAGATGTAGCGTCATGAATTTACGAGATGAAAAATGGGTTGCATGGTACGGCATGGCATGGGCGTTTGATGGGTTCATTCGCACAGCATTCGGCAGAAAAGCGATTGAACAGCATATTGTCGATCTTGTCGACACATCTTACGAGCGCTGGTTGACCAGAATGCCGGGATGGCGCAGTACAGAGCCAACGTGACAGTGCTGCCTCCTGACGAGTAGAAAAAAAACGGCCACACAAATGTATATCACAAGAGCTGCGTAAGGTGATTTCCGCAGATAAAACAAAAACGTCCTGGCTTGATACCAGCGGCAGAAGATTCACATAGCGCTATGTCCCATAGACAATATAATATCACTGTAATAATATGTCTAGATATCATAAATACCAATGTACGTACATGTTCATTTAGATATTAAAGAATTGCCCGTGATATCGAGTATGTTTCCTTACGACTTGGTCGTAGCATTCATCGCCTTGACCCAGGGCTTCCAGTAGTTCTCGACCGTCTCGGCGTCGTTCCAGCCGTCCCACTCGAAGTTGGTGAGGCCCCAGGTGTCGCCCAGCCCCTGGACGCCCTCGCGGGTGCGGTAGCTGCCCGCGAGGCTCCAGACCATCCAGCCGACGCGGTGCTTCTTGGTGTACTCGACGAGGCAGTTCTGCAGCACGTCGTCGTACAGCGTCGCGTCCTGGGCGTGGCCGAACTCGGTCAGCATCACGGGGGTCAGGCGCTGCGGCGGAGGACAGTCGCCGCCCGTCAGGTTCTGCGCGCAGCCCGCGGGCGGATCCATGCCCAGCGCGTGGAACCCGGCCCGGTACAGCGCCGCTTCGACCGCTTCGCACGTCCCCGTATCCACGTCCTCGCTCATCGGGTAGATGTGCAGCTCCCAGAAGACCTTGTCGGCCCAGGGGTAGCTGTCGAGGTCGAAGTAGACGGGGTCCCGGCGGTGCGCGTCCCGGATGGCGTCGCACTTGTAGCAAGGGGCGGTCAGGATGTTTTTGCGGGTCGTCAGCGCTGACAGGTCCTCGTCGTACTGCATGCCCGACCAGCTGATGAGCAGGTCCGGGTTCGCCTCGTGGATCGCGTCGGAGCCGGCGCTCATGTTGCCCACGAGCGTCTGCCAGTTGTAGTAGAGATCGGTGCGGTTCCACGAGGACCGCAGCTCGTTGCGCAGCGACATGGACACCACATTGGGGTGCCGCTTGGCCCAGTCGGCCACGTACGCCAGCCCGCGCCGCCAGTTGGAGGTATTGAAGTGGACGTCGTCGAACCAGGCGTTGCCGTCCGTGTGGCTGCAGCACCACTTGGCCTGGTGGACGTGCACGTCCGGATGGATGAAGATGCCCTTCTCGAGCGCCTTGTCGGCGATGTCGGACCAGATCTCAAAGCGTGTGGTCTGGGCGGTCCAGCCCGGGTTCTTGCTGACGATCTCGTTGGTCACCTTGGTCCCGTTCTCGTAGCCGAGCCCCATGATCATGGCCACCTCTAAGGAGACATCGTTACCATCCCGCTCGTAGATTTCATCGATCATCTGGGTGGCATAGCCCCTGAGTCTCAGATTAGCATCTTTTCTGGAGTAGATCAAGTCTGTTGGAGAAGGTCTTACATGCGAAGGACGTTCCATCCTACTGACTGGACATCGTCGAGTATCTCGTCAACCGACTTCCATTCGAGACCCTCCGGGATCATTGTCTCTCCTGAGGTGGGAAGTTAGAAGCAATCAGAGGAAAGTATAACCAGCTGAACGTACCGCTCATGGGCCAATTGATACCAGCCCACGACAGAATGTCGCCGCGGCTGTTTACAATATCACGGCCCTGGGTCTTGAAGGGTCCATATGGCCATTGGTTGGTTGTATTGGAAACACGGGGTGCCAGCTCCCTCTGCCACCGTGGCTCATTGTTCTGGGGAACCCAAGAGGACTGAGCCAAGGCCGCAAGAAGCGGCACGACCGACCAGAGAGCAAGAGGCGCCATCGTGGGCTGCTTCTATCCCTGAGGAGACTGGGAAGAGGCAACGTCAATCAAGTCAAGGAGGACACGAGCTCTCAAGTAAAAGGATTCCTATATTCCAGAGCGGTGAGAGAACCCATACCGGCGGGCTTCGAGACGTCTCCCCACCTCGCCTTATATACCTACCTGCGCAGCTCGGCTCCGTCTTCCCCGTCGTGCAAGCCATGGGTTCTTTTCTTTAGTCACTAGAGTTGCGGCCAAGAGTGGATAGAACCGGTGTCCATGTCCCGAATGGGGGAAAATGACGTTGGGGTCAGTAGGGGCGGTTGGGGAAAACATGGGGTTGCTGCTCCACCTTCGCGGGGTACCTGGGCTTTTCCTTCGGGGGCCCTTGAGGGCTTTCGGCAAACCTCGTCACGATGGCCGAGGGAAATTTGTTCTTCGTTGAGCACCACCTGACTACGGAGTACATACTTTACCTACCTTTATCCTGTATCCACTGCTGCTCGGTTGCCCTCGAGTCGTGCCATAATCAATAGTGCCACTCCATGCCAGTAGGATGCTACCTCATGTTATGTTAGTACCTACAGTCCTGTTCACCATCTGTTGGCAAGCTTACGAGGAGCATTTATCGACATTAACATTCAACATATCTACGCACATGAAGCATTAAAGAAGTCAAGATTGGTTTAATTATGTTTTATTATGTTTTTTTGGTGTGTATCTAGGGGGGTTTTTGTATGTTTTCTGTGATTCTTCTTTCACAGTCTGTAGTTGTTTGTGTTTTCTGTGATTCTTTTTTCACAGTCTGTAGTTGTTTGTGTTTTCTGTGATTCTTTTTTCACAGGTTGTAGTTGTTTGTGTGTTTTCTGTGATTCTTTTTTCACAGTCTGTAGTTGTTTGTGTTTTCTGTGATTCTTTTTTCACAGGTTGTAGTTGTTTGTGTGTTTTCTGTGATTCTTTTTTCACAGGTTGTAGTTGTTTGTGTGTTTTCTGTGATTCTTCTTTCACAGTTTGTAGTTGTTTGTGTGTTGCCAAGTCTCCCATCCCACGCAGTAGCTTGCAAGCCTGCAAGAACTGTATCCCAAACTCCGAACTCCACGCTGTAAAAAGCCATTGATTGCGGCTTGTCAAAGGGTATATGTTGTGCCCAACCCAGAAATCGCTCGCTCCAAAACCAAAACCAAAACCAAGCCGATGCTGTCATTGCAGCTGGCATTGGCCTGATGCCTCCCTGTGCGCAGCCCCCCTTCTGCAGCATAGAGTAACAGGTGGCATCTCCTATTCCGCCTCAGAGATCTCGTCCTCAGACTCGACCTCATTCTCCTCCTCGGACATCTCTGAGTCCTCAGACTCGTCCTCATCATCCACCTCCATGGAGTTGCTGGCCTCGACATGAGGTTCTGCGAGCAGCATATCAATTTCTGCTGCGCCCCCGCCGAAAAGAGATTCCATGTCGACGTCATCGTCAGAGTTCTCATCAGACGCGTCAGAAAGAGACCAGTGAGGGCTGCCAGGTGCAGTTGGCTCCTCGGGAGCGTTGACCTGTTCTGCGAGCAGCATATCAATTTCTGCTGCGCCCTCGCCGAAAATAGATTCCATGTCGACGTCATCGTCAGAGTTCTCATCAGATGCGTCGGGAAGAGACCGGTGAGGGCTGCCAGGTGCAGTTGGCTCCTCGGGAGCGTTGACCTGTTCTTCAGAGTCGCCGAACAGAGATTCCATAGGGCTACCAGGTCTGTATGGCTCCTCGGGAAGGTCGGACTGCTCTGCAGAGTCGGCCGACATCACGAGGTCGAAGGCCGCAGCAAACTCCTCATCCTGGCTGACTTCGTCCGTCATCACGGCGTCGAAGGCCGCAGCAAACTCCTCATCCAGGCTGACTTCGTCCTCTGACTGTTGTGGTGGTGAGGGCATTGCCTGATCGTCTTCGGATGACTGTGGTGTTGTCATCGTGACGTCGACTGCAGGTTCAGGGGCTTCATTGTCTTCGATGATTTGTGGCTGCATAGCAGTACCCTGCACATCATAGTCGAGCAGATGAAGAAGGTTTCTTTCAACATCTGAATATAGAGGCTGCCCGGAAAGGTCTGCAGAGTTGCTGGTTGGCATCGACTCTGAGCCCGACAGGGCGACAGAAGAGCCTTGACTGTTTGCTCCATTGTCGATATATGACTGCGCACCTGAAGCCGAATTGTTGGGGCTTGAGGGAAGAGTAGTCCCTTGCTGAACCGCAGGAGCAAGCTGTTCCTGGACCACAGGAGGAGGAAGCTGTGTCTGTGCCGTAGGAGGAGGAGTAAGCTGCCCCTGTGCCAAGTTGATGCACTCCGTTTTCCTTCCCCAGGTACCGCACAATCCCTTGAGATACGTGGGGTTCAGCTTCTGGCCCTGGGCCTGGCTTCGAAGGTAACTCTTGTTCAAGGCGTCGGCATTGTCGCTGAGATCCATCTGACAGGGAACAGTATGCATCCAGCCCACGTAAGGATTGAAACGGGATTCGCCAACAACGGCATCTGCATCCTGCTGCGAAAGGGCGTGGAGTGAGCGATAGGCCTCGGCGAGAAGCCAGTGGGCGACTTTCTTCAGGTGGTCCTTCAGGGGTCGCATGTCCTTCACCTTGACTCGCTGTGCCGAGATGGACTTGAGATCTTTGAAGATTTCGCGTAGACCTTGTGATAGCACGTCCTGCTGCTCCATGCCTCCAGTAGCGATATATGCATCTGACAACAGGTATCCAGTATGGTCTTGCTCTGAGGGGGGTAGCTGCGGCTCGTTCAAAGTTGAGAGAGTCATAAGAGCTTGGGTGGCATTGGGATTGCGATTCCAGATGCTCTTGAAGAACTCGAAACGTTCCTTGGTAGCAGTAGCCCGGGCAATGAGGCACAGGCACTCGATGACAAGGTAGTGTTTCCTCTCCAGCTTCTCAGTAATGCCTGCGAGGTTGGTCTGCTTGGTGCGGTGGTCCTGGCCGTCGATGATGCACTGCTTGCCAGCTTTGAGGCACTTGGAGCAGGGTTTGCCGGCCAGGCCGTCACACTTCACCTTTTGCTTGCGACAGTGCAGGCAAGCGTTGAGTCTGAGCTTCTTCGCTGGGCTTTGGGCTGCGGTATCGGGCTCAGGGCTGCTGGTGGCCTTACGCTTCCGGCCTCTCTTGGCTGGGCGTGCGGGTGCTGGTGCGGAGACAGATGCAGGAGAACCAGCAAGAGCAGTATCAAGAGCATCAAGAAGAGTAGCAGGAGAAGGAGAAGAAGAAGAAGAAGCGTCGCTGACGACTTGAGGGGGTGTTGATATGACCCCAGAGGTGTTGTTGGGCTGTATAGTACCCGAAGTAGAAGTGGTGTTGGTGCTGTTGTCGGCCTGTGAAGAGGTGCCATTGGCTTGCTCTTGGGGCATAGGGTAACAGCTGTTCTCCAAGTTCTCGGGAGATGGGTAGCTCTGTTTGGCTAGAGGATAGGGCTCCTCAGAGGAGTTATCGTCTTCGAGGGCACCAATCTCGACATTCTCAGCCGCCTCGTTGTTTGAGGTACTCTGTGGTAATGTGGAAAGGTCGGCCGGGCTGACGAAGTGGATATCTTGCTGGCCAAAGGCCTGCATTGTGTGTTCATTGTTGTGTGAGACACTGAGGGTGTTGCCCATGACGGGAGGTGCCGTGAGGCCGAAGTTGTCGGGCCCCAGGTCCATGGGAGGGAGAGCAGGGTTTATGCTGGTGTTCATCATGTGTCCCATCAGCGGGTTTGGGTGTACGTATTGGTTGCCCATGTTGGATGTAGGCAGAAAGCCATTGGGCATATTATTGCCAGTGTTGTTGAACCCAGGGTTGTTGGATGCAGGCAGAAAGCCATTGGGCATATTATTGCCAGTGTTGTAGAACCAAGGGTTGTTGGATGCAGGCAGAAAGCCATTGGGCATATTATTGCCAGTGTTGTTGAACTGAGGGCTGTTGAACATGGGTTCTGTGCCATCCGTGTTGTCCATGTTGTCCATGTTGTTCATGTTGCCCATGTTGTTCATGTTGCCCATGTTGTTCATGTTGTTCACGCCAAAGTTGTTCCCGCCAAAAGGGGCGTTCTGGCTGGCATTGGCCGTGAAGGTGAAAGTGTCTTGACCGGGGCGTTGACTTGAGTACTCCATGGTGACGTGTTTATGTGTGTGTGTGTTATATTCGAAGACTTCAGGGTATATACAACGTGAGAAAACAGTTGGTATAGGCTGAGAGTCGACGAAGGTGTGGTTTGTTAGAGAGAGGTGATGACAGGTCTCGATAGTATATCGGTGTTGTGTCTCAACGAATTATCTCAATATAGAGGTCTCTCGAATAGAATGAGTTCAGTGATTGTACAAGGTAAGCAGTAAAGCAAAGAGTACAAGTAGAAGTGAAGGTATGGCTTGAAAAAGCGTGTTGGTCAAGTTGGACTGTTGGACTGTTGGAAGGACTTCAGAATATGTGGTTTTTTTTGTTTGCAAGTTC
The DNA here is from genome assembly GCA_006503535.1 of Arthrinium phaeospermum. Lineage (NCBI taxonomy): Eukaryota > Fungi > Ascomycota > Sordariomycetes > Amphisphaeriales > Apiosporaceae > Arthrinium > Arthrinium phaeospermum. Next base: position 3,241,377 of record QYRS01000003.1, read on the forward strand.
GGAATTAGAGAGGGGGCAGGGGGGGGTATTTATATGCTGAGAAACGCAGGGCACAAGGTCGTGCCTATCTTGCCCAAGAGAGAAGCTTTTCTATATTCTGGAACCGAGCTCGGGTAATAGATATGAAAACTGCACTGATGACTCCAAGAAAAGGCTATATCACAACAACTCGGGCCAAAACCTGGTACGCATGCCAAAAGACAACGGAGATTGCTGTAGTGCGGGCCATTCCCAAACAGAATCAGCAATATCTGCACGTTTCAAACTTGGTAGCTCTCGTATGGAAGCATTATGGTTCTTGGAACGGGTGCCTCAAGGTCAGCTGGCTAACATTCAAGCAGTTCGAGGGCTGTGTTACTCATTCATGTTCGATTGTTCTCGAGTCTGAATCAAGGGGAGGGGATGGTAGCTTTAGACTTTCTCGGGCCAGACCATGGAATAACAATAGTATGGGTCGGCGGCATGGGCAGCCTTCGAAGAGGTGGGATGGCATTGGTTTGAGATATGGACCGAGATGCTTGGGACTTTTCCGAAGAACTTGAGAAGGGCGTCACTCCTATAATGATCAATGGGATTAATTTCGAGACGACATATAATACATGAGATCAAGCCGGTCCATAATGTCAATATATGCCAACATGATTGGCAAATAAGGGCAGGCCAGACCTCGATGTCGTCGGGTCTATACGTTTGGAAGGGGGGCTGAGCAAGCAGAGCCAATATAGTGGAACCCCCTGGCCCGACCCAGCCATCTGGTTCACCGTTGATCACTGTAGGGCTGAAAATCCGGGGTAAATTGCAACGGGCCATACATTCCTACGACTTCCCCCTATCTTGATCTTCAACATAACCCCCAACATATTGTCCTGATTCGTTCGTCATTTATATACCAATCGTTCCAGTACATAACCAGCAAACCTCCCATTTCTCGAAATTGGCATTATCAATTGGGGGCGAATAATTATGCAAAGCCCATGAATGGCGGCACTGCCAATTTGGGTTTTTGAGTTTTCGGGTCAACCAGAAAAATAGAGCACACCCCTACTCTCGGGCCATCTGAAGGGAAAGAACAATAGGCATTGTTCCCATTGTTCTTTTGATTGTTCTACACCCTTTGCTCAGCCAAACTTGGTAGGGCTGCCTAGGTACGAAAAGTATAATTGATGTGTCAAAAAAACATGCGCATGCCATTGCCCAGGACGTGGGATGAGGGAGAGAACGGGGAGGGGGAGAGGGCTGGGGAAGGGGGTTGCTTCACGTGGCCTCTACTTGTTCTAGACGTTCTGGCGACGGCGAGATGCCATATTCACGGAAGACATGTGTATTTGCAGCCCTCACTGGTCAGTTGCGGGGGTCGTTTCTGATAGGCAAAGGGCGAATATATTTCCTGATCTTGACGCGTACAGCCAATTGATATATTCTAAAATCTAATCACAAGATAGGTAATACCATTTACGCTGTAACAGCTAACAGCTAACAGCTAGACCTGGATATCCCTTTACGCCGATAAGACTCCGAGGGGGAACTTGAACTAACAAGTTGTATAGGAAAGGAAGAACGAACAGCCAGCCAGGATCTGAAATACTACGTGGATGATCAAGGAACATATACGACAAAAGCTGGCATGCACTGCAAATCCAACACGACTTCCATAAACATGGCTTCCATCAAACCCCCCAATCCCCTTTCAATGATGGCAAGACGGCTGTCGATGGTAGCAAGTCCTTGCGGTGAGTAGGCCTCATATCCAGAGATGAATGACCTCATAGTCGACGTTCGACCCGACACAAAGCCATCCAAATGTCGGGTTGCCATTAGTCCCCGCCTTGGACAATCATGCAACCAAGAGCTACCGTTCAGGGTGGTGGTTGTTGTTGCGCAGCAGTCTGTCAGTGTCGTGATGGACGTCTTCATCTGCATCCTCCTCCTCCAATGCCTCAGGGTCAGCGCCGTGGGCGTCGTCATACGCATGGCCCATCGTGCGATAGGAGCCGTTGCCGTCCCCTCCCCCCGGCGCTCTTCGCACCAGGGACGCTTCGGGGCCTTGCTCCAGGGCAGCAGCAACATTTCCGTTGCGGTTCCGCCGCGCCATGTTCTCGCTCATTTCCCGCCAGATGCGGAGCAGCGTTGGGGCATGGGAAGCGAACTTTTCGGCGAGTGTAAGTACGAGATGTAAGTGACGTGACCGTAGACCTTTTAGAGGAAGAAGGGGCTTCGGGATAATATCATACCTGAACGATGAGACAGCCCAGCACGACCCCGAAATCGTACCCTGAAAGACGCCGCAGACTGCCCCGCCAGGGAGCAGCACACGACGTCTCCCGGTGGGTCAGCTTCCTACAGAGCCCGACATTGCCCCCCGGCGATGGCCAGGCCATGTCCCGGACGCTGTTGTACCCGCAGCAGCCGAAGGCGTTCTGGATGCCCTCGATGGACCTGCCGTCATGGGCCATCCAGAGTCCACGCCACGTGGTCTGCAGATTGCAGTCCACCGCCGGCCCGGACCCCACCATGCCTTCGAACCACAGGGTTGCGAGGACGACGCTCACGAGGCCCTGGAGCACCTGCAGGATGGCATAGACCAGCGGGTGCTGAATCAGGCTCCCGATGCCGCCGCGGTTGGAGAATAGACGGCGGAGAATCTGGGCCCCGAAGACGGTGAAGGGGAGCAACAGTGTGAAGATAGTCAGACCAAGAGGTATCGGCTGTGACAGCCTTCTGGATTCCGCTAGGACATAGCTATGACACCAGTGTTAACCACGATGTCGAATATATTTCAATGCAGTAGCGCCGTTTAATACAGGGAGGTACCAAACGATGGCGCGATAGGGAGCAAGCAACTGGAGCAAGCAACTCACATCGAGACGGCGACGAGCCCCAACAAGAACTAGAAGAACACAGTCATAAGAATCAACCGAAGCCGCACAAGACATGGTTCAATTTACTCACAACTGTGACAACAGCGAATGTCACCATTTTGAGGATGTGTCTCTAGTTGAAACCAAAGCAAGAAGTAGAGAGGTGAGTGAGGATCAGTCAAGAAAATCGTGGTAGTGGAAGAAAGTTGTAGGAGGATTCGGTGGGTGAAAATTTGTTTGCCTCTGAGAATAAAAAACCAAGTCCATCCGGGTGTCAAGGCTCTTCTTGTGCTACAGCAAACGGGCGATGGAAGAGGGGCTCGCATGGATGATGCGTGCGAAAAGCAATCGACTAAGCCATGCGGGAGGCCCATCATCATCGTCATAATCATCGGACGACTAAACACGTAGCGAACAACTGCATCTTTAATTTATGAAGTTTAATTCAAGGCCACGATGCAGAAACGGGCTGAACCCGGTGCCTTGCCGCGGGATTGCAAGGGACGCTGCATTGGTGTAGCTGATGGCAATGCATATATCCGTTTGACTGACCTCCAGCATCGATGTATTCGATTTCGCTGGCCCAATCTAATGCAGCGTTCCATAGTCCTCTTCATCTTAAAAGGCAGACGATGAAGTTAATAAAACCCTGCAATCCAGGCCATGCATAAAGCCCTCGATTGTGAAATATAGTCACCCACTGGCCCATCCCACAACAACTGTACAAGAACGAATTGCCTTCTCCCATCCCCTAATGCTTCTGCGCCTCCTTCTTCGCCCTCTCCGTCACAACCAACCGATCCAACCGCCGAAACGCCGGGATCCCCTCAAAGAAGACGCTGGCGACCCAAAGACACCACACCCCGCTCCCGACCGGGACCCGGTGCTTCTCGAGCCGCGTCTTGGCCATCCACCAGGCCTCGGTGACGTGAATCGCCAGCACCGGCACGAAGATCGCCTTGACCAGCCAGACGTACCCCGCCACGCCGCCCAGCGCGGGCGGGATGGCGGCGTCGAGCGCGTCCCAGATGGGCGTGCCCGCGCCGCGGTCCACGAGCGACACCGTCGCCGCGCAGAAGAAGTAGAACGCGACGCCGAAGAAGACGACGCAGTCGAAGCCCGCCGGCGGCGCGTACCGGTCGACGCGGATGTTGCTGAGGCCCAGCTTGGCCAGGGCGTCGCGGGACATGTCGATCAGCCGCCCGCGCGCGTCGTTCAGGCTCGCCATCGGCGGCTCGACGGCCACGGCGTGCGTGTCGCCCGACGACGGCGTCTTGATCACCAACTTGTCCTTGGTCATGTCCACGAGCTGGGCCTTGGCGGCCGCCGAGGCAGGCAGGCCGTTGAAGGCCCGGAGGTACTGCTCCAGGTCTGCCGTGTGGTCGGCGTTCACTGTTGTTCCGCGGTTAGTCGATAGAAATAGATAGCAGGTAAGGAAAAGGGGAAGACTGGAATAGGTTATGTAGGTCAAAACGTACTGTGGCTTATGATGCGAGCCTTGACGGCCGCGTCACCTTTAGGAGCGCCCATCTTGCGGGTGTATGTGTAGGTATTCCCAAATGCCGTAGAATACGCGTCTCTTGTTCTTCTTTCTTCTTTACTCCCTCTTGATTACTCTCGGGCAAAGGAAGACACTTGGAAGATTGGTATGTGTCGTATGATTTTATGGAGAAACGGTCAAGCTTCATAGCAAAATGAACGGTTTTGGGGGATGGAGCCGTCAAGTGCCAATCACAGCGAGGGGTTTCGGTTGGTCCCCACTGAAACACCGACGAGAGGCCCGGGGCCTGTCGCCTTGTTTGGGTTAGAGCCTCTAGATTTAGGGGGTGGCCCGACTCTTTTGAGGTCAAATCCACTGCATCTGCCATTATCACCCTGTGCCCTGACTAAGGACTGCAACTATTACACACCCGGGCACCTTTAAAGTGCGATTTCTCGAAGTAATTTGGGCATTGAAACCGGAATGTAGCATCGGTCTATGGAGAAGCTATGCAAGTGGTCACGCTCACACATTCACCTCGGTATCTGAAAAGTGGTGGTTCAAAGTTGAAATTGCATCCTTCAACTATGTACAGGTTCTGCTCTGAATCGCAGTCAAAAAGGGGGTCTGGTAAATACAGATGGGCGACCATGCCGGCCGCCCGAGAAAGGTAACGCTTATACATTTTGGCCCAACTGTTTCGGGACTGCCGTGAAATCAAAATCATAATTCAACGCCTCGATGATGCCCTCTTGCCGGACATGCTCGGCAATCCTCAGGCTCACGAACGACTTTTCGTCCCACGCACGCACCCGTCCTGTTCGCCCCGACCGGGTCGTCGTGGTCGTCATCGTCCTCTTGACTCGGATGCCTTGGGAGCACACCTGGCTCGTTCTATCGGCGGTGCCGATTTCCGTATGCGTGGTGCCGTGCAATCGGTCTCCCAGCTCGAGCTGGCCGCCCTCGGCAGCCTCACCTGCATCATACGGCTCCTTGGGAGTAAAGAAGCCTGTTAACTTACGCCGGTGGCACGACGACTGCTTCGAAATCTTGGTCATGGCTGTCAGCCTGCGCTCGTCTGCGTCTGATGTCTCCGAGGCTCGTCTAAAAGATGCATATGCATCGGGGATGATCTGGGTCGCGAATGCGCGGATTGCTGGTAGCGAGACCACAATGACGGAGACGTCCACCTCGAGGGTGGTCCAGATCAAAACATCTGTGTAGTCCCTACATCTTCCAGTCAGTTACCTTAAACATACACTAACTCTATCTTTTTGAGTACCAGGCTTTCAAGGGAGATATAATACTCACCACGTGGGATTTGTTGACCCCCCAGACCGAACAAGATAGTGGAGTCCTACACAGGCCGAGATGGTAATGAATATGCCCAGGAGTAATACTATTGAGATTGCGATTTTCTTGCGCAAACCAGCATTCAGACTCCCTATCAGGGGGAGGGGGAGGACGATTATCATGATATCCTGACCAATGGCAAATGAGGTCGCTGCGTAGCTGAGACTACCAAGATCGAGACACTGGTGAGCCATTGAAGCATCTTTCCAGCCTAGCCAAACGTATGATACGGGGAGGCATTGGAAGATATGCAAGAACACGCAAAGGACGGTTGTGATCCCAGTGAAAATCATGATACCGAATGCCGTTCTTCTGAACCATTGGTACGGAAACTCGCGTAGCAGGAAGCATAGCATCACTACCCTGCAAAGTCCCAAGACGAGGTAGTAGAATATCCCGTCGACATAGAGTAACTAGATCTCTGGTTAGTACGGACTAATTCCTTTTCTTCCTCGGCCCAGAGCCGGTTCATACCTTAAGCGCTGCAGTAATAGTATCACTGTCAAGGGTCCACATATCGACGCCAAAACCTGTGAGTCTTGCTGGCTTGACGTCAGCCATGTACCCAAAAGTTTTCATTGCCAACACCAAACATACCATATTGGCTAATGATTGTGAAAATAAAGAAACTGATCTATCATATTCTGTAAGCAGGTGACGGGTCTCGATGGTGGCAATGTGAGTCAAAGGACTTACTATGATTATGACCATCAGGTAGTCGTCTGGTTCGTACGTGTGTAAGGTCTTCCATCGTGCGTACATTCGGACAAAAGCACATAACAAGGTGAAAATCTCAATCAGGATGATCCCCGACAGGGCTTCCCTTCTAGAGTGCCGTGGTCTGCCACATGTTTCATCCTGTATCCTGGCCACGGCTACCATCGATGTTAGCAAACAGTAAGGCTCGCCGAGTGGATGATAGCATACCCAATGATTCTTCGACGGTGCACTTTTCCATCAAACAAGTCTGTAACACCTTGTTTGAGCCTGGATCGATACATATACATGATGGATCGAGAGGTGTGAGACAGGCCGACCCCGGTACTGACCGCACTATGCAGTCCGTCTGCGTTGAAAGGTTAGCATATGGTTCTCTAGTAACAAGGAGATATTGCTGGGGAATGGGCAACGAACACCACAAGTAGATAGCTGACCTGTGTCCTGCGATATGCCCGCTCGACACGCAGTGGAGAAAAGGCCTAGTAAGATCAGGAGTTTTGTAACGACCAGCATTTTGTGGTATCCCGATGCGAAGGCATTCCAGAAGTTAGAAGATGATTGAAGACGATGAGAGAGGACTGTTATGTGAGAACTTCCCAAGAAAGGCAGTCAAGTCATTCTGCTTGAGCAGAGATGTGGGCTGCCTTAGATAGGTAGACGAATACCAGTTAGGCGCACAGACGGGTATGGCAGAAAGCCAAGGAAACCTTGAAGCCATCTTGATAATTGCGGACGTAGTCTTAACTGAACTTGCCTAAGTTGGTAGTCTTGAGGCTGGTGGCCACTGATTGGTGTGGAAGAATCCGATTTGAAATTTCAATCTCGAAGTCATCCAGTCGAGGTAGCACAAAGCCATGGCGCATTCGCTGTACATCGTCTTAATTGGGGGCGGATCAACCGCGAACATGTCCTCCTTCCTCCCTCCAGTTCTTGAACCTCTCAAAGGGGGTAAGCTACCAATATCGGGACTCTCCATGTTGAGTTCGATTGGCCTCGACCATGATGTTTGTTGATTTGGTTGATTGGTCATTGCGATAGTATCTCGCCACGACCCCGTACACAGAAAGGGCCATCGGGCAACGCATCCAACTGTTTTGATGGAGAGAAGCGCCAGCCACAGCCCAGTAAAGTCAAAATGGCAAGTGCCTAAAGACGTTGAAATTCCCACGGGCCATTCGGTGTTGTGGACGCGGCCTCTATCACACCGTATCTCATCCAAATGCAGGCCGCGCTAACGCAGCCTATGGAAAAAGAGTTTCCGCCTAAAAAGACGGAATCAGGGGACACGACCTCTAGGGGCGCTCAGGATCGAATGATTCTGGGGGTGACCAGGGCAGTGAGGCAACGGCCCGGAGGTAACATGGTTCAGGGCAGTGACGAAGCAGAGCCAAGTTTTCGCAGCCTTGTATCTGATAGGACAATAAACGGCTGGGCTGATGCTTCCTTCCTTCAACAAAGTTTAGGGAAATGAAAGGGTTCTTACAGCCTCTCTCTCGTACTGGATCAATAATATTATTGGAGAGTGGACAGCCGTTGGGCGGCGTAACAAGGGGTTCAAATGTTCTCTGGAAGGATGGAAGAGTCGGGGCTAGATCACTGATTGTTCATGAAATTGGAGATCGTTCTGAATGTGGCAGTTACGTTAGTGTATGTAGTACAGGCAGGAGCACATGAAGTTTCCAGCCTCGAACGAAGTCGGAAACAACACTCATATCTATTAGGCTGGTATGACTAGGCGAGTAGGTACGTATGAAAAAGGTAAACAAGTCAGGCTCGAGGACGCAATTGTCTTGACAAGTGCACCCAGTACGGGAAGTGCTCATGTTAGACGTTAGGTCTCGACCTTTTCCAATCACCACATTCACTAGAGATAGGTCAAACATGGGCGACAATGTTTGCGGTGTCCGCTGTGCAGTACCTAAATCCGTATGCTACCATCTGTTTCTATGTGGAAGACGACGCCCATTTTGGCTGAGTAAAGTACATGCCTTGAAACAACGATCGGGTCTGGTCATCTTGCGTACCGAAGAGGATGCATTAAATAGAACCATACAGGGCTGGATGATGAAGCCATCCAACTTGACAGCAATAACGTCAGTGGAGAGATGATACTGTAAAGGAGGGACGTCGATTTCACAGTCTGGCTCGGATACTTTCAGCCAATCCCCTTTTCTCGATTCTCATGATCTAGTTATAATCAAGACCTAGCTAAAGCTGAAGATGGTGTTTCAGGGTTTTGGATCATGTAGCAGAAGAGAGGAGTGCTAGTAGGGGCCAAGTTTATTGCAACTGTACAGCCCCTTTGGTATGCATCCACACACACACAAACAGAAGAGCAGAAACGAAAATGCCTCGAACCTAATGGCCATCCTCAATGGCTATAGCTTTCCAACATAACAAGAAAAGCGACTGAAGTAAAGCCAAGCTAAGGCAGCAAAAAGCAGTAGACCAACCCACAAACAGCTAGGCCTTACACGTCTTCTCGCAACCCGTACATCCCTTCCCGGGCGTCCTCGTCTCACCACCCGCCACAACGGCCGGACCCGGGTTGACGTACGAGTCAACCTTGGCGTGGATATTGATCATGACCCCCGGGTCATTCGCCTTGATCGCCCCCGGGAACTTGACCCCCGCCGGGACACTGCCACCACCATTGCCCGTGATCGTCAGCTGGTAGCACGAAATGTAGAACTGAGCCCCGCCAGCCTGGCCCGCCGTGTGCAGCGCAATGACCTCAGCGCGCAAGAGGTAGTCGCCCGCCGGCGTATCGGGCGGAATGGTGACATCCATGCGCCCGCAGCAGGCATTGAGGTCCTTGACGCCCCACTGGTCGTTATCGCCCGCGCTGTAGCCGCCGGAGCTGGCCGCGGGCGCCCAGGCGTCGGCGAAGATCTTGTACCAGTCCGCCGACCCGTCGGCCTTGCTCGCGTCGGCGACCTTGCTGAGGTAGACGTTGACGGGGCCGTAGTGGGCGCCGCCGATGGCCTCGTTGCGGCAGTTGCGGTCCCCGGGCTGCTGGTGCATCTCGACCGTCACCGTCGACCCGGGCGCCGCGGCGCACTTGCCCGACACGCCCCGGGCGCCGCCGGCGTTGCACCGCATGTCGGCGCCGCCTACGTTGGTGACGGGGTTGTTGGAGCCCGGCATGCGCACGCAGGTCGAGCCGTGCACGACACAGAAAACACGGTCAGCTTATACATACCCAGCATATGCTGCAGCAGTGGTGGATAAAAAGGGCCAATTCATCGTTGAAAAGGGGTGAGATCAAGGAGAAGAGAGACTTATCTGATCCTTTCCGTCAACCCATAGCTGTTGAAAGATGGCGTGAGCCGTGACTTGGCTCGCGAAAGCACCGAGAAAGTAGAACCCGAGTCTCATTTTGGAGTGTGACGATATAAATCAGGAGCTGGGAAACTAACGTGGGCGTGTGAATTTGCTTCCTAGACAAATTGGGTGGGCGTCGGTAGAGTGGCATATGTATATATGCACACATATCAGTTATCTGCGTTGAAACACCGGCCACATCGAGATAAGATCCTGTATGCTCCGAGTTACAGCCGAACCCGAAGTGTCATGTAGTTGATTGACTTTTCATAACTCACAATGTTGGGATTGGGTGGGCGATACACACAACCCTGCCGGTTAATACCCCAGATTCCCATGTAGGCCAATCATACAAGTTCACCTGCCGGCATTAGGAGAATCTCCCTTTTTGGGCAGGCCGAACTGGCTTGGTCCAGATTACCATCCATTGCAAGCAAGCCTTGAGATTGTCTGATGCCGAATCTAGAGTCAGCTGGTGTGGGTGCCAATGCACACCAGCTGCTCTGCCGGGTAGGATTCATGGCAAAGCCTCTGGACTTCGGTACATGACCTTCATGCACTCACTGAATGGGGAAGAACCCTGAGCCGTTAATAATATGCTGTCTATTACAATTGATAAGTACGAATAGGGGTGTCACCACAGCTAATTATGAGTCTGACTAGATAAAACCTCTCGACCCCCAGTCCATTTCCGTCTACTCGTCGTATATCTTCTCGTTGCTATTGTTGTTCTTGTTAGTATAGCCAAGCAGTAAAGAGTCCATAGAGCGACTTACAAAGCCTCCTTGAACTTGTCTCGTCCCTCGGCTTCCCGGTTTACGAATATGCTGACGCTGGTACCGCCGCATACGAAGTCGCCAAAGCCGTCTTCGCCGATCGTCACTTCACGGTCAGACCAGCCGAGGACATCAGTCCACACCTCGCCGGCATGCATTTCGCCCACATGCATCTTCTTCTCCCCGGGACCGGCGTTGCTCATGACGACGGCGCAACCATCCTGTCGATCCCAAGTGCCGTAGCGGACCCAGCCGAGGCAGGTGGCGAAATCGAAGTAGTCCTGCTGCTTGCCGTACGCATAAAGCTTGCGAGCCAGCGAAAGCTTGGGCAGGGCACCGCCACACGAGGGCGGGAAAGGGTGCTCCCCCTTAGGGTCGATACCATAGAGATCACCATACCACAGACAAGGATAGCCCTGGTCTCGGAGCAGAATGAGAGCGTAAGCCAGCGGCTTGAACCAACCTTCTATGGGGGCTTCAAGCGCCTGGTAAGGCTGGGTGTCGTGATCTACACACGTTGGGGTATGGTGAGATGCCGCTACTAGCATAGGTAACCATCAGAAACGAGGGGAAAACTTACTCATGACAAGGGTCACGGCGTTGACGGGCATGACAGACACTAATGTGTCATCAAAGACCTTTCGCAAGTCTGCACCACTGCTTTTACTAATCTCGCTGAAGTTGTAGACGAGCGGCGCGTCGAACAGAGAGAACTTCTTGTGCATGTTCTCCAGGTATCGCGTCATGTCATCTAGCGAATCCTTCCAGAACTCGCCGACGAAGAACCATCCTTCGCCATAGCTTTCGTCCATCATCGTGATGAACTTGCGGAGGAAGTTCTGGCTGAAGTGCTTGATGGCGTCAAAGCGAATCCCCCGAAGAGGTATCTCCTGGGCCAGCCATTTACCCCAGGCCAGGACGTCGTTTTCGACCTCGGGATGGGCGTAGTCCAGGTCAGAACCCATGAGGAAGTCGCTGGTAAAGATGTCAGTTTACAAGCTTTGGCACAAGGTTGGGTGAGACTGGTGCCTGTCGTACTAGTTTCCCTTCTCGTCATCGACGTCGCCATCTGCGGCCCAGCCTTGGGACTTGTCGCCCGCAATCTTGAAAATGCCAGTCTTCTTATTCTTGGCATTGTAGTCGACTCCACTGAAATGATACCAGTGGTATTTCAGATTGCTGTACTTGTCTCCTCTGCCGGGGAAATCGAAGCCGACCCAGGCCTCGATCTCGTACTTGTCACTGATCTCCTTGGTGCGGTCATCAGGGTCAACCTCGATAGCCTCGCACCTCTCCTTGCGGTCTCCGGCGAAACGATGGTTCAAGACGGCGTTAAAGTAGATGCCAACGCCGTTCTCCTTGGCCGTCTTGCACATCTTCGTCAACTGGTCCTTGGTGCCCCATTTGGTGGCGACGCTGCCTTTCTGATCAAACTCACCCAGGTCGTACAAGTCGTAGATATCGTAACCATTGCCGTTTGAGGAGGATCCTTTGCATCTGTAGCTCCCCATTAGAGATACTAGCATTATCCGGGACGGAGTTGGGTGACTCTTACGCAGGAGGAATCCAGATGTTGTCAATACCGAATTTCTTCAGTTGCGGAATGTGCTTGTCAAGTCGGACCCAATGCTTCCCGTCGGCAGGCACGTACCACTCAAAGCCCTGAAGCATCGTCATGTTCTCGGGCGTGGGTTTCTGCTCCTCCGCCATGGTGGGTGGTTATGCAAGATACCGATATAAGCAATGACAAGACTATATATACTATGTTTCCAAAGCAATTGTATTGTGTTGCAGCGTCAAAATGGAGCGGTGATGTTGAGAGGGGTGTTAAAATCGGAAGTAAGAGAAACAAAGTGGCAGAGAGAGGCATGGGCAGGAGTGACTTCATATATCTATCTGATCCGATATCTTACTCGTCTCAAACTTTCAACTAAAATCAGGATATTATGCGAGCTTGCGAGCATAATAATCCTGATCGGGTTAAGTAAGGTATATACTTAATTAGCTATACCTTTTAAAGGTTAATATATATACGAGCGTTATTATATTTAATTTATATTTAATTATATAACCGTTTATTAATAAATAAACTATATTATATAAGCTTTTATTATATAAATATAAATTAAAAATAATATATTTAATAAATTATATATTTATAATATATTATTATTTTATTTTATCCTTATAATTTAATAAATAAATAATTAAATAAACCCTTTAAAGTATAAAATTAATACGGAATATCTTTAAAAATTAAGTAAATATATCTTAATTAATATTATTAATTTTAATATATTTAAATTTATATTTAAAATATTATAAATCTTATTTAAAAAATAATAATAATAATAATAATTACGTATTTAGGATTTAATAAGATAGGGCTGTATTTAAAGTTTAGAAATAGGTAGAATTTACGACGAGGAGAAAAAAGAAAAAAGAGTAGTTAGAGCTAAGTTAATTAATAAAATCTAAATAGGTATGGAAACGGGATTAATCCTATTAATATAGCGCTAATAAGGTACGGGCTAACGTATTATATTATTACCCCCCTTTTATAAAAAAGCGGTACCTTAATGGTTTTAATAGGGATTTAAATTTAATGTTTTTTAATTAAAATAGGGTTAACTTCGGGTATTTATTTAATTATTTAATTATAGGGTCTTAATTCTTATAAGGTTATAGTTAAGTTTTTTTATACTTTATTATAAAAAGTTTTTTAATTATAGCCTTTATTTAATAATAAACGTCGCCTTTTTTTTTTAATAATTTAATATATAATTTTCTTTATTATTTACCCCTTTTTTTAATAAAACGCCGTATTATTTTTAATTTAAGTATTTTATTATTTAAATAATCGTCGTTAAAACGATCCTTATTAACGGCGCGCTTTTAATTAATTAGTTTTATTAGTAATTTAGTTTTATCGAGGTTTTATTAATAATATTCTTTTAACTTTTTTATTAAATTTTTAAAATTAAAGGCGGGGTATTATATATTATTATTTTTTTAATTAATTTAATTAATTTTATATTATAATTTCTTATAATAAATATATAAGGTTTTAATTTAAAGTATTTAATATTTAAATTAATCCGGTTTTTTAGGATTTATTATTTTATTAATTAGCTATTTTAAGTTTTATCCGAAAAAAAGATTATTTAGATTTTTAAATAGGCGATCGGTATAATAAATATCGTTTAATTAAGAATCGAGAATTTCGAGTTTATAGGTATATTTTTCGTAGGAAAGAATTTAAATCGATTATTATATATACGAAAAAGCTAATTTATTTTTAAGTTAGTCGGTTTTTAAGCTAATAATTTATTTAATAAAAACTTTATTATTTATTTTAAAATCGGGTTTTTTTTAATAACGATTCGCTTATTTATATATTTATTTTTAAAAGGTAATAAATATAGCTTTTATAATTTTTATATAGCTTTTAATAATATTAATATTTTATTAGGTTTATTTTTAGTTTAATTTTTTATTAAAAGGTAAACTTTAAAAGTTATTAATTTTTTTTTTTAATCGAAATAAGTTTATAATTTAAAACTTTGTTTTATTTTAAAAAGTATTATTTTTTTTAATAATTTATAAGGGAGAGTTATTTAAGTATAGTTTAAAGTTAATAGGGTATTTATTTAATTATTTTAATAATAAGTTAAAAAAGGATATAATTTTTAATTTATATATTTATTTATAATTTCGATTTATTTTATAATATTATAATAGGTAGTTAAGGTAAACGTTTATTTAATATTTAATATTTTATAAATTTTATTAATAAAGGAAGAAATAAATTAAATGTTTTTATCGTTTATAATTATATAAAGGAGTTTATAGATTTTAAAGGAGCTTTAATAGTATAATTAAGTTATTTTTTTTATATTTACGTTTTTATTATAAAAGGTAATTTAATTTCGTTTTATTAATTAATTAATTACGATTATTATTATATTATAGCTGGTATTTTTATTTAAAGGGGTTATAATTTTAAAGTTTATTATAATATTTTATTAAAATTAATTAAAGATTAAAAATAGTTAGAATTTATTAAGCGTTTTTATTTAAAAAACTTTTAATAATTTATATATAATTAATTATAAAAACGTTGTAATTATTTATTAATTTTAGTTATTAATAACTTTATAATATTAATTTTTTAATTTTATTTATATTTAAATATACCGTTATTACTTTATAATATATATTTTTAATTATTTTTATTTAGAAATTATTAATAAATAATATAATTAATTTATTTTTATATAAAAAAAGTTTATTAATAAATATAAAATTTTTATAATTTAAGTATATTTTTTTATAAAAAATATTTAAATTAATAACTTTTTTATTCGTTTTTAATATTATATTTATAAAAATAATTCCTAATAGGTTTAAAAGAGGTATATTATCGCTTAATAATATAAATTTAATTTTAAAATTAAATATTAATATAGTATTTAAAGGTTTAAAGATTATTTAATACCTTTTACTTTTTTTTTAATTTTAAAAGTTTTTAATTTTTTTATTTTATAAAATAATACGTCGATAATTATATTATTTCGATTAGGTTTATAAATAATAATAAAATTATATTATATTAAGATTTTAGTTTATTATATTTAATATAAATTTAAATATTATTTAATTTTAAAATATTTAAACGTTTAATAATTAATAAATAATAAATAATTCTTTATATTAAAGGTTAATAAATTCTATTTATTAATATTATAAATTATATATAATTATAAATATTTCTTTATTATATATTAAATAATTTAGTTCCGATTTTTAAAGGGATTCGAAATAATATTTTATAAGATATTATTTATTATTGTTTTATTTTTAAAAAAGTACGTCGGCGATTATAAAATCGAAGGTATCGATTTTTATTTTAATTTCTTTTTTATAATTAAAATAAATTAAGATAAAAGTTTATAATAAAATTTTTTTTAATTTATTAAATATTAATTATTAATTAATACTTTAAATTTAAAGTTAATTAGTTTAAATTAATATAGTTAATAATTTAATAATATTATTATAATTTTTAATAAATTTTTATAAAAATTATAAAACTTTAAAAAAAATTAAATCGCTTTAACGTTTATAAATAAAGTTTAATCCTTTATAGTGGAAATTTTCTCGAAATTAACCGCTATATTATTAATTTAAATAATAAAGTTAAAATATTTAATCTCTATTATATTAAATTTATATTTCTTAAGGTCGGCTTAAATGCCGGCTTCAGATAACTTTTTAAATATTTTTTATATATATATTTTATATTTTAAAGAGTTTTTAAAATAAATAAGGATATTATTAATATAAATATAATAAAAATTATTAAAGTATTTTTTTAAAAAGTCGTTAATAAATTATTAGAATATTAATAGTTTATTAATAAATTTAAATAAAAATACTTTATATTTATACGTCTTATATTTAATTTTAAACGTTATAAAGTTCTTATTTTTTTTTATAATTTAATTTTATAAAATATTTAATATATATCGATTTTAATATAAATTTTTATTTAAAAGATTTAATCGAGGGTTTCTTTAATAAAAAAAAGAAAGTAATAGTCCTTTTTTATAATAACGTTTAATTTTTAAAAATTTATATAAAAGCGAAGGCTGTTATTTTTTTTAAAAATTATTAATATTAATATAGTTTAAGAAACGTTATTTAATATAATAAATTTTTTTTATAAATTTTTAATAATATATTTTTAAATAATAATTAACTCTTTTAAAAATATTTTATATAACGGGTTATATTTTAAATCCTCGGGTTTTTTATCTTTTTTTAATTCGATTTTATAATTTATTAAACTACGGTATTTAATTAACTTATTAAATTAAGCTTTATTAAAAATATAATAATAATTTTTATATACCTTAAGGATTATTTTTTTACTTTATAACGTAATTTCTCTTTATTTTTTAATAACAAATCGTTTTTAAAGGTTTCTTTTTTTTATATAAATTTATCGATTTTATATAAAATTATTATAACGATTTAATAGGAGTTATCTTTTTTAATACTTTAATAAAAATTCTTTACTTTTAAAATAATAATATTAAGTACTTGTTATCGATATTATCCCGTAACGTTCCGGGTAAAATAATAATATTTATATTC
This sequence comes from Arthrinium phaeospermum, assembly GCA_006503535.1. Lineage (NCBI taxonomy): Eukaryota > Fungi > Ascomycota > Sordariomycetes > Amphisphaeriales > Apiosporaceae > Arthrinium > Arthrinium phaeospermum. Next base: position 3,258,047 of record QYRS01000003.1, read on the forward strand.
GTCTTTTTAATTAAAGTATAACTTTAAAGGCGAAAATTATTTTTAGGTATTTAAAAGTAAAAAATCCCTTAATTTATTATTTAAATTATATTATATTTTAATTAATTCTTTATTTAATCGATAAATAATATAAAAAAGGATTTTAACCTTTTCGGGGGTTAATATTATTATTAAAGTTATTTTAAAGCCCGATTTAATCTCTTCCCCCTCTTTTAAACGGGCTTTCGCTTATAAAAAGTAATTATTTCTTTCCCGCTTATTCTTTTTAATTTAAATATTAAAAGTTTTATTTTAAATATTAATATCTTTTTAAAAGTTTAAATAATATAATAATTTTTTAACGTTATTTATAAAGATATTAATATTTTAAATAAGATTTTAATTATTTAAGTAATTAAAATATTAAATATTTAATTAAATAACTATATTATATTCCTTAAACTATTTTCGGTTAATAATTATATTATAATTTATATTAATTATTACTAAAAGGATTAGTTTTATATTTTAATAATAAATATATATATAATAATTAATATTATATTAATTATTTAAAAAGCGTTATTATTAAAATTTTCGATTTTATACGATTTAAATTCGATTTTACGCCGAGTTCTTAAACGTTTAATTAATTTATTAATAAATTTTATATTAATAAATAAATAATTAGTTATTCTTATATCGATTAATGTTATAATTATAAATAATTATAATTTATTATTATTTATAATATATTTAAAAGTTAAAAGGGATTTTTTAATTAATCGTTATAAAAAATTAAATAGTATCGTTATTAAATTATTTTTAATATTAATTAATACCTTTTTTAAAAAAGAATTTTTATTCTTTAGAATTAATTTTTTATTAATTTTAACGTAATAAAAATTTAATTAAATTTTTAATTATTAAATAAAAAATTAAATAATAAATTTTTATAGCGGCGGTAAATTTTATTAATATTTATAGGTTTTTTTCTTTTAATATCGTATTAATTTAAAAGGTATTTATTTTTATAATATTTAATTTAATAATAATTAAAATATTATCTTTTTTAAATTAGTTTTTAAGTTTTTTTATAATTATAAAAAAAGGGTAAGTTTTAATCGATGTTAATTTTATAAATAAAGATAGTTTAAATAAGGCGTTATCGGCTTTTTTAAAACTATTATTTATATTATTTTTATTATTTTTATTATTTTTAATATTAATAACGAGGTTAACCTTATTATTACATTTTTTTTTTATTAATATTTATATAATTTTAAATTATTTATTAATAATATTTAATATATATATTAAAATTAATAATTTCGTTAAAATATTTTATTAATATTTATAATATAATTTATAATATAAATTTATTATAAAAAGCTTCTTTTTAAAAAACTTAAAGAAATTCTTTTTTTTAATTAAACGGATAAAGTTCGATATAAACTTTTAAAATTTAATTAAAAAGGTTATTTTAAGTTAATTATATTTTTTTTTAATTTTTTCGTAAAAAATATAATTAAAATAGCGGTTTTATAAATAATTTAAGAGTTTATTAAAAGTTTTTATTTAATTTAAATAATTATTATAAAGAAAAAGTAAGAATTTTAAAGCTATTAATTTTTTAATATAATTATAAATAACGTTAAAAATTTAAGATTTAGCGATAAAATAATCAATATTTTTAAAGTATATATTTTTAATTTAATTATATTAAATTTTAAAAAGGATTTTATTTTTATTTTTATTTTTATAAAAGTTATCTATTTTTATTTTATAATTCTTTTTATAATAAGTATTATTAATATTAATAACGATTAAAGGAGTATTAATATAGTAGTTTTAAATTAATAAGGTAACGGTTACGTTAATATTATAAAATTATTTTTAAAAATCGGCCGTATTTAAATTAATTTTAATAATATTAAAAGTAAAATCGTTAATTATTTAAATCTTTTTTACGATAAAAATTTAAGAATTATTTAATTTTTACCCGATTTTTTTAATATATTCGTTTAAAAAAAAAATTTTAAAGTTTAAATAATTAATTTTTTATTAATTATTTATTAAATAATCGTTAATAATTAAGTCGTATAAATCCTTATCGACGAGGTCGATAAAGTATTTAATTTAAATAATAATAACTTTTTATTAAAAATTAAACGACTTTATTTATTAATAAAAATTTAATATTTATATAATTTAATATTAACGATTATAATAATAAATTATATTTTTTAAAATAATTTTTTAAAGTTTTAATATATTTTGTTAAATTTATTAAATATAATAAGTTTATTTTTATTAAGTTATTTAACGTAATCGAATTCGATTTAAAAATAAAAAGGGAAAGTAAAATAATAATTATTATAGATATATTTTATAGAATAGGAATCGAATTAGGTTTATAGGTTTTTATTATTTAATTTATTAATTATAATAGTATATTATAAAGTTTAAACCTTTATTTAAACCTTTTTAAAGTCGGTAAAAGTTTAAATTAAAAAGAATTTAATTAAATTAAGGTCGTTATTATTTTAAAAAGTAGTGGTTAAATCGTTTTTAACGTTATAGAAAAGGTTATAATAATTAAAGGATTAATGATTAAATTTAATAATATTTTAATAAATACTTTTATTAATTAATTTTGTTTAATTTTTAAAATCGAATTATATATACTTCTTTATTTTAATTAAGGTAGCGTGATTATTTTTATTATAAGCTATAATACATGTTTATTTATTTATTTATATAAGTTTAAAAACGCGATCGAGGTTTATTCTTTTTATATTAAAGCGTAAAAGGTATTATTTAATTTAAAATTAAAGGTAAGATTATATTATTAAACGGTATATAAAGCGGTTATAAATAGTTATATATTTAAAATTTAATAAGATAAGGTTATATTTAAAGTTTAAAAATAAATAGAATTTATAATAAAGAAAAAAAAGAGAAAAAAGTAATTAAAGTTAAGTTAGTTAATGGAATTTAAATAAGTATAAAAACGGGGTTAATCCTATTAATATAACGTTAATAAAGTATAAACTAACGTACTATATTATTATAATAATAATAATTTATATAAAGGGGGGTTTGTAATAATTAATAGTTTTATTTAAAAGTAATTATAATAAAGCCCTTTTTAAATTTCGTTTTTTTTTTTTTAAAATCGTTTATATTATTAAGGAATATTATATTTTATAATTTCGATATTTAAAAATATAAATATTAATATAATATTTTAAATAAGTCGATTTAATCTTTAAAATTTAAATTAATCGTAACGGTATATTTTAACCTTAAATTTTAATCGTAATCATAATATACTTTTTAAAAAAGAAATACTTAAATACAGCTTTAAACTTATTATAACTCTTTATAATACGATATTATAAATTTTAAATTAATAATAACTTAATATTATATTTTTTAAAGCTTTATTAAAATAGAAAAAAAAAGAAAAAGAAATAAAGGTAAAGGTAGAAGTAGAGATAAAAGTAAATCCTTCGAAGACATCGTTAAGAGCTTAAGCATTTTAAGCCCCCTTTGCCCCCTTCGCTTCCCTTTATACTTTCGATTACGATTATAACGAGCGTTTTATTTTAATTAATAATATTTTATATAATATAAAATATATTAATTATTTTTATTAAATAATTAAAATAAAAGAAGCTTTAATTATTATATTTTATAATATTTCATAAAGTAATAATATTTTACGTTATATAAAAATAAAAAGTAAAAGTAATTTAATTAAAACTTTTTTAAATATTATTTATTTATTAATTTTAATTCATTAATTAAATTTATTTTTTATATTATTTTTATATTAATTAATTTTTTTTATAATTTTTTCTTTAAATTATTAATTTATAATTTATTAATAATTATTAATATTTTATAATAATAATTTTATAAAATCCCGTTATTTATATAAATAAATTAATTATAAAATCTCTTAAAATTATTAAAAAAGTATAAAATATTTTTTTATTTATAAAATTAATCGTTACTTTTTTTTTTATATAATTTTTAATTTATTATTTATATTTTATTTCTTATTTAAATTAATTATTAAATTATTATCGAATATTTAAATTTTTATAACGTTAAAATCGTTAAAATTTATTATATAACGTTATTTAAATTATATAAATTTAAAACTTTTTTAATCGTTTATAATATAAAATAAATTTAAATCGTTATTATTATTTTATTTAAAGTTACAATAAATTTATTTTATTATTATTTATATTATATTATAATTAATATTTTTATTATAAATCGATTAATAAAATAATAATTCGATTTATAATTTTAATCGTTAATAAAATTAAAGTTATATATTTTTATTTAATTTAATTTAAAAAATTATATAATTTCCGCCGTTTATTAAAATTTAACTTTTTTAAAATTATCGATTTTATCGGCGAATTATTAAATTTTAAAGGCAATATTATTATTTAATAAAATTTTTTTTTATATTTAATTTTATATATATTTATAAAACGTTAATTCGATTTTACGCGTATTACTTTATATATTTCTTTACCTTTTTTAATTATTAACGTTTATATATTATTATATAAACTCCTTAATTTTACCGCTTTCGCTATATAATTTTTAAATAATTATTCGGCGATTTTAAACGTATTTTAATTCGATATAACGATTTAATTTAAAATATAATATAGATTTTAATATATAATTTATAGCTTTTTATTTTTTAAAATAAAATTATTTAATATAAAATTATAAATATAATTAAATTAATTTAAAATTAATTTTAAAAGTTTCTATATATAATATTTTAATTAAATAATATTTAATAATTTTATAATATAATATTTATAATATAATTATATTTATAATAAATAATATTAATTTATATATAATAACTATATTATATTTAACTTTATTTTTATTTATAATATATTCGTAAGTTTAATTTTTTTAAAATCGTTACTTATTTATTTTAACCGTTATTTTTACCTTATTTAATATAAAAATTACTTATTTTAATTATTTAATATAATTCTTATTTAAATTTTATATTTTTAATTATAATATTTATTATTTTTAAGTTTACTTTTTTTATTTATAAATTTTAAACTTTGAATATTATATTTTAAAAATTAATATTTTTTTTATAACCGTTTTAATATTTTTAACCTCGCCGTTACTTTTTATATTTTATAAGTTTTATTATTATTATAATAAGCGTTTAAAATAATAAATTAAAATTAAAAAATATTAATAAATTAAATATCGATATAAATAATTATTTTTAATCCTTTTATATTTCTTAATTTTTAATATATTTTTTAATATTTATAAATTATATTTGAATTCGTTTTAATTTAAAATCGCTTAATTAAATTTATATTATACCTTAAATAAGTATTTAATACGGCCCTTTTTATTAAATATAATATATACCTTTTCCGGCTATATTTTACGTTATTATTTTTTATTTAATATTAACATATATAATATTTAAATTAAATTTAATATTATTTCGTTTATTTTATTTTAAATTTATTAAAAATAATATCGAGTTATTATAAAAACGTTTTCGGTTTAATATAAAAATAATATTATTTATTTTTATAATTATATTTTTATATTAAATACGTTCTTTTTATTCTTTATATAATACTATATTTATTTATTTCAATACGTTATTCTTAAGCCTTATTTTAACGAATTAATTTTATTTAAATCGTTTAATATTACTTATAATATCGGCTTATTTTTAAATTAAATAATCGATATTTTATAATCTTTTTAATACGATATAATAATTATATTATTTTTTTTTTAAACCTTTTTTTAACCCTTATTTTTAAAATTTTTCTCAAAAGCTTAAAGTTTTAATAGCTTTTAAAATCCTTCTTAATATATTTAATATATACTTTTTTTAATAAAAAATCGGTTATAAATTTCTTAAGTTTTAAAATAGTTATTTATATAAATTAACGTATTTTTTTTACCTTTAATTAAAATATTATTAACGTTTTTTTTTTAAATATCCCCGCTTTTTAAAAGTTTAATATTACCCCTTTTTTTTATATATTTATAAGCGAACTTATCGATCGCTATATTATTATATTTAAAAAATAATAATAATAATAAATTTAATAATAAAAAAAGCAATAAATCGAATAAATTAATTATAATTATTTTATATTATCGTTGAATATTATGGTTAATATTAAATTAAACGGCCCGGTTATACCCTTTAATTATAACCTTAATTATTAATATTTAATATTCTTTTTATAATTAAATATAATAATTTAATTAAAATTATTACGTTAATAAATTCCTTTTTTTATCCCTTAATTAATATTTATTTATATAATAAATTTTACGTTCTTATAATATTAATTTAACCTTTAAATTTAAAATTCTACGTAATAATAACATCTCGATAATTTATTATAATTATTAATTTTTAAAGGTTTATAAATATTAATTAAGATATTTTTTTAATAATATTTTAAGGTTTTAAAATTTTATAAAATATTAAATATACGTTTTTATTACGGTTTATTTAAATTATTATTAATATAATATTAATAGGGTTTTATTATTTATAAATTTTAATAATTAAGTAATTTTTTATAAATATATTATTATTATAATATATTTAATTATTATTAACCTTATAACTTAGTTATAATTATTTAAAAGTAATAAAATTTAAGCTTTTTAAATTTATAAATTCTTTATTTATTTTTATTTTATTTAATAATTAAATTTTATTTTATATTAAATTTTTTTTTTATTTTAAATCGTAAATTACTTTTTTATTTTAAATATTTTTATTTTTTTTATTACCTTTTTAATTTAAATAATTATAATAAATTCGAATTTATTTTTATTTATCGCTTTTATTATATAAACTTAATAATTTTATTTTTTTATTAATAATTCGAAATTATATTCTTTTTTTAATATATATTATTAATTTTACGTTAATTATACGTTTATTATTATTTTAATTCCCTTTCTTTTTTTTTATAATATATATTTAATATATTTCGTATTTTTTCTTATTTATTATTAATAATAACTTTATTAATTTAAATTAAGCTTATTAAGTTATTATTTATAATTTTATTTCTTAAAATATATATTTATATTATTATAAAAAAAATTAAATAAAATAGTTTTTAAAAAAAATATATTTAATATTTTATATTTATTGTTTTTAATAATGTAAATTTTTACGATTTTAATTATTTATAACCGTAAAATTTAAATTAAAAAATATATTAAATAATAAAACGATTATAATAATAAAAATTTATTATATAAATATAATAATATAATTAAAGTTTACGATTTTTTTTTAAATAATAATAATAACTTTATTAATTTTAAAAATTAAAAATATATTATTAATAAATATATTAAAAAAAATAAAAATTTATATTAAGTTATATTATAAAACTCGATTAATAATTCTAATAATAATTTCCTTATTATATTTTTTAAAAAAAAGCGAAGGGCCGATATTTTTAATATTATTTTATATAACGACGAACCGATAATTTTTTTACGTAATATATATTTTTCGCTATTTATATATTATTTTTTTATTAATAATATTTATTATTATAATTTTAATTAATTAAAATTAAATAAAATAATTATTATAAAATTTTAATATTTATATTTTTTAATTTATAATTAATTTAAAACTTTTTAATTAAATAATATTAAATTTATAATTTTAAAATTAAAAATATTATAATTATATATTATATTAAGCGATAATTTATTAAATTTATAATTAATCTTTATTATTTTAATAATTTAACGAAATTAAATTTTTAAAATTAATTTAATTTTAACGATTTTTAATTTTTAATAAAATTTTATTTATATTATATTAACGAAAAAATTTATTATTAATTAAAATATTTATAATATATTTATTGTTTTCGGTATTTTATTTATTTAATAATAAATTACGAGTTATAATTTTTTTAATTAATTAATAATTAATCGTTTAATTTTTAATTAATTTAATAAGTTTTTTATTTATTTCGTAAACTTATTATTAAACGTTAACGTTTTAATAAAGTATATTAAAAATAATATAGTTTATTCGAATTTAAAAAAATATTAAATTATCGTTATTTAATTCGATATATATCCCGTAATTAAATTATAATTCCGAGCTTTTAATAAAAATTATAAAAATAATATTATTAATATATATATATAATTTATAAAATTTGATATTTATATATAAATTATATATAAATTTATTATAATGAAATTATTTTATTTCGATTATAAAATAATTATATTAATTCTTAATTTAAAAATGAAATTAAATTAATTATTTAACGTGTTTCTTTTTTTTAATTTAAATATATTACTCGATTATTTAAAATAAAAATTAATATTAAAGAGATTATAATAAACCGTGTAAACGAAATAAACCTTTTTATTTAAAAAAGAAAAGCTATTCGATAAATTTATAATTTCGTTTAATAAATTTTTATATTTAATTTTTAATATTTTATAATAAAATTAAATTTTTATTATTTTTATTAAAAAAAACTTAATATAAAATTTTATAAAAGTAAAAATTATCCCTTTTTTATTATAATATTTATAAAAAATGTCGTTTTATAATATATTTATACCTTTATTTATTTATATTTAAGTTTAAGCTTTTATTTTATAAAATTTCTTTTTTATTTAAATTAAAAAATAATTAAAAAGGAAGTATTTAATTATATTATTATAATTTTATAATATATTTAATTAAAATAAATTATTAATAATTTTTTTTTATATTATTAATATATATATAAAATTATTTTATATATAATAAATCTTTATAATTTTATATTTTAATATTTTATTATATTTATTACCCCCGCGTTTATTAAATAAATAATATAATTAATCGGTTATTTTTTAACTCTTTTTTTTAATTTATTCCTTAAATATTTTTTAATTTTATTTATTTATAAAGTTTATTATAACGCCGTTGTTAATAATTTTATAATTATTATAAATATTATAATATAATTAATTTATTACGGTTATTATAAAATATTAATAAAATATTTCGTTTAAAATATCGTATAAAACTTAATTATTAAGCGTTTTTTATATTGTATTTTTTAATTAAAATCTTATTTTAAAAAAAGTTTATCGTTTTTTTATATTAACGTATTTAATATAAATAATATTTTATTATAAATAAATATAATTTTTATTAATTTTTCTATTATTTTTTATTTTTTTTTTTATTTATAAAAATAAGTTAAATAAAACTGTTAATTTACTTAATAAGTTTATTTTTATATCGTTATTTTTTATAATATTTAATTTATTTACGATTTTTATAACTTAATTTTTAATAACTTTTTATTAATTATACCGTTATTTTAATATAATTTTAATAAAATTAAAACGTTATAATCGATATAAAAATATTTAATTATATTTATAATAAAAACAATATATTAAATACTTATTTTTTAATAGTTTTTTATTAATAATTTATTTATATATTAATTAATATAATTTTATAATTTATAATTTTACTTATTAATATGCGCAGAAATTAATTAATAATTTATTATTATTTATTAATTTATTTTTAATATTATATTTTATAATATAATTTTCGAATTTATAATATTTTTTTAATTTTTATATAATAAATTATAATTAATAAAACATTTTTTATATAAGCCGTATATTTTCGACAGTATTATTCGATAAATATATTTTTTATTATTTAAAAAAAATATAAAAATCGGATAAAACGGTTTTATAAAATAATAAATAAAAAAAAGTTAATAAATATACTTTAAATTTTAAAAATATTATTAATCGATTAATATTTTTTAAATAAAAACTATTACTTATTTTATTTATTATTATAATAAATAAAAAAAATTAAATAATAAATAATTTTTTTAAATAATTATTAATAATTTAAATTAATTAATATAAAATTAATTTAATTAATAATAATTAAATTAAGTAGTTTTTATTTTAAAAAAATAAATAAATAATAATTTAAGTTTTTTTATTTGTTATAAATAGTTTCTTTTTTATTTAATATATTTTAAAAATATTTAATTAATTTTAAATAATTAATTTATATCGATTATTTTATATTCTTTATTATTATTAAATCTTTATTTAATTAAAAAATTCCTTTTAAATTAAATATTTCGCCGGCGTTTTTAATTTTTATTAATTTCCTTATCGCTTATTTTAATATTTAATCGCTATTATATTTTAAATTTTAAATATATTTTAATTAATTTATTATTTTAAAATTTTAATTATTTATTAAATAATACCGTTTAATTATATAATTATTATTATTTTTTCTTAATTATTTATTTAATTAATTAATATATATTATTTTATTTAAATATTATATTTTTAAACTTTTATATAATATTTAATTAATAGAATAGTATTTTTTTTTAATTTAAAACGATATTTATATTTAATATATCTCGGTTATATTTTATTATAAATAATAATTAAAATTTCGATAACGACGAGGTAAAATTATTTTATTATTTATTAATAAAAACTCTTAATATTTTAAATAAATATAAAAAAAAAAATTTAAAGTAAATAAAAAAATTTTTTAAATACGATTTAAAAGATTATTTATTCGAATTATTAAAAGCGAGTTATATTTACTTAATCCTATAATATATATTTAAAAATTATAAATATTTCGATTTAACGAATTTTAAAAAATTATTTATAAAGAAAATATTCTCGCCTTATTATTTATTATACGTAATATCGAATTATTTATATTATATTTATTCGATAAATTTTAAAATAATAATTAAAAAAATATTTTAAATAAATTCTATATTAAAAAAAGCTTATTTTATATTATTTAAAATAATATAATTAAATATTATTTTAATTTTAATTTTATAATAACGGAATTAAAATAATTAAATATATTTTCGTTTTTCTTTTTTATATTCCCTTTTTATTTTAATCCGTTTTTTATAAATAACTTTTTAAAATATTTATTTATAAAACGTAAATTTACCTAATTATTATAAAATAATATTTATTTTATTAATATTAAAACTATATTTTTTATATATTTTAATATATTAAAACGTATTATAAATTATGAAACCCTTTTTTAAAATATTATAATATAAAAAGTTTTATTTTTTATTATAATAATAACTTTTATATATAATATTAAAAATATTAACTTATCCCGTTATTTTAACGATAAATATATTTTATTATAAAAATATATTAAATTATAATATCGAAAAAATAATATTTAATTTATTAAAATTAAAACTTTTAATATTTAAAATAATAAATATATTTTTTATTATCGCTTTTTTTTTATATAATTATTAACTTATTTCTTTTAAAATATAAAATAAATATAAATTTTAAAAGACTTTTTTTTTCTTTAATTTTTAATTTTATATTTATATTATTCGATTTTTATTTATATAAACGTTACGTTTTAACGCCGTTATAACGACGATTTATAAATAATTTATCGATTTAATTTAATAATCGTTTAAAAATTAATTACTTTTTACCTTTTTTAAAAAATTAATTTTATATAAAATTAACCGATATAAAATTACTTATTTTAATTATAAAAAATCCGTTAAAATTAATTAATTTCTATATATTTTAAAATAAAAAGCCGAGGTTATTAAATTTATAAATAAATATATTATTTATAACGTTTAAATTAAAATTAATTAAAAAGTTTTTAAATTATTAAACGATTATTTTTAATAAATAAATATAATTACGATTTAATATTTCCTTAATTATTTTATAAACGATTCGAAATTTAATATAGTTTATTATTATATTAAAAACGTTATATTAAAAAATATTTAAATTCTTAAAGTTTTTATATAATTTTTAAAACTTTTAATTTTAATTAATATTATTTATTATATTAACGCTTTAAAAAAATTATTTACTTATATTTTATTACTATTATTATTAATTAATTCGAATAATAAATTATAATTATTTCTTTCGATTAATTTATTATTTATTATTATTAATATTAACCTCGATTAATTTTTTATTTCGCCCGTCTTTTTTATTAATAAATATAAAAATTAATAACTTTTTTTATTTATATTATTTAATTTTAATTTAAATTATAATTTTTATTTATTTATTATTAATATTAATTTTTAATAATTATTTATTTCGTTTATTTCTTTTATTAATGAATATAAAAATTATTAAAATTATTTATTTATATTATTTAATTTTAAATTCTATTTACTTATTATTATTAATATTAATTAATTAACTTTTAAAAATATTATTATTTTATAAAAATAAAATTTTAATATATATATTTAATTTATATTTAATATATATAATAATTAATCTTTTTTTATATATGAAATTTTTTTAATTAATATTAATTTTTTAAAATTCTTAAAAATTTAAATTTTATTAATAACGATAATAATATAATAATAACAATAATAAAAATAATAAAATAATAAAAATAATAATAATAAAAATTTTAATTAATTATTTCTTAATAATATAATAAATACCGTTATTATTATTATAAATAACGACGAGGTCGATAAATTTTTTAATAACTTAAAAAATATAATATATATTTTTTACCCGTAAAGTTTATTTAAAATTCTTATTTTATTTTTACCGCGTTTATATAATTTTTTTTAATTATTAATATAATAAAAAGTTAAATTATTTTATTATTTAATATTCTTTATTTACTTAATTTTTAAAATTCTTTATCCTTTTTTATTTTTTATTATTAATTTTAATAAATAGGATATATATATATTTAATTAACGTTATAAATTAAATTATTATTAAAAGATATATCGCTATAATTAATTTAATAAATATTTAAAAATATATTAAAAATTTAAGTATTATTAACGATTTTCGAATTTTACTTTATTATAAAATTATATTTATAAAAATATAAAGAAATTTAAATAATTTATTATAATAAAATATATTTTATTTAATTTATATTAAAAAATTATCGCGTTATATATAATTATAAAATATTATTTAATTAAATAAATAAAGATTTTAATATTAATATAATTTATATATCTTATTTTAATTATAACTTTAATAAAATAAAAATATATTTAAAAAATATAATAATTTTAAAAAATATTTAATTAAAATATATAAAATAAATAAACCGGATATATAAAAAGTAATTAATAAATATATACCTTTATTATCGGCGTTGAAATTTATTTACTCGTTAAAAAAATAACCGATTTATTAAGAATCGAGTTATAATTTTATAATAAATATAAATAATAAATACCTTTTTAAAAATAATAATATTTAAAAGAAATTTTAATAATATTTAAAGAAAATAATAAAAGAAAGTAATTATAAATATTTATTAAACGTATATAAATAAAATATTTAAAAAAAATATAATAAAAAAATATAATAAATTTAAATTATTATTAATTATAATTTTATAGGCTTAAATTAAAAGTTATTTAATTAAAAAATAATATAATATAACTTTTTAAACTTTATTTAATATCGATAAAAATCGTATTAAATTATAAACTTTTAATTAAATAACTTTAAATATTATATTAATATAATTTTTTAAATATTTATTTAACGCTTATTTATAATTAAAAGTAATTATTCGATTTAATAATAATAATTTTTATTAATAAATGATAATTATTTAAACCGAATAAAAAAATAACCTTTTATAACTTTCTTTAAAAATTAAATTAATAATAAATTAATTTTTATATAACTTAATAATATTTTTATTTTTTAAATAACCTTTAATAAAGAAAATTAATAATAACTTTTTATTTTTAATAATTATAAATTATATTATATTGAAAAGCTTATAAATACTTACTTAAAGGTTAAAATTTAACTTTTATATTTACCCCTTTATATATTATACCTCTTTTAACCTTTAAACTTTAAAATATTTAATATATTTAAAAAAAAGCTTTATTAATAAATAACTTTTTATTATATAAAATTTAATAATAAAAGTATAAATAAAAAGGAATTTAAAAAAATAACTTTTCGATTTAATATTATTATAAATAAATAAAAAGCGATTAATATCTTTCCTTATAACGTTAATAAAATTATAAATAATCGGAATTAAAAAATAAATAAATATAACTTAAAATTATCGAAAAAACCGATAAAAAAAATAATAAAGATTTAATTCGCGTTAATATTAATATAAATATTAATTATTTTTAATAATTAAAAAATTAATTAAAATACTTAATAAAAAAGATTTAAAGTTTAATATAATAATATATTATATATTATTTTAAAAGTTTAAAAAAGATTTAATATTTTAATTAATTAAATTAATTATTTAAAATATAAAAGAATTTAATTAAAATATAATAATAAAAAAATAATAATAATTAAAAAAGAAATAATAAAAATATATAAATTAAATTTAATTATTATTTAAAATTAAAAATTATAATAAAATAAATTTAATAATATATAATTTTATTTTATAAAAATATTATATTATTTTAAAAGCTATATATATTTTTATTTTAAAAATATCTTAAAAATATTTTAAAATTATTTTAAAATTATTTTAAAATTATTTTAAAATTATTTTAAAATTATTTTAAAATTATTTTAAAATTATTTTAAAATTATTTTAAAATTATTTTAAAATATAAAATCTTTTTATTTTTATTAATTAATTTTATTAAATTTATATTTTAAAAATCTTTTAATTAATTATTAAATAATATATTTAATAAATTAATATTATATATAATTTATTAAATAACCGATTAACTCTTTAAATTTTAATTTAATAAAAAATTATTAAAATTAAATAAAAAGTTAAAATAATAATCCTTTATATTTATAATTTCGAATTTATATTATATAAATTTAAAATATAATATTTAATAATTATTTATAAAAAAATTATATATAATAATAATATTAAAATATTATTAATATAAATAATTAAAATATAAATTAATAATTAATTAATTTAAAAAATATTAAAAATAATAATTTATTATATATTATAAACTTTTATTTTTAAACGTTATAAACGTTATTAAAAAAAAATTAAAAAATAATAATATTATTAAATTATTAAAAAATAATTATTTTATTATTTAAAAAAGCGGCCTTTAAAACATTAACTTAATATATTAATTAAACGTTATACTTAATTAAAAATATTAAACTTACCTTTAAAACATAATATATTAAAAATATTAAAATATTAATAAAATGGTTTATATAAATTACTAAATATATATAAAATAAATTAAGAGAATTTTTAATTAATAAAATTATAAATAATACGACGCCGATTATATATAATAATATAATCATAAATTAATATATTAAATATTAAATATATTATTAAAAAACTTTTTAAACGCGATTTACGTTATTTTTATTTACCGATTATAATAATAATTAAAAATTTATTATAATAAAAAACGTTTAATAAATAAAAAAAGAAATATAAAAACTAATAAAATTAATTATAATAATATTTAAATTTAATAATATTAAAAGCGATAAAAATTAAATTTAACGTCGATTTTAAAACTTAAAACTTAATTAAAATAGAAATCGCGTAAAATAAATTTATTTAAAATAACGATTTTAATTAATAATTTTAACTATAATTTTAATTATAATTTTAATTATAATTCTATTTTATTTTAACCTTATTTTAATTATTAATAATAATTATTAATATTTCTTAATAACGACTTTATTAAATCCCGCCGTTTATATAAATAAATTAATTTTAAAATTTTTTAAAATTATTAAAAAATATAAAATATTTTTTTTATTTATAAAATTAACCGTTACTTTTTTTTTATATAATTTTTAATTTATTATTTATATTTTACTTTTTAAATTAATTATTAAATTATTATTAAACGTTTAAATTTTTATAATATTAAAATCGTTAAAACTTATTATATAAATTATTTAAAATATATAACTTTAATATTTTTTAATAATTTATATTATAAATTAAATTAAAATTATTATTATTACTTTATTTAAAATTATAATAAACTTATTTTATCGCCGTTTATTTTATTTTATTATAATTAATATTTTTATTATAAATCGATTAATAAAACGTAATAATTCGGTTTATAATTTTAATTATTAATAAAATTAAAATTATATATCTTTATTTAATTTAATTTAAAAAATCGTATAATTTCCGCTATTTATTAAAATTTAACCCCTTTAAAATTATCGACTTTATCGGCGAATTATTAAATCTCGAAAACGATATTATTATTTAATAAAACTTTTTAAGCTTTTTTAAAAACTTTAATATTATTACTTTAATTATAAAACACAAATATAACTTTAATAACATTTCCTCTACTTAATTTTTTATTAATATTTTTATATAATAATAACAATTTTTATATTATTATATTTTATATTAAGAATTATTTAAAAAATTAATAAAAATATTTCGAAAAATAATATTTAATAAATTTATTAATATTAATTTAAATAAATACCATTTATACGATTTTTTATATTTTATTAATATTTTTTATAATTATTCTTTTTATATTAATAAAATTTAAATAATATCTAATTTTTCGATTTTTTATTTAAATTTTTATTTTTTAAAATAAAATTATTTAATATAAAATAACGAGTATAATTAAATTAATTTAAAATTAATTTTAAAAGTTTTTAAATATTTAATATTTTAATTAAATAATATTTAATAATTTTATAATATAATATTTATAATATAATTATATTAAAAATAAATAATAATACTTTAAATAAAAATATTAATAATATTTAATTATTTAAACTTTATAAATTTTATTTAAAATATATTTAAAAATTCAATTCTTTTAAATTTATAACTTATATATTAAACCTTTTTTTTATTATACTTAATAAAAAGTATTATATTTTATTAATTTATAAACGTTTTAAACTATAAATTAAATTTTATTATTAATTTTAAATTAATTATTTTTTTTAATTATAATATTTATTATTTTCAGGTTTATTTTTTTATTAATATAATTTAAACCTCTAATATTATATTTTAAAAATAAAATTTTTTTATATCTATTTTAATATTTTTAATTTCGCCGTCGTTTTTTATACCTTTTAAGTTTTTTTTATTATAATAGGTATTAATAAATTAAGTATTAATATAAATAATTATTTTTAATCTTTTTACGTTTTTTAATTTTTTATATATTTTTTAATATTTATAAATTATATTTAAATTTGTTTTAATTTAAAACCGTTTAATTAAACTTATTTTATTTTTTTTAAAAAAATATATAAAATAAAGCTTATTAATATATATATAGTTCGTATAATTATTATATTTACTATTAATTTTTTAATAAACCGGCAAATTTAAATTTTAAAATAAATTAAATATAATACTTTAAACTTTAAAATAAATTTATATAAAATAGCGTAATATTTTTAAAATAACGTTAATAATTATATATTAAAGTAATAATTTTTATTTTAAAAATTATTAAATATTTTATTATTATATATACTTTATTTTTTTATATTATATTATATTATTCGATCGAATTTTTTTTAAATATTTATTTAAAGGTTTTTAATAAAAACGTTTTTTTAATTAATAATTATAATAAATTATAAATTCTTTAATATTACTTTATAAAAACTTTAAAATTATTATTTTTATTTTAAAATTAATCGATTAAAATATCGATAATTATTTAAATGCGTATAAAAAAATAATAAATTTTTTTATTTTATATTTAAAAGCTATTATTTTTAAGAAAGAATTAATTTAAAATATTTTATAATTTAAATTCGTTATATATATAAGACTTAATACCTTTAAAATTTTAAATAATGAATTTATTAACGATTTTATTATAAATATTTTAATATTTAATAACTTTTTTATTACTTATTAATTTCGTATTTTTATAAATAAATACGACGATTATTATACTATTATATTTAAAAAATAATAATAATAACGGGTTTAATAATAAAAAGAGTAATAAATTAAATAAATTAATTATAATTATTTTATATCGTTATTAAATATTATACTTAATATTAAATTAAACAGTTTAATTATACCCTTTAATTATAACCTTAATTATTAATATTTAATACCTTTTTTATAATTAAATATAATAATTTAATTAAAATTATTATATTAATAAATCCTTTTTTTTATCCCTTAACCGACGTTTATTTATATAATAAATTTTATATTCCCGTAATATTAATTTAACCTTTAAATTTAAATTTTTATACGGTAATAATATCTCGACGATTTATTATAATTATTAATTTTTAAAATTTTATAAATACCTTTTTTAATAACGTTTCGAAATTATAAAATTTTATAAAGTATTAAATATACGTTTTTATTACGATTTATTATTTTTATTTTAAACGAAATAAACGAAATATTATTTTATTTATTTAATTTAATAACTATATAAATAATTCTTTATAATTATAAAATTTATTTAAGCGTTATTTTATAGGTTAATTTTATTTTATTAATCGATTTTATTTTAAATTTATAATAAAAAATTTAAAAATTATTATTATTAATTATTTCTTTATTTATTACTATTATTTTTAATCGTTTAATTTTAATAAATATTATTAACGTGCCTTTATTTATAAGCTTACTTTCCATTTTTTATACTTATCTTTTTTTTATTATAATATTAAATCGATCTTTTTTAAAATAATTTTAAATAATAACTTCGAATTTATTTCTATTTATTATTTTTATTATATAAAATTAATAATTTTATTTCTTTATTAATAATTCGAAATTATATTTCTTTTTTAATATATATATTATTTTATATTAATTATATATTTATTATTATTTTAATTTCTTTTTTTTATTTATTATTAACGATATTTTTATTAATTTAAATTAAACTTATTAAGTTATTATTTATAATTTTATTTTTTAAAATATATACTTATATATTATAAAAGAGGTTAAATAAAATAATTTTTAAAAAAAGTATATTTAATATTTTTATTTTTAACCGATAAATTATCTATTAACGGTTTAAATTATTTATAATTATAAAGCCCGGGTTAAAAAATATATTAAATAATAAAATAATTATAATAATAAAAATTTATTATATAAATATAATATATAATTAAAATTTACGATTTTTTTTTAAATAATAATAATAACTTTATTAATTTTAAAAATTAAAAATATATTATTAATAAATATATTAAAAAAATAAAATAATATATTAAGGTATATTATAAAACCCGATTAATAATTTCGACGGTAATTTCTTCGTCGTGCTTTTTAAATAATAAATCGTTAGGAATAAATATTAAAATAAGTTAAAATATCGATTAATTACCTTTTTATATAATATATATTTTTTATCGTTTATTTATTATTTTTATATTAATAATATTATTATAATTTTAAATAATTAAATTTAAATAAAATAATTATTATAAAACTTTAATATTTATATTCTTTTAACTTGTTATTAACCCGATATTTTTTAATTAAAAAATATTAAATCTATAATCTCGAAATTAAAAATATAATATTTATATACTAAGTTAAACGATAATTTATCGAGTTTATAATTAGTTTTTATTATTTTAATAATTTAATAAAATTAAGCTTTTATAATTAATTTATTTTTAACGGTTTTTAATTTTTAATAAAATCTTATCGATTTTATATTATTAAAAAAACCCGTTATTAATTAAAATATTTATAATATATTTATTTTTAGCGCTTTATTTATTTAATAATAAATTATAAATTATAATTTTTTTAATTAATTAATATTTAATTGCTTTATTTTTAATTAATTTAATAGGTTTTTTATTTATTTCGTAAATTTATTATTAAATATTAGTGTTTTAATTAAATATATTAAGAATTTAAATATTAATCTTATTATTTATTAATATTAAATTATTATTATTTAAATTAAACCTAATAAAATTATTATATTTAAAGCTTTTTATATAAATTATAATAAAAAAGCTTTAAATAATAAATATATTATTTATTTTATTTAAAATAAAAATAATAGATATATAAATATTTATTACGAAAAAATTACGTTATATTAATTATAATATAATTATATCGATTTTTAATTAAAAAAAAGTATTTAATAAATTATTTAATATATTTACTTTATTATAAAAAATATTATAATTATTTATAATACTTATAAATATATTTATTAAATTATAAAAGAGGAAATAAACGAATTTAATCCTTTTATTTAAAGAGGAAAAGCTATTTAATAAATTTATAATTTCGTTTAATAATTTTTTATATTTAATTTTTAATATTTTATATTAAAATCGAAATTTAAAAAAAGTTTAATATAAAATTTTATAAAATAAAAATTATTCTTTTTTTATTATAATACCGGTAAAAAATACCGTCTTATAATATATTTATAACCTTATTTATTTATATTTAAATTTAAACTTTTACTTTATAAAATTAAATTAAAAAATAATTAAAAAAAAAGTATTTAATTATATATTATAATTTTATAATATATTTAATTAAAATAAATTATTAATAATTTTTTTTATATTATTAATATATATATAAAACTATTTAATATATAATAAATCTTTAAAGTTTCTATTTTTTAATATTTTATTATATTTATTACTTTTATATTTATTAAATAAATAATATAATTAATCGGTTATTAATCCCCTTTTTTTATTCGTTTAATTTACCGCTTTATTAATTTATAAAATTTATTATAATACCGTTATTAATAACTAAATAATTATTAAATATTATAATTTAAAATTATTTTTTAAAAAAACTCTTTATATTATTAAAATATCTCGCTTAAAATATTATATAAAATTTAATTATTAAACGTTTTTTAAAGATTTATTTAAAAACTTTTTTTAAAAAAGGTTTATTATTTTTCTTTATTGTTAATATATTTAATATAAATAAAATTCTTTAATTTAATAATATTATTATAATTAACTTTTTTTCTTACTTTTTATTTTTTATTTATTATTTATAAAAATAAATTAAATAAAACCGTTAATTTATTATTTTTTTAAATATATTATTTATTTTTATAAATATTAATTATATTTAATTTATTTATAACCTTCGCGGTTTAATTTTTAATAATTTTTTTATTAATTATATTATCGTTTTAATATAATCTTGATAAAATTAAAACGCTATAATTAATATAAAAACGTTTAATTATATTTATAATAAAGGCGATATATTAAATACTTACTTTTTTAATAATCTTTTATTAACGGTTTATTTTATATATTAATTAATATAACTTTATAATTTATAATTTATAATTTATAATTTATAATTTATAATTTATAATTTTACTTATTTATATATAATAAAATTTATTAATAACTTAATATTATTTATTAATTTATTTTTAATATTATATTTTATAATATAATTTTTAAATTTATATTATTTTTTAAATATAAAAATTTAATAAGCGATCGATATATTTTTTTTTATATAAATTATAAATATCGAGTATTATTATATTAAAAAAGTATTTTTCGTAATTTTAAAAAAATATAAGAATCGAACAAAATAATTTTATAATATAGTAAATAAAAAAAGAATTAATAAATATATTTTAAATTTTAAAAATATTATTAATTAATTAATATTTTTTAAATAAAAACCGTTATTTATTTTATTTATTATTATAAACGAATAAAAAAAATAAATAAATATTAAACGATTTTTTTAAATAATTATTAACGATTTAAATTAATTAATATAAAATTAATTTAATTAATAATAATTAAATTAAATAATTTTTCGCTTTAAAAAAAATAAGTAAGCGATAATTTAAGCTTTTTTTATTTAATATAAATAATTCTTTTTTTTTTTTTAAACGTTTTTTTTTATTTAATATATATTAAATCGTTTTATAAAAAACGTTAATTTATTATTTATATTAAAAACAAAATTTATAAAACTTATTATTTTTTATATAATAAATTAAATTAAATAAATATATAAATTAATTAATTATATAATAATTATTAATAATAAATTAATAATAATATATTTATTAAAAAATTACTTATTAATTTCGGTTCGCTTTTTTAATTTTATTTCCCGTTTATCGGCGTTTTAACGTTATTTATTTCGCTATTTTATTTTTATAAATTTTTAAATAACGATTAAAAATTAACGCGGTTTTTTATTTTATATCTATATAATTTTTTTTTAATTTTATAAAAACGCGGTATTCGTTATTAAAATTACGAAATAATTAATCGTTATTTTTTTCGATTTTTTTTTTATTTTTATTTCTTATTAAATAAAAAAAAAAGTATAAATATAAAATTATTTTTTATTTTAATTTTTAAAATATTATATTATTAATAATTTTAATAATATCGAAATATATTAATTTTAATCGATTAATAAATTTAATAAAATATATTAATTTTAAAATGTTATAATATATAATTAATAAAATAATTTATTTAAAGTTATTAAAAATATTTTTTATAAACGTATATAATATAACGTTGTTATTAATATTAATATTCGTTATAATATATAAATAAATATTAAAATTTAAATAATTATATATATATTTAATAATATATAAAAATTAAAAGCGTATATTATAAGAATTTATATTTATTTTCGAAAACTTTTTTTAAAAACTTATATAAAATTAATATTTATATACGTTAATTTTAAAAATTTTATTATTTAATATAAAAAATTTTTAATAAATTTTAAATTTATATAATATAAATAAATAATTCTTTTTTTAATAATTAAATATAATATTATCGCGAGCTTCGAGTTTATTTTAAATTTTATATTATAAAAAATAATAAATAATTATAATTAAGAATTATAATAGAAAAAAGGTTTAAAATTTATTATTTATTATTATTAAAAGCTTAATTTTTTTAATTTTATTATTTAAAATATTTATTTATTTTAATATAAATTATTATTAATTTATATTATTATTTATTTATTTTTTATTTATATTAATTATATATATATATATTAAAATAAAATGTAAATAAATATATTAAAAATATTTAATTAATTTTAAATAATTAATTTATATTAATTATTTTATATTTCTATTATTATTAAATTCTTTTTTTAATTAAAAAATTCCTTTTAAATTAAATACTTTATTAACGCTTTTAATTTTTATTAATTTCTTTATTATTTATTTTAATACTTAATTATTATTATATTTTAAACCTTAAATATATTTAATTAATTTATTATTTTAAAATCTTAATTATTTATTAAAAAATACCGCTTAATTATATAATTATTATTATTTTTATTTCTTAATTACTTATTTAATTAATTTATATATTTATTATTTTATTTAAATATTATATTTTTAAATTTTTTTTATATAATATTTAATTAATGAAATAATATGTTTTTTTATAATTTAAAACGATATTTATATTTAATATATCTTAATTATACTTTATTATAAATAATAATTATTTATTTAATAACGACGAGGTAAAAAAGCTTTATCGTATATTTATAAAAATTCGTTATATTTTAAATAAATATAAAAAATAAAAATTTATTATAAATAAAAAAGGTTTTTTAATTAAAGTTAATACTTTTATTAATTAAATTAATAATAATAACGCTTACTTAATTAACTTTATTTAAATAATAAAAAAAAAAGTATAATTAAATTTATTTAAAATTTAAATTAAAAAAGCTTATATAACTTTTAATCCCGATTTAAAACCTTTTAAAAATAAAATTATTTATTTATTAACAATTATATTTATAAATTTATATAAACTTATAAATTAATTAATTATATTAAAATTATATTTATTAAATTTTAATATATATTTATAAATAATTAAAATATAAATTTTTAATTAGTTTTATTTAAAATCGAGTAAAAAAGATTAAGCTTTATATATTTTCTACTTTTTCACTTTATACGTTCGTTAATATTAATTATATTTTTTTTAAGTTAAGTTTTTAATAAATTAATATATAAAAATAAAATTATATAACTATCGTTAAAAAATAAATTATTTTTATTATTATATATCGTAGTTAATATAATTATAAAAATTATTAATTACGTAATAAATCGTGAAACCACGTTATAAAACGTTGTTATTTAACGAACTTTTATATTAATAATTCTAATAACTTTTAAAACGCGTATTAAAAATACTATATTATTAAAATTTTAAAATAACGAATATATTTATTATAAAAATATATTTAATTTCGTTATTATAATAATAATATTTAAAATATCGTTATAAAGAATTTAAATTAGAAAAGTAATAAATATATTCCCTTTTAATACCTTTCTTTTTTATATTATTATTAATTTATTTTATAAAAAAAAAATTACGTAATACTATCCTTAAGCCGTTACTACTTTTAAAAACTATATCGATATAAATTATATCGTTTTCTTATTATTTATATAAATATTATATTTTAATACTATTATAATAATAATTTATAAATAATTTATTACCTTAATTTAATTAACCGATAAATATTAACTACCCTTCGCTTTTTTAAAAAACCGGTTTTATATAATATTATTTAAATTAAACGTAATTAATATAAGAAATCGATTAAAATATAATTCGTTTAACAAACGTTAATATTAAAAATAAAATATTTTAATTTAAAAAGGCGATATACGTTATACTTAATTCGTTATAAATACGCTCGAAATAACCTTAAATTATTTTCATTAACCGTTAATATATCGAATATATTTAAAATAAATTACCTCCTCGATTATTTAAATATAATAATAAAATTTAACGCTATTAAAATATTATAGTATTAAAATTATAATACCTATTATAAAAACTAAATTAAATATTTATTTTTTAAAACTCTTAATTTTAATTAATATTATTTACTACGTTGACGCTTTAAAAAGATTATTTATTTATATTTTATTTTAACTATTATTAATTATTTTAAATAATAAATCGCGATTACTTCCCCTGGTTAATTTATTATTTATTATTAATTTTAATTATTATTAATTTTTCGCTTTACCCGTCTTTTTTATTAATAATTATTAAAATTAATAACGTTTTTTACTTATATTATTTAACCTTAATTCGAATTATAACTTTTACCCCTCTACCGTTATTAATATTAATTATTATTAACTTTTTACCTTACTTATCCCTTTTACCAGTAATTATTAAAATTAATAACCTTTTTTATCTATATTATTTAACTTTAACCCGAATTATAATTTTTACTTATCCGCCGCCGTCGATTTTAATTATTATTAATTTTTCGCCTCGTCTATTCCTTTTACTAATAAATATAAAAATTATTAAAATTATTTACTTATATTATTTAACTTTAAATTTTATTTATTCGCCGTTATTAATACTAATTAACTAGCTTTTAAAGATATTATTATTTTATAAAAATAAAATTATAATATATATAATTTATATTTAATATATATATAATTAATATTTCTTTTTATATTAAATTCTTTTAATTAATATTAATTTTATAATATCCCTAAAAACTTAAACCTTAATAATAATAACAATAATAAAAATAACAACGATAACGATAATAACGATAATAACGATAATAACGATAAAAATTTTAATTAACCACCTTTAAATAATATAATAAATGCCGTTATTATTATTATAAACGATAATAAAACTGATAAATTTCTTAATAGCCTAGATAATTTTATACGATTTTTAAATTTTAATAATCTAAATTTAATTATATTTCGCCTTTTTATTAAAAAAATAATTATTTTCTTTAACGTTAATATAATAACCCGTTTAGTTAATCTTAATAAAAATACTTTATATTAATAAAACTTTTAAGATATTTAAGTTCCTTTTCGTTAAATTTATTAGTTTTAATATAATAATTATATTATTAAATATATTAATCGTATAAAAATTAGATTTTATAAAAAATATATTATTACGATTAACCCGATAAATATCTAGAAATATATTAAAAACCTAGATATTATTAACGATTTTTAATTTTTAAAAAGTTACGGAACTATATTTATTAATAATATAAAAAAATCGAAATAAAATATTACAGTTAAATATATTATAAATAAGCTATTTTAATAAATTATTATTAATTTTTTAAATATAAATTAATAACGATAAAAAACCCGGGCGTTTTTAAAGCCTATATATCTTACCTAATATATAAAAGTAAACCCTTTAATTAAAATATAAATACGTTTAAAAAGCATAATAACTTTAAAAAGTATTTAATTAAAATATATAAATAAATAAAGCAAATACGTAAAAAGTAATTAATAATATATACCCTTATTAATATTAAAAAAGCAACCGATTTACCGAAAATTAAGCTATAACCTCGTAATAAATATAAATAATAAATACCTCTTTAAAAATAATAATATTTAAAAGAAATTCCGACGATATTTAAAGAAAATAATAAAAAAAGGTAATTATAAATAATCTATTAAACGTATATAAAAAAAGTATCTAAAGAAAGTATATAATAAAATAACCCGTAAATAATAAAAAGAGATAATAGATTACTTTAATATTCCAAGTTTTACCTCGCAGTATATATGCAGCTAAGCGAGTAGGCACAGCTGCACCCATCTATGTCAGCTACATACCTATCACTTGTGCGTTGGTAGCCTACCAATTGCACATGCCGGAGCAATCTTTTGTCTGCTTGCTGCTGCAGGCTCCGGTCTGGTGGATTGGCAGGATGGAAGCCGCGCCAATACCACCTGGCTGGACAAAATGTAAGAATTACCGCAGACTTGGACAGATCCAGCCAAACTCTCAACCAACCAGCTAGCTTCCTTGGGCCTACAGTACGTCGCTTATGCAGCTTGCTTGCACCCTGAGCGAGTCTAGGCCGTCTAAGTCAGGAACGCCGCCTGTACTACCACAATTTGTAAGTAGTGCGACCATCAAGCAAGATTGACAAAAAGGGATAACAAGGGAGCATGGGCGAGTCGTCGCAATGACGACATTTGTTTCTAATCGTATCTGCTGGCCAAGGAGGAAGACAAAACGTGGGTAGCTACCACGCATGAGGAATGACAGCTGCAGTGAGTAGAAGGTAGGTAGACAATGGCCAGGTATGTAATCAGCATCGAATGATATGACCGAGACACCGGGACTGAACTCGACGACATCTTGGTCTCAAAAAGCAAAGGGGAGCTATCGCACTTATGACGTCAGAGTGCTCATGCTAAGCAAACACGGCCCTGAATTTGGCATGAAGCTAAGCGACGGCAACGGGCCAGCATGCAGACTTCGAAAGCGAAAAAGGAGAACATTCCATATCAGCAGTGTCAATTGATTCAGTAAAGACAAATGAATATAAATTGTACATACAGAAAATAAGAGAGAAATAGGCAGGTTAGGCAAACAAATGGGTGGCTCAGGTTCATTCAGGTGTGTGCCCAATTGAGACGGTGTGATTTTGGTGGTTGGGGTGGGGGTTGTTCTGGCAACCATTGGAGGTGGTCGGGGTAAACAAAACTGCAGGCCAATCCCTCGAATCGCCGCCACCCGAACTTGTGGGCAGAGACATCCCACTCAATCAGAACACGCCAGCTCATCATATCCCAGCACTGCCTTGCACAATTTCCCTTGCACCATTGGGGACACACGGGCTTGCAGTCGAACCCCGTTGCCCGAGTTGCCGCTTAAAGTCAATCCCCCAGATTGATAGACATTAAAAGTACCTCTACATGACCTAATTCTGAGTTTCTGCTACACCTCGCTGCCCCCGAATGCCCAAACGCAGACCTGATCTCGACTTTGATATCTACGTCGACCCTTCTTGCCTGAGCGATTCAATGGAAGACGAGACCAAATCACCGCCGCCCGCTGAAGTTGAAGTGGAACAAACTGCCCCGGAAGCAGCAGTACCGCCGCCGACAGAAACCGCCGCCGAGGCCACAGACAGCGTTCCCCATGACGACGCTGAGGCCAGCACGGTACCAGACCAGGGTGATGAGGCCACACCGCTTGCAGAAACGACCGAGCTGATGGAGGACAAACCCGGTCACGAGACGGAGGGTCACGAGGAAGAGGCTGCTGGCGATGGAGACGAGGTGTCCACCATCTTACCCAGTATTGAGGATGATCACGATCTTCCTGCCGAAGTCACAGACCGGTACAGTCGAAACTCCTCTCGGCAATATTCGCCACACACAGAAGAGCTGATTCAAGCTGCCGCAAGGAAAATCATGGCCGAGATGGAAAACGACGGACACGGCGAGCATGATGACTCCGACGCATTCCACGACGAGGACGAGACCACTCGAGCTGGCGACGAGGGTGCCGACAGTAGCTCCCAGCAAGGTATGGACGAAGATGTTTTCAGTGAGAGAAGCCCTCGAAGCTCTCTAGGGTCCTACGATGGCGGCTCCGAATCCGCAAAGGGAACCACCATCCCTGACAATGCCACAGTCCACACAAGGACGCCTCGGGTATCAGATATTTCACAGTACTCCTCCCACTACGACAATGACGAGTTTGTCCCGACAACAAGCAGCAAAACTCGACCACCCTTCAGAACTCCCTCAGACATACGAGCTATGCAAATGGGATCGCCCCCTCCCTCTGTCTATGGAACTGGATCGATACCTGTCACAGAACCGCGTTCGCAGAACCGCAAATTCCCTACAGTTTCACGTCTCGGCAGCCCGGCCGGGTCGGTGCAGTATTCGCCCAAGAACAGGACGCCTTCTCGTTTCAAAGTGAAGCAGGAAGCCCCCTTGATTCTTCTCCATGCCACTCTCTTGCCGTTGAGATGGATGTGGGCTGAGATCATCGACGACCTGGACACCTCGGAAATGAGCGAGGACGCCAAGTTGCTGCGTGACTCGTGGCGCCTGCTTCAAGATTGCGTTGGGGATACGGTGGTGGAGAGAGGAATCCTGCTGGGCCACCCTCAAAATGATTACGAGGTTCTGGAGGAGCGCCTGCTCGAAGCTCTAGAACTTCCCATGCGCCGCCGGGCAAGGATACTGGAATGCGGGCATTATCTCGGCCCTGCGAACGAGAAGACGATAGGCGATGACGGAGATAGCGAGGACGATTACGACGCGGTCCGCTCCCAGGTCAAGAACCACTGGTGCACTACGTGCAAACACGAGATCCGTTACGAGTCGCTTGGCCCCGGCAAGATCTTCCGCGTCAAGGTCTACGCAAGCAATGGTCTTATGAAGGCCGGCGCCTGGGCCGCATGCTGGAAGGAGATGGAGCGCGTGGATATCGAGCTTGAGCCGATCGTCTCGCCAGCAGTCCAGGACGAGCTTGTGCGTCTTGCGGCGGCCCGTGAAGAACGGGAGGCTGCGAAGAAGCGGGAATTTGACGTGGTGTCGAATATCGTACATCAGATCGAGGAAGAGGAGCGGGATCAACCGTCCGGCCTACATGCTCACTTGAACGCATCGCGTCACGGGTCCGTAGATGCCCGCAGGTCGATGGCCGGAGACCGCCCCGAGTCCGTCTATTCTCGTGGCAGGTCGCTGGGTGGGGCGGCACGCCCCGAGTCTGCGTATTCCCGCAAGCCGTTCGCCGAAGAGCGTCCCGAGTCCGTACACTCTTTCAGTCCGCTGGCCGAGGAGCGTCCCAATTCGGTACATTCTCGCAAGTCGTTGAGCGAAGAGCAGAGACTCCGTGAGCAGGCACGCCTGCGCGAGATTTACGGCTCGCCTGAGCCGGACTATGCTCATTCCGAGGCCGGTTCCCCGCGCGAGCGTCATCGCGACGCCTATGCCTCCAAGCCCACTTCGCCCGCGCCTGCCAGAGACCCATCGTACGAGCGCAAAGGACCTCGGCGTCAACCAGCGCAGTCCGACTCTCTGCCGGAGCTTCTGCTGCAGTCTGTCCGGGTGGTGTTGCGAGATTCCAAGAACCTAATTATCATTGCGCTCGGTGTTGTCGCGGTGTTGCTTGCGTTGCGTAAGGCACCTGAAATGCTAGATCGCGCTGAGGATCATTGGTTTGATTACAGCAGCGTTCCCAGAGTTCACATACCCGAGGCTCCAATTCATCCAGTACAGATGCGGGCCCAGCAGGTCCATCATCATGCTGAAACCCTTGAGCTCCCTCAACCCATGGCCTCCCGACAGGCTCAAGGTACACAGGTGGTGGAGCCGGTCGCTACTTACACGCCTTCGGTGCCAGTGGCCGCTACTCAGGAGGTGCCTCAGAACACCCCCGAGGCTCCTGAGGTAGCGCCATCTTCCAGCGAATCCGCGGCTGATGAGTCTCACGAGACACCTGTGGCAGCTCAGGAGGCACAGCCTACGCTTGAGCAGGCTGCCGAGCAACCCCAAGCTACCCCGGAAGTAGCCGAGGCCGAGACTGAAGGCCAGACTCAGGAGAAGACTGAAGAGACCGAGAAGGATCCCGGGGCCGAAGTCGTAAAGGAGAAGAAGGTCGTTCGAGTCTTTGAGACTGTGACGGAGACGGAGACCGTTAAGGTGACGGCCACGGCAACTCACACTGACGCGGAGGAGACCCCCTCCCCAACTGCTACGGTCGAGGCAGTGGCTGACGAGCAAAGCGAGGACGCTGCTACCCAAGAGACCACCACCACTCAGGAAACCGCCGCCCAGGAGACCGCCACTCAGGAGGCCGCTACCGAGGGCACCACTACCCAGGACAGCGAGCCGCTCGAGACTCCTGTCGTTGAGTCAGCAAACGAAGAGGCCAGCGAACAAGAGCCCGCCCAGCATCTCGAGGAGCCAGCCGAGGAGGAGAAGGGGACTCCGGCAGCCTCTGAGGTGCACGACGAATGAGATAATAAGAATGAGTTGGCAGCAACCTATGGGATGGGTCTGTCAGTATACGGGATATGATGGACCACACACGCTTGGATTTATTGAGGGTCGTGGATACGGAGTTAAGATGTAATGAAAAAACACGACGAAAAAGAACATGTTCTCTTTTTCTAAACCGAGCTTAGGATACCACCTCTGGTTTGCGTTTTGAGACTCAAGTAGATAGCCAAATTGAGATGTAACAACACCAACAACTTTCGATGTTCCTTTCCTTCTTTGCCTGTGATGTTTTGTTTACTCTCTTTCTCCTTCCTCTAAGGATGTCAATGCGAGTTCATGTGCGTGCTGTATGTTTGGACGTTGATAGTGTGCTGGCTTGCTTGACACTTCACAACCAACAGTTATGATGGGATTTGCTACTTACCAAACATGTCCAGCCAGCAGCAAGTCGCTTGCATTCGCTGTACTTGTGGACCACGTTGCTGCTTCCCATATGTCCTTCTTAGTTGACTTGAAGACTTGAATATAATGTGTCTGTCATTCTTGAGCATAAAAATGCAGTATCTGCATTCACTTGCTTGTTTAATCCGTATATAAACATGCATCTCATAGCTATTCTGTGCACCCCTTTGCTATCAGACATACAGAACAAAGTACTCAAGACATCAAGACACACCAAACCCAACCATAATGACATACTCGACTGTTGCTTATCCCAATAGAAGCACCACAATGGATCCAAGCACACCTACACAGATTCCCCCAGTAACAACCCCTCCACCCGCCGTCCTGGGCCCGGTGGAGATTTGGATGGATATTCCCCTCGTGACCGTAACAGAGATTACGGACCAGGAACCTCAGCCTGAGCCCCAGCCCCAGCCCCTGAGCAGCAATACCGAGGGACCCTCCAGTAGCGACACACCCACAGCCACCGCAGCACTTCGCGGAGGCGATGATGATTACGAGGACTGTTGCGAGGTGTGCTGCTCGAGCATGGTCATCTGCCTCCGCTGCTGGCTCTGCTGCGGCTGTCACTACGACGACTGATTGATCGAATAAGTTCTAGGCAGACGGAAGAGCTCAACCCGGTCCCTTACGTCTTGGATAAACCGACTGGAGGCTATGGGTGGCGACCACCGACATACAGCGCAGCTACTGCTCGGATAAAAACAGACCTAGGAAATAGATCTACACTTTCGGGCCCATCAGGCGTTGTGGTTTCATTGTTTTGGCGGTTCACTCGATGCGGGTCAAGCAGAGGCAGATACTGCTTACACAAGGAAGGAAAGCAAGCATGGCAAACCCTTCTCGGGGCTTTGGTCACCCTAGATAGATCTGATATCTTGCTGTGCCGCATCCCATATTTACCCTGCACGTGTCAGGTACCGGTAACCCCTATTTCATGCCAAAGCCGTCAGTGACAGTAAATGCCACCTCCATAGCCCGCACTGTATAGCATTTGCTAATAAGGAGCCATTGGTCAAACTGCTGAAGTAATAGAGAAAATACGTATTGTCATGTCCAGAAAGTGCAGTGTAAAGAAACAATCACTTGGTCGAGCTCCAAGGCTGCGAAGACGCCTCATACTAGGTGGGGAACCTCTTTTTCATTGACACGAGACTGCTAAGCAAGCAAGGTGTGCACGACGGGCCAGTTCGGGGCTAAATATCGTAGCCAAGGGAAACCAAACGGTTTTGTTGTTTGTTGGCCGGCAAGGGGGGCGGGAAGGGGCTTCGCCCGGTGAGGGACGAACGAAGCTGCAGAGCCATGAGTAAATGCTTCGAATTAGTATAACTCGCTTATATGCCCCTGACTCCGACCAATGCTAGGTATATATGTCTATGCTATATGAAGCACCGAGATTTGGTTCATGATGGTGATGATGATAAAACAAAACCCACGGAAAAAATATATATATAAAAAAAATCAAGAGCAACCGCCGGAAATAAAACTCCCCTCGTTCATGATTCTCATTTCAGGTCATTTCTTCAGGCCTGTACGGGATAGTCGGTCATGTTGGAATACGGGAGGACGTCTCCCATGCATCCCGGACAGGCGCGATTCGAGGTACACCGGCCGTGCTGCTCGCAGTGCCACTCGCTGCTGGGGGCGCACAAGCGGCACTCGCGGCAGTGCTCCCAGGCGTCCATGGGCACCCACTGCCCGCGGCAGAAGCTGTAGTTGTAGCCATGAAAGTCGTTGGCGTTGCAGTTCCCCAGCGCGCCCCGGAGAAGCTCGTATTCCAATTTTTCCCGGTCTTCCTTGAGCTTTTTTGCCTTAGAGTTCTTGGCCTTGATCCACCGGTCTTCCCAGTCCTTGAAGGCTTTTGTGTTGGCCTTGATGTTGGCCCACGACTTGTCATCATATAGCAGCATGTCCACCATAAGGTCGACGTCGAGTTCTTCTACATTCGGCTGGTTCGAGAGCCAGGTCGCAAAACAGGCGTTCGCGTCGCAGGGCTTGGGAAACCTGGCGGAAGGGCCGAAGAAGGCCGTCAAGTCCTGGAAGGGGTTCCCGCACGCCGTCCCGCAGGAGCAGTGCTTACCACACCTGCGTCCATATTTACTACAGGCACACGATGTGCAGGCCTTTTTCTTGCCGCGCCCTTTCTTACACGCGCACTTGGATTCTGGCGGGTTCGAGGATTCGTCCGGTTGTTGTGATTCCATACGCATGTGCTGGTTGATGGGTTAAAAAGGGAGACTCAAACAAAAAACGCCTGCCCCATGCCAAGGGCGACTTACCTCGGCTATCTCCTGCTCCAGCTCGCCCTGTGCATCCTCGATCCCAATATCCTCCTGAAGCGGGGTATGGGGAAGTTGGCGTGTGCCATGTTCGGGCGTCTGGCTCGGAGGTGGGCTGTACTGTGGGTTCACGGTGGGCTCGGGATACGACACGGCATGTCCTTGAAACATGGCGGCATGTGCCGCCGGTTGGGAGCTATACGACTCGCCGCCGAAATGGTGAGGCAGAGTGTGCTGCAGTATCGGCGTCGAGGGGTGCTGGTCTTGCGGGGGAGAGTAGGCGCCCGGGACGCCTTGATTCGAATGGGAAACCTTCATCTGGGTATACGAGCCATTCTGCATGTTGTTGCTCCTCGGCTGGCCGTAGGGGCTCCCAAGACCGCCATTGTGGGCGTGGGGCTGGCCGTAGGTGACCTGGTAGGCCGAGAGGGCGCGGGGGTCGTAGGACTGCTGGTAGACGGGAGAAGGGGCTCCGGTGAAGGGCTCGCCGGGGTAGCCGTTGCTTGTGGCATCTAGAGTCGAATAGGCGGTATAGTCGGGAACGCCAGCGGTCGGGGTCTGGCGGCCCGAGGCTACGGCGAGAGCAGCATAGCTGGCGTTGTTGTAGACGGTAGGGTTGTAGAGGCCGAGGTTGGAGACGCTGGCATTGTTGATGCTGGGCGAGTGTCGGAGAGCGGGCGCGGTGGTCTGCGGGGTCGCACTGATGAACTCGGACGTGTTGGAGCGAATGCGCTTGCCCGAGTGTGGCGGTTGTGCCATGCCCATGCCCATGGCACACACTCACACACTGTACTGCACTCACACAGACTGGTGTGCGGCAGGCAGGTGACGGAGGGGGGGTGTCGGGAAAAAAAATAAAAAATTTGGGAGGTAGACACGGAGAGAGGGAAGTTCCCTCGCGCTACCGTCTGCTACTGCTGGGCGAGACGAATTGACGCATTGGGATCGTTCGATAATGGAATTGGATTTCTTCTTCTTCTTCTTGCCAGTCCAGTTGGTTGGTTCCGCCAATTGAGAAGTTGCACTTTTTCATTCAACCTCTCCCCCAGTCCGGTAGGAAGAAGAGACAAGACAAGAGAAAGGACCAGCGAGCCAGAAGGGGATAAGGGAGAAAAAAAATAAGTTATCACAATTTGACTGATCGGCCAGCCCCCCAAATGGACGATACGCTGCAGAATAGATCCAGCGGCGCCTATCGGTTGAGCCCCGCCAATTCAGCGAGTTGAGTGTGCAAAACCCCTGCTCCTTTTCCTGCTGCCAATCCCACTACTAAACTCCCCTCCCGCTCTGTCTAAGGGTTGTGTGGTTTAGTGGTAGGGGCTTAATATTTCTTAGGCATGTATCGGCCGGCCCAGTTGCCTTTAGGTCAGTACCTGACTTCCGACTGACTTCCTGTCAAAGCCCATTCCGCGCCCCCTAAAAAGTCCCTAAGGTCCTAAGGTCCTAAGCAACTTGGCAAAGAGAGGGGCGGCGGTTTTTCCCACATCCACTCTTTCAAACGCAGTGGACAATTCCTCGACTGCCCATGCAAGCTTCGTCACCCGTCCAGGGCTTTTGTCGGCATATGTCCCATGGGATTTTATATCGGCCCGGCCTGGGGTCGTCTCTCGCATTTCACACTGAGGTCTCCTCAATGTTTGTTCGTTCTTGCTGCTGCTGCTGTTGCTGCAGTGCTACGTCGTGTACATACATCCCATTCCTGCCAGTCAACGAACTCCCTTGTTTGCATGCACATTGGATTTACATTGCAACGCCTCAAACGGGCGTCCTTGCAGGCCTTGAGACGAATTAGGCTTCCTGAGCCGGGGCGTGGATCAGAGTTGGTATCCTTCCCTTCAAGGCCCAAAGTCGGTCGACGCTCTAATAGGTGACCTTTTTCGTCGTGGTCAAAGCGTTGGAAAGAGTGGTTTCGGTGGTCACACTCTGCTGCATAAGTATTTATCTCACGATCCACTCTCGTGCCTCGAACCACCTGCAGTTCTGAAAAAGTCCAATCGGTGAAGACAGGAGTCAAGCAAGGGCAAGGGAGCAAGCACCAGTCACACTGCTGTGCTGTCGGGGCCCTGCCATTCAACTCCCGCCCGCCGACTGGGATCCTGACTAACAACCCTGGTGGATCTCGCCTTTTGAGTGCAACGTTTTAACGGTCCGAGGGGCGTCACTGATCTCACCATACTTCTCCTCAATACAGAAAACCTCTTCTTGAGCGATGCTATGCTCGATCTATCAATTGTTTGCCACCCACGAACCTCTCTTAGGTATTCCTTCTCATTTGATCCATTTGCAGCCCAACGCACATGCTGTTATTGGCTCGCTCTTATTGCCACTGGCTGAGTCACTCGCACGCTCGTGAGTGAGACTCGCTTGAAGGCTGCGAGTCTGCTGGTTGTTCCGAATATAGCGGGCGCCAAGAGACGAGGGTATACAGTTGGAATTGTAGGCCTGTCAGTTGAGAGAAGTATACTGACGAGCAAACGGCGTGCTCACGTGACTATTGTATAAGCGACAACCATCTCCGGCGTAAGCATGGAGATGATGCATTCTTCAGTCAATCCATGCTTTCCTTGGGAGATCTTGGTCAAATAATCCCAGTGATCTTGTCCAACCAGGTCTACACACGTTGAAATGGCCCAGCGTGACCACGACATCTCCTTGGCTCCAGTTTAGCGGATGCGAGCTGAGACTGGGAATACCCACAGCGTTATCAGCCTCGCATCCATGCCAGGTCAGATCGATTCTGGGGTAGTGGTGCTCGATATGGGGTAGCTGAGATACGATATCCCGGGCGAAGGGAATTGGCAACAGTCTTGACGCCTCTGGCAAACGGGCCCGCCAAACCAGCCACTGCCGGGCCGAGCCGAGTTCCTTTCATACGGCTCCGTTTGATACTCGGTTATGGGTCAGAAACCTTCCATCAGGACGACTGTCTGCTGGTTTGTTGAGTGTCGGCAATGTGGGCCTGGTCGTGGTGTCCATCGATATTCACCTGCGCGGTGGCCAGACTATATCAACGGCAGACGACCTCACGGGCTCATACTGTGGCACTGCTATGCGGCACCATTGGGAGCGAGTCGTCGTGTGGTTCAAATCTTCTCGGGAGGCAGGGTTGGCCTAATTCCTATGCTATCGGCCTGCAGCTTTATAATATATTCGCATTAAGAGGCTTCGAGGGGAACTACGAGACCAAGACTTAAGATGGCCACTATTGTGTTGTAGCAGCTTTGCTCCCAGCCACAGGTCGATGTTCGCTCATACATTTACCCTTCCAGAAGGATATGTCACGACGTACCCAAACCAGGCTTGACGTGTGTCAACACCAATCGAGTAGTTCTTCAGATACGGGTCCAGTGCAGCTACTGCAATGGTGCGCAGAATATGTTGTTTGCCGCGCTGTTTAATGAGAGGAGGTCCATGACTTGCTGTCAACTTGCATCACTGACGCTATCATGAACAAATGAGTGAGCGATGAGAAAATGATTAGATTTCTCTACGCATAGACCTGAGAGCGGCAGCAATATTCGAGACATGCTTAGACGCTCACCCGAGAAAGCCTAGATCTACAATCACTGCCCACAAGGGCGTTGAACTTGACTGCCAAATTCAACTATTAGACATTGTGGGTACCAATGGGCGTTTAAGGCAACCGAGGACACAAGTCTCAATACCTTTCCCCATATACGACCGGATGGACGGGTGTGATGGCGAAGACAGAATTGCCAGAACGGGAAGCTAGCTCGCGAAAACTTTTCAGGGTCTGCATACAAACAAACATAGATATGCCATCTGCCGACGGGAAATGGGTCGTTGCATACTAAATCTCCAGATCTGGCGCCATCCATCTACGCTTGGCGTTGATGTTAATCGTGGCGTGTTGCGATCGGTGGCGTGATGCTGGGTCTATATTATGCGGGGCCCCTGCATGCCAGATGCGACTTCTCACACACCCTTCGTGTCGAACTCGAATAGTAGCAGTGGTGGCATGTTTCCCCCTCGCGAAGATGCACTCTTGGGGTAAGTCAAATTGGGGGGAAATGATGAGTGGATCTGACCTACGGGGGAGTCATCCAGATGTGGTGTGTATACTAAGTACTCATGGGAAGAAACGACGCCGGTTTGATTAGACCTCCTTGGAAGTACGGAGGCTGTTATGGCATGGAGAAATACAAGGCATCTTTAATGGGTTTTAACGATTTTACTGTATTGAAGTATGCCGGAAAGCTACTTATGAAATGTGCTGCTAAGATCATCGAGAGCAAGCCATCATCGTGCTCTTCGACACTGACCAAAGGAATGCCATGCAACTCTAGGTCTAGATAGAACCTTGGTACTGATGCTGCCACTTCCTCCTCTACCCATCTAGATGCCTTTGGATCTCCGATGTGATACGACGTGATGATGCTTATAGTGATTGCAAGCCTCCCTCCTCCCCCCTTTCCGTACGACTCGTATGTGTTCCCTCTTCCCCCCTTCACCTATCCGTCAACTTATAGTTGAGCAACAGCATCCGTAGTAGTAGCAGTAGGAGCGACCCGCGTATACTTGTTAGCCTTGACGATGCCGAACTTGATCTGGCGGTCGACGCCCTTGGCGACCCGCTC
The DNA here is from genome assembly GCA_006503535.1 of Arthrinium phaeospermum. NCBI lineage: Eukaryota > Fungi > Ascomycota > Sordariomycetes > Amphisphaeriales > Apiosporaceae > Arthrinium > Arthrinium phaeospermum. The sequence goes on from QYRS01000003.1 coordinate 3,296,300, forward strand.
GAGCGGGAGGCGGTTGTCGATGCGCTGGACCGTCTTGCCGACACGGGGCTCGACGCGCTGGGCCACCTTGGCGGCCGGCGAGGCGAAGTAGGAGACGTTGCGCTCCCAGCGGGGGGCCCACTTGATCGTCTGGCTCGCGAGGCGCTCCTCGGCGCCCGGCAGCATCATGTAGAAGGGCGCGAAGCCCACGACGCCCGCGAAGCCGAAGGCGGCGTACTCGGAGGGTCTGGCGGCGGGGATGCGGACGGGCATGTTGGGTGTTTGTTGTTGTTAATGGAAAAAGAAGGAATGGTGATGGATGGAGTGTTGTTTGTTTGGATGAAGGTGTGTTGACTATGAAGTAACGACAAAAGGGGAGGTAAAGCCACTGATGCCTTCTCTTCAGGAGTCGATGGGTGAATAATAAAGCCTTCTTATGCTTTTAGGCTTGGAGAACTTATTTGTTTTCAAGTGATCTTAGCATAAACTGGTTGGTCGACCTTGATGGCCTGTGAGAAGTGTAGTTTGTATTGGCCTTGCAAACATGTGTAACAACAAGTGAACAGACGAGAGAAGCAGTGTAATGAAGCGTCAATGGGTTGGGGGAGACAGCCAGTTTATTAATAAAGGGGGAACAGACAGACACACAGACTCCCACCCAACCGCCTTAGCTGCTGCTGTTGCTGCCACCATCCGCTGGCGTCAATACCTCCCTCCCTCTCTGAGTGTGTCGTATTCGTCCTACCTACCTGTCTGTATCCTGTATGCCGTCTTCCCTCTGTTTGGGAAATGCCATGAAAGATGCGGGGTAGGAGACCAATGAGCGAAAAGCAACGACGTCGCAATGCCTCCCTCTCATGCCAATCATGTGGCCGGAGGGAGGTCAAGGATGCTCAGTCCATGTTTGCCTGAAGAGTAAATGAGCCACCATCCATCAGGAGGGAGTGTCGTTCGATGGCCTATATTATTGACCATGTAGGCACAGAGTACCGGCAAGGGGAGCTTTGGCAGGCAGGGAGACACCCAGACAGCAGCAATGCGACAAGGCATATACATGGTCTGATTGGAGTTGCGCTGCTGTGTGAGATGCAGCGACAAGGATCAATGCAACACACACCATATTTTAGTATTACGTACGACTCAGTACTCCAACTGACCTTATTACTGCCTGTCCGGCTGTCACTGGACGATTGCTCGCTGAGGCTCTGCGGGATAGCAAATTTAAACATACAGAATCGAGCTCAGTCTCTGAAATTACCAAGATACTGGGTCGAGTATACGATTCTGGAGTCGTGTTGTCCACTTTGTTGCTTCGTGAGAGACACCTCACGTGGTGCCCGATCCAGATTAGGCATCTCAAGGGTAGCGCTAACCCCGCTTCCCCAGACGGCCAGTGGATCAGCAACAGTTGGCCACTCCACTGAATTTCCGGGGGAGATCCCGCCTGCAAGGTGCATTGATCAACTCGGTTTGGGGGCAAGCGCTCATCCTTCGTCTCGTGGGCGTACTGGCGTTAATAAGCAAACGACAACAGCACCGTTCCAAGTGTTGACATCTGCTGGATAGATGCTGACAGCGACTCCAGAGCATGAGCATCGAAAGGGTCGCTTTTCCAGATTCATCCATCTTCGCTTCTCGAATACAAGAGGGTGCGTGTGGTATGGTGGTGGTGGTGCTTATGGAGCAAGAGACCCCTACTTTTTGGTCGAGACGCCCAGCTTCTGATTGACAGTTGAGTCCTGACATAAGGTTCATATGCAATCTTGATTCTCGGCGCCCAAAGCCCAAAACGTCCTGGCATTTCGGGCTCCATGTCCGGAAGTGGTGGGCCTCAAGGATGACCACTGAATATTTGAAAGAGAGCACGCGGCAAAACTTCTCTCAAGATTCGAAGCGAGACTGCGCATAGTAGACATTACCTCACATTGGTTCAACGCCATCGGTAATCACTTGACGGTCCTGCGACGCATCCTGAAGAAGTCGCTGAGGACTGGTGTGCACGTGTACATGCCACAGGCACCTTCAATGGAAGCTAGGGGAGCAAATTGTTAATTCGGGTTGGCAGTTTGGTGACCTAGATATTACGGATGAAGGGCTCTGGCGTCTTGGTGACGAATAATTGAATAGGTAGGTAGGACGATATACCATCTTGAGACTTGACTATGTCCGCAAAGGGATTCCTTCTACCAGATGCGAAGTAGGTAAATGTGCCTGCGTCGTGCCATCCATCGTTGTTGGGGCCGGCTGGGCTCTACTGTGGGCTCTGCCCATTAGCGTAGGGTGTCACGTGAGGTGCCACCTGCTCCTTCCCTTCCCCAATTCATCCTCACTAACGTCGATATCCAACGAGACCTTCAACAGGGGTCCGGAAGGATGCTGCAAGAAAATGCACTTACTGCTTGTTCGCCATGGCGAATCAACAGATAACGTAGCGAACCTCTAGTAAGTCGCAATCAGCAATCCAAGCTCGGTTCATCTGGTCTAATAATTATGGTTCGAAGTGCTGGATCCCGCGATGCCCCCCTGACCAATCACGGGGTTCTCCAAGCAAAACGACTAGGAGACCATCTGGTCTCCCGCGCCCCTGAGATTGGCCCCATCACGCATATTTTCACGTCAAATCTTCAGCGGGCTTACAGAACGGCAGAAGCGGTCGCCAATGCTCAGGCCTGTTCAAGTGGTAACGGCGATACGGAACTTGTCATTGCCGACGTCACGCAGCTTACGGAGCTCCGTGAGAAGGATTTCGGGTCATCTGAGGGCAAGAGGTTCGGCACCAAATCGAATGATGTCGCCTTGCGTGCAGCCGAGTCGGATGCGGAGACGCGCGAGGCCATGATGGTCCGAGTAAACCGCTTCATCGATGTTCAACTGCTCCCCGTATTCGAGGCAGGCGCTACCAAGAACTCGTCAGTGTTGATTGTGGCCCATGGCATCATCTTAAATTCGTTGCTCAGGGCCTTGGCCACCAAGTTCCCCGCCAGCGCCAGCGAGGCCCCAGGCGACAGCCATGCCGGGTGGAGCAACACGGGTGTGCTGCAGGCAAAGGTCCAGGCCGTGAAGAGCCAGAGAAATATCAGCAAAACGCCGACAGACTCCACCCCTGATGATTCTCGGCACTCTCTGGACTCTCAAGATTCTCGGCCGGGTACATCCACAAAATTCACCGTGTCGGTGCAGTTCACCAACAACGTAGACCATCTCAATGGCCTGAAGAAGACTCGGGGTGGCATAGGTAGTGCTCAGTTCGACTCTCGGCAACGTACCATGGACACATTCTTCACCTCGACGTCGAAGAAGCGCAAAGCTGAATCGGAAGCGGGTAGGAGTTGAGCCTTTCCTTCAAAATGGGCAGCAACTCCAGCAACTTCCACAAGACTTGAACGTAGAACCAACCGTGGAATTTGCTACATCCATGGTGCTGCTTCCCCGAGGTCGCAAAGCACATAATGTATCAATTACCTACGAAATGCGACCTACCTAGATCCTCAACTATAAGCCACATTGGGTACTGACGTCGTTGAATCTGCATATGGGCAATCCTTGGTTCAGCAATCTGGATCTTCAGGACGACGCATACTAAAGCTATGCCTTCAAAATCCAGTGCGTGCAATCCCGGGATTGCTTAATGGCAATTTTTCATTCAATATAAGCGAATTATTGGATTGGACATGAGAATGATAACATTCAATGTCGTTCGTCCTGGAAAGTGCCTATCAATATGGAAATGAAGGTTGTTAGTGGGGCAGAACGTCCATGCAGGCTGGGAGGTACAATAAGCATTTCGGTCAATCGTTGAGCCGGTCGTTCCAGGCCCCCCACTATGAAAAAAATCCTCCCGCTGTCCACTTGGATGCTATATAATTCTCACCTTCCACTAACCTTCTATGCTTCTCATCCTTCTTCAACATCAAGAACTGTCTTGAACCCAGGCGAACAAGATCTTGTCACCAGTGCCTCTGGCAGGCAACTGCGTACGGATCGCTCTGCGACGATGGCACCATGACAATGGGCCTTTGTTGCGATTGCAGCTCCATGTTCCCTCAGGTAAGTCTGGCCGAACGACCACATCACCGAGAAAAAAGACTTCTCGGTCCGACAAACCAAGCGAACTTGGCAATCACAAATGGTAAGTTTACTACACAAGCTCTCTCTTCTCAATGCCCTTCCCTCTTTATGATGAAAAAGCGTAATTCACAGACCTGTTCCGAATTTTAATGTGGATACAATTTCGTCCAACCGCTATCTGACATTCCTACCCTCAACCATTTTTTCTCTGCCCAACCCTTTTTGAAGCTTGCGCTTACGAGAAATCAGTCTTATTAGGTTCTACATACAAACAACTGGTGTTTTGTCACTGGTGACACCAGAGAGAACTGTCAAGAGCGTTGTTGAACATAGGCGTCCATAATGAGCTCTTCAATGAAATAAATAATAAACTTTTGTTAATATGCACACCTACACATATCAACTTAAATACAATGCTTCGTGATTCCGTACATTGAAATGTTACTACGACTTGTGGCATCGCTCTATATGTGGGCTTTCTATTCTTGGTTTTCGTCATCCTCATCCTCATCCTCGTCGTCTTCGTCATCGTCGTCGTCGAGCTCTTCGGCTTCTGACGGCAATGAGCGTGGGAACCACCCATACAGACTGAAATCCACCGAGAGCTCGCCTAGCGAACCGGTGGATACCTCCACCCCTTCGGCCTCGAGAGCCGCCGCCTGGTTCCGAGCACCGGATGGCTGAGATCTAGACAGGCACCCATGCATGAGTTTTGTATGCCCAGGACTTGTCTCGCAAGGGGGGCTCTTTTTCTCAATTGTTGGCTTTGGCCCGGATGTAATGTTGTTACGTACCTGGGGGAGATAAGGCCCTTGGAGTTGATGACTCTTTGCCACGGCACGTTGTCGTGGTTGTGCCGCGACTCCGGGTCCTGCGAGAGGTGCTTCAGGCAGACGCCGACTTGGCGAGGTCGCTGAGGGGTGCCCACCAGCTTGGCGATATGGCCATAGGTCGTGACCTTGCCTGGCGGGATCTCGCGCACGGCGCTGTACACGGCCAGGAAGAAGGCGGCCGCCTCGTCCGAACGTGCCATGCTGTTGCCGATGGCGGCTGGCTACTGCTGATATGTAGGATGACGATCCTCCGAGGCACGCAACCTGCTGCTGGTGCAGTAGAGCGTAGCGGTAGTAGTACTCTTCGTGGGCTTGCGCTATATGCGCTTCTTGAGATTTGTGAGGTTGTGTTGATCTCTCTTGGCCGGTTACGTTGCGTAAAAGGTGGTGGTAGACCCAGAATTTGCGATGATCGTCGTCCTGCTTGTGGTAGGTTCGACAACGACGGGCCGTACTCTCTCTGGTACCGTCGGGGTAGTTCTCGAAAGAAAGTTGGACGTCGGAGCACGATACTCAGAGAGCGGCAGGCAGGTTAGTCAATAGCGCAGGTACCGAGCAGCTACACGCCCGCCAAAGTACCCGCTTAGTCTCGGGCGGTTGTTGTCCATGTTTAGTCCCGCAGGACTGCATATCAAATCGAACGAACGCTAGCTCACGCGCGAGGTTTATTACAGTTCGTCTACTTCTCGTCCGTCCAACCAGCTTCGGCCCATTGGAGAAGGTGATTCCCAATGAGAACCCACACTGTTATCAAACTCGACCATTCGTTTCGCAACGCCGACTACTGCGAGCATGCGAAAGGCGAAGCGATCAAGGACCATGACGACACGATGTGCAATGCTGTAGCACCATGGCGTGAGTAACCTCCTCTACCCCTCTTCTCGTCCCTCCCCCTCCTCCCACCTTTGAAGCTATAGGTAGGTATATATCTAGCACTGAACGTCCCCTTTTCAACCTTTTCTCTCTTCCTTCTCATCCCTCATAATCATCTATTCCATTAGTAAAGCTGCACTCGGATCTGTCTCCAGATTCCCAAACGAACACACACAAGTAGTACGCACCGTGACTCACCATCACGGATCTCTACTTCCCCTATTCCCTCCAGACCACCCACTAACATACATGGCAGACTTGTACACTTGCTTGGTACGGGTCGTCACTATGGCGACGATGGCAGCCATGGCCTCGACCGGTTTATCCAGAAGTCACTATGGGTGACCACGCATATGACACAAAGTCATTGATCATGAACCAACCCCCTCATAAATCATCACTATCAGGTAATGGCTTGAGGCGAGCTGAGCCGGTGTTCGTGTCTCTGTGCCTCCCATTCGGACCACCACTTCTCCCCCATCCAACCAACTCTCCCACCTTTGCGTGTGGGCAGTCGGAGGTGGGGAGACGGAACTGGTGAGATGAAGGGGGGCTCTTTCTCTCTCTCTTTCGAAAGATCAAGAAGAAGAAAAAACAGAGCTCGTTCTGAGATTATACGGCGTAAAACTTGATCTGGATAATACCAGCGAAAGGATCATGCTCTCATTGTCCAATTCCCCCAATTTCCCTTGGCACAGAACTAACCCTCGGCCTAGATACCACATATAACCCATCACCACAACCGCCACCGCAACAATGGCCCCTGCTGTGACTCTTGACTGCGTTGAGCCCGCCACCCTCCCTCACAAGGGAGGTGTCCCCGTTGGGAACGGCAAGGCCACGACCGCCGTTGACGTCGCCGATGGCAAGTGGAAGGACTTCACCTTCGAGACCATCCGCGAGTCGCAGGTCGCGCGCACCATGGCCCGCCGCTACTTCAACGATTTGGACACCTACGCCGAGTCCGACATCGTCATCGTCGGCGCCGGATCTTGCGGTCTGAGCACCGCTTACACCCTGGCCAAGGCCCGACCTGACTTGAAGATTGCCATCATCGAGGCTAGCGTCTCGCCTGGTGAGTAGACCTCTTTTTGGACAGAAAAAAAGCTACATTCAGATAATGGCTAACACGACACAAGGCGGCGGTGCCTGGCTCGGCGGCCAGCTCTTCAGCGCCATGGTGATGCGCAAGCCCGCCGACAAGTTCCTGACGGAGCTCGGCATCCCCTTCGACGACGAGGGCGCCTACGTCGTCGTCAAGCACGCGGCCCTCTTCACCTCGACCCTCCTGTCCAAGGTCCTCTCCTTCCCCAATGTCAAGCTCTTCAACGCCACCACGGTCGAGGACCTCATCACCCGCCGCGACGACGCGGCCCCCGGCGGCGTCCGCATCGCCGGCGTCGTCACCAACTGGACCCTCGTGGCCATGCACCACGACGACCAGTCCTGCATGGACCCAAGCACCATCAACGCGCCCCTCATCGTCAGCACGACGGGCCACGACGGGCCCTTTGGCGCCTTCAGCGCCAAGCGCCTCGTCGGCATGGGCGCCCTCGAGCGCCTCGGCGGCATGCGCGGCCTCGACATGAACACGGCCGAGGACGCCATCGTCAAGGGCACCCGCGAGATCGTCCCCGGCCTCGTCTGCGGCGGCATGGAGCTCAGCGAGGTCGACGGCGCCAACCGCATGGGGCCCACCTTTGGCGCCATGGCCCTGTCGGGCGTTAAGGCGGCTGAGGAGTGTCTCGCTGTCTTTGACGAGCGTAAGAAGCAGAATGCTGCTTGAAGTGGAGTGTGAGACAGACGATAGCGTACCAGATCTTCACTCATTTTACGGTCATTGGGATAGTACGGAACAGATTGTCTCGAGGATGGACGAAGGACACTTTCTTTGTAGCAACACGGTACACACATATGCCGTGTTGCAGATTCACTCATTGTGGCAGTATCTCTACTTTTGGGATATGGAATGAAATAAACCAGTCAAACTGAACCTCATCTGATGTCTCCTGGTGTACATTCAAATTGTGCACATATGCCTTCCCCCACGTGGAGCTTCTCTCCCTAATTGCTTGCATGTTCCAGTCATATCAGTAGGGACCGGGGTAGATTGCCTACTGGGCCATTTTAGTCAGGCATGTAGTTGTACATGGCGTTAGCAACCAACTACACGACAAGACATACATCACACAAAACCTACATCATAACAGGTGTAGTATGCAGCAGGGGGGAAGAGACGTTCTACATTCCAACAACTATATAGCAAAGGGTACGTAGGCTGGCCTCGCGTGCCCAACCCCGCCCACCATCATCAACAATGCCCCCATTCATCAGCATAACACCAGCATCTTCAAGTGCTACACTTGTCGTGGGCAGGGTGCGATACGCAATCGCTCTCTCTTTCCATCCCTCCCATTCTTCTTCGTCTTCTCCTTCCTTCTCTGTCTCTTTTCACATGTATCAACCTCTTTCGCCAACCTCCGCCATTTCCACCGCCAGCCACCCGCTCGGGAAACAGAAAACGCAGAGAGAAAACATCAAAAGGGGTAGTAGTAGTTGTAGTATTCGCAGTAGTGGAAAACAGTGTATCAAAAACGCACGCAGAAGTAGAAGCAGAGAGAACACGCTGCCGCCGGGTGTGAAGAGAAGACAAAGTAGAATAACATGAAGCAGCAACATTAGAAAACCAGGTGTAGACAACAAAAAAATCAGAAATGGGTGCAAAAGTGGTATCTCAGAATGGACAATTCGGCTCGGGCCTCTCAAGCAGCATTCTTTTCTCATATGTAGGTTGTAGAAGGTCGGTTTCCTCTTCTGTTTCTCCATCCGCCAGCTTCCCTTTAACAAAAGGCAGAGGGGTGGCCGGCATGGCAGAAGCAAGGAGAGATTAAGTGTAGAGGGACGGACAAGAAACGCTGTCATTAGATGTTGTGAAGGATTTGGGTTTTCATTCGGATCCGTAAACACGTCGCTATCCTCACGTGAGTTTTGTTCGTTTCCCGTCCAAAGTCGTCGCAGATTGTAGGCCAGCCGGTGTAAGGTTGACTACAGAAGAAGATGTGGTGTGGTTTGGGGTCATGGCCGAAGATAAAGTGAAGATCGTAAAGGAGAGGGGCAAGAAGCGTAAGTGCCCGAAGAAATGACCCAAATCGAAGAGATGGCTCGTCCCGAACGCCGTATAGTGGTAGAATACAGGAGAGTGCATATAGTGGTCGCAGAGGGGAAGGAATACAGTCAAGCTACCCTAAACCGCTGAACCAGATGGTTCGTGGTCACCCAAGATGGTAGGGCAAGCTCAAAATGGGACCCGGATGGTGATATGGTATCCATTCAAGTACAGGAGGAAAATAGCCAAAAACGCCAAGCAGACCAAGAGAACGGCCAAAAGCGGCCACGCCTAGAAGCAGTTGAGGCTGCCCTTCTTCTTTTTCTTGTTGTTGATGGCGTTCATGCGCTCTTCCAGGTGGGCGCGGGCTCTCTCGGCGTCTTGGCGCTTCTTGCGTTCTTCTTCGACCTGGTGAAGACTGTCTCGCCAGCGGCTGTCTTGCTGCGGCTTCTCCTTGAGCTGCTTGACTTCGTTCTCGAGCTCCACGGCGCGTTTGCGCCAAGCCTCACAGTCAGTCTTGACCTTGTTGGATTGCTTCTCGAGATCCGTGAGGGCCTCTTCCAAGGTCGAAGTCAGTTGCTTCTCGGCATTGAGGTGTCGCTCAATGGAGCGAATGCGGGCTTCTTGGTCTTCCCTGATCTGCAGGTTGGCGATATCGTTGCTTTGAGGACGTCCGCCGCCAGGTGCCCCCGATGAGGTAGGCGACGTGGCTCCGCCAATACCAGGCAGAGGAGGCAGCGGGATCGCCGGCGGAGGCGATGGCAAAGATGTATGCGAGGATGTCTTGCGAACTTGCGAGTTCGAGCTTGCCTCATCAAACTTAGCCTGCAGTAAAGTTAGCATTGTAGATTCCGAGAGCATGTCGTTAGATTGAGAGTGTACCTGTAGGGCGGCATATTCCTCCTTGATTGCCTCCAGTTCACCCTGCGCCTTGATCCTAGCAGTAGTGGCTTCCTCAAGTTGAGATTGGCGTTCCGTCTGCAGAGTTGACAACCGGTTGTTGGTAATCTGAGCCTGGTCGAAGTTCGTCTGTAGCTGATCCTCGAGTTCCTCTACCAAGCGGGAATGCTTCTTGTTCTTGACCTCAAGATCCGCCATTCGCTTCTTCAAAGCTGCTATCTGTTCAGAGACGGATGAGTACGGGGTCTTGGCCTTCTCTCCATCCACCTGCAACAACTCGTTCAATGCGGACTTCACCGTCTCCAGATCGCGCATGATGGTGTTGTTGATAGAAGCAAGTTCCGAAACGTGGCCTTCGAGTTCGGCGTTCTTCCTCTTCTCGGTACCAAGCGACTTCTGGTCTGCAATGAGGAACTCAACACGCTCCGAGATCTTCTCCACGCTGACCTCGAGACCCATGGCGTACGCAACTTCCGTAGCCACCTTCATCAGCTCATCACGAGCTTCCGATAGGTCGCTCTCCAGAATGCGGATGTTCTCAGCATGCTCCGTCATAAGAATGGACAGCTGCGACTCATACTCCTGCTTGGACTCGGCCTGGATCTCGTCAATGTCCTTGGCATGCTCAGCTTCAAGCTCCTCGAAGTTCTCTTGGTGGCTCTTGATCGTCTCCTCGTGTCGGGCAATCTGGGCCTCCAGCTTTCCGAGGAGACCCTTGTGCTTAACTGACTCGGCAGCAGCCAAGTCGCGGGCGCGGGTGGCCTCCTCAAGTTGGCTCTTGGCGGCGGAATGGGCACTCTCAAGCTCGGCGACCTTGGCTGCGTTGATGTCGATGATGGCCTTGTACTCGCCAATCTCCTTAGTCAGGGCCGTGACCAAGTCTTGATGCTTGGCATCTGCCTCCTTGGTCTGCTCCTCACCCTGCGAGTTCTCGCGAACCTGGCTGTAGTTCGCGTTGACCTCGGCAACTCGCGACTCAAGCTCTTCGATGGTCTGTTGCATAGTTTTCTCGGTAGCCTGCATGTTGTCGAGAGTAGCCTGGTGCTTGCCTTCCCAGCCCGCCAGTTCTGATTGCAACTCTGCAATCTTCTTCTCGTGGGTAGAGAGCAGCTCGTCCTTGGCGCTTGAGGACTCCGTAGGGGCCGATCGAGCAGCAGACATTTCTTGCACAGAAGCTCGCAGAGATTCCAGCTCGCCCATCAGCTCGGTTTCGCGCGCGGCGTGCACCTCTTGCATCTTTCGAAGTTGGCTCTCGTTCTGTTCCAGCTGGTTCTTCAACGTCGCAATCATGGACATATCCATGGGGCTGGACTTCAAACTCGAACGCTCGCGTGTCAAGCCATTAATGATTGTCATCTTTGTCTCCATCTCCTTTCTGGTGTTGTTAACATCTGCCTCGAGCTCCTGGATGCGCTCGGATCGAGCATGCAGCTCATGCATGGCGGCATTGAGGTTGAGCTCGAAATTCTGCATGACGTCTGGCTGCTCCTCAAAGTTGTCTGCGGCAATGTTTCGCAGCGACGCGAAGGACCGGTGCGCCCGGTCAATGATCATAACATTTTGACTAGACTTGCGGCGGATGACCGGGGTGGCACTTCGTGGCGATGGGGGCTCGGCGTGCTTGGCCTTAATGACCTCGGTCTTCAGCTCTTCGACCATATCCAAGGCTTCTTGGTGTTGTTCCTCCAGCTGAGCGTACTTCTCGGCAAGTTTCTTCTCCGCGGACTCCTTCTCCAGAGCAAGGGACTTGAGCTTCTCCAATTCCGAGGCGAGCGCTTCATCGTTGTTTGCTGTCTCGGCAATCAGAGTCTCCCTTGACTCAGACGGTTTGGGGGTCGTCGCATCCGGAATCTCAGCCGAATCGATAGTAGCCGGGGAGTCCATAGCTGAGGACAGCTCCGAGGAAAGCGATCGCGATGATAAGCGGGTCCCATCCTTGACGTCGCTGGACTGCGCGTCGGATAAAAAAGAGGGCGGTCGGGTCTCTTCTGGCGTTGCAACAGAGAGGACGGAGTCGCGTTGTCGGCTAGGGTGCTTGGCCTCGTCTACGGCGTCCTGGAGCTCTGCCAACGTCTTGAGAGCCTCTTCATACTTGCTATGGAGAGCATCGAACTCGTTCAGAGTGCTCTCATGTTCCATACGAAGGTGAACAAGCTCCTCGGTGACGTTTTCCAGCTTGTCATTAACAAACTTGCTCTGCGCGGGGCTTTGGGGAGGGTGCGCATGAGTCTCAGAATCATCGTCAGCCTTATCGCCGTTGCGATGGTCGACTTCGTCGTCTTCCGACACCGCCTCAGCTTGGGCAGCAGGCTTAGCCGAGTCTTCCTCAGTCTCCTCCTCGCCAACCTCCGGGAGCATAGAACGTCGGCCTTGCACAGTAGGCGGTCGGCTTCCGGTGTTCCTGGACGATCGCTCAGAGCGGCGTTGCGCGAATCCATTCGTGTTTGGTTCAGGCTGGCCATCGGGCTGCTTGCCATCCGGTTGGATGTTGTCGAGCTCGTGAAGCAGGTTGTCGAGCTTACCAAGACTTCGTTGCCGCTCAATAACCTGCTCGAGGCGGTCAATCTCACGCTGCATCAACTCGGTGTCTTGGTCGGCCTCGGCAAGTCTTTCCTCCAGTGTGGAAATGTAATCCTCAGCCGCAGCCTCGTTCTCCCGGACCCGTGCGATTTCCTTTCGCAGTTCGGTTATAATCGTTGCGTTCTTTTCTTCGCCCGAAGTATGTCCATCGAGCTTGGCTTCGAGGTCGTGGAGATAGTTTTCCGTGTTGGCTTCGCGATCCATCAGCTTCTGTAAACGGGCTTGAAGTTGCGTGTTGATGGTTTCAATATAGGCGCATTTGGTTTCTTTCTCCAGAAGATCGGTCTCGGTGTTGGATAAAGTAGTGCGGGTGCTGGAAAGGGACTGCTCGAGTGACTGGATCGTCTTTTCGTACTCGAGGACGACCTGCTCGACCGCCTGGGCAAACGAGTTGGACCGGTTGAGGCGCTCGGTTGCGACGTCTCCGGCGTTCTCCTCCATTTGCTGATTCTCGGCCTCCTCGTTGTCTCGTGCCTTAGCCATCTCGGCAATCAACTTAGCGTGCCGTTGGCTGAGAGTAGTGTAGTTCTCCTGGACGTCTAGTAGCTGATTTTGGAGTTCCGCTTCGCGCTCGTTGTTGAGTCGCTCGGACCTCTCAGTGGTCGCCAAATTGCGGCGCTCGTTCCCGCCACGCTCAGCACTACGAATTTGCTCACGTAAAAAGGCCACTTCGGCCTTGAGCCGCTCAATGACAGCCTGCTTATCACCCTCCTCCACAGATTGGATCCTAGGCTTGCTCTGGATGGCACGGGCGCGTTGGGCGTACTGGACCGTATTTAGAGTTTCGCTGAGATGAAATTCGGCGGGCGTAACACATGCAATCATATACGTAATGGCATTGCCGCCGAGAGAGTCTTGGAGCAGGCGTGTAAGTCGGGAATCGCGGTACGATACGTGTGCACCGTGAGACCGCGAAGAGAGTTGCGAGATGACCTTGCCTAACGCGGCCAAGCCGGCGTTGATCGAGATGCCTTCTTTCGCCCGGTCACCTTGCGCGCCGGTGTTCTTCAGACGCTCGCTACCCGCCAGATCGACGAAATGCAGCTTGCTGTCTGTGGTCACCCATGTTTCAGCTCCGGCCGTGGGTTCCAGAGGCATCGAAAACCGCTTGTTGGCTCCCTCGGTGCCCTGCGACTTGGCTTTTTTCTGGACTAGATTGAGACTGAATACGGCATGAGAACGCGACGATTTCGCGTTGATGGCTGTGGAGTCGGTTTGACGAATTGCAGAGCCGAAGTTCAGAGCGTTCATCAAGTCTTCCATCGAGTGGATGTCCATTTGTCGGAGACCGGTGAGGATGATGTTGCCCTTGGTATCCTCACGGATGGTGACCGTGCCACGTTCATGCTGCGGCGTCGTCTCGGGGACAAGCAAGTCGCGAAGCTGCTCGTTGTATATTTCAACGTACGTCGCCTTCATTTGCCAAGTCTTCTCGGCTGGGGCACTGCCGGCTGAGGGCGAAGTCTGTCCTATCGAGTATCGCTGAGGTGTGCGAAGCTGGGACATGGAATTGCGGTTGGATTTCTTGGAACTGGAAGGCCCATCAAGTTTCTCGAACAGCTCCGTTGCTGCGCGGGGGATCACTCCCATCCTGTCAAGATTCCCTTGTTCTACCGGGCCTGAAGTACCCATGGTGAAGGACTTTCCGGCACCGGATTGGCCGTACGCCAGCAACGACACGTTGTAGCCTTGCAGGAAGGCAGTCACACTCTCGCTGAGGTAGTCCCAGATACCTTCCTGGTCGGTTTCAGGGGAAAACACGCGATCGAATACGAAGAGCTTCTTGCCCTGCGGCGCATCGATCGACAGACTCGTTGGTGACGTTGCCTGGACCATAGAGCGCTGAAACCGTTGGGGGATAAGGTCGAAACCGGGATCGGTAGCCTGTAGAGGCGGTCGCACTCGAATGACTGCATATGAGCGTACAGGTTAGCCGTATTCGTGGTGTTGTGGCTTTCAGCGCATCCTGCTAGGTTTCCGAGGCCTCTAGCTGGCTTGGCCCGAGAGGCCCAAGGTTTCCGCGAGTAGAGATAACTGGGGCCGTTTGTTCACTTACCAACTTTGACTGCCGTCTTGCCGCCGTCTTCGTCGGATGCTCTGCTTTTGCTATTTACGCTCATGCGACTGGTGCTTCGCGGCGTAGGTCGCACCATGGCGCTTGCGGGTCGCGACATCATGCTGGGCGATCCGGGGGGTGATGAGGCCATGATGACGAGGGCTGCCTCTTTCTACGAAGAGACACCCGAGGACAGGAGGACGGAAATGCGACAAAATATCAATGCCGGCGCGCGGAAACCGCGGGGGATCGGTTTGATAAGGCAGTGAAACGGGCAAATTGGCTTTGCCTTATGCCGAGTCTTCTTTTTGTTGCTTGCGTTGGAATGCAAGGCAGGTCAATTCATGCGAATTGCCGTCGGGTGGTTGTCGTAGGAAATCTAAAAGAGCGAGGTGAACCCCAGATCCCAGAGTTCCCGGCCGGGGAAGGAATGCAGGAGACGGGCTGGCCTCGAAGGTGTCTAAACACCCCTTTGCATGAGGGCTTTCTTTGCGGCCGCGCTGAACTAATTGCCGCGTTATCCTTCAAGTCGACATGTGGGTTGTGTCTCGTCGCAACGGTAGAGGGAAAAAAAGATTGTAAAGAGGTCGCAGAAGGATGTGCAACGGGGGGGATGTTGGTTAAATTTCCCAAACCCCCAGATCATTAGCAAACAGGGAACAGGCCTAGACTTGCGCTGACCAGTGACAGCAGCGGCACAGCACTTTTATCATAACAGACAGGTCTAGCTGTTGGTAAGGAGATCAATGGATGGATGGATGGGCATGCGCTGCACGTGTTGCCTGATCTCTTCTGTTCTTCTTTTTTTTAACCGAGCCTACTTTTGGCAGACACCACACACAAACAGTTGACGGCGAGTGTATATGTACCGTATGAAGATTGTCGCGGACGGCGAAAGTGGCAGTCACAGACGACACAAGGGGTATAGCGATTATTATCTGGGTACCTAAGGTATCTAAAATAAATCAGGGGGGCCCGGTGAGAGAGGCTTGGGGGGCAGGCTGGGCCTGGTACTTCAATGGCAAGCAAATCGCCAAAGGCTAGAGGCGCCGAGATGATAAATTTGGGGGGTCAATTGATGAAACATATTCGGGGTATGGCCTTGCTGGCCCACGAATGGCCCAAATCCACCTTTTTCCTGTCCCTGCCGCCATGCCCAAACAAGCGGACCAGCAATGCAAGGTGCAGGGTCGCTGGCTCAATCCGGCATAGGCCAAATTAAACTCGCGTCGGCTGGGATAGGCGAGGGTCCCAAGCGTTGTCAGCCATTTGATTGGGATTTGACCAGCCAGCGATCATCACCACCCGTCACGTTCTGTAAATGGAAGTGGTGGGTGCGGATGAGGTACATACTTACCTACACACACATGCCAACAGCCGATCATACCTATGCTTCTGCATATCAGCAACACGATGCGCGTGCTGGCGTGTACCATGCATACCGTACATAACCTATTCCATATACCTATACTCTACTCACCTCCCAAGTTACACCTTGCCAGCAACGCCCAAGGCGGCACGAGGGGGGAAATCACGGCAGATTTCAGGTAGGCTGGGCCGGCTGTGTGGCCCCTACTACATTCTTGTGGCTATATATAAAGAGATCGCTAACAGCAGCTGTGTTGATTGGTGGCGGCGACGAAGAAACGTCTGAAACGGTCTGCTAAGGTTCCATGTCAAGAGACAGGCGACTCGTTCAAGTCCTGTCAATGACGAGAGAAATCTGAGACCTGCAACGCAACGCATCAATCTGCCATGCTGTTCACCCAGCCCGCCCACATACACCAAACCACCATCACGGAATCCGGTGGCAGTGCTGCAAATGCTTCAGACGAGGTAAACAACCTTACCCAAGGAGCCTATATTTCAGACGGCCATATACTGGTACTAAGAGACAAGAGGTTCGAAGTGGAACACTTGAATCACCATAGGTTTTGGAAGATAGCGCACGCGACGCCTCCCATCCCCCTCCAGAACAATCCCCCTTCGAGCTGCTTCGCAACTACTGCGTAGTATATCGAGCTAGAAATAGTATACTGTAGCAGTAGGCTGGCGATTCAGTAGAAATCTGTAGGTACCGTCTGGCTGACAGTGTGTCGCGCAAAATGAAAAAGAAGATCCCCTCCAAAGCGGACGGGTAACGAGGGAGACAGACGATCAGCCGGCGACCGAACCAATTTGATGCGTGTGGTGGGTGGCTACATACATGTAAGGTTGGGTGGTGATGAAGGTGCGCTATGGACGCTTTTGGTGCAGCGACGCACATGTTGGTGGGGTCCCCTCTCCCTAGCTCGCGCAGGAACCCAACCAAGCTTGCTTAGAGCTCACCACCACCAATATGCCAGGGACCAGGAGTGCAGAAAGAAAAAAAGCAAGGGACCAGAAGCATCACGAAAGGGGGAACCAATTGGGGGCAAGCTACTGCCGGGCGGCCAGCCACATTCAACGTACGCTCTAGGTACGCTCTCACGCTACGCCGTACTTCCGATAACAAACGCCCTTTCTGCACCTGGCTCGTCTGTTGTGCGGAACTGTTTGCCCGCTGCCGTCGGGTTTCAACCGATCTCCGGATCCATGGCGCCCCCTCCTTCCTTCAGATGCGATGGTGACAGGGTGGAAAAGACAAGAGCGACTGCCGGTGTCATATATAGCAAGCGGAACTGCGGAAGGTGGTCCAAGTTCTCCCGATACCAATAGTTCAAATGTGTCACTGACTCACTAATGCCCATCTGGAAGATTGCACTGATTAAGGGCGACGTGAGAGAGTATTATCAATCACGATGATTCGACTCTTTGATGTTGGGCTATCCTCTTCTAGGGGCCTAGCGGCGCCGTAGCGCATGCAGAAGCGGGAAGCTTGAGCCTTGCGGAACAATAAGCGTACAACGGCGCGATCAAATAGTAGATACGATGGAGAAAGAAACTGGTGCCAGTAGTCACCGCAGACCTCCAATCTAGTTTGTAGAACTATCGATGGAATCTGTTGGAGAAGATTCGCAATCGTTCTGTCTGCATGTATCCAACACTGGATATCGTACGGTTATTGCATTATCCATTGCTTGCAGCACCCGTCGGTCCACCTCCCACTTTGACGTGCAGTCGTTTGGTGGAGGCCGAGATAGCACGTTGTTAGGCCCAATGAGGATGGTTCGATTTCCGATTTGGCGGATATGCAGATTTCAGGAAAAAGGGGGTTTTCGTTTGCGCCATGACATTTTTACTTCACCAAGCCGCATCGATGCGATGCAAGTGAATGGGCGATTGCTCCTCATGGCGCATGCGAGGGCGTGCTCCAATCTTTGAAGAATAACCTCCGACTGGATTCTCTTCGTCGTAGGTGAACACCCCTTACTTCCCTCGCGTCGCTGACAGCAGAATCGCATGTCAATACGAGCATCGTCGGAAGACGTCATTATCTGGATGCAGTGTTACGAGAAAGGAGATCCAGTCAGAACCTGGTTCCCGAGACTTACATACATACAGCAATATATGTCCATAGAGAGCTTTGTGCGATGCCCGGACCGCTTCCGGTGGATCAAAGATGAATCGGGGTTGATATCATAACCGGGACATGCTTCCATTTCATTTGAGAAACCGTTATGCCGCTCGCATACATACGTAGGGCCTTGCGTCACCCCTCCTCGTGTTTTATATTCTTTTGGGAGCCCCGGCAATGCGATCATATGCCGACCCAGCGGCGATGACCCAGCTACAGAGTGTGCTCGGTCCTGGATCGGGGAGGAAATTCAAGGCCCAGAGAGCCCGGACCACGCCCGGACAACAAATGCGACTGGTTGCAAACTGATGGGTCAGCCCCCCAAAAACCCCTGGTTGGCTTCCCTTTTCCACCCACCAATGCCGGTAATTTGGAACGATCGTCCGTCCATATCTCATATCTCGGCGCGGATATAGGTTACGTGGGAATTGGAGTCGGGCGTCGATCGCCGTGATGATGTCGCAGCGCGCAATGACTCCCTTTGTCGCGAACCTGGTATTTCATTTCAACATCGGTGCTGGCCGATGTTTACCTCCTGATGAAACATATGTGGTGGTACTATCGCTGGTGACAAGGAAAATGTTTTTTTTTTATCTTCTCCCGCGGAAGTGTACCGGTGGCAGGTGGCGCGATCGATTGGTGGAGCCCCATCCCAAAGCTCCGGTCAGATGTCGTTGTTCGCAAAGGGAACGACGTCGCAAAGAGGTTGGTAATGTCCGCGGTTATTACAAAGCAAAATCGGATTTTGTTAGCATCGCGAGGCCCTCTCCACTTGCTACTACCTTACTTAGATAATACAACATCGACGGTGCGTATCACGATGCTGGACATCCATTTCTGCACCCCGCATTCCCGCTTAAATTCAGCCCGCTGCCAGGCCCATCCCTCCCGCTGCATGGCATTGAGTAACGACGGGACGGCTATTCACATATGTACACATAGAGACAGACGTCAAATGTCTCGCCTACAGTGATGGACTACCCCTGCTAATCGACGGCCGCGTCAAACCTTCACATCATCAATAAGCCGCCCCTAAATAAGGCAGTATTCCGGCAGAGCCAATACAAAGCCGGAACTTCTTAAATCTCGTATTGTATTATTCGAACCCTGACAGCCCCAGGCCGCAGGCGGCTGGTCCTTTAACCCGAGGAGACTGGCGTGCGGACGGGCAGCGGCTCTTGAAACTTGAAACATGCATCACCCTGGCGGTACCATCATCCTCTAGGAGCTTGCCGCCTATACGTCCATTCGACTTGACGGATACTATGCCGTTGTAAGTGGACTGGATGGCCAGGGTCGGGACCTGGAATTTATGACATGCGACTGGACAATGGTCTACCTAGTTGTGGTTAAAGTCTCTGGAGCCCCTAGGCTACTACTCGTCGACTATGTAACCTCACCTTCGGAGCTGATATGAGATAGCCCGCCGGGGCAATATCCGGTCCACCCCTCATTACTGCTGCAACACTCGACAAAGTGATAAGCGGTTCTACGACAAGGCGCTCACTTGTTTCTGTTTTGCCGCAAGCAATGCTATCCGCATTATGGAATCGTTCCGTTCTTCCCTACTCGAATTTACTGTCCAAGCCTTTCCAGGTCGTTAGAACTCAAAATAAGCCACCCTTTGCCGTAGCTAGTCACACATTGACCCCTTAGGAGATATCAGGTATATCAAACAGGCTAGGCAACCTTCCTGCACAAGAACCATTTCCACCAACGGGTTCGAGATTCTGCCATACGTCTACTAATGCGCTTCCGAGGATTCCATCTCGTGGCGCTTGATCTGCGAATACCTCCTCCAGTTAATACGACACTAGCTCGCTCGCCAGAAACGGCTCTTCGAGCTCTTAATGAAGACGCCGAGATGAGATGACGTCTCGTTCCGCCGTGGTGTTGTTCTTGTGGAGATAAGGCCGTTCTGGCCCCTTTGAGGACCCTTCCCAGTCCTGCTTCGTGGTCTGACCTTGGGGATCCCCCACCCAAGTTTACCTGAACCCGGAATGCAGGTCGGCGCTCAGTCCCAAGGCGATGCTACCCTAACGTGGATCAAGGCTTCATCTCGGGATGCTAGTTGCTGCAAGTATCAGGTGACGCCCTCAGCGATATACCCCGTCCGTCCACCTTCCCCTCTCTCGGCAGTCGTGCTGCTGCGCCTAGCCCAAGAGCCAGCCTTGGGTCCTGACAAAGTACTTAAGGCGTTATTGTTGCAGACGGGCCCAATTGCCGGAGTCGGAGCCGGGGATCTGCTACGCAAGGGTGATCCGTCGGCCCAGTGCGGAGCATCGATGCCTGTCTCATGTGCCACGCGGTGTTAAAGAAAGAATGCCAAGTAAGGAGAAGGTTGCATTGTCAATGCTCGGGTGTACTTGCAATCGACAACTGTGAAGTTTATGTCCCGATAGCTACAAAAATAGTCATTACGGAGAAAACTCCGCAAAAGAGTAGCCAGGAGAGCCTAGTATTGCTTCAAGAGGGCGGACGAGTTCATCCGACCTATGTGATTCGAGGTGAATGCTCCTGTTAAGAAGATCACATAACCTGGTGGAAGCCAGCCAGGATATAGCAGGGGGCAGCACCGCTTCCGTGAAGGGCCCGGCAATGAGAATGAGACAATCTGCCCTTTTAATCATCATATATCAGCAATGTAGAAATGGCTAGATAACAAGGTCCATGGAGGAAACAACAAGCAAGATCTATATTTGGTTAGTAGTCAGCAGATGCCACGAGCGGCTTGGAATAGCTTGGGCAATGCAGCCCTACCATCGTGGCTATGGTGTCGCCAATACCCTGCATTACACTGCACTCGCAGTCCGCCATTGTCCAAGAATAAGATAAACAGTAAAGATTGCCAACCTCATGTCAGACGAGCTTGACAAAGTGTCTCGTCTGAGGAGACTTTTGTAGTATCTTCAACCCGATGCGGATGCTGTCTCGGGTCACCTTTCTCAATAGATGTGTTAGAACTCTTGGTTACCTAATGGTCATGGCGATTTGGACAAACGAGTGCATTTCAATAGAAATAAGGCAGCCAAGAGCTGCAGTCCGTGATTCTTCTGAAACGGACGAGCCCGTCAGTGTCCATCTATTTGTCATGTTGGGATGAACATGAACACAATTCGAAGCTGATCACGCAAACAATGACACATCCCCCTTCTTTTGTCTCTCCAAACAACATGCTCGCTTCATATACACATGGCTTGTTGGTTATGTGCGAGAAGTACCAAGCATACACGGAAGATAGCGTCAAGTTCGTACCATGTGTTTTCATGCTTACGGACATCTACTGGTCCGTTCTTGCCTAGAACTACATGTTTCTTGTTCTTACACGCAATTGGATAGGAGGCATCTCCGCCATTGTAAAACTGGTTCGTCTCAGACTTGACCGTGTCTTCTCATTACCATATTGAGTCCGCCGATGCATCAAAGCAAGGTTCATCTTTGTCAAGGGCTAGGCATCCATCTTGGCCATTTCGCGGCTTGGACATTTGCCCAGTGAAACGAAAGAAATGTATGTAAAGAGCTTAATCAGTCGCTCGTTCAATTACTATTATAAATTCTTGGACGTTGATAAGTCAGTCGCATTATTCAGGAACCGAGTGTTAATGGGTCACGTGCTTTCGTGCCTTGGTGCTTCCGTGGGGCAACAATCGTGACGCAACTCGACGCGTCACAACTCTTGTCAACTCCCAACGGGTTCAATCAAGTGGGTGAATGTATCGGACATTCACCAGAGGCTTGCTTGCTCCAATGAAATGATGCCATTTTGAGGAACATCAGCCGTATTCTACTGGCACACAAGCCAATTCCTGCCCCAAAACACACAAAATGCCCGAAGTCATCGACCTCATCTCTAGCAGCTCGAGCCCGCCATCTCCGGCTCTGCAACCGGAACGTGGGGGGCTCACATCTTCGCCGCCTAGACGCGACTCTGCGCATGATAGGTATCACGTCGACGACATACTCCATTCGAACAATGCTGCCCGAGCCGAAACCCTTACGAAGCGAACTGCTGCGACATCGGCGCAGCCCACGACCAAAAACAACAACGATTTCCTCTTCCTGGACGAAGATTTTGATGTCACGGGCGATCTGGATGGCTTTGAAACTACTGTTCATACAGAACGGCACTCGACCGATGCCAGAGGTCGTAGCAGCTACACCCGGTCGTCGACTTGGGCTACGGCAGCAGGGGCCAGAGCCGACACCACAGCCCCCATGCGCCCAGCAAGCTTTGGCAGATGGAACTCGATCGCCGATCCCATCGAGAACAGCAGCTCGCCTGGCCCTTTTGATCTGACGAAAGACGATGCCTCGGAGACATTGCCGTGGCCAGCGCCCGCGCGTGCGGGAAGGGCCTCTGCGAAATTGCCCAGCGCAGTGGCCGCCGGCAAACCGACGCGGAAATCGCCAGAAATCGCCCCTGTCTCAAGCGATCCTTTCGCTGACGATTCTCCGGTCCGTCCAAAACCGGCTGCGAACGTGGACTTGGACATCCCTAGCGATCTGTCCTTCGTCTCGCCCGTTAAATCAAAGCAGAAGAACGCGGCTTGGGACCCTATATCCAGTTCTATGCCGGAAAGCCACACGGATTTCAAGGCCAGTCCTAAGAAGATACCAGATCACCAGCCATTGAAGCGCAAAGCGGAAGTCCTCGTCATCGACGATGACGAGAATTCAGACGACGAATTTCCAGATCTTAGCGCCATCGACTTCTCCAAGCTGAAGAAGACCGCTCGATCTTTGAGCGAGTCCCCGCGAAAGGCTACAAAGACGTCGACACAAACAGCAAAGAAGACCGCGCCGTTGACCGCGGACCAGAAAGAATGGGAGAAGCGACGCAAGGAGCAGGCCCGAGAGGCAGAAAAGGAGCGGAAACGCATCGAAAAGGAGCAGGCCAAGGAACAGCGAGCGCAGGAGAAGATGAAGCAGAAGGCACTGGATGAAGTCAACAAATTAAAAACCGACAAGAAAGCGTCCACCTCGGAGATGATCGTTGACTTGCCCCAGAGCTTCGCCCCCGCCATTAATTTGCAAGTCAATAAGATCTTGGAAGACCTCGAAGTGCAGCGAGACAGTTGGCATAGCCACCCTGTCGATCACATAGTGAAGTGGCGGAGAAAAGTCCAGTCTCGTTACAACGAAGACTTGGGATATGTGAGTATCACCTGTTCTATTGTGGCAACCATGTTACTTACCCGTTGATATAGTGGGAGCCGGCTCCACTGCGTATCGCCCCTGAAAATCACGTCTTGGTGGTCATCGAAGCAGCCGAGTTCGTTAAGCTCGCGCTCGGAAGCGAGGGCCACGACCTTGATGCACATGTCTTGAAGATGAGGATGCATTTTCCTAAGGAGTCCATCATCTACCTGCTTCAAGGCATTGACCTCTGGATGAAGAAGAACCGCAACGCTCGCAACCGCCAGTTCACCAACGCGGTCCGCGGCAACGGTGACGATGCACCGCCGCCGTCAGGCCAGTCTCGGCGGCGGAACGCGGCAACCCACGAGATCATCGACGAGGACATCGTCGAAGACGCGCTCATTGCCCTGCAGCTTCACCCCGGCGTGCTCATCCATCACACCCCCATCGCCGTCGAGACGGCGCAGTGGATCGCCGTCTTCACGCAGCACATCTCCACGATCCCGTACCGCAAGGCTAAGGACCTGACGGCGGCGTCGGCGGGCTTCTGCATGGAGTCGGGGCAGGTCCGGACGGGCGACAACCCGGCCGAGATCTTCGTCCGCATGCTGCAGGAGAATGCGCGCATCACGGCGCCGATGGCGTACGGCATCCTTAACAAGTACAAGTCCGTCTCGGAGCTGGTCCGGGGGTTCGAGCAGGAGGGCCCCCTGGCGTTGGAGGATTGCAAGAAGAGCGCGAACAAGGACGGCGCCCTGACTGACCGCACGCTCGGGCAGGCGGCGAGTCGGCGGTTGTATAAGATATTCACGGGGCGCGATGATGATAGCACTGATATATGAGACCGTGGAGGGAGGTGTTAGTTGTTCGTTGTTCTTGGCATTGCGGCAGAATTTGTCCAACGTGTTGAGTATATATTTTTACGGATAGTGCCGTCAGGGCGTGTACGGTTTATGAGCTCTTGGAACACCATTGATACCCGGAGGAATGGCCAACGGTTCTGTTTGGCCTAAGAGCAAGGAAGGAAAGGCATATATTTTGTATTCCTAATTCACTCCAACGACTCAATCATGTGTATCTGAAAGTTACGGGGACATGTCGAAAAGTACGCAATACCTTTTTCTGTAACTGCCAATCGTCAACGAGAAACAGATTGACATGTGATGGGGGCAAAATACCAACCCAACAAGCTGAAATAACGGTCTCGTCCATAGCTACAACTCTCCATCATTCGTCTTTATACAGCTCGAGCCCTTCGACCTCCATCTCGAAGGCTGCCGTGCCAATCGCCCCTAACGTAATGGTGTTCACGTCGCCCGCGTCGAGGGGCAGCCGTACGGGCACCGTATGATGGTGCCCCGCGCGGGAGTTGTACTCGGAGAGATTGACCGGGATCGCCTGGTCGTTGACCTTGATGTACGCCTCGCCCGCATCGGGGTCGTTGACCGTGTACCTTATTGATACCCACTCGTGAGAAGAAGTACCGTGACGGCCGGTCACGTTGCGGAATGTCACTTCGTCTCCCGTACGGAGACGGTGAACCAGGGTTTGCTGCTGTTTGGAGTCGTCGCTGGCAGCAGCAGCAGCAGGAGCAGCACAGTGGTGATCATCGCCAAAACACCGCTTCGTCGTCACCACCGCCCCCCTTCCTCCAGCCGCCTCAGCCTCCCCCGCCGCATACCGCCTCCGCGTCGCCGGGTACGACACCAACCCCGTAACGGGATCGACCTTCCACATCGCATGGTACTGCAACGTAACCTTCCTGCCCTTGGCATCGACCGCGACGGGCAACCAGACATAGTTCGAAGCCGCCGTCCCCTTGCTATCCCAAGCATCGCCCATGAAGATATACGTCGTGGCCTGGGACCCCGCCACCACGAACTCGTACGTGTTCTGCGAGCCGTATGTCTTCTCGGCCGGGGGCGCGATATCGGAGGGCCCCGTCCAGGGGCCCGCGAGGGAGGTGGCCCAGAAGGCTTGGTTCGCGTTGGCGCGGTAGCCTGTCTTGCCTGAGACGAGGAGGAAGTAGATGCCGTCGGACTCGAGGATGCCGGGGGCTTCGTAGGCGCCCTTGGCTATTGGGGTACGCAAGTAGGATTAGCAAGTGTGCACTTTGGCCTCAGGAACCTGTTGGGCGGAAAACGGTAGGATATACTCAGTGAACTGGCCAGGCTTCCAATAGAGCCGTCGCTGTTGATCTTGTTGATCTGTACTGTGTTGTGATCCGCGCTCGTCAGGAGATACCAAGCATCTCATCGCCACCAAGTCAGCTCCCAGTCCCATCGGATACTCGCCGCAGATGACGACTCACTCGAGGCCTTGTCAAAGAACATCCCAGTATCCGAGTACGAATACCTGTTCGGCGGCAGTAACCCCTTGGCCTTCTGGCTATAGCCTCCGATGAACTGCGAAGAGGACAAGGACAGGACGTTCCGATCTTGTTGTCCGTACAGCTAAGTAGACACCAAGCAAGACGAATCTTCAGCCGCGCTGTCTCTATACAAAAAGAAGTCGCTGCTGAGAGACACAACTACTAACCCAAAACGATGAACCATTGGGACTCGCGAACTTGGGCCGCCACATGCCACTAACGGCAGGGGCTTGCTTTCCCAGATTCTCCCAGTTGACAAGATCGGTTGACTGGTACATCAGGGGAGTCTGGTCTGCGGATCCCGACTCGTCAGTTCTCCGGGCGTTTTTCCTTTGTCTCTCGAGGAAGCACTCTTTCCTCCCCTAGCTTGGTCAAGGGAAAATGCTCACTATCACTGGCACTGTAGCCAATCCAGTACCATGTCGAACCTCGCTGGACCACGCCGCCTCCGTGAGCGTCGATCTTCTGCCCTGCTGTATCATACCAAACAGCACCGGGAACAATCCATGACGCACCCAAGACAGTACGGAATACGAAAGAGATATATAAAAGGAGTAGCGGCTTCCACATTTTGCTGATGGATGGTGATGCAATTGCCAGTTTAACCCTTAGGTTACTGTATAGACTACTGTCCTCGTCGATGAGGAGAAGAAAGAAAAATGTTTTGGGGAAAACGCATTTACTCGTCGAACCATATCTGTAATTCCATGCTGGGCTGGCATCAGTAGCTAGTGTGCTCCGGCCAATACCTTCATTAGGCGGCAAAATTCCCAGAGCCATGCTCAGTTGAGGAGACGGCATCGAGACTCCGAAGCGGGAGCGCTACCGCGGGGAACCATAAACTTCCGTCAATGCAACGCAAACTGATGTTACATTTCCTCTGTCGCCATCTCAATCATCCGTCAGATCGACGAGATCAACCTCTTCTCCCGACTGCAATTTCGTTCTCTTAGATGGCCGCCGATGAGACTCATCCTGGGTTAGGTCGTAGTGTTCGCCATGCTCTCGTTTGATTGGAGCACCGCCTTCACGCTTGACCTTGTTTCCCTTGAACATGATCAGTCAGTAACGAAAGCAGACTATACATAGTAAGGGCAATGGTACCTTAAGTTGTTCCAGTCGCTCTCTAGCCAGCCGGTCTCTTTCCGCGTCGGTCAAGGCTGCAAGTCTCGGCGAACGAGGAGGTGGAGTGCGCGGTAGGATCATCTCTCGCTTGAGTGCCTCTGTGTAGCCTGGTTAGGTCTGTAAGAAACGCACACGTGAGACCAACGAACCTCTTGACCTATAGATGAGTCGAAAGACCGCAATGGGACCGTTGTCTTCGGGCAGCGCCTGGAAGTCTGAATACTTCGGAGCCCTATCGAGCCGCGTACCCCTTTCGAAGCTTCTCAAAGTCAGCTATGAGGCACAATGAGATTTATCAGACGACTGCCGACTCACTTTGTTCCATGCGAGACGGCCTTTCCCTTCAGCGATTTCTCGCTTAGCTCAAACTTGTTGTTCTTGATGTTGCCTGGGCGACTTGCGATTTCGCCTCCGATGATGCCACGCAGGACTCGGACCTCGATGACGCCCAGCTTGGTCGCAATCTTCAGATCATGCTTCACTCGTTCATGTTGAGCTTCATCCACTAGGAATCGCTAGTTAGTTGCACGCGCCCGGGCTATCTCGAGGCAGGCAGGTTTATCATACCTGTGGTGACCGAAGCGAACTTGAAATTCCGCAGTTCCCACACATTGGTAGAGGGATTGATTTCTTCGCGGCCACGGATTATTGACTCCTCAGTCGATGGGAAGTACCCTATATTCAACATATTGGGGCTCCTGAAGAGTTTGCCTATAACCCAATGGCCATCGACGTAGACTTGTAGGGAAAGAGCATGGTCTCTGTAACCCCACTCATACGCCCTGTTGACGCCCATACGGATGGCGAAGTTGGTGTCATCGATACACTCGATATACTTGGTGACGGTTGGTTGAGGTGCATCATCATCACCGGCATCTGGGGCGGCGTACTCGGTGACATCTGCACCGTTGATCTGAACCGCGACATAGACGCCGGGAACGTCTTCGTTGATCGTCATCTTCACGACGTTTGGCCCCAAGCTGCGTCAACCAGAGGCCACAAGGGATACTCGCAGAATAAAAACTTGGGTTAGGTTGGTATGAGATGAGGCTGAGCTTCCGGGCGAATGGGGCAATCCGACGCAACAAAAAGGCAGATGATGAACGCCCAAAATAGATGTCCCACAATCGATGTCGAGTAAATGCCCGTTCAATGCCTCAGCATCGAATGAACATCGTATCGACGACGGGTGGACAATAAAGAGTTCCCCGGCCGATAAGGTTCAGTTGCCTTTGCCTGTTATTTTAGCGGTAAGCAGCCTCTCAGGTTTGGAAGGCACGATGGGGAGCCTGGTTCGGTGAACCTGTACTTCAGCTGGTGACTCCAAAGCAGTTTCCCCCGTAGGTGCGACAGCAAACTTTCTCACAGTGTCCCTTGACTGAGCTGAGAGAATGATGCGATCGCATTGATCTGGAAACGGATGATTTATTTATTTGAGATGATTCGACGACAAGGGATGCGAAAATGGATACCTGAAGCCATGAAATGCTGCATTGGGATCAGATCAAATGTCTTCAATAATACTTAAAACTATCCAGCGCGGTAAAGGAGAGGTGTGGCGCACGGACCCACTAGGGACTTTAAGAAGACACGGGATGGCACGAGATCAGATGCATTCGATACAAGTTGCTATGTTACACTGGTTTTCATCTGCGAGGCTGACAAAATACTGCATGCGCGATTGATGCTTTTCGAAGCTGTATGCCCAGCAAGGTACATGCGCAAGTAAATTACTGTGTACTTACCTAGCGTGCGAGTCTGGAAGAGATGAGGTTGGAACGAACGATATACTGCCAGCAACTGATATGTCGAACAGTCACCGCTCCCTAAGCGATGGTGCTCATGAGCGTAAGGCAGGTAGACACCATCGCAATAAGGCTCCTATGCACCCATGGCACTGTGCTCTGGTCATTTGCGGCTCTGAACACACCACTCCGGTAAGCATATACCACCCAGCTGTGTGCCAGATATGGTTATCAACAATCCACCTGATACAAAGGAAGGCAGCCCATGTACAGAGGGCAGTAGAAAGGTCTCAAAACACACATATTGACGCCTGGACTTTTGCTTGTTACTGTTATTTGTGGCGAACCAGAGGTGTATATGGCGTGAAGGGAGGCCATTAACATCGACCCCAAATGACGTAAAACATAGTTTGATCTTGTGCAGTCACCAACGAGCCAGCAGTCGATTGACGATGGTACCAGTACAAGCCTCGCACCTCTCTTGGGAGTCACGCTGGTCGATTGAGTTTGTTCGTGTTGGTTCGTCGGCCCTTTCCCCTCAAATTGTCTCGAAATGGAGCAGAATGCTCCCGGCACGACTTATCTAAGGGCTTTTGCAGGCCTTTTCGCGACTCCTCCATAGCATGTCATAGGCAATCAGAAAATCATCAGCCTGACCGCCGGGGCCGGTAGCGGCATTGCCTATGGCACTTCCCTAGTATCGTTCAAGCTTCTTGATTTGCGCAGTTCAGGCTTCGAAGAGTCGGCAGCGGGCACCAGCGAGTATTGCGGCATAGCCCCCGAGATAGCTCAGATATCTCACCCGGCGTACAAGACTCTAAATTGCGGTTGATGCAATTTACGCCAGAGGGTTGGCGTGGACCGTGACTTTCTCAATGAAGGCCTTCTCCTTGGGCCGGTTCTTCTTGTCGACCTCTAGGGCTTCCAGTTTGGAGAGGGTCACGAGACTGTCATCGCCAATGAGCTTCCCAAACACCGTGTTCAACCCGTCCAGATGAGGAGCCTTGTCGAGCAAGACGAAGAACTGGGATCCGTTGGTGGCCGGGCCCTTGTTCGCCATGGACACCATACCACGGGCGTTGTGCTTCAGGGTCGGCCGGATCTCATCCTCAAAGGGAGCACCCCAGATGCTCTGGCCGGCCTTGGGGTTCTCCGGGGTCGGGTTGCCAGGACCGCCGGTCTGGATCATGAAGCTTGGGATCAGCCGGTGGAACGGGGACTGATCATAGTATCCCGATGCGCAGAGCGCCAAGAAGTTCTGTCTCGTCGTCAGTAGGGCGGGCGGTGTTTGTGGCTGGCCTCTCCTGTAGACTTACCTCGGCAGTTTTGGGGACACTTTCGCAGAAAACCTCGATTTTCAGGTCACCGAAGTTGGTATGTAACGTGACCGACATGATGGTGTGGGAACTCTGTAGCGAGATAGGAGGCGGGATTTCTCGGGCGTTGGTGACTGACTTGGGTGAATGTTTTGCTGAGCTAATGTGTGTAAGATTTGACCAAAGCTTCCAAAGACTCCAGTCACCAACCACCAACCACCAACGTATGCCAATTCACAGGCCCCTTCCTTGGCGAGTTAAATCAATGGACCCCCGCCAAACAAAGCTAGGTCGGACACTGGAGTACATACGGGCCCCATTCCGCACATCAATTCCAACTCCACTCTATACTTCATCAATCATACCTTACAACCGGTAGCAGACACGAAGGCGGCAGGCACAGGGCAATTAGGGACTGCTTTGTTGTGGGATGTCTCTCTTGGACACCCATGCAAGGCAAGTGGGGATACTGTGTATGTGTAGTGGTATAGTCAACAGCTGAAGTAAAGTTTGAAATGTCATATTCGATTTCTCCCCTTTTAAGAGGCTCAGCTTGAGTTGGCACTGGAGCCTCTGGAAATTGAGCAATACGTTTTGTTGTTCATCATTCCAACATGTCATATGCGGTTACGAGAACGAAGACTGTATTACATGGATTGGGTAGAAACATCTGTAGCATCGAGCAGGCCTGGAGGTTGGTTCCTTATGAGGAGTGTATACCTACTCTTGCAACCTGATGTGGGGCATCTAGCTTCCACAAAGCAGATTCGAACGAACAAGTAGACCGCCTCTATCAATCCGACAACTGATGATGTGTATCTGGGCGACAGGTTGCCTCTCATCCACACGGAAGCTGAATTGGGGATGTGAACCCGTGACAGCTCTGATGGTTACGCAGCTAACGCCATCACTCACGTTATCCAAAGTCTTCTTTGGAGAAACCACCCCACATTGCCAGCTGCTTCCAGTCCTTCCGCCCACCCCAAAAGTCCTAGATTTCGGCTCGGTAGTACTTCACACGCACATAGGTTAGCTTGGCAGATCAACAGGAACGTGTGGGCGCATCGCTACGAGGGCCCAGTTGGTCGCACAGCTGATCGGAGATGGACGAATGATTCCTGCCATGCCAGCCCATCCATCCGCGACGTTCTGCTGGGCTTCTAGGTATTGCTCCGTGTCCGAAAATCAAAGGAAACTGGGCCAGAAGAAGAGTCCGAGTTTCGGCAGGAAGGTATATCATAGGTAAGGACAACCGTAGAGCAACCCCCGAGTTGAATACCCCACGTGTGTGTATCCATCATAAGCGTGTGCATTTGTGTGTGTGTGTGTGTGTGTGTTGCTTAATTCCGAGCTGCCAAACCACCGCTTCGGTGCGCGAACTCCTCCTCTCACATTCGCTGCTCTGGGGCAAGATCAACCTTTAGTCACAGTCATATCGGGCATTTTACCATTTAGGATTATACATAAGGGATCTGCCCCCCTACCTCCTCTCGTTATGGCTCTTATTATATCTGCTTCCACCATCACACAGTATGAAGTGCAACAAATTGCTTTTTCCCATTCGACGTAATTTGGAAACTTCGCAGGCGTTTCCCTTTAGCGGTCACCATGGAGACGTGGGCTGCGTCAGTGGAAGTAGGGACGGACTGCCTTGCATAAGGTGGTGTTGGGGGAGCGCGGCTGATCTTAGCTAGGTTGCGTTAAAGGGCTTCTGCGTGAAGCTATTAGTCGATGTCACAGGGAAACCTGACCAAGCAGGAGCCCTCCACCGCAACGAATAAAGCACGCAAATATATACATCAGACCAACTGCTAAGGTGAACACTGAGTAGACTGATCAGGATCGGGCACCCAATGGGGTGGATTGGCAGTGTTGAAACTGTTCAGTCCACAACTGCACTAACAGCCATTTGATCGCTCATCCGTCCATTCACAGGCATCTAGTAGTAGACGCCCAAGGTTACATGCTTACTTTTCTTAGTTGAGTACCGAGCTCGTTGGAAAGTGACTGACTAGCCTACCACCTTCTGTACCTGAGAAACGGCTGGATGTTTGTTTTGTTGTCAGCATGAAAGACAATGGGCGAGAGAGAAAGGAGACAGAGAGCCCTTGCCTGGCATTACCCAGCAAGTTCTGCACAAGATGAAGAAAGAGATGGACGCTGGGCTAGCTTTATCCTAGTAAGGAAGTATTCGCTATTTCCCACTTATTGCTAGGTGGTTGTAACACCAATGCCGGTTTTTTGTATTCAAGAGGTTGCAATGCAAGCCAACAGCAAAGGCAAAGGTCGCATCCAACCAATCCTGCTGTTTGCTTCTGCCTCCATATGCATAGCCAGCCAGTGAGTGACGAAAAGACAAGTGAGTGACGAAGCCGAAGGTTCGGATACGACAGCTTTTTTTGCTGCGCTGCGTTAGGTACTGCGTCCTTGGAGTACTGCTGCGTACACAGCTGTAGTGGGCCCTTTTCAGTGGTTAGTTCAAATACTCAACCCATCAGCATGGATGGGATGGGCTGTGTACATCGCCTGCGTACTTACCTAAAAGTAGGTCGGTCGGTCAATAACATCCGTACATACATCCATCCTTGGGGGCCCATCCTCTCTTTCTTTACCTTCCCCGGCGGCTGCAACATAGAAATAACACAAAGACAACGTGCACAAGAGGATCCTTTCAGGCCGAATCGAATTCATCTGGCTCTAACGAGTCCCCGGCGACAAACAAACAGACAAACAAGGCCGATTTAGATGACCCAGTGGAAATTGTTCCTGGAAGGAAGTCTGAGCCTGGGTGTACCCTTGCGATTGACAGCACGGAGCCTAGGCTGGCCTTTAGACTGGGAGCAGCCCCTCCAAAGCATAGCTGACCAGCATCATCATCAATACTCTATTGCACCTGAGGAGACCGCCCAAAACACAACTCCATCTTTGGTTTACGGCCCGCGCCCACGACTCCCCATCCGTCGCCGAACCAACCCCCAACGCCTCTCCCCCCGACAGCGCCTGCAAGGGCGGACGAGGAGGAGAATACATGCCACCTCTCCGACCTAGGTTTCGATCCAGTGCTCGACCTGTTCGCGGCTGCTGCATTCGTCGCCCGGCATCAGCAACTCCCCCAGTGCCCGGCGTCAGCCTTGAGCGACGGCAATAATGACGGACCGGATACCCGCCTTCGTACGGGTTTCTGGCCCCCCGAATAGCAGTTTCCTCGTCGGCTATCCTGGAATATCCGCGACACTGGTAGGTTCACCTTGATTTCCTGCTGAGGATCGAGTGGCTGGGTACTTGTCGGGCTGTTCAGCCCTTCCCTCGCTGCCTTGGGATTTCCGTAGCGCACCCACAGCACGCGGGGTTCGCAGCCCGTGAAACTCAAATGTCCGACGACGGCATTGCGAGATCCCCCAGCATTGAGTCGCTGGCTTGCCGTTACCATTAGAAATTTTATTGTTGACTTTTATAACTAGCCGCGCATTGAAGGAAAGGTTGAGATCCGGCCTGCTGCTGGCTACTCGGCGCCTGTTGCTATATCCCTAGTTCGAATATGCCTTCAACGCAGAGAAACGATTCATCCCGCCGCCGAAAATGTTGCGAAGCGCCATTTAGGGACTCCGCGACGAGACACGACCGATGTCGTAGGGAAAGAACTCCTGCTGTTCCGTTGCGCGTCGGGGAAGGAGGCCGAGAACGTCATCGCGATGGACCTGCCCTTTGTGTTATTCATACCATTTGGACGAGGAGGCGAAGAAACGAATAGAAGGATACCGCCAGCGTCGATGCAGCTTCCCAATAGAGTGCTGGAAACGTATTACGAGTTGGTGGTCACCGTCCAGCAAGGCCAGAGCATACAGAACAAATACGCGTTCCCCGTGCCGCTGCAGAGATATGATACTCTGTCGACTTTCGGAATGTACAACCGGCCCGAGACGAAGATTGCGACAGTCGACAACGTCGTCACTCTTGGCATCTCCCTACCCAGATGGAGTTATGGCCCAATGGATCCTATCACCGTCTACATCAAACTTGCGCCAAACCTCGACTGGATGGCAAAGGCGCGCAAAGTAACGGTACAGAAGCTTACACTCGCCATCGAGGAGGAGATAACGTTCAATCCCGAGGGCGACGAGCCGCAAAAGAAGATCAATAGGTTACAGAAGCACGTGCAGGCAGTGGGCACCAAACTTCCAGAGGCCGGATACGTCACCAACATGGGTCTCATCTTTCCTCATAAGGATCTTAGGGACTCGCAGGGCATTATACGTCGAGGCCAGCCGGCATTCCCTAATTACGAAGTATCCTCATTCACCACTACATCAACCCTTTACAAAATCGAATTCTTCCTCACAATCAAAGTAAGTATCGATAAGACACCATTTGCCTCCATCGAATGCTCACCTCGCATCACAGGCCCATCTGACTTCGGCTCGGGATATCACATTGCGCCAGCCTATTGTTATCTGCCCGATGGATCATCAGGCTTGTAAGGAGGAAATGGACGCCATCGAGCAATCGGCTAAAGAAGCCTCCTTTGTCGATCAAAATAACCCCATGCTACCTGCGCCGACAATCATATTGGCAAACGACCACAATGCGCTCAGAACACTCGGGCTTTGCATGGTTGGCGGCCAAAAGAAACCGCTGATCGACTGAGCGGAGTATTCAGTACTGAAATAACGACACGCTGCAAGTGCCTACAACGCGAGTTGATGGCGTGCCGACAATGCTTCCGGGCCTATATACTGCGACTGCTAGTATATCGAATTGACATTGCGTCATCCGACACGCACACCGACGCAGCTGGTTTTGACTTTGATTAAACACAGTTGCCAGTTTTGACTCTGAATACAGTTTAGTGGCGGCTTATTGCTGTTCACCTGGGAGTCTGAGCCACCTGTCACTGCTCTGGTCTCCCGAGCAATGGGAACGAAATGAGGGGCATTACCAAATGTACCCGACAAACTACTATCCGTCGAGCCACCAGAGTTGAAAGCAGTCAACTGGAATATATGGAGCGAGGCGATGTCTTGGATGGGGCCTAGTTTTGAGGTTGGCAATTGATGCTTCTCCCACCGGACTAGCACGTTTTGGCCAGGAAACCGTAGGCATCCCACAAAAGAGAAGCCGCCAGCATTCAAAAAGCGGATTGGGCCAGCGAGCCACCAAGTGGGACATGCCTTGGTGAGGTACGAACGAGCATACGGAATTACGACTGGCGTTTCTGGAATGAAACTCGAATCGGACGGCCTGGGGCCAAAGGGGGAAACGGCGTCACGAGATCTGACATTACGGCAAGCACTTTCTGAAATGGGAGGATACCCAAACCGCTCGGTGCTATGCGGCGTTTTATAGGGACTGTTTCTTCTTCTTCTTTAATTTCTTTCCCAAAGATATGGACATGGACAGGGTCGACGGTTGTCGAGACAAGGAGCAGCGAGGAAGGAGTTGCTGAAAGCCGAGAGGGCCTGAACTCGGACCTGGACCAGCCTTTTTATCTTCTGCGGTACTTTGGACGTTAAATGGCGACGCTCCCCCTCAGCCGCGCATTTGTGAGGGAGGCGGCTCGAGTTTCCCCGGCTAATTTTCCGGACCAGGGGGACTGCATCATATTTGCGACGATGAAGAGGTTTTCTACCGCGGACTTGAGAACTGGGCCTTGGAGCGGGGTGCTACTGAGACGCCCGGGCTGGATTTGTAGGACAACGATCTCGAGTGTATATATATGCAAATAGTGTGCTTCACCAATGTGTGGTGAAACGCCTGCTCGCGCAGCAGGCAGAGGGTGAAATCAAAGGCCATTCTGAGATACTGCTGCTGTATAGGTGTGCTGGCATCATGAATGCTACCTCCCCGCCCCTGCTCCCCCAAGATTGTCCACACGTTGGCATTTGCCGAAACTTATCGGGCTAGCCACTGTTGGAAACTTCATCTACTGGAATGTCTTCGAGCAAGCACTAGACACTTTGTTGCATGGTTGGTGCCATGCCGGATTAGATACTTGAAACCTCAATGATCTTGTTTCTTACAACCCATCTCTTGGGCAAGTACTACCCAGAAGCCGCAACGTGGTCATGGCCAGTAGTATTTCAACAAAATAAACTTATGGGTGATTCGAGAGCGGTGATGGGCAAAAAGATATTGACTGACAAGAGTGGGAGTCGAACCCACGCGGTTACCCACTGCGGAAAGTTAATGGTTGTCTGGAAGACAGACCTAACTGTTATGGGATTAGAATCCTGATCAAAGACGGATCATGGTAAAGCGGTAATACTTACACAGCGCCTTAACCACTCGGCCATCTTGCCTACGTATTTCGTTATCTAATTGGCCCTAATTTGGGGATATGAAGTCTGGAAATGTGGCCCTCTACACCTATTATTCAAGAATATTCATACATTCGAAATCAAGTGATTTGTCTTATTTTGTCGCTTTACTTCCTTTTTTTTTCACTTAGTTACGACGTGGCTCAATGCCCGTTTAGTTTGAATTTTTTCGTACACACTGGAATAGTAGTTTGCCGAGGAATGTGGGTGTAGGCTTGCTGCGCTGCCAAATATCAATTGACAATATATACACTTGCAGTACGCGATGGAGGGGAACTGGAAGAGGCACAGTACGGCCTCAGATGTTGTAGTGGGGCGATTCTTATCTCCAGTAGCGCCGATTCCTTCAGACTGCCATCAAGATCAGCTTTTTATTTTGAGCTTCATTTGAACTTGGTCTTTCCGGTCAGTCCCCTACTAATGCCAGTTATTTCGGCTAATATATTCCGATATCACCTATATTGAGCCTTTTAGTTGAGTTAAGTCTGAGCCGGAGACGAAGTCAGCTACCGTGCCTGTTGCAACCATGGCGTACGACGACGAAGACCCCACGGCTGCGCCCCCGCCAGCCATTGCCCGAGATGACCCTTCGAAAGTCGCGATCGAAGACGTCGAAGATGCAGAGGCTGACGAGGCCATTCCCGACTTCCGAAAGTTTGCCTCGTCGCTCCCCGGCGGCGGCGCCAGCGGCGGTGGTGCGCTGAACAAGAAGGCCACGCCCCACGTCTCAAGCAAGACGGTCCGCCGCGGCGAGAAGGACTTCGAATCGCACGGCACGCGCCTGCAGGAGAACGCGCTGGAGACGAGCCGCACCGCCATGCACGACGTTCTCAGCTACACGCGCACGCGGACGCCCGACAACACCATGACGGGCTGGTACTTCCCGGAGCATTGGGCGCAAGAGACGAGCGAGGGCGAGAAGCCCGAGGGCCTCTGGAGGCGAGATCGCGTGGTCGTGCTGGAGGCCGAGAAGGGACAGATGACGAGGAGCATGGGGCGCGTGCTCCGGGGAGCACCGAAAAACGTGCCGGGCTGGGATAAGGCTTGGTTGCTGCCCGAGGAGGCGCTCTACCTGATCGAGCGAGGGGATCTGATGTTGCGCTGGCCAAGAGGACCCATTGAGGACATATTCCCTCCCCCCGAGGAAGTTGACGGCGTGAAGCGCGAGGTAGCCCGTGGTGAGGATGGAGACTACGACCTGGGTCTGCCGCTCAGTCTCCAGGCTGCATATTCACTTTTCATCGGCAACGAAGGCGACAGAGGCAAGGTCACGTTGGAGAAGTTTCAAGTGTATTCGCAGCTGCGGCGTACTGGTTATCTGGTTTCGAGAGCCAGTCCACTCTTCGAAGCGCCGCCACCATCTGAGACCCAGACCCTTTGGCAGAGGCTTTTCTCCCTCATATCATCACCGAAATCAGATACGCCTAAATCGCACCCACCCATCGGCCCCTTGATAAAACCCGGCTTATATCGTTCCTATGAGCCGGTCTACCGTCAGCTTAGCCTCATCCCTAGACACAAGCCGACGCCAACACCGAATACGCCAGCACCAGAAGGGCCCTTCACCGTGGCGTTTCACGTGTTCAAGTCCCGTCCTGGATTCACCAAAACCAATCTCCCGCTGCCCGATTTCCGTATCGCCGTAGTCAACGCGCGCACAACCGACGTCCCCAGCCTCGCCGAGATGGAAGCCCTCCTCGACTCGACGCCGTGGGACCCTCCCAATGCCAGGAGCGGCGCCGGAGGACCGAGCATCGGCCACATGTATCAGCGGCTCAAGCACGGCTGGAGGAACGTGATCGTGGCGGTCAACGACAACGGGATGGTCAGCTACCTGGAGTTCATGGAGTCGGCGTTTGGCGAGGAGAAGCTCTTCGAGCGCTTTGATGCCAAGCCGAACGCGGGCGGGAAGAAGTCCAGTGGTCGGAACCCGAAGGGTGGACGTGGTCGTGGTAGAGGCGGACGGGGTGGTCGAGGCCGCGGAAAGTAAGGGCGATATTAGCGATATGCTTCACGCCTTACATATACACACTACCCATTCGACCTTCGCGGCGAATCCTAGTCGAAATGCTCCACCGTATGTACGCTGTACACGTTGGTCCAGCCTACTAACAGAAGTACGCGGCGGTGCTCACAAAATGTATGCCAAACAAATTGGAAAAAGGGCTTCCATATGCATGCAATACTATCAAGGTATTGGTGTTGGTGTTGGTGCCCAAGATCTAAGTTCCAATACATTACCCTTGATGTCCATGGTCATCAGTTTAGACCAGTAGATCTAGTCACCGAGGACATATAGAGAGGGATACCAGAGGCACATCACGATCGCCGCTCTTCAGAGAAATGGACAAAAAGGTCTTTTTGCGATTATGGCGCACTGGGTACATTTGAGGCGGACATATCTATTTGAGTGCAAATAGCAAGTGTTCTTATCTCTGCAAGATGCGATGCTGAGTGGTGTCTGTCGCTTGGACTTACGACAACGGGATTCTGCAACTGACCAAGGTCCTGATGGATACCAAGTTGCTATACTGCAGTGCTCAGCAATATTGTCCCCGAGTCAAGTAAGTGCTAGTAATAAGAATGCAAGTGCACGAAAGGGTCCAGTCAGTCCAGCATCACATGACGATTCTGCCCAGGTTTGTTACATCATTAAGCCAATGGCGATGGGCGCGTCCTCGCCAAGGACTCTAGGTTAGCAACTGGAGGAATGTAGGAAGGCGCTGGTTGGGCTGTTGGGGTTCCACAAAATCCTGCAATCCACTTGGGCACAGAGTTTCTACAGTTATTATTAATACAACATGATGCATGTTCGCCCAAGGCTTTCAGGGTCCTATGGCAAGCAAGTCCGTCACAGCAGCACAACACAATTCAACAGTAAGAAAATAGGCTCTTTTCAAAACAATGTCAGCTCGTATTTTGCGAGGTTTTTCGCCACAGCTAGCTGTCAGCATCTTACAGAAAAACTTCCTTATCAATGAGAAGGCTTGTGACTTACAAGCAAAAGATTACATGGTAAGCCTCATGCACCAATCGTGAGGTATACGGCCAGTGCCACCCCAAGAGCTGCATGGGGCCTTGGGCTGACCAGAACCGGCCGAGCGATCATCGGCGCATCCTCTAATGTCATCTGGCAGTTCCTAGTGTCACCTCTAGTTTGCTCTGACTAGGTTATTATCATTCTTGTTCGGGTTTTTGTTAAGCCACGGACTGACTGACATGCGCCGCCGCCGTAAGTATGTGCGTGCGTGGGTGTAGGTATTTTTGGCGGTTGGGAGGAGGAATGTCGAATGTGTCGATGTCAACGTATCATCGATTTTAATCCATGCTCACCTATAGACCAGGGGTGTCGTCTTTTGCTGTTCTGGGAAATGGACAGAGAGCACCAACTGGCCAGATGCAATCCAGCGATTTGCAGGGGAGCAGCAAGCAGGGACACAGGTCGCTCTACAGTTACCGGGGTCTGGCGCTAGCAGCTGTACCAACAATTGACAGATTCGATATACCTCCGCGGGCTGGCGGGGAGAAGTGAAAAAGGAGCACGCATCCTCACGAGCGTAAGAGTGGAGGCGCTAGAGTGACCTGGCAGTCTGTCAGTGTCAGTGCAGTCAATCATTCATTCGGGTCACAAAAGGAGAGAAAGAAGAAATACCAGCAGGTGGATGGCGGAATCTGTCCACGGTATTGTCTAATCCTCTCGCGTCATCTCGTCTGCTTCGGAGGCGCAACATGCAATAGCCGTCAAGAGACAAAGTGCGACAATGGCAACTAAACCCCCCTGCCCCATTGGGTGCCGGCAGGATTGTGCTTGTTTGGTTGGCTCGCTACACCAACAGGGGGCTCCGCCATGCTTGCTTGGGGCTTTCGCGGTTACACTCTGGGGGGCGGCCAACACTAACATGGACGTCCAACACCACCATCAACTACCGGATTTGCCTATTGTCTCTCTCGTCCAAAGGGTGGCTTTTTTGCTCCCTCCGGTTATCGCTCTGTTCCATCATGTTTGCGTTCAGCAAGAAGTTGCAGCGAATGTGCAGGTCTGTTTCATCCCGGGTGCACCTACTTACATGTACTTACTTGCCTTACTTACAGCAAGTCGGCTTGAGTGAGTCACGGTGGCCCAGCCAGTCATCTTATATAACCTTGTCATACGGAAGGGATGTGCGATACGGCGGGATGTCGGTCGGCCCCGGACCTGGCAACCTGGGCAGCCAGTGCAATTGCTATTATTGAACATGATCAGCCTACTACATCTTAATTGCCGCTCCCTTTGAGTTCCTTTTTGGGGGTGGCCTGTTCGTCGCACCCGCTGCTGGCTCGCTTACATTGCTTCTTAACTTACACGCACGCAGTGTGAAAGGTGGCCATTCCTTGTCTCAAAGTTGTTCCGATAGTCCAATCCATACAAAAAGTAGAGTCTCCCGCCAGTTGCTGTGTCCATGGAGCACGTCTTGTACGCGGCACCTGC
This sequence comes from Arthrinium phaeospermum, assembly GCA_006503535.1. NCBI lineage: Eukaryota > Fungi > Ascomycota > Sordariomycetes > Amphisphaeriales > Apiosporaceae > Arthrinium > Arthrinium phaeospermum. The sequence continues at coordinate 3,336,669 of QYRS01000003.1, forward strand.
GCCCCTCCACCCTGGCTCATTGCCTCAGCAGACGTGCCGTGTAACTCGCCGGGCCTCTGGTTGCTCTCTGTTCGTGTTAGTGTTCCCACATATATTGAGTTGCGGAAGTACCCAATCAGCTTCAGCGCATCTGGGCGACTATGTACTTTACTTGGCACTTGGTTGCATCGCTGCTTTCTCTGACCCTCAGGTCTCCAAATCCGCAACGGGGCTCACGTCGTGCTTCTGCTTCTGATTGTCCGGATCAACAAGACAGGTTGGCGGGCAATGGGGGAGAGGGCATGATGCGTCCACGGCGAGGCTCGAGTTTAACCGAGATAGAGGGCAAAGACTTTCTGCTAGTTGTCGCCTTTTTGTAACTCAAATTTCTGACTACCTCTGACTAACACGTTGGAGTTGCCAACTTGGATTCTTACTTCTTGGCCCCTCCGTCCCGTCCCCCTCCACCTCTCACAAGACTGGAAGTGGAAGCATTTACCTCAGGAACTTGGAACTCGGGCCACACCACAGTTGATTACTCTTGGTCTCTCGCTGCCGGCTTGTTATTACCTGGCCCATATTTTTCCCTAAAGTTTCAACTTGTCCCCAGCTCAACCCATCATCACCCGGTCCCTCACTCATCGCACCCAACTCTTTTTCTTCCTTTGGTTTCCGGCGTCAACCACATTTTTTCCCGTCTTGCCAAAAACGCGCCATCCGTATAGTCGTTCCCTTCACGAGACTCAACGCCTTCTCTGGTTCCGATCAATTTCGGAAACTGCCTCAAAGCCTGCAGAGCGGTTTTTCTCAATTCTATATTGTTCGCTCTTGGTAACTACTGCTTGTACGTACGTACAAGAGCGACGGAAGACGGGGCCCAGCCTGCATAACCTACCTACCTAGGTATACCTTTCCTTACTCGATTGTGGAGCTGGTCAACAAGTCTATTTTCTCTGCCGCGCGCGACTTGGGAACTTTTGCAGCTCAGTTTACTAAACCCGACTGATACGCGTCAACTCAGCACAAGGTAAGCTATTGATTGCATTTCACCTTCCGCTCTAGAACCCTCTCAGCTCGAGGGAACTAACCTTTGGGACCTGTTCATCAATAGTGCACTCTTCTCACCCATTTTCATTCAACGGAGACATTCTTCCGGTCGTAGTTTGGTCGTCAAATTCCTGCGACACAAACATCACTCACACCTTGTTCGTTCATACCTGGTCGTCGGTCGTCGTTCGACCCAAGGTTACCACCGAGATCCAACCACGCAACATCAACAACAAGCTGGTCTGCTTTGCTCAACCCCCGTACCGGCCTGCTCAACTCACCTACCCCATCTTGTCACGATGGAGAACGGATCAGAGCGCAAGCCATCGGTCACACCCAACGGCCAAGACCGCGGTACCAGTGAGTCCGCTGTTATCGAGAGGTATGTGCTACAATTCCTTTTCTTTTTTTTTTTTAACCTCCGGACCTGAGTTGGTTCCTCTTTGCGTCATCATGAGTGAAGTGTGTTATCCATGTTTCCTTTCGTTCTGTTTCCCACCCTCCGTCAAAGCCCAAGCTGGGTTCCCCTATCGCCGCCGCTTTCCCCGGATGTCAAGTGTTACGGCTGCCAGTGCCAGACTCTGCCTCCGCTCTTTGAGGCTCTTCATGCCAACGGTGGGGACTATATGACGATGGTTTAATGGGGTCTTCAATAAGACTGGGTGAAACGATAGTCTACTGGACTCAACCAGGATTGATTGTTTTCCAACCCAAATTGTATTCCTCCATCCTGCAATCCCTCTTCCAGCATCCTACACTTGACGAGCCGATGAATTTTGGATTGGGTACCGATCATTCCTGACCCATCCCCATTTTCCATGCTCCATACTTTTACACCACCAATCACCGTCAACCCCGTTGCCTGGCTAGGCCACGAGCTGCCCTCGTCTATCAACCATTCTCACCTACCTCAACATCTACCCTTTTTCTTCTCCCCACACGCCGCCACGTCTCTATCCCTCTAACTTAGTATGGGAAGATACCGCTTCCGAAGGTGAGGTTTCCTTGTCCTACTTGGCGTTCGTTTTTTTCTCCTTGGCTCTCTCCGTGGTTTGGTTCCAGGGCAGTGCCAGATCCAAACCCGCGCCGCAGAACCAGCTAAACCCCGAGATTTATACTCGACTATGTCTACCATCCCTTCCCTGTCTCCACATATCTCTATACATTTTTCCTGCGGCGACTATTTCGAGTATAGGTAGGTTACCTACCACCATCTCGAGAAATCACTTTCGCTTAGCAACAGCTGAGCCAAATCCGACCTAAGTACTCTTCTTTCACCAAGAAGTTCAACGGTCAACCGCACAATCCCCTCACGATCCATCCATCCATCCATTCTTTCACATCTGCATTTCTTTTCACTCTTGCCCCGTCAAATGCATACAACTTTCACAAGACAATTCACCCCAAGCCAAGTCAAAGGATTGCCACGCTCATTGAGTGACGATCACAACAAGGCCTATTATTCGATTGCACCTACCCAAGTCACGGTGCACTGCGGATCCAACCTTGCCATCTGAAGCCACTTTCCTTTTCTCTTCCACCTTTCACAACCTCATCACACCTTCCTTCAGCTACCTTAAGCTGTGTCTTGGCGTAGCGTCTGTCTGGTAATCAGATCGGCCCACCTGCCTATCGACAGCTCAGTCGTGAAGCCACACCGGACGCTCTTGACTGATTACTACATTTGAACCCGCTGAAACCTTGCTCTTTCTTTTAACGCTGAGTGGTGGGGACTGCCTTCCTGTCCTGGAATTCCACGAGGCCATGTGTTTCTTTCCTTCGCTCAAGGCTCCCGTCTCTGACGATGCAGCCTTGTTGACAATCTCTCGGCAGGACAGCCTGAACATCGTTATGCTGACTCGCAGTCGTTCTAGCCGTGCCGCCGCCGCCGCCGCCGCCGCCGCCGCCGCCGCCGCCAACGGCTCATACAAAGCAGAAGAAGTCGATAGCGCCGACGAGACTGCTCTGAGCCCGCCACCGTCCAGTATGGCTGATAGTGCCAGCCCTGATGTATTGGGCGATGAGATAGTGGTAGGCACCAACACTCGACAGAAGTCCCCTTCCCGTCTCACTTCGGAGCCGGAGGACACCGAGATGGCCCAAGACGAGGAAGAGCCTGCAGCTCACTATCCTAAGCGCAAGCGATCGTCCATCTACAACGATCTCAGCGAGGACAAGCTCGAGGGAAGCTTGCCTAGCGGTGCTGACGACGGCGATGAACGACCGGCGAGCCGCGCCACCTCCGTCCGGAAGCACGGCGTTGGTAGCAACATGTCCGTTCTTCTCGGCTACTGGAGGGATTCTCCCGTCCCCAAGCCAGCAGGCAAGCATGCGGTCGTAGGTTTTATGGATGTCAGAGATCGCCTGCGCACCCGTATCCAGAACACCACACGCAATGGAGATGCCATCAACACCCGCCTGTTCCCCGTACCTCCGGGCCCTGGTGGCAGCTGGGTGACGTTCGAGCGCGTTGTCTTCCAAGACCATCTGATCGGACTGGACCACAATCAGGTGAAGGAGTTCGTCAAGATCCGAGCAGCCGATGAAGTGCAGATGGAAGATGAAGAGACTAAGAGAAACAACGATCTTGCCGCTGTCAAGGAGGCCATCCGACGAGTTGACGAAAACCCCCCTCCGGAGACGGCGCAAATGCCCGCTGTAGCATACGGGCTCGTGATCCCCGAAGATGTCCAGATCAACCGCCCAGACAGCAAGCGACGCCGTACCGGTAGTGCTGTCGGTACGATTGCAGGCAGTGGGACTGCTAATCCTCGTATGCAAGCCCAGGCGCAGCCCATCTCTCGCACTCAGCCTGAGCCGGCTCAAGTATCCCAGTCTTCCCCAATGGCTCACCCTCAGATGGCGCCCATCCGCCAGCAGCCACAGCACATGCCAATGCAGCAACAGCTCCATCAGCAGATCCCCGAGAACTTGCCGGGTTCTAGACCGACCCGGATCATGGTGGGCTGTTGGACCAAGTCTTCGGCACCCGAAGACTCGGAGAAGCATGCTGTCTACGGTATCCTCGGTGCCAATGACATGTTCCGTGTTAAGCTCGTGCGAGAAACCATGGACGGGCGGTTTATTAATGGCAACTTCCCGACTGGCGCCGGAGCTTTATGGATCCCGTACGAGGATGTTACCATGCTTCCTCACCTTCAAGACCTCACCCGCTCCGAAATGAAGGAGTACTGCCGCGTTCGACAGTATCAGATTGACGGTGGTGAGAAAGACGATGAGCGGGTGGCGAACGAGACCAAGGCAGTCTATGAGGCCCAACGTCGCGCCGCCATGAACCCCAAGGTCCCTCCCACGCCCACTGGTCGACCGAATCTCGTGGAGGAATTGCCCCCCAGCCCCAGGCCCGAGCAGTCGATGCACCACGACCTCCGTCATAGTAGACGCGAGATGATGCCGAATGATATGCGAGGTGAGTTCCATCTTGCACTGTTGGCCTTGACATGATACTGACATTGCTACTAGGCCCTCGTGGACATGCAGAGACCGACACCCGTCACAACGGCCGTAACCATAGTGCGGACGCCATGGAGCGGACCAACACCCTTGCCCGTCGTGAGATCAGTAAGATGGAGCACGCGCAGATGAGGCAGTATGGTCCTGGTGGACCGGCCCGTCAGATGCAAAACATGCCCGGTGCCGTTCTCCCTCATCACGACAACCGCACCATCTTCAACGACAACATGGGTCGGCTGAACAAGGTGTGGCAGAGTCAAGAGGCTCAGCGCATGCAGCCGCCTCCCCAGCAGGTGGCCCACCCGCCGATGCAGATGCAGCAGCAGCCCGTGCCTGGTCCCGTCCAGGGCCCGAATGACGATTCAAGCAAGATCTACAACGGCACGAAGTACGAGCGGAAGCAGACAGGACCCTTTGCCGGTAAACTGGCGAGTAATGGCACCATTATCAGCATTGACGGTGAGGACTACGTCGAGTACCGCGTCCTTACTAAGGTCCAGTTCTTCTAGCGGATGAGGACGCAGAATGGGTGAAAGACAAGCACTCGCAGCATCGTGGCGAAGAGCGATTGGGTGTGGATGAGAGAGAGAGAGCGCGCGCAGTCTGTACGGAGTATTACCGTGTACTATTATAGGATGGTTTGCCTGTTTTCCGGGGGGATGGATGAATCGCGGCAACTGATACCCATTTCGTCTTTTTCATGCGGTTGTTTTTCTTTTCAGGTAGTTTTCTTTCCCCTGCGTTGCGAGCAGACAGAAGAAGCACAAGTTAGAGGCTAGCTTTACGAATGCAGAGACGTTGTTTTACGGTATACTTGTGATGCGGCATTTTGATACGGTATGTGATACGGCGGCTTTCGCTTGGTTTGTTCTCATTTCGGGGGTCGTCTCTCTGATGGCGATAGCGCTGCTCTTGGTTTACTACTTGCCGTGGATAATCGACAGAGCCAGTTTGTCTAATTGGATATCGCCCAATCTTGGTATTTGTTCCTTACTACTTCAGTGTCTTGGGGTAGAAAGCGCAGACAGTTGATCAGTAGGTATGGATGGCCAAGTAGGTCGGATCCCTTGTTGTCTGTTTCCTAGTATCGGACCATGCTACTCTACAAAGCAGATATATTTACCTGAACGAACGCTACCACTACTGCTTTTTACCCCGGAGAACCATCCTGGACCGTTTGCCTGTCTGCTTCCCCATATGCTCCCTCCCCTGTCTCTCCTTCGAGATGATGCATTGCTTTGACCTCTCTCTCTATCCGTCCAACAGCATTCCAACCAAACAGGCGCGCTCGCGCTCTACTACCTCCCCACAGAAAAGCATCTCGCTCCATCTTCCCTGGCGGAACTGCTCATATCGCAAACGCCGCCGCCATGACCACATACGCCACGCCCGCGATGGCCGCCGACGCCGCCACATCCGCGCCGCTGGACTGCAGCGGCGCCGACCCCGAGTCCGTCTGGCTGGGCGTGGCGTCGCCCGACGGGGTCACCACCACGACGGCCGTGCTGGTGGCGTCGGGGGAGCCCGGCATGGTTTGCACCGTGGTGGTGAGGGAGGAGGTGAGCGTGCTGCTCTGGTCTTCCTCGGTGGTTGGTGTGGCGGTTGTGGTGGAGATGCTGATACTGGCCGTGCTTTCGCTCGAGGAGGAGTCTGACGATGATGATGATGAGGGTGCTGGTGTGGAGGTGAGGCTGGCGCTGGGGGTGGGGGATGTGATGGGAAGGGAGGATGGAGACGGGGCAGAGGAGGATAGGGGGGTGGTGGTGCCGTTGGTGAAGACTTGGCTGTCCGTGATGGCGGCAGCTGCCGCGGCGGCACCGGCGGCGTAGGCCAGAGCCGTCAGTAGGGTGGTGTGGAAGGTTGAGGAGCGCATCGTGGTTTTTTGTCTTATGTGCTGGTTACAGGGAGGGGAGTGTGCTTTCCAGCTATGGCGACGGCGATATCCGCGATGTCTTCGCAAACCAGAGGCTCACAAAAGGAATTAAGAGAAAAGATTATCGACGGCTTTTCGTTTACAGCTTATACGAACTTGGCAATGGAAGTGGAAGGGAGGTATTGAGGAAGAAGAGAGAAAACGAATGGATGGATGGATGGACGGAAGTGTGGTCATCATATCCGGAGGTTTCGTCAGCAGTTCCGAATCTACTTACGACTACAGCTGACCGCGCCCCATTCTATGTGGAAGGAGAAAAATAAAGCCCACGGCTGCCGACATATCAATACACATGACACACTTGAACGCCTAACTTACTGTATGCGTATTCAATTTGCTACTGGCTGAACCACTCACTCGCTCACTCTTCTGCTTACATCTGACATTCGGGGCGGCATGGTGAGGGGCTGAGGGGGTCTTTTTCGTTTGTGTCGGAGGAGAGGGGGGCGAAAGAGAGCTGGGCGAGTTGTTCACAGAATATACATACATACCTACGGATTGCCGACTGACTGACTGGCACAGCCCCGGCGTCGATCCTGACCGGGTTCGCTTACGGGGTCATCATGTAAGTACCTATGCTTCTGTACGGTGCCGTACCCGCGCACGTAAGCGCCAGCTAGCTCTCTTGCTTGTCTCTGCACACCCAACCAACAAACAAACACCCGATCTTGCCGCGCCTACCTATTGATGGGGAGGGGGCGATTTTTCGTTTTTTACGTACAATATTACTTGTCGGTTGGTTGAGGTCTGGCCGATGAATCCAAACAACCTTCCTTTTCCATTTGGCCGAAAATGATAGGCAGTGAGTGAGTGCCCGCATGTATGTAGTCTAAAGAGAGTGGAAGTGGAAGGAAGAAACCGAAAGCGCCGGGGCCAATCGACATGTTGGCCCGCGGCAAAGCAGATAGATCTGCATCGTGCCCAACTGGGGAAGGAAAATTGGGGTAAAGGCAGGTAAAGGTGCCCAAATCGATTGGCCTAGGTATTATTGGTTGTGTAGGTTTGTAGTTATTTGGGTAACACGACTCTGCATCGCCTATTGATTTGGGGGGCTGGTGATGTGTCACAGGGTTGCATACCTGTTCGATAATATGCAGCAGCTTACGATTATTCCGGATCTTGCTGCAACGCAACAACAGAAGACAAGCGGTGGTGATTCAAACTTGGCAAGGCTAGCTATCCTGCAGATAAGTTCACCTGATATATAAGAATTGATACGCTTCCTACCAATGTTTGTCAATGGGACATATCTGCCTGTTGGACACGAAGATCAAGTAACCAAAGTAAGCTCTTCTTTGTCTCATGCGTGCAGTGATCCGGCCATATTGTCACAGAAATAGCAACAAGCCCCCAGAGCCCCCATGCCGAAATATGAATCAGTCAGTGCTTCCGAAGTGATACAGCTACCCTGAACTCACCCCATACGTTGCCGAGCGAAGGAGGCTGGGACATCGATAGGGACGCTGTGCTGGGTATAGTAAGACATATCGGTCTTCTGGTCTCGGCCACATCGGTCATATCCAAATACGACTAATCAAGGACGGGAAGCTGAACAGTATTGAGTATTATTCGGGCATGCACCTGTCAGCATGGCCGCCACAAAACAGATCTGATACGCGGTGCCGAACGCCGAACCGGAGTGGTGCACAATGACTGTGATATTCTTCATTTCCAAGAGAAACGGCATATCCCAAAACAAAAACAGCCTTGCGAAAGTGACATTGATCAATCATGAGGCCCCCCTTTCCCAAAGAAAACGCCAAAAGCCCAACCTAGTTCCTGGACACAATCGTAGAGAAAGCCCATAGGCGGAGTATACGCCCATCCTATCCTAATACATCCCCTCCTCCCTATCCCATCCCCTTCCCCTTCTCCTACCGCTCAAACAAACCCCGACCAAGGCGTCCCCACCACCCGCCCCTTCCCCTCATCGACCCGAACCCCCTCCGCCCGCAACAGCTTCTTCTTCTCCACGATGGTAATGCCCTCGACCCCGGTACCGCCCTTTTTCGAGACGTTGGCCCAGTGGCCCTTGAACCCGCCGAGGTTCCCGCCCGTCGCCACGACGCGGTGGCACGGCACCTGGGGCGCGAACGGGTTCCGCCGCAGCGCCCCGCCCACGGCGCGCGGGCTCGACTGCAGGTGCGCCGACAGCAGGCCGTAGGTCGAGACGCAGCCGGCGGGGATCTGGCACAGGGCCGACAGCACGCGCTTCTCGAAGGGGCTGCAATCCGAGGCCGCGATGCGCGCGAGCTGGGGTGCCATATCTTCAGCTTCGGCTTCTCCTTTGGTGCCCTTTTTGGTGGCGGTGATCGTCCTCATGGCGAGGATATCGCGCGTCGTGTCCAGCGAGGCGCGAGGCACCTTCGTGACGGGCAGAGTCGCCGCCTCGGCGCTGTCAGTGACAGCGTCTGTGGCGGTGGTGCGCTTGCGCTTCTGGCTGACTGCCATGATGGTGTGAAGGGTGTAATGAAGTTGGAGTTGAATGCGACAATGTCAATGATATTTGAGAGGCTTTGGACGTAAAGCGATCGTATAGTTAGTTATAAACGAATCTGCCTCGGGGTGCGCTGTGTATTAGTTTGTGATGGATTGTTGAGTCATCGGTGACGGTCATGTCATTGGAAAGGCGCGTCTGCCCCACGCTTGACACTTGACTATCCCGGGTTTCGCGCCACGAGAGCACGTGATCTCATTTGAGAAAAAAAAAGTAATAAGATCATTTCGCGACGATCCTGACGGCCGTTGGTCATGTTTCTGTAGGAATTCGTGCTTTTTATTACGTAAGTTGCTGCCTAGATGCACCAGGTTCACGCTCGGTATGTCTAGGCTGTATCTATTGCCAATTCTTCAAGTCAACCACTGTAAAGTCAACGGAGCCGTATTGGGTGTATACTCACGTTGACAGCCTGAAAACAAAACATTTGCCCATCTTCCAATCCCAGGACACAGTCGTGTCTCCTGTAGAGACCGTCCTCTGTAATCGCCAAGATGTAGGCCCATGGAAGCGAGGACGAGTCACACCCATTTCTATCCTGTAACAGCCTTGATACATGACCCCCTCTCGTAGCCCTCCTTAATCGCCCGTGTCGACCTCGAGGTCGAGCTGCACCCCGTTGCTGACCTCGTAGTCGGCCAGCGTGAGCATATCCTTGAACGGCCGCTGCCCCTGCCGCTTGAGCAGGATCTCGTGGGGCTCCCGCCCGATGCGCGCCGCCACAATGATCTTGAACTGGCGGATCGTGTCGGACGGCAGACAGGGGATCGCCGCCTTGGTGCCCAGCCGGTCGTTGACGTGCACAACCATCATCTCCATGCCCGGACCTCCGCTGACGGCTCCCGCGGCCGGTGCTCGCTTCGGCGGCTTGGTGGTGTCTGCTGCTGACGATGACGCGGGTGCGCGTTTCGGCGGCTTGGTGGTATCTTCTTCCTGCTGCGTCTTGGGCTTGTTGTTGTTGCTGCTGCGTCTCGGGGACGGCGACCGGTTCCGATAGCCTCGGTACGAGCTGCTATTACCACCGCCGCGACGGTCGTCTTCTGCGTCGTCGTCTCGGCGCTTGTCCTTGAAATTGAAGCCGCCTGTCTTCTTCTTCCGGGGGCGCGAACTGTCGTGGTCGCCTCGTCGGTCCCGATCGTCGCGGTCGCGCCTGCTGCCGCTGTCTGCTGTGTAGCTGTCGCCGTTCCTCCGGTCCCGATCGTCTCTTCGTGCGCTGTCTCGCCGGTCGTAGTCGCGATCTCCGCGGTCACTTGTGCTGCTCGGCTTGCCTCTGTCGCGGCGAGGCGAGCGGCTTCGCGCACGGTCCGACATATTTATGTTTATTTGATTTTTGGGTTTTTTGGGGGGTTTGGTGGTTGTCGCCAAGTTGTAGAGGAGGTAGAAATCCAGACCAACCTGAAGCTTTATTGTTTTTGGGATACGTAGTGGGGCCCGTGCTTTTTTGACATCACTCACGTCCGGAAGGGTCTTGTAAAGCAATCGTCGAGCTCTACATCATTGATAGTATGCAGAATTTTTGAGATACTCGATCTGGCCTTTGGTACTCTGGAATTGTGGTTTTGTAGTATTTTCCCCCTTTTCTTCTCAATTTATATTAACCCTCCCTGGTAGAAATAAATGACTTACAGAAAAAGTACGTTACCCAATACCTTCGAAACTCCAAAAAATATCCGAACATATCTGACTCCTATGAGTCGACAAAAGCTTGATGACCAACATACCGGAAAATTCGAAACCCCTCTCTTTCCCTTTCTCCGGCCGCTGCCTGTGGTTACTCACCTGCCTTCGCTGACAGGGCACACGCCATCACCATTACTTTCCATACTCGCACTTCACAGAGGCAGTACACTAGACTAGATAGATATCGTGACAATAAGCAAATGAGTACTGTGTCGTTGCGGTACTTGAGCCGTAGTAACTTCCCGCCTCCAGTAGCTGAGCATGTCCTATGCTCGGTGTATCTGAGATACGCGATACCTTCACTTGCCTGTCCGACTTAAGTATGTATAGACAACAACAGCCTAGACCTACAAGTATACATTACCAAAGCAACCAAGCCAGCTTCACTGTCAATGATTGCATCTTGAACCGTAGACATAAGCCCAGTTAACCAAATACCTAAGCCTACACCCCTGAGTTTGTACACAAATACCCAGTGGTTGGACCGAGAACAGGTACATCAACCCAAGGCTGGGGCCGTACATATGGGACATGATACCACGTCACTGCAACAAGGCCCGTGAGCTCATCGTCGCTGTCTCCTGTCAGCCCTGATCAGCCTGTCTCGCGGAGCGAGGCTGAGACCGAGACCTGTCATGGCGGGTTGAGACACTGTTCTCACAATTTCACGATACCCACCAACCTGGCATTCGGGCAATACAAGCAAGTGCCAAATTGTGGTGTCCACGAGGGGTAATGAAACACAACAAGACCCTCCTTCATACGTGTAGTAGAGGCCGTGCGATATACTCTCAACGTCGTATCAATAGGTCGGAGTACCAAGAGCCTGGTTAAGGGACAAGTCACGTAGGCGTCGGGAGCAGCAGGGTATGATTAAGTGATCTTTTTTGGTAGAATTGAGATATCTCTATCTCGCGGTTGGCTTCCAACCTTGTATTCGAGGGGAAAACTTCGAAAATGGAAGATTGCTCAAAAGAGTCAAGACACAGATCCACTCCAGAAACCGAATGCCTATAGAAAGGCAAGGGGCCACCACCCCCCTTTCGCTTGGCCTCATTCCTCCACAGGCACGTCGTTTTTACATATATCCCAACATGGAGCATCGCTCGTCTCGTCCCTCCCCAACGGTGTGATGGCTACAGGCTTCCGCTTTCGCTGTTCATCTTCAAGAAAGTAGAAGTAAAAGGAAAAAGAAATTACTGCCCCGCGCCTCGGGCCCAGGGACATCCGCTGGCGGCGAATCAAACAGTAAACAAACAAGGCGACAAAGGCCAGTAGTAGTGGTAGTACCAGAAACGCCAGTTGATACATAAATCTCCCAATAGACAAAAACAAGACAGAAAGGAAATATCATGTGACAGAGGTATAAGTTAGTGTAAATCCACGCTTCCACCATGACGTTCATTAGACACCCAAAGGGATGCCATCGTCCGAGATCTTCAGATAGCACATGTCTGCAGTCGAGGCGCAACTGGCGACTGCTTAGCGAGTGCCGCCGAGAGCGCTAATTCTAGCACCCGACGGACGGTGGAGCAAGCTGCCGGCATGCTTGCCGACGATACCAGGCTCCTGGGAGATGGTCTCGGTGTCGCTGCGGCCAGCAAGGCTCTCCTCGTCATCCTCGACGATCTTGGTGGGGATCTCGTTGTGCATCGTGTACTGCTGGCTCGATCGCTCAGGGGTGGTCATGGTCGACGCGAAAGACATCGATGTGCTGCTCCTGTTGGGGATCAGATCCGGAGTAGGAGGGATGCTGGATGTGCGTCCGGATGGGTGGAGAAGACTCTCGTCGCCGGCCTCGGAGGTGGCGGCGGAGTGGCCATCATCGCTCTGTGCGCCAGAGATGTTGCTAGCCCGGCGGGAGCTGCGGGAGTGGGTGCGAGGGGAGCGAGGCTCGTACTCGTGGTCGTGAGCCAGCTGCAGACTCTCGACAGCAGCCTGGCACTGCTCGGCAATGTTGCGGATGATGTGAGCAATAGCATCCGTCTTGTCCTTGAGATGGCGATCGGCAACGTCATTGAAGCTAGCATTGCCAAGGCGGTTGTTAGCGCTTTGAGCGCGGGCAAGCGTCTTTCCAAGGCGCTCATCTTTCGCTAGACTCGGTATTAGCAAAACGAAAAAATCTCCCAAACTATCGATCCGTGGTGGGTACTTACCGGCATTCTCCGCATCTTCAGCGCTGATCTCGGCGACGTTGTCCTCCTCGTAGCCGGCGGCGACCTCATCAGCCAGCTCGTCGGGCTTGGTGAGAGAGTGGACCAGGTGCTCCATATGGTGCGATTGGCCGCCAATCAGGCTGCGCAGGTGCAGCACAACCCGACGGGCCTCATCACGCTGGCGCGAGAGGGTGGTGTTGGTGTGCTGCAGAGCAGACAGCTCCTTCTTGTTCCTCTTGCGTTCGCGCTCAAGCTCCTCGGCAATCTCTTGCTGCAGAACAAGAGCCTCGAGAGCATCGTCTCGTTGCTTCTCGGTTCCAGTAAGGCGAACGGAGAGTCTGGCGTTGTCGTCCTTCTGCTGGTCAATAAGACCACCAAGGCGACGGTTCTCGCGCTTGTGGTTCTCAATCTTGACCTTGAGATCGGATGTCTCCTTGTTGAGCTGCTCGGCAAATGCCTGGAACTTAAGGAACTGAGTCTTGAAGCTCTCCAGTTCCTCGACCAAGTAGTTGTTGCGCTTCGTAACCTTGTTGAGCTCGGTATCCATGCGTCCCTTGAGGTTGATGAAGTCTTGCCATGCCTCCATAGCATCACGCGAGTACTGGTTGCGCTCTCTGACAATCTCGTTCAGGTGTCGCATCGAAACCTTGGTCATCAAGGGCTTCTTCTGGGCGCCTCCGAATACCGCCTTCAATCCGGAGTTTCGGCCCATCTTCTCACAAACGTGATCCATGACAGACATGACGGCATCCTGGTTCCACCAATCGGGATCCTCGATCGACTCAACCTCACCGCGCATGACGATGATCTGGCCGGCAGGCACAAGCTTACCTCCGCCATAAGCCGAACGAAGGTGCGCAGGTACACCAGACGGCGTGACATCGCTCTTCAGGGCCTGAGTAAGGCGGCTGACAAACTTGTTACGCTGGCCGGGTGTGAGGGCTGTGGGCGGGCTTGATGTGAGTACGAAGTTGCGGTCCAGGTCAACCACCAAGGCGTCAGTAGGCGCAGTGAAGAGCGAGCGGCACTCGGCAGTAATACCCAGGATGTACGGGCCAGGCTCCTGAACGAGCTCCTTGGCGTGCCGGGCATGAACCACGGGAACGTACAGGCCACTCCACTCGTAAACTCTAACACAGAATCTAATCGTCTCCGCAGCCATTGTCAGCATAGCGGGGTAGTGGCTGACGAAGATAATGCGGCGGGTAGGAGAAATTGCTGCCTCGGCAACACCAACAATGTTGGGAATCGACAGACATGTCCAGAGCGGCCACATCGCGAAGTTCTGGAAGCCCGTCGGTGATGATGGGAACTGATAGCACAGGGCGTAATCCTTCATATCGATACGAACGAGGTCATTGAGACGCGGCGCGGGGAAGCTCAGGATTCTCGAAACCTCCTCGGCATGGAAAAGGTTGGTTGCCTTGTTCCAGTGAATCCACATACCTCGGAGGTAGTCGCCCAAAAGGTTGTACAACGGATAACGCGAAAGGAAGGAAAGACAGTACGGAATCCAATACGTCTCGTCCGCATTGTCGTAGAAATCGGGTTCGGTGCGCTTCCTCAGGTCACGAATAGTCTCGGCTCTCTTCTCGTCTGCTCGAGACCAGACACGGAGACAGATGCCGTACAGAGTGTGGGAGGAGTCTTGCTGGAGCACGAAGGCATGGTGGACGCAGTGAGGTTGGCTGCGGCCGGTGCAGATCTCGACATCGTGGGGGAAGCAGGCCCTCATTGCGGCATGTAACGAACGAGCAATCTCGTTATCTTGTTCCAGCCTGGGACTGCTGCCAAGGATCTCGGGGAGCCAGAATTGCCCAACGGCACCCTTCATGTGTCCAATCTTGCCCTGAGCCGGGGCAGGAGCCTTGACCCATTGAGACGGTTCCCGTCCAACACCGCATACCATGTAAGCATGGGTCAAAGTCTTTGGTGTCCTCTGCTGAGGCTTGCTGTTCAAAGTCGAGGGGATCGGCTGCGTGATGCGCGAGTGCAGAGACGAGGTTCGGCTGGGGATGACCAGGCTGGTGTCGTTCTGGTCCCGCGTACTCGGTCGAGCATCGCGGTCGCTGGTGCGCGGACGCATAAAGGACGATTGGGTGTTGAGTGACGGCGCCATGGCGAAGAAGTTGCTGTAATGGTATTATGGGTTTGGTGCAAAGTCCTGCGGCGCGCGCGGGAGGTAATATTGGCCAGTCCGGAAGAGAAACGAATGATCCAGGACACGGCGAAACAGCAACTAAGCTGACTATGAATTGGCGTCCAGGGAAAGGCAAACCAGTCAGGATCAAAGGCCCGACGAGAAAGAGTCGAGTGCAGGGAGGTCCTGGGGATTTGGGCAATCCGAACTTCCTGATACCGGGATAGGTCACACTGCAAGCAGCCGGTTGATACTGGTTTGAGATGAACCAGAGTCGTTCGGGACTGTTCAATTAATCTTGCGACTAATTGACCAGGCGACACAGACTTGCTGCAACCCGCCTTGAGTGGGGGGAGGAAAAGAACGGAAGGAGGTGAAGATATGGTGCATCCAGAAAGGGAGAGAAGGAGAGGAGAGAAGAGGAAAAGGGTAGGCAGGCAATTTAGGTAAGTAATAGGTTAGCAGGTTTAGGTAGGCGACGGGGATGGGATAGGCATGGGATGGGATAGGATTGATGGGGTGTGGGCAGGGAGGAGGACCTAGCGCACCGAACGAGCTTCGAGAAGGGGGGGACTACTTGTTGCTGCTTGTACTGACTTGGGACCATGTACATACTCTCCCCGTCCGAGACCAAAAACTCATAATAGCGATGGTCTCAGTTGCATTGCTCGTCAACATTTGTTATTAAAAATATCTGAAAGTACCTAACTGCCGCCACAGTTACTGAGGTCGTGTCTGGTGACCACATCACACACCTCCCCAGTGCACGCCTCACACTCATTCATCCTCTCTCCTAGAGGATTTGGCTGTAGCACTGGGAGTGGAATACCGTCACCACGACTAGCACCGAGTTGGTAGAGATGGTAGCCTCCTCAGTCAGTGCTACTTTATGCGACCCCGGTAAAAAATAAAAAAAACAAAAGCTACGATCGGGAGAAAAGCAGACGCTTTCTTGTCTGCAATTGAATTTGGGTTTCTTCTTTTCTTTTCGAAGGACCAGACATCGCTTCTATTGAATCATCCCGCAGGTGGGAAGGATTGCTACCTACCCTACCTGCTTGCTCCCCAGCACTCTCCCCACTACCGTGTCGATTACATACGCCAGGGGAATTGCCTGCATATTTCCAATACGATACTAAGTACGTACTTATGTAAGTATTGTATCCACTACACAGAGTAGCGAAGGGGAGACACTACAGTAGCAAGGAGAGAGATCAACATCCTCAGTTGAAGAGAGGGGCATGGCCTTTTTCGCCTTCTTCTTTCGTTTTCCCTCTACTCAGGTACCTCCTTCCAAATGCTTGCTTGCTCCTGGAGACCGGATGTTGGCAAATTGGTTTCGACTTGAACGGACATCCCAACCGAGCAGGCGAGTAGCAAGCAGAACGCCCCCACCTGCGCAACCCCCAGAATGGCGAACACCCCCTGTCGTGCTCCTTGCTGCATCCATGACGGGGCCCCTGTAGATTCAATTTTCGGGCTGGTCCACCCTTTCCAGGTACAGCCAATCCTGATGCGAGGCGCTGCCCGGGGCTTCAAGCTAGTGTGGATCCGAGGGTCCGGCCTTGACCCAAGCTCGTCCAAGTTTACGCCATTTTGAGTGGAACGGCCTGGAGATGAGCGATATGAAAGGAAAAAGAAAATAAAAGAGACGGATCGCGAGTGACAGAAGGAGAAGAGTTTCATTTGTGACTGGCTACCGGTAGGTATCACCAGAAGTATCACCACCACTCTCGTCGCAAATATTCTTTAGACGGGCTTACGGGATACTCTCCAACGGCACCAGATACAGAACAAGCAGCATATGAGAGATTACTTTCGTGCCGGTGGGCGCCACGCTGCACCGGAGCTGACAGCCAACTACCGGTAGACGACGCCTCGCCTCTTGACCCATCATCGTCTCCATTGGCCTACATATGCTTTTCACTCTTAGTTTGGCCAAGCACCAGGAGCCAGTACGTATTAGTATGCACACAACGTCGCACAGGAGATGCATATCCACCTGCAGAGGCACCGGGAGGTAAGCAAACAACCAGGACCTAAAAGTAGCTGTCGCCATCTTTTAAACTCTGCAGGAAGGTGGTCAGAAGACGGAGAGCCGCCGCGGACGCAACAGGTAGGTAGGGCAGATGCACGCATGGTTGAGGTCGTCGAAAACGGTCAGTTCAGGACGGCCACTGCAGCCAGCGCTTGATGAAATACATCCATGCTCTGGCCCCAGGTTTGGGAAGCAGACACACCCAGCCCTGTGGACGTTTGTTATTGTGTGGTCCGCGAAAGGGAAGGAATGAAAGCATAGGGCACGGCTCAGCGGGATCAAACGGCTTGGGCCGGTCTTTGGTCACCAGACGACGAACGGCACAATAAAAAGCGAGGGGGGAAAAAGTAAGTAAGTGTGCGGTGCTAATCAAGGACGAACCTAGCTTTTGCGCTTCGTTAGGGGGAAAACGTTCGTTCGCACGGCAGTCAAGTCAAGACCTAGACGCTGAGTGAGTAAGTAGGCCAAGATGGGTGTACGATGCCATCGACGAGACAGATCTCAACCAACGTTGTTTTTGAGTGCGCTGTTCATTCTTACCGCAATATGTTTTGACTCTGGTGATCGGTTTGCTTCTTTTCTCCTCTCTTCCTGTCGCCGGCCTTTCATGTCTCAATCTGAAGCGTTGGGGGGCGTGGGATTGAGTGGCGGAGTGAGGAGTGATCCTCGCCCAGCATCCGGGTCCGTCTCTGCATCGGTCCAGAGCTGGCTGGCACCTCCACGCAATTGCTTCACGTGTCTGACATCTTCAGCCCTTCTCTCCGTGATAAATCATGTCTCAGAAAAAGGTATGTATGGCCCCATTCCGTTTACCCGCTGACATAGCCACATACGAATCATAAGTGTAAAGCGACACCTCTATGAACGAGCGATAGTGTAAGCCTACTGAATGTCCAAAGGCTGCCGTGAAGGTGTAAGTATAGCTAACCTAGGGGCCAACCAGCATCGGCTCTTGCCCCGAACCCAGTATTCGGTTGGGGGCCACGGTTTTTCGCCAAGTTTATAGTGACCAAGCACTACTTTTATGCATCTGGGCTAGGGTACACATGGCAACTCTTTTTCTCAGTGCAACGCTAGGCGGGCATCGGACAATTTTCTGGTGTTGACGACTCAGAGGGCTCCAACTGTCAGGGGTAAGGGTCAGTATGCGACGAAAGCATGCAATCACTTTATCACTCTTGCTCTTTTGATTGCCTGTTTCGAAATGGCTGCTGCCGTCGAGTCTTGTTCCGCGAATGCAACCCCCTCTTTTCGACATCAAACATAGTCGAAGAAGCAAGGCCGAGACATGCTGCATGTTTCCATGTTCATAAACAAAACCAACTAAGGGGACGGATACCAGCCGTGGGTGATTAATCGCTCGCAAGCCGTTGCCGAAATGCTGTCCGGCTGCACGCTATGACAGTTACCTGGGTCGCACCAGCTGAAGTCCCCAGTAAGGGAAAGTGGGGATCATCGGCCCATGCCTATCAGCTCACCAGAGTACCTCGTCAACGCCTCTCGACTCTGCGCCGTCTCGCCGTCAGCGGGGTCACGAAGCACGTGTGTGTTTATTGGACAGCCAAAACTGTTAGAGCAACCTGTCAAAAGCGGCGGATGGCTTTTCTCAGCTGAAAAGGCAAACATTGAAGAATATGTATGGTCGTTCTTGTGGATATCCGAGGCCAGTCCGCGCCAGAAAAGCGTTACTACTCACAGAGCCGCACAGAACTCTCTCCCTCTCTCTCCAGATCTCTCTCTCTCTTCTCTTTGGTCCCAGTTCCAGGATTTGCCCAGTCTCCAGTGAATGGCCCGGATACACCCTAAGCTCTTGTGGTCTAAATAAAGTGTGTAACGCGGCCGGACCAGACATCGACTACCTACATACTCTGGAGACTGGCACGGTACTTCAACCCTGATTTTGCCTGCCGCGCCATGCTTGAACAAGTATCCCACTCGTTTGCAGTAGAGAGCCCCGCCAACCCGCTTCATGCTGCCAGCAGCCGGCCGTCCACCGAGCGAGGGACCTGGCATTGGGCAGATCCCCCTGTACCTAGGTAACCAAGAAATCTGCTAACCTACTGCACGATGTGTGCATCACATCAATCAGCACTAACATCGACCCAAGAACCAGACGGACCAGGCAAACGGTGGTCCAAAACCCAACTAAGAAAGCTCGTGTTGCAGTGATGATGATGCGAGTGCGCACTCGTACATGAAGGCCAAGTAAGGCGGGCGACCAAATATACCTCAAAACATATTGTACCTTATATTTTTGGCTGTTGCATCTTGAGCATTTCCCAGGATGCACGCGTACCCTCCCAACAGCGGCCACCAACCCTGGGCAGTCCGCCCTTGGGCCTCTCGGTCCCCTTCTAGAAATTTGGGTGGCAGGGTAGTGATGTGATGGGCGTGCAGCAACCGCATCGTCACACCGGGCGATCGACGAACGCCATTCGATCTCGGCCCAAACGCTGTTACCACCCACCCAGACAGTAGGTAATGTCTATGAGGCAATTCGAGGGGTCGCTGCCAGGTAAGGAGAAGAGAGCAAAAGTCGATATCTGATTACATGTCCTGAAGGTTTCCCTCAGTTATCACTCTTCTGGCAGGCGTGTTATGCTGCTGACTGGCCCAGAACTTGTCGGCAATCATGACATACGAGGTAACATTGCATTCATTCCAAACCCTCTTTGCGACCAGAAGGAGGCGCGACGATCCCCGGCCGCCCGGCGTTTGCTGTCTTCCGGTTCTCATTTCGGCGAATGGCCTGTTAATGATACAACCCCTCTCTGTCTCTCTCAATCCCTACATCTATGTAAGGTTGGGAATTGGGTGCAGCGATTGCTGAGAAAAAGCTGCTTCCTGCTCGTTGCGTGTAATTGCCATCTGCAGTCCTGAGACTGGAAGCGAAGCAGAGGTCCTCATGCATGATGGCGGTGCAGCAACTGTCAGTCTGGCAATCTGGGAGCGTTCCACGTTGCGCTAGACCGGGGTGGCCATCATCATCCCAACTAATAACACATTGCCCCTGGCCTTAAGCCGTTTCGAGACTGCCAAGGTCGTCCCTTGATCAGGGCTTCTTCGGCATGGATGGGCGGAATCCTGGTCGGGATTACGCTGATAACCCACCAATGATGAGCCAATCGCCCTTCGTGCAGCGGGAGACTGTCCGTGCTACACAAAACATCAACACGCAATGTTGAAACGGTAAAGCACACAGAGTCTGGATGACCGCGGCCAACTGCATGCTGCCAACCAGGAAGGCATCCCATTGCATCGGACCGGATCGCCGGGATGAGCACGAGTCAATGCGTCGGGCTTCGCGCCGTTCAGATGGCACTGTTTGCGAACGACGACCAGATGACGGCCAGTGGCAAGTCTTGGTAATGCATTGCTTGCCTTTGCCCTTGCTCTTGCTCTCTGACACGATGGCGGCTTCAAGAGGTGTTCGAAGAAGAAACATCGCAAGTCGCTGAGTGCCGGCCAACTGTTTGACGTCAGTTGATGTTGCTTTTTGGGATGGCATATATCCCATCCCCAGCAGCTATAGCAATGGTCCGGCAGCGACAGCAACACCACCACAACAGCCCTTGTGCTAGTTGGCTAGCTGGCAGATTCCGTAACGCTTTAGCGAACGAGTCTCATGATGAGCAGAAGAAATGACTATCATTCACGGAAGAATTTCATGCATTGCTCGCGGGCATCACTAGCCGGGCTCCGCAGCACATGGTTAGCCAGGTCTTCCTTCGTCCACCTTTTATCTGAGCGCACATATAGCCCTGCGTGCGTCCACCTTTTTGCGGCCGCTCAGATCCGATCGCCGCTCCACCTCTCGGTCATTATCACGCTCCGCCTGGCGGGGACCGAATGAAAATCTCGGTAGTGGTGACCGGTCTGTGTGTTTGACCGTGTGCCGCTGCGCAAACCATACCCTTTTCATCGCCTACGATCACGGAGCAAGGCAAGGGACTAGGTTTCAGTTCTCCGAGTATCAGGCCATATTCTTATAGTATCAGACACAGGGCTGGCCGAGTTTTTCCGTTGTTGTCGGGCAAAGGCCGCCCGTTCTTCCAATTTCCGAACTTGTGAGCGCACCTCTTAATAGCCGCGACATTTTCTGGCTGCTGATGTTACTGTAGCAAATCCGATCGCAGACACTCCGGGAAGGCATCATAACAACAGAGTAACCGGGGCAATGATGCTGAGTGCAAGCGCTCAGACTGGCGAGAGGACCCTTCGCAACCCCTTCCGTTACTGTCGTAGATTCAGCCATCCAACAGATCTAGGCTCTAGGCTTGGCTCCCCAAAATCTCGGGGCGCCTGTCGGATTTTGGACTCGGCGTGGAAGTTGAACACTGGCCGCTCTACTACTAGCCTCTGGCTATTGTTGCCGTTAATCGCTCATCGTCTCCCTACACCTTGGACGGGCCAGCCTGATGGCCAAGAACCGTTGGAACCTTAACCGACCGAACCCTCGTAGTCCCACGCAAATTCCAACTCTGTGCTTACTCTAATTTAGAGTCTGGAAGCCTCCGGAGTTTATATCCGACAACCTCCCGGCCGTTTGTTCATCATCAGCCAAACTGTAAATGATGCGTGCTGCTGCTGTACAGTAGCTACATGTGCCCATGGACCGAAAGTATTACGTCGTAGGGGGAGGGTGATCCCTAGCAACAACACCTTCAAGTTTGGGGGGCACTGGGGATACGGGGCCGAAAACTCTCTTTGCCAAAGGGTGGAAGAGCTCGCATACGCCCACCCGCGCACACGCACACACGCACACGCAAATACGCTTTGCGGCGTAGAGATCCCACGATCCTGCAGTCGCAATTCATTCAACGCTTCACGAACCCTATTTTATCTTCCGAGACATGGGCGTCTAGACCCCCAAGCTCTCTGCGTGGGATGACTGCTAGGATCTCTCGTGTAAGCAGCAGATGATTTTGGTGGTGAGCCTGTCTTCCGAGTCGATGGCCACTTGCCCCTGATTTCGGCCTGATCTTGGTGGGCGGCTGGCCCCCAAAGTCCCACCCCCAAGAACTTTCAAGTGAGGCAAGATAGAGAATTATGACTCAAAACCATGTGTTCCGGTGCTCCATGTATGGCTTCCGGTGTAGAGATGCCGCATAACTGCATTAGCGTTGGGAAATTCTCGTTTTGCGAAGAGGCGGGTGATGTATTAGCTCCCGGCAGAAAGGCAAGAGATGGGAGGGGAGGAGCGCACTGGAGGATACGCCCTGTGTCCTCTCTCATGGTTCCTTAACCACGGGATTCTCTGCTATCATCGATGGGCCGCTTCCTCCCGCCATGGTGGACATCGAGAGGGACTCATTCCCCATGTGTGGGCATCGAGAGGGATAAGGTAAGCCTTCCTCCCTCGTGGGCCACTCTTGAGTCATGGCTCCTCCATGGCGGAGACGGCGGAACACCAGGGGATATGAGTAGGGTAGCGGGCATACGAAGGTTGGACACAGCGCGGTGGGAAGAGAAGACTGGCGATATGCATTAGGTAGTGGTATATCCACGTCACGGGATATTCTTTCCTCGTACGTCAAAGGTTCGGGGGAGATATGGTCTGAAATGCCATCCAGGTCAACACTAAGGGCCGCCGTCTTTCTCTCTCTCTCGCAGATTTCTGTCTTCCTGCTGAGCTGATCACCCAACAATAATAAGTACATAGGTAGGTAGGTGGCACCTTCTTCGTTCTATCTAACAGAGGAGAGACCTTCGAACCATGAAGTGGCCCCTCGTACCTTCCAGCTACATTGAGCGGTATTGTGCCCCTCCCCTTTCCCACATGGAAGTAATCAGGAGACGGCCACGGGAACGATAACATAGTCTGTGTCATGAGATATCACAGCTACTACCCGGTTTCTCTTCCGACACTGGTGTTCCTTGTATCCCTTTAGGTATGTCTTAGGTAGTGGCGCGTTAATCTCCATCGTAAATAGGATTGTACACGGCAAGTGACCGTAGACAAATCTATCAGAACATCTGAGGCGGGTGGCCAGAGGGCGATGCCAACAAGCAGTTGGTATCGTGGTCGGTTGGTTTCTTGACGCCTGTTTGCCGTCTCTCATCGAAGTCCGCCGACTGGATGGGATGGGACTACCGCATCCGTCCATAGTTGATCATTGTGACAGTATCTCTGGGTTTTGGAGCCACGGATTGGTCCTCATGTTCCGCAAGATAGAGAGACCCAGGCAGGCAGGCTTGGAACGGTGAATCCCTGAGTAGGAGTGTTGCTATCTGATACCTTCCCGGACACCTTTCTTCGCCATAAGCACCGTAGCCTCTGGGCAAAATCAACAATCGTCCGTTTCACCTAGGTGACCTTGGCGCCAATGGTGAAGCTCCAACACCCACGTTTCGCCGCCTGGTCTAGGGGGATGATCAATTGACATTGATTGGGTTTCTTACTATTAGAGAGCTTCTCGAACATCCTTGCATACGCATTGATATGTATAAGTGCGCCCTAGTTGGGAAGCATGACTGTGCTTATACAGCCCAAGGGGCGAAGCAGGTAGCAATAGATCTTCTACCCATCTTTACGGAGCCAGGTCTCAGTTCAACCATCATACGCACTGGAAACTGCGAGGACAATGTTACCTAGGTGGAGCTCAGCAGGCTTTTGTGATAAGGGGCTTGGAAAAGGAGGGCTGTGTGTAAGCGAGCATCTTGCCCTGACCTAGGTGTAGATCCGGCTCACGATAAATGACAGGAGTATTCGCCAAATATTCCCCCTTACTTTGATGAATGATCGATTGAATCATACTCTATCAACGGATAAGCACGGCAGTCCCTCTCGTCGAGTTGCACAAATACCACCATGCTGTTACCTCCCAAGTGGATGATTCCACACGGAAAGGGGGTTTACTGGAGAACGTGGATATATGATTGATCACGTCTCTCGTTACGTAGCAAGTAGGTGTATCTAATCCAGACTAAAAATGTATTCATTATCTCTTTAGCGAGCTCTCTACTATGTATGGTCCACCATTAGCGGACTGTTTGGCTTCCAAAAGCCCATGTTTTGGTGATGCATTTCATGTTTGTTTTTGCTTTGGCGCGGCCTGATCTGTTTTCAAAGTATCTTGTACGACACGATAGAGCCCATCACGCACCACTATCATGAATACGACTGTCGAGTATCTGCCGCATCGAGGGGGAAGGGCGTTGTCAATCAAGAGGCTGGCGACCTACCGTAGAACTGGACACCTCACCAGTGTGCACAGATGCTACTATCACCATCCCAACGGCTTGGCGCGCGTCGGTCAACTCTCCCGTCGAGATTTCTGCCAGGTTGAATAAGGAGCCTGCAGTAATCGACCGAGACCACAGCCCGAGACGAATCGAAACATGGAGAGGATCGGGCCATCCGGTCATTACCACTGAAGATCAATAGCGAGAATTACCACTGCTCAAGCCTTCCGTGAAAGTTTCACGGCAGGTAAGGCACATCACCAGATGAGCAGGGCGCCTGTGATTCGGAGTACAAAGAGCCACAAGAGCAAGATAGAAAGAACGGAGTGGAAGGGGGTAAGCAGCACTCAAAACGTGCGATACGCAGAGACCCAACCCTCCCCAAAAGTAGTCTGTATGGATGAAGAGTGCTGATCGCTTGTGGTAGATAGTTGCATGACCAACTCCCGGGAATGGCACGCAAGTGGTAAATCGCCGCTGGAGGGTGTACCGTTGTGTGTTCCAGCTGTATCGGGCGGGAGATGATACCGTTGGGCCATCGACGCACGCCGCATGCAGCCGACGACAAGGCGGGCAGTCAGGCAAAGCAAGGCCTCCATGCCGTGCAACCAGCCATCGTTATCGAACCCCTCTCGATTGCCTGCTCCCGCGTTCGTTCTCTTGACCGTACAGTTACGAGGGAGCGCCATCGCACACAACGTTCGGCCATATATACTTGCCGTCTGCGCGGAGCACATCTCCCGTGTCGACATATCCAGCATGTACTCTGAGCGCTGTGTAACGCCCATGAAATTCATGTAGCTCACTAAGATGTAGCACGTAAAGGACAGAAAACCACGGGTTGCTAGACGCATGCGACTTGCCGTGGCGAGATGTGCACAGGCCTTTTCTGCGATTCTCACTTGACAAATTGATTGCCATGTGATACAGATGGCCAGTTCTTCTCACATGCAAGGCGAGACCTGCTCGTGGACTGCTAACATCCCCTTTGAATGTAGACGCCAGATATGTTGTGCCTAGAGGCAAAGAATGCTCTTCTCCAGCCGGTATCGATGTGGCGTCTAATCTTGGCTCACATGCCCATCTGATCCAGAACAGTATGTCCAGATTGTACGGACCAAAGATGGACCACAATACATCAGTGGTATATCAGAAACAATTGCCCAATTCGTAGACAATATATCTCCAGTCGCATACTGACTGCTGACTTGAGCATTTGGCATCCATGTGTTGCTCACCCCAGCAGCGCCAGTGAATCTGCTCGAAACACCTGAGAGGCTCAGCATGAGCAGTGTGCTGTCGTATCTGGGGTATCAGCGCGGGGATGGCTCAATCTGGTCGAAACTCGTGGGTTGCAATCTATGCAGTATTTTGCATTGTTGGAGACGACATGGAGGAGCATGGCGGTGGTAGTTCTCCCCAATTCTCCCCCTGATGTCCTGGTTTGGCGCTCACCGGTTGAGGCGTCGCAGCCGAGAGGAACTGCAAATCGACTGATGGCAGCTCCTGATTTGCGACTAACGACTTTCCGCGGCGGGAACTAAGGTGCATAAGATCCCACGGGAATTAGGTCGTTCTCCGGAAGTTTGTCGTTTCCGAGTCCCAGCATCCCGGATGCATAGTGAGGTCCATGGCGACTACCGATCGATCGCTCATGCTCGGGTGGTGTCATGTAATTTGACGGATCGAAGAAGTAGGTAGCCATAATAACGATTGGGTGGTTTCTTCCAAGGCTTGGCGATTGCCACGATGATTGCCGTAGAGCGCATGTTGAACATACGAGAATCAATTGATGTGATACTGTTGCGTAATGCCAGATGTTCATTCTGTCGTCGCATATGTAAAACCCTTTCTACCACTGACATGTGAAAGACGCCCAGCTTAGAGTACACGAGCTATAGTGGGGTTTGTACTGCAAGGTTGTACAGGAAAATGAGAATAGTAGCTATCAACCCTTGTCGATCGGGTTATGTGGCTTGGTGGATCGTCTAGTTGTCTTCAGCTTCGATTAGCATATTGATAAAGCCCCGGGGGCATATCCCTCGCATATTTGCCAAGAAGGGGAATCAAAGGTGGCAACAAATCTCCTGAATTCCGTTCTCTGCGGAAGAGACCGAGAACCTTGGATAGGGAGAGCCGACAGCCACGCTTGTGACAATTGAGCCAGGGTCAACATGACTCTGGTTTCCTTTCAGTCATCTTCTGCCGGGCTGGATAATCGGCTTCACTGTTGGATGCGTGTACAGGCATTGATGCCGACAAGGGTGAGTTGGCAGGGGGCTGAAGGCGTCCAGCAACAACAATTTGCAGAATGGGCTAAGGGAAATATTGTACAAGGCTTGAAGTCCGTTTCCAATAGGCCGAGCGTGGTTGACGCCGAGTCTCGTTTGTTCGTTGGAGGATACTGAAACCCATGCAATATGTAGGTATGCATTGGATGCTGCAGCTCCTCATATGTATGTGACATTGCAGGAACCCATGGATGTTGACTGATAAGGTCGAATCTGGCGTCGTAGGCAACAAGCCTGTTCCAATCTCTTAGATAAGCAACGGCCGGAAGGGCATGACGGCAGGGTGATGCATAGCATTGTTGCATGCACGCGGTGAAGATAACACTCTATCCTAGCCTAGTCTCCGGTTGGCAAGTAGTAGTACTGTACTAGATAGCATTGGACCTAAGAAACCGCCGGACCAAATCTTGAAGCTCGGACAACATATCATGAGATGGAGATTACCAAACAGTCGATTCAAGGCGTTCCAGAATCCAACTCCTCATCGACATTCCATCGTAGAGCGAGCGAGGATAATCAATAACAAATTGCCTTGAACGCCCGGTGATGCCTCCACGGAGACCAGAGAATGGAGGCTGGAGCCTAGGAAGTCTGCGCTTGGCATCACAATCTCCGAGGCAGCGGTGAAGAACGAGAAGACCGGAGTATCACTTGGATGGGTTCTATTCCCATCGCATCTCGGGATGTTGCAACGGTTTGACCAAACGACTCCGGCGATGTGATAAGTAACGAGTACACGCTAATGGAATGGTTGTTCGAAACAGCAGGGAATAAGGGACGGAAGAGCGAAAGGGTGGATCCGATTGCTTGAGGTGACAGCTTTCACATGTCAAAAAGCGCGGAGCTAGTGAATATGTAGTTGGAAAGACCGGACTTTCTCCCCACTGACCAACCAGCATCGAACAGTAAATCGGAGCTGGAGTCTCTCAACATGAACAGTTATCGGCATGTGAGCGTACATAGTGGGCAGTGTGTGCATCCCTGGTACATGCACTATCAAGCACTTTTGCCAGTAACCATTCATCATAGCCCCCCACTTTGACGTCTAAAAGAGTCTCCCGTCTTGCCCAGAAGCTGCCGGGCAATGTCTGTCGAACAGGGATGACCCACCATTGACTGATCAATTTATGTACATGTACGGATGGGCAGCATCTCGACGTTGACTGTGCCTCTCCAGACTCCAGAAGAGAGAGGAGCAGAGGCAGACAAGAGAGACATGTGCATACATCAATTGCCACATGCGTAGCATCGAACACATGTAAACGTACATCAGCATCGTATTGGTCAATTCGCCTGGAGGCGCGCATGAGAGCAGACACGACCAGACTCTGCCGAGTAGTTTTGTTGTGTTTCATGTGCCTCCTCGCCATTTCACCAAATTGATCCCATTCGAGTAAATGAAAGGGGACGCGACCGTACAACAGACAGTGCAGTCTTTGGTGCAAGTATACTACATGTAGAACCAGCAGGCAGAAGCAGCAGGTATGCCCATTGGAGCTTCTCCCTCCCTGTCTTCTCAGGACTCCATTCTTCGACGTAAGCAACCCCGACCCACCGAATTAAGGCCTGGACATTGCATTGAGAGCCTGTAACCAGCACAGACAAAACAGTTGGTACATTGCTATTACTAAAGCACATGCAAATCACGCCTTCATGATGCAAGGCAAAAACCAACGAATGTTTGCGCGAAGGTACGAGAAAACTGCAGTGGCGCAACCTGGAGGGAATTGCTTTTCTGTATTCGAGGAAGCCCCATTTCCAATGGAATTACTATCTAACATGGACTGTGAGGCAGAGCACGATGGCCATGTACCTAACCCAGAGCCGGATATAGCTCGTCCACGTTCATTTTGATCCAATTTTATCCTGGCTTGAGATAGGCTTGCACGCTCGATTCGTGTCGAAGCGCGGCCCAGCTCTTGTACCATGTGTGGCATGGGGAATCTCCAGATGTCTCCCAAAGCATCTGGTTAACCTAGGTAGGACTGGTAGTCAGTCGTATTTTCATATGCTGTTCCCAACGGGCTGACAATGCTCGAGCTACTTTGGGGGGCGGCAGGTACATGCACCGTTAACCGCACATGTACAGACTTTTGATTTTATTAGTCGCATGCCTGCCCACTCTGGGCCGGAGCTCTCTCTGCCTGCCTCGATATCGATCCAACAAAAAGCTCCTTCCCCCCCATTGGAGTCGTTGTCTGTCTGGACTGTCAAGACGAAGCTTCCATCTGCTCGTGAACTTCCAAACCTAACTTTGATTTTGGTACCATTCCCATCCTTCCCACCTTTCCCATCGATCCATCCGTCCCCCCCTCCTCTCCTACCTACTACACATTACTTTCTCTCGTCACCAACTACCATCCCATCTGCCCCATTCACACCCTCAACTCGTTGCTCAGTGTCTGCTTCTCTTCTCCGGTTTGTCCTGGAAGAGTATTAGATAGAGCTCTCGCAGCTATCCTAGCATTCCAACAGGTGAGCCGTCCCCTACGATATCTGGCTTGGGAGCCCACGTCAACAAGCTGTGTGATCACGGGTCTCTGTTGTTGGTGTAACGTGCTGCTGACATGTCGCCGCGCTTTAGCTCACATACCGGCCCGAGTAATCTTACTCCCACGCCCGAACAATGGCTGCCCAAGTTAACGGCGAGGTGCACCCGTCCTCGGCTACTCTCCAGGTAAGCGCCCGCCTCTTCATGATATGCCCTATAACACGAACCGGTCGTCATCTTTCAAGACACCAATTGACGCCGTTGCCATTAGCACATAGCTGGATACCCTGTGGTCAACGATGCTTTGGCCAAAATCAAGAAGAACCCGTACGGCCAGAAATCGATAGAGATTGGAGACTCGGCTTATCAGACTTTTGGCAAGCCCCTGCTGTCCATCTTCGCCAAGCCTTACGAGTATGTTTCGCCCTATGTCAAGAAGGCTGATCACCTTGGCGCCGGCGCTCTGAACAAGATCGACGAACGCCTGCCCGTGCTCAAGAAGCCCACCGACCAACTGTACGCCGAGGGCAAGCAGGTCGTTTTCTACCCTGTCGTCAAGGGCAAGGAGACCACCGACCATGTCTTCAGCATCTACAACTCGGAGTGTAAGAAAGTCGGAGGCGAAGGTGTCGTGACATACGGCAAGGCTCTTATCTCTACGGGCTTGGTCATCACCAGCGAGACGTTGGACTGGATCGGCGACATCCTCCGAGCCGGCAAGGCGAAGGCGAAAGAGGCCGGCGAGCAAGCAAGCGAGGCTGCCAACTAAAAGCAGCACATGATCGACAAAGACGGGCAACGATCAGCATACTTAGTGCACTGCAATAGCACGGTCGTTCTCTGCTAGGGTGGCAGCTTTCTCCACCAGCCGGAACAAGACGATACGGATCAGTCTAGCGACTAGATGATTCTCAGCCGCAGGCCACTTGCCATCGCCACACGCTCAACCTCCCATTAATTTTCACTCTTGTTCATATATTTTTCAATTGTCTTTTTCTTTCTGGGGCTCACAGGCGCTGGGCGGATGAATTGACGCGATATGCCTCCTATTCCGCGTGTCTCTGTTGCGCCAGAGCTCACGAGCGTAGAGAGGAGCGGGACGTATCGACACGGGTTGTTGAGGTACTCTAGCTGGGGACTTGATGTGCTAGCTGAATGGAACGTGTATTTCTGAGAGATGCTAATATAATTGTCTCTGTCTTTTTATCACCTTATGACGACTCAATCAATCAGGAGGTCGAAATCCTGTGATGCTGTAGAATCAGGGAGACGGAGTGCATTGCTCCTATCTAGCGGCCAACCTACATGAATGTGACCTTGTCGCCCGATGGTAGCGTAAAGCCGTGATCAAAGCTGCCTATCGTTACAGTTTCCAAGACTGGTCTATGACCTGGGGCACATTGATCACAGCGTGGAGTGCTAAGAGTCTGCGTTGAGTAGTTCCCGTTGCGTCTAATATGTACCTACCTATTGATGTATTACTAACTACACGGGTTTTGCGGTTGCAAACGACTTGAAGTCCCTCAGCTTCTCCATTATATTACTCTGGTTCTCAATCTCCACTTGCTGGCACAGCGAACATGAGGGGATGAGACATGTCAGGAAGGCTATCGTGGGGTTGGTATCGCACGATAGGACAACAGCAATGCTCCAAGGTCGGACCAACACGATGCATTGTGTTTGTTGATTGCTGCTGTCCCTCATTCCGTGCTCCATGAAGTATTGGTCTAATAACCTGAAATATCATCCATTCGAGGGGACATCGAGATGCCTCTAAGGGACAGTGTTGCAGAGGGGTGATCTCCATTCTGACGCATTCCCAACTGTCAGCTCTGACCAGTCACATATATACAACAGCAAAACAGCCCTACGATCGACCTCCATTCAGGCATCCTTGCGTATCCAGTCAGTCGCCAGTCGCCAGCCTAAATATCAGTAGTAGAAGCTCTCTGTGTATTCCATAGGATCTAGCAGGTAGGTAGGTAGTTGTGTTGCTCGGTGGAAAAAGCCTCGTGCGCAAATGCATTGGTGCTCCAGTAGCATGACATTCCCCCACTATGGAAAGCTCGGCCGGCTTGTGATTGGCCAATCTGAGGGAAAAAGGGACGCGGGTCGACGTGGCAACCCAAACAATTCAATAAACACAAGGTCATAATGGAGGATTCCACTTCACCGCCGAAGAAACATGCCCGCCAAACCCGCCCACTAAATCCCATCTCATCCCCGAACTCCCAGCAGAAGTAATGTGATCCTCTGGAAACACGCAGCAAAGTACACAAAAGGAGGCATCTCTACAACCACAACCATAGAACCACCCCAGCACCACTCGCATCGCACAGACCAAAATCCACAACACAGGGTTTACCATACGCCCAATTTCCCGCCTGATCCCGCAAATGGAGCAATCGTCAAGCCAGCCAGGTTCGCCTGGCACGGCGCCTCTGCAGCTCATGTCCCCGGATCGCGTCAATCAGCAAACATCCCCTTCGCGGTCCAGCCACCATCGCGACAGCAGCATTCACGATAAGATCCAGCAGTTTAATAGCATGTCCCAGCAAATGTCGAGCGCCGCCTTCTCCAAACAACTCGAGCGCAAGACGGCCGACGCCGCTCTCAAGCGCGCCATGCTGGGCCGCGAGGAGGCCGAGTCCGAGATGCGGCGCTATCGGGACGAGGCGCGCGGGTTGCGAAAATACGTCGAAGAGGGGCGCGAACGGGAGCGCAAAGTGGGCGAGAGACTAGAGACCGTCATGGTAAGTCGAACCACCCATCATCTCTTGGCCGTTGGTCGAATGCAGCTACTGACGAAAACTTTTTCTTTTTCTGTTTCTAGGAAAACTACGGACGCGCAAAGGAGACATATGCGCACACACAGGCCTTGTGGGAGAAGGAGATACGGAAGGCCCGCAAGGAGACGTTCAAATCACAGTCGAACATCGTCAAATTACAAGAAGAGCTCAAATCTACGAAAGCCGCCGCCAAGTCAGCCGAGGAGGTTTTGCAGCGCGAACGAGAGCGCAGCCAAGCACGGGAGCAGGAAGCCTTCGAGGCAAGGTACCAGATCGTGGGAGTTCAGGAGCAACTCGAGCAAGCTCTCGAGCGTATCAAGGTTGTCGAGCAGGAACGAGATGCGTTCAAGACGCTCGCCAAGAATGAGGAGGTTGCGCGCATCGCGGCCGAGGGTCGCCTGCCATTACCGTCACCAACAGAGGCCGAGGATGAGTTCTCTTCGCCTAAGAAGGCGCGGTCGTCTCTGAGCGCGGTGGACATCGTCTCCTCCGCTACGAGCGAGGCCGAGATTGACGATCTGACGCGCCTGTGGCAATGGGAGAAACAGAGAGCCGATCGGACACAAGATCACCTGGAGTTCTTGCAAACTGAATGCCAGTTGCGGTGCTGTCCTTGTGCCTCGAAGAGCTCTCGTTCAAGCTTCCGTGGGAGTGTGACAAGCTCAGCCCGTAAGCCACGCCCGGAACCGATGCCCATTGTCGATGCAGCTGATTTCGTGATCCTGGGTCAGAAACCCAAAGACCAAGAGCGTCTCCCGACACCGACCGAAGACAGCACGGTCATTCATAAGGTGGATGATGACGAGCCTGCGGAGTTTCACGCATATGAGACACACGAAGAGCCTGAGAGGCCTGAGGAGCCTGAGAGGCCTGAGGAGCCTGAGAGGTTTGAGAAGCCTGAGAAGCCTACGAAGCCGCGGGCGTCTAAAGAACCAAGACGTAGCACCATATTTGTGCCATCCGAGGGGATTTTCCGCACGCTCTCACAGCACGAGATCGAGGAGATGGAAGCAGCGAAAGAGGGCACAGCTGAGCCCCCGGCGCCGAAGGAATTAACTCGAGACCCTGTGTATTTTTCCCGAACGCCGTCCGTCGAACCCCCAGCGTTCGCCTTACTGGGCCAGGAACGTAAGGAACGTACATCGCTGCTCTCTCTGCTCAATGCTCCTAGGCAGAGCGATCCGCATTCGAGAGCCATGAACATTCCCACAACGCCTGGCTATGCCCCCGACAGCAGCCACGAAGAATCCCAGCAACCGAATTTTGAGCAATCGGCCGGAAGCTCCTCGGACCACGTGAATCTTCCAGAGAAAAAGCGTTTCGCAGAGCAAAAGCGTTCCTCGGAGCAAAAGCGAACTTCGCAACAAAAACGCACTTTGGAGCAAAAACGTACTTCGGAGCATAAACGTACATCCGACAATGCGCGTCTTTCAGAGATGAGGCGTTCCAGGGAGAACGCGCGCTCTGTAGAGCAAGCACAGGCGGAATCGAGACTAAGGGCGTCGGCCACTCGCCACACCACCACAACGACCACCACATCAGTCCCTCTCCGTGAAGGGGATAAGAACCCCCGGGAGTATATGAATAGTGCCATGAACTCACGCGAGCCTTCACGCGAGCGAGCCCCGTCCTTCGACCGTCACAACCCGGCATTGACACCGACTATGACGCGCGAAGAGGCGCTGGCCCAAATTAGGGAGCGCCGCGGCCGGGCTCGTAGTGCAGCCCAAGGCGCGGTTACGCCGCACAAGCAGATGGTGACCGGCGCGGGCGACCGGAGGGATGTTAGTGCCCCGGCCGGCAGAGCTATCAAGGGCCGAAGCTGAGGTTCATTCACACCCTCTTGCTACTTACAGAGCGTCGCGAGAAACAGGGCTGCAAGGGGTCAAGTTAGTTGGCCCTCAATCGGTCCCAGGCGCTTGGTTTCCAACGGGTGGAGAAAGTGTTCCTCCTTGATGGGAAGATGTACGACTGGGTTGAATTGGTCTTTCTTTGCGAGGGTTTGTCTTTTTGGCTGATACGGCGAGTTCGGAGGCCTGAAAGGAGGATGCATTTACACCGGTGTTCAGGAACTGGACATACCCACGGCCGCAAGGTTACGATTATGACGGAGTTTTTGTGTGTTGGATTAATCAGTTATATCTTTAATCTGAAGGATGACGCGCTGTATACCCTTCTCTTTTGTCCCTCTTTTGGGTATTAGAGGTTGAGCGAGTACGTATATCATAGACAGAAGAAAGATACCACCTGTGCACGATTGTGTATTCAAAACAGAAAGAAGATCAAACGACCTCATCTGCAGTACCAAATATAGAATTGACTGCCGGCAGCCGTTGAGCCCGTCATGGGTACCCCTTATTCATTTTTTATATATTTCGCCCGTCAGCTTACATGCATCAACCAGGCATACAGTTGTGTTCTCTGGACCGGGGACTTGGTCGAAGTACGGATTGGCTGGCGGCTTGCTGCTGACTGTCGTTGTACCGGGGCATACCCACTAAACCGCCTGACCAATTGAGTATAGTGTCGTGTCTGGAGACCTGCGGCCAATCAGTGAGCAGTCGCAAAAATGACGGTGTTTGCCCAGACCCGACCAGCCTCTCTCACTCACTCAGCTCAGACATCACAACAGCAATCTTCATCGCAATTCATTCGGGGGTTAGAGGAGAATCGGCAAGGGCGACTAACGACAAAACACCGTCACTGCTTTTCGCCTTAATTACCTACTCTCAATCCATCATGTAAACGCAATCTCGAAGCTTCTTCCTCCTCTACTCTTCTTCTCTTGCCCATTCTGCTATGTCTTATCTTACTCATTTTGTACTTAAGCGGCGATAGAAGTTACCACAGCGATGAGCAAATCCAACTCGGGCGACACCCCTAAAGGGGTCGCCCAACACACGACCTTCCACTTGCCACCATCCACACCACAGCTCATTTCCAAGATTCCCAAGATTCTGCCCCATGAGCGCGTCTTCCCCATTCAGATAGGCACCGAGCTATTCAAGCTGTCGGGCGCTTCCATATCCTCCGACGGTACGTTCTGCACCAAGACTGCTGTCACGCAGTGCTAATTTATCACGGCCAGCCCCTTCCTATTTCTCTCAATATTTCATCTGCCAGATAAAGCAGGCCGAGGAGAGCGGCGAAAATCTTAATACTGCCATTCGCACCCTGTACATAGACAGGGACCCTCTCACCTTTAAAGACATCGCGCTTCATCTACAGGGCTACCATGTGCAGCCCCGAGATGGGCAGCATTTCGTGCGCCTCTTTGCCGATGCGCAATTCTACACGCTACCAAAGCTGATGTCTCAGCTCTACGAGGAGTCCATCTTCATATCGATTGGACATCGGGAATTCCAGATCCCACGCGACCTATTCGGAGGCCCAGGAAACACCCCAAACTACTTCTCGCTAGGATTCGCCGTCTTCTTCAGGACGCCTGAAGAGATCTTCCCCGGCTTGGACCGCGAGGGCCTCATCCGGCCCCCGTCGATCCTCCCTCCTGCTGTGCCGAACCGCTCGGCCGACATCTTCGCCGAGCTCCTGCATTACTTGCGAGGCTATCCTGTAGAGATCCGCAATGACGAGCACCGACAGAGCCTGCTACGTGACTGCCGCTACTTCAACTTCAAGGGTCTGGAGCAGAAGCTGATCCCCCATAGCATCAGCTACAACCAGGCCCGGCGGCGCAGCGAGATCGTCATACGGTTGGAGGACGTCTTGAAGTCGGGCATCTCGGTCACGACCGATCCCTTGCCTCCGTATGGCGGGGAGCAGCACATCTCGGGCTGGGTCAACTATGCGCGACCCTTTGTGGACGAGCGACCCTACGAGATGATTCTCGAAGTCGGCGGCGAGAACAGCAAGGTGAATATCAACATTATGCGCGCCGAGTTCTTTGGCCAGATGAAGATGCGACTGGCCAAACTACTGGAAGTCATTGCGGGAAAGCTGGGACTACCCGAAACCCAGCCGCTGGGTCTCTTGATGGCAACGGGCGGTGCGGGTAGCCAGCCGCCCACGCCCGGCAACACGCCCCTGAGCGAGGACCTGGTCCGCGTGGTCATCGACACGGACGCCCACATCACGCTGGACGGCAAGGTCTACCAGGCGCACATGGAGAACGACGATGCCGCGGCGGCGGCGGCAGTGCCCATCTCGGCCTCCACGGCCTCCACGACGACCAACGGTGGCGGCGAGCAAGAATCGCCCATCTCGGCGGTCGGCAGCGGTTTCTTCCCGCCGTCGAGGAAGAGGCGGCGCATCGATCCCAGCACCGGTCATCCCGCCGCGGAGGAGTGGGTCGTGCGGAGGGGGCAGTGGCGGCTCCGGATCCAGAGCTCGCGGAACGGCAAGAGTGCCGCTGAGTGTGTGCTCGTGGCCGTCAAGCTGGATGCTTATAGCGTCGAGTACGGACGGAATGCGTCACGGGGGTTCCTCTGAAAGCTTCGTGGACTCGCTCTCGTGAGATATACTATACCAGGCCCATATGTACGTTTGGGCATTTAATATTCGTAAGCCGGCCTCTCTCTTACTGGCTGGGCTCGGCATGTTTTTATATATTGTGTATTTGACTGGGGAGCTAGCTATGTGTATATATCTATATAAGTTCGAAATTAACGGTTACATGCTTGTGCTCGATTCTGTGAAGCTGTGTCTATGGCCTGTAACTGCGTGAAGTTATGACTGCTGATTCAAATCAGCAAAATATCTCCCACTCCCTATTTTCCAGTCTGGACATGTATTTGCACCTTGCAGTACATGTATTACGTTCACGCCTTTGGATTGGTCAATGTATTCTGCTGATGGCAACAGTACTATTGGTTGGAAAAGTGTTACAAGCATTCAACAAGGTGAAGGTTGCAGATGCGGTTTCATCCAACGACACCGTACCCTATCCAATCGATTGCGTACACCTCCTTTAGCCACCATTTACACACACACACACACACACACACACAGACGAGACCCGCGTACAGAGTCTAACAGTTCTTCTTCCCTCTCCCTCGGGAGGATTGCTCATCGCGCACCTGCCGGAACAAGTATAACCACGCCAGTGTTCACGTTCTACCTATCTTTAATGCAACCCTTTTCCTTGGAGGTATCATATTTGCATTGCACCCGCCCCAACCACGTACGAGACCGACCAAACTACCTACGAGGAAGAAGAAAAGAAGATAGATGGACCCCCCGTAAGATAGGATCTAGAAGTTCTCGGCGTGGAGAAGATGCGGCTTTGCTTATTTTTCTTTCTTCTTCTTCTTCTACCTTCACCTCGGCGATGGCTCGCGGCACGTCCCGGAGCGCAAAATGGGATGTATCTTTAGACCAAGATTCTCTGGTTGCTGACATTGCATGTTGCTGACCTCCATCCCATCCCATCCCATCCAACCCTCGCCGCTGTGCCGCCGCCAGCCCGCCAGCCCGCCAGCCCGCCGGCATACCACCCTCCTGGGAAAGGTACCCCGCATGTGTAGGTGTGTGCCGTGTACGGCACAGCCCAATGAGGAAGGGGTGTTGGAGATTGGTCGTATGCTATCACATTTCTCTTGGTCTTCTCCTTCCTGCATGAATGCACACACTCCTTGGGGAGATGGGGAGTCCACACGCATACATGCACACACATCCGGCCTTTCTTTCCTTTTCCCATCCTTCTCTCTCCATCCTCTGCTGGGCTGTTCATTCGTCTGGCTTTGGGAGTGGGAAGGGGTGGTAGCATTGCATTGTTTCCAGTATGCGGTTTCACGTTGGAGAGAAATGCAACCTGTATATTATGTAATATGCCACCACCCCTGAAGGTGGAATACAAAGTGTTGGTTTGCAGTTTTATTGTGGTATGCTGACTGCGGAGAGAGGTGGATGGCGCGAATGACAGCTGCCATCCTTCTGCCATCCCATCTTGTCATCTTCTTAATTACCACCCGTTTGGAGCGCCATGGCATTTTCATTCCTTTTCTTCTTTTGTCCCGCTGACGGCTTTTTTTTTCTCGGTTTCTTCAACATCCGGAATAGGCAGGCTCCGTCCGGCGACCTGACGGTTGCCCGGACCAATAGGAGTAGATGTATAGGAGTTTGTAGGTAGGTGCGGCCGCGCGAGGCCGCCAATCTGAATTGCGTGTATGCTTATTCGCGACTAAGAGAGATGGAGGAGGAGCAGGTCATGCATCAAGCCGTATGACCGCCACCTCCACCTCCACCACCAACGACGACCACCGATCCGGGTCCTGGGGAGACGGACGCCGCCCCCATGTCCTATTTTGGGGTGGGCTTGCGAACCGATTTGAGATCTGATCTATCCGTCTAACTAGGTATACAAACGATTCCCGAGGACATATCGGTGGTGCGGGCTGCGAAGAGCATGTGACCTTTACTACTAGACGCGCTGGCTTGGCCCGATATCTATCTACCTCTGGGCTTTATTTATTGTTCAAACGGCGAAGCTACACCAACAGCCACGGCTTGCGATTTGGGTTGGCAATTTCGACTGGGCTTGAAGGTAGGTAGCTGCCGTTTGACAACCAACTAACCTACGCTCTACTCTGGCTTATGCCTCAATATCCACGGGGTCAATTTGCAAGTCCATTTGAATTGGGTGCGCGGCCGCACAGTCTTGAAATAGCATTGGTTTGAGACGGCATCGTGAAGATTGCCAATCCGCTGTGCGAAGAGGTAACCCTCTCAGAGCGAACAGCCAAATGGCCTCAGCGCCTAGGCAGCAATATCGACCCAACGGCCGAGGCTGTATTTCGCTAGCGAAATTCAGCATCAGCATGCTCATTCTTTAATTCTGATGCCGCCGGCAGCGACAGGGGAAACCATTATGTAGACGTGTGTATCCACCGTTCTCTCCACCTATATAATAGGTCTGTATTGGTGATTGACTCATGGCCCCCAAGAGCGGAAAGAATATCGTGGTGGTCCGTACTTGCATCCGGGTAAACGGGCAGGGATTCGACGGATGGGATACGCATGTCTCACGTCCTACAGAGGACGTTAAGGTTTAACCTGGAAACATCATCACACACGGCAAAACACCAAACACGGAGAAATTGCATGGTGTGGCATTGGGGGTGGCATCTCGGGAAGCATTTCTCATGGTGCCGCCTATGACAGAGGGAGGGGGTAGGCAGTAGGGAGGAGTTTAGTGGAGTTATATGAGATCCATTCCTTTGATAAGAAATAATATAACGTAGGTATGCACATGTTGACTGACGCATTTGAAGCTAGACTCGAAATCAATGCCGTCAGCTAAGACGAGAGAAGATCTCCGAGATCTCCCCTCATCTCAGACCTTTTCATCAGCGGTTTATTGTCCGCTCGGGCGGGCCGGGATGCATTAACCACGTGCGCTGTCAAATGCCATCCGAAGACAGGACCGTGCTCACGAGATTACCTCTGATGGTGTTTGTTATTTTGACGTTGTTGCTGTTGTTGTTATTTGTTATTGTTATTGTTTATTGCGGTTAGAAATTTAGAATTTGCTGTTGCGGTTTCGTTTCAATTGACTCTGACTGACTCTTGAGTATGAGCATCGTTGCTGAGCTTCAGCGACAGTAGGTACAGCTATAAGTGATGTTGCAGTCAGCACGAGGAGGTCCCATCGAGGGAAGATACAATCGCTGGGCTAAGGCCTGGTGGCGGTGTGCAGCATCGGCTTGCATGCAGAACGCACTAATGAACCTCTAACCCGACATATAACAAGCACTCCTCATCACGATGCTGAATGTTACGATGACTAGTATGCTCTGGTGGTAGTAGTATGCAACAGTAGGGATTGAGCCATGATTGGAGGATCTTCCGCTCTCCTGGGGGCCCTATTCTCGGGGAAAAATTAGGTCTAGGGAGAACGCTTGGGTTAGTTCGAAGGAGCAGTCAGTCATCTGCAGCTCCTAAAAGTAAAGCTAGAAGGGACCAATCTGCAAGCTAGAAGGATTCTGGGTTGACAGATCAAGTCTACATGCACAAACACACACGACGTCCCTTGCCTGTTTTGCTTCTGTCTAAAGTAGAGTGTCTTCGTACGATTCTTGCATTGCGTCGCAGCAAGGTGGTGCCAGGCCTAGCCAAGCGACGACGCGAGATCGATGTTGCTAGCTTCGTGTCGGTGTCGACCTCTTTGCCATGGCTGTAATTTGCAATCTGTCATAGCGTGCCGATAGGAGAGAGTCTGTCTCATTTTTTCTTCAATCTCACGACCATGCCATGACACATGTAGAATGCCTCTGTTGATAAACAAAATATGGCGTCCATCAAATTGCTGGTTGGCCACAAATAGTGCCATGGCCGATTCGAGCCCAAAAGTTTAGCTAAGCCGGATCTCCCTCCCATTTGATGAGAGCTATGAGGTGCCCCTGGAGATCTTGGAACTAACCGTCATGCTAAGGCGCCCTGGGCCGTTCCTCACGGTTGGGGCTATTGACCTAGAGGCTGGAAAAAAAATTCATCAGGCACATCCATCATCTCATTCGCCCATCTGGCTCGGACGGGTACGGGGGAAGGAAAAAGGAGAAATAGATTTCGGGAAGCTGGCAAATGACGCAGCGACGCAGCGGGTTGACGACATGTCGTCGCACAGTAGTGTTTGGGGGAGCCTTACTACTGGCCTTACTTTTCCCCTCCAGGGGCACACTGCATACAAACGAAACCATGGAAACTTGGAACCAACAGTAGCTGGCTGGCGGCTGGGGGCCAACACCAAACACGAATATACCTATTCTGGAGAGGACATGACGATGATGTAAAATACGTCTGATGTAATGGTATTACGTTAGTATGGCCGCCAAAGCATCTAGGTTCCCCCCACACCACTATTGGAACTATTGATAGACTTTTAATTTTTCTTCTCTTTGGATCTCACCCAATCTCCAATTCCGAGGCTCTGGTTCGACCTGTGGATGTTGGTGGCTTGATCCGGGCATTTGGGGTGTTGGTGGCTGACCCGATCTCTCGGCGACGGCCCTTTCCCCCCATCTTCTCCCACACACTGCTGCACCAAAGGGAAAAAAGGCAAACATCCCTCCACCCCTACCTTCTCCTACAATCGAACCATATGATGCGTGATAAGCAGTGTTCCGGTTCGTGGTTGAAAACTTTTTAAGCTTTGCCAAACCGTTGTACTGAGACGAGACCATCTACCTCTATGTGTCTCGTCGGCGCGGGAATCCGTTTCTGAGACGAGACATACAGCTACACACACATAGGACCAATCATCCACGATGTGGAAAAGCAATCTACTATCCGTACATGATCATCAATCACTGGTGGGTGTGGGCTCCCCTGTGGAGGATAACGTCAGGGTCAGGCAGGGTGTCATCCGTTCCCTTTTTTGTTTTCTCTGCTGCAATGCCTGTTAGCTGGCCACAAAGTGCCCCGAGTGTTCTACCCGTTCCGCCGGAGCTTACATGAGACCGACTCACTGACAGACGGCACGAACATGCATCTTCGATGCACGCAATGGGGGGAAGGGGGGAGGGAGACGACTTGAGCGCCGCCGCAGCCAGTCAACGAAAAGGAAAAGGAGGAAGCTGGGCGCAGCAGTAGCGAAGTGAGGATGAATATGTACCGAGGGATCTGTCGGACATAACGATGCTCATTTGAGATGTAACCTGAATTGGAATGATGCGGGTGAGTTGGGGCGTTTTGATGTTTCGCTCTGGCTGCTGGCTTTATTAGATGATCCTTGTGAATTTAACGGTCATTTTACCCATCTACCCGTGCGTGCTGACTGGCGAGGATATGACTACATTGATCAATCGCTAGGTAAATACATGCCTATGTAAATACCTAGAGAGAAGAAAAACACAGCCAGTCCGCGCTGGCTTCTTGTGCAGATCAAG
Organism: Arthrinium phaeospermum; assembly: GCA_006503535.1. Taxonomy (NCBI): domain Eukaryota; kingdom Fungi; phylum Ascomycota; class Sordariomycetes; order Amphisphaeriales; family Apiosporaceae; genus Arthrinium; species Arthrinium phaeospermum. The sequence goes on from QYRS01000003.1 coordinate 3,378,211, forward strand.
TTTCCCATTTTCTCACATCCGAGATCCCTAACATAGTTCCCACGGCTTGAGTATCTTGGGGAACGCAAGAGAAATCGGATGGCGAATGGTTCGCATAGCATGGAATTACAGATGTATTGGGGTGGGTATTCAAATGTCCAGGGACCCCCCTTGCAACACGCGATGCCAGAGCTACTTTTGTACCTAGGCTAGGCTAGACCAGCCACGAGTCTGGAGCGACATGCAAATGCCAGAACACAACCAGTTCAAGTGCCCCTCGATTGGGCCCTTGGGCCCTTGGATTCATCATGCAACCACACCTCCATTGCTGACTGACTCTTACCTATCAGTTCTTAGCTAAGGTGAGTAAAGTAGCACACGTAGTAGTCAATGCAGGTGACCCCCCCAAGGGGAAAGAAAGAAGCAGGACGAGCCCGAGCTTCTGGCCGAGGAGGCAGGCAAGAGGAGGAGGCTAGGAGGCTGGAACTTTCAAGGGCCCGTCGTCCCCGTTCGTCACTTGCACTTGCCCATTAGCAAGCCCCACGAAGCTACTTCCGGAAGCCTTCCCTCCCAGTCATTTTCGTTTCTTCTGAAGGTGATCGAGTCGTACAATGTACTTGTGCCTGTGCAGATTTGTATAGTCGACCTCAGGGAGTTTCCGGAGTGTCCGTTCGCTCACTCGATGCCCCTTCAATCGGAGTATCGACGTCGCGAGTGCAAGTAAACACTGTCAAGGAAGAGAAGAGAAATAAAAAAAGGGTGAAGTGAGGACCGCTTACGACGCACTGAAGTACATTGATCAAGCGTATGTTCGTCCCTACATACTACGGATACGGAGTACTAGGTAATCAATTCTGGCTGGGCCGTCGAAGTCGAAGAAGGGAACTGCATCCAACCCTGCTTGCTTTTGCATGTTCGCTCACTCGGAGGATCCCCCCTGTCCCTGTTCAGCGCTCAGTACACTCCCTGCTCAACTGCCCTGTCTGCCTGTCTAGCAGCAAATTGCCGTCCGTGTACATACTTTGGTTTATCCTGGTGGCAGTCCCTCCCTCACTTCTTCTGGACCGACCTGGAATCTCAGTTCGCCTTACTTGCGAATCTGTTTCCGACTCCTCCCAATTTGAGCCTCGCCGCGCAGTGAAGCACGCCCGCTTTAGATTTGGCTGGCGCGAAGGCTTGCATGGAGAAACGGCCACGCGACGACTGACAAGAGAGACAACACCACAAAGCATCAAGGTTACCCACCACGCACACCCTCGCGCGCTGTACAGCCTCTGGGCCGGCCGCCTACACACAGACCCCAAATTTCCGCATCACGATTCCGAACGAACAAATACTACGTGTAGAGACCAGGGCAGAAAACAGCCTTTCCGCTCCTACCTCCCTCTCCCGTATGGCGTCTTGCGCGCGTCTTTGCTGAGTCGCACACCACCACTGTCCACGACAAGCAAGCAAACAAACAAACAAGCAGCACCAGCGCCGCCCTGCGCCAGATGCCAACTCAACTTTGAGGTCTCCGAGAACGGGAATCGCCACTCATTCACTCCAAGAACCAATACTTTCTTCAATGCATCCATTCGGCGGGCCCTTGAACAGCAGACAGCGCTCTGTTGCGCAATAAGAGAAAGAGACTTCACGAGAGAAGGTGACGAAAGCGAGAGAGAGAGAGAAGCTATGGAGGTTGTCGGACCCCGGCTGTCACTATCGCCGATAGTGACAAGAGAAGCGAGCGTCAAATCGCAACGACCCCCGCGCCGGAATCTGTCGACAAGAGCCGAGAGGAACCCCAAGACCGGGATGCTGCGAGATGTCAGAGAAAGGCGCTCGCCGCCGCGGCCCATGGACAGAGTAGTGGACAAGGGAGCGAAGGCCGTGGCGCGATTGTCGCCCGTCAACAAGTCGAAGCCCATACTGCCGGCTACCGAGCGGAGGTCAGGAGGCGACGAGGCGCGGCCGATGACCAAGAGGGAAGCCGACCAAGGAAAGTGGGATATTGCGCCAGACGGTGGATCGGCTGGTCGCGAGGGGAGACAGTTCACAGTCGCAAACGTGGGAAACAATGGGAAAATATTCTTGAGGTGAGTTCTCGAGTGCGATCCGAGTTGAAACTGCATGCTTTTTGGTTTGCCTTGTTTGTAGCCGCATGTTGCGGCCTCAGCAGCTTCCATACGTGGATCTTGGCAGCCAACTAGCACATCCGCGATACATGCCATGGTGGTTTTACTTCTGATTGTCTGTCTACCTTGGAACTTGCTTACAAGATGAATATAGGCCAACTGTTCGGCCAGCAAATCAGCGCTACCCGCAGCCGACGTTTGTATTCCCCTCCTTGACGCCTCCCAGTACCGCAGGCGCGGACGGTCCTACTGTCGCCCCAGAGATCAACAGACAGTCGAGCAATTTCAGCAGTCAGCCAACACCCCTTTCTGGACCTCCGTCTCCGCCGATGATACGGCATCCTATGGGGCTAAGGGACTTTGACCACCAAGCTCGGCATAGACGCGCCGTGTCAGATACAACCTTACCGGATGCGAGCCTCGGCCGTGAGAACGAAGCCGGGGGCTTCAAGGTTGTTATAACAAAACCCCAAGATGAGCAGAGGGCTAGGACCATGGAGGACATCGACGACCCTGCACCTTCGCCGATGCTGCAGATTTCCATCCCTTCTTGGAAACTGGGCACCCCTAGATTCACCCTTCGAGGCACTCCTTTGATCCGGGGGTCTTCCTATGCGCCCACGGAGGAAGTCAGGTCTAACAATAATTCGCGTGTCAACATATCGCATCGTGGCGATGTCAACTCTCTGTATCCTGATCCGCTAGGAAGTAGGATGCCAAGCCCGGGCCCGATGAGGTTGTCGCACATCAAAATACCCTCGCCAACGTTATTGACTCCGTCCTCGCCACGATTCCCGCAGCCCACGCGAGCTACGTATCTCTCTACACATCTGGTGATAGAACCGGAGATGTTCGACGGCTTGACTTTTAAGCCAGACTGTGATGATCGAGGTATTGTACGTTACTCGTCAGCCACCGGTGCTGTGACGGCGGCAACTCCCCCAAGGCTGGTATCTGAGATCACGTCGCCTTGTTTTCTGGACTACGAGTTACTGTCCGACTTCTTTCTCACATTTCGCTCCTTCATGGAACCGGCCGATCTTTTGCGCATGCTGATCGCCCGGCTAAAATGGGCGCTCCTCCGGGCCGATGAAATAGGAATGGTCGTAAGGGTGCGAACCTTTGTCGCCATCCGACACTGGATTCTGAATTACTTCGTCGACGACTTCGTCGTTGATTACCATCTGCGCATTATCTTTTGCAACTTGCTGAACAACTTCGTGGACGAGCTTTCACACGAAGCAGCCGGGCGCAAGGTTCAGTTGAAGATTCTGGCCGAGCTGAAGAAGTGCTGGCGGCGGGTCTGCTCGCAATACTGGGATGGGCCAGATTTTGACGCAAATCTGGATGCTGACACCCCCATCATTCCTGGGGGCATTGCAGGCCATCGAAATCCGGATCTGGATCCCAGTTTCTGGATGATGGATATGAGCACGCCCCCTCAAATATCTGCCATGGACTTCACACACCCTGAAGCGGCGCCCGACAAAAATTACTACCCTGATGCAGTTCACGCCGGTCACATTGATTCCGTCTTGCACGGAGGCATTCATCCTGGCGAACGACCATGTACGCCCCCAGATCAGCGGCCATCAACCACCTTGGAGAGAAATGCCACCTCTCCAACGAGCATTGCCAGCCTCGATGTTGTGTCCTGCTCTTTTCCTACCAAGGGGTTCAAGATGCCAGAGTCGTCTTCAAGCTACGCGCTGGCGGCCCATCCGGTAGAGCCCAGCTCGCTATACAACACCCCAGATCCGATTGCAGCGACACCCCGCGCCCTGACTGGGAAGCGTGTGCGGCCTCAGAACGCCCATAAACGCAACAACAGTTTGACCGACTCATTGCGGGATCATGACGCGACAACCACGGAAAAGGTGATATACAAGAATGCCGAGTTTCTGCTTACTCTTCCATATGCCGGCAGCCTTGTGAGAGGCAATTTGATGCCTCCGGGGCAAGCGTTTGTTGATATCCACCCGGTAAAGTCAGCAGCGAGCCGAGAGACCACTGTGTTCGATCCGCCGCAACCCTCGCAGCCGGCCGCGGACAAAGGGGCAGCTTCAGCAATGTCAGGCGCCGGCATGCGAAAACTTCTGACTAGCGTTAGAAAGGCTTTGAGTCACAAAACCCCGGAAACGTCTCCGACCCAGGCTAACTTCGTCAGCCTTGCCGCCATGGGGCCCAGGGGAGTGACAGAAAATCGGATTCCTGGAACGGCCATAGTGCCGCAGTCCCGGTTGACTCGCATTGGGGGCTTCCGCCCGGCCGTTAGGATTGACATGCTCGGGGCTGAGGTTGCCGAAGACTTCAAGAAAGCTGTTCGGGAGGACAGTGCTGCCGGGGTTTCGAACGAATTTCTTCCGAATGATGATTTTCCTACCAAGCTTTCAGCAGATGGAATCGAGTACTCGGCGGCTCATCTGGACTCTTCCTTCGAGCTGCAGCCTATCTCAAGAGAACGGATACTCAGCGATACTGCCATCACGCAAGGGAGCAAATCAATCGTGATTGTTGATGGCACGGTGCCAGAAGACCATCATGCCATGACGGGCGCTTTGGGAGTGCCCCACAACGAATCTGTAGATGGCTTTTCAGAACACTATATGCACTCAGGGGCAGATCCGACACCTCCGACTACACCACCAGACAAGACTGTGGAGGGCAATCCCAGGAGGTCTTCGACCATTCTTACCCCGCAGGCCTTGCGGTTTTCCTTATCCGAAGACCGTCTACCCCCGTTTGTGCCGGATCTCGCAACACTGGGAGCTGGGCGGCGAAGCACGATAGGCACAGATACGGAGTCTCGGGCTCGCGAGCGACGGTCCATCGACATTGATGCAGCTACTCACTCTGCAACTTCATCTCTACTGCCGCCACTGTCAAGCTTCCGGGGGCATAAAAGACAACAGTCAAGCCGCAGTTATCGATCCAGGGGCTCAATTTCGCACCGAAGATGGGCATCCTTCCATACAACGGTGAAAAGCTTTGATGCCACAACAGTTTACACGGAGGAGTCTGGCCCGCAGGAATCGATACCCTCGTTGCCTCCTCCGTTGCGAGTTCTTCGCCGACGGCCTGGTGGGGATTTGAGAGGCGTACAGAATGTTGCCGATCTAGATGCGCCCATCCATAGATCTCGTTCAGTGGGCTCTTTGACAACGTATTCCGAGTCCATGAGGAGTTCGTATATCCACAGCCCTGCCACCGAGTCGGGAAACTTCGTCCATATTGCCAGCAGCGATTTCTCCCAGCGCCGCGGGGAAGTATTCTCGTTGGGCGCCATGGCCGAGAAGCCACCCAAGCGCCAGGTGTCTATGTTCAGCACCCATTCATCCAAGCCGGTTATGCGCCCTTCCTTCGAAGCCGAGGCGAAAAAGCTGGCTGAGATACCGGACGACGATGACGACGATGGTGTAGAATCTGCGCTGGCTAAGCTCGAAGGGAAATATGAGAAGAGACCTTCTAGGCTTATCATCCACCCCCGTAAATTCGCTGTTTCCGCTATTGGCGAGGTCAGCCCCGAGTCACCCGTCAGCAGCGAATCTCAAGTGGACCACTTTACGCCTGAAAAGCGCAGGAACCGGCGCCAGCATGTGGACGTCACAGGCGATGACGTGGTCTCCATGCTGTCCGAGGCAATGAATGATGCCCAGGACGGAGCGCGTACAACCTTCGAAGCGCCTCGATCCGAAGCCAGGTCCTTCCTTTCTGACGGGTCAAGGGAGTCGTATAATTCTGTTCCTTTGCTCCATCGTGGCTTGACAGACGATGGGCACAGCAAAACAACTGCCCAGGAATGGGCTAATCACTCGATACTACAAGATTCAGGAGACGAGCTCACACCCCGAGAAGAGAAGCCTCAGGCTGACTTCCCCGAAAACCTATCCTACGAGATGGTGGAGAAGACCAAGAGCATGGAGGAAATCAAACAGCAGGATGGTGGCGCTTCACGAGATAGCAAAGAACAATCGTTCCTCCATGTTGGGGATGATGAAGACTCGGATCTTTCGTCAGAGTTGTCCCTGGAAAATAGCGAAACCGACGAGTTTGGAGTGAAGCCCTCCCAGCAGAGCCCACAGCGAGAGGACGCCGACAAAGCAGATGCTCATTCCGCTACCCATTCAGTAGCCACTTCGGAGGGAGGTCAGCGATCTCTCTACGTCAACGATCTTCACCAGCAGATATCACCCGAAGCAGCCAATGTACCCGAACTTCACGACCATCAGCTCTGGCCACCCAAGCAGATGCCACCGACGCCGGATACCACACCAACCACGGCTCAGCACCAGCAACACCTCGACTCGTTCGATGAAGCCGTTGCTGCCAAATACCTTCCAATGCGCAATCTCTCCACAATGGAGAACCGGTCACCGGGCAAATATGCGGCACACTTGCCATTCATCCTGGCATTCAGTTCCGATATTCTGGCCCAGCAGTTCACACTGATCGAGAAGGACGCACTCAACGAGGTTGACTGGAAAGAGCTCGTCGATATGCGCTGGAAGAATACCCACACCGATTCCCGCTCGTGGGTTGACTTCTTGCGAAACAGCGATGCTCGTGGCGTGGAAGTAGTCGTCGCCCGCTTCAACATCATGGTCAAGTGGGTTGTGTCCGAGACCGTTCTTACGCAAGATCTCGAGGAGCGTGCACGATGCCTCATCAAGTATATCCACATTGCTGCGCATTGCCGAAAGTATCGAAACTTCGCCACCATGAGCCAAATCGCCGTGGCCCTGACGTCCAATGAGGTCGCGAGACTGTCCAAAACCTGGGCTCTGGTACCGGCATCTGATATGAAGACCATGCAGGAGCTGGAAAGCCTCATTTCTCCTACCAAGAACTTCTACAATCTGCGTGCCGAGATGGAAGGCGGTGCCACCACTGCCGAGACGGGCTGTATTCCGTTTGTGGGCATCTACACGCACGATCTCCTCTTCAACTCGCAGCGGCCTTCGGAGATCGCGAGCTCGCCTACTACCGCGCCGCTGGTCAACTTTGAGCGCTGCCGCATCGCCGCCTCGGTTGTCAAGACTCTGCTTCGCCTCCTCGAGGCCAGCACGCTCTATGACTTCCAGCCCATCGAAGGCATTACGGAGCGTTGCCTCTGGATGAGCGCCCTTGGCGACGAGGAGATCCGGAAGCACTCGCAGAGCATTGAACCGTCGCTGGCTTAATCAAATCAAAGAAGACGACTGCCACGTAGCCCGTTACGATGACTCGACATTCGCATTATTTTCCCGACTCCCTTGGCATGCCAATCAACGAGTTTGGCGCCCTGATAGACATACACTTGTCGCCCACACGCTGCATCATACCCATTCTTATAACCACTTGTACTTGTACGCGGCTCTGCCTACTCAACCCACGATCTATTGGATCCTAATTGCACACATGGATGCGAGCAAACACTTATTTACACATACCGACTTTATACAATAACTACTACCCCTTTTCCTTCTTACTCAAAACAAGGCCACTGGGTGGCTTCACTCATGTCCCAATGTACGCTACATTGCATCTTACGACTACGACGTCACAACGCGTTTACCTTTTCCTTGATGTCTCTTTTCTTATTATTTTGGCATGGTCGTCCACATGTTTCATATCAAGCATATTTGTTTTATTTTATTGCGGATCTGCTTTTCGGGAAGTTATAGACTTTGCCGTTTATCTCTCATATACGCACACATCAGCATCAATCTTGTTGCTCTTTTGGTGGCCTACGAGCCTCTAGTTGTCGTCGTTGTTGTTTAACGAGAACAAGCAAGCGTCGGAGTTCTTTCTTACTCGGTTGGGGAGGTGGTGTCCCGCTTACACAGCATAGCATGCGCCTTGTATCTTTGCTTGTCCCCGAACTGTCTTGAACTTGACGACGAGGGCACACGATGAGAAAGAGAGAAAGTGAACGACGAGTGGATGACTTGGGAGAGAGACCAGGCAGGAGCAAGCAGGGTCTGGGAGTAAGCGGCGGCTGTTGTAGAAGAGAATGCTTTTTGTTGGTTGGACTTATGGAGGAGAGAGGGAGGGAGAGGGAGATGAGATGAGTGGGATTGTGTGGATGACCAAGATACCCCCCACACGCGCTTTTGTTTATACCAAGTTGAGGAATGAGGATGAGAATGAGAAGGAGACTGATGGATCGAAGAGTGATGAGACGAGTTGTAGTTGGGCCGTGGAAGATTTGGAACGCTGGCGTGTCCGTTTGGCTCCTAGGCCTATCCGATATTGTATCGTTTCAATGCCTTCACGGGACCCGGCGAGGTCACCTACGTAGTGTTTAGTGAGGAGAGTGGCATAGCAGTTGAGTTGGGGAGCGAAGCGAGTTAATTAGTAGTTAGTCAGAGGGGATGAAATGCGACAACGAAGATTCCAAGTTCAAAAATCCCACCCATATCGTCGATGACTCCTTGCTTATATGACAGGTGAACGCGTGCCCCATGAGCAGCTGTTTGGGTGATAGATGGCAGGCGATCCCCAAGGGGCTGGTGGCCAGGCCTGACGGGAGGGAAGTGATACCTCACGTATCTACATACAACTAGATGGGTTGTAACAGTAGGAAATCAGTATGCTGGTTTTGACGGATATTCCTCATCTCCATGTCACACCAAATCCCTCAGCAATGAGAGATACTCCTCTCAACCCTTCCTGCGTAGCTTGTTCACTCAGCAATGCTGCTTTGACTATGTCACCAAGAAGACGGCGACAGGACTCGCGAGTAGCAGCAGCAGCTGTGGTTACACATGAAGTTGTGGTCAACGAAAGCGAGAACAGATGGATGAGGCTGGACTTATTACATTTACGCTGTTGCTATCAGCTCATATGCCTCTATAGGTCACCAACACGGCACAAGTTTCGATACAGCCTGCCATGTCACAAGTCACAAAGAACGGTTACTGCAAATGACAGCCTCTTTTCAGAGCTAGGTGGAATAACGATTAAGTCCATTCCGCTGGCCACACAGGGCATTCCCCCTCCCCAAGTCCACAATGAAGAAACACTGGTCTGAGCCGTGAAAAAAAGAAGAGACCATGTTACGACTGGTGGCGGGTATCTTTCCCTCATAAGTCCGGCCAGTTTGCCCTAGACTCCGAGAACATTGCCCTCAAATGTATCCATGTAAACTTTTGTTCCTTGTTTATGTTTGCAGCAACTGCTCATAACAGAAGAGGAAGCAGCAAATCCCATTTACCACTGAATCTCCTGATCCTGCGGGACAGCGATGGTTTGCTCTCCGACGCCGGCGGTGCCAGATTCCTACCACTGGCTCTCCTTGGCGTCGGTAGCACCCCACTCACCACCGGCAGCGGCAGCGTTGCCCCACTCATCAGGAGCAGCACCGCTCCAGTCACCACCCTGAGTACCAGCGAAGCCGGGGGCAGGGGCAGCCTCCCAGTCACCACCGGAAGTGAGGAGACCAGTAGCGACAGCGGCAGGACCGACATCGTCAACACCAGCAAGCTTCTCCTCCTCACCCTTCTCCTCGGCCTCCAGCTCGGGGTCGCGGTCTGGAAGTTATTGTTAGCAGATATCCAGAGCGCAAAGTGCAGGCATTTCAACATACAGAAGTACAGATCGACCATGACGTCCCAGGGAGTCTCGCGGTTGAAGATGGTACCACGGAGGCGGAGGACCTCACGGGCAAGCATCCACCAAACGGTACCAATGGCGTGGCGACCCTTGTTGTTGGTAGGGATGGCGCAGTCGACGTACTCGGTGGGAGAGTCGGTGTCGCAGAGAGCAATGACGGGGATGTTGACGTAAGAAGCCTCCTTGATGGCCTGGGCATCAGTGCGGGGATCGGTGACAATGATCAGGCGGGGCTCCTTGAAGGATCGGGTGATGTAGTTGGTGAAAGAACCGGGGGTGAAGCGACCGGCGATGGCGACGGAGCCGGTGTGCGAGGCGAACTTCAGGACGGCACGCTGACCGTAGGGACGGGCAGAGATGACACAGATGTCGGCCGGGTTGTCGACGGCGGCGATGATACGGGCAGCCAGAACGATCTTCTCCCAGGTCTTGCCAATGTTCAGGACGTTGACACCATCGGCACGGGTCTTCCAGAGGTAAGGCTCCATGTGCACCTGTGCGCGCGAAATAAAGTCAGTACGCCATTCTTCATTGTCGATCTTCCTGCTTCTCCCATTCCTGCCGCGCGCAGCGGGTCGTGATATTTTTTTCTCGGGCATGTGTTTCGTACCTGCAAGTTCTTGGAACCAAGGTGGCACTGGGCCGCCAGGAGCATCTCGATGTCCTGGCTGGTGGCATTGAAGCAGGAGGGCAGGTTTGCGGGAGCCATCTTGAACAGTTGTGGTGGTGACGAGGACCTTTCTGTTCGGTTGGGCTGGAGGGAGGGGATGGTTATTAAGTGGTGGTAGAGTGAACAAGGTGCCCGCGATCGAGAAAATGCCTGGCGCTTCTTGCGAAAAAGTTCCAATTGGCAGAAACCCGGCTTCAAAATCCAAGGCTCGTTTGGTGGGTGCTGCCCTAATCGTACTAATTCAATCTGGGTTAGAGCCTTTTCCCTATCTGTTATCTAGAATGTGGCTCGAGGCAGTGGGGGTTGTGGCTTGGGATTGTAGCGGATTGAGGCTGGACATTGAGTTCATGTGGGGCGCGCAGCCGGCCGGAGCTGTCCATGGCCGATCAGTCAATTGATCCAATTTGATGGCTGCTGGCTACTGGGACGAAAAAGTTGGAGGGCATCTGCGGCGCCTCAGACAAGATATCGTTGTGTGATATTGCCAAACCACAGCAGCCATGCCGCCACGGATACCGACTGTACCGCGCTTCGGCGCCTTCAATTGTTCGTACTATACCTAGCTGAACGATGAGATCGCCCGCCAGAATTTGCATTGCTAACAAGCAGTCTTGCAGTATGCCTTCGGCCCGCACCTAAACCGGCGGCGCCCTCGCTGCTCCTCCCGTTGACGCAAACCGCCTCCCTCACAACCAAGGAGAAGAAGCGCCTCGCCAAGCAGGACCCCTACCGCTGGCAACAGATGCAGCAGCGCAAAGCCGCCCACAACGTCATCAAGGAGCGGATCGGGGCCCAGAAGGCGGCCGAGTTCGGCGACCCGGTGCGCGGCCTGACGACGCCCTTTGTCGAGTCGTTCGACTCGGCGGGCCAGGCCCCCATGTCGCGACCGCCGGTGGACGACGACGGCAACCCGCTGGAGCAGCCGCACCCGCTGCCGACCTCGCCGCACGTGCTCAACAACCTGGTATCGCAGCCGGAGCTGGACGAGGCGCTGGAGCACGCCCGCGCCCTGACGCAGCCGCTGGCGCCCGCCCACGCCGAGACCGTGGACCCCGTCCGCGAGCAGCAGAAGGCCGAGAGGCACGCCGCCAACCACGTCAAGGCCGCCGAGGCCCTGCAGCGCATCGTCCACATCACCAACGGCTCCTCTAAGGACAAGCGCCACGCCAACATCCGCCGCTGCGTCGAGACCTTCGGCCGCCACAACACCGACCAGACCTTCACCCTCAAGCCCCTGGCCCGCGGAATCGAGGAGGTCGAGAAGCCCGTCCGCGCTGGTGCGGATACGGGGAGCAGCGAGGTGCAGATTGCCATTCTGACGGCCAAGATCCGGGCCCTGGCCAACGAGCTGGAGAGGGGCCGCGGCTACAGGGATAAGGTCGGTAAGCGGGATCTGCGTCTGATGGTGCACAAGAGGGCGAAGCTGTTGAAGTACATGGCAAGGAAGGAGAGAGGAAGCGAACGGTGGACACACATGATCCAGACTCTGGGACTGAGTCCGGCAACGTACCAGCGGGAAATTACTCTGTAAAAATACCTTGATCACACGTTGTATCATGAGGAGACGGACAAACTGTAATACCAATTGCTATGTACAAATACAGGGGAGTTGCATCCCCGAGGTGATATGATTGCACCTCGAGGCGGCCAGTAGCCTTAAAGCTCTATCTGGATCATCAAAATTCAAGCGCCCAGTTTCAAAAATCAACCATGTTCTCCGGCTCGAAATCTTCTTTGGTGTTTCGACCGGATGATGCTACAAAGCGCGACTGCAAAGAGAGGGTGGGTATGAGAGTTCGGAACAAGAAAGCATCAGAGAAACCTAAATCTCTTAGAATACACTGATGTAGTTTCCGATGCGCTCCTTCTGGTTCTGAGCTATACACTCGGCGATCCATGTGATGTTGCGGATTTCCTGCACCACTGTTAGTTATCTCTGCATCTGGGGTGAGGGATTTGACAAGCGTACCTGCTCTCTAAGCTTTACCCACGCATACACAATGGCGAATGTGAACTGTCTCGTGAAGGCATTCTTGGAAATTTGCATCTCCTTCTCATAAAACATGTCCTCCAAACTCCGGCTGTCGTTGCCACCCGAGCCGCCAGCCATGTTGCCGGGGCCTGATGGACCACCACCGAGACCTGCGGCATCGAAGAAGCTCTTGTAGTCCGAGACACCATCGACGGCCAGACGAACACCCTCAAAGTCATCCGCCCGGGACAGCATCAGGGTACCCTCGGGGTACAGCTTGCCGAAGCTGGGATAGAGCTTCTTACGGTCGCCCTTGTTCAGCTCGGTGCCTAGGGAGTTGAGGGTGATGTTGATAGCTCGTCGGTCCGCCTCGAACTCCAGGATCTCGCTCATAACCTCTGCCGTCGGCGTACCGGCCATCTCGGGGTGCGAGTTGACGAACTGGTAGAAGTCCTCCAGGTAGTTCTTGTAAAGGGTGTTTCGCACGATCTCGATGTTGAGTTCGTCGAGGTCCTGGTGCGACAAGGATCCCTTAAAGTATGGCGCGAGGGGTGTCTCGATCAACACGCTGTTGTACAGCTCCTCGATGTTGGTCGCCACGCAGAGCACCGGCATCGTCTCGAACCAGCCCAGCGGATGGCAGCGCTCCAGCAGCTCTCGGGTGTCTCTCTCGTGCAGGGTGCCGGTAATGAGGAGGGCTACATTGTCGATCATGTAGCCGTAGGTGACGTAGTCCATGAACTTGCCCAGCGATCCTGTCGCGTTCGCACGAACATAACGGAACTCGGAGACCAGCTTGTCGGTCGTCTTCGCGGCGAGGGCTGATGTGGAAGGGTTGGGTGCGAGAGACCCCAGAAAGTCGCCATATGCAGGGCCGAGTTGCAGCTTAAGATCTGAGAATGGAGGTCAGAAGGAATCTCCAATACAGACTACGGTAGCAAATGAAGGATCCTTGGACATACCGTCGATGGTCTCGCACTGCGTCAAGTTGGAGTAATTGGCGCTCGTCAATAAGCCATTGCGATATCCGCGAACAATGCCCTCGGTGTAGCTAGCGATGCATCATGTCAGCCTGCCATCCATCTGCATTCGATGCACTTGTCGGAATCATTTACCCATTGTTGACGTTGAAGAAGAGGCCCTCCATTTTGGCGAAAGCTGAATGTTGTGGTGGATTTGAAAAGAGAGACGGTTGCTCGAGGTTACGTAGTCTATCATAGGTACAGCACCAATAGTTGGACGCCTGGGATCGAACTGACTGTTTGTCGGAGCTCTGAAAGCCAGCCAGTTCCGTCGCAGCTTGATGGGCCTAGGCCAGGACTAAGACCAATCTTGAGTGGCTCCGGAGGCTTGTGACCCAGGCACGACCCTCCGCTGCATAAGGTGCATAACCAATGATAAGCACTGGCCTCAGCGCACTATGAGCTGTCGCATGAAGAAAGAGGCTCCAAAAGAGACTTGGGTCCTCACCGCCTGCCGTTCCTATCGATAGACTTGACCGTCGAAACCCACCTCCTTCTGCCCCTATGGATCCACTCGCAATTCATTGGCTCAGCAAGAAATTTTAGAAAATTTCCACTGGAAGCTGCAAAGAGCTTTTCAATTGGAACTTTTGTAGAAGGAAGAAAGACGAAGTCGACCTTTCCTCCCCAAACACCCAGCACCTTTCTACACGCCAAGCCACTCCGTCGACTACACGGGAGCAGGTGCATTTCGAGCAAAAGTCAAAGAGCGCAATTGCCTGCAAAAATGGGTCTCTTCGTGCTTGCAGAGACGCCCGCGGGGTGAGTTCCTTCTGGTGTTCTGGTCCTATCTTGGACCAGATGCTCTTCTTGGGAACATGGAAGCAGTAGATACTGACAACTTCGCAGCTATGGTCTCTTCAAGGCCAAGGACAAGAAGCTCCTTTCGCGTGACGATGTCGCGTCCGCGCTGGACAGCGCCGAGGCGATCAACTCCATGTAAGTATATCCTCGAACCGTGACGCTGGTTGTGCTTGTGCCCCCTTGGACGAGTTTTATTGACACGCTATTTAGGCTGTCCCTGAAGAAGATGATCAAGTTCGAGGATGCTGCCGAGGCTCTGGGCGAATACAGCTCCCTTACCGAGGGTAAGGTCACACCGATGCTGCAAAAACTTCTGGACGAGATCAAGGATGAGCGCAAGTCGTCACTCGCCGTCTGTGACCCCAAGCTCGGAGCCGCGATTAACGTTCTCCCCGAGCTCAACCTCACACCTGTTTCCGACTCGTCCACGAACGACCTCTTCCGTGCCATCAAGACCTACCTTCCTGAGCTCTTCCCCGACCTGCAAGGCGATTACCTTGGCAACATGGCCCTCGCCCTGTCCCACTCCATCTCCCGCCACAAGCTCAAGTTCTCCCCTGATAAGGTCGATGTCATGATCGTCAACGCGATCTCTCTTATGGACAACTTGGATAAGGAGCTGAACAACTTTTTCATGCGTGTGAAGGAGTGGTACGGTTGGCATTTCCCCGAGCTGGACCGCATTATCAACGACAATGTGGCCTACGCTCGTATTATCATGGCTATGGGTATGCGCACAAACGCTGCCAACACCGACCTGACCGAGATCCTCCCCGAGGACTTGGTTGAGCGTGTCAAGGCCGCTGCCGAAATTAGCATGGTAGGTTCCCCAAACAGGCGTTTGCTGTTGCACAAAGGTCTATGTACTAACGTTGCGGGTTCCAGGGTACTGAAATTGGTGAATTCGATCTTGATAACATTCGCCTGCTTGCCGAGCAGGCCTTGTCCTTCTCCGACCAGCGTCAGCAGCTCTCTCTGTACCTGGCTGCGCGAATGAAGGCCATCGCACCCAACCTGACTGAGTTGGTCGGTGAGCTTGTTGGTGCTCGCCTGATTGCCCATGCCGGCTCTCTCCTGAAGCTTGCCAAGAGCCCCAGTTCTACCATCCAGATTCTTGGTGCTGAGAAGGCTCTGTTCCGTGCCTTGAAGACGAAGCACGACACACCCAAGTACGGTCTCATCTACCACGCCTCTTTGGTTGGCCAGGCTACCGGAAGTGAGTACATTCTGCAACGTTCACAACTAAAGATTTCATGCTAACCTGTCTTCCCACTTTCAAGAGAACAAGGGTAAGATGGCCCGTATGCTGGCCGCCAAGGCTGCTCTTGGTCTGCGCCAAGATGCCTTCTCCGATCTTAGCATCGAGGGTATCGATGGTGAGGCTATCGCCATTGAGGACGAAGAGCGCGCGGACCTTGGTATCAAGGCCCGTGCCAAGCTTGAGAACGCTCTCCGCCGCATGGAAGGCAAGCCTTTGTTGGCAAAGAGCGTCCAGGTTGGCCCTAACGGCTCCATCAACCCCAACAAGTTCGAGGTCAACCCCTCCAGGAACTACAACGCCGATGCCGATGCCATCACAGAGAAGACCGCCAAGGTGTCTTTGATCCAAGAAGTTGAGGACACTCCTATGGGCGATGACGACGATTCCGAGGATGATTCGGAAGACGAGGCCGAGAAGGCTAAGAAGGCCGCCAAGGAGGCAAAGAAGGCCAAGAAGGAGAAGCGCAAGTCTGGCGTGTCCGAGGCCGCCGCTGACACACCAAAGGATGCTTCGGCTTTGTCCGAGGCCGACTACGAGCGCCTGGCCAAGGATGCCGGTATCTCTGTCAGCAAGTTCAAGCGCAAGTTCGAGCGTGGCGATGTCAAGCTGAACCCCGATGGCACGCCCATGGTTCTCAGCAAGAAGGAGCTCAAGAAGCAACGCAAATCCGAGGTTATGCAGACCGACTCTGTTGATGAGGATTCCAGCAGCAAGAAGAAGCGGAAGCACGACGACGAGGAGGAGACTCCCAAGAAGAGCAAGAAGAAGTCGAAGAAGGAGAAGGCGTAAAAGCCTCGTCCTTGTTTGTTCTTGTTGCGTGATCTGTATCATATGGAAAAAAGAGTCCTAGTCTCGGTCTATACGATGGAATGCCTCCGCGATCTTTTTTGCATGGGTTTCTTTGCTCGACATAAGGGTGGCGTTCTGGATTGGTTGGTCATACCATGGTTTCTTGTTGCTTGTTTGTGGGGGTTGCGTTTACTGTCATGCATTGCCTCCAAATGGTCCATAGCTTAATGCAAAGCGAGCTGCGACTTTTCTGTTGAAAAAATAATTGCAACCCTCTCTCTCTCCCCCGTTGTGATTGTGTTTTTTGCGTGCATACCAGTAGAATCCTAGCCACAGTGACACGTTCCCGCTTAGCGTTGCTTACTTCAATGCTACTGTCTTTTACATGGATGAGGAGACCGGAATAGTCTCGAGAGGAGTATATGCATTTCGAGTGTCACTACTTCTGTCACTACCACTTCACTGAGGGGACGTCCGCATATCTTGGCCTCTCATAAGCTGACCCGCAGCGAGGCACCGCAATTACTATGGGCCAATGTCGAGTGCTACGAGTTGTCGGCTAATGGGATATACTTTGACCATTGCTGCCCCGTCATACACTTATTATGTACATGCAGTTCATACCGGATTTTGAGGGGCGGAGAATACCACTTGGCGCAGACTTACCCTGGTCGGATTATATCATCTAACCTTTGCTAGCGAGCTTCTCCTCAGCTGCTAACCTATCAGAATATGTACCTCGGGATCCATCAGATGGGCGTATTTGCTTATATGTCCTCCTATGCCCTCTATAAATACATGTCTACTCCTCGGGTTGTTGTTATAGCTTTCGTGTTCAGGTGAACTCGATTGTCGTAATCCGCAGAAATGGCCGGACTACGCACGCCTTCGATAGCCGTGGGCTTACTCTCGGTCTTCTTGGCGTATCTGTACGGCACTCAAGTTTATCGGCAATTGACCGTCTTCGGCTTGTTCCGGACGCCTTCCAGCACTCACGCCTCGGCCGAAGATACCGTGGTAGTCATCGAAGGGACCAAGCATTGCGAGGACCTGCATTACCATGAGGGGACCCAGCTGCTCTTCACCGCGTGCGAAGGCCCTCAGACCACACGCTTTTCATGGTGGCCGCCTCTCGCCAACCATGAAGACCCCACAGCACTGAAAGACGCCCGGGCTTCGCTCGTCGTTGTCGATCCCAAGGTAAGAATGAAGCGGGCAGATGAGCCACGCGTGATAGCTCGCTACTTACTTGCGTACTCTTATCTAACACAAGCGCCATAGACACAAAAGTCCACAGAGCTCCGGCTTGAGAACTTTGACGGCCCCTTTGTGACACACGGGATTGATGTCGCCTCTGACCGGGCGGATCCCAAAGGAAAAGGGGTATACATCTTTGCCATCAACCACTTGCCCAACCCGGCCGTGTACGGCGAGTATCCGTACGGGCCGGCGAAGCCCGATACTTGGGACCTACCCCGGGCGAAGTCGCAGATCGAGATCTTCCACCACGTCGTGGGCTCGCCCCACGCGCGCCACCTGCGCAGCGTCAAGCACGATCTGATCCGGACGCCCAACGACATCCAGGTCTTGAGCAGACCGGGATCAAGCCAGCCGCTGCAGTTCTTGGTCACTAACGACCACCGCTACCAGCACGGCCGCTGGCGCCAGATCGAGGACGTCTACCCGGGGGCCACCTGGACCGACACGGTGCACGTGGAGCTCGACTCGCTCGAGGCCGTCAAGGGTGCTGCCGCCGCTGCTGCTGCCGCCGCCACCGCTGGCGTCCGCGCCTCGGTGGCGCTGGATGGCATGTGGAATAACAACGGCCTGGGCTACGCGGGAGCCTCCGACGAGCTGTTGCTGACGAGCGCCATGGGCGCCACGCTCTACGTGGGGAAGCCCGAGATTAAGGAGAACGCGCCGCTGCGCATCAACATCACGGACGCCGTCGAGTTCGACTCCATCGTGGACAACCCGACCTTCTTCCACGACGAGGCGGACCCCGGGTCCAGCGGCGTCGTGCTCGCGGGCGTGGGCGATATCTTGAGCATCCCCCGGCACCACAACGACACGGGCGTCAGGATCGTTGATGGACATGCCGTCGTGCCCCGGAACGATGTACGGGTGTGGTTCGCGCAGCCCCGGTTCGACGCGGGGCTGCGGACGCGCGTCTGGGAGAAGACGTTGCTGTTCCAGGACGATGGCTCTCGGGTCCGCACCGCGAGCACGGCGGTCTTGGTCGCTGTCGGACCCTCGCTGAAGAGGGAGGGGAAAGGGGGGAGGCGGCAGGCTTGGTTGTATGTGACGGGGTTCTGGGCGGAGAACATGATTGCGGTTAAGGTTGATGTGCCGAAGCCTGCTGGGGAGCCTGGGGTGTTTGGATTGCCTCCTCAGAAGAATTAGCTGGTATGTTCACACCGGCACTTAGTCGCCTTGAAGGCTATCACGATCTCTGGCCATTGGTGGGGTATGGCAATCAGTTGTGACTAGCTCTATCTCCTATCACTGTGATTATTGTATTCGGGGGGCTATACTACTATCAACAATGCAACCAGCAGCTAATTATCAGCTTGCTCATACTCGTACTACCCTGGTTCCGTTCCACGTCAAGTACACTGCCCTCTAAAGCCCGTGAACATTTCAACTAGTGCACAGCTCCTTGTAGCCAGTCTCTAGAAACAAGTCTGGCAGTGGTTCGCTTTCTTTGTGTGGGAATCTTTGGTATTACTGGTGCTGCCGCCGCTGAGTTCAATAATTCAGTACTTACACGCCTTTTTCGTCGACGTTCTGAGCCCATCAATGGCCAGGAGTGATATGGCAGTGAGCAATTGGAAAGGCTACTTTTGGGCATTGTCTTCATATAGAAATTGACCTATCTACAGGCACGAGTCGGTTTTTGGGGGGTTATATTCCTGCTCTAACAATAATGACCATTGGTTTCGTTCCTACTCCCCCAAGAATAGCCAAGGAGTGAATCGCCCTCTCGCTAAGAATAGATGTAGCGAAATTCCAACTCGCGTTTCGCAGGGTCGCTTTCCCGCCTCTTCACCTTCGAGTATAGATAGGCCCACCTCAGCTTCTGTATGAAATACTGGCAACGGGGTGCCATATCCCCAGGTTGTGTCCAGCAGTTCCCCTCCAGTGCCTCAGCCAGCGCCCGCAGCGTGACGACCCATATCTTGAGAGCAAGAAACCAACGCCGAAAGTCGCTTACACCAATGTCGAAAATCACCAGCCGAGACTTGCTTGATGTGAGGTCTGATGATTTCTTGGATGACTGGTTTCGACATTTTCGTTACGATTGCGTGTTCCATGGCGTAGACATCATTTTGCGCCGTCCCTCGTTTCGACTGTAGCTCTCGCTCGCGCTCCTTATGGCCGCGAGTTCAAACGGCAACCCACGTGCCTTCGTCATCCTCGGTGATGTGCTCTCGGCCGAGGGGAGTGGTTTTGGCGTCGACGTAATCGACGGTACAGTGACGGCGTTTGTCACTGAAGCTCTTATGCCATCCGTTTCTCGAAATGGCTAGGTGGCGGCGACCCTTGTTGGTCCCGGTCATACTCAAGGAAGTCCAGGGTCACCAGCTTTCCCAGCTCCTTCTCGTCGATCTCCTCGCCGTCGTCTGCTCGTGAAGCCTTGGCCCACGCTTCCTTGACCAGGGACTTGCTGAGTCCCTCGTCGCCGTTGGCTCGCGAGTCGAAGAGAGCGTCGCATGGGAAGTCATGGCGAAGCGGGTCCGGCACCCAAGTGTTTCCCAGATGGACGAATTGATCTTGATCGCGGGGCATGATGTCGTAGAGCAATTCATCTGGGAAAACTGCTGCAAAATCCCAGTTGAGAAGGGCCTTGATCTTCGTCGGCTGAGTGGAGAGTTTCCCGTCCTGCCCCCCTTCCAGGTCCTCATCCTGATCTTCATCTACAAGGATATCCTCGTCGTAAAGATATCGATGAATCAGATGTGTTCGGTGATGCTCTAGAGGGATGCCTGCAGAGGCTGAAGACACGCGCTCGAGGAAGCTGGTACGAACTCCGTATTATTAGGTATGTTTCATTAAGAAAGAAGAGAAAGGAATTAAGCTTTGCTAAAAGTGAATATATACATGTAGGTACATATATATCGAAGGCGGAGCTTATCCGGGGCTCGACCTTTACGACGTAATTAAGATTATAGATCTGGTGGTGAGCTGGGCAGTTGGAGATCAAAGTATGGTTGCAGGAATGAAGGTCCTGTTATTAAAATGGCATGAATTGACGATGGAGCTATCTACCCTCACTGGCTGGTTGGTGGTGGCGGTTGTGGTCCCCAACATCCATAGAGATCGTTCTCTCGGATCGCAACATTTATATCGACCTTCAGCTGCTCGAGGGCTGCACCAGCTGCGAACATTGGCCAAGCGTTCTCTTGCGGCTTATACGCGCCAAAGGTGTTTCCAATCCAGCCAGCAAGCAATCACCGCAATGACCTTCCCGGGGCCACGCTCGACGTTGGTGGAAAAATCACTGGGTCTTGCGGGACTTTCCAACTCCTGGACTTTTCATCCGACTCGTGAGACGGTCAAACTCCTGCGCCAGTAACTTGAGGAAGGGGAGACCGCCCGGAAGATCCCACGCTCCTAACCAGCAGTGCGGCGCCATCGTCCAGGCCAGCGCTCGTACCATGGCCACCCACGCCTTGGGAGGAGGCGGCGGCTGGCCCTCATGGTGCCCGAGAAATTCCAGGACAATGCGGTCGGCTAAATCTTCATCGAGTAATCCCCAGTATGCACAATCTGTGATTCCCTCCTTCTCGTCTTCGGGGAAGAGGCCATGGAACTTTTTCACCACTGCCTCCCGTACCAGGGACATGCTGAGTCCCTCGTCGCCATTGGCCCGCTGGTCGAAAAGGCAGGCCAGAGGAAACTCGTCATTGGTCGGATCTGGCTCCCATGTATGCGCCATGCATTCGGTGAACTTCCCCTGGACCTTGGGCAGCTTGTCGTACCAGAGCTCGTCGGGAAAGACGGGTGAGAACTCCCAGTCGAGGAGGGCCTTGATTTTGACTGGTTGGATGATGCGTTCATCCAGCTTGCTTGTTTCCTCGCCCTTGGCCCTGCCGTCGCTATTATCCTGTCCTTGGTCGCAGTCTTGATTATGCTCCTGGTCGTCCTGGAAAAGAATGTTTCCACTGTGGAGATCTGGGTGGGCCAGATATGTCCGCATCGGAGCGTCTTTGGAGGTGCTAGCAGGATGCTCACACGAGACGCGCTCGAGATATCCAATAAGACCGCGAATGTGCCCCCAGACTTCGCTTTCACCCATAGGATCGGATTCATCAGAAGCAGGATGGTCGTCAGCATCGTCAGCTGGATCGACAGCAGTGGCAGAGTTGTGCTTTGTCATCTGCCTTTTTGTTGGCCGAGTTGCGTCATCCGTGTCAGCGGCATCGTCGCTGCGGCTGTGACACACCTTCACTTGTCCTTGTGGTGCCGGTGAAGTGGCTGGATCGTGATCGGAAGATGTAGCATTGTCTCCATTGCCGGCATTCATGGAGCAGCTGCCATACTCGGTGGTATGGAAATCCGTCGCGTGCTGCCGAAGCTCCAGATGCTCCCTCAGGAGGCCAAAGGCATTATCAAAGGGTCCTGGCGGTGGATAAGACGCCCTGAGACAGGGGCTGTAGACAAGGTACGCGCAAGGGCCCACAAAGTATTCGCCTTGATCATCCAGGTAGAGGCTGCCGATCTTGTCAAAGTGCGTCTTGCGGATAACTGACGTATAGGAATCCGCCAATGCCTGTCCCACGTCACGCCAGGCCTTGTCCTTGTGGTCCAAGCCTGCGCCCAACAGACTCTCCTCGATCTCCCAGAGGTCGCAGCAGTTGTTGATCCGCTCGAAGATCATCCAATCCAATCCCAGGGCGTTCTCTCCAGAGGAATCGTACTAGAATACCTCCGGGACGGGAACACCCTGGTCCCGGGCAAAGCAGAGCGAGGCAACCTCACTCTCGGTCTTGAAGTACGGGATGAGCGGCATAGAAATTCGTAGCAGAAGATTGCTGGCCTCTGAATCTCCGGAACTGGCGAGACTGATGCAAAACAGCTTATTATAGGCACCGCTATCGAAATAAGATAACTGGCAGCCTTGGTACGCAGCTGGAAGTTGACCCAGACGGACGCAGTCATTGATCATGTCCTGGACCTGTTCACATGATGGGCCGCCAGTCGCTTCATCTGCATCTTCATATTCCTCGTCTTCAGAATCGCCGCTCTTCTCGGAATTGCTGTCCTCCGCGGCGTTGTCGTCTGCTTTGGTGTGGCTTGCCACCCCGGAACTGCTCTGGTGCTCGCTACTGTCCCCTATGTTTTCGCACTCATTGTTTGAGGCCGTGTGTTCTGATTGGGAGCAGCTGTATACTGGCATATTGATCCATTGCCATCGAACATCGGTGCGATCAAAGCGAACCGGCGTTATCCAGCGTGACTGTTGCGCAATGGCCTCGGTGGTCGTTCGAGGCTTGGCCGGCTGGACTCGGCGAGGCAGTGAAGGCTTGCGCGGCGAGGTTTGGGCACCAGAGTGCGCCTCAGCTGGCGATCCAACTTCCTTCTCCAAAGGTGATGCCATGATGCACACGGTGGGAGAAGACAAGAGGGAAGGTCGATGGGGGTTTTGAGCGTGGAAGTATCGCCGAGTAAAAGATCCTCAGCAGGTGGTGTGAGAGAAATCTGTGAGTGTGACGAAGATTGACTACAGATGAGGGAAGAAGGAACCCGGGATTAATTCAGGTTCAATGGCTGATTTATTTGACACAAGGATGAACTGGTGGTTTTATAGGCTGTAAGGTTCCATGCATTCAATTCCTACTGCCCCTTTGGTGGACTTACACGACCAGCAACACAACAGCTATAACCTGAAGCTTACTCTTACTTTACATCCCCTGCACAACCATTATAACGGATTGAATAGGAAATTATTCTACAGGGGGTAGAATGCCACTCAACTGTATAAAAATGAGGCCTGAATAGATTCAGAAACATCTCACCAATTTAGAATCTCGAGCAAATGTGTAGATTTAATTGAGAACCATGACCGGATACATAAGTGCACAAGGTGATGTGCATATGCTCTATCTTTAAGAGCACGAGACATTGAACCCCTGGATTTGAGGTTTGCCAGTTTGTCACTGCTGCCACGCTTGCTAAGATACAGTCATTACCTACGGAGTCAGTGATCTGATCTGCATTATGTGCCGATTAGTCAGGCAGGCATTGTTGCCGCCAAAGAGCTAGAACCGAATTGGGGCTAGGGGGACTGGACCCCCCGCTGAGGTAAATCTTTGTCAGGGATTACATACAAGCACCAGCCCATTGAGCGCACTCTCCATGCAGAAGCTCCATGCTCACCAACCGCTGACAAGTCTACCGAAAGCCAGGATTCCACGATGGGGAAAATGGAGGTCAAGAGGCGAACATTCCTGGTATTTCCACATACTTATAAACCGGCACCGAGTAGCTGTGAGCTTGCTTTCCAATCGAAATCCAATTGTGTATAAAAAAGACCCAAGACTCCATCTCAATGAAGTTCGTGTCGCTTTCCATTTCCATCGCTGTTGCAATCTTGTCCATCGTGATCTTCAGAGAACACCTGTTCGACCTTGCTTCTACCAGCTTCGAGGCATTGAGCACATACTATAGCAACATAACAACAGAACCACATCAGTCCACCGATTCCCCTGACAACATCGCCAACATGTCTGTCTCCCGAGCCATCCAGAAGGTCTTCCTCGCCATCGAGACGTCCGAGGGCGCTGGCGCCAAGGTCCGCCGCTCCATCGGCACCCCGCAGCTGCGCAACTTCTCGCCCTTCCTCATGCTCGACCACTTCAGCATCAAGCCGGGCGCCGGCTTCCCCGACCACCCCCACCGCGGCCAGGAGACCATCACGTACCTGCTGCACGGCGCCGTCGACCACGAGGACTTCGCGGGCAACAAGGGCACCATCGAGACGGGCGACCTGCAGTTCATGACGGCCGGCCGCGGCATCGTCCACGCCGAGATGCCCCGCCAGAACCCCGACGGCAGCGCCAACGTCGGCCTCCAGCTCTGGGTCGACCTGCCCAAGGCCCTCAAGATGTGCGAGCCCCGCTACCGCGACCTGCGCGCCGCCGAGATCCCCAAGGCCACCGCCGACGACGGCCGCGTCCACGTCAAGGTCATCTCGGGCCAGTCGGCCGGCGTCGACAGCGTCAAGGACCTCGCCTACACCCCCGTCTGGATCCTCGACATCGACATCCAGCCGGGCGGCAAGCTGGCCCAGCCCATCCCCGCGGGCTGGAACGCCTTTGCGTACGTGCTCGAGGGCTCCGCCACGTTCGGCTTCGGCAAGACGCAGCAGACCGCGGGTCAGTACCACAACGTCGTTTTCGACCGCGCCGGCGACATGGTGAATGTCGAGGTGCCCGCGGACGCCGCCGCCCCGGTCCGCTTCGCCCTCATCGCGGGGCAGGTGCTCGAGCAGCAGGTCGTGCAGTACGGCCCCTTCGTCCTGAGCTCCAAGGAAGAGGTCTACCAGGCCCTCATGGACTACCAGACGCATTCCAACGGCTTCGAACGGGCCGACGGCTTCCAGAGCGAGATCGGAAAGACCATGGCCAATTAAAGATGGGAAGGGCCCGATCGATGCCCTCAAACGTCTTTTGACATTCTTGTTTATATGATTTGTGTATATATGTGGTTGGGAGATGAGGTTTGGCATTATTGTTTGTGATACCACTTCGGTTAGAACCGGATCGGCGTATGGATGAATACAGCGGGTAGAGAATCAAAATTATTGAGTTGAGTATATGCCAGTCCGTCGGCTTGTCATCTTCTTTCATGCATATCGGGCCACGATTAGTGATTTCCATTGGGCCTCTTCACCGGCCAAGGGTCGGGCAGGTTGTGATACCATTCAGCCACACTTTGGCCTCGTCGCGGGGGCGAGAACCGTTCCCATGGGACGGTTACATGAGGGTTGTACTGCGTCCGGCCCGGCATGGTATTCCGCGAGTGCACTGCCTCTTTGACCTGCTGCGATATCACTTGTTCGATTTGCGATGAGGACGCTGCTGCTGCTGCGAGAGACTTCGTCTTTGGAGGCGGATCCGGGCCTGTGCTACCCTTCTTCCCATGGCTTCCGGGTGGTGTATGAGCTGAACCCCGGCTGTCTGAAGTCCTAGTCCTATGGCAGGATCCTGGCAGCTGTGTAGATTTCTTCATGATTAATGCCTAGATGATAGGGTGCTTGCATATGAACGAGGATGGGCACATTTCCCACCCCAGCCTGGCAGACTTGCTGAGCCGCACTCGCCCGTGCTTTATGTATGCTTCGTGCCGTGTCTTCTATTGGCATCTGATGATTACGGAAATGCAGCCTTACTTACAGTTGCCTCTCTGTTAGTCTCACCGATATTCCAGCGAGAAAGGCAGGCAGGCTACAGCCCTCCTTGGATGGTTGACTCACATCCATCCCGAAGAGCTTGGAGCAAAGACGGCATCTGCATGCCTAAGTGGCTTGTCATCTGTGTGTGACCTATTCCGCCCAGACTCGCTGCAAGACAGGCTCCGCCAATGACATTGTGTCTGACTGCTTGGAACAGCACCCGGGGCCAGTAACACAGAAAACTTCAGCGGCGCAAACAGCCAACGAGTAAGCATCAATTACGAGGCGGAAGGTTATTGGTTCCGACTTTGGACGCCAGCAGGTCGGATCCGACGGCGGCAGAGGGAGAGGTCTCCGTCGCCCTAGATGCAATTACAATTACCTAGACCTTGCTCGGCATTTGTATTATTCAGTTCTGCAGGCTTGGATGCTGGCTGCATCCAACACATACAGCCCATTTGGCAGGTCTCGCTTCGCGTCGTCTCAAACCAGCCTGTCTCTCCGCTCGGACGATGTCTTTTTCCTATTGCAGAAAAGCCCTCGCGACGGGCTCGCTAGGCAGAAACGAAGATGCCTAGAATTGTGGCGCGCATAGGCCAAGCTTTCGGGTCTAGGCCGTTTTCCCAAGGTCCCCGGACGAATCACAACTCGCGATCGCAGTCGCTAACACGATCGCGCTCCCCTAATCTCCGTAGCGGCGCAGACAGAAAGCTGGGAAATTGCTAGCAAGCCATACAAAACTGACCATCAAGGGGGGGCGATGGGCTGATAAATAGTAGGTTGTGTAAGTCGGTAGTAAATGACCTCTTTGCTGTCGCTCTCTCGTCACTACCTAAGTACTTAACCCATTCACTCGCTTTCTTAATCGATCTGTTCGTTCATCGACCACCGCCATTACATTCGTTTTTATATACCTAATACGCATAATTCCGTCCACGATGCACAGTCTCTCGCTGCTCCTGTCCCTGGCGCCTCTGGCCGCCATGGCCCTGCCCCAGCAGGAGATGGACGACCCAGTGCCCGCGCCCGACCCCACCGAGTCCATGTACCCGATGCCGTCGTCGATCCCGGCCGGGAACATCCTGACGGCCTACTACAACAGTAACATCCCGCCGCAGGCGACGGGCGCTGCGGGCACGAGCCTGGCGAGCGCCATCTACAGCTACGAGAGGGAGCTCTTCACCGACGCCAAGTACCGCAGCATCGCCAACGAGGTCTACATGGCCGCCTACTCGGCCTCGGCCACCGACTTCGGCGTCGGCTCCGGCTTCGACATGCCCTTCACCACCGCCAGCTGGTACCAGCAGGGCGTCCCCAAGGACGACCAGAAGGCCATCGAGAGCTACCTGCACGCCTACCGCGCCATCGAGACCTCGGTCCTCGGCGGCAAGGCGGCCGCCGCGACCACCACCGCCGCGGCACCCTCCAGCACCGGCGGCTCGGCCGGTCCCTCGCAGACTGCGGGTCCCAGCAGCAGCGGCGGCAACAGCGCTTCGCCGACGGACAAGGACGACAAGGCTTCGGCGTCTAGCACCAGCACTAACGGTGCTCCCGCCGCGACTGGCCGCGTGATTGCAGGTCTGGCGGCTGGTGTTGCCATGGGCCTGGCTGCGGCTTTGTAAACGGACAGGCAAAGTTGGAAATCAAAGTAAAAATGTTTCGTCAGGACCTCTGAGTTGGCATGAAATAGGAAACAGGCTCGCAATGCCTGGCGAAGGCGAAGGCGAGATGGGTCACATTTGGAGATACCCCCGGAGTAATACGGCCAATCGCATGGGCAAATCGGAACATAAGCCCAAACCATAAGCATCAGTACATACCACCTAATTGACAACTGACAAACAATATTTTCGTGATCGTGCATATGCGTTCTTCGTCCCGCTGTCTTCTCTGCATACGCGTTGCGCCACCCACATTGGACGCATGCGCACGCCACCAATTGCCGTTGAAATACTGGCGTAAGCGGTGACTTGGCGATATAAGTCAACCTTTATGGGGTTTGTAACCAGCAGTAAGAGCAAACCTTCAATGCTGGTTTGAAGTTTGAGTCCTTACAAGGGATTTGAGGAAAGAGTGTCCATATGCAAGCAACGTCTGTTTTTGGAGACTCCCCGCTTTGGAAGGCAAAGGCTCGCAACTTAGCCTTTGCCAACATCCATCTTGGCAGTGACACTCAATCTGCAGGCCTGATCGACCGCCTTTGCTTCATGATTGATTGGCTGTCTCATCGCCTCGGGATGCAGGTGGGCGCTTCATTTGGAGAGTAAGTGTCTATTAACTGTACCTTTGCCTCGGTCGGCGCCCGATGCTAACTGTGTAAGACATCATTCTCAAAATATGAACTGCATTGTCCAGGTATCCAATGCCACCACTCCGCATTGTCAGCCTTGGGAGCTCCTTTGCAGCTGGACCGGGCATCCCTCCGGTCAGCAACGCCAAGGCAGGCCGGTCTTGCGCCAACTACGCACGCCTGCTATCCGCGTGACTCGGTGGCAATGTCGCCCTCACAGACATGGCCGTCTCGGGCGCGACGCTGCGCAATATCCTCGACGAGCCGCAAGTCGTGGATAAGCACACCACCTTTGCGCTGCAGATCGAGGGGCTACCTGCAGATACTGATGTCGTCCTGATCCTCGGCGGTGGTAA
The DNA here is from genome assembly GCA_006503535.1 of Arthrinium phaeospermum. Lineage (NCBI taxonomy): Eukaryota > Fungi > Ascomycota > Sordariomycetes > Amphisphaeriales > Apiosporaceae > Arthrinium > Arthrinium phaeospermum. Next base: position 3,406,461 of record QYRS01000003.1, read on the forward strand.
CGATATCGGCTACATTGGGGGCCTGTTCATGGACAGCTTTGGTGCATACTGGCTCCTCCGCGTTGCGACTTACGTGTAACGCTGGTTTTGCCCACGGGTGCCGGAGAGGGAGCAGCTCGACGCAGAAGCTCTGGCCGCGCGCTATGGCGAGATCCTTGATGCCATTCATGCTCGCGCGCCGGACGCCTGCGTCCTTGTCATCGAGTACCTCACCGTGGTCGGTGATCACGTCCAATCCGGCGTCGACGTGCCCTTTGACCGTGGAAAATTGGAATATCACCGCGACGTTGCTGAGCAGTTGCGGGTGGCTCCAGTGAAGGCGGCTCAGGGGCGGGAGGAGTGGTGCGTTCGGGTCCCGGTCGTTGAGCCCAGCGCAGATCACGGCATGGGGACGAAATGGCCCTGGGTCACCGGGTGGAGCTGGGGGTTAGTCTTTGCTGGGGGCGCGTATCATCCGAACGCAAAGGGCATGGTGGCAGTCGCCGACATAGTCCACGGGAAGATGCGAGATCTGGGTATAGGCACAGCGGATCGCGCGTGACGAAGGCCGGCTAGGACGGGTGCATATCGTATCTGCCGGTTGCGTCATGCCGCTGGCTGGCCCGCGGCAATGTCGTGCTTAACCGAGTAGGAGAGATGCGTTCAAGAGGAACAAGGAGATGCGGCTCTACGTCATTGAATGGCATAGCCATACACGTAAGACACTTCGACTAATTGACGACCTGGCCAGGAAGCCCGGATTACTCGGAGAAGGCCATCTCGATGACTGAATCTTATCCGAACTTCCATATCGGGCCGCCTGTAGGGCGAACCAGACTGAGTAGTAATCAGTGTTGAACAAGTTCCAAAAGGGCAGAAACTGGTACGATGCTTTATCGCCATCGCATTCGGAGGAGCGAAACGGCAACCGCTCGACTAGCACGAAGGAACCAATGCCTAATGAAGCCATGAGCGCAAATACCTCGACACAGATTTGGAATGACATGGACAAACCTATCCGGGAACTCCTGCTGTAATATACCCCCATTTGGGTTCGCTAGCGAGCCCTGATTCAGGGGCATCGATAAACTTTTGGAGATCACTGGACAGCCGGGTGCCTTATGATCTCGTCGCGGACGAATCTTAGTAATAGCCGGCATATTACCTCGGGTCGCTTCTCGCTGGGAAGCGAACTCCTTGTTCGTCTGTTATCTACTGCGGCGAACTGCGGAGGTTTCGACTCAGACCCACTCCCTCTAGGTTGAGATGTAGCAGTGCTCGCAGCCATCATGACTCGCAGCGGACGGGCATCTATCCGAGTCGCCCTTATTTACCGACCCCTACCCGCATCCGGAAACCAAGTCTCAAGTCTGGGCATGATGCTGATCCATTTGTATATCGTACGAACAATGCAGATCATGCGGCCGGGGCGGCTTCACGTCTTCTAGCTGTGCATGAGCGGCCTTGACACCACAGACTGGAAGGAAGCCGCCTCCCAGGGCAGCAGTTGGGGTTCGGCGAGATGGAACCGGTCCCGTCATGCCCTGCTATACTCACCAAACCCATCCCTCGAATCAACCATGTGGACGTGGGAATTGGCAACAGCATCAACCCTGAGCTGCTAACGCCGCGCCAGCGGATTCCCGTGGTGGTACTCGAAGCTATCGCGATATGGAACTGCATCGAGCTTTTCTTCATGATATTCTTCACCCTGAAGAGGAGGCGCGGGTCCTACTTCTGGAGCCTTCTCGGTGCCACCGGCGGCATCCCCATTCTGGCCACTGCCAACATTCTCAACAACCTGGGCCTAACCAATAACCGCATACTCGTGGCCTTTCTGATCTTGATGGGTTGGATGCCAATGGTGGTCGGCCAGGCGTTCGTCCTCTACTCGCGCCTGCATTTAATGTTCTTGACGGCCTTCCAACTGCGCCTCGTCCTGGCCATGATCATCACCGTTGCCATCGTTACCTGCGTGCCTGCGTGGGTTCTCGTCATCGCCTCGAACGCGCCCTCGCCCGCTGCCCACCGATTCCTGCTGCCCTACAGCATCTACGAGAAAATACAGGTCGTCCTATTTTTCCTCGAGGAGTCCTGCCTGTCTACACTTTATCTATGGAAGTGCTACCGGTTCTGGAACGAACAAAAGCTGCGATCCCGGACCAAGATACGCCACATGCTTATACACCTGTTCTCCGTTCATGTTCTGGTCCTGTGCCTGGACATCAGCATCATCTACTTTGAGTGGTCTGGGAATTACTTGATCCAAACAAGCTACAAAGCGTAAGCTACATATTCTCCCTGCTTGTCGCCCTTACCCATCTATAAAGCCATGCTACCTCAAGCCTCGCTCATGTCGTCAGATCATGTCCAGGAGGCTATTGCTAAAAGTGACTATCCTCAACAGATTCGTGTATTCTATCAAGCTCAAGGTCGAGTTCACCATCTTGAGCAGTCTCGGGAACCTGGTTCGGGAGAAGAGGCTGCTCGAGCTCCGGTCTCAGACCCGAGAGCAGATTGAACAGGAGTGGGCGCAGATGCTGGACACCAACCTCGAGCGGGGCCACCAGAAGCACAAGGAGGCGCTGACGTCCGTACACGGCGACCAGCGGCCGGCGGACATGGGCGAGTCGATGCTTTTCGAAGGGGCGGCATCGCCGCCCCCCAAGGCCGCGCTGGCGCTCGAGAAGTCCAGGGTGCGGTCTTCTTCGGATACCATGCAAGGGGAACCGTCGTCTTCGAAGACCAAGTCAAACTCGAGTACGTATCACATCAGGGGCGGCGGCCGGACAGGTAAAGGCAGACTGTGCCGGCCCTCTGGAGCTCTGCCGACGTTCTGGGAGATGACTTCGCTCTCGCGCTCTTCGAAAAGGGGGAGTTCGGGCACCCGGGGTTCTAGAGGGAGTAGTCGCCACCGCCCGTTATAGCATTAATTGATTTGTTTCACTCTTTACACACATTATCCCATATTGCAGTCCTCTCCTCTTGTGAGATTCATGAATTTGCTCCATGGGGCTCTCAGAGCCTCTCCTTTCGGAAAGCAAGTCGCAGAGATTCGGCTTTCGCGGGTTGCGGAACGCCCGTGGGAGTCGTGCGCAGCGTGCTTCTACGAGTCGGTTTGATGTGGCCTCTATTTATTTACCTTTGTTCGGGAATAAGATGGGTTGCCTAAGGGCGTTGAAAGCAGGGGTCCCTAGGAAGACGGAACGGAACGCCCCTAGTGCAAAGAAAAGGGGGAAGGATCCAGCACCTCAATCAGAACCTGCAATATCGAAGGACAGGTGAATTTAGTACAACTTATCTCCTTCTTGATATTAGGTCAGAGTACCGTCGATGGTCTGGCCTGCTATTGCCTGGACGGATCCATGTATCACGTCATAGTCGACCATTGGCCCGACAACACGACAATTGACAGAAATGCGGCGACCAACGGCATGGAAGATGATGTTCACCTAGAGAGATTTGAGCTGGGAACCACGTCGGATGTCGATACGTATATGCGCCCCCATGTGGAAGCTATTCCTATGGATCGAGTTGGCTTGGACGACCATTTGGGGAGCCAAGGTTGTCGTCATCTTATGCCCCCGGTCTTCATGTCCTTCTGCGGTGTTGTGAGCGCTGGTGCTTGAAAATACGCCACCGTTATCAGGGTCTGGCGGTGGTGGTGATGGTGATGGTGGTGATGGTGATGGTGATGGTGATGGTGAGAGCGAAAGCGACGGCGACGACGACGGCGACGGCGATCACAGGTACAAGGAACCCGAAAAGCTACGAGAAATCGGCGGACCCATCACGGAGGCGGCAATTCCTGCCGGCAATTCACTTTCAGTGTACCGCTACCAAGCTACTGGCCTTAGCTCTCGATCTGGGAAGGGGAGGCGAGTCTCTACAAGTGCATACATGAAGTAACAGTTTCTATTACTTTAGAGTCTACTCATAGTTAATGAAGCGATACGGAGGTGAAGCCACATATTCTACAATATCATTTGGGGATTCCCTTCTGCGCAACACGGGTAACACTTTGGCGATTCGAAGTTTTGGGGGTTTTCTGGGGTTAGAGTAACCTTCTGGCTGTTCAATGGCATACTTCTCTTCCCCCTTATTTCTATTAGATGCCTTCCTTGTCACTCTTGATGATACCTTCAGTTTGAAAGTGCCGAAAACTCCCCCTTGCTGGTCCTGAAAGTGGCTAGGTGTAGACCTGGCCGGCCCAAGTCCTTGGCCGTTTTCCAAACCCGCTTATACACATCGTAAGTTGAAGGAGTGTCACATCGTCCCCCGACTGTGTCATAGCGATACTGATGGTTCCGGACGCAGTACGATCCAGCCCCCGTCTGTAGAATGTGCCATTTGGGCAGAAACCGCTCCGTGCCCTCGCCGAGGTCTCGGCTGCAGGTGAACCGCACACGCGCCTCGCGGCCGACCACCTCTACGTGGTATTCCAGATCGCTGTGGCAAAGGTCGCAGACATAGATATTCCGGAGGTTGCCGCCCCAATTGCTCCTCCAATTGGCACCCGCATCGTCTCTCCATCGCCCGTTGGGCGGAAACGTGAGGCGCAACGACACCGCGAGTAGCCCGTCGTTGTCCACCACCTCGAAGTTATGCATATGTACATCTTTGTGGTGGCAAACGCGGATATGGAACACCCGAGTTGTTTTGAGATGATTTCCTGGTGGAAAACGCCATCCCATGGCTGTTCCAGAACCAAGCCTGATTGAAACCTTAACGTTCAGGGCTTGTCGTTTGAGAGAGGGTATTTGTATTGGAATGAAGGTGGAACCAGTTAGAAGATTGCCCGTTATGTGAGTATATGTACCGATAGAGACGAGGACCCAGACGGAGCAAGATGGCAGGACAAGACGACGTTCTGATCAAGTCGGCGCTCAACGTAACGGCCCAGTTCGCGATACGGCTGCACTACGGTCACACGGCGCCGTACTGGGAGGGCACGTCGATAAGCCACCATCACTGGGGCCATAGCGACTGGAGATATTGCTCTTGTAAGTCCCGAGGCAGAAAAGACGATGCAGCATGATGTCAAGTCATGACTGATGCGGGCGGCCTGCTGCCAGGGCATAGGTACAGTATGGCCAGCAGTGCCTTTGGTGATGGCGGCGAGGGACCACGACTGGCGGATCCCGGGTACACAATGCCGCCCATACGGTGTTTTGTTTATATTTCTGGATCTTTAATGGCTGCGGCGTCGTTGTATGGCTGATGATAGTGACTCGAGGGCAAAAGGGGGAAAGGGGGACAAGACAGGGGCCGAAGACATCAACTCAACAGCTTTGTGTCAATGCTAGCTATTCTCATTCAAAACTATGGAGTTAAAGGCTCTGCATCTTTCTATAGTTAGGCACATGTTTGTCCAATCCAAAGAGCATACGGCGAACGACTGCTTAATAGATTAATGCCTGCCTGACTTACACCGAGAGCTGACTAGGTGAAATGGTTACTTACCCGACGTGCTGCCCCGGGTATAAGGGATAAGCCTTCAAAGGACTCTCTTGATTAAGTAGTTCATTCAGTCACACAGTTGGCGTCAGCTTTTGGAAAGGTCAAAGAAGCTTCAAGCAAGTATTTTAAGGGGTTCGCTGAAGGCAGAACCTCCTGTATATGGCCAATACCTAGCGCGCACAGCTCTAGTAGCTTATGACTGCTCAACTAACACCATTTGGAATCAGATTCTTCTTTTGAATTGCATATAGCACCATCTATGTAAGCTGAAGCGCCAAGAACTCTTTTGCCATGGCTTTATTAGGGATATCAGGAGATAATACCACTAATCAGGTTGTATTCTTTGTGCAAACTCGTTAAGTAAACGTCAAGTAGATGATCTACATGCATCCTCATGAGCATATGGCGAAGGGCACTGCCCCTTTTACAATGGCTGCCATCTCTAGCTTCCCGGATGGGATAACCACAATGACGTCTACCCGCTGGCTGCGTATGAATGCGTAGAGTAAGCGCAACAGACACCCGCCATGCGCCGGAGGGTCTGCCTTCCTATGGAGCTCGGGCCTTCCGCGAACGAAGGCGCTCTTTCGAGCACCTGGCGATTCCGTATCGAGGAAGGAGCAATGCGATGCGTTGCACGATGCAGTCTGATGGCGCGGCGCCCGAGTCTGAGTTCGTTCTGCTTCTCCTTTGCTCCCCGACCGAACCAGAGAACCCGACGCCGACGACAGCGACCGTAACGACAACGACTACGACTACGACTACGACGACGACAGCGACGAAGACGACGCCGACAAGAAGAAGAAGAAGAACAAGAACAAGAAGAAGCGGCAGCAGCAACAGCAAGATGCCGAACGTAACATACGACGGCAGAGACGCCCCCTGGTTTTCGGACGGCAGCGTGCACTATTGGTACGAGTTTACTGCTGCCCCTGCAGCCGTTTGTATCATTATTTATTACATTGCAAAAACGATCCGCTGGATCGTTTCCTTCTTCCAGAAGGAGAAGAAGGAGCCCGCCAAGAAGGGCGATAAGGGCGACAAGGGCGATAGGGGCGAGAACGGGACCAATGGCATCAATGGTGTCAACGGCACCAATGGCACCAATGGCACCAATGGTGTCAATGGTACCAATGGTACCAATGGCAAGGACGGCGAGCGAGGACCCCCGGGACGCCGCGGCCCCCCTGGTGTTTGCGGCTGCTGTGCGGCTCGACGATACCAGGATTTCTTCGGCCTGCCCCCCTCCTCCGTCCCCCTCCCCTCCTCCATCCCCCTCCCTCCCTCCCGCTCTCCCTCTCCCTCTTCTCCTCCCCCTCCTCCTCCCCGCACCTCCTCCTCTTCTTCCAAGAAGAAGACGGAGACGACGGCGACAGCAGCGGCAGCGAAGAAGCCGTGGCGCCCCGCAGGCGGCCGTTAAGAAGAAGAAGAAGAATTGAATATTCTTAACCAAGTGTACGATACGACGACGACGACGAGGAAACATCATCAGCGCATCGCCAGCCCCCACCTCTTAAGACATGCTTAGGGGTGGGGGACTTCAACCATGGAGACTGTGGGTCACTCGCTTCATCCATCAACAGCGTACCCGTTGAGGTCTAGTAGGCATCATCCAAGCCGAAGCCAAATGCAGCTCCCTCGCCTTGCTACAGTCACAAGCAGGCGTAAAGGCGACACCAAATCAAGCGCACTCGTCAACACCACAAACCACTCTTACAAAGTCAACAAACAATCAAGTCGTTCATCGTCAGTCACTTTGGAAATCATCAGAATAACACAATTCATTCAACTCTTCTCTTCCAGAACCTACTTCAACACAAGCATCGGAAGTCCACCCAAGTCCAATCAAGTCAGGGGTTCTTTCTTCATCCAACATCATTCAGGGTCGTCACCAACCCAATTTCAAACATGGCAAGAAACACTTTCAACACGGGAGGAACCAACTTCGATTCAAGTCGAACATTGCAGACATGAATTTCGAACTTGGAAGAAACCAAATTCGAACTCAGCTCGAACATGACGGGCTCGAGTCTTCACACAGGAGGAACATTCAGACACAGGAACCACAATCCACCAGGAGAGATTGGAAGCCGTACTCAAGCATGAAGACAGCACAGTCTTGCGTCACAGTAAGCCACCAGAATCACACTTCACCACAGAACTTGGAAGCTTACCAAACCTGCTCAGGGGCTCTGTCTACACTTAGGGGTTTCGTCTTCGTTCAGGGGAGTCATCAATGACAACCCAAACATGGAAGAAATCACCTTTCACTCAGGAGGTCTCTTCAGACATAAGAGGCATAAACCATTTGGAGATATCGGAGGAAACACCCGAGCATGGAGGCACTGCTCGTTTCCACACATGTTGACATGCTCACAAACATGGGAAACAACTATCGTCACTGCGAGTGAACATGGAGGCACATTTGAGGATTGAGGCATCGCTCACGCAGGAGGTATCTCTCAAAAAGAGACACTCAGATGCAAGAGGATTTGTTGCACGCATAGCTCGAAAACTGGATGCAGCGAAGGAACTCGAAGGAAACCAATCGAACACGGGATGATACACTCCGCGAATGGTCATTTGCCCACTGGAAGCCCGTCTGCTTCACACAATCAGAGGGATCGGGGTGCTATCTGCTGAGCGGATCAACAAGTTGCACTCGAGGGTCGTCTGCTCTACACAACAAAGCAATCGCTTCGCTTCAAGCTGCTCGAACCAAGAACCAACCATTGGCCGTTTAACCAATAAGCGGCAGTACCGTTTTCTTCTCAGCTAACTACTTACTTGTTCTTCCTTCTAGTCTAGTCTTCTTCCGTCAAGTCGTCGCGTCCAGTCAGTCGTCTCGTCAAGTCGTTATGTCCAGTCGTCTCGTCAAGTCGTTATGTCCAGTCGTCCGGCAGTCGTCTCCTCCAATTCTGGTTCTTCTTCTCTCGTACGTAAAAATCATATTTTGGTTTCTCTCTAACTATCTCCATCTCTACTACAATTGCATGAAGCAATTGATGTGTCATTGTGGCACCTTTTGGCGGTATAACTTGTAAGTGATTGGCTCTCTGGTGGATGCGAAAACTCGAACTTCTAGCATCTATCCTTAACTCTGCGTTAGCTAACTAACTGGCTTGCAGCCGCAGGAGCATATCTTTGGGAAAGGAAAACTTACCCAACACCAAACCGCCCACACCTTGCAGACCTGCCCTTCATTGATGTAGCAATGGTAGCCACTCGAGTTACTCGATCTTGAATGCCCTCCAAGATTGCACACAGTCGAGTGTACCTGCGTTATTTAACGAAAAACGCGTTCGGCAAACCTAGTTGAGCAGATTCAGACTTCTCTATCGGGGTTTCAACTGGCGACCATGCCTCACATGCCCAACCTCTGCCTGGTCTCAAGAACTGTCAAAGCGATGGTTGATCTCGGCTTCTCCAAAAACGACCTTCAGCCCGCTGATCTTCTTTGATTGCGCAGTCCTCAGCCATGGGCATGGATCACTTTTCCAATCTCGGCCCGGATTTCGACGGTGTATTTGCCGACACGACCTGCCAGTGTAGTTGGTTGGATTCTGGTGCTTTCACCAACATTTTCGATGCTATTCTTCATTGCTTCGAACACAGTGATTGTTCGTTACACCATTCAAAGGGCGCGAGAGCGTCGGCACACAGTTTGCAAGGGTGAACAGCACATTGCACAAATTGTTCGTTCTGGCATCTTCCAGTCCCTCTGGCAATTTACGAGATCAACCTTCATCCGAGAACCTGAACGCGGCCAACTGAATGAGAACAAAATGCTCTCAAGTTCTTGCTCTCCAAGACCCAACAGAACCAAATGGGAGAAACGAAAACAATCAGGAACAATGCACAAAACAAGCATACTTGGTGCATTTGTCCATTACCAAGCTTGAGTCGGCTTACCGATACGTTGAAGAGAATCGAGGAGAGGTCTAGATCCATGCAACTTCGACAGCTCCGTATTGACCAATTCAAAGAGGTATCAAAACCTCATGCTACAAGCGGAATCGGATCGGGGCACGGAGTCTCAATTCAGCCCACCCAAGCAAGGTGGCTATTCTACATAGTCTGGTGTCAACTGAACTACTGTTGTACTGCACCTGCTTGTTCGGCTATGCGGCCTTGCAGTTTCGGACTACCTCGAGAGCCCCCGAACGAACGAACAGACACTCCGTTCGAGATCATCGATCCCGTGACACCTGTGTCCTGGAGGTTTCGAGGTGCCTCTGATTCCGAAATCTTGATCTTCGTTTCAAACGTTGTCAGACAGAAGCGAAGATCTCAGCTATTCTTGATAGCTTGGTGTCAAGGGAACTCAAAGCTGGCTGACGCAGGCTGCACCCATACTTGATCGCCTTTCACACTACCCCAGATCGCGAATTCTAAAATCAAAACGTATCGCTGTTGGGAAACAAACTGAATTGAGCCTTGGTGGGATGGTTTCGGCAGGCTTACTTTGCGCAATCACCTCACCGTTACACGATTTCATCATGGCATTGATTCGAGACGACATCTAGCCATTCGTCTTCTGACATGCCCAAGCCCATGTCTTAGAGAAGGATGCGATCGAACTCAGGATCCCAGATCTGAGAAGCCTTCAGAAGTCTCCTGCAACAACGCACCAGTTCAATACAACTTGACTTCACTATAGATTTCGGCAAACTTAACTTTACGGAATCAAATCCATGTCGAGTGAGCTCTGGTGCAAAGAACCTTGAAAGATGACCGTCGCCATCTTGTTGGAACAACTCAACAAGCGGTTGTTTTGAAAGAGCACAGGGAAATACACAAACACAGAACCCCGGCGAGGAAAATGCATTCGCCAAATGCTCATTCAAATCAGGATGCCTGGAAGAGAGTAGCTCACAGTACTCGACCAGTTGTAGATACATTTGGCCACTTAGGGCCAGGGTCACCTCGGAAGAGGATCTGCTTCAAACATCACACGAATATTGCGATGGTGGAGTCCGAGTTCAATGGCTGCTCAAAGATTGATGGCATGATCGTACCTAATGAAGAGTGGGATACTCATGAGCTTTCATCAACTCACCGGAAGTCGTCACTAAATCCGTTACTCGCCCCCACGCTGGCAAAGGGATGGTTCCCAGGAACTTTCGAGGTAGAAATTGTGTATTCAATACATCTGAGTCTGTCGATTCTACCCAAGAATGTGCTTTAATCTAGATCATGCACAAATTGTGACATTAGCCACGCCATCCAATACGACGGGGACTTTCAGACTTGAACTGGTGCGAATTCCCCTCCCTTGGTCATGTAAGTGACTAGATGCAAATTGGGCCGGTTCAGACCCTTGGCTGCCTGCAGAACCCGCTTATAGGTTTCATAAGTGGACGGGCTGTCTTCTCTGCAGTTCACATAGTTCGAGTCGTACTGGCTTTGCCGTATTCCGTGAGGCCAATCCCCCGTCAGAAGGTTCTGCCACTTAGGCAGGGATCGCTGAGTGGCAGCACCTAAGTTCCTGCAGCAGGTGAAGCGCACACGGACTTCGCGACCTACCACTTCTACGTGGTACCCCAAGTCGGAGTCACACTTATTGCAGAAGTAGAGGTCGTTCTTGCTGCTACCATTCGAGCTATTCCAATACACTCCGGGATCAAGAAACCACCGTCCCCATGGAGGAAAGGTGACACGCATCGACACGGAAGTGAGCCCATCGTTCTTCCACACCCTGGAGTATCCCAGACGTACGACCTTATGAGAGCAAACGCGAACCGTGATAGAAGGCCAGAAGGTGTGTCGTGCATCCATGGTATACATCAGCTCTTGCTTTTGCAAGAAGGTGTCCTTGTCGAAATAGATCTCGCTCGACCAGTTACATGGCATATCCCGCTGCATGGTAGACTTGATGACGGACCGGCCGTGGCACGATATCTCGGGAATGAAGGCAAGTTTGACCTCGGGGTCTAGATTGCGGCGCGCGTAATCTAGATGATAGAACGCGAGATGGTAGGGTATGGCGGCATGGATGGGCTGCAGGGTCGTGATCGAACCAGTATCGAAAGGCAGGTCTGACGTGAATGGCGCACTCTTTCCGGCGGCGCTGACAACCGGCGTCAATTCGACCTCATCGTCCTCTGTGGACTTCAGTGGCGCGTAATCGGCAGCTGTCGTCCTGCTCCAGGCTACATGGTGCAGGATGGATTCGGCGGCAGACAAGTACCATGGCTTTTTCGGAAAGAGGCTGAGGTTGTGACTAATGGGCTTTTGTGAAGGATTGTGTTGATCACAACCCTCGTGGTAGTAACAGACGCAGGGTGATTGACCTTGCCAAGGTCCGTCGTGCTGGTCGTCAGCACACACCATTGTACTCGAGGATTCGAGGCTCATAGACTTATTGGATAAAGACATCGTGTCTGTTACGAAGCGGAGCGCAGGAGGAGTCCTGGTAGTTGGATTAAAATTTGGAAAAGGAAAGATGTAGGGAATGATGGCTTGGCGGCTGGACATACAATGCGCTTTTATGTGTCATTGTATACTAACTGTATAAGTTATTTCTACTTCCTGTATTAAGTTCGCCTGTTTGAGGCCATCTCCGCCGAAGAAGAGTGTTCAGCAAACCCCAAATTCGGCGTGGTCCAAGCCTGGGTCAAATTCAAATTATAGGGGTACTTCGGACGATGCAGGTTCTGCGTACCTGTGAAGTCTGGCACAATGCTCAATGCAATTTGTACTGCAAGACAGGTAGGTGGGCAAGAAAAGATTGCAGATCGATTTGTTGCTTGTGTAGGTGACCATGGTCTCAGTATCTATCGCCTGTCAACACTCTTCTCAATCTACTCAATCTTGCTCGTCTCGCTTCTCCCGATTAGATTCTTGGCTGCTTGGCGGCTATCGTAAACAGAGCAACTTCACCATATTGCACACTTTCGCATTAAGAACCGGGATATTCCGATCTTTGCTCCAATTGCCTATGACCACATATACGCACTCATGACAACTCGTCTCCCTTTCCCAGACCGAGAGCTGGAAGCCAGTAGGTTGGTGGTGGTACACTGAGAAAAGACCGCAACTCGGAGCAGAAAAAGGTGTATGATTGATCAGAGAGCCACTACTGACGCCCCCAGGCGTCCTGTTACAGACCTAATCTAGCGCATTTTCTCTATCTACCCCCCCTTGTCTATCTAGCGTCCTTCCTCACTGGACATAACGCGCCGGTAGGAGTCGCCGCTCCCGTGATGAGCCCGCCGATTTCCCGTTGCTGTTCCAAGTTAGTGTCCCTGTAATAGCCGGCGCCATCACCGCCGCCGCTGCGTTCCTCGACGTCGACGTGGTTGCCGTTGTCTTCGTCGTCTCCGGCCAGGGAGAAGGCACGGAGGGAGGGGGAGGGGGACGAAGAGAAGAAGGAGAAGGAGGAGGAGGGAGAGAGCGGCCGATGCTGTCGTCGTCGTCGCCGCCACGCCCCCAAGCCCGCTACAGCAGCAGCAGCAGCAGCAGCCACTTCACGGCCGCCCACACCACCCCGAGCACCACGGCCACCACCACCACCACGTAGGCCAACTCCGCCGCCACCCCCAGAAACCACCATATTCCTGGCCCTACAGGGTGACGAGGACGAGGATGGTGCTGGCGTAGGCGAACAGGGCCGCCGAAAACTGGTAATGCCAGTTTAGGTGGGCATCCGACAACCAAGGCGCCCAAACCCCGTATGTCGAGTTCGACATCTTTCTTCTTCTTCTTCGTCAACGTCGTCGGTGTTGTCGCTACCATCGCTTGGCTTGCCCTTATCGCCCTTCTCCTTGTCATCGTCTTGGTCCTCGTACTTGAAACAGGATACAGCTCAGCGCACTAAGAGGAGGAGAGGAAGATGGGAACGGGCGGTTTGGCCGACAGATGTGCCCATATTGTCGGTGGCAGCGATGTCAATTAGGGGGACAGCCAGGATGAGGCCGACCGGAACAAGGGGAGGCCGAAGAAATCCTGGTATCGCCGAGCAGCACAGCAAAGGCAACGGCCCGGGGGTCCTTGTCGCCCTTGTCGCCCTTGTCGCCCTTGTCGCCCTTGTCGCCCTTGTCGCCCTTGTCGCCCTTGTCGACCTTCTCGGCGGGCTTCCTCTTGCGTCCGACAACGATCTAGTGGATCATTTTTACAATGGAATAAGTACTGACGATATAGGCCACGATAGAAGCAGTTAATTCGTACCACCAGTGTATGCTGGGGCCGTGGAGGAGTCCTTGCCGGTATATGTCACGTTCGACATCATGCTTCTTTCTCATGTTGTCGTCGTCGTCGTCTGGTTCTCTCGTACGTGCGGGGAGGAAAGGAAAAGTAGAACGATACCAAGACGCGTATTCCAAAAGTGACAGTTAGGGCAAGGAAATTAGGTCGAGAAATTTTCAATAAGTTCCAAGAATTGAGGTCCTCCTCGCCAACAAGGTTGCGGCTTGGAATGTAATGCATTGCTCCTACCGCGACAGCATTGCTTAGCGTGCGTGAGAAAGAGCTCCTCCCTTCACAGGCTGTTTCTGTCCGTAGCGGGAGTCTGGTCGGGTAGTTACTCTTCACATTTCTATGGCAGGAGGCAGTTGTCCCACATTTTATGCTAATTTAGCATTATTCCGCGCCAGTATTTTGCTGCGCCAGTTTTATTCCATGCTGGAGTTATACGAGCCTTTGGTAGAGTTGTACAAGATGATGCTATAAGTTATGAGTGTTGCGCCTGGGAGAAGTTGCATATAGATGGAGCCGAAGCGTTATGAGAGAATCGCGTTTCCTAGAAATCATTTCGCGGCAATCCAATTACGATATTCCGCCCGACGAGCGGTACCTGGCGGTTCGGTGTCGAACATGGTAGTGAGCATCCGCGTACACGTCGAAGAAGGCAACGAGTTTCCGGATCCGAGTCCTCCAGATTATGTAGGCGTCACCGTTCCAGACGGACCATCAGTCCCGGGTGAACCAAAGAGTCGGCGACTCTCCCACTTTTACCACCTTCATGTGGCTGGTTCCGGACCGGCCGGCTGTGGGTCGGAGATGTGGGAATGGGCGGCGCGGCGACGAGGATAGAATGCCGCATCCCTCCATTCTCCCCATGACCCTCCCCCTCCCTCCCCATCCGTGCCTACCGGGCTGGGGAAAGAGAATACGAGCATAATGACGCAGATGACGGTGGTAATAAGGACGAACCCGAACAAGAAAGTAAACGGAAACGAAGGAGATGAAGTCGATATTAATATCAGGGGATTATGATTGGGCCCATATGCTCATATGGCCTGCCCTCGCAGGTGAATTATTGGTACGAGGTGGGCCAAGTGATCGGCGGTGAAGAAGCAGTGGGGTTGTTGCGACGGTGACGGTCATGGCGGACATGCAATCCTCCCCTCTCTCTTCCTCTTTCTCCCTCCTGCCTCCTGCTCCTCGTCTCTCTTTCATCCAAAACCCCAACCCCCTCGTTTCCCCCCTTGCGGGCCTGCTCCTTGTCTGGAGCAGGAAAAGAAGGAAAAAAGAACAATAATAGAAGATGTCAAACTCGACCGTTATGGCTCAGAGCAGAAAGCCCAGCCCAACCGAGCCAGCCACCCGCCCCAGCCCAACGGCGCCAACTACGCCGACTCGGCCCAGTTCCAGCCCAAGTCCCAACAAGCCTAAACCCAACCCTAGCTCCATCACCAGCTCCTTTGCTTGGGCAGAAGGACGAGAGCTGCTGAGCCAGGGCGTTGGGTCTCAACTGGAACTTTTCAAGGCCTTCACCTCGACGTCAGGATTCTGGGCCCGCTGGTTCAGATATCTCGTTCTACTCGCACTAGTCGCCCGGGTTCTCCACCACGGTGGTCGCCTATTCAGGCATTACGGCCATCGTCTGTTCGGGGCGGTCAAACGGCTTGGCGGCTGGGTCAAGGGCGGCGGCGGCGGCGGCATCTGGGACAGTGTAGGAGGCAGTATTATTGGCAGCGCCCGCGAGGGCAAGAACGGGAACCAGGGTCCCCTAGGTATCTGTGCCTCCTGTCACACACAGCTGCCGAAACAGCAGCTATCTATACATACCTGGGAGGTGTCTCCTAGACTCCCCTGCAACAGGCAGACCCCCTTCGCCTCTCACGCGGCGTATCCCTCTCCATCTTTCCGGCCCTCGTCGCGCACCTGCTCCTCGCCTGTTTCGACCTCGTCCCAGGCCGGCTCAATACGGTCCGCGCCCGCCGCACTGCCGCCGAGACGGGAGGAAAAGAAGAAAACGAAACCCACCACCGCCCCAAGAAAGAAGTTCTGCAACGACCGGCCCATTTTCTAGTTGATGTCTTTGTTCGATTTTGCGGCTACACGGGGACGGACCTCCATTCGTACTCCGAGAATCAATACGACCTTCTTATCGCTCCTCTTCGGTTATCGATACAATATTGACAGCGTTTACTTAGCCGCCGAGTCAAGAATGTGTCTCGGCCAATGGAGGGAACAATCTCAGACTCCGTATTTGGGTGTGGCTTCGGACACTCAGCGGCGATGGATGACGTTTGGCGGAAATCAGATGTGACCATGAATTGATCGCGATGATTCAAGGGACACCATACCATTTCGAAATATCATGTAACTCTCGCTTCCTAACCACTACATGACCGAAGCATTACCCCCTGCAATATACATTTAGCAGACGACTTTCCCAGGATAGGGCAAAGGGCCTCGGACAACTTTGTACCGCATGCAGTCGAGGCATAATTGTGTGTATTTTTAGCGAATTGCGGAGCCGGGCTGGCGGAGTGGGCTGTCCAAGGATGAGGATCCTCCGGGCGATATTGGACAAGGGGTAAATGAAAAAAAGGGGCGTTGAAATGGAAAATAAAATGGAAAACCAAACTTCTCAGCAAATCATCCACGATAAATTAAGATGCGACACCTTGAACAACTAGGCCTCTACCAGGTAGTTGGTAAGTTCAGGATAACCTTTCGTGCACAATAAATGCATGCTTCTGATATGCCAGTTTCCACAGCTGACATCATCGGACACAACCTGGTTGGTCATCTCGAACGTCGTCTATCATGGCATACTCAATCATGTGCAGTGACGAGCGCCTCCCTTGACACCCGAGGTGGAGAAAGATCGAACTGTGACGGTCAGCAAAGATTTCCAAAAGCCATGACGCTCAGCCTGGATTCGGTCCCGTGGTTCAGTGGGCTATGCCTGGTCGGTTCCAGTAAGCAGACTGGCTCAACGTCATTCCTTCACGGAGGAGCAACCGACAGCACACGGCCAAGAGCACCGATTTGCAGCCTCCGGGGTCACCTGACGGGCCGGGGCAGTGTGGAGGTGGGGATCTGTCAGCAAAATACGGGACGGCGGTGCATGGCGGGGCAAGGCCGTATTAGATCGCCGAGTCGGCGACTCTAGTTGGCATTCTCCATTTACCAGCCCAATCCATCATCTTCGCTCTTCGCCTCTTCCTGAAAGGGCGGAGGTGGACCTCGCCCGACGATCGGGAAGGCCCCTAAAAGACACTAGGCACTAGTAAACGCCGACGTGTACGGCGTAGTAAGTCAAGATTGTGCCGAAAGGTGGCGGAGCACGCTGAAGAGATCCATCAGACTAGCATCTCAACTGCCACCATTCCCTAATCGCGCCCCAGCCTCGAATATCTGTTTGGGCTGACATTAGCTTGCCTGTCACCAAACCTGTCAGCCTGTTGCTCTTGGTATTTTCCAGAAGATGTAGGATTGTTTTTCTCCCAGGGGGGGTGGCGGAGGCATTGGTGAATTTGGAATATGATCTGGGAGGAATCTGACGGGCTGAGTCCATTAGCTCATCTTTTCCCACCTCTACCAAAATGGAAGGCTTCTGGAAACTTTCCAGGCAGCAGATCGCCAACGGTGCATGACCAATGTGCACGGCCACTATCAGGTAGTCTGTCTGTCTGTTTGTCTGGGGTTTGAGAATATTCGCTCATTCGCAAATTGAAGCCGTCAGATGATTCCGTCTATCTGGAATCGCCGTACGACGTCCTTTGCAGTGGCAAGGGGTCCACGTCTGGGTGGCGTCATTGCAGAAAAAACGCAGATGTAATTCGTGCAACCGAATCAGCCCATACATACATACCATATGGGCCGGGCGCGGAATGCAGTGCTAATTGACAATATTTGTCTCGGCTAGAAGAACCATAGTCAGCCGACCCTAACTACAGTAGACCCTTGGGGAGCTTGGGAGCTTGCCGATTGAGCCGTTTGAAGATCTTGGCAAAAATGTTCAACGCCAAGCCTGCCCGGCAGCACTGTCAAATCATCCTTGCTGGCGCAGTGTCTTGAAGGATTCTAATTGGTCGGAACTGCCCATTGATCGTTGGCCATGCAACATCCGTCAAGCAGTCCCAAGTCCCAAGCCAATATCCATGACAACCACATTCCCAGAAGGAACTTTTCGTCATCTCGCGTGCATCGTATCTGCGTATCTGAGCTGAAAGCCAGTAGAAAGCGCCAAATACGGCACGAGAAACAGTGCCTCATTAGGCAGACATTTAACGACCCGATTAGCTCCAATTCCAATTGCCCAGGATACCTCGTCAACAGACTTACACGGAATTCCCAGATCAAAACGCCTCAAAGGAGCGCAAGCGCCACGAAGTACTCCGTAGCCAAAAGCGCAATTGCCCGGAAGGATTCACCAAACAAAATCTCCGAGGTACACAGGAGCATTGCGCTGTGTCCCTTTTATGCCTAACGGCATGTGAGACAATCGCTCCCAGCATAAAAGTCAATGGCGCAAAATTGAAGATGAGTGAGTAGTGACTGCCCATCGTGTGCCTCGTCTACTTGGGGACATCTGTACCCAAAGTAGAAAAGTGCCTCTTACTAAATAAACACAGCCCCATGCTGTTTCCCCGCAGTACCTTGCGTTCAGATGGTTCCACAAGCTCCACTCTAGCTGTTCCCGTCGCCGTCCTCCTCGACTTACTCAACTCACCAGCGAATACTTAAAACACCCGCAGCCCGCCTTGAGCAAACGTGATTTTTCCATATTATTGCATTAAATCAATCGATCAACCATTACTGCAAGGAATCGATCTCAATACTTCATCATCAAACCCATCCTTATGAGTGACACATCAAACACCTCCACAATGGAACACCAACCCGCAACCACCACAGCCAAGGGCCAGGCCACCAATGGAGCTGGCACCGGCAGCTCGACGGCAACATCCGGGGGTTTCCGCCCACACCAAAACATGAGCACCGTGGTCGAGCCCCCACGACCCCGCGATCTGCAGGCCAGCTATGCCTCCATCGTCGGCGACGACGCCAACCCGGAGGGCTGGTACGGATCCATGGTCAATGCCTTCGGCGCCTGCGTCGGCACCCTCGGCGCCATCCCGTGCTGCATCTGCTGCCCCAACCCCTACAAGCAGGTCCACCAGGGCAACGTGGGTCTCGTCACCAAGTTCGGCAAGTTCTACAAGGCCGTCGACCCGGGCCTCACCAAGATCAACCCCATGTCGGAGCGCCTGCTGCAGGTCGACGTCAAGATCCAGATTGTCGAGGTCCCTCGCCAGACGTGCATGACCAAGGACAACGTGACGGTCCACCTGACCTCGGTCATCTACTACCACATCATCTCCCCCCACAAGGCCGCCTTCGGCATCGCCAACGTCAAGCAGGCCCTTATTGAGCGCACCCAGACGACGCTGCGCCATGTCGTCGGTGCCCGCATCCTGCAGGACGTCATTGAGCGCCGCGAGGAGATCGCTCAAAGCATTAGCGAGATCATCGAGGACGTCGCCGGCGGCTGGGGTGTGCAGGTCGAGAGCATGCTGATCAAGGACATCATCTTCTCTCAGGAGCTGCAGGAGTCGCTGTCCATGGCCGCGCAGAGCAAGCGCATTGGTGAATCCAAGATCATCGCCGCCAAGGCCGAGGTCGAGTCGGCCAAGCTGATGCGCCAGGCCGCCGACATCCTGAGCAGCGCCCCGGCCATGCAGATCCGCTACCTCGAGGCCATGCAAGCCATGGCCAAGAGCGCCAACTCCAAGGTCATCTTCCTGCCCGGCGCTTCCCAGAACATTCCGGCCAATGCCCTTAATGCTGCGCTCGCCAGTAACGAGGGTCACCAGGACTTTGGCGAGTCGAGTTCGGGCGACAACCCCTTTGGCGGAGATAAGGCGTTCCAGGACGCGATGAACGCCCGCGTCGTCGAGAACATCTAAGAGATACGAGATGTCTGGAAAGGAGAGGAGTCAATGATTGGTTTTGCTAAATACCCTTGGTGATGAATGGATGGATTGACTGACGATTACATGCGAACCGGACATGCTTGGAGGATGGACTTGAGGATACCCCAATCGCTTATTGCTTTGACTTATGTACATAGTCACTACCTAATGATATTACCGTGTCTTGAACCAACCCATGCCTCCTCATGTGAGAACTCTGTATTTCCTATGTCTCTACTCTAACTGTATCCGAGTATACCGTGCACTTAAGCCATCCGAGTGTTCATTCCATTGGGCTAATAATTATATACGCCTGCTGGAATCAATGCCTTCGACTGATTATTCAAGGGCGCATCAGCTATTCGAATGTCTGTACTGTAATACATTTATCCACCGGTTATTCTCCTTGCAGAGACAACGATCCAGCGGATCGCTTTTACAATGTAAGAAATAATGATACAAACGGCTGCAGGGGCAGCAGTAAACTCGTACCAATAGTGCACGCTGCCGTCCGAAAACCAGGGGGCATCCCTGCCGTCGTATGTCACGTTCGACATCGTGCTAATCACCACCAGCCGCCGCCTCGGCAGCGAACTTCTCCTGGTTCTGGCGTCGGATCTGGGCCAGCAGCTCGTCGAGTTCACGTGCCTTGAGCTTCTCCTCTTCCGTCATAGTGCTCAATGTCTTGGCGTCCTTCTTCTTGCGGCGCTTCTCCTGGCGGACGGTCCGGACCCCTTCCTGCTCGTGCTTGCCGCTCCATGCCTCGGCGTTGCGCTTGCGCTTGGACTTGAACGCCTCGGCCTTTTCAGCGTCGGCTTCGGGGTCCTCGGCTTCCATCGCGGCCCGCCGCGCCTTCTCGCGCGTCTTGTCCTTGTACTCGTAGGCGTCCCAGTCCATCGTGACACCCAGCCTCTTGTCGCCATTGAACGACTTGAGCTCGGGCATCTTAGGTAGTCTCAGGAGTCCCCACCCGCGGCCCAGCTGCGTCCAGTCCAGATCTTCGATGCGGAAGATGGAGCTGGCTTGGTGCTTCCCGTAACTGCGAATGAAGGAGGGGAAGGCGCGTTGGGCCTTTTCGTGAAGCGCGCGGTCTTCCTTCACCAGAGCCCTAATCTTCTCGGTGACTGCTGTAGCTTCCGCGTCGCTGACATCGATTTCCGGGTGCAACAGCGGCGTGATTGGCGTCTTCCTGATGTCCAGGAACTGCACGTAGTCCTCCTCCTTCCCGGGATGGAGGAAAACTACAGCGAGACCTCGTCTCCCTGCGCGACCCGCACGTCCCGCTCGATGGATGAAGACCTTTACGTCTGACGGGGGATCCAATTGCACACTGAGATCGACTTGAGGGATATCAATACCTCTCGCCGCAACATCCGTCGTAAGAAGAATGATGGGCTGGGATGAAGTTTGGAACTTGTCGAAGTTTCGCTTGCGCACCTGAGGCTGATGTTTGCCATGCAAAGGCACGAGCTGGTAGCCCTCGGGGAGCAACGGTGGCAGTACGTGCTGGAAGTAATCAACTGCAGCGCATGTTGATAGGAAGATGATGGTCTTTTGCGGCCGTTGTTCTAACTTGTCCAAGATCTGTACAAGAGCTGGTAGCTTGCGACTGGCAGGAGTGACTAGGTATGTCATCTGTAACGATGCTGGTGTGCGTCTGTCCTCAATGATGCCGCCGGTCTTCAAGCTCTTGACCGTGACTGATACACGCACTGGGTTGCGCAATCCCACGCGGATGATCTCCGACACGGCTTCGCTAATACTGGCACTGAAAAGGCCAGTCCTCCTCTGCTTGGGCAGTCTAGCCAATATTTTCTGGATGTCGGGCTTGAAACCCAGATCGAGCAGGCGATCGCCCTCATCGAGCACGAGGCACTCGAAGGAAGACTGGGGCAATGCACATGGGGGCTCGAAAGGAGTTCCACCAGACGGCCGGGGGTGGCGATGAGTATGTTCGGGCTGTGGCGGAGGAAGAAGGATAAATCCTGGGCGGGCGTGGTGGTGCCTCCAACGACGAGCTGTGGCAGAATGAAGGGCGTCGTGGTCGTGGGCCTCTTTTCGAAATCGTCCGAGAGGAAGGGCAGGAGCTCGGCAGAGGTCGTGTGGAAGGCAATCAAATCGGTAAGAACCTTGTGGATTTGACTCGCCAATTCGCGGGTTGGGGTGACGACGATGGCGGCGACATGATGGCGCTTCGTGGGTTCTTCGATGCGAAGCAATCTCTGAATCAAAGGGATCAAGAATGCTAGCGTCTTTCCGGATCCCGTGACAGCCTCGACGACGACGTCTTTGTTGGTCAAGAAGAGCGGCACTGGGGCATACAATGTCAGCGGTCTCCGAGACAGGTTGGAAGGAGAAGGCAGGAGAGGGCAGCACTTACGGACAGCAGCCTGCACAGGTGTCATTCGCGAAAAGCCACTACTCGATACATATTCCAAGATCCAATCTGCGAGGGGCGGCGTCAGAGCATCCCAGGCTCTGACATCCTTTTTTGCTGGCGCTTTTGCTTCGGGTGCCATTGCGAGGAAGGGTGGGTTTGTGTTTGGGTTTGGATGCACTGCAATCTGCGACGATGGATTGCGACTGCCAATTCGGTTGGCCTTCAAGTTCTGAACTTTTTTTGTCGATAAGACTTTATCGGTCGGTTGGGTGGGGGCAGGTGGTTCCACTCCACTACGCCGTAGTCTGACCCCGCGACCCGCTGGGCTTGGGGAGATCCAAGGAGGTTGAGGCTGGGGAGGTTGGAAGCCAACTGTAGATTGAAGGACAGGCTAACACATTCGACCTAAATAGCTCTGCTGTGTTGTTGTTGATGGTTGTATCACAATTTAGCACCCTTCTGGACAAGACAAGTAATTTGGAAGCTTGCAATCGCTGCCGTTCCTGCCAATATTGTTTTCCGGAAAGCATCCAAGTGTGTGGCTCTTGCCTACCCTATGATCCGCAAATACACTTCGCCCAAGCAATTTTCATGGTGGACAAACAAGGTTACTCTCGGCAGAAGTTGTATTATTAAACACAAGCCAGGCTGTACTATTACATCTCACATTTTCTTATTGACACAATCATAAATAATATGTAGCCGGTAAGACCTTGAACCTGCTTGAGATGTTCCATCTTCTATTTGCTCGTCCAATATGAAGTGAGAACCATAGCAAAGAATCAGTCTGTATTTAGCCCATTTAGTACCCTTAACATATATACCCTCATTAAGAAGGAGCCCATCTGGTGTACACTCAAGCTTCGATGTGGAGTACTTCATTGTATTATATACTTTGACATCATCCGTTCTGATGTGGTTTCTCATCCTCACTCACACATCCACGTGCGGAGGCCTTCATTCAGTAAGGTGATTCGTTATCACCGCCGTCCGCATCCTCAAGTATGACCGAGTCCAGAGTGGTTTCTGCCCCGCCCTGGACATGGGATACGACTCTTGCGACAGTAGGAGCGGCGTCAAAGAGGATTTCCAGATCAGGTGCTCGGCGCGATGCGTCTGGCATATGATGACGAGAAGGAATAAACACATGGCAGCCACCAAAGCGGTCGGCAGGGAGATCCAGGCCCAGCGAACCGTGATGACGATCTGCTCCTTTAGGACAGGGACGTTAGTCACCGTCGCGTTGGGTCCGCTGAGCATGCGGTGCGACATGGACTTCGAAATGTTGGCCATCGTCGCCGGTATGTCTGCGCTATCATAGAGGGGGACATTCAGTCGGACAGAATCAGGAGGCGCGGGCGCCAGGGCGTCTTCCAAGATCTGACGCATGTTGTTCATATCCATGAAGTTGACGCTGAACGTGCGGTTGTGGGGAAATGTATGGTCCAGGACGGTGTATCCAACCAGGTAGCCTGGTTCCGTGAGATTCAGGGGGTACGCCTTCGTGAGCCCCGGGTCGATCGTGCCATTAGTGATGGACCAGTCGGAATACTCGAATGCAGATAGTGCGTAAGTGCACTCGTGGACCCGCATACCATCTTTCCATGTTGAAGAACTGGCGAAATTAGGCGCAAATCTAATTACCCCAAAGCGAAGCAAAGCATCCTTCATAGGCGACCAGTCTCCCACTCCTCTTTCCAATGAGGTATTGACACGTGTGTGGGTGAAACCCCAATGGGCGGAAGAGGCAGTTTTCGCATAGAGTTGGAGCCCAGCCGGCGTGGTGAATATGCATCTCTCAGATCCAGTCCGCTTATCCTGGGTGCAGTTCTCTCGAGCGGGTATAGTCACATCCAGGCAATTGGCTGTGATCCCTATAGATGCGAATGGGGGATATTCACAAACAGACCCGGGACAGACAAGATCCGGTAGCTGGGGCTCACTATAGAGAGCCAAGTTCACCGCACTCCTCATGGGGATATCTCTGGGGCTTTCTGTCGGGCGATTTCGTTTAGTTACGGTATATTCAGTTCCGCAGACACAACTTACGAAACGCACTCCCTCCCATATCGGGTGCGCCTGTGGACCCGAAGTCGTATATCTGGGAAGTTTTGAGCCGTGAATGAACACCATCTACCTCGGCTAGCCTCGAGTCGAAACGAAGGATTTGCTGTGTGAAAGGATCTAGTGCGATAGCTGCCAAAGTCATCAAACAGCCCAAGTAGGGCAACAACGAATTGGTTGGTCTTTTGTAGAAGAATTTTGATGAGCCCATTGGACCTCTGCTAGCATCGTCATACTTTTGAAGGTCGGTCAATCTGGCAGTCTCGTCAGTTACTGATAAGCCGCTAGCATCAGGCTATACAGCCTTTGATATGTATGTACCTGTCCGGTTTCGGGGATTAGAGAAGGTGCAACCACTTGAGCTGGCTGATACACTCCGATACTGGTTGAATGAGACAGGCCTTGGAGGCCGTAGACAAGATAGAGAGGACGGCATTAGGCGATACTTCTAATGACCACGCTGACAGTGGTTGGTCCTGAATTCGTGCCAGTAGGATAATCATCCCCAGCAGACACATCAGAGAAAGAAGAGCGTTCCCAATCTCTAGGAACCAGTCGGTCTTGGAATGGACCTTGAAACAATTTCGAGTACCATTCGAGATCTTCGTTGAGGATGCTGCGGTTTTGGTATCAGAGCCTTCTTCAAACAAGGGTTCCATTTTGGTTAACTTGATATCGAGTTTTAAAGATGAAGATGAATACCACTGTCTTCTGACATCCTATGTTTTCGAGCTGGATGTTTGCTACTTTTGGTTTGTCCCCATCAGCTGAAGACGAACTTTCTTGCTTTTGTACAAAAAGCAAATATAAGTTAAGTAAGGCTGCCTATCACATAGCCCAGCCGCCGACCAATTTGGGGGGAGGGGGCTTAGGGGCCGGCTGGGGGCCAGTAACCCGCCTCTTTAAATAGCTAGGTTAGATTCTTGTTACATATGGGGTCGATTCTCGGGCGATCGATTTGTTTGAACCGTTTCAGGTGATACCTTGCATATGATTCCGTCCCCCGTTTCTAGGAACCAATACCGGTTTCCCAACTGCATTGGGATGGTCGCCCTTCAACAATTGGAAATTTGCAAGCCTAACCCTTGACCATGGGGAATTTGGTGACGAAAATAGCTGGTGAGAGCTGTGGGCACCACATTCTTTCCGTATACCGCCATCTCAGCCGCTATCTTCGCACATCTCTGCGCGGCAGTAAGCCTCAATCCCAGCCTGCATCTCGTCCCTCATCTGCTGAGCCAGGGCCTCTTCGCCATGAATTTCCTTCATCTGGCGCGAGAGTTCCGCATGGGACTGTACCGTCAAGATACTAGTCCAGCCGAAGCTGTCGACGAAGTGGCGGACGACCAGCGGTATCAACCGAAGACACTCCTCCCGATCGCCCCGCATCGTCGCAATATGGACCCGAAGCTGATGGCAAGCAGCCTCATACCGCAGTCGGTCACCATTCTGGGCGGCGTCCATCTCCTCGGCCGTGAAGGGCCGTGATAGGACTTCGGCGGTCAGCTTCCAGGCTCTCTCCACCTCGCCCGTGTGAAAATGCAGCCAGGCGAAGACGCCCTTGATGTACCGGGCGGCGTAGCTGTGCTCTTCTCCGCGTGCCTTGAGTCGGCTCAAAAGATACTCGGCCCTGTCGATGAAGACCTGTGGGTTTCCTAGGTCGTGGAAGGCGAGGTTGGGGGTCATGCTGCCCATGTTGGTAATCATGGGCTGGCTGGGGCCGGAGTAGCTTTCCAGCTCATCCATGTAGAAATCGCCGAGATGTCTCGCCGCCACGCATGCGGTTTCGGAATCCATCAGACAGAGCTGCTTCATGAGGCGGTCGTGCAAAGGAAAATGCAGAGGTTTGATGATGGCGCACAGCTGGTGGATATGCCTCGCCAGTGACATGCCGAGGGCAGGGTGATGGTGGGTTAAGTTGACGATGACCGTGAGGGTTAACGGGAAGAGGTTAGCAAACAGGCGCTTATCGCGCAAGAGCAACCGGTACTTGCTGAAAAGAACGTTGAAGAACCGAAACGCTTCTTTGGTTCGATGTTGATTGAGTAGTTGAATGCCTGCCTCCGCCAGACCGGCCCAGTTGCCGATTTTGGTATGAGACCCTGCTCCGTCGAATCGCCATTCTTCGTCGCGTAGCCACTTCTCCTCAATGGTCCAGGCACCAGTCTGGAATCCTCTGGAGATATACTCCCGCAGCATGTGCATAGTCTCCTCCGGTAGTCGTACAACATCCGGTGCCTTTAATGCCGTCGGTTCAATCTTGCAGGAGCAAGACCGCGTGGGGCCATGTTGCAGATGAGCAGAGCATGGCACTTCAATAACCTTGCCGTCTTGTATCTTCCGGCGGTCTAACGGATGGGCACGAACCCGTGTGCCAGGTGGCTGACGTGCTCGGATGACCACCTCAGTCTCTTCGCCATCCGCTTCTGCTGCAGCATCCTCATTCCGGGAGCTGGTAGTGGCAGCGGCATCGCTGTGCCGCAGGTTCTTCCAGAGACCCCACTGCTTGATCCGTTTCTTGTACATGGTCTCCCTATGCGAAAGCGTTAGCAGACAACCCAAAATTGTGTCGATCGCCCCGATTTTGTTGGGTGTCAATATCTTACGTACGTGGCGCTGAAGCCATGTTGGACCTGCATCGTCCTCACGACTTCTTTCAGGGGGCGGTTCTGCCTCTGATAGAGCTCCGTGACGAGCTCGCGGACCTCGTCGGTCCAGTCGACGCGGGGCCTGGCCCAGCGAATCTGCTTGGCGGGTGCAGCAGACATTTCTACGATCCTCCGCTGGTATGGGACATGCTTGGCGAGAAGCGATGCGCGATGCGGCTGTTTGATGACATAAGGGCGTCTGTCTTGTCAAGCGCAATGACGGCACGGCGAGATTCTCCGACCAGGTAAGCACTTGTCCAGGTCGGTGAAATATGAGAAAAGGATTGATAGGTCCAAATATTAGAAGTGATGGAGGGACGGAATATTCAGGTCCAGTAACTTGTGTTGGCGGCCAGCCCAATTATTGACCATTATGACTTGGGTGCGGCCCCCAACGATGCAAGGGAGGAAGAAGACCAGCAACGGGGAAAGTGCTTGTTTGGCCCGTCGGCCTGTTACGGATCCCTGGTTGCAACGTCTTGGATATTGATTGGTCACTATCCGTACATGTACCTGTCGGTTTTGTTCTAAAACTGTCGTGGGCAGGGTCGCTCCCCGCAGTGGGCTAGCCCGGCGCCGTATATTACGAACTCTTTATAACTGTAACATATTTTTCTAACTCCTCACTTTTCGACTTTCCTGCGGTGGGTATGGTTGAAATTGTGCCTGCAAATGAAAAGGCTTCAAATGGCCCTAGGGCTTTCGAATACCTGCAAGAGTTCATGCCGGTAGATGTAGCTCACAGGACGGTAGTTGCCGAGAGGGGCCAGGCACAAAGCTTGTCACGCCACTATTGGGCACTGCACTCCTTCCCTCTGTTATCTCCACATCAATGTGAGGAAATGTTGGTCAATATTACCATCGCAATGTCACTATACGAGTAACTGAGATGTTGCCAAGTGATCCGGCACGTTATCGTTACGGCCGACATTGACGCAACTAGACGCATCATGTCGCATCTCGAGGAGAGTCAGCATACTCCGAAGGCATATATTGCCTCGTACATTAAGGCAATGTACCCATCTTCTTGGACTGCATACTAATATAGCATCTCCTAGATGTATCTAGCGAAAAACGAAAACGAAATGGCCGAACACACAGCCCAGAATAGGGTTCTTCTGGAGATCCCAGAACTCCTGGAGAGCATCCTACTCCACCTCGACCAGAGAGACCTCCTCGTCAACGTCCAGCGCGTATGCCGCCAGTGGCGCCAGTGCATCACGGAAACACCCTCGATTCAGCAGCATCTGTTTCTCCTCCCGGAGCCCGCCAGTCGTACCAGCGACAGCAGCAATGCCAACGCCGACACCGTCCCAAAGCCAAGGCAGAACCCGCTGCTTGCCCATGACTTCCCCGAGTGGTTCATGCACGGCAGCACCTGGCCACCCGACCAGCGACTCCGATTCGTCCGCACCACGGAGCCCTATCTCCGGGGCTTCGACAGGGACCAGGTCTTCCCGGTGCTCCCAAACGTCACCAAGCGCCTCGAGGCCTACACTTATCCTCAAGCGAGCTGGCGGCGCATGCTGCTGGTGCAGCCCCCGCCCAACGGCGTCGGCTTAGTCTCGACGCGCTGTGGGCGCCTCGTGAAGCAAGGCACGCAGCCGCAAACCGACACGGAGCCGCAACCTAACTCGGAGGACATCGACAGCGGCGAGCCGCCGGCTGATAGGCCCGTGACCATGCCCGAGCTCCTCGAACTAACCAACAGGTTCATCCACGTCATGAGGCCTGTCCTCGGGCCCTACTGGGAAGGTCCCGCGGCAAGTGGAAACCAGCAGCCGCTGCGGCAAGAGGTAAAGTACGCCTTCAGCCGGTTCCGGGTCATGTGGTGGAGTCTCTCACCCGACTTGCATGAGTCGGCCTTCGACTCCGACTCTGAGGAGCTCTACCTGGCCGCGCGGGAGAAGATGCGTAAGTATGGCATCGTAGTGCAGCATGACCACTGCCCCCACGACCCGACCGATCAAGATGAATTGGTGCACAGGTTGCGAGGTCTACTTCCCAACCGAATGGTTGGCGAGTAATTGGAGCGGCTCAAGCATGAATGGCGCAAGCTCCGGGGCATTCAAGGGACCTGATTTGCTGGTAGCATGTAGGTACAGGGGGTAAAAGGAAAGTATCGCATACAGTGGGTTGTATAGCTTGCGCTGACGTGCAAAATTGACCAATAGTGTGTACCGAGTCAATTCTGGCGGCGTGACTCATGCGGCCTAGAATGCTGAGCCACCGAAGCGCAGGAAGCCTCCATAGTACTTTGCATACATACTTACCTACATATAGTATTATATAGCGTTGCCAAGTCTGTATAGGAAATTCCAACTCTCTTTCTGCAGACTCTACCGTCCCAAATCAAAATTAAATCGTATACCATCGAACCCCTCCTAGACCTAGACTGACCAAGCACGATGGAGTTCCACGAAGCATCGCAGTCCAGCTGGGAAGCCAACGCGGCCCACTGGGACGAGGCCATCGGACAGGAGGGCAACAAATACTGGAAAGTCCTGCAGCTCCCAGCCCTGGAACGTCTGATCCCGCACGGACGCCCGAACAAGAAAGCCCTCGAGCTCGCGACGGGCAACGGCCTCGGCGCCCGCTGGCTCGCCTCGGCCGAGGGCGGCGGCTTCGCGTCGGTCCTGGCCACGGACGGCAGCGCCGAGATGCTGAAACACGCCGAGCGTCGCCAGGACGACGCAACGGCCGCCGCCAAGACGGCGTACCGGCAGGTCGACGTGACGGACGGCGCGGCCTTCAACGGGCTGCTGGCGGACGAGCCCGGCGGGTTCGATGCCGTCTTGCTCAATATGGCGATCATGGACATTGCCGATCTGAACCCCTTGGCCAAGGCGCTTCCGAAGCTGTTGAAGCCGGATGGGGTGTTAGTCGACCCATCCATACCTGCGTCTTTCTCTCAATTGAGTGATGTTGCGTGAATGCTAACCTGATGAGAGGGGGTTTTCCCCCCTTCCGCTCTCGCAACAGCTTCGTGGCAACGCTTCTTCACCCCGTCTTCTTCACCTCCGACTTCACGCGCTCTATTGAGATCAAAGACGGGAAGGGCACCGAAGAGCCGGAGGTCACCCGCGCCAAAGTCATCCGGGGGTATCTCGATGTGCCGCCTGTCCATGGGGTGGCGCATTGGGGCCAGCCGGCGCTCCAGGTAGGTTGATCTTGTATTGTTGCCGAAACCCGTGAACCGTCACCTCTCTTCCTCTTGCATTCATGATCCACAAAAGCAATACTGATGAAGGATGGTTGCCGGGAAAAGGTTTATTTCCATCGTCCTATCCACGAGCTCTTCATGATATTCTTCCGCGAGGGCCTGGTCATGGACGCGATCGAAGAGCCCGCTTTCACAGAGGCGGACAAGGTCGAGAGTATCGAGTCGCATTCGAACTTCACCCAGCTCCCGACGCTGTTGGCTTTCCGACTCCGGAGGTCTCAATGAAGCATCATCACCTCCGAGCCTTAGTGAGGCTGTTACCTGGTCGATGGAAGATCAGATAAACACATACAATTATGGTATTAACCTATCATGGCACTTCGGTCCCAGCATTTCATATATCGCTGTATATGGCCATAGCTAGAATTAGATAGGCTATACAAGACATACCCAATCTCCAGCCTCTAAGGCGAATTAGAAGAAATCCTTCGATCATCATAGCAGATAATATAACCTGAGAACATCCCCTCAATCAAGGGGTAGTTCAGTGCTATTGATATCTATTAAGTAGGGGAGTAGGAGTAGGAGTCCTTGCTCCTGTGTTGGCCCGCATTAGTTCTGCATGTACCATCAGCTGAATGGTATACACCTCGATTCGGCAACTTAGAGAGCGCGAAGTAGTCTTTTCTTGATAGCGATTGGTATGTGGAACACTGCTATTCGGTCGAAGCAGTGTCAAACCTCACTCTTCTGTCAGTTCTAATCGTTTTGGGTGATCTGAATCTCGGTCTCTCCCGCAAATCCGCCCCCCTGCGCAATTCTGCTACCAGCCATGCAAATTGTGTTGAGAAGCCCGTAGGATTGCAATCCTGGCAGACTGTCTCGAGAACCTCCTTGACCAAAGCGTTGTCTTTGACCATCGGTAGGTCTTGCAGAGATGGCCGCCAGTCCGAGACGAATCTCTTTGCATAGACCTCCAGAAGCATCTCGAGTACAGCCGACCTCTCTTTGGTCCCCGGTTCTTCAGAGCCGGGTCCGTTCCAAAAGTGGTGCTTGATGACGGCACAAAGCTCCTCTTTCGCTAGATCTTCACATGCACCATGGTCTATCAGCATCTTGCAAGCCGCATATCCCAATATATAGTTCCCCGAGGCAGAGAACAAGTGGAAGGCAGGGATTCCGCAATACGCGCGCGCCTGCGCATCAGCCCCTCTCTCGAGCAACAGCCGCAGCAACGTGTCGTCCCAGATATCCCTGCCGAACATATAGTTTTCTAGGGAGAAGCCAATCGCGTGGAATACCGACTCCCCGTTTTCTGCGGTCTGCCATACATCGCAGCATGCCTCTAATAAATGCAAGACAGTATCGAGTCTCGGTTTGGAAAGATCGCATTCGGTCTTCAGTGCGGCAAGAAGAGCGTTTTGGCCGGACGAGTCCCTTGCCTTGACCGAGGCACCGGCCTCGAGCAGGCTGGAAACAACGGGGGCAAGGCATGACCGTGAAGCCAATAGCAATGGAGAGGCGTCTCCATTCGATGTGTCTTCCACGTCCGCCCCCGCGTCAATCAACTTTCGCACAACGACGGCTCTCAAGCATTCCCATTTGCGGAGAGCTGGTCTGTCCAGGCCCCGGTCAACAAATAAAGAGTATTGCCCGTGAACTTCCGGCCAGTTTGTCTCGGCATCTTCCAATCTGAGGCCCCAATCGCGCCTGGGCCTATTGAACTTAACACAGCAGGCGAGAAGTGGCGTAGTGAAAAGGCGCGAAGTGTTGTTGACACTGGCTCCGTGCCGGAGCAACATCAAGGCGGCTTCGAACCGTCCGTGCCAACACGCGTCGAGCAACAAATTGCAGTCATCAGATACCATGAGGTTTGGGCTGGCGCCCTTTCGAATCAAGTAGTCCCCGATAGAATCCTGCGTGCCGAGGATACTCCAGTAAGCCAGCGGAGGCATGCCAGATTCATCAAGGGCATTCACATCAGCCTGATATCCACTCTCTACCAACCATTTCACAAGCTCATAGTCCTGAATAAGTGAAGCATAATGGAGCGACATTCGGGGCACTACCACGCCTTGCGGTAAATGTGTGTCGGCCTTAAATATGCAGTGCGAGGCCCCCGCTTGGCTAAGGATTTTGACGGCTTCGAGATGACCACGCTCCATTGCGACCTGAAGTGCTGTATATTGAGCTTGGATACACCTCTTAGGCCTTATATCCTCAGCCATCATCTCACTTGCCGCAGCCAGCTTGTCAAGATCGACTCCATGGCTGATGAGAAGGTGTATAATATCAGGGCAGCCATACCAAGCAGCTACATGCAATGCGGGAGTGTATGGAACAACTCCCGGAGGCCAAATCATCTCAGTCGTATTCAATAGGACTTCAGGCGGCTTAATCCTTGAAGCTTCACTATAAGACCTGTTTCGGCCCCCTTTCGTTGGTGGTCAGCGTCCCGACACTTGTGTATTATGGCAAAAGAACTAATTATATGTACTGATGGCCAATTAAAAGAGCTGCCAGCATGAAAACTCGTCGCTGGTATATACGGGAGTCTCTATTTGGGGATATTCACTCACATCGACTCCGCAGCCGAACATTCGGACTGGTGCCAAATTCAAGAGCTCGTTTGAGACTCCATGGGCAAGAGTTCCGAACTGCCCAATACAGGAAATCGGAACCAAGACCCATGGCTTGCAGACTAGGCATAATCGTGCTGCCCACTACCCAATCTGCGTTTCGACACGTCGCCGCAAGTGCCGTGATGTCCCTGAATGAGGTCAGATATCCTGTGATCTCGAGTACCAGCTCGTTTGGGAGTTTCTTGAAAGAGGCCATTATTCGTAAGATAAGAGGGCTCAATGAATATTGGAATAGTTGGTTCGCAAAAATGAATGAAATAGGATTAGAAGGCGCAAGTAAAATTAAGAGATGGGAAAGACAGGAGCGAAGAAAGGGGATGCTACTCGAATATATGGCCCAAATAATTATGCTTGTAGTCACCATTGTCTACGTCCAAGATCGAAGTTTCGGTTGGCTCTTCTGACGCTACCCTTGCACCATCGATACACCTGATCTATTGTTTGTTCTAGCAACGCGCGAATCAAGATTGGCAAGATGCAAACATCCTCAACCTTGAAGAAAGGGGCAGCAAACTGTTCAAGTTTCGATTTGCTACAGACCCGAATCAGCTGCTCCCGACACCGCTCAGCATTTGGCCATCACAGTCATCTGTTTTCGCACATAGATCAACCTGTGATACATGGACGATACAGGATCGTGGAATTCTGCCGGCAAGCATGACCCTAGTCGAGGTTCTAAAATTGCCGGTCGGACTCAACATGTGAGCAAAAGGGGGGAGGGGCAAAAAGAGAAAAAGGGAGAAAAAAAAGCGTTGCATCAGCCGTGAATCGAACACGGGGCCCATCGATGGCAACGATGGATTTTACCACTAAACCACTGATGCATGTTGTTCTCATTGTTCTTGTGTGGTAGAACTTGGTCTAACCTAAAACATATTCATTGATTCGTAAAATTCGTAAGACCCCTTCGATCCTGACAGCCGCCAGTCAATATGCCAGTGTGCCAACAGCAATCACTGGATCCCGACACTCTGCCCATTGACGGACAACTCCGCCGTAAAGAGCGACCTCTCCCCCGTCGAGCCCTCGCCCGGCGCCGTCCGCCCATGGAACACAGCCGTCCTGCCGTTCCAGTCAATGTCCAGCCCGCCGGGCCCGTAGATGCCGTTGTCGGTCATGGCCGTGGTGAGCAACGTGCCCTTGCGCTCGTAGTCGCCGTCGACGGTGCTAGACCAGGCGTACTTGATATCGTCTGGATGGACGTTCCAATTAGCCAAACAAAACTCCTATCCAAGGTGGTGGCTACCTAGTGAGGGTAATCTTGGTATCGACTTACAGTTATCGCTCGCATAGCAATTCGACGAGTAAAACAGCACGAACCCATCCCCCGCCCGCGCCAGCGACGGCGCCTCGACGATCCCGTCGTCACCGGCGCCGTTGTTGTCGAAGATGGTCTTGGGCGCGCCCGCGGGCCGGACGGCGTCGCGCTCCATCCGCTGGATCTCGATGGCGGTGGAGATGTACTCGTCGGACGTGCCGCCGCCGATGCAGTTGGTTGCGCCGCCCAGGGCGCTGCCGTCCACCTTCCAGACGACCCAGCGGTTGGTCCCGTCGTCGTAGCCCGCGGCGTCGATCAGGCCGCCGCCGGCGTCGTTGCAGGCGAGGGGCGCGTCCTGAGGGGAGAAGGGCCCCGTCGGGCTACGCGAGGTGGCGACGCCGATGCAGTGGCGGCCCCCCTTTTGGGGTGCCGTGTAGTACATGACGTAGTCCAGATTATCCTATCAAACAGTCAGTATTGGGCGTTTTCATAATCATGAGTAGAGAGGTGGTATCTCACATTTCTCACCACGTCTGGCGCCCATATCCTCGGCGCGGGGACGCTCATGTCGACCCAGCCGCCCACGTCGGGCATCGCCTCCTGGGGCGACGACCAGGACAGGACGTCGTTGGACACGACGACGGGCACGTTCTGGTCGCCGGCGCTGGTGCCGTAGGCGAACCACAGGCCCTGCCCGTCGCCGATGATGGACGGGTCCGGGAAGTCGCCGACGAAGGGGCCGGCGGCGGCACGTCTGCTCAGGGGGGATGAAGAAGAACCCTCATCACCGCGCGCCGCCGACGCCGCCCTCGCCACATTGGTGAGGCTGAGGGTCGGCGCCCTATCGTCTAGGACCGATGGGCTATCTCGGGCGGAGAAGGAAGAGGGAAGCACAGCAGCGAGGCTGGCGCCAGGGAGGATTAGTAATATGCTCTTCATAGTTGCGGTAACAGTATTGTGCCGTAGGCTAAAGGTGTGTGTGAGACTGACTACTTCAAGGCATAGCCTTTGCTTCCAATCTACTCTTCGCGGTCGCACCGCAGTAGTTATATACCGATGGGACATACAGTATCTTGTCGTGGGCCTTGGTCCATGACGTTACGTTCCTCCGGGCAACAACTGCCGGGACCCCAAGCAGCCAAGCGCCGGCGACTGACAAGAGAGAGCAGAGATACCCTGGCGGTCAGTTGGACCCTTTGGCCATGTTGTCAAGTGACGACGGTGACGGTTGGCTCAACGGCGCGCCCCCCTCGTTGGCGAACGGCTAGTGGTGCCTTGCGATCTAGGGTTGTGGCTTCCTCGTGTGAACCCACGTTACCCCCCATGCTTACCCCCCTAGCATCCAGCTAGCCTTGCGGCCTAAGATCGACAGTGATATGTATCGCTTTCCGAGGGGGACTCGCATTTTCATTCCCATGGTCCGGGAGGCGTAGGGCGAGCCTGTCAGCCTATGAGGTCGCAGCAGGGAGGGATCCTCCGCTGCGTGCCATGCGCTCCTTTTCCGAGTTCCGCCCCATCCATCTATCGTAGATCCCTTGCATCACCACATGACTCCCGGCTGCACGTAGCACCTTAGCGCAGGTGGGATTGGGAGCTTCTGGAAACGTAGCAGTGCGTTATTGCCTAGCTTTGTTTTTCTTAGGTACTTGATAAGTAATCAGCCAGGGAGTCCATAGAATCTCAAGAAACTCAGTGCGTGGGTTTGCGAGGTTATGGCTCGAGGCTGACCCATCTCGGCAGGCATACGGGACCTTGGTGAGCAGACAGGCAGGCAGGCTTGTAAGCTTGGCACTTGGAGCAATTGGATGCGAGCTTGCAACTCAGTAACGCGAAACGCTCTAACGAGTGCCATGTATTTGTTGGCAGTGCTTCTCACGTTTACACGACATATGCATCGTGTCGAAAAAGACTGAAATAAAGAAAACAGTAAGCGAAGATCTTTCCTAGTCGGGTTCGTCTTCTCGTCACATTCTCACCCAAGAGCTGAAAAGGCGCCCGCCTACTGGACGGCGGCCTTTCTCGTCTGATGTCATTTGCTTGCTGACGGACAGGCAGCCTGCCCCGAAAACTAGGCGTGCGCCCATCCCGTCCGCTGGAAGGAAACATGATGCACCCCCACACCGGAATTCATTCCGACCCGGACACAACACTGCATGGAAAGTCACCTACATAGATACCTGACTAAAGATGTGGGTGACGGATGGTCTCCTGCAAGTGATACCCCGAAAGAAAGAAAAAAAAGAAAAGATCAATCGTTAGTGCTTTGCTCGCAATAGCGATCGGAACAAGTGCTCAGTCCGTCCATCTCGGGTTTCTGTTAATTGAAGGCGAGCCCGCTTGGCGCTAGAGTCATATAACCACATGTGACCAGGTCAAACTTACTCGGGGTTGGTCGCGAGCGAGCCAGCGGTTGTCTGCTGCCTATGCAGATCTTCCCATCTCACTATCCACTCTTTCCCCAGATTCCATCCCCCCAGGCAAGGGCGTGGGGCACGCACCCAGGGCAGGGTCAGCGCTGTCATCGATGACGAGCGGCAGAGAAACCATTGGCCCGGGTTCCGACCAGCTGACCGTATAATGGTGGTTTGTTGTTCATGGGCTACTACTATAATCTTGGTCAGCACTCAGAATGAAATTTCCCAAACTCCTATTGGATGCGAACTCATGGAATATTCCCAAGGAATTTGATGGCAAGATTACCTAACGGATTAGTTGGGTGGCCCCTGAGAACCTTAACATCTTAGATCATGGAGCGAATAAGATAGCTCACAATCGGACAGCTGGCTATGGAACATAATAGTCCTATACCAAGAGCCCAGCAATGTGTTAGGTGCCAGAATGACCTCATTGTAGTTTGCTTTTCGTCTTCCGGCCAACCATCCGGTCCCTTGGTACTTCATCAAACAGCAGTGAGGCTACACCGATTTTTCATTTGCATCTGACAACAGGAGAAAACGGGTTGGTGTTCCGTGGAGAAGACCAAACCCGAAATTCAGATAATATCCCCTTGATGGCCAGAACGCTGCTCCCACCAGATTATGCCGTACTGTACATACCAGAAATCAATTGGTGCTATTGGCATAACGTTTATTCCGTTGAATGGAATAACGTTTATTCCGCTGAATGGAATGCACGATTGGATAACCTGGCCTGTTAATTATCCACGGGAAGTACTGTACGAAAAGCAGCGCAATCGCCATCAAGGAGATAGTTCTATTCCAGCATTAAGAGCCCTACCCTTCTAATAGTCTAATATACCACTACTACAGGGACGACATGACGTCAGATAAGTCAGCAGCGAAGGTCATGCCGAGAGACCGGCTGCTGTCCTTCTTGGCCGAGGTCAAGGCCGACTCCACCACCGAAAGCACCTCCTTGACTCCCACGTCGACTCGCTGGGTCCCAGTGGCGTTCTGCAGCTCATGCAGGGCCTCGTTGATGTCTGCGTCCTGGAACACGCCAGTCGCAGCAAGCAGAGCCTGGAGCTCGGTGAGGTCCGACACGCAGGGCACAGCCAGCTTCCGGTTGAAGCCTCGCATGTCCAGGGACTCGAGGACTTGATGCTGTGACGATGTGCCGATCACCAGCAGCCGTCGACCCTGTCGAGGTTAATTAGTAAAGGAACAGTGCAATCTAAAGTCGTAGAATAAGACATACCTTTGGCGGCTCAGCTCGCATCAAGACGCTGATGATTGTGGCGATTTCACTCTGAAATCTAGGTCCTACCGGAACGTAGGAGATCATGGTCTCGATCTCATCGAGAATCAGGATACTTTGTGTTGACTTGTACGCATCTGTGAACGCCTTTTTGATGTAATCGATCTTGCTCGCTTCGCTCATGCCGATCATGTTTCTGGCCGTCACCAACTTCACGAACGGGAACCCAGAGTTGAGTGCAATATCGGCTGCCAGAGCTGTCTTGCCAGACCCATTGGGGCCATATAGCAGAATGCTGAAAAGACTACCTTTACCAGTAGCCACCTGTTCAGCAAAGATACTGCCGTTTTGTTGGATTCGTCGGATGTGAGGGCTGAAAGGAATAATGCCCTGCTCCCTAGCACGCTCAAGCTCATCCTCGGCAACACCAAAGGCAGGCTTGACATCGTCAAGAGCTCTCAGGAAATCCGCTTGCTCGAGCTTGATCTTCTCGACATCTTCAGGCTTGGGGCCCGCGCCTTCTCCAATCTTGACGTGTCGCTGGAAAGCGTACGACACCGAAGCCTTGCACAGACCGTTGATCTCGGCACCCGAGAAGTTCTTCGTCAAGGCAGCAAGCTCTGCGATGTTGACGTCGTCTGCCAAGCGGTTGTTGTCGCGCATCTTTCCTGTGTGGATCTTGAGAATCTGCTGGCGACCGTTCTCGTCGGGGAGTGCGATCTCCACGTGCACCTCCAGACGTCCTGGACGGAGCAGAGCCTCATCGATCATGTCCTTCCGGTTCGTCATGCCAATAAGGAGGATGTTGTTCAGCTGTTCCACACCATCAAGCTTGGTGAGAAGCTGGTTCACGACACTGTCGCCGACACCTGTGCCACCGCCGCCGCCACTTCCTCTCTGTTTGCACACGGCATCCAGTTCGTCGAAGATGATGATATGAAGTCCACTTTCGTCGCCCTTTTCCTTATATTCCTTCTCGGCATCCGCAAACATCTTACGCACGTTCTCTTCTGACTGACCCACGAACTTGTTCAAGATCTCGGGACCGTTGATGATCTTGGGCTCGCGTGCGTTCAGCATCTTACCGATTTGCCTTGCAATGAGCGTTTTTCCGGTACCCGGAGGACCGAAGAGCAGTAGACCCTTCACGTGTGGCAGGCCCATCTGCTCCACGATGAAGGGAGGCATGAGCCGCGACTGGAAAGCTCGTCGGAAAATGGTCGAGAACTCGGTATCCAGACCACCAATACCCATATCTGCGAACTTGAAGTCTGGGCGCAAAATTGCATTGGCCACTGGTCTCCGGCTCGAGGCCTTTAGGTTGACGGTTGAAGCGGCATCCTTGAAGAAGTTGATGGTCGAGGCGTTGAACAAGATACCTCTGGCGTTCGGGTCACTGGTAGTGGGAGCCTCGGAGCCTTGGCCTTTCTCGCTAAGGTCGATGAGCGAGATAGTCTTCACAGTCATGGTGAATTTGACACCCTGGTAGTCCATCAAGAACTTCTGGCCAGGGGCTAATACCTGGTTCTGGTAGACAGACTCCACGACTTTAGCCAACTCATCCTGGTCGTAAGGCTGGTCGGAAACGGCCTTTGGTGAAGCAAAAGCGATCTCGAGGTCGATAGTGCCAAGATACGCCTTGCTTCCGCGAGAGAATGGGTCGTACTGCACACCCATGAACATATCCTGAGTACCTATACCGCACCATCTTCTCTGGGGGTCCGACAAGCTGATGCCACCCGAGGGGAAGCCTGGAGTTGGTCGTGCAGTCACCACATACTCTCCACGGATGTTTCCGCCCATCAGCATGACGTAGATGTCGCCCCCGTCACGGCTTTGGAAGTCTTCAGGGGAGACAGCGACAAGGTTGCCAAAGATGTAACGGTCAGCCATGCTGCCGGGCGGCAGTTTCTCCACCCGTAGCTGGACTGGTTGAGCTGGAGGCATGTTTTGTTGAGGCCTGCTCTGAGGTGGTGGTTGTTGTTGTCGCATCATTCCGGGGGATCTGGGACCGCCTGCACTGGGAGCGGGAGAGCCGTAAGAGCCTCTATCATAGCCTCCTGGACCACCTGGAGGGGGCGGCGGTGGGCCACCTGCAGCACCACCTACCTGCCGTCCAGGCAGGCCAACGTTGCCGCGAGGGCTCTTTCCGAATAAGTTATTGCGCAAATCCATCTTTTTGTGATAATTTGCGAAAAGAGA
This sequence comes from Arthrinium phaeospermum, assembly GCA_006503535.1. Lineage (NCBI taxonomy): Eukaryota > Fungi > Ascomycota > Sordariomycetes > Amphisphaeriales > Apiosporaceae > Arthrinium > Arthrinium phaeospermum. The sequence continues at coordinate 3,446,067 of QYRS01000003.1, forward strand.
CAAGGAAGGACAAAGACGTGACGTTGGGGGTGGAATAAATAATACCAGGTGTTGAGAGTACACGTTGATCTGACTACCTGACGCTGTGGCTTGAATAATCACCTAACCGGCCACTGGAATAGCGTGGAATAACCAACCCCACCAAGCCGCCACACATGTGCTGTCAATCGCTGCATAACCAGTGTATAATTGAAGGATAAGCTGGATAACTCTGTTTATTAGCCACGTTTACCCCACTAGCCAGCAAGGAGGTCGCGCAAGCACAGGCTCATGCGGCAGCTTTGTCACAGCTGGCGTTTCGGAATAACAGAAGACAAGTGAGAAACTTCCACTAGGAATTCAAAGTATAACTACAGGCAACAGGTTCCAACAGAATACCTATTCACTCATACGTATCAAGCAAGCATTTGCGCCCCTGGGGACAGGTCGCACAACGTGACAGCTAGTGGGGCTGCCGTGGATCGAGTGGGCTACTACTCCGTACACTTTGATGTATTTATCTGCACATGTGGTTCAGGTACGGACTGGCAGTTCTGTGGTGTTATGTGATTGCACCATCGAGGCATCAATTCACTCGCTTCAAATCGGAGAGACCTCTACGGACATGGCTGTTACAGTTGGCTGGACCGCGCGGCAGCGTTTGAAACCCGCTCCATTGCCCAAAATCCTCGAACTGATTAGTTCGTTCATCCCACAACGGGAAGGAGGAGATGGGTACCTGCACGATGGCAGGCTGGGGGATCCTGGAAAACGTTCATGTTGGATGGCTGGCTCATGAGTCTGGCTACTACGTCAAAATATCACCAACACACATATGACTCAACATGGAAGTAGCAAGCTTATATCTCATTGCTTGCGCGGATTGATTACGAAACATGGATGTAGGGTTCAATACGGAAGGCAGAAGGGGCAGGCTCCAGTGTGACTGCTCGCACCGACCACGGCGCACTGATAACACCCGTCGCGAAATGCTGCAGCCTTTGCAGAAACGCTCTTTCCATTGGAAGAGAGGGGGATGTTGATGGGTAGGTACGTTACATGAATTCGTGTCTTTGAAAATTATGTAATAGGAGCATTCAATACTGAAGCATTCGTCCTTCGGAGGATATCGTAGGACAGCCTTCTAACATGCCCGTCCGACTCTAGGTTCTCTTGTCTCAGACATGGCAGAACCAGATCCTGTGAATCATGCGCGCCTGATGATAATTGTGACAAGTAGTAATCTGACGAGACTGTGACTCTTGGTCATATACGCCGTTTAAGGCGATGTGATTCAATGGTCTGCTTCTGGCGTGAAGTCATGAAAAGATGGACCATCATTCTCAGCTCCGATGGTAAGGCGTGTTAGGTGCATATAGCTGAAAGGGGTGCAGTATTGTCGCATAGTTCAGGTGGTCATTCTAAGGTTGCGGCTTCCCGCCACATAGTCTCAGATGAAGAAAAGTCCGTGACCGTCGTGGTTCCGCCTTGTGTGACCGGACAGAATATGTGCGATATGTGATGGATGACATGTCTCCTAATCCATGGGGCAAGACAGTCATGGCGCGATTTCGGTCTCAGCCGTTACGGGGCTTCAGAGACCTGCAGCGAACGCCTCTCGGCCAGTATTTCGCATCCCCAAACTGGGAAATCCACATTCGATTTCGATTCCCACCTGTCTTCTTAGACTTCTACGTGCTCTGACATGTCTTTGATAAGTTGGAGGCAGTGCCCGTCATCATCCTCGTAGGAGAGCAATCTTGCGGCAACCTTCGAGTCCTCCTCAGACACCAGAAGTTGTTCAAACAGCCGACAGTGTAATATGTGCGTGAGGAATGACAGATAGTACTTATGCCATCTGTCGATTCCACCGATGGCGGATGACGGCGGTTCATCGGAGATAAAGGCAAGGTTGTTGCTGCCCTGTAGCCATCTCAACATGCGACTACTGAGCGCTTTAGACGATCTAAGAGCCCCATCAGTTACCACGATGTAGCTTTCAGGGAATGCGATGTAAGTAATAAGCAGAAGAACCAAACGATAAATCGAAATCCTGTCTGCCGACAAGCCACGACGGAAGGAAGCCGCACATGGGCACGGTTGAGCTCACCTCTGTGGGAATATGGATCTGGAGCAATAGAGTATTGATCAGCCTTCCCCATCTCCACACAACGGAATGGGAAGCATTATCAAAGAGATCGGCTCCCCCTATACACCATTCGGGATAGTCAGCAGTCTTGGCGCTTCCCGGACTACCAACTCCTCCTGCCGCAACTGGCCGATCAGTGGTTTACCCATAGTCTTGGTACTCAGCCATGGGGATCCAGTGAAGCTATCAGGCGTTGGGTTTGATCCAAATACTGGCATAGCTGTGTCTGACCTGAACCTTCAACAAGGCTGCAACTGATGTCTAGTGGCCTATATAACATGAGTATGGCCGCCCATCTTTGGGGATTGTTTCTAGTCATCATCGCAGGCCTACTTCCCAATCTTCCGATCTCCACGCCAGAAAACCCTGATTCAACATGAAGTCCTTCGCAGCTCTGTTCACTCTGCCGCTGGCGGCCCTTGCGGCACCTATTTTGGAACCGAGGGAGGGGTCTTCGGCCGTCCCGGGGCAGTTCATCGTAGTTCTCAAGCAGAACTCGACACAAGAGCAACTGCTGTCAAGCGTTGAATCAGCTGGTGGCATTCTCGGCGGCACGAAGCCCAAGTTGTCCTATACGCTTGGGTCGTTCATGGGTTACCATGTTTCCGCATCCGATGACTGCATCAAGTCGATTGCCAACTTTACCGAGGTGACATCAACAGACCGACCCCCTTAGGAGAAACGAAACCTGGTGGCTGACAGTCTTGCAGGTTGCATACGTTGAGCCAGATGTCACGGTAAGCATCAATGCTCTTGAGACGCAAGCCAATGCCCCTTGGGGCCTGGCACGGATCTCCAGTAGAGTGCCCGGCACGACAGACTATACGTACGATGACTCGGCAGGCGCCGACACGTACGCGTACATCATCGACACCGGCATCTACCTGGAGCATAAGGATTTCGAGGGCCGCGCTACTTTCGGAGCCAGCTTCGTGCCGGGAGATGCCAGCGAGACCGACGGAAGTATGTGAAGCTGATACCGCGCCTCCGAGTCTTGACTAACTAAAACGACATAGATGGCCATGGAACTCACGTTGCTGGAACGACTGGATCCAAGACATAGTACGTTCACTGCGTTTACTGAAGCACGTCCCCGGATGGCAAACACTGACTCAACGGTTCACAGCGGTGTTGCGAAGAAGACGAACCTGATTGCCGTCAAGGTGCTGGACTCTGAGGGCTCGGGCCAGCTGAGCCAAGTCATTGCTGGTATGCAGTGGGCGGTGGACGACGCCAAGAGCAAAGGACGTGAGTAGTCCCTGATCGAACCCATTTCCCTCGAAAAGAGTCTGTTTGACACTGACGATGACACGGCTTGAAGGCATGGGCAAAGCGGTTGGCAACATGTCCCTGGGCGCCTCCCGGCTGGTGTCCCAAGCCGTCAACGACGCCGCCGCGGCCGCGGTCCAGGCCGGCCTGTTCCTGTCGGTCGCGGCCGGCAACGACGGCCAACCCGCCTCGCTGAGCTCGCCGGCCTCGGAGCCGAGCGTGTGCACCGTCGCCGCGACGGACAAGACGGACCGGCGCGCGTCCTTCTCCAACTACGGCATGTCGGTCGACGTCTTCGCCCCCGGCGTCGACATCCTCTCGACCTGGAACGACGGCGCGACCAACACCATCTCGGGCACCTCGATGGCGGCGCCCCACGTCGCCGGGCTCGGCGCCTACCTCTTGGCGCTCGAGGGGCCCAGCGACCCCATTGCGCTCTGCGAGCGCATCCAGGAGCTTTCGACGGCCGGGGTCGTGAAGAACTCGTTGACGCTCAACAACTTGTTGGCTTTCAACGGTGCTACCACTGCTTGAGAAAGCAGTTGCTCAATTTTTTAGTTATACCCTGTTGAGGACCTGGAGTTTGATGTGGATGATATGACAGGCTTCTGATAGCCTACCAGGTAGTTAGGTCATCAAGTAATGCCTATAATTCAGCCGTTATATAGATTGGAAAAGGGGTTGGTAGAATAAGCACTGATCGTCATTTCTCGTTGTATATTTCTTATTCCAAATACATTCATGCATGCCTTCCGCGTTTCGAACTGCTCTTCAGGCATTTTATGCCGTGCTGCCCTTAATTTTACGTGTACGTGTAAGGTTTAGCTGGGCTACTACTGCTTGTACTGGCAGCATTGCAATTTGGCGTTAGCGACTCAGCGATTCAGCGCACATACATCGCCTATTGTCCTCGGAACAGTAGTCTGGAAGATTCTCAAACATCAGAGCAGGCAAAACCACGTCTTTTTGAGTCGCAGCAATAGTAACTCCGTTTGTCGGATTGAACTACAGACCCGAATACCGCGATGTATGTAAGCTTACAAAGCGAGGGAGCGTGTCCTGCATGTGTGTATTTTTACCTCTTGTGTGAAGCATGAATAGTTGACGTTGCACAGGCCACAACAGCAGCCAGCGCACTTGTGTGGACGGGGTGCACAGTGGAGATTATTAGTGGTGTTCGTTCACTGTAGCGGGAACTGCGGAAGCGGCAGGCCCTGGTTTAGTTGGCTGTTCGCGTGATTTTATGTCATCATCCATGCCAGATCCTGCCCATGCGTTCTGCCCTGGTCCTCTATCGGTGCCAGAGCCCTGTTTGTCTGTCCGCTGCTTTCGCTTGTCTGGTGGTTCTCGGTTCTATTCTGGCTTGTGAAAATTCCTACACAAACCGGCAGCCTGGAATCTCGAACGTGTCTTTCCCAGGGTCACACCCACAGCCAGTCCCTTGATTGGCAGATGACGATTAGTGGTTACATCAATACATGTAACTTTACCAGATACCAGCACAGCACCAGCCCGCCTGTGCGCCTAACCCAACTTCGTCGGCTCGCGTGACTGACGTCCTACCTACTACCTGCGCGTGGCTTGAGTGGTGCCTTGCCTTGTACCGTACCGACTAGGTTGGAAATCCGCTGTCATCACAAACCCCGTTGTCAGCAACAATGCGGCGGAGCTCGACTTCGCTGCAATCTTCTTCACCGTGGATCCGTTAAGTTTCGTCACCTCCATTTTCAGCAGCGCCGCCCATTTAAACACGCGTGAATCTCGGAGGGACCAACAACACGATCACCTGCACTGCACCTTCTGGCCTCTACGCTTCTACGACCTACAGCGGCTGTTCTCGGGCACCGTCTCGCTCCAGAGCCTACCGCCTTTCCCCTACAACATGTCCGTCCGTGGCAAGCCGGCCATCCCGGCCACACCGCGCGTCATATCGCCGAGCCCCACGCCCTCGGAACTTCAAGACGATGCCTACAACGGCCCCGTCACTCGCTCGGCCGCTCGCAGGCGCCAAGTCGCCCGGGGTGTGTCTTCTCCCTCGATACCCTTCCACGAAACCATCGACGAGGACTCGGATCCAGAGCTGCGACGAGCCCGCGCCCGATCACGAAGCCCGATAAAGCCGAGGAAGGTACCGGGCTTCACTCCGGCGGCAACCCCCGCTCGGGCGAAATCCACAAGACTGGCGAAAAAGAAGGCGCTGGACGTAGTGCCATCAGAACAGCAAGAGGGTCTTTCGAATGGGGCTGCAGCTGCGCCTGGAGAAGAAATAGAGGAGCTTTCAAATGGGGCAGCGGCTGTCACAACAAATGGACATCTGGCACCGCCCAAGTCCCCTGCCACCCCCGGCTGGAGCTGGCGAGACTTCAGTCGAAGCCCGAGTCCACTTGGTCTGATTCCCATACATCGGCATTTCAGAAACTTCGTACATAAGCACGAAGTCCCCAGGAAGGTGCTCCATGTGTCCATCGGCTTCTTCGTCTACTGGCTATACGTATCAGGTACCCAGACCACGAGCGTTACGCCCTGGCTGATGGCAGCCTTGATCCCGATTGCGACGACGGACTACCTGCGCCTCACCTACCCGTCTCTGAACCGCTTCTACGTCAAGTGCCTCGGTGCCTTCATGCGCGAGACGGAGTACGCGGGTGTCAACGGCGTTGTTTACTACCTTCTCGGCGCCTGGATTGTGCTGTACTTCTTCCCCAAGGACGTCGCGGTTGTTTCTGTCATGTTGCTCAGCTGGTGTGATACTGCCGCGAGCACATTTGGCAGACTGTACGGCAGGTACACTCCGCGCATCCGCCGCGGAAAATCCTTCGCCGGGTCGTTCGCCGCCTTCCTGATCGGTGTCGCCACCGCGGCATGGTTCTGGGGTTGGGTAGCACCCAATACACCTTCGTTCCCCGACGAGCAGCAGAACTTGTTCATGTTCCGCGGCGTTCTGCGACTTCCGGCCTACATCGCGGAACTTGTTGGCTTGAACGAGCAGCAGGCTACCGTTAGCGGTGGCGTTGCGCTCGGCATCATGAGTTTGTGGTCTGGCCTGGTGGCGGCGGGGAGCGAGGTGATCGATCTGTTTGGTTGGGATGACAACCTCACCATTCCGGTGTTGAGCGGTATTGGCATGTGGGGTTTCCTCAGGGTATTCGGCTAGGTCCCAAAGGGGGAGGGTCGCCACGGGCATATATTCTAGATTGGTTGCATATGGGCGGCGTCTTGGGGATGTGTTTAGGGCTAGAGTCACCGGCATTTTCTGCGGTACTACCCCCTTTTGATAGGATAGAAGCGACACGACTAATGGGCACCACGAAACGGATGATACCTATACAGGGAACAACTACTCAATCAATACCTACTTACGAACCTATGCCATCAGCCTGATTACTGCTGATATTGTCGTGCTGTGTGGGACTGGTTCCCCTTTGTACTGTCTCTCCATTTGTGGATAACGGAGACGACGAAGGTACTCGTTCTGGGATTCGTTGAGTTCTTTCTACTTTCGCCTTCTAGAATTTTCGTTTGCTGCAGGTTTGTCTCGGGCTGTATAGAGATCTGCCCCGGATTGATGAAGAGATGACCATTTACGGAGCACAGGCTTGTAATCGGTTCATTGGCCTCGAAAACTGGCCGCCTGGCTGATTGAGCCTTTGCAATGGTGTGTACCATCAACCCAATCCATGCTAATGGGCGAATTCATGTATCAAGACCAGGAATCATCAAAATAGGATCGTCGTCATGGGGCTTTTCTACATCGATGATGGGGAGCCTCGGCAGCAGGGGGGAAACAATTCGAGGATTTGCAACGTCAGGATGGGGGGAGCTCATCATGTTCTTCATCCTTTCCCGCCGTGCCGCAGCAATTGACCTCTCAGGACGAAGCGACTCCCGTCTTGGTTGCCGATTTTTCGTCCTATTAGATCGTGCCCCATGGTACTGCATATGTATATCTTCCACACACACACACACCCAAGCCCTGCCACCACTCTTTACACACATGATCACCCAATAAGCAGTATCCACATCCTGCCGCCACTTACTCCTTCTGCCTTGTGCAGCAGGCAGGTTGAAGAAAGAAGGAAACGGCTGTATCTGACACTTTTCAACGTTCTTTTTCTCAACTATCCTCTCGGCCTGATGTCCGGAGTGGAACAGGATGGATGATCTGTCCTCCCTCACCCTCTGTCTTTCTCCGGCTGAGGTTGCATCCATACTTCCCTTTTGCCGTAGCTATGTAGTTGCTGTTTGGTCGAATGCGGTACTTGTTATTCCTTCATGCAAGTGACTTTTCCACTTGTACGTATCATCCCAAATCCCTTGCTGGTACACAGAAATACTACTACACTGCGGTAGGCGACGTTACCACCTGCGCAAGGTACGACATGCAACACCATCCTGGTCTTGTACCTCCCTCTCACGTGTTGGCCATAGAAAGATATCAAATCATTGATCTTCATGAATGTTGGGAATTTCCAATTGCACTGTCTGGGCCCGTCTATCCTGCTGATATCGAGGCTAAGCACCCCCTCACCTACATAGTAGCAGCAATCGTTCGTCTCGAGACCGGGTCCTTGAACTTGACCAACTGACTATCCCCCTTCGATCCCAGGCTCCTCAGTTGGAATCTGCAGTAGTTCGGTTTCCGGTATATATGGGGATGGCTTTTTTCTGTTAAGGGCCCCACCGAACCCTACTCGAAACGGATAGGCTTTTTGGGGGGAGATGGAGACTGCACGATATATCCCAGTCCATGAATGCTATACCGCCTTTGGGTATGTATGTCAGTACGTCAAGCTTGATGCACGAGATGGTAGGATAGGTGAGCAATCGGCTCCGGCTCTATTAAGCCACTACCAGTAGATTACAAGCACTTCAAGGTCTATACCTGTCAGAGCCCAGCCCGTGTCCACCCCATTCGGCCCCATGTCCTTCACCGAATGACGTCTCGTCTCAGACCTCCTCCCGTGGATCTTGCACGCGGTTCAAATCACAGCGCTTCGGTGACTTCCGGCTGTTGCACAGAAACAGCAGGCTTGGCTTCACCTCGCTCACAGGCCTATGGCTGGGCACCATTTGGCCTACATACTCTTGCACTGTAGAGCAAACGGTTGAACCTGCTCCTTATGGTGAATGGGTAGTTCGTCGGTGGCAGTGGTATATCTCGTCATATATACCCTTCCCTTTGCATATACTCGAAGTCATCCTAGATAAATCCAGATCGCGTACGTACATTACATACCTAGCAAGGTAGGAACCCACTACCAAACGTTGCCAAAGCCTCCCTAACTTGAACAGGACATGGCGATTTGTGTAGTGGCTTACCTTGCCTACTTGCTGGAGACTCTCAGAGGCAGCCAGCGCATGCAGCAGCAGCCTGGTCATGTACATGTATGTACCTCGGGATGCACCTAAGATCACCCGCAGGACGCTGCCTCTCCGATAGCCCATTCATGGGCTCAAGTCCTCTTCAGGCTGGTCTCAGGCGAGATAAGTACCTACGGTTGGGCATTTGCCTTGAGATCCACAGCCCTAAGCCTTGCAACACGGAAATATCAGGTGTAGATAAAATGTAAGAGTTTTTTTTCGGCCCTAATACTGGTGATATCGTATAGTCACCATCTGGACCTGGATTGCTATTGATAGGTAGGTCATGACTGTCCAATCCCTGATTCCAATCCCGACTCTCACCGCGGGGCAAAAAGACGGTTGACGTTGGCGCACTGCTCTCATAGAGGGGCACTCCCTGGGCATGGATGGGCCATGCTCACGCTTGCTTGGGCATGGGTAAAAAGAATGCGGAACCCACCACCCCTGTCCATCCTCCATTCTTTATTGAATTTCCATCAAATGGCCGCTTCCCAATAGATCGAGCCGTGGAAGCGAAGTTTTGTCTTTTTGAGCCAATGGAAAATGAGACAAACAAGGATGCTAGGGGATTGATGCATGTGGTATCTCGGTGTATTTCTCTATGCCTGAATGTTTCCAATGGATTCATGGGCACATGGTTAACCCAGGAAGGTTTTCGTCATGTTTGGTGATCGATGCACTCATGGGCCTTAGGTAATATTGAATCTGCTAGTTACAAGTACAGCCACTCTCACCAGTGCTTGAGCAATTTGAATATATCATCGTTGAACCCCTGCCTGCAAATTCAACGGTGCAGTCAATTAAGCAGAAAAGAAGTACTTCTACGTTGTCTTGTCCCGCACGCCTGGACCCCCCGTCAATCAATCAATTATGTACACAAAGCAAGTGCTGGCTCTCCGTGCATTGGGGAAGGAGGGGATTGGGGGGAAGTTTCCTAAACGGATCATTCTGAAATCTGAAGAAATTCAACCATTCGCTGCGCATCCCGGGAGACTGACAACACATCATCTCACAAAATGCCCGACTTGCTGCACTTCTGCCTGACCTGGCTGACGTTGATTTGAGCGTTATTGCACACTGTCTTCTTGTCCCTTCCGTCTCTCTTGCTTGTCTGCATCAAACGGCCGATGGATGGATGAATGCAATGCCTCCCACCCTTTTTCCACTTCTTTGCTGGCCCGCCGACCCTGCCTAGACGGACACACTTTTTGCACCTTGCAGCAGCACCAAGTATCTCGTGCGTGGCCAGGACGGAAATCCCTCGCTGCTTTTGCCAGGCTCTCTCCTGCTCCCCTTATTTTTTTTCCCTCCCTTAGCGTCAGCGCGCTTGTTGGACAATTCATCCACCGGCTTGACTTTTCGTCGATATGCATCGAGGAGGGTCACTTACACGTAGACACCAGGAAAACCTATGAATTGGTCCGGCCCCCATGCTGCGACAACCGACTTCAGATATGCCCCCGTTCATTGTTGTACGCACACCACACCGTCCGGGTCGACTGGCGTCCCTAGGCGAACGCCCGTGTCTTGATAGAAAACGTGTACATGGCCTGCACCGCTCCTGTACATGTCCCATCTGCAGCTGATGGACCCGCCGCAAACCATGGACTGACTCTTCGGCCCAGTCTCCATTATCCATCCTTGGCCATACCGTTAGTTGGTACCGATGGGTCCGTTGCTTTGCCAGTCCCGGGAAGGCTGCGAAAGCCTAGTCAAACGCGTGCATCGGAATTCCACCAAAGAATCGTTGTCTTCTCTCTGCTCGGCTCCTAGGTAATTACTACGCGCAGCATATGGAACTTGACATATGCAGAGATCTGACTCTGCCTCTTCTCCCTTTGGTTTACTTGCTACACGCCCCTCCAATCCATCGTCTCCTTTGCTAGGGCCGTCGTACCGTGGATAGAAGATCGTCGCCACTCGGCATATGCACCAGAGATTTTCTGATATCCTCATCTTAGCAAACTAGAGGGCCACCCCCATACAAGGGAACCACTTCGGACCGCCTAATACGTACAGACAATGTATTTCCAAGGTCTAGTCCCATGGGCTAGACTCCCCCTGGCGTTTGCCGGCTCACATATCACCCGCTCGCGCAGCGAGGAAGACGGCTAAGCCAGTACGTAGCAGACCGAGAGTTCGGCATGGGGGTAGGCATCGTCATCCACTTAGCACATCTCGGACTCTTTGTCTGCTTGCTCGCCCACAACATCGCCATCGAGCGGGGTCAGTCGTCGTTTGACGAATCGTCTCATGGGGACTTATCCTCGGGAGAGGAAGATGTCGTTCTCCTCGTTGACTAAGTTGGTCCTGAACGGGTATAAATAGGGGTGAAGTTGACGGTGGTGAGTAGTTGTCTTCTTCCTTCCTCATCATCACTTCCCCAAGCACTCAACACTGGTCTATTACCATATCTGAATCATTCTGCTACTATCTTGATCACAAGTGCCCTTGACCACTTGAACCGATCCCAACACATCCACCCTACCCAAACTTTCAAGAGCTGCCCCATACCTATCGGCTTCTAGCCTCGCAATATCTGCATACCTATCCACTTACACGCCGCACCCTTGCACCACACACCACTACCGCCCCATCTTCGTCAACATGTCGGCCTACGCAGACCAGTACTACGCCAACGCCATGGCCATCCCCACCAAGGGGGACCAGTACCCAGCCTACTACAACGCTGACAGCAACTACTCAGTGTCACCCCCCGAGGACAACGATGCTTCAGTGACTTCTGGCGTCCCCTCCTACGGCAACAGCTTCTCAGTCAATGGCTCCGGCTACGATGCTAGCTCCGGCAGTGACTGGGACAGCTCCGCCTCAGCAAGCGGCATTGACTTCAACGAGTACATCCAAGACCGCTTTGCCGAGTCCTTTGACCCCATCCCCCTCGATCGCAGCTTGGCTACACAGGCACAAACGTGAGTGACTGACTCCGCTGAAATCCGGCGACCCATACTAATGGAAACCCACAGGTCTGGTCAGCTCAACAACAAGCACCGCGAGCTGATGGAGCTGCAAGCCAAGGCACAGGCCCGACTTGCGAAATCGAGAGCTCGATTCCAAGAGGGAGTTCAAGATGCGCAGGAAGTTCGCGCCAACCTGGAGTGGACGTCAAAGAAAGTCTCGTAAGTACCACAGAGCCGCAGTCTCGAAAAGGGGGCGTCAAATGGTGCCTTGCAGCTTGCATTCAATTGCCTGTGCTAACGCATAAAATCCAGATCTATGAAGACGAAGGCGTCAAAGAAGCACGCCAAGGAGTACCAAAAGGCTCGCCAGCGATACCCTTCTCCCGAGTACTAGATCTTCAGCCTCATCGAAGAGGCCGGGGTTCTACGAACTCACCTTACCCAGATTTCAACCCTTGTCGTTTTACTAGCGGAGTTTTGGGGATTTACGGTTTTTGGCGTTCCCGGTAATGGATCTCAGATCTGTCACTTTCACATATGCACACACCCCCTTCTATTTTTGGGTCTTCTGCACAATTGATGCATTGCATGTACCGCAGTGTGGGTGTTGGAGGAGCGCGCGGCAAAATGCCTGCCCTGCGTCTAAACGCCATCTTCTCGCCGCTTTTATCGGCGCCCTCGTGGCCAAGGGAGGGAGGTGTGGGCACAGACAACGGGCGTACCTGCGTCAAAGCAAGCATTAGCTCTTTCCCCACGCAGCGGCCGGGGGCGCTGACGCGCAGAGTTGGCGGGGACGGGAGCAGCGGGCGAACCGCTGGTGTTTCACGACGTTATGATTAATGATTGGACGACGGCGAGCAAGGCCCTGGGGTAAAAAGTACCATCCTTTTCGGCATCCCGGGGAGCGGGGGGATGCAGCAGCGGTCACTGGTGTGTTGACAAGACTGGCAGGGCTGCAGATTCGGTGCAGATCCTGCAGCAAGTAGACACCAGAGTACCCGCTGTCAACAGACAAGGACGGAGGGGGGTGTTCTGGGAAGTCACAGTACCAAGCCCACACCCAAGTCCACAGCGGAGGCGTAATCGGGTACGATGGAGACAGTAGCGCCCCTAGGGCCACACTTGGGGGGTGGGAAACGGGAAAAGTAGATAGATCACACACACTGTTGACAAAAGCACCATGCCGTTTCGGGGGGATAGGCAGGTTGATATTGCCTATTCCAGGATAGAGTGTAGGTCTTCAAGCCCTGCCAGCATGGGGCTGGGCGTGCTGGCATTGTTCCCGCCAGCCGTCCCAGCTGTGCCCCGGGGGTCGGGTGTCATAGACCACAGCTACCTTTCCTTTCGTATTAATACATATGCTTCTCCTCTTGTTGACCCTTCGTGCCTGCTCGTGATGATGCTTGTTGACACTGTGCAGAGGTAGTTGTTCGACAGACCCCGAGGTGTCGAGTCCCAAGGGTGACAGCTGTCACGTCATCGGATGTGTGTCGACTTGGTGAATGGTAGTGCGCAGGGTAGTCACGTGATGTCCCGCTGCCCAGAGACGGATATGGGTGTGGAATAATTGGTGGTACCAAGATAAAACGTGTCTCGCATAATAAAAGCGCGGGGGTAGTCGGTGTTCAATGACGGTCATGAGGAGGTGTGTCCATCTTCTCCCTTTCCCTTCTCTCCTTCCACAGTAGGCCGAAGCCACATCATCATGGACTCGAAGTCACATGTACCGAGCGATGATGTCAAGAGGATCGCGTTCAAGACTCATGCGGCTTGCGCGACGGCCTCAGCAGTAGCAGCGGATACCGATGACGACGCCGCCGCCTCGGTCCTGATCGCCGCCCACTTCGCCTTGGACTCGTCGTAGGACAGCCAGGTGCCCCGCGGCTCCATGCCCTGCGCCTTCTCGAGCTGCTCCCACGGGTTCGTGTTGAAGGCCGGGTCGTAGTAGTCGTTCCACCACGGCTCCTGCGGGTTTCTGTCGCCTCCTCCTCGCCCGTGACGCGGGCGGTCGGGGCGGCCCGGCTGGGTGTGGCCTTCCCCGCGGCCGGCGTAGGGGCCCCATGTGGGTTTGGCGGGGAGGCCGGGTTGGGCTTGGTTGGGGGGTTGGGATGTGTCGATGTATTGCGGTTCTGGGTCTTGCGCCGCGTCGTCGGCTTCCTTTGAAGCGCCGGCCGCGGCAGCACCAGTATTCCCATCATCGTTTCCGCCATCTTGGTCTTCGTCGTCGTCGTCGTCGTCGAGATCGATCTCGTTTGCGTTGGTCTTTTGCTTCTTCGCCGCCGGCTGTTGTCGCCGCTCGCCCAGCGGCGTGTTGTTCGATCCCGAGCCGGCGTCGTGGAAGGGCAGCGTGGACTCGTCGCCGCCGGCGACAAAGGCGTCGTCGGCGCGGGCGTTGTACTTGCGACGCTTGGAGCCATGGCTCTGGCCGCCGAAGCTCGCGAAGCCCATGGCTTCGGCCATGGCGGCGGTGTCTTCGTCCCACTCGTCGGGGTCCATGAGGTGGGCCATGATTATGTGTGAGCCGGGCGAGGGTTTGTTGATCGGGGTCTTTGATCGACGTTGAATTAATTCTGGGTAGGGGGCAGGCAGTTGCGCCTGGTGAAGAAAGTCAAAATGAGGAAGTGGAAGAGAAGAGAAGAGAAGTTGTGGTGGTGGTGGCTGCGGTTGTTGAATGGCCAGGCTAGCCTAGCTACTTTGCTAATGCCGGAAATCAAAAAGTTCGGTTGCTGGGGCGGTCCGTTGAAGAGGGTCGTGCACGCGCCGTCCCGGAGGCTGGAAGGTCGGTGCTAAAAAAGAATTCGAGGTTCGGAGGTGGAAAAATTCCGGAGGGGGTTTCTGGAAAGGGAACGGGGATTGAAGGCCAATGGGCCCTCTTGGACAAGGGGAGTTATTAGTTGGGCAGGCACGTACCGTACTGCTACGTCAGGTTCCAGATTCAGTCAGGTTCATTCAACAGATCTCCGAAGTTGAGAGGGACATGTGGGTGGCAAGGATTCGCTCGCTTGGCTTTCTGGTCTACCCGAGGATTTGGTTCTCGGAAGGTGTTTTGTTCGTCTGTCATGAACTGAGACCCCTTCACACCACACTGCTGCTGCTTGTACTACGAACTAACGTTACTGGTGGTTGCATCCTCGCGGATTTAGGGTTTGGAGCAACGTTCCAGTCGCCTTGTCTCTCTCGTCCTTTTCTCCAAGTCAAAGACAGATTGACCAACAGGAGAGGCAGGAACCCAAGATCACAAGACCGGTATCCCCTGCAACCAAGCGAACGCCGGTCCAGTCAGTCGGCCGCCTCGTGGTTGCGGGCAGTCGTCCAAGTGGAAGATTGAAGGGAAGAGGTTGCGGTGTCACTTGGTGTGTGGTTGGCACCCGACGGGAAGGACCTGTCCGTCCAGCCGTCTCACCCTGGGGAAGCAGAACCGATGGAAGCTTCTAAACATCCATGGCAAAGTACAGCCGTGTACACACATATTGATCAATCCTACGGACCCGAGCAGTCTCTCCTAGCGGGACTCTCTCCCACCACCTTTTCGCATTCGTCCTCCCGAACGTCACCTATCAGCCGCTAGTGCGGCGCCGATATCAGTCCTCTTGCGCCTATGAGCGAGCGCAAAGTGTTGTCTTACGCTCCTATACTCTGACCGAGTGTATCAGCCGCGACTGCCCGACGTATGACAGCATTAAGGTTCTGTGCGAGGCAGGCTGATGGCGGCGTGCTGTCAATCGAAGCTGGACCTGGAATTCACCATGGCCCCGAACCGATGTGGAGAAGCAGAGCGGGAAAGCCGCAGCCTGTGTTTCCGGAGCCCAATACCCACTGCTCATCTTGTTTCTCTGTCTCTCCAGAGCTGACAACGCATCCGGCTGGAGCAGGTGGTACATCTAGTACCTAATGCACGAGTCACTACCTAATGGACTCGTGAGGATTATCGCCAAAAAGACTGCCTTTATGGTCAGTGTTGAAATACGCGCTTGCAGATTGGCCACAGCAGCAGCGCTTGGCGTTAGTGGCGTTTCATCTCGAGTCCTATCGCGAGCAAGTGCCGGATACGACAGCTGCCGAAATGAGCAACTCCAGCAGCACCTGGAGCTATCTACCAGCTGCCCATGTCGCATATCGTCATTAGACAAAGGTAGGTTATTTGATAGAGCTACCTACCTTGTTTCTACACTTCTTCTTGAAATCTCGAGAATCGCCTTGTCGCATTGGTTTAGGTACGCGACAATACATACATACCTACTCATACAGCTTTTGCGCGACACCTCTCTCCCCAGCGACTCAAAAACAATGGCGTCCGATTCCACCAAACCCCCGTCCACCATCAGCCTCCGGGCCCCGTCGGCCTACCTGACGGACAAGTCGCAGCCCTCGACGACGGACGGCGGCGTCTTCGTCTCGCCGCCGCTCGAATGGCTCTACCGGACCTGGTCCGTCACGCACTCGACCCTGCCCATGTGGCGCTCCGCCCGCAACGTCCGCATCACCTACAAGCCGCTGCTGCCGACCGCCACCGCCGGCGCCACGTCCGAAGTCCACATCGACGACCTGGTCGAGTACGAAAAGGCCAACAAGAGCGGCGCGTACAAGACGGTCGCCGGCGTCGACAAGCCCGACCCCACCGTGCCCGCCTCGTGGAACTGGCGCGGCAAGGGCTGGCTGAAGATCGCGAGCAGTCACTGGGAGGTCCTGGGCTGGGGCGAGAAGCCGCTGTCCCCGTCGGCGGCGGCGGCGGCAGAGCAACAGCAACAGGAGCAGCAGCCGGCCGCGACGGTAGAGCGCTGGGTCGTGACCTGGTTCGCCGCGACCCTATTCACGCCCGAGGGAATCGACATCTACTCGGACCGTCCGGAGGGCATTTCCCCCGAGACGCTCGCGGGCGTCACGGCGGCGCTGAATAGTCTGGAGAGTGCGCCCAAGGTGGTCGAGTACGTCGCCAAGGACCTGCGCGAGATTGAAATACAGCTGCCCTGGAAGCAGGGCAAGTCATGAACGCGCAGGAGGAGAGCCTGAACCATTGTTATTATATACCCCGTATTTGAAGTTCTGAGAGGGGGCGCGCATTGTTTCGCGCATACAAACAAACCCCTCTCGTGGCTTACGCGATTTACACACAAACCACGGCTAAGCCAGCTTGCTATGAGAACTTAACCATCGAACAAAACGGCACGCCGGTCCTCTACTAGATTCCCATAGGAGTCGCTCACGCATAATCAAGCGACGGACAGAAGGATATGGTATATCGAGACCCGGGCTACATGTGCCTCCTATGGATGTATGAACGCTTGGTGTCATGGGTGGCCTTTATGGCCTATCCCGATCAGGCTTGTATCTTATTGGGGTATCTATCTCGCTCGAAATGCATACGGCGGAGGTATGCCATGTAAGTGTACATAATTAATCATAGTTTCGTCATCGCCTCGACTCGCGATGTTGCCTCTTCTCGGAGCGCTCGTCATCTGATCGCCTCTGTCGCTTCTCGTCGTGATGTGACGACCTGTGGTGTCGTCGCCTCTCGTCCTCCTCGCCGAACTCGTGACGGTGGTGTCGTCTGCTACTGCTCCTCTCTGTATCATCGTCTTGTCCACGCCTGCTTTGCCGGTCCCGACTCCTTTCCCGGTCGGCGTCTCTGTGTCTGTGCCTACTATGCCTGTGATCCGTATGGTGTAATTCTGTGCGGGCCTCATCGCCGCGAACTTCCTCGCGATGCCGGCGGTGACGCCTCTTCCTCTCCCGCCGCCGCTCCTCCTCTTCGCGCCGTAGCTGCCGCGATGCCTTGTCGCGCTCCTCGTTCGCCGCCCGCCGCTCGTGCTCGACCTGGCGCACCTGCGCCGCGCCGCGCTTCATCATGGCCAGCGGGTCGCTCGACACGATGCGCGCCGCCTCGCGCTCGCGGCGCCGCGGGTCCTCGTTGCCCCATACGTCTTTCCCCACTACTGCTACCTCTTCTGCCGTTGCCTTGTCATTATTATTCCCAGCGGGGGCGGAGGCATACCAGGGCCCAGCCGCCGTCTTGGACAGCTCCGTCCGGAAGCCGGCCGCGTTGCTGAAGCGCATCGTGTACTGGTCCTCGAAGGAGCGCTGCTTCCGCGCCGCTTCGGCCTCGGCTTCGGGGTTCTTGTCTACTGCTTTGTTCTTGGTCTTCTTCTGGGCGTCGGCGGCGGGCGGGGGCGCGAAGAGGTCGATGTGGCCGGTGGCGTCGGTGAGGGGCGCATCGCTGCTCTTGTGTTTGACGACGAGGGACGAAGAGGAGGGTATGTCGGCGGCTGCGACTGCTTCAGAAGTAGATGCGCTGCCGCCTCCTTCGGCCCGGGACCGCGCAAGCCGCATCTCGAAATCCGTGTCGTCTTCGCCGGCGCGCTTGCGCTTGCGCTTCTCGCCACCGCCCATGCGCCATGGCTCGCGATCGTCATCGTCCTTTCGATACCGGCCGGGCGATGTCGGCTCGGTGGGTGGCGGCGGGAGCGGGGGCGGTTCCTCGCCGCGGAGGATGGCGAGGCGGCGCTCGGCGTCTTGCTCTTGCTGTTTTTGTTCTTCGGCCTCCTCACGCGCCCGGGCGGCTTCCTCGTCGGCGCGCACGCGGGCGATGTTGGCCGTGTTGTAGACGTTCCATGACTTCTTGCCCAGGAGGTGGCTGTGGGTTGTTTGGTTAGCTTCAGGGTCTCTTTTCTTTTCTTTTGCCTCCTCCGGTTACAGAATACGCGCAAGTAGCGCGGCGATCAATCGGAAACGCGCCGCAGATTGAGAGATGTAGTACGATGAATACGACTTACAGAGGCATTTTGGGATATGGTCAAACGCACGCAGGGCGGTTACGTAGGCGTGTGTGCAGCAGCTGGGCTACAGTCGCTGGGATTCTGCTTGAGAGCTAAGGGTGGTCGGCAGATACCCCTGGGGGCTGGAGCTTTGGAGGGGCATTAAGGTTAATTGCTAGCTTGGCGGGGGGCTGCAACTGTGTGGGCCGCCATGCCCATCCGCTTCGTGCCTTTTTTCCCACCGTCCAGAACCTGATAGTCTTTGGTACCTTTTCTCAGATGTCATTGGATCCATGTTCTATTCCCTCTTATCAATGGATGTTATACTCGTCACCAGAAGGGGCAAGCAGGATGGATCGTCGTCATTCCGTGATTGACTAGGTCTTCATTAATACGCCCTATATCCGTTACCAAGCCACTGAGCCGGCAATGCACCTGACTCGGCAATACTGTTCCTTGGCCTGGCACTGACTACTGCACTGACAAATCTTTCAGCTGCCGGCCAAGGAACATGCTGACAGGGGAAACACCGGAAGTCGAGTCGAGCACCAAGAGTGTAGTTCGAATGTCAACCCTTTCAGGTGGAAATAGGGGCATCATTAGACTGTGCTATCTTTTTCAAATAGACGTGATAGATAAACGAGCCACTTGGCGAGACATGACATATCTTGGTACAACAAGTCAAGGTCAAACCATTCCTTCTACTGCGTAACCAATGTATCTGGCGGCAGTCTGCCACTATGCCATATCCCCTTGATTGCCAAATACCGCAATAGTTGTGGGGCGATTCTATACTTCAACTTCTGTTGTTACCTGCGCGCGTCACAAGTCCTCGACGGCGTAAACTCTCACCATCCGAGTATATCTGATATTCTAATTTGACCGGAAGCTGTCCCCACTTCTATTGCGGTATTTGGCAATCAAGGGGATACTGTAGACATTATTACTTCGAGGCCCGGTTTCTAAGGTTTCCCTGTGGGTAAGCCCTTGGGCCCCTTCCTGCTTGTTTGGGCGTGGTGATAACGTGCACGCCTGGTCCGAAGAGTACTGCGAAGAGGGGGATGGGGGATGGGGGAAGCACTGCCTCATGGACGTTTTTCGCTGCCCCGGACTCCCAGAGCCAGTCGCATCGGACGTTCCTCCTGAGTTCATCAGATGACATACACGGAACATCCGAAGAAGCCTCCTGGGCTAGAACGGGTGACCCCAGTACGCGATGCCTGATATCCGGGGGCTGTGAATTAGACCAACACACGGCAGCGTGCTCTTCCAGCCAAAGGTGGGTGCATGAAATCGAACGAGTTTTGCGACGAAATAGCCTACGATGTTGGTAATATCAGTCTCGAGGTTAAGGGATAGACAACAACAACAACGTGAGCTGAGCCCATCTACCCGAGGACGCGTCCCTTGTCTGTGACCGGAGGTCGTCTTTTCAGGTATGTCCGATAGATAGAGGGGGCTGGAGGACGATCAGGGAAGCAGAGATGGATCGTCGGAGGCTTGTAGGATGTGCGGCGGCGATTGTCATGCAAAGACGAGCTTATTCAGTTCGATGTCGATCTATGCGCGATTGGGATCAGCTTAATCGACGGGAAGAACCATGTCGTCGATGCCCATCCTTCTGCCCATCCCCCGTGAATCTCGAGGAGCTGAAGCCATACTGGACTTCTTACAAGCAACGACGCTAGCTAGGTGAACCAGGGTACGACCGGGAGATGGACTACCGAGTGGGTACGGGGCCAGGGGAGAAGGATCAATGAGGCTTCTATGGAGCACCCCAGCCTTTCCCATCACGTTATGTTAGGGGGGCGGCCGTCACAACCGAGAGCATTCCAGGCCCCCGACCAAAGCAGCGCAGCCCAACAGGCGCGCCGAGGCAGCTGCTGGCATCGACAAAAGATGCTAGGTGTGTGGTGTGAGGTGTGTGCGTCAGATACCGGTGGCAGGGGTTGTTTTTGAGAAAGCGGGCTCTTTAGTGTCCCAAAACTCCAAACTCCAAACCCGAAACCGTCTGCGGACTGGGCACATGTAAGTACGTAGCAATCTGGACACGACCTGGACTCACGGCATTTTGGTCCGATCTAGATGCTCCACCGGCCTTGGAGCCCTTGGCTCCCAAACAATGTGCCAAGAAGTCCACCTGAAGTAGGTTAAGACGAGCGGTGTTTGAATCGTTGAATCAGATCAGAGAGACCTTGTTATTTGCCCTGCTAAGTGGCTGTGCTCGCCCGATGCGGCTCTTTTGATGTTCTGACAACAGCGAACCCCAGGCTGGGCCGGTTCAGCGTCCATCTAATTGAGTTGACGGCCGCCGCCAGCGATGCATTGGGTACTGTCACTGTTTCCTACCTGTCACCCGCTGTTGCGGCATACCTAATTCAGTGGCCTCAACTGAAGCCCCAACCCCCAGCGTTGAGGCCCAAGTTTGAGCGTGATGGATACAGCTACGCAGTAACGGTATCCGTATTGCGTATCCTCTTGAATGTCACCCAGTGGGTGCGAGCAAACATTCCGGACGTTTACAGGGCGTCTAATAATATCAAATGCACGGCGTGAAATGTTCGGGCTGAAAAGTTTACGCTGGTGTTCGTAGCACAAAACATCGAGCCCGTCGTACCCGCAACTCTGATGGGCAAACAGGTAGCCTACCGGCTGGAATTGACATAACGTTCAGAAGGGTTTCGCCTAGATTTCTGAGACCAACCCTCCAAGGAGGGTAGGGCGCCACCGGTTGTTTCCTTGGATAAAATCCGATTGATGATTTGGAATTTGGGCTCAAGTCACCACAGATGGACTGTATGTACTGTGTCGTGTGCAAAAATGCAAACTAAACGCCTAGACGAACAACACTCTCGGCGACTCGTCTATTGATCCCTAACGTCTCTATCTCAGGTCACTTAGTCATCGGGAGCCAGCTGCCCCTGCCAAGTCGGGTCGTAGCCGTGCCTTGTGCCCCTAACGGTTAGCCAATGGCGCTAGAAGACATCCACTGCAACGGCTGATCCGCACTACTACCGCCCGCTGAACACAACATCATGATTGACTGTGAGTAATTGAGACTAATATGAACGAAGCAATGATTTGATATGAGCGGCAGCCGAGGGAGGCACCCAAGGATCCGGCCCCAGCAAATCGAAATCGATAATTCTCCGACCTGAACTCAATCGTCGGCGTAGGTGACCGACTTGGACGCATCGCAACATCTCAAACAAGCAGAGCCCCGTCTTCTCGAAGCACGCAAGCCGAAACGGGGTGGATTTTGAAACGACCTAGACACTCAGCACCACCAGCAAACCGCCAAGGGCCTGCCATCAGCAATGGACACATCGTCACCGTCGCATGATCCCGGCCTCGGTGGTATCGGGCCATCTGATTCGAGCGAGCAATTCGCAAACATGCCTGTGCCTGTGCCTGTGCCTGGCTCCACCTGCTCTGAGGCCCCCCCGGTCCCGCCGAAAGATCGTTCCATGATCCCATCCTCCATCGCATCGGCCTGCAAGGTCTGGGTCCAAGGCACCAGATATGACGAGAAGCTTCAAGGTCCCCAATCGCGCCCTGGCCCTTGCTGGGCCCCCCAAAAACCAAACGGCCACCCATGAAACCTAGGGTGCTCAGACTGCCAAAGTCTTGTCTCGTCGATGATCTACGACAAACCCGCACGCACAGCCTCGCCGCCCATGGCCAATGACGCCCCCATGTTAGCCAAGGTGGGCTCTCGGTTCTGGGCTCTAGCCTCTCTCGACTAACACGACCCCTGCTGTGCTGGCGACAACGAGAGTGCGTCCCATAGTCCCATAGTGTTCATAGCCTGAGAGCTCTATAGGCTGACGAGGATACTGTGGACTCGGGATCTAGAAAGTTATGGGTAACAGATGAGTTCCTGCTGATATATATTCCAGATCTCGTCGCTTCATTTGGAAATACTCTCTCTCCTCATCCTCAACACACTGTTCCATTCTACCATTCGCTAGTCGAATATCCTTCTTTCTTCCCTTCTTTCCTCTGGAGTTGACCTTCTTTCATCTTTATAATCGGACTTTGATCTCGTTTTTGAAGACCCCATACTCCAGACCACCCTTTCAACACCTCGGCTTGTCCTGAGTTTTTTCACACCTTCTTTCCGACAATGCATTACTCAGCTTTGGTACAGGTCCTGGCCACCGGCCTGGTCACTTCGACCGCCGTGTCCGGCTTCCAGATGGGCGCCCTCCCCAACCGCCGCACTGCCGGTGCTCTCATTGCTCTGACCGGCCCTGCCGCCGCCGCTCCTTTCGCCAACATCGGCCGTCAAGCCACCCCCGTGGCCCCCGCTGGAAAGGGCAAGGGCGCCGCCGCCGCCGCTGGCAAGGGCGCCGCTGCTGTCGGTGCCGCCTCCGTCCCGGCTGCTAAGGCTGCTACTCCCGCCAAGGCCAATGCTGCCGCTTCCGGCTCTGCCGCCGCGCCTCCTCCTCCCGCGGCATCTGGCGCACCGCCGCCACCTCCTCCTGCCGCCTCTGGCGCGCCCCCGCCACCTCCCCCGGCTGCCTCTGGAGCTGCTCCCCCGCCTCCTCCTCCTGCCGGCTCTGGTGCGCCGCCGCCGCCTCCCCCTAAGGGATCTGGCGCTCCCCCGCCTCCTCCCGCCGGTGCTGCGGCTCCCCCTCCTCCCCTCCCGCTGGATCTGGCGCTCCCCCGCCTCCTCCTCCTAAGGGATCTGAGGCTGCCGCTGCCGCACCTCCCCCTCCTCCTGGAGCTTCCGGCGCTCCCCCGCCTCCTCCCCCAAGGGATCTGAGGCTGCTGCCGCTGCTCCCCCGCCACCGCCTCCTGCTGGTGCCTCTGGCGCTCCCCCGCCTCCCCCTAAGGGATCCGGTGCGCCCCCGCCTCCTCCTCCGGCTGGCGCTGCGGCTCCCCCGCCTCCTCCCCCGGCTGGCTCTGGCGCTCCCCCCTCCTCCTCCTGCTGCCTCGGGTGCTGCTCCCCCGCCTCCTCCTCCTGCCGCCTCTGGCGCTGCTCCTCCTCCTCCCCCTCCTGCCGGTTCCGCCGCCGCTCCTCCTCCTCCTGCCGCCTCTGCTGCTCCTGCTGCCTCTAGCGCTGCTGCCGTTGCTGCCCCGGCCAAGTCTAGCTCCGCCGCCGCTAAGGCGTCGGCGTCTGCTGCTCCCAAGCGCCGCCACAACTACTAAGTGTCGGGTCGTTGGTTCCCTGCTCACGGGATGAGTGAGGAGGATGGCGTTGATGGAGAGAGATGTGTGGAATTACTATGTAACTCTTGTGTGTTGTTGGGTTGTATTTTATGATAAAGGGGAATTATGGAGTGTACATCAGGGGCGAGGGTTGCCAGCCAAATATTGATACCATAGAAGTCACTCATTTTTATTGTTTTTGTCGGAAAACAATCGGGAAACTGTCTATAAGATGCTAGAGTGATGTGAGCATGATGTATTCCATGTACGTTGATGAAAAGAAAATAGTAAAAATATTTAAAAGAAGTCTGAAAACGAAATCTTATGTGCTTGTTTGATTATGAGCTATCTCGGCTATGTGTTCTGTATGCCTGCCTGTATTTTGTGAATAGCCTCTTGTTGTGTATCATCTCCTGTCTGTCTGCTGGACTCTCCGTGTCTATAAAATGCGATGTCCAATCGCCCTTTTTTGTACATGATTCGTATTCTGCTTGGCTTCTGCTGTAAACCCAATTCGAGGGCGAAACCGTACTACGTGCCCGGGCTAAATTGCTGATGAGCGAATCGGGGGAGAGGGGGGTTTATCGAGAGCCAGTCGGCGATATGCAGCTTTCGTCAAAAGGTTAATATCAGGCGATTAGCTTGTCGCTTACACATGTGCTGGTCACATCGTTCCTTACCGCTCTCGGGGTTTTTGGGGTATGAGGGGATGGGAGGGGGATGAAAGGGGAAGTCAAAACTGCCGGCAGCAGTGGCCAGGTAGTTATTGTTCCGCAAAGATCAAGGACTCTTTGGGAGATAGATCTGCCCTTACTTCCGCATTTTGTTGTTTCCTGGCTGAGTGCTGTTACATTTCGAGATACTATTGCATCCCCGCCGCTGGAATATCTTGTAGCTTGTGACATATCTTTTACATATGAATTCTTCTTGTGGAATACAGTCGATCAGATCAGACTAGAGTCGCCGTCATCTCTAATCCGTGAAAACGTTCTCTTCCAGAACTGAAAATGTCCAATTCACCAGAAGAGAAGACAAGGGACCCGTTCCGCATCGCCATCATCGGAGGCGGGATAGGAGGATTATTCTGTGCCCTCGCCATCCACCACCACTATCACCACCAATCAACCACCACCTCGCCAAGTCATGACGGAAACGGCGATGGCGGCAGCAACAAAACCAAGCGAGCCCTCCAGATCGACGTCTACGAGCAGGCCCCCGAGTACCGCGAGATCGGCGCCGGCGTGGGCATCGGCATAAACGCGGCCCGCCTGCTGCACCGGCTCGGCCTGGGTCCGGGGCTGGTCAAGGTCGCGGGCCGCCGTCAGGGCACCTGGTTCACGTTCCGCCGCTTCGAGGACAGCGGCGAGGTCGTCAGCATCCCCGACGCCGACGCGGAGCCGGGGGACGTGCGGCAGTCGCCTTGCGCGCGCTCTGATCTGCTGGAGCTGTTTCTGGCGGCGGTGCGCGAGAGGGGGGCGGCGGGGCTGCATACGGAGAAGGCGTGCGCGGGGGTCTCGGTTCTCGATGATGACGTCGATGGTGGGGAGGGGAAAGGGAAGGTCGAGGTGCGGTTCCGGGACGGCACCTCGACGATCGCGGACCTGGTCGTCGGCTGCGACGGCGTGCACTCCGTAGTGCGGGACCAGTTCGTCACGGACGCCAACAACAAATCCGTCGAAAGCGGCATGATCGCCTACCGCGGCATCGTGCCCACCGCGGCCCTCGCGCCGGACTGGCCCTTCGCGCACTGGTCCAACATCTGGGTCGCCAAGCACCGCCACTTCCTGTCGTACCCCATCGCGGACAACACCCAGCTCAACGTCGTGGCCTTTGTGACCAAGCGCCTCGGCGGCGGGCGCCCCATCAACGACGCCGCCGAGATCGAGAGCAACAAGTACAAGAACATCCGCGAGAGCTGGTCCTCGCTCTGCGACCGGGAAGAGGTCGCCGCCGACTTCGCCGGGTTCGACGCGCCCGTCCAGCGCGTCATCGGCCTCATGGACGAGCGGCCCGGCCGCTGGAAGATCAACGACCACGAGCCGCTGGGGCGCTGGCACTTTGCGGGGGGTCGCGTCGTGTTGGTTGGGGACGCCGCGCACGCCATGCTGCCGCACATGGGGGCCGGGGCGGGCCAGTCGATCGAGGACGGGTGGATTCTCGGGCGGGTGGTGGCCGAGTATTTGGAGGGCGGCAGCAGCAGCAGCAGCAGTAACGAAAGATTCAAGTCGCTCGAGTCCGCGATGCAGTTCTACCAGGACATCCGGCTGCCGCGCGCCCAAAAGGTGCAGGCCGCCAGCCGGGTCGGGGGCAACCTGTACGAGCTGCAGACCGAGGAGATGAGCAAGCTCAGCTACGAGGATTCGCTGCCCGTGCTGGCCGAGAGCATGCGGCAGCGCATGAAGTTCGTTTGGTCCGAAGACGTCGACGATTCGTATTGCCGGATGCGGGACGGACAGGTCGTGTAAATTTGGATTGTGGGACTCGACACCGAGAAGAACATGCGAATTAGCGGGATAGCAGCTGAGTTTGTGTGACGAACGAAGACTGCGACGTATCATGGAATGATACCGAGTAGCTAGTTGTAGCAAGCAGTACGATGATCAACTTTGCCAGAACAGCACACAGGCAAATCTTCATTGCTAGAGGAGGACAGGCTTAAAACAACTTTATTGATTCAACACCTTATATATTTCCGAAGCATCCGTGGTCCATTACTCGTTCAAGATGAATGCTGATGAACTCGAACAACAAGGAATTATCAAAATAACATAATCAATGGGAGTTCCTTTGGGTTTGCGGCTCATGTTGTCCATAATGCAGGCCATTCGTCATCGCGACCTCACGAAGCCCGTCCTGGGCGCCATAGCTTGTCGCCGGATTCCCCAGACAGGTACTCTGGGCAGCTCGAGCTTGGTCTAAATGATGCCGAGTCCTTTTGCACTTTGCAATAGCGTCGAGTGGAGAATTGCATGCACGTTGTAGTGCTGTTAATTGTTAACTCATCATCTGAATGATAGACATTACAAATGGACAGTCTTCCCACACCCATACAAATATGGTACCAAACCGATTTCAGCCAGATCAAGCCTCCACCACTCTCATCGTCATTGTTCTTTCGATACCCGATTTGTATGGCGAGGGAAACTACCCAGCTGCAATATCTATCATGCATGCCAATAAAGTAGCCCCTTTGAAGTAGCCCCTTTCAATGTTCCAACCAGCTCTGAGTGTGATCCGGATAATGCCAATACGACCCCTAGGGCTACCTTGACCAGGGATGCAAACTGGTCCCTGACCTTCAGTTGCATAACTCATAGGCCTCCTGATAATTTAGTGACGAGAAGGCTATGAGGACGTTCTTTAAAACTGTCTCTGGCGAGAACGCCGAAGCTGGTCTCAATATTGAGAATGTCCTCTGGCTCGGTACAGATTAGACTGCGATGATTGTCCTTATCCATGTCAATCTCCGACATGCCCTCCATGTGCTGGAGTATATCGCGAACAGTTTGGCTATATCTCAACAGCACGGGTGCCAAGGCAATGGATGGGCGGATGCGTGCAAGTGTACCTTGGCAGTGGGCCGTACTTATGTTCATAACCCGCATGCGTCTTCCGCGCGTGGAATGCCTGAAGCAAATAATTCGATTTAATGGGTATCTCGTAGTAAAAGCACTTCTCGATCTGCAGTTCCGTCTCGCAGACCCTCATAACTTGTTCAATCGTCATCATCGGAATGATATATCTTGCGGGGCCAATCGGCCGCAATGTCGATGCTGTCCCTTGGGAACACCCACTCGCAGAAGACGAACAGCAGATAGTCGATGACGGCGCAGAGGCAAAACAGCTTGCCGGCCCAGACACCGCAGCCGTAGTACCGCTTCAGCCGGTCGATCAAGGCGAAGCTTCGGACACCTGAGTGGCTCTCGCCGTTCCAAGCCGCGGTATTGCCCACGTCGTAGCCGTAGAAGTCGGCCTCGGGTATGTCGCCCATGATGCCCTTGTATACGCGTTCTGTGCGTTTGGCGATGTTGTCCCATGAGTACATCGCCTTGACCTGGTCGTGGAACTTCTCCGTACGGACCTTATTCACGCGGAGGGCAGATATCGCCTTGCCAGTGGCCACCACGAGGTCGTCTTCCTCTGGCTTGGCAAAGACCGTCATGTGGCCGGGCAGAACCTCCGGGATGCCGCCGACGGCAGTACATACGACATAGAGACCACAGCTCGCAGCTTCTACCAGGACTGTGCCGAAAGCCTCAGTCAAACTTGGGTGCAAATAGATATGACCGCGAATCATCACGTCCCGAACTTGCTCATGGCGCACAGATCCCAGCATTTCTACCTTGTCTTGCAGCACATTTTGCTCAATCATTTGCTCCAGATCAATGCTTTTCGGGCCGGACCCAGCAATGATAAACCGAGTGTTGGGGTGGTTCTCCAGAATTCTTGGTATCGATGCGGTCAGCAAATCCGTGCCTTTATTATAGAATAGCCGAGAGATAACCACAATGACAACCGGGTCATTAGGACCGAGATGATGCACCGCGGGCGTCGCATTTCCAAACCCATTGTTGGGAGCTGGCGGCTCAGGAGGGTATTTCCGCGGGCGGAAGTTCTCTGACACGACGGCATTCGGGATAACAGAAACCATGACCGGGTCGAGCGCCGCTCGAAGGACTGTGTTCTCCTTGCTCGTATGGCTGACGCAAATGACATGATCGACATCGCTCAAGATGAACTTCAGCAGCTTGTTCGTCAGGATACTGGCGGCGTCCGCGAAGCCAAACAGCGAGTGGTCGGTAAAAACCGTGCGCAAGCCCATGGTTCTGCCGTGTAGTAGCGCCTCGTGGCAGAGACTGCTCAGACTGGCGTGGCCGTGGACGATGTCGATCTGTTCTCGGATCATGATGTTTCGGAACACGGGGAAGAAGGAGAAGACGGTCGGGAAGGTGGCGGAGCGGTAGATGATGGCGAAGGGGACGTGGTAGACCTTGATGCCGTTCGTAAGGTATCGGACCCCTTTTCGGTCTGCATACGCATGCGTTATAACGACGACCTTGTGACCCCGATCGACCAGTTTCGTCGCAAGCTGGTAGATGTGGCTTTCGACCCCTCCTGGTTGCGGGAAGAAGAAATCGCTAACCATAGCGATATTGTACGTAAGGCGTGGCATCTTGAAGGACGGGATCGTTCGCAAATCTCTATGCGCCAAGTCTAGATCGCGCTGCGAAGAACTGTAGCTATACGTGTGTAGGTCGGTAGCGTCGACTTCACCTGGGCGCAAGTTGCCAGAGGACGCCGAGATCGCGCAGTAGCAATAAAGCAGGACGTGGTTGTAGCATTAGTTTTGGTTCAAACTCGCCCATACTTGGAGGACTGTAATTTTCAATAACATTCCAGTAGAGTTATGATGACACCAAGTACCAATGATCAAGGGGTGGGCAGTTAAGAGAGCTTGCGACTGGTGATAATCAGTTCGACGACGACAGTCTGGCTGCGCGAGGTCGACATGTGGAAACCCGCATTGGCATCCATTCCCTCAGTAGGTACAAGGTACCTGATGCCACCTCAAGCTTGGATCCACACAGGGGTCCGATAGCGATAGTCAGGGCACTAGCGCCCAGATTTCCAGAGATAAGATGCAGTACCCATAATAAATTCTTTATCGTACCTTGATGCAATTGCGATGGGAAATAATTCCGCGATGCTGGTGGTTCGAAGTCTTCGGGTTGCTGCGAAAAAGATAAAATCTCGAGACTGGTCGATCAGCAGTCAAATATGGTGTCGCAACACCTTTGATTGACTTAATCTCAAGATACAGCTCGTTACTGCAGCGTTTGTGACAACAAGTCCGCCGTCATAAACGTCGATTATCCCAAGGGCAATCTCGCAACCGCAGCTATTCTAGTGCTCTTCCTCCGAGCGACTATCCCATCCCACTCGCAGATCAACGCCAGACGCCCACCTCTTCTTGCCTGCACTGCTTATTCGCCAAAGTGAACGCCAGTACTTCCGCCGGCAAAATGTACGCGCGATATATCCCACCTGCCAAGTCGGCGCCTAAGCCGGAGCCCAAGCCCGCTCCGGTCGCCGAAAAGAAACCCGCTGCGCCGCCTGGTATAATCGCTCAGATGGCTCCTGCCGCCGGTGCTTATGGGCGCTATATACCTGGGCCGAAGCTAGAGGAAGCGGCAAAGATGAACAAGAGAATCGTGTTTGGCGATGACGATGTCGACGAGCCCCCCGTCAAGAAGGTCAAAGTAGCGACAGAGGAACCGAATGATCTCTCCCTTGCGCAAGCGCAAGAGACCCCTTCCATAGGCAAAAACGAAGGAAAGGACGAGAAGAAGGACAAGAAGAAGAAAAAGACCAAAAAGAGCAAGAGCAAGGACTCCGAGATACCAGACATTGCGGCGTCAGAGTCTCCTGCCAAGGAGAAGACCCCTGAGCCGGCAGAACCTGAGCCTCCTGCTAAAGACGACAACCCCGCGCCTGCAGATCTTCCGGTAAGGGAGAAGGCCCCTGAATTGGTAGAACCTCTGGCCGAGGAGAAGAAAAAGAAGAGGGAGAAGAAGAAGAAGCCTAAGGCCGAAACAGAGACACCCGATGCCGAGGAGCCAGTGAAGTCCCGCCATAAGTCTGTCTTCGAGAAGGCGGCAAAATCTATGAAAGCTCCCGAAGAGAACGTGGCGGATCCCCAAGGTGACGGCGAGGACGTGGCAATGGTGGACGCCCCTGAGCCAGAAGAAGTGCATGGTCTTGAGCCCTTGCCTCAGCCAGAGCCTAGAGCCCCCGAGCCCCCGAGTTTACCTCAAACAGAGCTGCCTTCTTGGCTCTACGACCACGTCAAGGTTTCTAGAGATGCGACCGCGGCCTTCACCAGTTTTGGGCTGAAGCCCGAGTACGGCATCACTGCCGAAAATTCGAAAAAACTGGAAGCGAAGGGCTACAAGGAAGCGCATGCTGTACAGACCGCTGTTATACCCCAACTCCTCCCTCACCACTGCCTCACTATGCACAGCGACATCCTAGTATCCGCCGAAACAGGATCTGGAAAGACGTTGGCGTACGCTCTGCCTATCATACGCGATCTGAGCCATTCAGGTAGCCCTTGTACCTTCCTTCGGGCCATCGTGGTGGTCCCTTCCAAGAACCTGGCACAGCAGGCCCAGAAGGTCTGCGAAGAGTGTGCAGATATCTTTTACGAGGGCACAAAACGCGTCAAGGTCGGTATCGCGACAGGAAGGCGTCTTCTGGATGAAGAGAAGTCTGCTTTGGTCGAGCGACGGGAGCGATACGACCCCGAGGGCTACCAAAAACGCCTGGAAAGGGTTAAGACCCAGAGCCGGCGGGCTCGTTACGAGGACGACAGCGAGGACGAGGAGAGAAATGAGATTTTCAGACGCGAGGACCGCATCAAGACTTTACCCAACCACGTAATCGAGTACGTATCCAAAGTCGATATCCTAATTTGCACACCAGGCCGGCTTGTGGAACACATCAACTTAACGCCTGGTTTCAACCTGGACGATGTTCGCTGGCTGGTGCTGGATGAAGCCGATAAGTTCTTCGGGCAAAACTACCAGCAGTTCCTCGACGTTGTGATACCGAGACTGCACAGCAACAGCAAAAGGTCCCAGCGGAGCCACATGCAGTCAAGGCTGACTGGTGTCCGTAAGGTCATCCTGAGTGCCTCAATGACGACGGATTTGGACAAGCTTGGGCCATTGAAACTCCGAAGACCGAAGCTGGTGGAAATGGCATCCGAGGATGGGGATGAGGCAGGTGGCCGAGAAACGATGCTCAACCTGCCCGCCACCCTTCGGGAATCGGCTATCAAGGTCGACCTGGAACTCAAGCCCCTATTCCTGCTTGACCTGCTCGAGAGTGATCGTATCATGTCAACCGATACGGAAGATAGCTCGTCAGACAGCGATTCATCTTCCGACTCCAAGGCCTCTTTGCCTCCCAAGATGCTCATCTTCACCCGCACCAGAGAAAACGCCATCCGCCTGGCGCGACTCCTGGCCATCATGGCCCCCAAGCTGGAGCCTGTCATCGGCTGCATCACTTCCGACAGCGCGGACAAGAGACAGAGCCGCACACTGAAGGCGTTCAGGGCCGGCAAGCTCCGCATCATCATCGCTTCCGACCTGATCGCTCGCGGTATCGATCTGCCTGACGTTAAGCACGTCATCAATTACGATATGCCCAACTCCATCACCTCGTACGTCCACAGAGTCGGCCGTACGGCTCGTGCTCAGCGGAGCGGTCATGCTTGGACCCTGTTTACGTTCCAGGAGGCCCGCTGGTTCTGGAACGACGTTGCCGGCAAGGACGCAGAGGTCCGGCGGTCTAGGGAGGTGGAAAGGGTGCGCATCACGGAGGAAAAGCAAGACGAGGATGCGTTTGAGAGGAAGAAGGCCCGATTTGAGGCTGCAGTTGCTCAACTGGCAAAGGAAGGGGGAGCATAATACCCTAGATAGAATTCAAACTCGACTTTCATAATCACTAGCTGGTATCATAATTACGTGATGAAACTATTACGTTTAACCGGACCCTCCTTGACTCCATGGATATTAAAGGGGTTGTTCTGTTATTCGAATGTATTACAACGACTGGACTATACGGGTTGTTCCAGTCCTTATACTCAGTTCGTAACTGTTGTTGCCATTCCGTGTTGTTTATTCCATCAATGGTCACGTACCCCTGATATCAATAAGGCTGTGGCTACTTGTCGGTTATCCCATGGGCAGCTATCCCACCGCCAGTCTTTCCGGGCGATGACCATAGAGCTGGAGCAATGCTATTCGCGTAACCTAGTAATACATTGCACAACACGTTGTTGCCAGTTCAAAGCAAGGCAATGAGTGTATTTGGTGGTAGCTGCTTGCATTGATCCAAATCTCAAGTCCCTTGGCTATTCGGTCAATCCATCTAAATCTAGTTATTGCCCATACACGGCCCACGGATTGCAGTCTTTCGCCTTTGATTGTACAAGTCTCCATCCCATCAATAGTCTCGCTCGCACACAAACACTCACACACACATCCTCCGCCTTACATATCCTCTCCCCCTCTATCTCTATCTCCCTCTCTATCTCTATCTACCTCTCTATCTATCTCTACCTCTCTATCTATCTCTCATCCATGCGCCGGAGGCATGCCCTCCCGCAACCCCTTAGTCAACTCGCTGACCAATCCCAAACTCGAGGACGAGGAGGGCGTGGAGTACTGGGGCGACACCACAGAGTCCGATTCTTCCTCTTCGGCACCAGAAGACCACGATCAGCAATTCTTCGACGACGAAGAAGATGTGGAAGTGGTGGTAGACCCCGCGTACTTTGGTGACGACGAATATTCTGACGAGGATGATGATGATGATGATCAGCCTCCTCTGAGCCCCATCGACTAGGCCCGCAGCGTCATTGAAATCCTGGAGGACATGCGCAATGACCTTGATTCAATGGTCGCTTCCGCATCCGAGCCCGAGGGAACATCATCGCCTGAGCTTGAGGAAACACCATCACCCGAGCCTGAGGAAGCACCATCACCCGAGCTCGACCCCAAGCCACATCGCCTTCTGCGACGCCGCCGGCCAGCTCACCAGAGGGAAGAGGTGTTGTTGGCCTGGCTAGGCATCTCGTTCTCGGCTGTGGTGTCTCCCTCTTCGTCTTGGTCTAAACCGCCAACTTCAGAAGGCTGGAAGCTCGGGGATGCGCCTAGAAAAGACAAAGGTTGAGAAATGTCAGAAAGGTAGAGTACGAATTGACTTTCGGTTTGCCAAGAACATGTTTGATCCTGACCAAAACACGATTCAATCAGTGGTGTTCTTCTATACCCGTTATATCTTCGAATGCCACGCGTCCAAGGCGAGTATCGTCATCCTCTGCCTACAACCCGAGCTCAGATTCGCCACCCGTAAGTGTATTGGAAGTATAACCGGCTCCCCTGAGATGGACGCTACCGACTCTTCTGAGATGGATGCCAACGACATAGACGACTTGCGTCGCTCCCTGACCAAGCATGCAAGCCAACGCAACAGCAACACCATCATCATCATCATCAGCACCGGAACTCCAACTAACACCCGCATTCGTCGCTTCCACTCCTTCGACCTCCCCGCCAGCCCCAACGCTGCCGAAGAAACCGCACGTGAAGACGAAGAACGCGATCCTTCGAGCGAACGCCTTAGACCTAGTCGGGAAGGATGGCGAGCCCAACCCCGACGGGCCGTGCGAGCGCTGCAGCAAAAGCCCGACCAAGAGGACGAACTGCAGGACGGCCAAGGACCGCAGGGTGGGCACCGTGTAGGTACCCGCAACCTTTGCTCCGCTCTCGCCCCTTCCGCCTCTACACCAGCTCCAGCTCCAGCGCCACCGAAAGGGGAAGAGCAGCGACAAGAGCAGCGACGATGGCGGTGTCGTGAAAGAAAGGGTACCAACTCCTGGTGCTCCTTCTTCGTCTGGTCAATCTCGCCGAACCAGATCCGCAGACTGGCACCTCAAAGCCAAGTGGGAGGGCAGTAGAGCGCCCTGATTATAGGAAGGGAACAACATCTTAGGCATCCAGTGTCCTCTTGGGACTGGCAGGTCGCCGCTTTGCGGCAGAGAAACGTGTAGGGCCGACACGATGAGGACGGCACCGAAGCTTGAAGCATGTACTTTCAACCGAGAGCAAGAGAGAGAGGGATAGAGGGAGAGAGAGAGAGACAGAGAGATCTCTAGAAGGTTCCTTTTATTCTTCTCTCTTTTTCTTTTTTCTTCTTTCCAATAATAATAATTAACTTAGTTCGAAAACGAGCCACCAACCGCTTGATTATCTTCTTATTACTTTGATATTTGCGTATGTGCTATGGACGCATTCTAATGTCCCGATTGCGATTTCTTGAGCTTACCTTAGCATTCGTTTCATCGTGACTGCTTGCAGAAACGGTGCAACCAGTGACATGAATGAAAAGATGGGCGAAAGATTGACTGATGTCACCGAGGGCACATCGGTCCCACTGAAGCCCTTGGGGCAGGATGCGGACGATTTCAGACTCAACTGGTCGTGTGCTGCCCCTATGGCTCGGACTGTAAGCCTGGTGTAATAGCTGAGCCCATCATCAAGGTCTTTAACGTCGGCAATGCTGTGGCGTAGCCTTGCGATTTGAGACTTGGTAGGATGAAGATATCACTGAACTGGAAGGCAATATCCATGGCTAGGTAACTCTGATCTTAACAGTGCCTTCATGATACCTTATGCACCACAAATTTCTCTTTAATCGCCTCAATATAACATGTTGCTTGGGTTGAGTCATCCAGCTCGTTTCACTCCGTAAACGGCTGCCCTTTCGCGATAACCTCGAAAGCCTTGTTCGTGTGATCCCACACTTGCTGCTTCAATGCCTCGATACCGTCGGCGTCATACTTGGCATACACCTTCATATTATGGGCGTCATCGCCCTTCCAGTCCAGCGAGTACGCACCGCTGCCCGGCCGCCCGTCCATGCCTCTGACGGTACCTCCCTTCCGTCTCTCAACACTACTACTACTGTTGTTGCCGCTGACAGTAGTAGATGTGCTCGTGGCCGCCGCCGGGTAGAGCGCCGGCGAGGCGAGGGAGAGCATGTGCTCGCCGCTCTCGACGGGGTCGACGGCGACGAAGGGCGCCAGGAAGAACGGGGCCAGGACCCGGTTGAAGAGGAAGCGGAACCAGACCGGGTACGCCGGGTTGTGGAACGCCGGGGTCAGGACGAGGC
Organism: Arthrinium phaeospermum; assembly: GCA_006503535.1. NCBI lineage: Eukaryota > Fungi > Ascomycota > Sordariomycetes > Amphisphaeriales > Apiosporaceae > Arthrinium > Arthrinium phaeospermum. The sequence continues at coordinate 3,481,394 of QYRS01000003.1, forward strand.
CGGGGAAGATGTGGACCAGCCGTAGCTGTTTGTTGTCGCCGGCGTGCATCTTGGCTAGGTTGGACATGTACATGGAGTGCATGTAGCACAGGTGCGACCGCACTTGGATATAGCTGTAGTGCTGGAGGTCCCGCAGCGACAGGTCCTCCCGGAACAGCTTTTTTCCGTCCTCGAACCCGACCGCGAAGACGGACACCACGATCGCGGGAAGCGCTGATTGCAGCAAAAGGGGCGTCAGCTGCTGGATGGCGCGTATGCGGGAGTAGTACAGGAGGGCCATGGTCGCATCCAGGCCTTCTGTGGTGTCTGTTTGTAGTCGAATTAGCAAATACGTTAGCTACATGATGTATGTGCAATAACGAGATACCCTCAAAAGAGAGGTGGGAAAAGGGGTTAGGGTTGCGAAATAGGAGAAGCAAGATAAGAACAAGAGTCGCAGACCTTTACGCGGCTGAAATATGGCACCCCCCTGCGACGTCATAAGATAATCGATCCGCGGCCCCTCCTCCTCCCGCCCCTCGAGCCGCGTGATCTCGGCGCACACGGCGTCGACGCACGCTAGGAGCGACAGGTCCGCGGCCCGCACGAACCGGTACGTGCCGGCCGGGCACAGCCCCCTTAACTCCTCGACGATCTCCTGCCCACGCTGCTCGCTGCGGCCCACGAGGTAGATGCGCGGGGCGTGGCCTGCCTGCTGGGATGAAGATGCTAGCGCCCGCGCTGTCATGTGGCCGATGCCTGACGTGCCGCCCAGGAAGACGGCAACGAGGGGGCGTCGGCTGCGGCTCCTCTCGGACAGGAGGGCGGCGTTGAGGGTCTCGACTTCGGTGAGCGTCACCATGGTTTCCTCTGTTGTGGTGTTTGAGAAAGGGGCCTTGGAGGGTACAGTAAGTATGCTAGGTTGTCATCTACAGGATCTTCTGTATGAAGATTTCGTTGGGTATTCAGAGGCGTGATCGGGTTTGAGAGTGCAGAAGGCTTCACGTATAAAGGTTTGAGGACAATGGTATTCTCATCTGTCATTAATTCCGTTCGATTGATATATACGATGTGTTATATACGATATCAAATATGCTTGTTACACTCGACAATAGGGATTAATTGCATGTTGGCACCCGACTACAAAACACTCACTTGTTGCTAACATCATATTTCGGGGTAACCATTGCACCGCTTGGTGTTTAGCTTCTGGCAGTGATCAAGTTCGTTTCTTAGTTCACACTCGGGTTCAATTGTTATTAGGTAGGTTAGGTAGGTTTTCAGTGCAAGTGCGTCTAGTTCCCCCGACTAATAAAACTTCAATGTCGTCACCACTCCAGTCACCATCCGTTTCTTCACCTTTCCCCAAGAGTACTGCCTGAAATTGGACGGATGAGCTTGGTGGACTCCCGCACTCAGTTCTTCCTGATCGATTGAGCCCGTCTGGGCCAACTCCGTGTTTTAACCCCCATGCTGATTTGTATATGCGGCGCAGACGACTTACACGAAGCCAGCCTATGGATGCAATACCTTGTGACTCCATCCATCGATCTGCAGCTTCAACTAACACGCAGCCATTTCACCACAAAACGTAATTCCATCCCCTAGTATTGGCGAGGAGCTACAGTGCGATGGCGTGATTGAGCGACAACCAGCCCTGGAGACTTCGGAGACAGTAACATGGTCAAAGATCCTGTTATCGTTCTGGGACGATTCGATACGATAGGAGCAATGAATATCATATACCAGCGAATACTGATTGAATTCCGGCCATGGTGAATACCTCTTTCCTTACATCTGGTATTACACCGTGTTTTGATGGATTTACTCCGCACGCAGAAAATAACCTTACAATAATTCATACAATGATATCCCGCTTTTGTTTGTTTTCCAAACTCCTGTAACACCAGATAGTTGCCAAAGGTGCTGCCCTAATCTGAGCCCCGTTGCCATGCCATTGCCCATCCCCCCTACACAGGCTTCCACCGCTCACTAGCCGTCGTCGCCGTACTCCGATCCCCATTCTCCCCGTACGTGACAGTAACCACACGCGTCGTGACAATAGCGTCGCTGAGCCGAGGCGCCGTGCCGTCGTCGACGCAAGCGACGGCGGTGGGCGCGTCGGTGCTGCCGTGGTGGCGCGGGCTCAGGATGTCCTCCTCGCTCGAGGTGAAGCCGGTGCTGCCGATGGTCATTTCGAACTCGTCGTGGAGGGCCTTCTTGTGGTGGTTAAGGGGACGCGAGCTCTTCTGGCCGATGGTGACGAGGTGGCCCGGTTGCGAGCTGTCGTCGGTCCCGCCGCCGCTACCCTTACCGCCGCGCTCGGCGTCGTAGTAGCGGCGGGCCTTGGACCCGCTGCTGCCGAAGATGCTGCGGCCGAAGAGGATTTCGGCTAGGGGCTGCATGACGGGGATCGAGGAGGCGATGATGATGGTGCTGCCTTCGATGCTGCAAGACAAAGATGTGTTAGTAGAGGACAATAGTTCGCCTGCGCACGGTCTATCAACTTACACTGTCCAGATGACGAGGTCGGATGTATCGTAGGAGAAGTCAGGGCTTCCCAGAGACGGGATTCTTGTCGTCTTGTAGATGGCCACGATGCCGGACCTATCATATGAGGTCAGTATTAAAAGCAGCACGTTGGTTCACTCCAGTTGAGGGGAGCACCTACACGGAACCGATGCCGAGCGCGGCGCAAAGCGCGAGCTTCTTCTTGATGGGCATCTGAAGCCTGAACAGCACCATCGACGGGTAGATGGCCAGGTAAAGGTCGACGAATGCGGAGATGGCTAATGGGTTCAACATGGCGGGTTAGCTCACATCTTCTCTTTGTAACAGTGGGCATCCAGATGGGGACAGGCAGGTAAATACTGACAACCAGCGTAGATACAATACCCAACCAAGATGTCCTTGTCGAAGCACGTCTTCTCGGTGATGGAAAAGGTCCAGAGCGAGCGGGCGGGCGTGCACTGGCCCAGCAGCACGCCGACGGTGGCGAGCAGCGAGGCGAAGCAGACGAGGCCCATGGCCCAGAGGTACCACCAGTGCGCCCGGCTCGGGTTCAGGATGCGGGTGAGCAGGGCGATGACGGCCAGCTTGGGCAGGCCGAAGGACAGGATGCCCGGGCAGAAGGCCGCCGTCGTCCAGAGGATGGCGCCCTCCTTCTGCTCCAGGCCGAGCAGGTCGAAGTGCTTGCCGTTGCCGTAGCTCGTGGCGACGGTCGAGAAGGCGGTCGAGATGTAGCCGCAGAGCTGTGGTTTCGCGAAGGAGGGTGTTGGTCAGCTGGTGCGCATGCATGCGTCGGTGGCTTGGAGGGCAACAACATACCAGAGATAGGATGATGAGGTAGTCGTCACTCCATAGCTTCCTTTGGAGAACACCACGCACGTAGAGTCTGCCGGCGACGAAGATGGTGCTGACGGCGGTGACGGTCCAACAGGCGGCCAACACAGACGGGCCCTTGTCTTGCGCCGCCCAGGCGGCGTACTCGGGAGTATCTTTCGGTGGTGAAGACATAGCGCCAGGCCGTGTAGTATGTTGGGTCTTCAAGACGTAAAAGGGGCTCCGGAACAACCGTTCAAAGTCGAAATAGGAGAAGCCTGCCCGAGATGGTCATGGGTGACAGGCACAGGTCGCGAGGCAGGGAGGCTCTTCTTAAAGGAGGACAGATATGTCAGCAATGATGATGAAGCCCAATACACCTGGGATGTTCGTATCGCTAAACGCTCTATGCTGACCCCTGCTGTTCCATTTTCGATATAACGTATAGTAGCTGAGCTACGGAGATATCTGGAAGATATATTATATGCCCTTGAAGCAATGGAGGAGTTGCCTGTTGGGCCAATGCTAATCAAACCCATGGTCTCAGATCCGAAATGCAAGTCTGTCTGCTCCTCACCACTGACGAATTTGCGATGCGTCTGCGTGGCGCGACCGTTGCCAATTGCAGTTCTTTCTTCCCTCGCCAAAAAAGAAGTCAGAGACTAGACTCAGTCGCTGTATGGGGGAGATCTGAGACCTCTTGGCTGGCGACCGATCAACCACGTCGACTCTCCGTACTCGGTCTACGGGCTGAAGAGAGCGTGGGATTTTGAAACGGCCTTGAATTTAGAGTTTCGCGGGAGAGAAAAGCAAAAATGAGGAAAGCGCCTGTGTAGTGGTAGTGATTGGACTTGCAGGAGGCCGCAAGCACGTATCGCGAAGAAACAAGAAGCGACCTGCAGGTTCATGTAGGAAACGAAGCACTCTGCCAGTACACTCCATAACAGTGGAAGGAACGATCTGAACCCGTGCGATTGCAGTAGCGATGCTGCGATTGCCAGAGTTCGCATCGCAGGCGGTGGATGTCTAGGACAGCTGCAATCCGGTGGTGGCCATTCGGTTTGAACGAGCCGGCCCTGCTTTCTTATTTCGCATGCATGCCGGAACATGTGGTGGACCTAAGCATCAGCTATTCCTCGAGAGAGCGAGAGCAGACAGTCTCCTAGCCAATCACCGCTGCAGGAAAGATCTCCTGCTCCGACGATCCTCTAGCGTACCGGCACGGCTCCGTCAGTGTGTGTGGGGTGCCACTAGGCAATAGGCGACAGAGAGCCCCAGATTGTCCCGCGTGGAGTCCTTGCTGCGTTCACTCATTTTGTTATATTGTCGCCTTCTTTTCATCCGAGTGCAACGTCCAGCAAGATCTGGGCTGCGGCTGTCAATGCCGGCGCGACCGTTTGGAAGAAGTCAAATGCCTATGCAAAGGAGTATTTCACTCGAAACAAGAAAACAGGATCACCGCGGCCCGCGATGTCTTCTTGCGTCAAACATTCCTTTCCCGGGTCTTAGACAGACTTGTCCCCGCCCCCGAATCCGCCCAAGCGTTACCCGCAGGCACACCACTCCGCAAGGGGGATAGGCACGACGCAGGCTCAAGAAATGGGCCCCGTACCTGCGCGCTATCTTCACCCGCATCACATCCCGATCCCTCTTCTCGAGGATATAGTAGTGGGCATTGGCGTATCGAAAATTGCGTTCAATAGACACGCGCGACTATTGGTCCGCCTTTCTACGCAAACACCAAGAAAACGCCTTCGCGATCATATACCTATCTGAACGGTTGAAACGGTCGCCGAGCCGTGCTGCATAAAGTTGAAGCCATTGGATTGCCTGGTCTCAGTATCAGTATCGCTATCAGAATATCCAGCATCGGCCGGATATCAACGAGCCTACCAGTGGATATCAAGCGGCAATGGATGGCGATCGATATTCTGGACATGGTCCCACATCTGATCACAAAATCTACCAGATCTTGCTTTGGCAATTGTTCTCGATGGAGATCTCAACCCTGATATGCAATACTGCTCTGAAAGGGCCAGTCGAACGATTTCCGCTGGCCCAAAGTAAACGCACCCAATAAGACGAGTTGAGCAACATACAGTAGGTTCGCCAGCACAGTATCTATCTCCAATCACGTCAATCATACCGTCGCCGACACGTCAACACAATTTGGAGATCTTGCCTGCCGGTCTACAGAGTAGCATGTTCCCTTCCGAGCCCAATCATCAATCCAACCCACCCGTCTGGCTGGACTTGGGGGGTCTGTCTCATATGACCCTGTAGGCATGGTGACGATGGGAATCAGGCGCTCATCATATTCCAGTACATGAGTTATGCATCTCCTAGGAAAAGCAACCAATGACTTCCCGTCTCCCGCCTCCCCCCTTCGCGCCTGTATGTAGTACCAGAATCGCGAGTGGCAAGATCAGCCTGCTCCTCCGCGTTGGCGTCGCGGTATTTCTCTTTTACAGCCCATCTCTTCATTTTTGAAACCTTTCTTGCCTATTTTCAAGACCTGCAGAAAGAAAACCAAAAAGAAGAAGACACAAGCAGGTAGCAGAGGAAACATGGGATTAGACATCACCAACGGTACCAACGGCACCAACGGGGCCAATGGAGCCGTCGTCGTCGACAAGACCGTGGCCACCAGCCCCAACAACATGGACGCCGTGCCAGGCCTGGTGAAACAGATCAATTCCGGGGTCGACGCCCTGGGTACCGGCGGTGACGAGGCTCGCCATGCGCTGCTAGTCAAGGCCCGGAACCTCATGCAGGCTCTCGAGACGCCCCGGGAGACCATGATCAAGCATTGCTGGGCTCAGGTCAGTACTGCCGCCCCCTCCCCCTGGAGAGAGGAAAGTTTAGCAAGACTGACAGGATTTGGGAAATAACAGACCGGCGCCATGGCCGGCTTGACCACCGGTATTGACACAGGGCTGTGGGCTCTGATGGCCAAGAACGGCGATAGGCCCCAAAAGGTCAGCGAGCTGGCCTCGGCTGTCAAGATGGACCCTGTGCTTTTGAGTATGCCAACCACGAGAACAATACATACACTAGGTCTCTTGTCTAACGAATTGCCATAATAGGCCGTCTGATGCGTCACCTGGGAGCCATGGGGTACATCACCGAGACGGGCGAAGACGAGTACAAGCCGACAAACTTTACCAACTCCTTGAGCATCCCGATTATCAGCGGTGGTTACTACGCCATGTACGTACCCGCCCTCCTTTTTCCCTCCCGGTGTCTTGTCGTTTTTGTGACAAGTCAGACTGACTCAGAGACATTGGCGTTTCTTCGCCCCCAGGTTGAAGGCGAGCGCCGGAGTCATCTCCTTCCACGAGTTCGCCCGCCAGACGGGCTGGCAGAACCCGACCGACGCGGGCCGCACCTCGTTCCACCAGGCCTACGCGACCGACAAGAACTTCTTCGAGTACCTGCAGGCCGTCGGCTACGGGCCCCAGTTCAACGACCACATGGGCGGCTACCGCCAGGGCCGCCTGCCCTGGATGCACCCGTCCTTCTACCCGGTCCAGGCGAACCTGATCGACGGGGCTGACTCCGCGGAGGATGCGCCGTTCCTGGTCGACGTCGGCGGGAGTGTCGGGCACGACTTGGCCGAGTTCCTGCGCTACTTCCCTGTTCACCCAGGGAAGCTGATACTCCAGGACCTGCCTGTCGTTATCGGGCAGATCGCCGACCTGGATCCTCGTATTGTGCGCATGGAACATGACTTCCTGACCGAGCAGCCGGTCCAAGGTACGCAGAAACCTTCTCGTTTCCATTTCCTACCTGATTCCCTACCTATATCTCCTTTTACGCAGCAAGACCAATAACTGACCTTTCTCTCTTCAAGGCGCCCGAGCCTACTACATGCACTCGGTCCTGCACGACTGGCCCGACAGCGTGTGCCGGCAGATCCTGGCGCCGCTGACGGCGGCGATGCGGCCCGGGTACAGCAAGCTGCTCATCAACGAGAACGTGATCCCGCGCACGGGCGCGTACTGGGAGACGACGGCGCTCGACATGATCATGCTGACCGAGTTCTCGTCGCGCGAGCGCACCCTGGACGACTGGCAGAATCTCCTCGGCGCCGCGGGCCTGCGCATCGTCAAGATCTGGGGCGGCGGTAGGGGGGTGGAGAGTTTGATTGAGTGCGAGTTGGCTTGATGTGAGGGCCTCGAAAAGAAAGCCGTGGACGGAAGGGACAGCATGGTTACGGAGATTGGTGTGAAGGGGGTGAGAGTGGGGGGTTTGTTAATGGTGTATTCTAGTTTTCTACATGTTATGTAAACTATCTAGACTCAATATCTGCTCTACTAGAAGCTTGTCTGAAACGACTGTGTTCATTCACGTCCATATTAGTGCCTAATCTTGACATTTCGCAAATGTATTTTATCAGTCACAAGTTACGGCGACGTATCTCACATGGCGACTATGCGCATTGGTCTATTACAAAGTATCATTTCTACCGATGGCGGTCGTTTGTTAGAATGCACGACGACAGACAGGCCGACGACCTGGTCATCACACTAAAACTAATCCCACAATCCGCGGGCGGTGCCGAACATCACCGTCCACTTGCGAATTTCTACGCAGTGGCTGGCTGCATAACGGCCATTTCTATGCGGATTCATTGATCCGCGAACCTCTTTTACTACCGCATACATACTTATGCAATGCAGTTACTGCGGTTCGTCGGTCGCGAACGATATATCTGAGACGCAAGCCAGCCACATTTCCAGGGGTAACTCCAACTACTTGTGTGTGTGGCTGGCCAACCTGCTGCCGATCGGCAAAGTAAATGCAAATCCCACGATCCCGTCTCGCTGGGACAAATGAGCGCCGTTGTCTCCCGCTGAAGATCGCCTATCTGAATCAAGGTCGCAGAGAATGGCGTTAGGCACGGACTGGTGGTTGTTAGCTGTCAGTATGGGGTGTGTCTCGGAAGTTAAGCAACGCATGTCTCAACGTTAAAAGCCGAAGCGAGGCCACAGACTGGGGTTCTTCCCGTGTCTTCATCCCTCGTCCGGCTGGCCGTTCGCCGCCGGGGTGCTTGTCTTGCATGTTATTTTCGCAAGACTCCCCGAAACTCAATTCGCCTCTGCAGGAGATATGAGTTTTTTATACGCTGGATATGGGGAGAGGGGCACACGGGGATGCTGGGTAGCTCTCGTTGCAGATCGTATGGGATAGTGTCTTGGAACAAATATGCATCGTCCAGGACCACTGCACTGCATAAAAGAATGCAGGTACTGCAAACTATTGATCCGTATCTGCTGTGCAAATAAATAATGGTATGGTAGCATCAAGTCTGGAGTTACTCGGGACAATAATTGATCGCAAGTTGAATAGTGATACCTGTATACTTCCCTAGTTTTGACACTATTCCCTGTACCTGAGTATTATACTTGCCTCGTTCAAACCCAGATTCTGGTCGTTGGGGGTCGAGGCCGACATACGTAGTAGTCTTGATAGTGCCAATGCGGCCATACGATTGGTGGATCCGGATCCAAGTATTCCCAAAGTGGCAACTAGTTACTGTAAAAACACAGATACCGCGGATTCCCTTGCTGACCCCGGTAAACCAATGGGAGATGACACCTTTGACTTCTCTCCCCTACGGGAAACCGTGAAGGCTGTATTCATCACACCATTCTCGGTCCGGTGGGCTGGCGGCGCCTCAGCTCAAGCATTCCGTTTTGGTCAATTTGAAGGGTGTGTAAAGTGCAGCAGCTGAAGAGCATCACATTGATCGTAAAAAGACGCTATCCATGCTAACATGAGAAAACCCAGCCAGACATGGCTGGGGCGGAGCGACGACATGTGTGTCGGGTGCTTGCTGTACCTCGTCGAAAGACTGAGTACGCTAGATATGTTCCCCCGACACAAGCATCATGATCATCCTAGCCAGTGATGCAACTAACAAAACATACTTTTCTCCACAGTACTCCCAATGTCAACCATGGATTGGGGGGCGGCGGCGGTGGAAATGGCTCTCCCCCGGCGGCCGCCACCCCAGGTAGCGGTGGCGGCAACGGCGGCGGCGCCATCCTTATCGGTGTATCAGGGGCAACCCGAGACCAGCGAAAGGAACGCGATGCCTATTCTGTAGAACTGGGCCACCCTTTCCATTCTCGCCATCTGCGCTTCCCAGGAGACATAGTGAGTGCCACCTGCGATCTCTCATTTCCCATTTTCCTCTCAACTCCAGATCTCCCCCTTTTTTTTCTTTTCCTTCTCCTTAGGTCGTGATTCGTCATCATCAACTCCCCCCTGAACATGAAATCAAGAAAAAACCCCCAAAACAGCACGCTCGACAACGTATGACGGTCCAACATGTGCGAAGACGCTGTGACCTTCGCGTTCGGCTCCGGCAAGGTGGCGCGCAAGCTATGATGCTTGCCGCGTCGCCAACTGGTTTCAGAGTGGCGACAAGTACCGCGACCGCTAGGCAAGCGGCGCCGAGCCCAGCAAGGTTTGCAGCGGGCCCGATGGCCCTGGCCAGTACTGCAAGACGAGTGGCGTAGCCACGAACGGCCAAAGACAAAAAAGAAAAGAGAAAGAAGACGCCGTCGTTTGCTGTAAGTTGGTCTTGGTCAGGAACAGATGGTTCTTCTTCATCACGTTGCAACATCACGCAGGATAGCGGAGCCAGACAGGACAGGTACATATGAATGATATACAACAAATATTGATTGAACATGTGACATTAGAGGCTATAGCCCAAATCAGGAGAGAGGGAGACATAACCAGGAGAAACCTACCTCAAAGAAAAGTGAACCCGGCCCCAACTAACCCATTTGCCGATCAACAGCAAAAACGGGAGGGAGGCGGTTCCGGTTCCGGAAAAGGAAAGAGATTCCCATCATCTCTACAGATCCGTCGACAGCGCAATGTCGGACGCCTCGGGGACCAGCTCGTCCAGAGCCCAGCCGATGATCTGGAACGCCACCCGGGTGACGGGGCAGCAGAAGACGGCCCAGAAGAAGAGCACGACGAGCCAGACGATCTCGGAGAGGGAGGGCGGGGCGAGCTCGTGCAGGAGGATCTGCTTGGAGATGGCGACGCTCTGCTTGCGGGCGTGGAGGGCGGCGACGCTGCGCTTCCGGGCGTGGAGGGCCAGGGCGTTGTGGCTGCTGTGGCCGTGGTGGTTCCCGGCGTGGAGGGCCGACCACTGGACCATGACTTGAGTGCTGGCCGACATCTTGGCGATACTGTTCAAGGGCAGGTGGAAAAAGAGGGAAAGGGGGCTGCTGGGTTCTGCAAAAGAAAGAGGAGAAGAAAAAATCAGCTTGAAGAACGAATGTGGACTTTTCCTTGTCCTTTTCCCTTGCTTGTAGGTAGAGACTGAGCCAGCAGACAGACGAAGATGAACGAACGAACGAACGAATGAATGAATGATCAAAGTGTCTCTCTTCTTGGAAGTAGTCAACCCGTGGAGGGGTTTTATCTTGGGGAAATCTCACCCCCTTTGTCCCGGTTCAGATGAAAGGACCGAGATGAGCCAATTGTGATGAAACGTTCCGTGAATAATGGCTTTTCTTCCAGGGACATTGTCGTGTCGCTTTGACACAATAGCCCTTTGTGTAAGGAGGGGGGCTTAGTTGCCTACGGGCGCCTTCATGTGTGCCGTCGAGGGTAGAAAGAGTCTTGTAAGGAGGTAGGTAGGTTAGATTATGCATCCAACGGGCGTCGGGCGTCGTTGGTCAAACTCGACAGCAGAGGGCTTCATGATGTGTGGAAGTAATGAGGCATCGGCTTAATATTGCAGGTTGCCGTAGACGGCACCGGACGCATAACTCTATCTCGAGCTACGGCTGTTGTCATTTCAGCTCAGTGCTAAGCAGCACTTCTCGACTATGAGGTGGCTAGGTTTCAGCCGCAGAGATATAGGCCGGACCACAAACACTCTTTCTGATTGCCCAAGGTTAAAAAACCTCACCGCCAAACAGTCCAGCGTCTGCGATCGTACGTTTTCCTTGGCGATTGCGCACATGTTCGATTGAGCTGAGAGCGATGTCGTGCTTTGTCTCTTACTTCACCTCACACCGATTCAAGGACCGAGAAATTGACAGTTGTCAACTATCGCAAAGAGTCCGTTTGAATTGGTTGATGTGTGCAGTTTGGTCTCGGGATAGTAGCCACCTTGTCACATGCTTACAGGGAGACTACCCTTACTACTACCGACAGTGAGCGACTGTCAGAGTATCAGAGCGTGTCCCTGCCTGCGCGGGGCGTTCCGCTGCCTGAGGGTGTCTCTGATCCTACGCTGTCACGCTTACTCGACCCGAGCGCCGGCTAGTTCCACAGCTAGCTCAAATGTCCGACGGCGGGCCCTCTTCACGATCTGGACCCTTCATCGATCTGGCAAAGATGGATTAAGCAATCCAGGCTCTCATCCCGCCACATAAAAAGGGAGAACCCCAGATGCCAAGTGGAGACGCCAGCGGAGTTTTTGAAGCGAATGTTAGCGTGTGCATTCTAGACCCAGAAAGCACCCCCGTGGGCTGCACAGTCCTGGTGCCTGCCACAGTTAATCGGCCGAGATTCGGGCACGCTATTTGGGCTCGAGAAAGATAGCAGGAGCCCTCCAAGGGGAGAGGCCGCAGCGTCTAACGCAAAAGGGGTCCAAGTCCGGGGAATATAAGCTGAGAGATGGACACAGAATCCTTTGCGGAGGCAGTAACGAGAGAGACGGTTAGGCCTTTGCTACTTATAGCGCACTCATGCCTCGAACCATTGGGACGCTTTTGGCATATGCGCCGTGACGGACTTCTTGGCACTTTCAGCGCATATGTGTTGTCAGCCGACTTGATTGGGCAGATACCGGAGGCGTCACCGAGAAGAATGTCTTTATTCCTTCTGACGAGGAGGGCAGGCGATGCGATGGCCAATCAAACTCCGGCTACCTGATTGAAGAAAGACAACAGTGGCTAGGTAGCGTTGCTGAACACAGCCGTTTGACGTGATGGGTCGCCAACGTGTCTTGGAGTTTGTCTAGACTGGTTCTAGAACAGCACCCCGTATATTCTTGTGCTATCCACGAGCTGAGAGCGTGGCTTGCTAGTGATCAATGCCGACTCTCGACGACCGACTGTGCGTGTCTTAGCAAGCGGCACTTAAGACGGCCACAGCACGAGGCGCGAAGAAAGGTTCGACGTATAGAACCAGCTTAGTCGGCCAGGTCATGCATCCGAAACCGCCCGGTCATTGACTGACGCTGGGCAAGAGCAATAAGAGACTGTACACAAGTCAGTTGCGTACTGTATCACTGATTCCAGTCATGTTACCTGAATTGCGAATCGTGAGAGCAGACCAGGGGTGTCACTCGGTGTTCGGTGTGAGATGTGTCTCCTTGCAAGGTTCGACTCACTGCTACATTGAACGCCCAAGGACTCTCATAACCAAGGTAAAGGAATGAACATCCGAGTCATACATCTGTTCGAGGCAATAACTTCATCTTTCGTGTATATTCATCACAGTGATCTTCGTAAACCCAGTAGAGCGCATGTCTTGAACTCAGCCTATCCAACTCGATTTCCCCCTCAGCCGCTTTCAGTCCCTTCACGAGAGCCTCAAGTCCCACCACCTCTGCAACCCCTCGACATCGCACCACGCGAACTGCACCGGGTTCTCGAACCACCAGCGCCCGCCGCCGTGCCTGGGCCGGTCGCTCGCGTACTTCTTCAAGCTGCCGCCGTCGAAGCGGTGGTTCTTCACCCCCAGCAGCAGCACGACGCTGCCGACCTGGGGCGCGAACTCGGCCGGGTCCAGGAACACCGTCAGGTGAACCTGCTTGGGCGTCGACGGGTGCGCGAGCCGGGCCTGGCGCTGGCGGAACGGCGGCAGGTTCGACGGCTGCAGCTCCGAGATGGTCGCCACCACGGCCAGCACGTTGGTCGACCAGTTCTGCTTGTAGGGCAGGTTGGGAATCCCCCGCAGCGGCGTCAGCTTCAGCGGCTTAGTCGGGTCCATGTCCAGCCAGGGGGGTAAGGGGCGGCGCTCTTCCTGTTCCTGTTCCACCACCAACGCGGGTTCGTCGGCGTACCCGCTGTCCACGGCCGCGGCGATGCTGGCCATGGCTGCGGCCTGCGACGCAGATGGGGATCGCGACTGCATCAGTTGTTGCTGGGTGGTGGCGAGCTCGGCGCGTTTCTGCGCCGTCTGCTGCGGTGACACCATCATTGCCTCAAAGTCGTCGTTATCCGATGCGTCGGCTATTTCCTCCAGCAAAGACGTTTCGGTAGCCATGGGCTCAGCCACTACAGCGCCTACCGGGGCTTTATTTGCGTTTCCTGAGATATGGGCAAGTGCTTCAGGCGAGTGACCCTCGTCACCTGCGGGATCGTCGGGCTCCTCAATGTCGGATAGTAGTCCTGCGGCGCCCGCCATCTCCAGAAGTCTGTTGTTCCAGCCCACTACCTCCAGGCGGCTGACAACAAGGTACGGCATCGTTCCTGTTCCGGAGGCCATGACATCTTCCGTTTCTTGTTCCTTGTCTGCGGCGTCCGTGCTTGAATCCAGCCACTCCAGCCGGAACGCTTCAAGCTTGACGTAGGATCCAATCGACACTTCGCCACCGTCTGCGTAGCGGTGCATCTCAGCCGCCAGCAGGGCCTGAAGGCAGAGCTCGCCGTCGCCCAGCATCAAGCGGATGGCGCGCCATCGTTTCGATCGAGAGGCATTGCAGACCTCGACGTCCTCGACGAGGAAGATGGACCCTGCGATGCAGTACTTGGTGCGCAGGATGTCGGCGATGAGAGGCTTGGGCGCAAAGGGCTCGGCCGCGATGCAGATTATCTCGGAGGTCGGATCAGGGGAGTCGCTGAACGCAGGGGCCGGCATGGGTGGTGAAACGTGGCAGTCATGATTTCCTCATGGAGAAACTGATGGGGGGCGATACAGGAAATCAATTGATTGATCTAACTTGCCATTGCTAGAATTAACATATTTTGGGGGCAAGAACTGACAGCTTAGAGGCCAGACAGACGCGTAGTTGCTAACTGGAAAGCGCGACTTAGTGGGGTACCACTTAAGTGCACACTTAAGAGACCCAAATTCGTGTCAAGCACGCGTTGAGAGGTCTCAGTCATAGTTTGGGTAGCTCTTGCTCTCATGTTCTGGTGGTTTACTCATGTTTGCCTGCAGGCCATGCAAGTGTCGGCCATGTCATGCTGCAAGAGGGCGGGGAGTAGCAACATCAGTACTCACATGCCGTGCATTCTGATTGAAATCGCACTCGGTTTGGGCTGTGAAGCACGAAGCGCCTAACAGCAGCCCCCAACTCAGGTCCCCGGGGAAGTCGAACTTCTTGGGCTGTGACACAGCATGAGCGTGGCACAATTGCCCGCCGCCGTTGGCTGTGGAACGTATGCACATTCGCAGATACAACCGCCTCTTTGCACACTATCTCTCCGAGTAGAGGCGAGTAAGACTCTTGGTGTTGCTCGTCGAATATATACCGTGTTGACTAAAGTCAAGGTAAACCACGCGCCGGTCACTCGAGGACGAGGACGCGACTTTGCCCGGAATATGCAATGAGTGAGCTATCTGCGCGTGGTGGCATATAACGAGAACCGTTATGCGTGTGACCAGACGGCCTGATGCATGTGCCTGGAATGTTCCGCTGTGTTACAAGAATCCATGACAGATCCGTTTGCTTGCACATGAGGAAGGCCGGGCACACAGAAAACCTACATAAGTAGCAATCAAGATCACCATGCATGTAGCACCAAAGTCGAGCCGTTTTGCAAACGAGCCAGGGAAAGACGTATCCTACAGTCAAGTGCTACCGAGCCGGGCATCTAGCCATCTACCTGACCTGGAGATGTCGTCTGCTTCGTATCATGTGTCAGACCTCACATCACATATCTCGGTGTCTCGGTGTACGTAACAGCATATAGCTCATCAGCCACGGACAGGTTGTATGCACGGCCTAACCGATGCCAAGTCGGCAGTGAGAGGAAGGTAGCAGTGGGACAGAAGGGGGAAGAATAGGGAGGGAGGCTTGGCCCTGTCTGGCCCATTGGTTAACAGGATAATTTCGGAGGGAGAAAATGCATGTCCCCTTTCATCATTGGGGTGAGGGAGCAAGCAACTTGACATGCGAGATCCATCCGCCATGAAGTCGAACCAGATTCCCCATTCTGGAAAGCTTCGAAACAGGCAAACAGCCCAAACGAGGTCGACGGGAGCGGCAGCGTGCATTGGCTTGGCCGTTCTGTTTTACCAGGCGATGCCAGCCCAACGGGGGGAAACGGGAAACGGGCAACGGGAATCCCAAGTGGCTTACGGGTCGGAAGATCCGCCCAGCTAACTTATTAGTGAGTGGCAAGGTTGCTATTACTGTATACTGCCCAAAAAAAGTAGTCTGCCAGATGTTTCAAGTTGAAGAACGTTTCTCTCAGCCTCCTATTGCTACCTGTCTCACCTTCGCCGTCCAGCTGCTCTCCACGAATCCCGCATACAGTGCCGAATACTCCCAGCAAGTCTCGGTGATGAGAGAAGGACTGTGATTCGTGGCGCTATCAGCGACCGTCTTGAGGGTGCGGACCCCTAGCGCCGGGCGATCTGGGCGATCGATACTCCATGTAGACTTGATTTATGATGGAATGGGTAAAGATTAGGGCAGATCGCATTCGCAAGTCTTTGATAGGACCCGTTGAATAGGGATTTGCTAGGCTATGGCCACGCGTCGTTCAGTGGGAATTGTGGTGGTAGGTACTTATTCTTCCAGCTGGTAAGTTTTTTGTTCTTCCGTGTGGTTGGTAGGCGGCCATAGCTTCCGGACATAAAAGTAACTCGGCAGGCGATCATGAAACTCACACAGCCCTCTTGACACTGAGATAGCAAGATGAGCCGCGAATACCTCAGCACATCAATGGCCTGTTCGGCAAGGGTGAAGGGTATCAAATCTGCGACTGTTTGTCTCAAGGAAAATCATCCGTCCAGCATGATCTAGTCAACGGCAGGGTTGGGAGTTTAAAAAAAGAGATACACTGAGGCTCTAAGGCGCCCGCCCCCCTGGCCCCCCGACCCAGGAACGTTGCTTCAAAACTAAGAATAGTGACTTGGGATTCTCGCGCCGCAAAAAGTTTGTCAGGCAAACTGCAGTTGTACTGCAATGTGTCGTCGTGAATATGCAGATACGACAGGTCTTGGACAGGCGACATGCCACCTGCGGCCAACAACGTTTTGTGACGGGTGTTAGATGTTTATTCAGGACAGGTGATGAACCATGGATGTCATGAGAGGCGTGAAACCCGAAACTCTACATCAGACGAGCGTTCGGCTTGCAGTCCAACCAAGAACTGTGTGTGTCTGTCTGCGAGTGTATGTGAGACACTGGAGTGCGGAGTAACCCTGTTAGGCATTTTGACGTTTCCCATAAGGGGAGGTGGCGGCTCTTGAGGTTGTCGATATTGTATCCTATCAAGTCTGATGGCCAGCGCCGCCAAGGTGCTGTTCGGCAATTCGACCGCACTATCCCCATCGGCTAAGCATATCCTGCTGGCGGCATTTGGTGACGGCCGGCGGTTGGTGTGCCTGTTCGCACGCAGAATCGCTCGCTAGAGGGCCCCTGCAAAGTAGCATACCAATTTGGCCGGAAGGGCCGTAGTGGCCGATCACCTTCCCCCCCTTATCATGTCGTGCTAAAGCATGTACCACGTACTCCAGACGTGGTGACCCTGAACAGAAAAAGAAGATAAAAAATTATCAGTGCCCATGACGGGTAACAACCGAAGTGCGGACAAGCTGGATCATGTTGTCGTCATTCGACCAGCTATGTCACAGAGGGTTCGCAGGTTACATTGGATAATAACCCGCAATCCCAGTTGGACATCACGAACCGAAATGGGCCGAGTCAAAAGTATCCGTAACTGCACCTGAATTATAGATCAATATTGTTGGTTATGTGGAATTGGGTACTGGAGACCGGGCCAGTAACGACGAGAACCCAGCCGCTGGGAACCAGCAAGCATCAAGTTTTCCGGTAACGGTATGTCCAGTATCCGTCGCGACCAGCCTGGCGACGTCATAAGCCATTGGTGGGAGCGGATTCTGTGGTCAAGCCATGGCTGGCGTCAAGGCGTGCTGGGTCTTCTGAAACGCCGTGGATACATTGCACATGGAGAAAAGGAATGAGAAGGCAGAAAGGCTTAGTCGGGTTGATCGTCCCTGTCGTTTTACCCCATTCCGACTTTTGTGCAAATGTACCGACCGAGAGGGGTTGTACATATGCCGCTGGCTGCTTTGGTTCGCAACCCAAAGGCCCCATACTTGTCGCCCGTCCCTTGTCGACTGTTGACGACGCTTTGAAACGAGAGAAAGCGCTATATGGATCTTGAGGCTGGAATGTGCATATTGCGGCGAGTGACGAATTCACAGCAAGTTGGTTCCTGACGTATTGTTGTCGCTATTTTCAGTGCATACGATGCGGGTAGGTCGCATTAACAGGGCTGGAGCGTGTCTGATTGCTGCTAATAAACTCTATTTCAGGCCCTGGACAGAACCAGAAAACCCTTGCCTCCTAGAACCCAGCACTCTGAAAAGCTTTTGTGGGCTCGTTGGCAGGGCGGGCTGGCTGGCGGGTTGCGCATGACGGCTAGCGGATAGGGAAGGCAGGCCCTTGTCAAGGGGGGTCTGGACGCGTAACCTCCATGTTTCCTCACCACAGAAATCGCCAGTGGAGGGTCGGGACGAGCAAACCTTCAGGTTCGGCCCAGAAACGCTGCCAACAACACTGCTGGATGACAGGATCGTAGTTCGGACGAAGAGATGCTCTCTCTGTTTATACTATTTTACCTTTCTTGGCGGTTCATACTTCTCGTGGACGAAATCTCGAAGGCTGCCATGAGATATGCTAGTGATGGTGCGGGTACGTAGACAGGTTGCGGTCGAGACAAGTTGATAAGTAATTCTCCGGTTGCGAGACCGCTGCTTGGCCACCACACCGATCCTTCGCATTTGGCAATCGCGTGATGGTTGATGGGCATGCTGCAGCGGTACTGTGCAGCAGTCTAGTAACCAGCAATCTGGAAAAATTGGTCTGATGTCGCTGTGGAAATTCCTCCACGAGTCAATCTGGGGCTTGTCTGGCAGATCGTTGGGCGGGTGAAGTATCGGGACAGTCTCGTAGCACGGTGTGACCAAGCTTCCTGCTTCCATCAACTACCACCGCACACCACAGCAATACCCAATGAAAGAAGCCAGTCATATCTGAGAGTTTACGTGCTGTTGGTAACTATTCAACATTGATGCCATCTGTTTTTATTATTGTATTGATGGACACATGTATGGTTTGTTTACCTGATTCATTCATAGACTTTGCTAACTGCTAGCTGGCCTACCAGTAGGTGTAGGTACAGTAGGCACGTTTTCAACCAGGTGTACATGAACGAAAGCCAACATCTTGAGTACCTGAAAATGGCCCCGAACACAAAAGTCCTCGTGTTTCTTAGCTCATCGTATATGTACAATTCCAGAGCTAGGATATAGGTACTTGAAAAGAATCCCATGACTGCGAATGCAGGTTTGTGTCGTATCGCAATGAGACTCGGCCGATGCATACATATATGGATATATGTGACTCTCCTTGAAGACCGAGAATCAGGATTGCTGCAGCAAAAGCCATCGAGTCCCATATTTTGCGCCGACCAGGGTAAATGCGCTGGGTATTTCGTAATCCTCCCTCGTTATCCTGTACTGCGCCGCACAAATCTCGTTTACGGACAAACGCATAATTGCTCGATGAACTTGCATCACTCCACACTCTCTGCCCTCTTCATGCGCACGACGATGGTGTTGCCCATTCTCTCCAACATAGACGAGTCTGTTGTGTTGTTCGCAGGACACGACGGCGTAAGGCGAAGTAGTATAACAGGCACCGCCACCGAATGCCCAAGTAGGTAGTGGTAGTAGTAGTACGAATACCTGAGTCAAAGTATACTGTGTAGGGATACCCGAACGCAAGGAGCGCCCGACCAATGAGTTACCCTCATCTGTGATTACGCGTAGCTCAATCTTGCTCAATCTAGACTTGTGGGACCAATCACTTGTTTTCAAAGCTCAAAGCGCCACGCGCGGTGGACTCAGCTTACCACGTTCCTTGGCAAGTTGGCGGCGGGTGTGTTTCTCTTCTTCCTTGAGGTTAGCAGGCGAAGATTTATTCGATAGCCGAAAAATAATGGCAGATGGGCGAGCTAGTGTCGGCCTGAAAAGTTCGGATATTTGTGTGTAGGCGAGTAGCTAATTGGGAATACAGTTTAGCTGACAGGAACGGCGCGCACCTGGTTGGAACAACACAAAACGGACGATAAAAGATTGCAAACGAAGGATCGATAAAAAACAAAACCCGAGATGTGTCGAGCGACATAGGAAACAGGAAGTTCAGGCCGGTTGGTTGAACCAGCGGTCACCAATTAAAGACGAATCTCGGGTGTGATATGGACTCAGGCCATACCCTGCAACCTGGGCAAGCTACCTACTCCTTTTCGTTAATCTGCTACCATTTCATTTTCCTTTCCCTCTCCCAAGCGGGCAGCTAGAGAAAGGTACATCGCACACTTTTGTTGATTGCGCATCGATTGGAGGCGACAGGCGAGCATGCACGCACGCACGACAAGACAAGGCCAGGCACAGTACTGCTGGTACTGGACAGGGGGGCGGCCGGCCACCATTTTCTGCTTTAGTCTCATTAACCAGCCCCCCTGAACATCCGAACGAAGGAGGATACAGCGGTCTCCACACCTTTCCAATCCAGGTCCACCCGTGCCAGCTCCGTTGTCCCTCGCCATCAACTTACTGTGTTGCGTGCATTAAGGCCAGTACCTACCGCCGGCTCTCTTATGCGCCTATCTTCATACCATCAATCTCCCTAGGTGCTAGGTGCTAGGGGGACCAACTAGAACTAAGGTAGAAGTAGAAGTAGAAGTAGAAGAAGGGGGGGAGGGACCCTTTTCGCTCGAGTACATCTCATGTAATTATCCACTTACCCTCCCACCCTTTCCGTGGCCAAGTTCTCTCTCTTCCTACACTCGCTCGGGACTCCTTCTTCTTGGATAGCTATTTCTTCTCTTTTGCCTTTCTATTTTCTCTCTGTCCGTTTCTCTACGACAGCAGGGACTCGATTGCTTGCTACACCATCTGACATTCGCCTGTCGGAAGGTCTCTTTCCCTCTTTCTTTTTTATGCTTGTCTCATCCTCTCTACCACCAGGGTACTGAGGTGTAAGTCGTTCTTTAACTCAGTTGTGTAAGACAACCGAACCGAGCTCTCCACGCCAGCTCATCCCGTCCCCGAACCACCATACCACTTTTCAGTCGCTTGTCGCAACTGTCAAGTCAACGGCTCCTGTCATCTGCTACACCAAGCCACGACGAACACCGGCTTGGACCGCGCTAGAACGTGCGACGCCCTTATATGACGTCCGGGAGCTGATTGCGAAAAAGAAGAAAAACCAGTCTCCTATACATTTCCCCCCTGAGCACCTATACCGTGATCTTGGGAAGTCTATTATCACACATACCATGGGAGCTAGGATGCCCTCACCACACCAACGGTTTTTCAGTATGAGAAACCCGTTCTCAAGATGCGTGCTCTTCGCAGTCGCGCTCTTGTTCCTCCTCGCCCTCACCTGGAGGACGGACCGGATGGATGATGTAACCACACATATTATCAAGGCCACTTCGCCCAAGGCCGAAGACTTGAGCTCCAAAGCTCAGCAGCCCCTTGGCGAGGAGCCTGCAGCAGTGGCTCCGGCCGCCCCAGCGGCGCCGGCGGCCCCTGTGGACGTTGTCCCGGTTTCCAATGCCGTTATGGACTGCCGCATCAACACTACCGACATGTCCGTATTGCAAGCCAAGTACCAGCTCGAAAATGGATTCGAATACTTCAAGCGCTACGTCAAGATCAACCGCGAACCCATCGCCCGAAAGACCATGACCAAGCTTCAGCAGGACTTCCTGCCTACTGCTTTCAAGACCATCGACTTTAACTACCCGGACGCCTACGGCGAGGAGAAGTGCACCCCGCCGCTGGAAGTCTCCGTACCCGAATCGCCTTATCCCACCTCGGGCAACCTCAGCGATTTCATGTTCGGTGTTTCGACCACTTTCAAGAGATTCAGCTCGAGCAAGACCAGCCCCGTCAACGAGTGGACGTACTGGTTGACCGACGGAAAGGGCAAGTCCAACGGCGGCAAGCTGGTTCTTCTGCTCCTGGATGCGTCCGAGGAGCAGATCCTCGAGGCCAAGACGATCCTGACCGAGCGTGGTGTGGAAGTTGACGTGTACCACTCCGACTCGCGCATGGAAATGGCCGTCCGCTACCTCACTCTCGTCCCGACCTTGTACAACCACCCCGAGCGCCCGAACAAGAAGTGGCTCGTCACTTGCGACGACGACACCTTCTTCCCCAGCGTCCACAAGCTCACCCAGAAGTTCGAGGAATACGACCCGACCGAGCCGCTCTACATTGGTACCCTGTCTGAAGATGTCAACAACGTCGACCGCCATGGATCCCAAGCTTTCGGTGGTGCCGGTGTTTTCCTGTCTGTCCCATTGGCTGCTCAGGTCCAAGCCAACTATGAGAGCTGCAAGTCCGAGGCCAAGATTCGCGAGTCCAACTCCGGTTGGGGTCCCCAAGGCGATATCCTTCTCCGCAAGTGTATCTACGAGAACAGCGATGTGCGCCTGAGCGTCCTCCACGGCCTCTACCAGCTTGATCTCTACGGCGACCCGTCCGGATTCTACGAGGCCGGTCTCCAGCCCATCTCTCTGCACCACTTCAAGGGCGGCGGTTGGCACTCGGCCCTCCCTTGGCAATACACCAAGATCGCCCACATCTGTGGCGAGGACTGCACTTTCCAGCGATTCCGTACCAAGGATGACTTTGTCCTGTCGACGAGTTTCAGTGTGGTTAAGTACCCCAAGGGTGTGGACTTCAACATGAACCAGATGGAGAGAACGTTTGCTGCCGCGCCCCAGGACAAGGGCTGGAACTTGGACTACGTCTTTGACCCCCAACGTCCCAGTCTGCTCAAGACGGGCAGGAAGATCAGCTGGGATCTCCAGGAAGCCACTGTGAACGACGACAACACCGTCACCCAGATCTATGTGCGCAAGGCGAACGATTGGAGATGGGTCGACCCGGAGAACACCCCCATGTCTCAGAACGACGGCATCATCGAGCTTGTGTGGGTGCCTTGAAAACCTGCATACCCGAAGATATGAGATATGAACCTTTCTATGACCGCCTTGATTGGCACAAGCTCTCTTCGCCCCTTCGACATATCACCCTCCAGCCGTTCTTTACACGGCTTTATGCAGGTTTTCGCACTCACGGAGTTTGGTCGATCTCCTCTTTTTGACTATGGTCGCCAGACCGTCCGGTCGCCGCTCCGGGTCCTCCTTAGAAGCAACCGCGGCCCCGATTCGAAAGCTTTGCTTCGAGACGGGACCGATACGCCCCTGCTTCTACTCGCTAGGCTCGGGCGAGGATACAAGACTGCTGCCCACACTTCGTGACAGCATCGCCCTCGCTCCCCTCAGGACCCATCCGCTATCAACGATAATACATAATTCTTGGCAAACACGCTCATCGTTTTTCATGATGGGTCGGTCGACTTCTTCAACTTCACCACAGTCCTTCTCAATCACTATATTCATTAGCACACCCTTTTAAAATCGAGCTACGGCGAGCCCGGCGTTCAGCAATGACGACGACCTTTCAGCAAACATTCTTGCGCATATGTAACGGAGTACGGACGGCTCATCCTCGTGCCAACAAACACACCATTGCATATTACCTTATCACTACCATCTCTGTTTACCATATCTTTCTGCTTCTGTTCCAAAATTTTCCAATCATGTACGCGATAGACTCATTTTTGAAGTGTGGGAGTACCTTGGTGTATAGATGTTCTTGGGACACAGGCCTTCGAATTACGAACGAATGCTTTTTGGCTTATTGGCGACGCACATTCGGACTTGGCCCGGCGATATGGCAAAGTTTTGGGGGTTCTTTTCTTCACAAGGGCGAACAAAACGAGGGCGGGCGGTCTGGCGGCTTTGGCTTGGTGGGATTTCGGCAACCTCCCTGGATATCGAAGTGCTCGGAACAGGGTGCTGTGGAAGTCCTCGGAGCGATAGCACAGTACAGTACATAGGCAATGAATGCAAAGAATACGATATGTATCAAAAATACCACACACTGCACTGTTACAGAGGATTCATGATGAGACAACGCGAGTGGGCAAGTTGATCTGCAGGATACCTGAGATGAACGCGAACCTGAAACACAGCTACCCTCATGTGCCCGGCACGCGTCTTTCCTGGTTTGCGAATTCGGTGGGCTTGGCAAGGAATACCCTCTCCTACAAGACAAGCTTACAACGATGTTTAAAATAGCATGTTGAAGAAGATCTTAGGTAATACCTCAAAAGTAAATGCCAGCTTGACGAACAATTCCTGCTGCCCCGATAACTGTGCAACCCTCGATTTGAAGATTGGGTGTGACGGATAGGACCCTAAGCCACTTACGACGTCAGCCACCCCTCCAAAGCCACCCGAGGCAACCACGCTGCTGGCTGCGTTGTCTCTGGGCCAAGGACAAGGAAGACCCCGCCATATTGAATGACTAAAAAGGCCGTTTTCCAGCATTGCGGGATGAAGTCATTGCTGTTGTCGCGAACGTCGGCCGGTTGCTCGATCACAGGTATACTCGGTTACTCGTGCAATTCTGCCTAATGTATTTGAACCAAACCTTTTAATCCTTAGATGACTCTCTTGTGAACCCACCATTTACTACAACTACACATACCTCTTTATTTGAGCTTACCGTTTGCGAAATCCTTCGATCGGGCCGCATAGAAAACCTACCCGATGCAAAACAACATCCTCGCCGTCCCCTTCCGCAAGGGGACCGCACTGTCGCTGTCGACCGCTGTGCGGCAGTACATCTCGACCAAGTATGACCAGCACCCGGACATGTTCCGACAGGACCTCGAGGTCATCGACGCGCTGCAGCGGGACGCCGTCAACGTCCGGGAGGCGCACCAGAGCGGCGTCAAGAAGCTGCAGGCCTACGCCGCCCAGCTCGTCTGGATGGGCGGCAAGTTCCCCATCGACATCGGCGCCGACTTCACCTGGTACCCCTCGCTGGGCTACAACACCGAGCGGCCCATCGTGCACAACAACCTCAAGTTCGAGCTCGCCAACATCCTGTACAACCTCGCCGCCCTGTATTCGCAGCTCGCCATCGCGAGCAACCGGTCCGCCACCGAGGGCCTCAAGACGGCCGCGGCCTACTTCAGCATGTCGGCCGGCGTGCTCAAGCACCTGAAGGACGAGGTCATCACCGAGCTGCGCACGACGCCGCCCGAGGACATGGACGAGCACACCCTCGAGTCGCTGATGCAGCTGCAGCTGGCGCAGAGCCAGGAGTGCTTCTGGCAAAAGGCCGTTATGGACGGCTACAAGGACGCATCCATCGCCAAGCTGGCTGCAAGAGTTAGTGACTTATACAACACGGCGGGCGAGGCGGCCATGCGGTCCGAGGCCATCAGCAGTAGCTGGATACACCACATGAGCGCGAAGCATCACCACTTTGCGGCGGCGGCGCAGTACCGGGCGGCTTGCGACTGCCTAGAGAAGAGGAAATACGGAGAAGAGGTCGCGAGGCTACAAGACGCTGTCGCGTGCGTCAACGAGGGCCTGAAGGAGACGCGAGGCGGGTACCTGAGCAAAATCGTGGTGGACGATCTCAATGGGCTCAAGAAGCGCGTGGAGGAAGACTTGAAGAGAGCCGAGAAGGATAACGACATGATTTTTCTTAGTAAGTGTGGCGCGCATATAACAACGACTATGGGACATGCGTGCACCAGATCTAACTTCACTCAGATATCGTACCGCCGAAATCTGAACTTAAGCCCCTCGACCGCGCCAATATGGCTATTGCGCGCGTGCCACCAGAAGTGGCGTCGCCCCTGGACCATCTGGGCGATAAGTGCGAATTTGGACCAGCACTGTTTACTAAGCTGGTCCCATACTCTGTTCATATCGCCGTCTCCATATACGAGGAGCGACGAGACCGGATGGTCAACCAAAATATCATTGCCGAGTTGGAAGTGCTCAACGAAAGGATACACGAGATATTGTCTTCGCTCAACCTTCCTGGGTCCATACAGGCTTTTGAGAAACCTCTTGGCTTGCCCGGCACTCTGGTACAACATGCCGAGGAAATCAGGCAAGCCGATGCAATCAACCGGTTGCAACGGAGCTTTGCCGACATTGATAAGCTGAGAGCTGCCGATATAGCAGTTTTTGAGGAAGGAAAGGAGCTACTGCAGGCTGAAGAGGAAGAGGACAACCGCCTTATACGCCGGTATGGCACTGACCGCTGGAGCCGTCCCGAAAGCCGAGTTGAGCCAACTCAGGGGGCAAAACTTTGGACCCAGGTGGCAGAAGCGGAGGGTTGGTTCGGCAACAGTGCCAGCAGTGATGGGGTGGTGCGCGACAAGTTCCGCGCTATCGAGCCCATCCTCGCAGTACTGGCTGGGTCTGATAGGGGTATTATGGACTTTGTGCCATCGTCCCGGCGCACCGAGATTCCCGAATCTCTCAAGCCCGCCATCGGCCGTTTACGCAGCGCTTATAACGACGTGACACGCCTGGAGAGCCGGAGACGACGCAAGGCTGAGGCACTTCGGGAGAAAGCCAAGAGTGATGATATCAAGTCCGACATTTTGGCCGAAGCCGCGAGGCTAGAGCGTTCGCAGGCTGTCGCAACGGCCATTGTACCTGCGCATTTTGAGGACTTCTTCGAGAAGCGCCTGGATCTGCTCTACGAACCCGACCTGGAGCTGGTGCACAAGGAAGGGACCGAGCAGGAGAAGCTGATCAACGACCTGATCCGCGTCAACCGCGAGTTCGAGAGCCAGAAGAAGATTGTGGGCGACAAGGGCAACCGGGAGCGGGAGCAGGCGCTGCAGAAGCTGGAGAACGCCTACTACAAGTACAAGGAGCTCGTGAGCAACGTCGAGGTCGGGCGCAAGTTCTACAACGATCTTAGTCGGATCGTGGGCGGCTTCCGCGACGGGGCCCGGACGTTTGTGACGGAGCGGCGGCGGGAGGCGCGCATGATTGAGGACGATATCAACATGCCGCCCCTGCACGGGCTTTCGCTCGAGCACCAGCAGCAGGCGGCGCAGAACTACGCGCCGGTTCCGAGTCAGCAAGCGTCGCCGCAGCAGCAAAGTCAGGCTCAGGCGTTTTTTAATCAGCAGCAGCAACAGCAGCAGGAACAGTTACAGTTACAGCAGCAATTACAGCAACAAGCACAGCAAGCACAGCAGGCTCAACAGGCACAGCAGCAGCAGCCATCACGGCAGTCGGTTCACAGTCCGGCTGAGGCTCGCATCCAGTCCTGGGCACCTCCGGCCGAGACCGTCGCGCCGCAACCCCAGCAGCCGAGAGCGAACCCAATGCAGGCCATGTGGAATCCGGAGATGGGTATCAAATTCGGAGGCGGGCCGGCTCCTTCTGGAGCGCCAGCGCAAGGCGCGCCCAAGGGCGGTCAGACTACATGGGATCCCAAAGCCGGGATCCGCTTTGGTTGATTCCTGGGCCGGAATGGGAAGAAATGTGTGTACGAAGGGAGAGATGGCAGGGTCTCTTTTGACTTGTGAATGAAGAACGATATAGACCAGCACTGCGACGTCGCAAAGTACGATACAGCGCTTACGATCAGATTCACTTGATAGACAATTTTCTTGTGCTTTGCACACACATCCTTGCATATTCTAGTGTCGCAGATTCTTCATATGGCTGCTCTACAAACTGGAAATATCGGTTGATTCACGGCTCATACAGTAGATAGCAGAATAACGAAATCACATGAAGGACACGATATTGGAGATGGCAAATCGACTGCCAAGCGCCAATCTGGCACCCGCGAGCCTCAACGTGCGGCTTGCAGCGTAGGCTATGCTGGAAATGGCTGCTCCGACATGCTTTTATTGCCTTTTGCGTTAAGGATATGGGACACTAAGAAAAGGCGGCATGCAGTTATACTCCACCTCGGGCAATGAGCCATCCACACACATTGAAAGTTGTATGTTTTAACCCGGGCCACCCCCAGGATAGTGTGGATATTTATGTGGTATCCATCACACCACACCACAGCCGGCCGGGCGTCGGTGATAAACGAGTCAAAGAGAAAAAGCTGCTCCGCGCCGTGGGCAGAGTAAGTAACAAGCAACGGATTACCCTTTTCGATCACACCGCATCTAACATGTTGTTAGTTGTTTGCCTGTTGTTGGTTCGATAAGTTCGATAGCTCAATGGAACCCACCCATCCACACGATTAAACCTGCTTTCATGGGAGGCAAACAAGAAGAACCGCTCACCGATGTGTGTGATCCCCCAACCGGCATTCTTCGCTTAGATCCGTGGAGGCGGCGGCAGCGCGCGGGCGGGCTCCTTTTAGACTCTGGTGGGCCGCTGAACCCCTAGAGGCCCCGACGGACTCGACTGGCGCCGGTGCTGCATCCTCTTTATCGGTGGTTGATTAACAAACCATGTCGAGTCCGAAATTTTCTTTCTTTCTTATGGCTTATATCAATATAGCTTCATTGAAGATCTGCTCAGGTGTATCTCTACAGAGAGGAGAGCTTTTGTTTTGTCTTGACTTAATACTGTTGGTTCTTAAATAAAGATTGTTTTACGTTACGACCCTCTCTATCGAAACATTCAGCCGGCGTGATGGCGGTCGTCGTACCGCCGCCCCGGAAGAAGGAGCGCCTGACCGGCGGCTCGCTCATTGCGGTCATTACTCTTGTGGATGCCGGTAAGTAGCGGCCCTTACTTGGGGAGGTTTGATGCCTTTCCGTTGCCAGGACAGTGATGCTGACAAGATGGAACGATAGTCTCTTCGTGCTGGTTTGGATACTGCCAGGTAAATAAGACAACCATGGATCGATGATGTGCCGCCGAGAGCGAGGATATGGTGGTATAGAGGACGTGTCAAACTGACCCTTGGGGATTTCGGTCGAGTAGGGCGTCTTTGCCGGTGTACTGGTCTCCGAGAACTTCCAGAGGTTGTTCCCTCAAACGAGCAACGCGAGTATATCCGGTATCGTCACGAGTTGTTTCCTGGTACGTTTACTTCCCTCCACCCCCCACTGACGCCGTATTTCCTTCCTACTTAACCCAAAGCGAGAACGCAACGCTCACCCTCCACCCCACCCCAGCTCGGCGCCTTCTTCGGCGCCATCGCCGCCTTCATCCTAGGCGACAAGCTCGGCCGCAAACGCACCATCGCCCTCGGCCACACCCTCAACCTCGTCGGCGCGGTGCTCCAGTTCACGAGCTGGCACCTGCCGCAGCTTATTCTGGGCCGCGTCGTCAACGGCCTCGGCATGGGCATGACCTCGACCATCAGCCCCGTCTACCTGGCCGAGTGCGCGCGCTCCCACCTCCGCGGCAGGCTGCTCGTGGTCGGCGCCAGCTCCAACACCTCGTGTTTTTGCTTGGCCAACTGGATTAGTTATGGTATGTATTTTCAGGACCACGGGGCCGGCGGGGCCTTGCAGTGGCGGTTCCCCCTCGCGTTCCAGCTGGTGTTCGCCGCGGTCCTGCCGCTGCTGACGTGCGTGCCGGAGTCGCCGCGCTGGCTGCTGCTTGTGGACCGGGACGAGGAGGCGTTGCGGGTTATTGCGCAGATCACCGGCGGCGGGTCTGCTTCTCCGTCTTCATCGGGGGAGAGCAGCGAGAGTGATGAGAACGAGGTTGGAAGACAACAGCCGAGCGAGGAGGATCCGCTGGTCGTGGCCGAGTACCGCTCCATCAAGACGGCGATCCGACTGGAGCGCGAGAGCCGCGTTCCCCTGATCGACGTGCTCTGCCACCGCGACCAGACGCAGAACTTCCGCCGGCTTCTGCTGGCTTGCGGGACGCAGTTTATGCAGCAGTTCTCGGGAATCAACGCATTGGGTCAGTTCACGCTTTCTTTACCCCTTTTCCTGTTCTGTGGCAACAGCTCTCAGAATGATACCACCAATACCGAACCACGCAATTGACAGCATGATCTAACTTGGACAGGCTTCTACTTCCCGACCCTGTTACATGAGAATGTTGGGTTCGACGAGCAGATGAGCCGGCTGCTCACGGCTGTCAGTGGCACTATATACCTTGTCGCCGCCTTCGGCAGTCTGTTTACCATTGACCGCGTTGGTCGCCGGAAGTACGTTGTCCCCCAAATGCTCATTTGAAATCCAAGTCGAGCTGCCGCATTTTGATGCATTACCAGAGGGACTGACTGATATCTTCACCTTCTAGGTTGATGTTAAACGGCGCCGTGGGCATGTCCGTCTGCCATCTCGTCGCGGCCATCTGCTTGAAAGCGGGTGAAGACGACCCCTCCAAAACCAAGACGGTCAGTTGCAATCGCCCCTTTTACTGAAAGCAGAGAGAAAGCCTCCTGGGGAGCAGGTATGAATGGGATGGCTAACGTTCGCGACATACGTGTTAGATGGGCAACGTAACAGTGGCCATGTTCGTCTTGTACCACGTATTCTTTTCCCCGACCTGGGGCGGCGTCCCCTGGGTCTACTCGGCCGAGATCAACTCGCTCGGGTGGCGCTCGCGCGGCGCGGCGGCGGCTACGGGGACGAATTGGCTCATGGCGTTCGTCGTCGTCCAGTTCACCAAGGCGGGCGTGGACAACTTGCGCTGGGCCTTCTACCTGAGTAGGTCCATCTTTCTTTCTCCTATCCCTCTTTCCCTTTACTTCTGCGTTGCATTTACTATCTATTACCACACCCATACCACCTGCGCTTTTGACGTGCCGCTGCTATATATAGCTCGCTAAAGTTGTTTACCTCCATCTTCTCTATTCACTTCACCCTTTCAAACTGACCCGATTAACCATGCTAACCAACACCAGTCTTCGCCGCCTTCTGCCTCTGCTTCGCGCCCGTCGTCTTCTGCTTCTACCCCGAGACCTCGAACCGCACGCTCGAGGACATGGACCAGATCTTCCTCCGGAACCCGTCCGTCCTGGTCTGCGGTAACAACGAGATGACGCAGCGGGCGCGGCCCCAGGCCCTCATCGATGCGGAAACCGAGCGGATTGCTTCTGATAGCAGTGGTGGTGGTGCTGCTGCTGATGATGGCGTGGGCGTGAGCTCGGTCACGGCGGTCCCGACAACGGTAGTGGTGGCGGAGGGGAAGAAGAGCTCTTGAATTCAAATGGCGCTGATGCTGCTCTGCTCTGGATGTGAGTTGGCGCACGGAAGGGAAACGGCGAGATTTATGTCCTCTCTCTTTTGGGGGGGTGGCGGCGCCGGGGGCTTATCAACAGCCTCCAATCTACCGGTACTGGGGAGAGTGCGGGAAGCGTTTATCGCGCTTACCGGTGAGAGCTATGAAAGTAAGCCCCCACGAGGCGCCAAACGCTCCTCTGGGCTCAAGACTATATATTAATAAGCTATCGGAGGAAAGATAAATGGATGGATAGGAGCACGTCCCATACTCCCCCAGGAGGTCGGTGCGGCTCCGCTGCATCCTTTCACCATCACTGCGATACACACCGCGTGACACGAGGCTCACATTACGGCCGTCCCTTTCTTTGTGTGTAACTTTCTACTTTCCCAGGCCAGTGAGTGCAGCAACATCCGGTTCTGTTTCGTTTGTTTCTGGAAAATCAAAAAAATCAAGGTTTAGAGACCACAATACGCCTGGTAGCACTCACCTTTTGAATTCGCTGTGGTCAGGATACTCCTCTCAGTACGCTTACCGAGTTTAAACAGCTTAAACAACCTACACAAAAGACAGGGTACCCTCGAAATCCTCCCCAAAAAGAATCCAAGTATATACGACTCCCATAGAGCGACAAAAGCTTGATAATGGCTTCCCGAGAATTTGAAAATTCATTTCCCCTTCTAATAATCGTGGTGGTTCACCGGCCTGCGTATAAAAAGCTACCCTCGCTCCCTCTCTTGTCTGCTTGAATTAACAAGTCCTCTACCCATCCATCCATCACTTCTGGGGCAACGAATACATTGGTAGGAGGCATTCTGTTCTTCACGCACTTTCCATAACATAAAGCCCGTCGAGGACCTCACGATAGTCTTG
This sequence comes from Arthrinium phaeospermum, assembly GCA_006503535.1. NCBI lineage: Eukaryota > Fungi > Ascomycota > Sordariomycetes > Amphisphaeriales > Apiosporaceae > Arthrinium > Arthrinium phaeospermum. Next base: position 3,512,827 of record QYRS01000003.1, read on the forward strand.
CTTTCATGCGAGCAAGGATGGCTACTCAACACCAGCATCATCTCCACGTCGGCTCCGATACTTCACTTCCATCGCAGCAAGATATTGTGACCGCCACAGTCAACTCTTCCACCAGCGATCTGGAAAAGAGGACTCTGCCAGTTACCGATCCCGTCGTCCAGTCGAATGGGTCCCCAAACAGGGATGCACTGGGTCTGGTCGAGAGGGTGCGCTTCAGGTATGCCTCGACGTACCGCAAGATATTCGGTGGTATATTCACCATCAATCTTGCCGTATTCGTCGCGGTTTTGGTAATCACCAAGGCCAACCCGGCTTCGTGGATCGTCGTCTCGGTCACTTCGGCGAACCTGATGGGCTGCCTACTCTTCCGTCAAGAGAACTTCGTCAACCTCCTGTACGAGCTCTTCACCTGCGCCCCTCACTCGTGGCCCCTTGGTCTCCGCAAGCGCCTCGCCAAGGTTTACCACTACGGCGGCTGTCACAGCGGTGCGGGCACGGCGGCTGCGGTATGGTACTTCTTGTACACAGCACTAGCTACGAGGGACTTCGTCAACGATCCGCAAACCGACGTCTTGGTCAACATGGTGACGAGCTGGATCGTGGTGCTGATGCTCCTGTTGATCCTGGTCGCAGCACACCCAAGCCTACGCCGGCGTTATCATGACTACTTCGAGATGTTTCACCGATTTGCAGGCTGGACGGCGCTCGTGACCTTCTGGGTTCAGGTAGCCTTCGCCGCTCAGGTGCGGGCACGACAACAAGCTCGGCCCGTCGGCATCGTCGTCATCACCTCGCCCAACTTCTGGTTCTTCTGCGTGTCAACCTCATGCAGCCTGCTCTCCTGGTCGCGCCTGCGACGCCACTCCGTCTACCCCGAGAAGCTCAGTGACCATGCCACGCGTCTCCACTTCCGCTAGTAAGCGCTTCCACCCAGTTCACTCCCAATGAGAGTAAATACTAACCGAGAGTCGATAGCCGACCCATGAAGCCCTTTTACGGCGTCAAGCTGAGCGATGCGCCGCTAACCGAGTGGCACGCCTTCGCCACCATCCCAGATACCACCGTCACTAATGACGGTAATACCAAGACCACGGGGTTTAGCGTTGTGGTCAGCAACGCGGGCGACTGGACCAGCAAACAGATCGAGGACAATACGTTGGGGCGCAAGCTCTGGGTTCGCGGCTACCCGCTACACGGCGTTCTATACACGAGCCGCCTGTTCCGGCGCATCGTCGTCGTGGCGACAGGTTCCGGTATTGGGCCCTGCCTGTCGCTCATAGCCGCGGAACAGACCCCCATGCGCATGCTATGGAGCACGCGAGATCCGCTGAGGACATACGGCGAGGAAGTGGTTGCCATGGTGCGCCGAGGAGATCCAAACGCAGTCATCTGGAACACGACGGAGCGGGGGTATCCGGACATCGTCGCCGAGACATACCAGCTAGTCAGGGAGTCGGACGCAGAGGCAGTGTTTGTCATCTCGAACCCCAAGGTCACGGACAAGGTGGTGATGGGTATGTTGGTGAGGGGAGTGGCGGCTTATGGGGCAATCTTCGATTCTTGAGGTGGCCTCGTCGCGGCCTCGCCGACTCCTATAGATACCAGTAATGTGATGTGGGATGAAACAGGGATACATTGGTGGGCTGTCAAGTGGTGTAACTAAGATTTGATCGGTTTTTCGTAATTACCTTAATACTTTCCTACCTTTATATAATTATAATAAATTAACGAAAAAAGATATAAAATTATTTCGTTAAATATAATACCATTTGGCTGTAAATGTGAAACTGTAACGCATAAACTGATCCGAAATATAGGCCTTGGATGCACCGAGGCGCTTTTGACTTATTGAGGGGGCTATTCTTGTCAACGTGGAAATCTACACTGCATTGAAACAACCCATGCTCGGATGCCTGCAGGTGATGCGGTAAAACGTACGTCCCGTACCAGGAGAGAATGGGTAGTGGACAGGTTGGTTCATGTTTCATGACCTGTTGGTTTTGCCGACAAGTGAACTGTGATGGAGGACAAGGCAAGAATGCGACTCGATTCGCGGAGAGCGATAATCATGCCGGTAGGTGCGTGCATGATCACAGCACACCATATCCGGAACGCTGGGTAGGAAACATGTCATATGTAACGCTGACCCTGTTCCTCGGGCCCTTGTGTCACACCGGTCGGCAAAACACTCTTGCCACTTACCTAAATAGCTGCCCTCGAGTACCGAATGGCCAGTCTCGCGGATACGATGCAGGAATGCGCGCGGATGAGAGCCACGGCGGCGCCTTGTCGCTTGTCACCTATCCGAGCAGACGCAGGTGGCGGCGGGTGATTGGGTGCCCAGCTAATATGGCCACGCAAGGAGGTGGGCTGGAGGTGGCACACGAGAAGCGGGCTTGATAGTGCCGACGGCTCTCTGCGTGGGCTGAGGGTGGGAGAAAAAGCAAATGCGATACCAAGGATTGACAGGTATTGATTCGTGTCGGTAAACGAAACCCCGCACCGATTACCGGATGATTGGATGCCGCTGTAGCGGGAGATAAATTAATCATCCAAATGTCCTGCGCGTACATAATCTACAGTCCATTAAATCTAAACGGCTTTGGGGGTTTGCGCAGTTTGTGGATGGGGAAAGAGCGGCCAGCAGGATCGGGATTGGATGGTCAGGGGTGCAGCAAAAAAGAAAAGACGGAGCAAACCAGACTGCCGGGTCAAGTCACTCACACCCCATGTTCCTACATTGATCGATCTCACGCACGGAAGGAGCTCTGAAAGGTCTGGCCATTTTCCCTGTTTGCGCTTGCTTACTTTATGTCCCACCTCGACGTCCGGTTCTCTCTAATCTCACTGTTTTTCATCATTCTTCAAATTGATGTTTCGGACTGGTATAGTACCAAGCCAGAAGTAGAGAGACCTGTGAGCTCTTGCACTCAACATAGGTCAGCCCCTCCTAGCGGATTGCCAATTACCCCTGTTCTCACTCCCGCTCTGCTCCTGCACAATCTATCTTACGTCAGCAGTTCTCAGCCTCCTTCAGTGCCTCTCATGTCTCCCATACCTCCCATGGCTGGTTATGATACGGATACATACGGCCGAATCCCAACGTTCGTGGTTCCCGAAAGCACATTTCCGTTTGCTTGACACTTTTGGTTAACCCGATCACACAGGCAGTTTTCTGTCTACGACAACGATCCCTACTATGGCTCGGTGATTGAGCCAAGCAGCGGCAGGACGTACCAGAACTTCAAGCCAGGTCGTGAGTAGCTCGCTAGGACGGCTTTGCCAGTCCAAACCCTGACCGGCTATAGGCTACCCTCTACCAGACGATGACGCGGAACAGGAACGTATGGGTATGTTCATCACATGCCGGATCAACCCCCCTCTGTCAACCTTGGCAACACCCTTCTACATTATCAGAATCAGATCGCTAAGACTATCAACGTTTCGCAGACCTTCAGCATTGCATGTTCAGGATTGCGTTGGGTGGCAGATTGTACTTGTCTCCTATCAAGTTCGAAACGACAAAGCATGTCTTGGACGTTGGCACTGGCACTGGTGTCTGGGCCAATGACTTCGCTGAAGAGCATCCCCAGACCCAAGTCATGGGCATCGATTTGAGTAGGATCCAGCCTTCGCGTTTCCCAAACTGCATCTTTCATCGAGCCGATGCCGAGGATGAGTGGATGTACTATCCACTTAAATTCGATTTCGTCTTCATGCGCGGCATGAACGTCTGCTTCGATAACACTAGAGCGGTGCTCAGGTGAGTTATTCTCTGTGCAGATGTTTGATCCTTACGGAGATTAACTTAATATGAAACCACCCGAAAGATCGGCTTTTCTGAACATGAACTCTGGTGCGGCAATCGAGTACCAGGCCTTGACATGGGAGATCTGCTCTGATGACGGTACGACTGAAGGCACTCACCTGGAACGATGGGCACAGCTGTTATCGGCTGGTGCCTCCGCTATGGGGAGAGATGTCCGTTGTGTTTCGCACGTCGAAGAATGGCTCAAGGAATTGGGGTTCGTGGACATCCGTCGAGTACAGGTGCTGCTACCAAGTAAGACAACCACCCCCCTTATTATCGCAAGGTCAACACAGAGGAGAACTTTTGATGTCTGACTACAACAACAGCGAACAGGTGGCCCCGGGAGGGCAAGTGGAACTTAGTCGGGAAGTACGCGATGGAAGATCTGTGCATGGGGATAGACGGAGTGTCTCGTCGGTTGCTCACTGCCGCTGGACTCCTGCCAGCCCAAATCAATGAGTTATTGCCGTTGGTCAGAAGCGATGTTCGCAATACGAATATCCACGCCTACCTGCCGTTGTAAGCCATCTCAACTTTGAGTCTCCAGCAGTGGTTGGACGACTGGTACCCTGTGCTGACGAGTTGCCTTAGCCACATCATATATGCGCAGAAGCCATCCCGCGAGGAGATGACCCGGTGCGGCGTTTCTGAGCCTGTCCGTTACTGAGGGTAGGTATGCAATTTCATCTTCTAGATCGGAAGATTCAACGGCTCGCGGAAAGATATTGTTCACGGGGACCGAGGAACGATCGGACAAAGTGGTGTGATGTCTTACTGGACATCCCTTAGCATGGCCGCCGCTGGAAAAGGCCAAGAGGACCCCAGTGCGAGGATATAACGAGGCGATGATAGGAATGAACAGGATACAAATCTGGGTAGCATGTTCAATGGCGGTTTTCTCGCATACACATGAGTAAGCTAGTTCAAAAATGATAGTGGAGACACATGTTTTGAAATAAAGATGTTGGTCGGTACGTCATCAATCTTTCGCTATTTCTCTCAAGGACGGGTTGAGCGATGTCACTCAGAATTTTCCCACAATTTCCGGACGACTTGAATTGGTCTACGAATAGATACTTGGGCACCAAACTTTAATGACTACTAGTCAATACCATGAGTAACAACGCTCGGCATAGCATAGCCTCAACCAAGATCCCAGACGATGAAGAGTATACTAATAACTGCTTGGTGTTATGGATTGCCCCTATTATCAAGCGAAGTCGGCGCAAATTAGGGCTCCGGGGCAAGAACTTCTTAGCCGTTTGCATTGAAATCCTGAGGCATATCTAGGTACAACACCTGAAAACATATACGAGTATACCCGTCCAAGCTTTTACGCTATTCACAGCCTATCTTTACCTGGTATATAGTATGGATAGGTCATACAAGTTCACCGAAAGTCAAGGAAAGATATCCGTAACTTGCTCAAGCATTACTATATATCTAAGCGAACAAACGGACCAAATAATTAGTCGTGAGCGATGTTCTACTACGGTAATAAGAGATGTGGTGGTAGTAGTTGGGCTGCAGGGGTTACGCACTACACTTGTATGTGTAATAACCAGTATAATTTGCCGTCCATGGCCGAGATTGTGGCTGCATATCCAAAGTGAGCTTAGCGAGGCTTTCCTTGACATGAGACGGGGTTTCTTGTACATAACAAGATAGCAGCCCAATACTTCGCATATACGTGTGCACCTTCTTGCAGTTGTTGGATTTATACAATTATTACGAATAATTATAGTCGAATTCTGATACTCTTTCCCATCCAGTTCCTCATAGTCTGTCCAGGCCTCATTACGTCATTTCCATCCTCCCTTCCTACTTTACTCATCATAATTGTTTTCATACCCATCTATCCGCGTCTCTGCGATTGCCGCTGAAGCTCAATGGTGTTTTCGTCATCCTCGTCCTCGACGGTAGTACGCTTCCCAAGCCCTCCTATATCGTCATGGCGGTGGCCGCGACTGTTCCGCTGGCCCACGCTCTCGTCGCCGCTGTCCCCCTCTTCACTGATCCTCTCATTCACGAGGTGCTTCTGCGACGAGCCGATTCGGATCGCGATCCCCGATGAGTTGCGCGGCGGCTTGTAATCGTCATCTCCCGCAGGGGCGGACAGGGTAGTGTCACTGCCGGCAGCGTGGTGATGGACCTTTGCCGTACTCTTCTGGTAATGTCGGCTGCTCTCGCTGCTGCTGTTGCCGCTGTGGACGCGGACGGCGGGGGCGTCGGGGTCCTGGCCCCGCACGCGGGCCAGCAGGAGCTTCGGCGTGAAGAGCGGCTTCAGCGCCGGTACGCTCGCGCACATGATGCCGACGTTGATCTCGATCATGGACCAGACGTTGATCTGTAGGTAGAACAATGAGCTTTCTGTTTAGAGGAGGGGGGCGAAAGAAAACGCAGTTTGACAGGTTTGGGGGAAACGACTCACGAGACTTCCGTCCATAAAGGGGTCTGCAGCCAGCGTGTACGTGTAAATCGAATAGAGCCGGACGCAAGACATGGCCGTAGCAAAGATGCCGGCGCCGAAGACGCCGTAGAGGACGTAGCGGTCGCGGCGGCGGATCTGCAGGGAGTTGAGCGTCTTGAGGGGCATCGCCAGGATCCAGAAGTCCATGACGATGTTGAAGGCCGAGGTGAAGTAGAAGAAGGCCGTCGTGTTGATGCACGAGGCAGCCCGGGCGGCGGGCGCCAGGGTCGGGTCCCACTGCCGCGAGAGGGGCTGGCACTGCCCGAAGGTCACGGAGATGCACACGATGAAGAAGACGCCCAGGAGGGCGTGGGTGGTGTAGCAGGCCACGCGGAAGGACCGGGTCAGGGCTATTTATCGGGGGCAAGAGAGGTTAGATGGAGCGAGCTTTGTATGGCGTGTAGATAGGTACTCACCAATGTTGTAGTACATGGCCACAATAGAACACTTCGTCGTCACAATGATCACGTAGTATAATAACTCGATGGCGTATGTGAGCTTAAGGAGCGTCCCCATCTGCTCTATCGTGAGGGTGAGGATCGAGGCGCCCAAACCGGCGTCCCGTGCAAGGACGTTGCAGATCAGGTACCCGATGACGAAGAGCTGTGGTTTACCATAAGTAAGTCAACTGTATTCGGTCGCCTGCTCTGAGAGATATTGAGACGTACCATAGAAATGAAGATCAGGATATCGTCGGGTCCGGTTTTCTTGATTAATCCGGTTCGGATGATGCCCCGAATGAAGACGATAAGAGCTAACGAGTTGACCATCTGTCAGTCATGGCACCCAGCATGTCGGCATTCCAAGCGAGAAAGGGACAAAGCTTACCTGAGATCGCCGTGAAGACAAACGAGATGTTGACCAAGGCATTTGCTTGGTCAACCTTGTTTGGTAGCATCGATGGATCCATCGCGTTGTCCATGCTGACTAGAAGAGACGTGATGAGGGTATTCGCGGTCCTGCTGAGTACGATACTGGAAGAAAGGAAGTGCTCAGACCTATCCAGTCAACATCAGCCACTGCGTCGTCAGGAGAGCCAGTCTGTCGCTTAAGAGTAGGTAGATTATGACCGATGAGAAACCCAGATGTTAGGGGAAAGCTCCCCCGTTCATTATATAACCATACCTGTGCCATGAGTGTGCGAGAGGCGACGACGGGTTCATGGGGTGTAAGTCAAAGCGTTTGTGGATACACGAATCTCACGAACGCTGGCATCGATCTCCGTTCAGGTCCAAGAAAGACCACCCTTCCCCCAGAACAGCTGCGCTCGAGACGGGCTGAGTAAGGGTGGTTCTCGAGGGATGGACCCTGTACATGTGCGATTAGACGTTGCAATGCGGATCTCGCTGATGGATTCTGCCCACCAAAGATACTCGCTCTCTCGGCCGGGCCCCACTGTCTGCGGAATTTGGTATGCAAGTACATATTGTACATACCTAGACTTTAGCAACCACAATTCGGAGGAGACAGACTAACCTCAATACGGCTTTCACCTCGTCGACTATCATCCGCTTTGAAGTTGATTCGGCTTTAAGAAACAGCAGGACGAGCCACGGCGATGTGGGCAGAGTCTTGCCCATGATTCGCTGAGCGCCACCTCGCTTCATTCGGCGACTTGGTCTTACTGTCCCGTATGACTGAGGAAGCCTAGCGGCATGGATATATACATAGTTCACTACAGGACTTTGGTCCAAGGCAAACTCAGCGCAGCAAGGAACGTGAACCAACGAGCGTTGGGCTGTGCCACTATTCGGCTGTCGCTGGGATGGTGGCTTGACTCGACCGTTACAGAAAGTTCCCGTCGTCAGCACCCGGGCTGTTCGTACATACGTACGTCGGGCTGCCACTGGCACTTTTCTCTGGCGCTCGGGTTGATCTGATGGTGCGCATCGAGGCGGACTATGTACCAGCTTCGGACTTATGGTGTTTCCCTGTGTGGTGGATCCCCCGTTTAAGATGTGTCTGTGTGGCTACCTTGGGTAATTGGCCCTTGCAACAAAACGCATGCCTGCAATAGCTGTAGCCAGGTATGACGACTTGAAACAGGGAGAATTTCGGCGGCGATGGAGAATTGCCGGGGCCTCTCTGCCCGCCGCTCGAGTTGATGTTAGGTATTCTGGTCGTGCGTCCAAATCTATCGAACCCCGTCCGGCAGTGAACCAATAACTGGGTCCGACTCGAGTCTGACTGACGGGCAGCGGCAACGTCAAAGTCACGAGTGATCTAACATCAAGAAGATCTTCAACGGTTCACGCATCGTGATGGAGACTGTCGATGGTAGCATGCGAGCACCTGCAGATCGACATCATTCTCAGCTCTTTCTTCACGTACCTACCTGGTTTGGCGGCAGGTACGCCCGACCAGCTGGAAAATGTCTCCACAATGCCAAGTGAGCTGCTCCTGCCTCTGCCTCTGCCTCTGCCTTCTTCGTCACGATCAAAATCCAAGAGAAAAATCTTGGACTGTTCATAAGGCAAAAGGCGGTGCAAGTTCCACAATACGGATTCCTGCCATTTCAGAGAGCTCAAAGTAATCGTTCTTGGTTGGCGACTGAAGAGAGAGTACGGACTATTGCCGGCATGTCAGGGATCCTGCCTGTAATACTAGCGGCAAACCTCTTCCCGCCGACCCTTTCTACTCCACCCCGGAACATGATCCGTGATTCTTTCTGTCGGCCGCGACGCGACTTGACAGGAACACCCTGCCTTTAATTCGGTACGCTGCCCCGAGTGGCTGCCGGATCGCCTGTTCCCCTGTGCTTATGTGGCATCGCGCTTCTTGACTAAAGTTTTCCCGAGGACATTCAAGAGGCTTAGCAGCGACCAAAGAGAAGAACCATATCAACCTCGGTATATACTTATGTATACCAGTCACGCCCCCCCTCTTATATGAAACGGTTTTTGCTAGATCTTGGACGACCCAGATCAGATCACCACCACCGCCTGCAAGATGGATACTACTACGCTTTGTTCTCTCTTACTTTTCTCCTCCCCTCCACTCCTGCGTTTTTCATCAACAACTTCAGAGCGCAACCTGAGCCAACGGCCATCGGACCGTTCGGGGAGGCGGAAGGACCCTCTCGATCCACATCCGTAGAATTTTGCCTCTCGACCCCGTATCTAATCAATCTGCCCTTCACTCAGGCGCACCACTCAGACCTCCCCGGCCGATCATGAAAATTTTCGATTTTGAACACACTATGATATTGACATCACCCACATAAACGGAATGACAACCCTTCTTATTCTGGGCGTAGTTAATTTGTAATAGCCTTCCCGCATTTTAGGGGTTGCTGCACTCGGCATTCCCCTCTAAGTCAGCCGACCGACTCTCTCCCCCTGAGCAAGTAGGCGGCGACTGGAAACATTCAGAAATCCCTTATCAACACATCTGGGAGGCGCGGTCCCATTCCGGCCTTGTTGAGAACATCATACATACTGGATCCAACCTGCCAATTGCACTGAAGTGACGACAGAAATGGTACAGCATAACGAGTATTAAAGCACCAACTTCGAATTCTACCCGCCTAGACATATCTAGATCAAAGCAGACAACTTCGCTTTATGTGTACCAAGTCTCATGGGCAAGTAAAACCCCGCCGATCAAATAGTGAAACGAAATTTCTCAGGTTGCAGTCCAAAATGAGGATGGTATCTCCTTCCGGATGTCTCGCCGCCTCTATCGCCGCTATTTTCCAGCCTGGTAGGGGGTCTTTTATCCTTGCCTCCTACGTCGTATCTTATGGATATCAATGTGCATATCGGAGCCCTCGTTTAAAGTTTAAGTATAGCCGAGACTATAGACAGACTAAACCTTATCAACAGGAACATACTTGTTTGCGATTTGTGTGAGTATTTATTTTATCTGCTGCCTTGTAAATGAAATAGCATTGGCAGATAGTATCCAATCTTTGTTAGAGGGCCGCAAGAGTCCATTTTAGTAGGAACCCCCTTTTGAGAGTGTGACCGTCTCACCAGACCTCATCGAGATCGAGCGCCCAGGGTTCCATATTATCAGCGTCCCAAGCGGCACGGTTCAAGGTATATGTGCAGATACAGCCTAGTCCGAGAATAGCCACCAACATGTTGTCGATAGCAGTCATCAGTCTCGAATTATACTCAGCAGTGGCGGAGGAGAACACTTCCAGATGAACCTCCTGCAGACGCTTGAAGCGTCCCTGGAGCCTGGCGGCTTGCAAGTCCAGCGGAAACGTGAGCATGAACGTGTTAAATTCGTTGCTGCAGCCCTGGAGGAACAAGAGCTTGAGTCTTCGGACATTAGGGGGAAGCATGTCCGGGACCCGTACCTGACCGGTGGCGAGGCCTGGGCGGACCAGCTGCTGATGCTCGATCTCGAGATCCTCGACGCAGCGAAGTTGGGGGAGGGACGAGAGAAGTATGCCTTGCCGTTGCAAGTTAAAAGCCATGCCTGCCAGCCTCAGTCTCACTAGCGTCGCCGCGTTTTGATGCAAAGCTTGGTTCAGATCCCCCTGCTGCGTTGTAGGCAAGCCGTAACGTAGATGCGAGACTACGCTGTCAATTCTGAGAGTCCTCAGAGCATGTGCCTGTTCCACCAGCCTGATTACACCCCCCGCGTCATTGCCAATGGCAGCATGAATATCTTTGAGCCCGTTGGCCCATTCAGGGGGAGGTATGCCTTCTGCCGCGTTTGTGAAGGACGAGGCCTTCCAAAGGTCCAAGCGACGCAGACTTGGGAGGTGGGCGAGAAAATCTTGACAGATCTGTACACCTGGCCATGACGGTGGCGGAGCACCACGATCAGGCTGCAGACGAATTGTTGACAAGAGTGGCAGAACGGGACTATGTTCAATGCCACCGTAGACGAGGAATTGCTCCAGGAGGTCGGAGAAAGGCTGCACCGGTGAGTCAAAACTCGAACCGCCCTGTATCAAAAGGGTCTGCAGTCTGGGGGTAAAACAGAGTAGAACTGCCAATAATTTCTGCGGTGCTTGCGAGTCATTGTTAGACTGCTGTGTTCCACCGACTGCCCCAGAGGATGGTGTCTGGGTTGGGGGCTCCAAGAGTGCAACTTGATCAAAGAGCCGGATTTCAGCAGCAGGTAGATCTTTAACGAAGCCGCGCATAGCCTGCCACTTGTGAAGTACGGCGTCATGAGGCTGATTCATGTCGCGGCGGGCCGGCCATAGGTTAAAAGCACAAGCCAGGTGCCGAATGTGTGGCCGCAGTGATGGCGAGGTGGCCAGAGAGTGCAATAGTTCTACGAGACTCTCCGATCCTTTGTATGGCTCGCTCCGATCGTGGTAGAGAACGATGGATTCGTACAGCCAAGGCTGGGCTGCTGCGAGAAGCTTGTGGCTTGTCAGACAGAGGTTGCGAAGACATGCTTGTCTTTCTAGAAACGTTGCGTCGGGGGCATACATCCCCAACTTCATGGGTTGAAGTTGGAAAGCAGCCGCAATGTTGCTCCAAATTTCAAGCGGGAGCTCCGGCATCTTGGGAGAAGTGTAGGGTGCTCAATAATAAAATGAAAAAGGGAAGGAAGATGGGGCTGGAAAAGGTGATGATGCATCAAAAAGTGAAGGTGGCAGGATGTAGTTTGGGCGCCTTCTTGAATGTTTTTTCTGGAAGTGATATCTCATTTTGGGTCGTTGTTGAACCCGATTGAGATGAGGGGCATTCATGATCCATCAAGCAGGCACCAGTGAGACAACAGGATGACTCAGCATCATTCATTGAGTACCTTTTATCAATGACACTCAATGGCAATTGAATCGATCAATTATTGATACTTATGAGGTTGAATTTGGTCATTGCAAGGGTGCCGGTGTTGATTGAATGGATTCTTTACTCATTGTGATGTGCATAAAAATTGACGCTGAAAAGTCGGCTTTCAAAAAAATGAATGAGACAGCGATAATCGGCACTACTTGGAGCAACGGTTATTACTACAATATATAAAACAAGGTAACTATGGTACACACATCAGTCGAAGCGATGTCTAGCCCATGACGAACAAATTTTACTCATAGACTTCGGGGCTCAGACTCACGCCATATGAGCTACTACGACGTGGGCGTTTTCAAAGTATCAACTTGCTTGGTTTATTCTGTCATATTCTGTTCCTTTTACTAGACTAATGACTCCTGCATGTCGAACCGTCTAAGCCATCTGGTTTGCTCATTTCATGGCAAGCGAGCCAGCCAGCAAAACAAACAGACACGCAACGTAATATGCCATCCAGCACCCAGAGTCAACGCCAAGGCATCCCAGATCTCGGAAGGGCGTTACTTTAGAGATCCCTTGTAACCTAGGTAGATGAAAACATACCCAAGCAGTACGTGCGGGTATATAGAATTCCTCACGAGAGAGTTGATTGTATTTCCCATGACATGGAGTTAGCTGTCCCCTTGCATGAGAGCATTATTACATACTGCTCGAGTTTCTTGGATCTGCCCGTTCGTCTTCTTACTTCTTTGTCTTTTCTGCCAGAGGCTCGTTTTGATCTGGAGGACTGATGAAAACACGTAATATGGTGATATGATAGAAGCTAGGAAGCGTTTCAACTGCAATGTATGTTGAGAATGACCTTGAAAGAGATAACCCAGGAAGCTTTTAACCCCTATGGCCATCTTTATGAAATTTTGGATGAGGAAGACCGGTAGAATATCCGGGGCTGATTGCATGCCTTACCGGTAGCAGTTAATTATATTTGCAACTTGGAGATTTCGAGGAAGTGAAAGGCCTTTCTGTTGTCCAAGCTTCTTCTTATTACTTAGCCTTCTCAAGAGGCTGAGTCACATTCAAGCATTGAGCCAAAGCCTTGTGCTCTCTCCTTACCCCTGTGTCAGGTTTGGCAATGGCAACGACGGCCACACTTATTGAGTATAATAGATATGCATTACAAGCTTGGGAGGCGATGAAACATCACTAGAAGCGTCGGGACTTACCGCTTGCACCAGGTGTACAAAACTTCCCATATAAATACAAGTCTGTTTCCAGCCCATCCCACCCTAATTTGCTGCTCTACGGTGCGTATGAGACAGAGATTCAGTAGTTATTGCGGCTTTGACAAGACAATGACATTATAAATGTTCCGAGAAGCAATGTATGACGGCCCAACAGCAGTTTTCAGCAGCCTGTGGCTGATCCGGGCATTGGATCCTCGATAACACCACAACGAGGTACCAGTCACAGGAGGACATTTAAACCCAGAAGAGAGGGATGAAAAGGAAATGTAATTTTTGTTGCCCACAACAGGCCCATCCATAAAAGAGCCGAGATCGCAACGTGCGTGAGTAAGGTAATTGAACAAGGTGATTGAACAAGGTGATCCTCCAGATGCACATTATGATATGAGCAGCTTCATGTCATAGAAGGCGGGCGGCCATATAATTGAGATCATTGGAACGTCACAGTGAGATAAGAAAACAGGAAAAGAGAAAAGGATGCCCGCTCGTGGCGGCATATCTTCCAAGATATTTACCAATCTACAACCCAGACCAAGCTCTCACTCGTACAGTAGCTTAGTCGTGCTCTGAAAACGAGGCCCATACAGCTGATCGAGACACCAAAGATCGCAGGCTGGATCTTGGAGAATTGTTGATGTGGCCGAGTAGGAGAAGAAAGGGCCATCAGCATTAGATGTTTAAGGCTGCACTCCAAAACCTATCTGCAATGGTACGAAGAGAATTACACAAGAGGAGCTTCTCGAATTCATCCTAAGCCAGCTCCCTTGAATGATGTCGCACAATTAAATTAATCAGGGCGTTCACCAACACCCTCAAATCGTCAAGCTGCCTGCTGATGCCAAGCATGGTGCCGTGTCCATCCACGCGCCCGGCTCGAGATGTGACCAGGATTGAAAGTTCTGGTTCTCGTCTTGTTCGCATGGCATCAAATCTCGATCTCGGCAGTCATGTGCCCAAAAAGCCATGAAAGTCATAATGCAAAGCGTTTGTGCATTTATCGCAACTACATACAGCATCTTTGGTTTCTATTTCATTACAAGAATATTCTTCATGATGTAAACGGAGGCATGTGCTGCCTTGCCGTTGGCTGTTCGTTTCGGGGTATCAGGTCATCCCAGCCAAGCTCCTCGTCCACGCCCCTATACTGCCATCCCATGGCCATGCATGTTCATCCGTACATTTCTTTAGTGGTAGTATCGGGGGAGGTTCGGCGTCGTAGTATCTACAGAAAAGCAAAATAGACTCCTCACAACGCCAAGCCAACTGAGTATTAGTTGTACAGTGGTGAGGGGTCGAATACGGTAACTGCCATGCGCGACACGCATATCCAGACAGGGGGGAACTCGTCAGAGATCAAAGTCTTCGTCTTGACCGTTCCAGTCAGGATCTTCTTCTTCCTCCTCCTCAGACTCTGGGCCGCCACGGATGTCAGTTATGACGAACTGCTCCTCGACGGCTCTTGAATTGTCGAGTTGAATCTCGACAACATCACATAATCGCTGTACAGCTCCTGCATCGACTTTCAATGGGTCGGTGTAGAGCTCCGCTGAAAGTTCATCTTCGCCCTCATCATCGGCATCATGGCTCTCGTTGCCAAGTCGTCGGGCTTCTTTTCTGATCTGGCCTCTTCGACTGACCTCCCGGCCACTTGTGTTTGATGCCTCATCTTGTGTCACATCGGGGCTCGAGATTTCAGCCAGCCGAATACTCCGTCGCATGGGCGTCGAGCAAGCCTTGAGACTTTTCCGGCGTCCGGGCTCTAGTACAGCCTTCTGCTCGAGTTGGTGAGCCAAGCGAGAAGCATCTGCCACCGAAGCGGGTACAACCAGTGGCCGCTTGAAGATAGTCTGCAGTCGTTTGGTCCAGTGATTCCGCAACAGCGTTCGCGTGGTGAGATCACATTTTAGTTTGATATCAATTGCCAATTTGCGAAGATGACGTAGACGCGGAGCGCTGGTCTCTAAGCTCTTGCAAAAGTTGTGCGCGGCAACGTGAGCTTCGTTGAACTGGAGATGCTGCATATTGATGCACCGTAGCGTGGTAGGCCAGGTCGGAATCTGATCGGGCTCTAGGAAAACATCCCAGAAAGGCTGATCATCGTTGTAAAACTCGTGGTGACGGAAGTATTTGGTGTTTACATGGATTTCTTCCAGATTAGGACAAGCTGAGCCCAGTATAGGCAGAAACTGTAGACTGAGGGACTGGCAGTGGTTGAGGACGATACTCTTGAGAGAGTGACCGCGATCCCGCAAGAAATCAACCATGTGCTCAGCCTCAACGTCCCAGCAGCTGATGAGCTCGAAATGCTTCAGGTTTCTCGGCAACTGCTCCAATAGAGACCCGTTCGCCACCGTCGAAGCTTCCAAGACCAAGTGTTCCAGCATGGGCAACAGTGAGATGGTAGAGGCAATGTCCCGGATGACAGGATTGTCCATGGCAGCAATGGCGATCGGATCCTTAATCTTGCTCGTTACTGACGGAACCTGGAAATTGATGAAGGTTATCTTGCGCAGGGACTGGAAGCTTTGAGAAGAGTGTATTGAACGGATCTCGTCCATAGTCCATGCCGCAGGTATGAGACGAGCGCTCCAGCTCCAGCTCTCCAAAGGCAGGTATGTGAGGCCCTCATCCCTTAAATCCGGATTGCCCATGGGGGGCATCGAGTGTAACGCGTTGAACATCTCCGGCGAATATTTCCAGCGGACCGACTTGTCAAGTTGGCGCCAAGGTTTCGCATCCAGAGCTGTATACAAGTCGATGTGCTTGAGACGGGGCAGATACTGAATTAGCTCCTTAAGATTGAGGTAAGTGCCCCAGTTCTTCTTGCTCAGCGTCTGTTCCACTTCAATACGTAGCACCTCAACCTTCGGCCTGTAGTTGAACATGGTCGAGTCTGGAGGTGTCATAAGCGTGTGAAGTAGTTGGTGTGTCGAGCAGAGCATCAGGGGTGGTGCTTGATACAGTGCGGTCAGGGCAGGCTCGGCCAAGATCTTCGATGACCGGGAAGATGCTAGGAGGGTGCGCGTAGCTTCGGATTTGGCTTCGTCGTGGGCGGATAGATCGCGCAGAGGTGATGCGATTTCGTCGAAGACACCGCGCCAAACCAGGTAAGGGAGTGATGCCCAATTTCCAGCTAAGCTACAAACGGTCTGTGATCGAATCTCCGCATTCCGGATTGACCTGTGGTTTGTTGGTGTTTGCCTCTTGACGGGACCGCTTCGCTTGCGTGATTGTTGAGGTGTTGTGGGCGACCCAAAACTGCGAAGTGTACGTTTCGAGCGGCGAACATTTTGATTGCTGGAGGTGACTCTTTTGCGCTTTGGACCGCTGGCCTCGGTATTGTGCGTCTGCTCAGCAGCCGATTCGGCGCCAGACGCAGAATCACCAGAGTCCTCATCAGACGTCTCGTGGTAGTTGCAAGCGCTGGCTCGAGTCTTGCGCGCAGGTATTTTCTGTTTCGCGGTTCGAGCGGGCGGTCGGCGGGTAGGAGTTCGTGGACGTCTGTCGGAGTCGGCGCCGAAATCCTCGTCCGAGCTGCTCGCCATGTTGAATCGCAGCGATGTTGGTGGGTGAGAGCGCAACAGATGTGAGGTAAGGTGAATGTGGTGGGGAGGATCGAAGCAGAACCCGCGCAGATTAACGGTCTGGGCCAAAGAGGTACCCGAGGGGGGGCAGTGGCCAAGTAGAACGCGGCTTTCTTTGTGAGTCGAGTTGCAGACTCGGACGCGAGAGTATTGTTGAGCGTGTTCCCCCTATGGCATCATGGCCATGTACACAAGAAAGGGAGAGGGGCGAGTGCGGTTACAACAGACGGCCTTTTCGCGAAATGGCCAAAGTAGGAGACAAACAAATGAATGCGATGACGACGGAAGGTGCAGTCAGTCAATTGATCATCGCTCCAGAGTTAGCGCGAAATGGCCTTATCGTTTGACAGAGTCCCACTTCCGCCCTCTTCGATAAGCAGTGGTGGAACAGTCCGTGCGCCCTGTCAAGGGGTCGCGACCAATCAGAGCCGTCACCGTCCTCAAGTGGCCCCTGAAGTAAACAAAGTACCGATCAGAAGCTTCTGCCAAGAAGACCGCCAGCGTGCGTTGTAAGTCAGGATGCGGAAGACGCCCCATCGGCTGCTGCTTTCTGGTCCAGTAAAATCCGACTATCGCCGTCAGGACAGCCAACTGGGCCGCGGCTGGCCTTCATCGTTTGCTCCCTCGCATGTTGCATGTTGCATGTGTCATGTCGCGCTCTGATGAATGTTGATGAGCGAGTGTGGTGACTTGGTTGAGTTGCGGGATAAGTCATGAGCAGTCCGTCATCCCTGTTGGTCCAGCATTGCTCTTGTACTACAACGCCGAGCTCCCCATATGTCACTCATCTCATGCCAACATCAAAGTGACTTTCTGTGCGGAAGTGCGCCGGGCTTGTAGTCAAGAGGCTTGCCTTTGTATTTCCAAACCGCAGGCTCGCTGCATATTGGGAAATAAGGCTTTGCTGGTTGTTCTGGGAGAGTAGGATGGTGACCTACGGTGGCTGGCGTCTTTGGCAGGGGATAAAACAACGAGGTCGACAACAGGTTGCCCAAAGTCTGGTTTGCAACTAATCCGATCTGTAATTTTCCTGCTTGTAGAGCTGAGACATCGTACTGCAAGCACGGAAACCACAAGACCAGTGAGCCTAGATTATGGCTCACAAAATCCCCATGTTCGGGGAGAAGGCTGGGCTGTCGGCATGTTAGCAAGCTCTCTTAGAAGGGCCATAAGATGGGTCAAACTCGCATTTCAGCCTTCTCTGAGTAGATGAGGTGCTAGAGCCGGCATGGAATAGGCTATGCCTTACGGTTGGAAGTTCTCTGACCCCATCATCGATGTGGGAAAAATCGAGAAAGAAGATTCTGGCAGTGAGACTGGGGAGATATAATTAATACATGCAAGTCCGACCTTAGTGGGGTCCGGGTTGTAAGGAATGAGTTTAGAGCCAGGTGCAACCTCATGCTATTCCTATTTTTGCCTTAGGCGAAGAGAATAATCGCTGTTGGCCGCTCACTCGCATAATCTTTCTATCGTCCCTTTGTTCTGCTCGCTGGCCCAACTGAACAGATATTCCTCACCCAGGAAGCATTTCGAGAATAGCTACGCCTCGAATAGAGTTCGCGGCTCGATACAACAGCAAGCAACTAATCGAGTGTCGCTAGAGCCTCGAATAGCAGCAGCCAGTAGATGACCAGAGTCACATTGAAATGCTTGCTTGGCATCACTAGTTCCATTTGATTGGCATCCACCTTCAATCGGCACGGTTCCCTTCGCCGATTCTTTACTTCACGCGCCCGGCGCTTCCCTTCCTCTCTCAAAGTCACCTTTTTCTATTTTCCCCAAGTTTCCCGGAGCACCTGTCTCTAATCCATCCCGAAGAGTTCGGCGTCGGCACGTGACGCGATCTTCCGTTCCTGAGGAAGAAGAAAGCAAAAAAAGGCCAGTGCGAGTTTTTGTGGACAGCAGGCGACAAGGACACAACAGCCAGACCCGAAACCCCCCCTGTCCGTGGGAGTGCGGCGAGCTGGGTCTGATTTTGGCACGGTACGCGTCTCTCTCACTTCTCTTTCCCTTTCGCAACCGTGAACTGCATTTGCATACATTACATCAAATACCCATCCATCCCGACACTACACGTTCACGCACACGACACCACCACCGTCCCCTTGTGTGCGTGCGGCTAGGTGTATGCCCCCTTTTCTCTTCGTATTCTTCTCTCTTTCTGTATACTACCTACTCCCTTCCTGCATTGCATTGTTTACACACTCCCGGGTTGCGACGGTCTTTCGTGCTTGCTGCAAGTTAAGCTTAATTGTTGTTGATGTGTAGTAGCAGTAGTAGACTGGGCATTGAGTTGGTTCTCGGTTGATCGACTCGACGAATGGTTCTCTACTACTTGCACGCCTCTAAACTCAGATTTGCTGTTGCCGGCCCCCGGAGCTGTCTTTTCTCACTGTCCTCCTAAACCTAGTCGCATTCTCATCTCATCCCAACCCATCACATCCCGTCTCAATCCCAATCCCTTTCATCCATCCATCTTGATCCATCAATCCATCAAGTTGCTCACTCGACCAAATTTCTTGCCCTCCCTGTTTTTCTCTCTTCATTCTTTTCCTTGCCTGCCCGCTGCACCGAAGACTACAATCGCCGACCCAGGAGATTGTCACTCGCGTCTATCCATTTTCAATCGTCATCCTTTTTAAACTTCGGCGTAACATACATGATAATGGTCATCCACTAAGAGGCCTATCTTTGATTGCGTGTGTGTGGAAAAGGCTCATTCTTAGCCGTTCCCATTGACCATTGACTTACACCTCGTGTTGTTGCATAGACCGCGGCAGCCGCTACTCGAGGGGGCTACTTGCACTGATGTCTCCGCCCAGAGATGGCAGCAACCATACCGTACAAACGCGATTCGCCATTTCTCCATCGCATCTGGAAGTCAACTTTAGATTTTGTCTCATCCTCCACCAATGGGGAGAAGTCGGCGACCGGTGACCACAGTCCCAGGCCAGCCAAAAGACGTCGCGTTACCGACGAAAACCCCGGGATGAATGGTTTTGCCTCCGTCCCGGCTCTATTCCAGCAACCCCCGCCAGCCGATTCTCAGAGGGTTCTTCGCATCGAAGTCCTCAGGATATGGCGCTTCGACGGGACCAAGTCGGCCGCCAATGGCATGGTCAGCCTGGTCAACGGGGGGTCCCCAGTGAAGAAGGACACGCCCAGCATCCGCGCGCGCTGTAAGATCACCATCTTCAAGTGGCTGGCCGGCGTGGAAATGCGCCCGCTCTACTGCGACAGCCAGATGTGCACCATCAAAGAGTGGTGTGGCGCCAGCGGTGTCTGCGAGGCCGTTAGGATCCATCTGCCACAGGCGTTCGAGATTGCCGCAGAGAAGCTCTACGTCGAACGCAACGACAACCAGGGTTTCGATTTGGACGATTGCTACTTCATCCTTGCAGAGCTAGAGTCATTCGGGGACCCCAACTGGCCCCCGAGATACTTGCTTCATGGCCAAGAGAGCATGCACACACCTTCAACTGCCCCGCGGAAATGGTCGCTACAATCGCAAATCAAGTATACATACAGCAAAGGTCGTGTGTCATCGCAAGTTCGGCTCCGGAGGGGTTCTGGCGACACGGCTAGGGTTCTGGATCCGTATTGGATGGATATGGATCTCCGGTGGACTTCCGCAAGCTTCACTGAGCCAGTCCAGACCGTGGAAAGCGCCAGTCCGCCCGACGTCAAGGACACGAGCTTGAACGGTGCTCTGGAACCTCTCACCAATGGCCATGTTAATGGCAGGACTGAGACTTTGGACAATGGTCAAATCGGCGATGATGCAGACGGCTTGGTGGACGATGAAGAACTCGAGGGTGAAGCGACTACTCCGAGCAGGCCCCTGCGCAACCGTGGAAAGCCGCAGACGTACAACCTGAAGAAGCTGAGCGACAAAGCCCGGGGCAAGGAGCCCAAGGAGCGGAAGAAGCGCAAGCTCGGGGAACTGAGCGGGGATGCTGTTCTGGCGACGTGGCTCTTGCCGAGCGGCCAGCGATGTTCGCTGGATAACTGGAGTTGCATTCACTGCTTTGCTACACATCTATCGATTGACCAGTTGAAGTTGCACATGCAGGTTCATCGCGAGTTCAAATATGCTTTTGATCACAGTCCGCGAGGCGGCTGGCGCATTGCTATCACGAACCATGGTCAGCAAACGCCCAAGTCTATCAGGTCGTACGACTACTTCGAGCCGATCAGTGGAGACGAAGCGGAAAGCGATGCAGACGAAGACGAATCGCCTCAAAAGGCTAGAAGCCGATCACGGCCCAAGTCCATTTCGGTAAGTGTGGCCTTGAATGGCAAAAGCTATGGTCTGATTGCGAAGTGTGCGCTGACGGAAATCAAATCTAGCAACTACCTAAGCAGGTGAAACCACGGGAGACCAAGCAATGGATCCCTCAGACCAGCCAAGACCTCTATGATCGCTTGAGCAAGTGCAGACTCGAGCCCGGTACACGGGTGGATGAGCCGCAAATCGACAATTCGTGGCTTTTGCAGAAGCATCGTGACATAATTAAGGATTACAGTGATGTGCACCCAGATGAGAAGGAGTATGCGGCCGAATGGGACGCATTTGCATCCAAGGAGAAGGCCACCATGGCACCTCACTTACAGGATGTATATCTTGATTTTGTGCACGAGAAGGCGACGTGGATGGCATCTACGCAAAATCGCATGAACGAGGCGATGAAACACCTGGCCTACTTGAAGGCCAGGGATGCCATCTCGGAAGAAACCGTCCTCAAAGTACTGGCGTTGGCGCGACAAGCCAGGTCGACGGCTCGGTATGAGTCGACGGAGCCGAAGTCGCCTACGACTTCGCCCAAGATCAAGTCGCGGTCGGGTTGCAATGTTTGCGGATTGTCCATTTCAGGACCGAGCACACTGATCTGCAGCAATTTGGTGGGTACCAACCAGCTATGAGAAAACAGCGCTTACGGGGGAGCCAAGACTAATGAGCCGTGTTTTACAGGATTGCGACCAACCCATGTACCATCATGATTGCATCAGAGACGATGCCAAGATACCCGTAGAAAGGGGTCTCCATTGGCGCTGCAATGAGTGTTATGATAAAGAGAAAGAAATCAAGGAGGAGGAGGCGGCGACAGAAGCTACCGCGCAGGCAGCGACAGAGAGTTCTGCGGCGGCTGCTGCTGCTGCTCCGGTTGCCGCCACTACCACTACTGGCAGTACTGCCTCGGCAACGGCAGCGAATACTACTACTGGCCCCTGGTAAAATTTGGGGGGTGTGCGTGCGCACGAGTTCAGGATAGCACACTGAGTCCAATACCTCATAATAGTGTGTGCTTGAATGAAAAAAGCGCCCTACAAATACTTCTATCGTCGAAGCATTTGAACCCTATGTAGGCATATAAGCAGCGGAATGAAACGCATTGAATTCTGGTTAGAATGCGGGGTCGTCTGTCTCTCTTTGAGCTGCTGACCCTCGAAATCCTGGTGAGAAGGGACTGCCAGTCAAAAACAGAAAACTGTTTTGCCAGAGGCCAAGATCGGCAGTGGAAACTCGGGTCCGTGATTATGTAATACTGAGAGCATGAAAAATTACAGCCAAGGGTTAGATAACGAAGTTAAGAGAAGGGGTTGTTATGACTTCAAGGGTTGTCAAGTGATCAAAGGTCCTGTGTAAGACTTTCATTCTGTGCCAAGACCTCAACGCAGCAGGATTGGATAAAGTGGGGTTCAGATCTGGAAGAGAAGAGAGGGATAAACACCAAAAGGGAAAATGACACGATCTTGAAATCCATGGTCTTTTTATCAGGTGCGGCGGTTTCCGGCATTGGTTCCATAATGTGTAAGGATCGGTCGTCGGAGAATGGGGGACAGGCACCGTCTGCCTCGAGATGCTCTTCTGGGGTGGTGATGTGCCCGGCTCAACCGGTTTTCATATGGATGTGCTCCGTAGCAAAGAGAAGTTTTAGAGAACGGGTGAAAGTGACAGAAGCCTGAGGACGGTACACGATTGCCAGTTGTAAGTATAGCCGCCTTGGCAGCGTTCGTGTGAAAGCAGCCGGGTTCCTTTGATGTGGCAGGGGTAGGGTTAGGGGAAATACATGAATCTCAAGTTTTTGGAGCACTATTGGAAGTGTCGCATTCCGGGTGGTTGCCAGTACGCTCAGTCGGCCAAAGGAAATGGCAATAGAGCCGAATATAGCAAGGGGTCATTCAATTCGTGACGGGCGGCTCCGCCGTGCTGTTCTTGTAGTTCTTCAGAGATGAGTTGTCTTCGGATAGACGTGAGCGACAGCGGGATGGCGTCACGGATGCTGCTCTGCTTGTTTGCCGGTTGAGGTGACGGCGCCGGGAAAGGCATGGCGGGTCTCGCGCTTCGCCATAAAACGAGAGCGGCGGATGGTGCCAGAACGCCATGGATACCGGAGCGCCAGGAATGCAGCTCCAAAGGCTTTATCTTCTGCTACGAGGATTGTGATTCTCACACAGGAGCTGGATGATGAGATTGTGACGGCCAAGGCTGAAAGATTTCAGAGACAAGATGTTCCCTCTTTCTTTCCTACAGGAAAATTCACGTGACTTCATATGTGTTCATCACTTGGGATGATATCGCAGATCAGAGTGATCTGGGTGAACTACCGTACGGCCGAGTACTCGGCAGTCCTTGCACAAATATTTTCACCATGGATTAAGTGACCGCTCTTCGCATACTACCCGAATTCATCGGCATCTAGTAAACCAAAAAAAAAGGACGTCCTCTGCTTTCGGAGAGCAGCTATGCCGGGCCAATGGGTGCCTGTATCATACTCTTTGTGAGCATTGGCCCAGTAATGGATCGATATACAACTAGGCGGACTGGAAAATCCATGTCAAATAATGTACTTCTAGATCATTACAGAATAACAAGACTTCAAGTCTGTAAGATTCTCAAACGAATGCTCCTCGTTGGCAAGGTGAGTACGCAAACTCCCCATCCACGTAGTTTGCCCTCGCAGTTTGGTTATCTTGCACAATAACTAAGTGACACGATCTTGATATCAAGTCGAAGGCAGAAGACGGCCGGGCCCATGTATTCTCGAGTTCTGGATATGTAGCATAGCCAGGCTAAGGTGAGTACAAACCTCTCATGAGCAGCCAAAGATTATACATAATGTGTTGATTCGCTTCATTCACGCAACTTTCCTGGGTTTTCCGAAGTGGGCGTAGATCTAGAGTCAGATGTATCGGGACGTGCCATTAGCTTTCTTGACTATTTAGTGGCAAGAGACAACAGGACTTGAAGGGTCTGATGTGCTCTCGGAGGACTGAGTTGCAGGCAGATCATGGTATAGATTCGAAACCGAGGCTATCCAGCTGTAGTTGAAGCCAGTGTTAGAACTCATGTTTACTCTGAACCCAAAAGGTGTGTTTGGGTATAGAGGGGTTCCAGGGCTTTGCCACAGACCAGTTCCATACGAGACTCTAAGAGTATTCTTCATACAGAGTGTACCACATGGAATGAGTAACAACCAAGTCCCATTGACTACTGAAAAGAAACGAACCGGCATAATTTGTTTCAACCTGGCTTTCTATATTTCGGCACTCAGTTGAATCGAATGCAGGATTTCGACGATTCCAAGGAGCCAGGAATTTGCAATGCTTGCAAGTACGGCACCGTATGGGACGAGAAAACAACTGAAACGAAATGAAAGGCTAGAAGATACGATACTAAGCTGAGAAGTTGTGGTATTTCCACCTAACCGGTTATTCCAGATCATGTCTTGCCTGATAGTGAGTTTCTTGTTATGAGCGTGCGGATGGCAGGATCAGGCACTTCCGACTAAGCTGGAAGGCAGTAAATCATCAAAATGTAAGCAAACCAGGGATGTCTCATATGTATGTATGCTTAGAATGTTTACTGCAAATACAACGATGACAGATAAGCCTTGCGAGAACCTTCGTTGTGTTGCCTAGCTTCTAGCCTCTGACAAATAGCCGGGGAAATGAAGTCCATTCTGAGGCCAATATCATGTGCTTCGCTTGCATGGCAACTTATCATTAGGTTCCTGGACATTCAGTTGAATCCGTACGGTGACATCTCGAAGAGTATCCGGTATCTAAATTGACTCTGTTCGATACTTAAGGAGCAGAGTGTCCCAGAGACTTATTGAGATACAACAAATTACTCTTTACTCCAGTTACTTGGTAAGTCTTTTGACATATTGCTCCCGAAATGGGTTCACAACATTGTGTATTGCCTGTAGATACATCTCGTGTGCTTGATTTGCGTAACTCGTCTTCCTTTTGTCTCCGTGAAAATCCATTATGTGTATCAGTCTGAATATTGTGTAGATAGCCCAAGATTGTCGAGATTCGTCCGGTTTGCCATGACGAGCGCGTGCTTAACCCATAGTGAGGGCCAGCTTGGTTTTTGTCGCATGTTGCCGGAAGATGCTCTAACTAGATATACATCGCTGAATGTTTCCCACATAGACTCTAGACTACATGACACAAATTCGATGTCCTTGACTGTAGTTGTAGCACTCACTTTGGCTGACAAGGGTTGTTGAGAGCATCCACAGTGAAGATGATAGATCAGTCATGCCGGTTTTAAAAACAGTCTTCCTGCTGCAAAGTTCTAACGATGTGTTTTGAGTTTGGAAAAAAGAATGTGATTTCAAAAAGCAAACTGAAGTAAGCTGAAGTAGTTAAAATGAAGAAAGAGATCGTGTATGACCAACGAGAGCATGTGAGCAGAACATTGGTCAGAAACAGCGCGCAAAATGGAAAGCTAGCCTCAGGCCCAAACGAGTGTCCGTGTAAACCTTTGCCTACTCCAACAACCGATAGTAACCAAATCATCTCTAATGCCACGAGCTGTCTGACCACCAGGAGGCAACCCGTACTTGCGATGTCGTGACACAGGGCACTACATTTGAGTGCATGTAGCTCATCTGAATACATGGATGAGAAGGACTATGATGATCCTTACTGCCGCTCCTTCCGGTACGCATATCGTTCCGCCCGAGTCCAATGCTTGAGGTACTGGTGATCGAAGCGCCCAGCGGTGGATGAATAGGTCTTGTCGCAGCCCTCTAATCCACAGGGGTACACAGCACTCTGACGTGGCTTCGGGTTGTATCCAGGAGCACCGGGGTGCTTTGCTACACGATGCTTCATCAAGTCTTTCTCCCTGACATAGCCTTTGGCGCCGACTTTGTCACAGCCCTCAAAGTCGCAAGGGAATGGGGTCTGGTTATGAACCTCCTTCAGGTGCTTGCTGAAAGCTGCTTGGTTCGGGAACGGTTTCTGTGATATTTGCTCAGTCCATGTGAGTTGCTGGAAGGATTCATCACGGAAGAATACGCATCCGCGATGCGGACACGTCGCAAATTGGAGGATCTTCAGGTTCTTAGTTCTGGGACAAGCTTTCCCGACTTCCTCATCATCAAACTTGTGATAGCCACGAAGATGCTGAACCAGGTGGTCTCGGCGTCGAAACCCATGCTTGCCACGATGGCGCTTGCAAAATTTACAAGAGAATCGTGGTCCTTCTTTGGCATAACCATCTATGTGGCGATGCAGAACATCCACCCTGGAGAACTTGACACCACAAGCACAAGCGAAAGGACTGTGCTGGCTGCTTTCTCCATGCAACTGCTGCTGGTTGCGGGATTCAAAAGCCTCATCACATTCGGCACATGTGTACAGTTCATTGAACTCTACCTGAAAGTGTCCAGGAACGTGGGGGTGGGCTTCGTGAGTCTCCAAATGTGACAGAACGACGAAAGAGGTTTCACAGTTGGGTGTTTTGCAGTGAAAAGTGGCATGCCTTTCTTTCTTGGCGTGATCTTCCAATGACCAAATATGGTTGGTAGCATAGTTGCAATATGTGCACCGATGGTCCTTGGGGACAGGGGATGCAGCCTGCAATGCATCTGCGGCTGTTTCCTGTCCTTGCAGGGGACTGGAAGCCATTGCCTCTTTTCGATCGACAATGCGTCTACACCCTTTTTGTTAGCAACAACTAAAAAAAAAAGTCTCACTGATCGGCGGTGGCGTCGAAGCCTGCATCAGGCTGCAGCAAGGCAGACTGGTCAGGCGTCTCCTGCTCCTGACCAATGAAAGGAGCGGGACGGGTGTCAAGGGTGCTGAGACCTATCCCAGCGCCAATGGCGGGCAGAGAAACCTCGTAAGGCACCCCGAGGTCGGTTCCCGTGACGAGTGTATTGGCGCTGTTGGGGAAAGTCAAGAAATTGGCACTGGCGATAGTGCCGTCGAAGCCGTCGAAGTCGTCGAAGTCGAGCACCTCGTTCTGAGTGCTTTCAGGAACCATGGACTGGTTGGAGCTAGGCTGAACCTGATAGGCGACAGCGTAGGGAGTGAAGCCCAGAGCTGCCTCATCGGCACCGAACCCAGTTCCGTCCAAGTCGAGCCCCTCGATATGGCTGCCGCCAGGACCCGAGTAGGTCCCCAGAGTATCAGTGTAGAGGGACCAGTCGAAGAAGGAATCATCCTCCAAGCCAGGTTCGTTGGCCGCGTTGATCTGGCAGGGGTCAGGCTGCTGGGTCGCAAAGGTGGCCGGGTAGGCTGCCTGGTTGAGTAGGGCGTTGAAGTTGACGTAGTCGAAGTTGTCCGACATGATCGGTGAAGCGAGAGAAGTACTTGTTGGTAAAGGGGAAGAAAGTGGATCAAAATCAGGGGAAGATATGGTTGGCTGAAGTGAAAGTCTGGGGGATGATTTGGCGGTGCTGAGAGCTGTAGGGAGCATGGGAGGGAGCTAGGGGGGCATCACATATTTCACATTTCATGTGTCCTGGCCGCATCAAATAGCGACGGCTTTAACAAAAGGTACATTGTCTCGGTAAGAAGGGTGTGGTGACACGCAGAAGCAGTATATTTTGATTGGCTCTCCGGAGCGCCTTCGCTATCGTCCTATTTCTATGGCGTGGCGCTCAGGCTGCAGGAAGCAACACCCTATTTCTATGCAAACCCCTGTCTACTTTCACCATACAATACCATCTAATCCTGACCGCTTCATTCTTCGAAAACCCCCTCTACACGCACCACACCATGTCCGACTGTTGTACAAGCCATAATAATGTACACAAAATATCTTTCAATCGCTATTTACCAGGCAGGTAGGTGTAGGTACCCTGGGCTGGGCACCCGTACACCCTTCTACGCCCACATAACATTATTTGTTAGCATTCCGCACCCGCACCTCATGCGAATCCACCGCCTCGGGCACCACCTCGAACCCCATCCCCCTGCGCTTCTTCCGCGCCTTGCCGTCCCCGTACCGCTCGTCGAACTTGCGAATCGCGTTCATCGTCGCCATGTCCTCGCTGACGCTCGCGCTGATCTCCGCGAGGCCCTTGTCGAAGTGCCGCCGGCCCAGCGTCCGCTGCGCCGCCCACACGTACGGCTCCGCGCCCGTATGCCGGTCCGATGCCTCGAGCTCCTCCTTGACCGCCGACATGGCCGCCGCCACGCACACGTTCTTCAGGTCCGAGCCCGAGTACAGCGGCGTCTTCTTGGCCAGCTCCTCGATCGACACGTTGTCGTCGAGCTTCTCGCCCTTGAGGTGGATCCGCAGAATCGAGGCCCGGTCGGCCTCCAGAGGTAAGTCCACGAGCAGCTTTCTCGGTAAGCGTCGCAGCACGGCGTCGTCCAGGTCGAACGGCCGGTTGGTGGCCACCATGATGAAGGCCTTCATGCTGTCCATGCCGTCCCATTCCCGGAGGAACTGGTTCATGACTTCTCTCTGAGCACTGCCGTTGCGCGGTCCTCGTGCGCCAAGAAGGGCATCGGCCTCATCAATGAAGATGACCATGGGCTCCTTCTTCTTGGCCAGTGAAAACAGTGCGCGAACGTTCTTCTCGCTCTCGCCAACAAACATGTTGTTTATGCTGGCGGCGCTGACTTCGATCATGTTCGCACCGCTTTCCTTGGCAACCGCCTTGGCGAGCAGCGTCTTGCCCGTGCCCGGAGGACCGTAAAGTAGACACCCAGGAATCCTGTCCGTCGCCAGCACACCGTAGGCGAAAGCCTCGGGCCGCTGGAGGGACAGCTGGGTAAGCATCCGGACCGACTCGATGGTTTCCTTGGGGACATGGACGTCATTGAACGTCGTCCTGATGTCTTTGGCATCCACAAGCCCTGATAGCATACGTTCTTCGTGATTTTCCTGACGAGGATCCCCGGAGTGGGCACTCCGCGGGCTCGGGAAGAACGAGTCCTTGGGAGAGCGGCCTTCACGATCCGACAGGCGCTTGGTCTTGTGTACTCCCACCGTCCCCTCGTCTATACTCTGGACAAGACTGAGAGCTTCTTCCAGTATCGTCTGGTCAAAGGCTACCAGTGGCTGCTTTCGGGCACCAATCATAGACTTGCATATCCTATAAACCTCCGAAAATGACAGGACGGCACTGCAGAACGCTGCGCGGAGATCCGCGTCTTCGATCAGCTGCATGTTGAACTTAATTTCTGGCATCTCGCCAGTGTAGCTTGGCTTCAAGAGCGAATATAGGGTAGCCTTGATATTGTTGGTGTTTTCTTCCAGGAAGTCGTTCTGCTCGTGTTCCAGGAAGCTCATCTCGTCGAAATGCGATGCATGAAGCGTAACGACATGCTCCACTACACCGCTATACTTGAGGGCATCCCGGTAGGGTCTTGGCGCATGTGGACTCGAGCAGCTGCCTACCAAGACAATTTTCCGGCCTTCAGCCCAGAGGGTATCAATGGATTTGCGAAGCTTGTTGAGCATGGCGGTGGAAGCAAGGCCAAGGGCATTGAAGTCGTGGATGTGAACAATCAGAGGCTTTTGCTCGGCGGCATCAGATTCGGCGGCGCTGATAAGCTGTTCAACTGCAGTGTTGATCTTCAGGTCTTCCCACATGCCGTCCGACTTCTCTCGGTTCGAGCCGCCGCCGAGAAGCCCTTCCAGTAGGGTCTGGGACTTCTTGTTTTGCTTGGACCGGTCAAGGTTGTCGAAAATCAAGAAGCCCATGGACGATTGGCCCTCAGACTCGTTTTCGTCACTGTCCTGCTTTTGCATCCGTAATCTCCCTCCATGCGAAGCTGCGTTGTAGCCAAGTAGAGAGCAAGGACCCGGCGCTCGTGAAATATCCTGTCCCAAGTACGGGCCCACAACATGTCCCAGGTCCTGGGCCGTGAGGTGTAGCACATTCGCGTCAACTTCATTAGCGATGTCGTTGATGACGTGACGCGGCCATGACGAGCCACGGTAATAGGGGAAATCCAAGATAGTAACAGGGCGTCTGACTTCGGCCGGTTTGATGGTCTTGGGGCATTCCACCAGGAGATCCGAGCGAACGGATGACACTGTCTCCTCAAGTCCCAGGTGATGTAGTGCGCCGAGCTTCAAGTATGGCCCATAGGGTATGTTTGAGATGAGAATTTTGCGCAACGTCATGTTCTTGAGGGCCGGCTTGGTGTTCCCAGAGGTATTGCATATCACCTGGATCAACGCGCCGGCTTTATAGAGCTCGGCTACGGACAAGTCCTCAGAGTAATCGGGCTTGGGAGAGGGCGGCGCATCCTCCATGCTGCCCTCTGTGTTGCCCTCCGTGTTCTCTGTTGTTTCGGGTCGTTTTGGAACTTCAAGCGCAAGGGCATCCTTCATGGTTCCGAGCGCAAACAAGCAAATGCGGTTCGCCGACGCAAGAACCTCGTTATATGCAGTGTGAGCATTGACGTCGGTCTGAGTATTTTGCTCCCCATCGGCCGATGTGACTGGTGCATCCAGCTCTGGGTCCATGCCGCGAAGTAGAGACTTGGAAAAGCCCATGGACTCCTCCTTAAGGGAGAGCATGAACTCGACCATGTCGGCTACCTTGTCGGCGGCGGGATGTCTCCTAACCTATCGACTCTCGGTGTCAGCATTTGGAATAGTGAAAAATTCTGGAATAAGCAGTTATTCCATCCCTCGTGAGACACTAGATTAACGTGGAATAAACACTAAAACGGAATAAACACCGAAAGTCGCTTACCCTACCCTGGGCTTTGCTCTTGGCAAACTCATTATTGATCAGGTCCCGGACGAAAGACAGAGCATACTCCCGCGAGTCCTGCTGCTGTTGCTGTTGGACATTGGAGAAGGGGGAGTCGTGCGCGTCGCCGCTGCGGTAGACGTGGGTCTTCTGGAACCCCTCGGGGAGCTGGACGACCGGGAGCTCCTCCGGCGTACGCCTGCGAGGTCTCGTGGGGGAGCCGTTTATGCGCCGCCGCTGCCGGCCCTGCGTCTCGCCGTTGCCATTCCCGTTGCCATTGAGGCCGTTCTCGCCGAATAAATTGTTCTCGTCCTGGTTCGCCTCGTCGTCTTTGCCGTTGTTGTTGTCGTCGGGCTTGTCGCCGTCGTTCGGGTTACCGGCCGGCGGCGCTGCTGGCGAAGCATCAGCAGCCCGCAGGGTCGTCGAGGCGTGCAGGCATCGGCGTTGTCGAAGCTGCCGGGCGGGGGCAGCAGCTATGCGCGTCTGGAGGGGTGCGGAACGTGCCACCGACCGTAAGGCGCGTATCCACGGAGCATACATTCGCAAGGTGATTGACGCTCGTACCGCTACCGAGCAGGCGAATGCATTGCTTGACTGAAGAAATACTGGAAAGCACGGCTGTAGTGGCGCTCGTCACAATTGTGGCCACTGCACCTATAGAAGTGGGGCTGACGTCAACTGAACTTTGGGAACTACTCACTCTTTCGTCCGAAGATCAGTAGGGACATTAAATAAACACCGGAATAACCAGGCTAACCGCCTATACTTATACCACTCGAATGGAATAATTAATAATAATAAACGATTAAGGTAATAATATAGTATTTAATTACTCGAGTGGAATAACCACCCGATTACTCGTATATTACAGGTATTACATCAATTGCCAGCTATCGGGGAAGCCTGGCTGTTTTATTCGTCCGGTGTCTTATTGATGTCCCCTTCTGCGAAGATTGGTTCACCTATCATCATTTTCATAATGTTCGCTGCAGCCACATGTTTCTTCTGAACCAGCTGCTGCCCTCCCATTTCTAGCCACATGAAGGAACCGGGCCTATTCCGTGTCATTCTACGGTTTTTGCCCCACTACAGTCCATCGCCGCTTACATCCTTCCCGGACGCCCTTCCGAAGCTGCGAGGCGATCTGCCTGCACCTTCTGCGCACCTTCCGTGCCCCGAATTAGCGTGTCAATCTTGGTGGATACGAACTGACGTGCAGGTATCTTATTTTCAAACAGAATATCCAGTTCGGCATACGTGCGGCCCTGAGTCTCGGCTGCAGTAGGTAGCATTTCTATGCATTAGTTTCCTTCGTCCAAGACACTACAAGAGCTTCAAGTGAGCGAACAAAAAGAAAAGGGCGAGCATACGTAGCCTGAAGAAGATATAGGTCGTAAAGACGGCATTCATGCCCGCCCAGAAGAACGCCGCCTTGGGTCCCCAGTTCCACTCCGCGGGCGTGACTTGACGGTACGACAGCACATTGACAAAGGCGATGTTGATAGCGTTATAAGCATTACGTGCCAAGATAATACTCTTGGCCCGGAGGCGGGTCGAGGGGATCTCGGACACGATAGTATAAACGACGGGCCCCACGCTAAAGTTGGAGACGGCCGTCAGCAGCACGACCATGGCCCCCGCGGTCCAGGCCTCGGCCGCCGAAGGCGAGGCGTGGATGCCCATGAAGCCCGTGACCAACAATAACAGGAACATGCCGACCATGCCCCCGAGCATCAGCGTCTTGCGGCCGACCTTGTTAAGGATCAGCCACGAGGCCATGGTGCCGACGGCGCCCAGGGCGTTCTGGCCCCAGCTGAGCTTGAACGAGTCGGCGTCGGATATCCCGGCCTGTTGGAAGAAGAAGGCGGATAGACCCGACACGGCGCTGCCGGCCATGGTCTGCGCCACCCAGGTCATGCAGACGATCTCGGTGCGCCGCCGGTCGAGGCCGCGGAAGCAGTCCCAGTACGTCGTGCCTGTGGCAACCTGTTTCTCCATTTCATCCGTGTATATCATCACTGTGGAATTGCGGAAGGAGTAAGAATATGATGGCTGAATATCGGATAGAAATGGGAAAGGGTATGGTGGTGTTGTGGCATGCTTCAAAAGATGGCGGCACTTACAAGCCATAGCCGCGTTGGCATCTCTTTGGGAGAAGCCTTCCCTTCTCGCAAGCCTCTTCAAACTGCGCTCTGCCCTGTCTCTATGCCCGCGTCTGACACACCACCATGGCGACTCTGGGGCCAAGTAGCAGCCAATACCAATAGGTATGGGCCAGATCCACTGTAACGCGAATGGGATCTTGTAGCTGTGCCATCTCCTGATTCAGTATACACACCTTCTGGCCCGCTCATCTTTCGTGGCAAAGAAAGATTGAGCGAAGCCTGCGGAAGACAACTACCATGTACTCACCCCCATTTGTCCTGACGATTAACAAGCCCAACCAGCACACCGGACGATATAAAACCCCCGATGATCCAGCAGAGGTTCACGTAGGCAGTGAGGTAGTGTCGGAGAGGGACCGGGCAGACTTCAGCAGCATAGGCCGTCGTCATTGTCTGAAAGACGCCCCAACTGTAAACACGAGATCAGCTGCCTTTGATCATAGCCGAGTCTGCCAGTATACCGCATCCTTAAACGTCCAGTCCACTCGCTAGAATGAGACGAACAATGAAAATACTCACGACAATCCCTGGAAGAACTCCCCGACCAAGAACACTGCCAAGCTCTCCGCAAAGAAGGGGAAGAATATAAATCCCGTGATGGAGATGAGGGCAGATATGATGGTCCAGCGGTATCCATAACGCTCGGAAACCCAGCCTGCGATCTGGCAGCATAGACAACAAAACATGTCAGTTTCAGAATAGTTTAGGGGTGTGAGAACAGCGCAAAGCAACTTACCTGAAGCCCAATGATTTCGCCCACGTTCGTAGCCCCCTTGATCCCGTTCTGCCAGTCCGCGCCGATAACCATGTCGCCATTGGGAGCCCGGTATCCGAACCTGTCCTTGAAAGCTGGGTATGCAAAGTCTTCATGTACACGGGTTAGCTCTCTAACAAGTAACATATCGATACTACATATTATGGACAGACTAAAATAGGGGGAGGGGTCGGTTACTCACACGACCCAACGACCGAGGTGTCGTACCCTTCCATAATCAAGCAGCTCGACAGGACGACGCTCCAGGCGATGGCCTTGGGGTAGATCTGGAAGGCCGTCGAGAGCTTCATGTCGCGCTCCCGCTGGTTGGCCGCGTCGGCTTCGTGGACCAGAGTCTATAGGTATCAGGCCCCACACGACACGGGTGAGCATTTGGACCACATATTACCATCCTTTAACTAATTTCTCGATTGAAAACAAAAAACAAACAGAACGTAGAGGACATGAGACTCTTACCATGAAATCCTCCACATTTTCCGCGATTCTGCTCGCCACAGCCGCATCGACCTGGATCGATTGTTCTTGTTCTGTCCGGCCTGGTGGTCCCTCAGTGTGCTTCTCGGTTTCTGCTACGACCTCCTGATACGCTGCTATCGCGTGTGAGGGAGCGTGGCTGATCTCGTCCTCCCCGTCCCCAGGCTCTGCGGTGCGCCCTGTCCCAGTACCGGTGCCGCTTCCGCCTTGCGCGTTATTTCTCAAGGGTTGATTCCCATATGCCATTTCTTTGCTGGTTTACCCCCAGTTATTGGTCACTATCAAAGCCGAGTAGTGTGAGAGCAATATGGAAGACGGAAGATGTGTTCTTCGTCTTCTCAGTAATAGTGACTTAAGAAGATGCAAGTCCTGATACCAGGGGGTTTGAACGCCAACGAGGCCGTCTACTCAACACCCAGTACCCCGGAATTGCTGTCACCAAGCCCGTGCTGGACTATGCGAGTATTACGTTGGTGAGGTACCACTGATCACAAGGGAAGGAGACAGAAGATGTCCCTAAGGGATCTTGCCTTATATTCAGGGAATAAATGATCTCTTTATAGTAGTGAGAAAAACCCAACGACTTAGGTAAAGATACCACCCAGGGCAACTACATCAATGGTATGTATTCGGGGTGGCCTAGATTTCACAACAGCGCCGGATACATATACCTAAATCACTTAAGCCTGCGATGCAAGATGTAACACCAGCAGCTTCACACCGCATTTGCCGCAGGGTACGATTCATGCATGGCGATAAACTAACACCATCCGCCTCTCCCTCGATCGTGTCAAACAATAGCCAACCGAGAC
Organism: Arthrinium phaeospermum; assembly: GCA_006503535.1. Lineage (NCBI taxonomy): Eukaryota > Fungi > Ascomycota > Sordariomycetes > Amphisphaeriales > Apiosporaceae > Arthrinium > Arthrinium phaeospermum. Next base: position 3,547,834 of record QYRS01000003.1, read on the forward strand.
CATTAGATCACCAATTGGCGCGGAGATGCATCGAATGCGGGGTACCACCGACTCGAGTGAGACGAGACTTCGCGACGGTTCGTGAGAAGACCAATTCGAGTGCTGCCAAGAAAGAGATGTAAGCTTCTTCTCCTTACATGGTCCAGAGCAGCGACACTTTAGCAATGACATCCAGAAAACTGCCTCATAGGCATAAACCTGCCCCGGTCATCACACCCCTAACAGCTAGACTCACAGATCAAATACTCAAATGCAGGGAAAGACGCCTGCTGTATCACGATTATAGTAATTTTATACCCCTAAATGCTCGCCTGATAATACAATGGCACAACAACGCCTTTAGTCGTAGCAACTCCCCCCTTAGCCAGGCCCGGGCGGGACACATTCTAGAACTTATACTTCTTCCGCTCGTCCCGCTTCTCCTCGTCCCGCTTGAGCCGCTTCCGGCTCTCATTAGCAATCATCTCGTCCAGCCCCTCCTCCCGCCTCCACTGCGCACCGGGCCCCTCGTCGCGCCGCCCCTCCTCGTAGCGCCGCTTGAGCTCGTCCTTGCCGAGGCCGCCTTCCGCCAGGGCCTCGGGGTCCAGGGCGACGTCGATGTCGCCGGGCTTCTTCCGCTTCTGGCCCCGGTCGTCGTCCTGACCGAGCACGCGCATGTCGCCGTGCGCGTTGCTCTTGCTGAGATCGTAAGCACGATCGCTGCCGAAGAAGCCTTCCGCACGCGCCTGCCGCTCGGGAATGACCTGGTAGGCGGAGCGGGGATGTGTGCTCTCCTCGGTCTCGTAGCCACGTCGGTTCTTCCGGAGATCCATCTCGCCCGCCACCGACTCGGTTTGCGTGCCGTACTCTGTGGGAACGCTGCTGGCGAGGCCGGCCGATGTCTCAATTCCAGAATGTGTTTGAAGACCCGCTTCAATACCCTCTTCATCCTCGTCTTCATCCTCCTCGTCCTCGTCCTCCTCTTCTTCAGACTCCTCCTCAGGAGGCTGAAGCTCGCCCCAAAGAGTACGCTCCACGGGTTCGCCCGACGGAGGCGCCGCTTGTGTAGGTTGCATAATCCCGAAAATATCACCGCCAAATAGAGGTCGGTTGTATTCGTCCACAGGCGGCTTGCCGTAGCAGCCGGGCTGGAAGCCCCATTGCGCACCTGCTGGGATGGGTGCGTTGAGACCGGGAATGCGCAGCGACGGATATGACGGAGGGGGGCCGAAGCGTTGCTGGTTGATCAACCATGGCGGCGGAGCGCCGGGGGGTATGCTGAGGGCCTCCTTAAGGGTGTCCGTCAACTCACCCGGCCGGGCATGGCTTCCTTTGGTCTCGTATTCCTTGCCCTCGTAGTATACCTCTCCGAACCGTGTCAGGTTCGGCTTCTCCTGAAACCTGAAGAAGGCATCGTAGAGCTTCTGGTAGTCGATATCAAGCTTGCCCATCTTGGGCTGCACACGCTCTCGCTGTTTCTGCTTGAGCGTCTGCTCCGCCTGCTTTTCCAGCACCGCATCTCGCATCTCCGTGATTCCCGTGTCGGCAATGAACTTGGGCAGCTTGAAGGCGGCCTTCTCGATACCTCTCTTGGAAGATAGATACTCGCGCTTGAGCGACCAATGCGGCGGCACAGGAACGACGTTCCGTTGCGCCTTGATCTGCACGAGTAGCCGAGGATCGGTTGATGATGTATCGTGCCACTCCACCACTTCGGGCTTCTTCACAAGCGCCTTGAGCTCGGCAATGGAGAGCTTGTTCATCATCTTGCGCTTCTTCTTGGACATCTTGTTCGCGTTGGCGCCCTCTTCCTCTTCTTCAGGGATGTCGTCATCGTCGTCGAAGAACACCTCGCCCGTGTTGCCGGCGTTCGCCTCCTTGGCGATGTCGTCGTCCTCGGACACGCCGAACTTGGTGAAGACGTGCTTGTACATGGCGAAAGCCGGATCCTCGTTGTCGAAATCGAACTCTTCCACTACCGGGCCATCAGGCTGTTGGGACTTGGCGGCCGCCGTATCGTCCTTCTTAACCTCCAAGTCGGACGTGCCGTTCGTCGCATCGCCGTTGTCTGTCGGCTTCTCGGGCTCGGGAGCGGCGCCATCCTGCTGAGCTTCAGGCGACTCTTCGACTTTCGGAGTCTCCTGGGTCAAGTTAGAGGTGCGTTGCAAATCAGACGATGCAGCATGGTGAGGGCGACATACCTCGGGCTTCGCAGCCTTGTCGGCCTTCTTCTTGGCTCGGCGCTTTTGGTTCTTGGTCATTTGAGGCGCCATCTTTGCGATTTGCAGTGCTCACCACCTGAAAGCGCAATCAAAGATGCAGGTCCGATACCAAAAGAGACGATGCGGCGATCAAGAGAATGCGGGCAAGAGGGGCGCAATTGTCGCGACTTTGATGCGCGTTGTTCGTTGGCGAGGCTGATCACAGTGGCACGCGCTCGGAAAAAAGTGAAGTTACAGTAAAGTTTCCAGGCCAGTGAGGCTGAAAGCTCGGCAGCTCACGCCACGATTGACTGGATTCAGTGGGACCCTGCCTGGGATATGGGGCGCCTGGCCTGTGCTAATCCCTAACTCCATCAATGATGTTAGCGACTGAAGGACTGCAACTCACTTCTAATCATTATTCAACTGGTTGCTTATGTCTTACCGTCTTTACAAATTCGGTTGGTTGTTTTAGTTCTGCAATGTCATTCACCAATGATCATATTTTGGTTGATGCACTGCACTAATTCAACAACTCCTTGAGTTGTCTGACCTAGTTCATATCTTACCTCCACAGCATGATGCATCTGAGCTGTAGCAGGATGCATTATATGACTTGCATTGAGACTTCAAGTGACTTCTGCCACTATGGCTTCATGATGACCATGCCCAACCCCCTTGAATGGATTCTCTTAAACTCTGCAACTTGCCGGCTTTATTTCCATAACCCAAACATAAAACACAAGCTTTGAAAACATGAATGAGCAAGAGAACTATCTGTACCAAAAGCGCTCTAGCGAGGGAGCCGTCACCTCCCACCACAACATTGACAAAAAGACCAGTAATGGTAAGGCCACTTCTTTGAGCACAGTAGCACCGCTCAACGCAAATTTCTACAGGAAACAGAACTTCCTAGCCGAGTCTGGAGGGTCGAATGCGGCGTACAACAGTGCATATGGCTCCAGGCATGTTACAAGCGCCGGCCTGATGTTCAGTCATCTGGCCGGGATCGGGCAACCAGGATTCGAAAGAACCAGTACGGAATGGACTACGTAGTGGAGGGGACTTTGAGGCCAGAAGAGGGTATACAAATGTGAAGCCAAACACAAAATTGACAGGGAGGAATAGCAACCAGGTTTATGGTACGGAGTATAGTGTCAACATTAGGGGGAGCCAACTACTGTGGACCCGATCACCTCCTATTTCTGCTATCAACTAAACTCAGCACCTGCAAAGCAACCATCTAGTAACCAATTGATAGTAATACATATCGTAACACACAATTGTATTGATTCTTCCCAGTGGTATTCGCGCCGAGTCTAATGTACCTAATGTAGACAAAAACTTGATTTCTTCTTTCAAAGCGATTTTTCTTTCGTTGTCAAGAAACTCCTGAAAAATGCTCATCTCATGATCCCATGTCTAAATGTTTCCTATCGTTTCAGATGCATAATGCACACCAACCGTATCGATCAAACAAACAAACAAGCCCCCTATCTCTCTTGATGTGGTTGTTGTTGCTGCTGCTTGCTTGATGCCCGTGAGATTTTCAAGCGAGGATGGTTCTCTATGTATGTATAGGTATGCCCTCTCTCTTTTTTTCTCGCCTGAGGTGATGATGAAATCCATCCATCAAAAAGGTGTGGTGAAGAAAGCTCCCCCATCCAATATCAAAACAATATCACACACACGCACCCATATGCGTACAAACGTTAATTCACCTTCATCTGCTGCTGCTGCATGCTGTCTCCAAACCTCCACGTATCTTCCTGCCGGGTCCCGCGCGGCAGCCAAGCAGCATTACTGCTTCCACGTTGGCGGCTTCCCTGCGGCGGCCCGTCGCTCTTTTTCGTATCGTCGCCCACGCCGTTGCTCAGCGCCGTGTGTCCGTTGGTGTAGGGGTACGGGCTATGTCCATTGGCAATAGCTGCAGGGCTCTCGTACATGGGGTTCATCCCCTGAGAGGCTGATGCCATCCCCGCCTTCGTGTTGAGCGGCAGGAGGGGCCGATCCTTCTCTCCGCTCTGGCTCAGCATGCGAGCCCGGCGGTCGGCCTTGTTGCTCTCACTGGAGCGGTCGTACAAATACAGGCCGAGGAAAGTCAGGCCAATGCCAACAGCCTGGAGGTTGGTGGTCGCGTTGCGGAACCAGATGATGGCTACAACAATAACGAAGACTCGCTTGAGCAGCGAAGCAACCGAGTAGGTCACAGGTGACACAAGGGACAGTAGAACAAATGCCAATATGTTCTGTCCAAAATGGAAGGTTCCGTTGAACAAAAACTCCAGGAACAACCGCCCATGGTCCATAGAATTAGGTTTCTCCGTCAAATCCAAGGAACCATCGGCAAAGAAGTCGCCAATCAAACCGGTGCCTTCACTCCAGAACCAAATGGGCGTCGTGAGCACAAAGGCCATGCCGGATGAATAGCAAAGCAGGTTGAGCTTGTCCAGCTTTCGAGATTTTGCCGATTGTCCATCTGCTTCAGCCTTTGAGGCCTCATTGAAGAGTCTCTTGGAGAAGATGTTCTGTGTCACGAAAATAATGGTTGCCAGGAATGCATATAGGAGACCAAGTAATTCGCCGCCAAACTTGTGCTTGCCGGAGCAGGCAAGCATGACACCCATTGTCAACGGAATGAGCGAGTAGTATGTCGCTCTGGGGTACCTGATGTCAAAAATGAACCGGTATGCAAACACCGTGAACAAGGGCGACAGGCCCTTGACAGTATGTACCAGAGACACGGGGATCTTGGACGTGGCCGCCGCGCTCAGCAGATGGCCACCAATCTGGAAGGCTGCCAACGGGAGTGTAGTCATGACCACATCGCGCGAGGGTTTTCGGATCGGGTATTTCAAGGCCGGTATCGAGGTGCGCAGCGACGGGAAGACAGAGGCCAGGTACGACGAGGAGAGGCAGTAGAAGGCCACCAGGAAGAATTGGATGAGCGTCAGGGTCGCCGGCTTGGGGAAAGCGTTCAATATCGACTTGGAGGAGGTGTTCGTCAAAGCGGAAGATGCATACCACATCACACATAGGATCTGCGACACTCGATGTTAGTGTGCGTGTTTGGTGATTACGAAGCTCGCGTGATGACGTACGATGAGTTTGTAGGACAGCGGCGCGCGCAGAGCACCGGCGATGTCTTGAGCATTCTGGCTCACGCTCCCGTTCCTATCCCGGATAGTGCGGAAGGTCTCGCTGATGCTCTTCTGTCTTGTCTGCCGCGTCTGGCCCAGGCCGTATGAGGCGCTGGGGGGCGGTTGTCCCAGCTGGCCCCATTTTATCGATTTGCGAGGCTCCCGCTTGGGCAACCACCGGTCGCCGGATGGCGGCTGTGTTGTTGTACCGTTAATACCGTTCGAGTAGATGTTCAGGCCGGGGATGGGGCTAACTGATGTCCCCGAGCCGTTGTACAGGGGAGAGTCGATATGGTCGGGGAACTTCTCGAGCCCAGAATCGTTGTTGCTATCGGGCGCGGCCGACTTGGCACTGGCGCGCGACACGGATTGGTCCCGAGAATAGGAGCCGGACGTGGTAGAGTGAGGCATCACGGTGGTCATGGTCTGATGCGACTGTGGTTGTTGGTGGTAACGAGCGACAGAACTTCGCAGGGAAGTTCAGAGTGGATGGATGATTGGATGGCGATTGCGACAAGCCTTCCAAAGGGGGGCGCTTTGCACTTCCTTTACTGCGCCATTTTCCCCAAAAGAGCAGATATATTGAAGATGATGTACCAAGTAGTGGAGAAGGGCTGCCGGGATCGAATTCGTCGCAAATACTGGACCGGCCGCGGATGGGGGTTTGTCTTTGGGTGAGGTAGGTAGGTATGGAATGGTTTGTTGGTGGTGGAGATGCTGTAAGGCAAGGTGGTGCAGATAAGGTAGATGAGCGTATCCGGCAAAAAAGGACGACTAAGCGTTACCACACCCAATCGACGATCCAATGGGTGGTTCGCTTCGTGCCGGAACCACGAACCCTCGAAGCTACAAGCTTTTAGCGGACGACCTCCTGCCGCGTGTGAAACTCTCCTACAAACTCGCAACCTGATTCGCCAGGAAATGGTTGCAATTGAAATCTCGCATCGCACTGCTCTGCTTTAGCCTCAACTTTTAGCGCCATTGGCCCCCATATCCGCCCCTGCAAATACCAAAATAATGCCCCTGACTCGTCTGACAGCGCCTGGGTTGGTGGTTTGCCCATGGCTTTGGACCCCCACTCGCCCAGAGATTGGGAGACGGTTCGCTAAGTACAGGCAGGATACGTCTGAGGGCCAAGACATGGGATTAAGGTTAAGTGGTTGGCAAAGCAAGTGTTCATGCTATCGCTTATTTTGACTTGATAGCATGATCTCATAGTAGCATTAGTACATGTATTGAACTGTGCAATTGCAACAGTGAGCTTATCACACAGGTGATATTCTACATATCAGTTGCACTTACTGCTTTATAGTATTCTATTTACTTACGAACCACAATTTATACTACTAGCAGAATAAGTCCAAGTCGCCCGTTTTACACAACATAAATTCACGTTTTATCGGTGTTGCTGTGGGTGGAATGAATGCAATCAGACACAAAATAGCTGGCAACGGCATAGTTTGCTGTTTCTACCACTGACTGCCTCGTTAATAGCCTGTTATACCCAAATTGACCTCCGTAGATCCGCTCAGTAGAATGCCGCCCTCTCTTTAATATTGTGCAGTATGTACTACATGACACACGCACAGGACACCACGAACTCATCGAGGTATTCCTCGCCGTCATCTTCTCTATCGGCGCCAGCGTCTCCAGTATCGCCAGCCGTTCCTCTGCCGGGGCCCTCTTCATCGGCGGCTTCCGCATTGTCCGGCGTCTTTACAAGCGTCAAATAAGTAGAGCTCTCGTGTCGTCGCTCTTGACTCCAGTTCTTGTAAAGTCCATCGATATGCTCGGCCACATATGTTCTAGGAAAGTCCGCTTTCTGGCAGCTTTGCTCCGCCATCTCCGCAATGCAGGCGTCTCCTTGGCCCCCGGCACACAGGTGCTGGATACTTTCCCAAGCTGCCTTTAACCCGCGCGCCTTGGCCCTTAGAGAGCCCATCGCATTGCCCGACCGATTTGGCAGCTTCTCGGCCGTCCTGGCTTCCGTGAGGACCTCGAGTGCTGCTATCTGGGGAGAGGGACACCGCATCCCGGATCGATCATATATGTCCGTTGTGATGCCGGCCCAGACCTTCTCGCAGATGGCGTGCATCTGTTGCCAGTTGAACAACAGGTCGACATCTGTGGTCAGATAAAAGTGCATGACTTCCAGGAATTTGGTCATATTTGCACCAGGGCTGGACCACTCTGCGATCCGTTGCTCTGCTTGAGCCAGATCAATTTGCTGGGCCCTCTCCCTCAGATACTTCGGATCGTGGGCAACAGCCATCAACCACAGTAGCCGGTTTTCCGCGATTCCTGGGGCATCTTGGCTGTAGATCCAATCCTCCATGATGCCCTTCAACGGGTTTGGATCCGACACCAGGCGATACTTGGATGATTTCTTTGGCATGGCCGAGATCCTGGGGTTACGCGCAGCGAATTGCGAAGATACGCCAAATGCGAGGAGCAATTTCCTGTAGGCCTCATCCATTGACCTGGGCTCCCCTCCAAAAAACAAGTACTCCGCATTCTGGTTGAGCAGGAACATTTCCATGTCCGGAGGGTTGAGCTGTCGACAGGCTGCGTAGATGTGAACCATGGCAGTCAACCCTTGCCAGTGAGTAGTATTCGACCTAAAGGAACTGGGTCAGATATGCGCTTACTTGATTCATGCCTCAGGCTCTCTCTCTATTAATAGTACACTACTTACTAACACTGCAACATCTAAATATCATCTTCTCCGCCGCCGGTGTCTTCTCTGCCGTTGGTGCCTTCCTCGCCGTCAGTGCCTTCTGCACTGTCGGCATCTTCTGTACCGTCTGTGTCTTCGGTACCGTCGGAGCCTTCTTCATCAGCCAGCATGCTTGCAAGAGACGAATACGCAGAGCTCTCTTCCAGTCGCTCTTCATGCCAGTTTTCATAGAGTGTGTCCAACTGCTTGGCCACATATGTGGCTGGAAACTGCGTTCCCTTGGTTCTCTCGACAATTCCTGCAATGCATTTGTCTCCCAAGCCTGCCGCGCATAGCTCCTTGATACTTGCCCATGCTTTGTTCAGCATATGAGGCTTTTTGGCATCCTTGGCTTCAACCAGGGCTTCGTACGCTGCGGTTGGCGCAAACCCGAAGTGCTCGCCGGCTGTCGTGTCCGTCCAGATCTTTTCGGCAAAAGCATGCAGCTGGTGCCAGTCAAAGTAAAGGTCGGTGTCCGACATTAGATAGAATGACAGGACTCGGATAATCTGGGTTGGATCTGCGCCGCCGACCAACTCCGCGATGAGGAGTTCGGCTTCGTCAGCAGACAAACCATTCCGTCGAGCTCTCTCCTTGACGGACTTATGATCAACCGCAACCGCCATCAGCCTCAAAAGCCAGTTTTCAGCGTCATCGTTGCCCCCAGCCCAGTCCTTTAGGATATCAGACATCGGATTAGGGTCAGACACCTTGCGCACCTTCGGAACGCCCTTGGTAGATCGGTTTCTGCCTGTATCCCGAATTCCGAATGCAAGGTTGTTCTTACGAACGGCTTCGCTGGCCGATCTGGGAAGGCCTCCAACGAAAAGGTGATTCACGTCCTGGTTATGGAGGAAGAGCTCCATGTCAGGCCAGACAGGGTCATCAGGATGAAGGCGTCGACAGGCTGCATAGACATGGATCAGGGAAGTCAGTCCCGACCAGTATTCCTCAAAGCAAACGCCTGCGCAGTGAACGCGAAAGTAGAGGGAATATTTCAGAAGGCCACAGCGAAGCGGGTGTCTCTTCAGGAAGTAGTAGTCCTCCTGCATGCATTCCCGCGCCATGATGTTTTCCTCGGTGCATCCGTCATCAAGCAACATCTTGTGTACGCGGTGTCGGAAACCGTCTTCCAAAACCAGCTCTTTCATGTCCTTTAGACCGATCTCGCGACAGTTCTTGGTACAAGGATGGTCTTTGGCAGCCCTACGAAAAGGGTTATTACCACGCTCGTATAAGTCCGTGGTTTTCAGCATGTTGCGCGTGTGCGATTGTAGCTCATCGAGCGGCTGCTTCGATGTTTCCTCATGCAGTATGTCCTGGGTATCCAGAAGGATCTGTATGCCAAAGATCGCCCACACAGGCAAGGTCCCAGACCGAAAGATCTCGAAAATCCCGCGAGTGATCTCGTCGTGAGCAGATGAGTCCCGAAATCGAACAGAAGTGACCTGGAATGCGGACAAGATCTTCTGTATGCGCTGGAACGTCTCGTTTTCGAAATCTTCAGATTCGTGGGAGTTCAACACCCACGTTTGTCCGGCAAAGACTTCGTGGTTTGAATCCGTCTTGACTGAATGTTCAAGTTCTGAAACTCGGTGTTTCACAGCGTTGTAGACGGGCCACATGCAGAAAGAGGCATGCTCACACTCCCAAGTCATTATCCACGTGGAAGGCATGACGAAGTCGTGGAGGTTGATCTCCTGGGCTTCGGGGTCGTCTTGGTGATGCATACGAATGAAGAGCGCCGGAAATGTCCATACCGGAAACTCCGATGCAGGGTACTTTGCGGGCCTCTCTACGCATAGGTCCAGGGCCTGCTCTGCTCTTCGTACCAAATGAATCGCAACGTTTGTGAGCAATGATACGACGCTAAGTTCCATATCTCCCGATGTGTACTCCAACCAAAGCTGCTCCACGCACCCACGAAGCTCATTTGTATCGTTCAGAAATTCGTAAATGGCAAAGAAGAAGTCAACTTCGATCTCTTCCTCATCCTTCTCGATGGTTGCGGGGGTTATTCCTGGGAGCTCAAACGAGGCATTCAAGTCGGAATCTTGTTCCGGTTCGGGAGCAGCGGGAGCAGCAGGTTCGTCAATAGCAGTGTCTTGTACTTGAAGCACAGAGAAGCGGTTCAGAGAAGGTAGTGTTGCGTTGTCCTTGCCTTTATTGTCCTCTGGTTGAGCCTTGTGTTCAGTCCGCCTTCTATTCTCATTTGCAGCCTGAAAGGGACGAAGTGTGTCCCAAGCGGTCACGAGAATGTTGGTGAAATGCTCATGGCGCCTGCAGAATCTCAGCATTAGCATTGCCCCTAAAGGTATCTCCCGGATTGAAATATGTTGCCCCCCAGATGATATAAGAAGTATGAGTAATTTGAATAAAAAGAGGTAATAAACAGGGTAAGAAGGGGCGTCGATCAGGCTAGGAAGTAGTGATAATCGAGGTAAGAGGTAGTAGCGATTAGGGTAAGAAAGAGTAGTAAACATGGTATAATGGAATAACCATCGAAAATCACTTACTTGTCGCTGAGAGAGTCATGACCATATCTCTCATACCATTCTGTACATTCGCGTCTCGCCTTGATAGCGCGTTTGAACAGATGACCCAACGCTTGAGGGATGGACGGCTTTGTGTTCAAGCCGGCTATGAATTTGGCCATGCTCATGAACTCCGAGACTTTGACTGTATGCTTGGCACCAGCTCCCTTGTCATTTCGAGCCTGCTTGCGCGCTTTACCTTTGAGCCGGCCAGAGGTTGCCGTTGTCGGAGCGGTTCCAAGCTTGAAACCGCGTGAGGTGGCAGTTTCGGCGAGCCAACCAGCAATAGACTCGGTGTCTGTCTTGTATTGCTTGTACGTGGCAAGCACTTCGCCAGGAGGCGAGATTTTGGTGCTCATGGTGGCGAGATCCACTGCGTGTCAATGGGGGCTGCGTGTCAATGGGATAGCTGCGTGACGATGGGATAGCTGGTGATGCGTGACGATGGGATAGCTGGTTATGTACTGTCTGACAGAAAGGAATTGAGAGAAGCTCAATAATGATTCCTCAGTCCACGGTTTGATGTGGTTGTGGAAGAGAAAGGTGCTCCAAATTCAGCAGGTTGGTGAATAATTAAAGAGGAGGGGGGCACCGACTAAGTACCGGGCGATTTACTGGGAAAAGGGTAGTAAAGACCTTGTGACAAGAACGTGACGAGTAAAGAAAACAGCTGCTCTATGGTTTGAAGCTGACAACTCCCAGAAAGGATGCATTCAATGCCACTGGAAGGTAGTGCACCACCTGGGGGAAGCACTCGTCTTAGATGGTTGGTCGTCAAGTCCCAAAACCCACTTGTGGGAGGTATCAAGACTTGATTGTGACGGTAAGACCAAGGTCTACTATGATAGTGCTGAACAATGGTTGTACACGTTATTATTGCTTTGCATACTCAATTTATTTATAAACCGGTCTCTGTTTGGAGCTGGCTATGGCTCTTGCCATGCTCACGAACTCAGAGGCATGGATCTTGTATTTGTTCGGCTGTGATACACCAGCTTTCTCGGCTTCTCTGGTGTTAGCATGGGCTTCACCTTTAAGCCGTCCTTTACCCATACGCTTGAAATCGCATTTCGTTGCATTTTCAAGGAGCCAGCTAGCAATCGACCCTGTGTCAAGCGTGTACTGCTTGTGCCTGGTGAGGGGCTCACCAGGAGACGAGGTTGCGGCCATAGTGACTGGTACCATGTGCTGGTGTTTTCCTAAAAGAAAATAAATCGAAAAAAGGCCAGGGCTGTATGTAGGCTCTTGGGAATTGCGTCCAAGAGATGTGTTTGTGCTCGCTCTTCTCAGAGTTAAGACCGCAAAAGTCTTTAAGAAAGATGCTGCTTTTCGGTGGGAAGAGGAGGGGGAGAGGGTTTCTTTATTTCTTTTTATTGTAGATATCTAAGACCGTGTGTGTGTGTGGACTGCTGTGAGTTGGGTCGGAAGCTGAGTTGCCAGAAACGCTGCCAAGTAATATGCTGATGAGCAAAGCATAAAGAGGGGAGTCTCTCACGTAATGGATACAAGGTGATCACTCGGAGAGTAGGGCTCTCATGGATTTCGGTGAGTTCTATGTGGTTGGTAATCATATAGAATCCACGGAAAGGCACCTGGGCAGATGTTGCACATGTAGCAGCTGTGTTCTTTTGGTGGTGACAATGGCCAGTCTGGAGTCTGGTTGTTGTCCCTCCCTACTGGGACCACTTGATAGTAGTTATGTTCCGTTACAGGACGTCTACCAGACAACCTGTGCAGTGAGATAACTGAATTTGGGGGCAAGCTCACCTATAAAGAAGCATAAATAGCTACATGGCTGTGTACTGTACCATATGATTCACTTGATCCAGGCTTTATGATCTAATAGTAACCACTATTGATGAGCCGGTTGTGCTTGCTTTTGATCTGGCCGATTGTCCTAACAATCATTGGCACTCATGTACCCTTATTTCAACGGTTTGTACACATCCTTCTATATTGTATTTCAGTGAACATGTTCGCCCACACCTCACCCGTCTGAGCGTTGCAGGCCTTTCTAGGAACTTATACAACCATGATTGGTAATGTAGATGAGTTAGATGTGAAAATCTCAGTGGCTTACTTGGAAGCACCAACAGATATCTATTAAGGACTAGCACCCGAAGGGGGGCTAGAATAAGGGGACTCAGGAGAGACTCACGGCCACTTCACTTACTTGATTAGTACAGCTTTGTCAGTATGGCCATTTATGATTGTTCCAAGCAGTGTTCAAATGATGCAGTAGTATCCATATAGAAAAAAAAAGACATCACACAAACACGGCAGGTGTGTTATAGACACTAGGATAGTTTGAAAGGGATGCACTGAGCAAATATGATTAGTATCATTAGATAAGTCATGATTTAGCAAGCTGTATGGGCACTCCTTAGGACGAGTTGGGCAGAGATTGTCGTTGGGGGCAGTTTTCAACGTGTCCAGCATGTTTATTCTGCAATGAAAAGGCGCCAATCTAACAGGTACAACCAGACGCAGCACCAGCCCGGCATTGTTGCAATCCCTAGTAAGTCGTCGATGGGTCGAATGGAAGTCAGTGGGAAGGCCTCTGAAAAGGTATCAGTATCCCGTATTATCATGAAATGTGAAATGTATATATTGGCTGTTTGTTCTATTGTGCCGTCTCTTGCGGCAATCGATTGAGGGGCTGATACTAGAAATGGCATGAGGCGCCTAGCACTGCAGAGCGAAACCACATGCATTCAATTCTACTAAGGCAATAGCGGGGTCATTTGTCTAAAGTCTTGTGCAATTGAGAAGGATCCTGGTAGTATTGCTTTAAAATAAAGAGCAGGGTTGATAGTGCACGATTGAATGGACAGATTGGTGTGGGAATTGCATACTGTACTCATGGTAGGGCTGATGTACGGTGGTGTTTGGAGAATAGGTAGGTAACATGCCAAAGCGTCGAGGTTGAACTGGCACTGGGGTGAAGTTCCCAAGGTTGATTATGTCATTCATCCTCGGGCCAAATTTTGTTGAAAAAAAGAAAAGGCAAAGTCCACTTGCATCAATTGAAATCAGAGAAAGTGGGCCGGCGCAAGAAAAGGTTCCTTCCCCAAGCTGTGCTTCTTCCGTTCCGATTTTGGCCGGGGACGCACTGGCCTGCTTCTGACTTGGCTGGGCTTTGGCTGGGTGTGCATTGGCCTTGAATCGGTTTAAGCAACGTATGCAGCAAAAGAAGAGGCAAGTTCGGGCCACCCTGTTTAATCCGATCACGTGCAGCCACTAGAGCGTTTTTGAGGCAAGCTGGGTGAAGAGGAGTGGAGCTCTGTCTGCTTCGGCAACTTCTCTGGTGCTGTTGAGGTTTTTCATAGCAACCAGACCTCACTTTCTCCCGATTTTCCCTTCCCTCCTCCCAAGCTTCATCACCACCTCCACTCCCATCCTTTCAATTCGCGTCTTGTCATCTCTCAAGATGTTCAAGAGGTAAGTCCAGCTCGACCTCAATTGTTTTGGGGCGCCCTCGTCGCCAATTGACCTCGCAATTGAGCTAACCAATGCCTTTTTCCCGGATCAGCGGCATTTCTTCCTTCGCTCGGGCAGCCCGCCCGACTTTCACAGCCGGTGCCCGCCGCGTCGCCCGACCTGCCAGCCTCAGATTCCCCATCACCAGCCGGTTCGCAAGCACAAACAGCAGTGTCGGCGATGGCAAGATCTACCAGGTGAGTTTTGGTGAGCTTTTGGGGAGCTATGGCCCGGCTGAAAAATCAGCCCGGGTCCGATAGGCGAGAATTGACCCGAGCTAACCACCTTGTCTTCGCAGGTCATCGGTGCCGTCGTTGATGGTCAGTAACATCGAAACGAAGCTTAACAGAGCTATCGAAACTCCAAGCGAACTTCTCTAACCTCGATTATAGTCAAGTTCGACGGAACCAAGCTGCCCCCGATTCTGAACGCCCTCCAGACCGACAACCAAGGCAACAAGCTTGTGCTGGAGGTTTCTGTAAGCTTCAATTGGCTGCCGCAATTTTCAATTGGTCGAATTCTAACTGGTTTCTAGCAACATCTGGGTGAGAATGTCGTCCGTTGCATTGCCATGGACGGTAAGTCTTCTCTGGGATATCAAAATCTGCTCTGCCATGGTTGCTCACTCCATACCTAGGTACCGAGGGTCTCGTCCGAGGCGCCAAGGCCAGCGACACTGGTGCTCCCATCACAATCCCCGTCGGCCCTGCCACGCTAGGCCGTATCATCAACGTCACTGGTGACCCCATTGACGAGCGTGGTCCCATCAAGTCCGACAAGTTCCTGCCCATTCACGCCGATCCCCCGGAGTTCACTGAGCAGTCCACCAAGGCTGAGGTTCTCGTTACCGGTATCAAGGTCGTCGATCTGCTCGCTCCCTACGCTCGTGGTGGAAAGATTGGTCTGTTCGGTGGTGCCGGTGTCGGCAAGACTGTCTTCATTCAGGAGCTTATCAACAACATTGCCAAGGCCCACGGTGGTTACTCCGTCTTCACCGGTGTCGGTGAGCGTACCCGTGAGGGTAACGATCTGTACCACGAAATGCAGGAGACCTCCGTCATTCAGCTGGATGGCGAGTCCAAGGTCGCCCTGGTGTTCGGTCAGATGAACGAGCCCCCGGGAGCCCGTGCCCGTGTTGCCCTGACTGGTCTGACCATCGCCGAGTACTTCCGTGACCAGGAAGGCCAAGATGTGCTGCTCTTCATTGACAACATTTTCCGTTTCACTCAGGCCGGTTCCGAGGTGTCCGCCCTTCTGGGACGTATCCCCTCTGCCGTCGGTTACCAGCCCACCCTCGCCATTGATATGGGTGGTATGCAGGAGCGTATTACCACCACCAACAAGGGTTCCATTACTTCCGTCCAGGCCGTCTACGTCCCTGCTGACGATTTGACCGATCCCGCCCCCGCTACCACCTTCGCCCATTTGGATGCCACCACTGTCTTGTCCCGTGGTATCTCCGAGTTGGGTATCTACCCCGCTGTCGACCCTCTGGACTCCAAGTCCCGTATGTTGGACCCCCGTATCGTCGGTCAGGACCACTACGACACCGCCACCCGTGTCCAGCAGATCCTCCAGGAGTACAAGTCCCTCCAGGATATCATTGCCATTCTGGGTATGGACGAGCTGTCGGAAGCTGACAAGCTTACCGTCGAGCGCGCCCGTAAGATCCAGCGTTTCCTGTCGCAGCCCTTCACCGTCGCCCAGGTTTTCACTGGTATCGAGGGTAAGCTCGTCGACCTCAAGGACACCATCAACTCGTTCAAGGCTATCCTGGGCGGTGAGGGTGATGACATGCCTGAGGGTGCCTTCTACATGGTCGGCGACTTCGCTTCTGCCCGCGCGAAGGGTGAGAAGATCCTGGCTGATCTGGAGAAGTCTTCGTAATCGGTTCTTTAAGGTCGAGCGAGGTGCAGGCTGTTAAATAGAGCGTCGCTACTAGGGAGGCGAAAAAGGTGGTGGCCTGTGTATATCTAGACAAGGAGAGTTGTGTGGTTGGGCGTGATACCTAGCTCAATCGAGTTCCTTTTGTAAGCTGTATACCATGAATCCACCATAATTCCCGCGTTGATAATAATCATGGTTGAGCACAAACTCTGGTTTTCATGTGACTGTTGAAGTGACGGCATTCAAATCGGGAGTTATTCTCTGCGAGTGGGAAGTAAATAGACATGCATGTGCCGCCGTCCTTCGTAACCCCAGCCAATACACGAAGGAGATGGCACTGTCAGCGTAAAAACTAGCTGTCCTGCCATTAGGTTCACTTTTGTTGTCCAGACTCGCACTGTTGGACTGTTGGTAGCTAAGATGAGTTACTTGTTTCTAGCCGCTCCCCTTTTGTGTTGTTTCGTTTCCACAGTCCTGTGGGCGGTGGGACAGACTTGAGTCAACACGGAACTCTGTTAGGCAGCGTACTTATGGGAGCATTGCATATACTGCTATCTCTTAACTCCTTTTTCTTCTGAAGATTCTACACGGTGTCAATCGTCGTTTCTGGTGCCATCTTAGCCACCTATGGCTCGTCATTTTGCTGTTACCCGACCTGCCTGGGGACAAGCGGTTTCTCCTTCGTCAGGGATAGGGCCAGGTAGGCCCGGAAAAGGCAAGCCGAACTTTGTTTGGATTATCCTCTAGAACTCCCTTATTCGATATGACGATCCGTCCTGTACTGTTGTATCTTGTCTATAAGGTGTGGCTTAATCACCTGCTTCTCTCCCTTTGCAGATATCTTATATCTTTGGGAGAAATCTTATAAATATGCGTTCTGGGGGACAGTTTGTAGCACCGCACGGCTAAAATTCTTATCTCTCTGCAAACCCCTTATTATAGGGAGGCTCGGGATGAGTGCTGGTTCAGTTGCACAAACGTCCGGTACACGGCTGATTTAGCTACAGTCTAGTGCAACCATCCTGGGCTAAGCCTCGGTTCAATGTGATAAAGCTATTCCGTGGGGTTCTAGCTGCTGAGATGCTGTATGCAGTATAGGGAAAGGAATCGGATACTACAGCGTGCAATAGTGGAAATGGATGCCGTATCAGGATATCGTCTGCTGTAGATTTTTCTCCTCGTCTGGTTTTGGCTGCGACCTTATGTGACATATGTTGTCTTAAATTAGCAAGAAATGGAAAGGATGCCGACTTTTAGCTTGCCTCCGCTGTCATTTTCCAAGCCAGGCTGGATCTTAATAGGATGCCCATGCAATATCACTGTCAGTATACAGAAGAGAAGTACACTAACAGACACTTTCTGAGTGGGCTAAGACCCTTTATTTTTTCACCTTGACCTCATACGTATCACAACAGATCTTCCCCAGTATCCCTTTCGAAACAATTTCCACTTCAAGCTAACCTACTTCTTATTTCGTGTGTTTAGTATGGACTTCTAGCACGTGGCACGACGTTGGCCAGAGAAAATAGGGGGCAGCTTGTCGGTACGCAGACTTAGGTTCTCGTCTTTGAAGAATTGTATTGCAGCCTGATCGTTCGTCCTTGCTATATGCCGCCTGAAGCACACCTTGGCCCCTATTGAGTAGCTGCTTCACTCAGATCTCTTCCAAGCCGTAATAAAATTCACCGCCCATCCATGGTGCAGATCCAATCTCACCGTTATGGGGTCTCTATCAGTTTATCCAGTAACACCCTCGTAGGAAACCATGTGACTGGTCAGTTGCGATCAAAAGACAGCAATCGCCCCAGGCGGACTGCCCACCCCGCCCCTCACATTAAGCGGCGCACTAGTAAGAAAGAAAGTCCAGCGATTCAAATCCTGGCAGATCTCGCCCAGCCGCTCCAGGTCCCAGAGCTCGCCGATGGGCGTGCCCCAAAAGACCAGCAGCCACTCGTGCAGGCACCAGACGTTGTCCGGGTCGCGCGGCAGGGCCTCGAAGCCGATGGTGTCGCCGCCCACGGCCGCCGGGTGGTGGCCGTACAGCCACCGGACCGTCTCCTCGCAGGGCGCGACGCCGATCGAGGTCGGGCCCTGGGTGCCGGCTTGGCGCTCGGCGTCGGTGGTGGAGGGCTCGTTGTGGCGCTTGACGTAGCCGGAGCGGACGAGGAGGATGTCGCCTTGGTTGATGGTCGTGCCTTGGTCGAGCAGGGCGGCTTCGAGCTCGGATACGGTGATCTGGTAGGAGGACCAGGGGTTCGGCAGGTCTTGGCCGATTTTGGTCCAGTAGCGGACCTGGGACGTAGTTAGGAGATTCGAGTCAGCTTGGAGGGCTTCTGCAAGCGTGACTTTTTTCCACCAATGATGTGGCGACTTACCATGTCGATGAGGACTCCACGTCCGACAATGCCACCGCGGTCACAGAAGTCTTACACACCTGTTAGTCGAAGCATTCCTGCAGAGATGGAACATTTCACTTCATACTGTGCAGTCCGTTGGTTGTTGACTTCTTGGCCTCCTCAAACGTCAAGCCGTTATAATAGACTTGCTTCTTTTGGTACGCATACTATTGGGAACGCCGTGTCAGACATATGTACACATTACTCCAGTATCTGGGACTCTAGAGCAAAATGATTTCTGACTTACATGTTTGAGGCTGTCCCACTGCGAACCGCCCTGGGTGTTGAACTCCAGCTCGTCGTCGAGCGCGTACTCCTTCAGCGACACGTAGTTGTCCAGCAGGCGGTGCTTCAGCGGCACGCGGGCGAATCCAGGGTGCTTGATCGACTCGAGTGGCCAGTCCAGCTGGACGTGCCGGCCGGTCTGGACCTCGCGGCTCGCCTCTTTGACCACGTCTGGCGTCAGGAGGTTGACGGCTAGGGGAGGAAAAGTTAACATAAGCCAATCCAATTCTGACAAGGTGGTTTGAACGTATATTGCTTACAGCCGATCTCATCCTTCACGCCGTCTTTATCGTAAAAGCCCCATAGACATCCTTGAGGGGTGCCGGGCACCGCTGGCAGGTCGTCGAAGTCGGGGAAGACGTAGGCCATGATTGCTGTTTACTATGGACTTTGCGCAGCCTTAATGGGGAAAGAAAATGGGTTCAAGAACAGTACACAGATCAATTTATTATGATCGTGGTATTCCCGGAACTCCATCTACTTTATATTGGCTGCCCCGGATTTGCCAGTGGAGTTGTCGAATTGAGATGCGGGGAAGCAAGGCCTGGCTGGCATTATGGGGCGCGGGTTCCAAACCTGTGATACCATAGGATCGTACCAAGAGAAGTGACATTCTTATTAGATTGGTCCGATACGGATCACAACATCAAGAAACGGATCGATTCGGTTGGCCCGCACCGACGTCGCCGGTGTTTGCCCCGAAGTTGGCCGGTTGAAAGCAACCCCTATCTGCCGAGCCTGGTTCTCGTCTTGTGGAAAGTCGTGGGAGTTACACCAAGCCACATTGATTACAGTGACAGGCTCCCAATTGACGCAGTTAGATCTGACTGTAAGATCCAGAAATACATGATAATAGCCTTGATCGCGAACTCTGACGGCGTTGTCCGTAGTAGCCTGAGCAGGCCGGCACAATTCTTTGCGGGTCGTGTGCTGGCCAGCGCCGGCAGCTGGAGACCTCAGTACCAAACTCCTTTTGCCTTTGTCGCATTTTTGATATTTGCTCTTTTTTATGGACAATTCATTGTAGGTCACAAAGAGTAGGGTACCCTCAAGCATCTAGACTCAAAAGAAAGGCATTGTATTCCATTCCCTCCAGACTATCAAAAAGCAATCATCCAATACAATTAACTCTATAGATGGACAAAGACTTGACGACAATCCCCGGATAATGCGTAATCGTCACCGCTTGGTGACTTACAGACATGTCTATAAGAGGCTGGCTGCCCTTGCTCCCTCTAGTGATGATTGATTCAACGAAACATAACCATATAAGAACGAAAGATCACAGTCCAACAAATTCATCAACCATGTCTCACTCCGCGACAGTTGTACGTCCCAAGACGTTCCTCGACCTGCCCCCCGAGATCAGAGATGTCATCTACGAACTCGTCCTCGTTGAAACACCCAGACACGAGCGGCGCCATACTGCCACCTGTGACTGGTCGAAACTTCCAGCTTCCCACGAGAAGAGAAGCCTCCTGGAAAGCATAGGGACGGGCTCCGGCATTGGGCCAAATCCCCCCGTGCCTTGTCGCTGCGCCAAACGAAAGCACCTAGCCATTCTGTCGGTCAACAGACAGATCTACAACGAATCGAGCTACGTGCTCTGGACCAAGAATGTATTCTCGTTCGATTGGGTAAAAGACTTCAACTATTGGTTCGCCGACATCAGTGCGGAAAAGCGCAGCCTGATTCGACACATTGCCATCTACTACGTCCAGGGGCTGATATTCCCCGAGGAGACAATCGAAGCCGACGATATCGATGAGCTGCAGTCCAACCTGCTCCAATGTACGGACCTGCGGACGCTCGACCTGTCGCCCTTCTGCATGTACAAAGAGTACATCGCGCTGCTGTGTCGCCAGCTGCCGCTTCTGCAGCGCTTGCGCATGGCCGGCTTCGTGGTCGTGCACAGCGGGCATCTGGGGTCGGCGAAGTCGGTGCCGGCCTTGGCCTGGGGGTTGGTACATAATGAGATCCGCATCGACGACGACGAAGAGGTGGGCGTCGATATTGTGGACGAGGAGGAGGAGGAGGGATCTTCCTCCACCACCACCATCACCACATCTGTCCTGTCCCGATGGGGCGCCCAAGGCGTCGCGCGATGGAAACAACGCATCAGCGCGCTGCAGGAAGAGCTCGGGGCTCTGGACGAGGACAGCTGGAGGGACTACTACGACGCCCACCACTGGGAGGAGCACCGGACCATGAACTCGGTCCTGGCGGGGCGGGGGCATTTTGGGAGCAGTATGCCAAACAGCCTTGGGGCCAGACTGAATGAGACAGCGAGGATACATATGGGGCTCCTGAGCATACTCAGGAGGATGGCACCAGAATGAATTCGTGGTACGTCATGGTGAATGTTGTTGCTGTAGTTATATTAATTGTACCAATATGGGAGGTTTTATAACTTGGGTATGTATAGGTGCTTCCATAATACACTTCTTCCAGATACTCCCTTACATCCGTGAAGTGCTTGGAGATGACTGGGAGCAGCCGAAGACTCCATTTGAGTCACAACTATCATTTACTCCTCAAGCATGAGAAGCTGCATTAGGTAACCTAGGGTCTCCTGCACCCATAGCTGATTGGCGACATGCATGAAGGTCCCTTTGGAGGCGCCCTCTGGCACCACCAGCCATTTGCGCTGTCGTCTCCTCTTTCCAATTCCAGGGGTCAGGACTCCCGCTGGTATTGACTGCCGGCCTCTTTGAAAGTCCCAAGGCAGTCAACAAAAGGCGTGAAAATAGTCCCTCTTTCTACTTCTGGGATCTGTTTGTTTCATTCGGATTGATCATGCCACGCAGGCAGCGGAGCTAACGAGTCTGCAGGGCGGCGCTTAGGGCCTCTCTGCCGTGCCATTGGCGGTTGGCGGCGTTCAGCCCGTCAGCACCGTCTTACACGAGCTAAGCAAAGACAGACAGGACAGGACATCTCAGCGGGCCGTCAGACCATCACCCGTCAGCGTCAGCGTGTGACATCTCGCGATTTTCCTTTCTCGGGAGGTTGGTAATTTTTCCCCGATCGATTGGAAAAAAGTGTGCGAAGTAGTCAGGTTCCCATCTGATGACCACTCATGTCGAGATACGAGATCTAAGACACGCAGTCAGGGGTCTCGGATATTTTGAAGACGTAGGTAGACAGTGACGTCTTCTCGAAGCATTCTGCTGCCAGCAGATGAGCGAGTCAAATGGAAAACGGCAGAAATGGGACAAAAGATAGGCCGACTCTACAGATGATGCCTTTTTCGTCAGGTCACAAACTCTTTGTTGTTGTTTTTCTCTTTCTTGTCGCTGTGTGTGACCTTGGCTGCAGGGTGGTCCCCGTACTCAATTCCTCCAATACGAGCACCCCGACTTCTGCAGCATAGCATGGGCGTTAATGCATGCGCCTCGTAACCGTCGAATCTGGAGAATTCCGTCGGTCACTCTAACACAGCACCCACAGGCACAGCCGCACCTGAGCCCGGGATTGGTACACAGCGTGTGTTAGCCTATGTGTAATATGCAACCTCCAGCGATAGGTGAGTCCAGACCTTGCGCCAATCGGCACTCGTCAGGACGGTCAGCTATTGGGCGGTTTCCCTTGAGTGACTATAGCACCGCGTGGTATGAGTAAGGATGAGCAGGTTCCCGGAGGTCAGGTAGGTAGGTAGATGTAGGTAGATGGGTCTCACAGAATGGCTGAACGGCGACCACCACCCTCTCCCCCCCCTTAGGGCTGCCTCTCGACTCTGATTATCCTGGGCTGACCATTCAACGGCCTCGAGTCCCCTGGCGCTCCGATGGTCCCTGCAGGCTGCCATCCCATACATATGGCAGTTGAGTAGATCTCTTCCTTCGAGTGCCACCCCCAGGCTTACACTTACACACACCACAATCGCTTGTCTCTCCTTCCAGATCCTGGGTTAGACGATCGTGAAAAATCTGGAACAAGACTGCAACGTGGTACTACGACCCGACACACAGACATCAGCTCCGCTCGAAGCAGCTCAGGGATAGGCAGCATACTACATACATAACGACACCGGCAAGGACCGTGGGGTACGCAATCTCGAGATGGGCGACTCGGGCGCTCTACCGGACATCAACGTTTCCAACGGGACATGCTATTACACGGAGCATGAGGAGACGAGAGGGAACTTCATAGCATGCGGCAACGTCGCCTTCGGACACTGGCCGTGCTGTCAGGCGGGGGATATGTGCCTCAGCCTGGGAAATGTGAATGGATGTTGGGATTCTGATAGTCAGTCTCTCTCGTGTGCAACTCTCCTTGTTTCTTTTCCCCATCCGATCAGTAGTACAGTACGAAGCGTTTTCACCCTCTTCCTCCTCCTTCTCCTCCAGCAAAGTATGTATATCCACTCGCTAACCACACAGCCATTACGCCAAAACAGCCGGCAACACCTACCTAGCCGGCTGCACCGACCCCGGCTTCAACGCCCGCGCCTGCCCCTGGAAGCCGCCCCTGTTCCACGAGCAGGAGTGGGTGGCGATCCAGCAGTGCCACTCCGGCCCGGGCGCGGGCGCGGGCGGCGACGACGGCAACACCGTCGCCTGGGGCGGCTGCAAGGTCGACGCTAACCAGACGACGCTCGAGAAGCTGCCGCACGCCAGCTGCGACCCGTACTGTTCGGTCACCGTCGTCCAGGACGCCTCGGTGCTGCCGGCTTTTGCTAGCTTGCCGGGCTCGGCGGGGGGTGCCATCAAGTGGACTAGCGGGTTTGATCCTACGGCGACGGCGAAGGGGGTGAGGCCGGCGGTGACGGGGGAGAGCTCGAGCAGCACGATTACTGGTTCGGTATCGCCTGGATCTTCTATCACGACGCCACCCGATGCGACGGCGACATCGCCGCCCCCGGCCGCCACATCTTCGTCGGACGATGACGGCGGCTTGACGGTGGGGGCCAAGGCGGGAATCGGCGTCGGCGCGGCGGGGGCGGCGCTGCTTATTGTGGCCGTGGTCCTGTTGGGATTGCTGGTGCGGCGGCGGAGGCAAAGGAGGAACAGTCGAAGCCAACTTGCAGATGCCACTACGTCGTCCCACCATCCTCACCCATACGACGAATCGCTCGAGCAGCAACAGCAGCAACAGGAGCAGGTCATGTATTATAACAACGTCTTTTATAACAAGACGACGCCGCCGCCTACTACTGTCACTACCGTCGTACCGGGGGTCGGCTCTCAGCCGTACGTGGGGTACAAGGCCGAGCTGTCGGCGGATGAGGTGCAGCAGAAGCAGACCGGGTTCAAGTCCGAGCTGGCGGCGGACGAGACGACGATGCCGCGGAATGAGATTGGAAGCAGTGGCGGACACGACTATGTGGGAGAATCAAGAGCAGGGAGTCGTCGAGGGAGTAGCGGAGCGCACATGACTCCCGGTGGCGGTGGAGGAAACGGTTTGAGTCCACATCCCAGCCCGCATCCGAGCAGTGCCGCCACGGCTCACTCGCCGTTCTCGGTCTACTCGGAGGTGTCCACGCTCTATGCTAGCAGTGGTAGTGGTAGTGGTGGTGGGGGACCGGCCGGTGGGCACCGCCGCCGCCAACGCCGCCGCAGCAGCACCAGCAGAGGCACGGGGACCATCCGGCGGAGCATGAGTGGCCCCTGCCGAATGGACATGGCGGCTCGGGCGGGATGCAGTCGTTTAGGGAACGGCAGCAGGGGCGGGGAGGGAGCTGGAGGAGTCATGGGTATGATCCATCTTGAGAGGAGCTGAGGATAAGGGAAGAGGGGGAAGAGGAGATGGATGTTCGATGACAGACTTCTGGAAGGCAAAGAGCCTATGATAACGACTGCATGAAATCACTTATTGAGCGGAAACGGTTCCCTTTCTAAACGCCATATATACCCTTTTCGTTCTTTCATATTCCTTCACCATGCTGGTTCATGGCAACAAGGATTACATTTTATATGCTGAGCGAGCAGAACATTATGAGACGTGATTTATCGACTTGAAATCTGCCGATTACTCACATTTTCCCTTCAATGAACTGGTAACATGATGGAAAGGGGTTTGCGAACCGAGTCAGTGGTTACCTTTTATCGAACCACAATTGCCCCCAAGCCGGATGAACACGTTGGGGATGTTGAGGGGGAACGCAACGCTGCAAGTTTGGCAAGACCGGACAGCCAAGTTTAATCTATTCAGCTTGCAACCTTGTAGAGACCCAATGGGCCGTCAACTGGTAAATGCCAAACAGCTTGTAGCAAACAAATATAGCACTTCGCTGCAATAGTTGCACCCCCCTTGCAGCACATCGCACCACTGCATGGGCATCAGACATAAAAGACGTAATCGGTACCGTCCCATTGGTGAATTGGGTATTGGCGGCGGTTAGTTGATCCGTGCCTGGGAGCCAGCCAGCTGAGAAGCATTGAAGCTCAGATTACCCGAATTGACAGAGTGACCCACTATTTGCTGAATTGGGGGCGTTGGCCATTGGCTCGTGCCCGGTCGAAGGAATCTGAAATCGAACCACCACTGCTGCCAACCGGAAGCCGACGCAACATCAAAAAAGCTCATTTCGTGAGGTCTTCTCCAGTCTTATTGTTCCATCCATCCGAATATTCAACGTCTGTCCACGCCCGAAGGTCACAGCCCGCCAATTCCCACCGAGCAGCCCTCTCGACATCTCGACTCAATTGGACCAATCTCCCCTCTTCCACCCTCTCTCTCCTCACCTCCGGCAAGATGATGCGAACATCCGCTTCCTCGCTCCTGCGCGCTGGCGCCCGAGCTTCTCCCCTCCGAGTCCAGCGGGCGGCCGCCTCCACACACGCCATCTCCAACCCGACTCTGGCCAACATCGAGAAGCGATGGGAGGGTATGCCCCAGACCGAGCAGGCCGAGCTCTGGATGGCCCTGCGCGACCGCATGAAGGGCAACTGGGCCGAGCTCACTGTCCAGGAGAAGAAGGCCGGTACGTCAACAGAGCCCTTGCGGAGTGTCTGGGAAAGCCATTGGGGATACAGCAGAGCCGCGGACGGCAATGCCTGGCCGATTGACGTGTGCTGGGAGACCCAATTGGCAATTGTCCGATTGAAATGCTGCAATTGACAACTCGGGGACATGACACACCCCATCTCCACAATTTTTGCACAGGAGCGACAGGCTGACACGATAAAACCTCTTCTACAGCTTACTGGATCGCTTTCGGTGCCCACGGCCCTCGTGCCGCTCCCCCGCCGATGAGGGCCGCAAGGTCCTTCTCTACACCCTGATCGGTGTCGGTGCCTCTCTCGCCATCTTCTCTACCATGCGCATGTTCGCCAAGCCCGCTCCCAGCACGATGACCAAGGAGTACCAGGAGGCTTCCAACGAGTACCTCAAGGTGCGTCACAGCAAACAACAACCGCCACTCCCACACCGTCTCGGGTGCTTCATACTGACACAGACTTACTATAGGGACAAAACTCCGAGCCCCTTACCGGTGTCTCCTCCGCTGGCTACAAGGGCAAGGGTATGGTTCAGTCGCCTCCGGCTCAGCACTAAGCCCGTCACTCGTGTTCTCACGGGTGTCATGGCTCTTGCTGCTTGCTGCGGTCGCCACTGCTAGCTAGCACTTTTGCTACTAATGATATACCAAAACCAACAAACCTACAAATCCGTCCTCGTCCAAAGAATAATAAAGAAGAGATTACACCCCCAAACTCGATTCCTTTTGTCACTTAGAAAAAAAAGAAGAAAGCTCGGAAAGCAAGGCACGGGTGGCTCGGCACCTCCATGTACAAACAACCTGCGAAGCATGACTTGGGGGGCCGGGGCTTCGTTGGCTGCCTGGCTTCCAGGTCGTGGTAGGCAACTTGGTTTTTTTCTAGTGAAGCGGTGGCAGACGTCTCTTCTGGGCGTGCAAAAGGGAGGTGACCTGAGAGAAGAGAGCAAGGCAAAGAGAGAGAGGGAGAGACGGTGGGTGCGGAAGACATTGTAAATATGTACACAAGGAAGATTCCCCATGCTTTTGTTTCCCATCAGATTCATGTGCTCGCTTCTATCCTACTGACCGCGGAGTTGTCCTGTGATAACTGACTACTCATTCTTGCTGGCATGCCAGAACCCCCTGTCAACGAACCAGTAACATTTTCAAGTATGCACCGGGGCCGGGCCTTTGACAATATGGGCACGGTTGTGTAACGGGACGATGTCATAGGAAAGAGACCTAGCTTATAGCCGTGTCAACGCACGCACTCGTAGTTCTTGCCCAGGTAGCATTGCATATGTCAAACAGACAGCATCGAACGATCCATGTGAAAGCAATCGGGCCTTTATCCAGCGCATTTCCCCATACCCCGAACACTTGCCCTACGTGCGGGTCAGGTTTTGAAGCTATGGCAATCCCAGTTTGGTATCAGAATATGGTTCGATCGGCGGTGGTGCCAGAATTTCATCATCGCCATCTTCATTATCAGTACCAACAATAACAAACAAACAAGCATAGTTGGAAAAGTTATATATTCATGACCACCCTAGTATTGGGAACACTGTTTGTTCCTGCTTATCGCTGCGAGTATGCAAATCGTATGTGACCTTTATCCTGACTTCATGATAGATGGATGATACCCCAAATGCGCCTGAACTCATAACGCCAAGTAGGTAGACCTAAAACCAAACAAAAACTGCTATATATACATCCCTCTCTCCTCGTTCGTGTCTCCGAATAGGCACTCGTTTGCCCAGGGTAAGTAATGTCTTACATCCGTCATTTGTTCCCCTTATTCCAAAATCCTGAAGGGGTAAGCATCAACACTGGTAGACATCGATGTTGTTGCGGCTCCCCGCTGCTTTGCCCCACGACATGATTGGATCCTCCTCCATCGTAAGGCACATGGACAGGAGTCTTTGGCCACTTGTGACTCCAACGGATACTAGTAGACAACGTTATTGTCCCGCTTTCTGCCCCGAACCCAGGCATTTGCAAACCCCGTATTAAAATAACGATGGCACGTTGCTCTTCCTGCCATCCTCTCAAGCACCGCTCTGCCCCGCCTCGCGATACTCCTCAAAAGAATGCGAGCTAACGACGCGCCTCCCATCACTACCCCCGGCCCCGGGCGCGTCCCCATCGGGCCCATCCTCGTCGCGGACGCGCCGCTCCACCTCGAACCGGCCATCCTTGCCCCAGTACCCGACCTTGTCGCGCCCCTGGACCGCCGCCTCGGTGACGAGGACGTAGGGCATGGGGGCGTCGAACATGGCCTCGGCGAGGACGCGCTCCATCTCCATCTTGAGGCCGCGGGCGCCGGTGCGGGCCTGCTCGGCGCGCGCCGCGATGGCCTTTAGGGACTTGCGGGTGAAGGTCAGGTGCGACGGGTACGTCTCGAAGAGGGCCGTGTACTGGGCCACCAGGCTGTTGCGCGGCTCCGTCAGGATGCGCAGCAGGTCGTCCCGCGACAGCGGGGAGAGGGCCACGACGTTGTGCAGGCGGCCGATGAGCTCGGGGATGAAGCCGAAGCCCTGCAGGTCCTCGGGCGTGGTCAGGTCCAGCGCCGTCAGGACCGAGGCGTCGGCCGCGTTGGGCGGGCGGTGGGGCAGGTGCTTGAAGAGCTCGGGCGGCAGGTCGGGCTTGCTATCGTTGGACGATGTCGAGCTGCCGCCGCCGCCGCGGCCCCGCAGCTCGGACCCGAAGCCCATCGACGGCTTCGCCACGCGGTTGAGGATCACCTTGTCGAGGCCGACGAAGGCGCCGCAGAAGACAAAGAGGATGTTGCTCGTGTCGATGGTGTACTGGTCGACCTTGCCGGGCTGCGGGGGCGCGGACTGGGGGCCCGAGGAGGACGACGTCGAGCCGGGGCCCGAGTAATTGGTAGTTATGGGACTCGCGCTGCGGGAGGTCGAGGAGCGGTTGTCCTTGACGTTGACGGAGACCTTGGTTCCCTCGACGAGCTTGAGCAGGGCTTGTTGCACGCCTTCGCCGCCCACGTCCCGGCCGTTCATCGTTTCTCTCTTCGCGATCTTGTCGAACTCGTCCAGCACGACGATGCCGTGTTCGCAGGCTTTGATGTCGTAGTTGGCCTCGATTAGTAGCCGTTCAATACATGTTTCCACGTCCTGGCCAATGTAGCCAGCTTGTGTAAAGGAATTACAGTCGCATATCGTGAAGGGTACGTTTATCTTTTTGCTCAAAGTCCTGCACGGGCGAGTTGTCAGTCCAGCACTTACAGAGTTGTTTCATGTCGGGGTCAGGGCCAAAGACTCACTCAAGTATATACGTCTTACCGACTCCCGTCGGGCCTACTAACAGCAGGTTGCTCTTATCTATCTTGACGGGCTGTGGCCGACTTGTGTCTTCAGGTATATAGAATTCCGCCTCTTGCTCACGGTGCTGCTGCTGCTGCTGCTGCTCCCATGCCGTTTCTGGATGCGTGTGTCGTACCGAGTCGTTGTGCCCGGGGAACTCGTCTTCGGGGAAGTCATCAGTGGCAAAGCCATGCCGCGGAGAGTCATGGTACAGCGAACCTTCAACGGGATGGGTCGGCGGCGAGTCCTTCTCACGCGCCTGCCTCTCCCGAGCTTCGTTTCGTCTCAGTATCTTTTCTTGCCGCTTCCTCTCCACCTCTTCCTGGTGGTTGCGCCGCCGCACGCCCTGGTAGTGATTGAAGATGACGGAGGATATGGTCTTCTTGGCCCGCTCCTGGCCTACTACGTACTCGTCTACGCGCTTCTTGAGGTCTCGTGGGTAGAACTGGGGGACCCCGAATGTGCTCTTATTAAACATGGGCCCCCGCCCTTCCTCGTCCGGGTCGTAGGTATTGGAGAAGCTGTTGGAGAAGTCTCGTGTCCGGCGCGGCGCAGTCTTGTGGGCAAAGGAGGTCGAGAACGGCCGGGGGTGACGATGGCAGGGGATGGAAACCGCCGAGGTCGAAACGATGGCACCAGGCCGCCTGACAACGGACAACATCATGGCGAGCTTGTTGGAGCGCGTGCTCGCTCCTAAGCTTCGCAGCAGCCTGGGACCCAACCTACGAGACTACGACTGATCCTCCAGGGTTGAACATATGATGCTGGTCCGGTTCGATGCGGCGTTCGGCTTCGAGAGAGCGGGCGGGATGGAGATAACGTGCAGGTGGGTCAAGGTCAGGGTCAGGGTCAGTCAAGAGAAGATGATCAAATGAGTTGTTTAAGACGGCTACAGTTGCTTTGCCTGCTAAGATTATGGCAGACAAAGATCAATCTGACAAATGTCTGAAAGAGATCAGTGAGTTGTACCAACAGCTTGGTTCCCAGCTCGGTGGTCGTCAGCAACTCCGTGAGGTTGGTGTCCTGAATCGGAGGTTTATCATGATGGTGTGTCAGCAGCAGTGAGCTCGCGGCCTGCGGTGGGCGCATCTTGGGGCGTGGTGGCTCTCAGGTTCCGGGCGTTGCGGGGGACACATCACTGCAGAGCTTCGGGTCCCGAGGTGGGCAGTGGGATTTAAGCCGCTATTAACTGCTACCTAGGCGCTAACCACATGCACCTAGCCCCAGCCACCAGCTAGCAGGAGGGAAGCACCTACCAGTAGCTCACAGCTGGTGGCAGCAATGGGGGCGAGGAGGGGCATGGACAGGGTTGCAAGACTGTTGAGTGAGCGGAAAGCGCAGTGCAGTACGCAGTGGCACCAGTTGCTCCAGCTCTCCCACTTTTCTTAGCTATCGTCTTGCCATTTTCCCCAGTTGGAGACAGGCGTTCCATCCACTCCGTCTCCATATTCCACCCCAGAGAAGGACTTTGTGGGAGGGGAACCGAGTCCCATCGCGCGATGTGTTTTGCCCATATCAAAAAATCAACAAGAGACAGCATCAGCTAGCACGCGGCTGGTCGAGACATCTGCAAGCAATCTGTAGGATGACAGCAATATGACAAAACCTCCAGTAGGCGAGGCCATATATGTAGACGAGCCCCCCACCTTGATGGAGGGGATTGACGCGGATTCGGGAGACGTGCCATGCGTTGTGGCAGTTGCTTTTTGCCAATGGTTGGTTCAGTCC
This sequence comes from Arthrinium phaeospermum, assembly GCA_006503535.1. NCBI lineage: Eukaryota > Fungi > Ascomycota > Sordariomycetes > Amphisphaeriales > Apiosporaceae > Arthrinium > Arthrinium phaeospermum. The sequence goes on from QYRS01000003.1 coordinate 3,578,416, forward strand.
GTACAGGGGTTACACTCGCTCGCTCGCTGGATTTGTCGGTGCCAATCAATCATGCCAATTTGCCAATGTCGCTTCTGCGCTGTTGCCCCTCGACGTCATCTCCCAATGGGCTAGCTAGCTCTCCCTGCTCCCCTCACATGCAGCTCATATTCCTGAACTACCTCCATGCGACTTGATAGCAGCCCCTACATGTACCTCGAAAATGGAGATCTATCTCTATGCAGCCTAGACTGAACGGTTGAGAAGTTTTCTTGTTCTTCTTCCTCTTTCAATTGAGTCCTGGTTCCCTTATTAGTACATGCTGCCTCGCTCTCAAGTTGCTTGTGATATACGTCTGAGTGTCTTTTAGTTTTCCAGCTTGCTGTTCTTTTCTCGAGATCCCCAACTTCTGCCCATAGCTCCATACCTTGTCTAGCGGGGAGCTCCATCCTACTATCGTCATTTCCCTCTCATACAGCTCGGGTTCCTGAAAGAAGAGAATCCGCGACGAGAGTAAACAAACAACAAACGAAGCAACACAGAATAGTCCGAGGAAATGGCCGACTCCTCAGTAGCTGAGAACTCGACCAACTCGCTGGCTGGCAATGGCTCAGCTGGCGGCGTTCCCAATGATGGCACCGGTATAGCTCCATCCCCGCCCTTCTCGCATGGCGCATGTGAACTGACCTGATCTTAGGCGTCCTTCAGCTCGATCCCTGGCTGGAACCATTCACTGGTGCTCTGAAGCGCAGATATGCCAAAGCCCAAGAGTGGATCAAGACAATCGACGAAACCGAGGGAGGCCTAGAGAAGTTCTCTCGGGTAAGTGCCAATTGCTCCAATGCTCATGCTTGGGCGACGGCTAATACCCATCTCATCATATCTAGGGCACAGAGAAGTTCGGATTGAACGTGGATAGCGATAACAACATCCTCTACCGAGAATGGGCTCCGGGTGCTCTTGACGCCTTCTTGATCGGCGATTTCAGTGCGTTCATCATCCCGGAAACATGCAGTATCTTGGTTGCTAATGGTTGGTAGACGACTGGAACAGAGGCTCCCACCCCATGAAGAAGGATGCCTTCGGCGTCTGGGAGATTACGCTCCCGGCCGTCAATGGGCAGCCTGCGATCCCACACAACTCCAAAATCAAGGTGCGGACGGCTGCTACAAACACTATACCACTTGCCTTGTCGCTGATACAATGCTTGTAGATCTCCATGACCTCCCAATCCCACGAGCGCATCGACCGGCTACCAGCCTGGATCAAGTATGTCACCCAGGATCTTTCCGTATCGCCAGCCTACGATGCGCGGTTCTGGAACCCTCCCGCGAATGAGAGGTATACCTTCAAGCACCCACGTCCACAGAAGCCAGCCAGCGCTCGGGTATACGAGGCTCACGTCGGAATCTCATCGCCCGACCAGAAGGTCACGAGCTTCAAGGAGTTTACCCAGAACATGCTGCCGCGGATAAAGAGCCTGGGATACAACGTGATCCAGCTGATGGCCATCATGGAACATGCCTACTACGCCAGCTTTGGTTACCAAGTCAACAACTTCTTCGCTGCGAGCAGTCGCTACGGTACGCCAGAGGAACTTAAGGAGCTTATCGACACAGCCCACAGCATGGGCCTCGTCGTTTTGCTGGATGTTGTCCACAGTCACGCCTCCAAGAATGTCTTGGATGGCCTGAACGAGTTTGATGGCACCGACCACTTGTACTTCCACGGGGGAGCGAAGGGAAGACATGAGCTGTGGGACAGCCGTCTCTTCAACTACGGCAGCCACGAGGTATTGCGCTTCCTGCTTAGTAACCTGCGGTTCTGGATGGACGAGTACATGTTTGACGGATTCCGATTCGATGGTGTTACCAGCATGCTCTACACTCATCACGGTATTGGAACGTAAGTGAACACTGACATCCGACTGGTAAATGCGCAACAGCTAACGAATCCTAGCGGTTTCTCGGGTGGATATCACGAGTACTTTGGTGCTGGAGTTGATGAGGAAGCTGTGGCATATCTCATGATTGCCAATGAACTGCTTCATAACTTGTATCCAGAGTGCATTACCGTCGCCGAGGACGTATCGGGCATGCCGGCGTTATGCCTGCCCCTATCTCTCGGTGGTGTTGGTTTCGACTACCGCTTGGCCATGGCAGTGCCCGACATGTGGATCAAGATCCTGAAGGAATTGAAGGACGAGGAATGGGATATGTCCAACATCTGCTGGACACTTACCAACCGTCGCCATGCCGAGAAGACCATTGCCTACTGCGAAAGCCACGACCAGGCCCTTGTCGGTGACAAGACCATCTTGTTCCACCTGTGCGACGCCGAGATGTACACCAACATGTCGAAGCTTTCAGAGCTGACGCCCGTCATCGACCGCGGAATTTCTTTGCACAAGATGATCCGTCTGATAACACACGGCCTGGGTGGTGAGGGTTACCTCAACTTCGAGGGCAACGAGTTCGGGCACCCCGAATGGCTCGACTTCCCCCGCGAGGGCAACCAGAACTCATTCTGGTACGCACGCCGGCAACTCAACCTTACGGACGACGAGCTGCTGCGCTACAAGGACCTGAACGAGTTCGACCGCCAGATGAACACGACCGAGGAACGCTACGGCTGGCTGCACGCGCCCCAGGCCTACATCAGCCTCAAGAACGAGAACGACAAGGTTGTCGTTTTTGAGCGTGCGGGCGCCGTCTTCGTCTTCAACTTCCACCCCACCAACAGCTACTCGGATTACCGCATCGGCATCGAGGAGGCCGGTACCTACCGCATCGTCCTCAACACTGATCGCAAGGAGGTTGGCGGCCACGGTCGTCTCGAAGAGTCCACGCGCTTCTTCACTACCCCCATGGAGTGGAATAACCGCAAGAACTGGACGCATATCTACATTCCTAGCCGATCTGCTATCGTAAGTTTCTAAATGCCCCCTTTTGCACGCAACTACATGGACATTACTAACACCTCGCTAGGTTCTTGCTCTCGAGTCAACATTGTAGGTGTTGATTGAACGAGACCCGTTGGTGTTGCACCACACCAACGTGTAAAGGGGTAGTCCAACTGGTTCAACAACGGGTTATAGAACCGGGAAGGTTATGGGATAGATTATCAGAGGTTATGTATGAAAATCCAAGAAGTTTTAGCGTAAGGGAAAGACGAATGATGAAAGGGGAAACGGCGCTTTTTCACAAGCAAATTGCTGGATTTTGTACTACAGAAAGTACCTGATCAAGATGGAATTGAAACGATCTCAACCAGTATTAAGCATTCAAGCATACACACCAGTGACTGTATCGTAGCCACTCTCTACTCAACGAGCCAATCCTCTACCTCGATCCCCAAGCTCCGTCCTACACCCCTGATGACCTCCCAGCCAACACCTACTCTCCATCTGCCGCCCCGATCCATCATATCGCTCCCCGACGCTGCCGCGCCGCCGCCGCCAACACGCAGTAAGAGCCGCAGACTGGCCAGGGTCGCAATGGCCATGCCCACGTCGCCGTCCACCACCGAGTTGTTATTATTAGTATGCCCCTCGCTGCCCTTCTGGTGGTCGGCGATCCACTCGCGGCGCACGGCGGCGTAGATGGCCACCATGCGCTCGAGGACGAAGACTCCCGGGCCCAGCAGCTTGCGGGCGATCTTGCGGTGCTTGGGCCGCGGGCCGCGGCGGCCGCCACTCAAGCTAGAGACGGTGCCGCCGCCCCGGCGCCGGCGGCCGTGGTGCCACGTGCTGAAGACGGTCTGGTCGTGGCGCGGGGCGTTGTGGGAGGCGAGGTAGGCGGCCAGCAGGAGGAGCTTGGCGGTCGAGGGGAGGAGGTTGGAGAGGTCGGTGGTTGTCGTGGTTTTGGGGTTTAGGGGGTTCGGGGTTCGGGGTTTCGTGGGGGTGGTGGCGGCGCTGCCGGGTTGGGATTGGAGGCCACTGCCGTTTGGTGGTTGTAGTGGTTGGGATTGGTCGACGGCTAAGGTCGAGGCTGTGACTGGGACGACGATGGAGGGGGCGAGGACGGATTCGTCTTGGAGGTAGGCGCGCGCGGCGATGAGGAGCTTGGAGAACTCGCGGGCTTTGTGGGTGCCGGCGGCGATGGGGGCGGTGAAGCGCGGCCACAGGGCCTGGCAGGCTTGCTGGAGGCGCGGCAGCGTCCGCGAGGCGGGCTTGGCGAGCGAGTCGTGGACGGCGGCCACGAAGCGGGCGTAGAGGTCGTGGGTCTCCTGATCCGTGGTGTTGGGGAGCGACGGCGGCGCCGAGGTCGTCGACAGGATCGCCGTGTACTGCGCTTTCGTGTAGGGCGGGAAGTAGAGGGTCGGGGTCGAGGGCGTCCGTAGCAGGGCCGGTGTTGGCGCGGTGAGGATGAAGATTGTCGTTAGGTTCGGGATCTGTAGTTGAGTGATACAGTGGTTAGCACGATGCTCAAAGACTAATCATGATCGATCAGCGTCACAAGAGACTTACAATTTCAGCCAGACGTGCCAGAGCCGGCAGCAGCGTCGGCGGCGCTTCCTTCTGGCGGTCAATGGCGTCGAAGACCAGCACGAACCGCCAACCGTCGCCTCGCTCCACGTACTTGAGCATCTTGCTCATCTCGACCGTCAGCGCCGCCATGGTCTCGCAGCGCCCCGCCGGGTTGGGCCATTGCAGCGCGTCGGCGACGGCGGCCGTGGTGCGCTCGAACAGGTGGCGGGCCGTGACGCACTCGGGCGACTTGACGATGGCGTAGCTGAGGTTGGTCTCGTCGTCGTCGCGGCCCAGGGCGGCCAGCAGCGACGCGGTGATGGCGCTCTTGCCGGTGGCCTCGGTGCCGTGGATGATCAGGTTGCGGCAGGGCGCGGCGAGCGGGTAGACGAGGGTCGCGAGGGTGCGGATCTGCGGCTCGCGGGACGGGTAGGTCGACAGGAGCGTCGCGAGCAGCTCGTCGGGCAGCTGGAAGAGAGAGCCCATTGTGCGTGTAGTTGTTGCGATGCAATGGCCAGCTACCTATTATTTACTTCGGTCTTCTCCGTTGTGCTCCAATGCGTATAAGCAGAGCCAAGCCAAGCTCAGCTCACTTGCTTATCAGAGCCGAGTATATAGGCTGGCTGGTTTATAGACGGATGCAATGGGCAAAAGACGGTACAGTAGTCATCATCCTTCAAGTCAGATTGATCACAATATTGACTTTGACGTTTGCTTCAATAGGCAGACCCAGGCCGAGAGCTGACGGCTGACTGATCGCGCCCAAAAATTGGCCCCTAACGCGCCTAGCCGAGCTGCTGGGTCCCGCTAACTCAGCAAAGGTAGCGCCTCTCACGTAGCACAGGCAACCCCCCCAAAATAACTAAAGCGGGTCAACTTTGGGTGCCAAGTGCCTCATTGCGCCCACTAGAGTAGTCATATTTGCCCAGGCAAGGACGGTCCAATGGCTGACCCGGCCACCAGGAAGGACCTGCGGAGGAATAAGTGCTGACGTCGTCGGCTTCGTGAATCCCTGGGCGGCATGCTCTGTTACATGTGTTCGTTACGAAGGCTGTGAAGGCTGTGTAATACCTTATTATTACCTTATCTACACCTCATCTCCACGGCACCACCTCCACCTCCCCGGCTTTCTCGTCAAGTGTCTCAAGGGTTTCAGTCCTGTATTGCAGGGAAGATCGACCGCTCGACAACGACTTTAACGGCTTGAAAGGAGCCCATCTTTCCTCCCTTCCTTCCCCCAAACAAATACAAATGCGGGCGTATTGTGGACTTATAGTCCCGGGCTGACTCATCTTAATACCGATCTGGTTTTGTGGAACGACATCTCATAACCAGAATGCCGGGCAGTATGCATCTCGATCTAGACTATAGCTTAGACTTCGATGCCATTCCTGCAGACGAGATCGATCTCTTATCATTTGATCAACAACAACCCGATCAAGGCATATCTGAGGTTCCGTCCGACGGGAATGGAAATCAGGTTGACCGGCCGTATCATCCCAAGCGGCCCCATAAGAAATCCCGCGCCGGCTGCAAGCAATGTAAAACACGGAAAGTGAAGGTAAGCCTATCGAACCCCTAGTTGAGGTCGACATCAGATACAAGTGCGAGGAGCTTACACCAGGACCCCAGTGCGATGAAGCGAGACCCTCGTGTCGCTCTTGCACCTTGCGCCGGGAGACATGTATCTATCCGGCGACCTGTAACCCACCGCCTTCCTCGGCAGTAGTGGCCCGAAGTAATAGGTCGCGCACAGTCTCCTCGGCCAGGTCTCCGAGGGGAGCTTCGCCCATCACGACCATAAGGGATGACCTAGCAAACACTTCCATAGTATCGGAGCCCATGTTCCGGCCCCCGGCCATGACGGATGAGACCGATATGAGAATGCTCTGGTTCTATACTTTGGAGACATACTCGTCATTTGCTACGGAGGGCGGTCGCTCAGCAGCCGTTGACCATTGCTTGCGTGTCAGGATTGTCGAGCACGCCTTCGCATCACCATTCCTTATGCAATGTCTGATGGGTCTCTCTGCGTTGCAGTTGAAGGGGCTCGGGCAAGAGATCGATCCGTCAAAGGCTGTCGGATATCGGGCAAGGGCTTTCGAGGGGTACCGCGCGGCGATAGAGGCGGCCGATCCAAAGGACTTCCCCGCTCTGCTGGCGAGTTCTCTCATGATGTGCGCCTTGAGCACGCAAATGTTCCGGGAAGCCAACTCCAAGTTTCTTTACATCGTGGACTGGATGCAGCTGTGGCGCGGTATCGGACTGATAGTGGATATCATCAGTGCGAAATCCATCGAGGAATCGGGTCTCGCGATCCTCTTCTACCGGCCTCCGATGGACCTCGAGAAGAGCTTCAGGTACATTCCCAATAACTTGCTCTTCATGGTGAGCTCCATCAAGCCGGGAGACGACGACTTCGAACACCAGCAGATATACTACGAAGTTCTCCGCTACCTTGGGTCCCTCTACATGGAGGTCGAGAATGGGTTCGGCCCCGTTCTTGACCTGCGTGTCGTCACATTCCTTACTTTCATGCCGAGACCCTTCATCCCATTGGCACAAGAGCATCGGCCACGTACACTCATCATCCTCGCCTATTATCTATGCTTCGCCAAGCTGAACAAAAATGTCTGGTGGATGCAAGGCATCGCGGACCCACAGCTGAAGGAGATCTGCGACTACGTGGGCGAGTCGTGGTCCCACCTCCTCCAAGTGCCACGGAAGGTCATGGGGGTAACCGAAAAGCTCGACATTGCGAGAGTCCTCCTGGACAATGACAACTGGGTACCGCCGGATGTGGACCTATACGATGAGCACCGCGATCCCAGGACGAAGGACCTCAAATTCCGCGACCGGGTCGGACGTGAGGCGGTAATTGTCGATGGCAAATTCAAAATCAAGGCCGAAAGACCGGGCCCGACAACTTGGAACTTTCCAGGGGAAACGGATGCGTCCGGGGAAGAAGGTCTGGGGACGCCGGATTCCGACCGGATCCGCGAGCTCATTGGGGAGGAGCAGTTCGGGATAGGGCACCCTCTGAACCCGAACAGCAGACCTCCGTCTGGGGTCTGCTCGCCGGCGACGTCTTCCAACCCATCGCCTGCGGGCTCTGCGCAGACTTGATCGGGCTCGGCGTTATTTGACGGATGTTATACTAGAGGCTCCGGCGGCATGCCCTGACACCCACCCAGCGACGTCGAAACCCTGGAAGATCCTAGGCGGTGATTACGTGCTGGAAGCTCAGGTTGGTAGACATGCTGAGCAAGCGCCATTTTGACGAAATGGTTGCAGTAATGCTGCTCTATGGCTTGTTTGAAGCAACCACAGCACCCGGCCTCGTGCCCGGGCTGCCAGGTTGAACTGGACGTGGCTTCTCAGAGCCACGCTTGACCCAACGCGCCGAGTCGGCCAGAGTCGAAAGACGATTGAGGAACGCCCGTGAAGATCCCACGACAGTCGTATCTGAAGATCTATGAAGCCGGATAACTGGAATTCTCGGGCAAATATCCCAACGAAATCTCACTAGCGCATTTGGGGATCCCAGATTCTTAAAGGAAAGAGTGCGTTACCAAAGACGGAGGGCAGAAGAGCTGAATCGGATGAAATAATTGATGTGTGGTCATGGCCATAACTCAATCTAGCAAGAGAATCTACATGGCACGCAAGCTATATATCCACACCGGAACTTATGTATGCGCTCCGGAGTATATGATTGATTTAGATACTGGATCGTCAGTTCACTAAGTGACTATTGGTTTAGCTATAAACAAAAGCAGAACATATTCAAATGTCGACTCTCATGCTATAACCATGCCAATACTGTTCCATACAGTTTCACATCCGCTTGACGGGCGTTGTACTGGGCGTAGTGTTATAAGAACCATGACGGGAGCCTAGCCTCCAACTTTTGACCGTCACTGAGATGTGCGACCCTGACGCTTCTCGCGCACGGAAATCCCGAATTCTGTGAAATGAACAATAATATGTATGGAACGTGCGACTGATAGGTTTCAAGCTCAAAAATATCCCAGTCCTAGAAGAAAAGGGGAGAGTCGGGAAGACGTATGGATGGTATATGGGAAGCCTATAAATAGGAAAAACAAAAGAAAAGTGCCCGCAGAAGGAGTTGAACCCTCTTGCCTTTAAGTAATATAGAATAAGGAATACTAACCGCTAGGCTACACCGGTCCGGGCAATAGAGGTAGGTATCATTAGGATATATGAAGCCCGAGAAGGTGGGAGGTTTGAGTGTTGAGGTTGTGTTGGTGTCCTGGATGGGGATGAACTCAAATTGGGTCGTATTACTAAAGAACCTATCATAATGCCACTCGACCTCCAGTATAGCGCGTATCACTGGATTCTGCTTGTTTATGACAATCAAAGGCTCTTCATAGCCATTTGGTGCATATTTCGTGTGGTCACCATCTCCTCTCCTCGAGGAGGCTGTGACGAAGTTGAGCTTTTAGGCTATCCCTGACGAAACTCACTTTCTGCTGAGCTCATAGACCCTGGTTCTTGATAACATACTTGTGAGACTTATTCATTGCCCTATGGTCCCATGCTGCTAGTTCCTCAACCTGACCGATATCAGTCTCGTTCCCTGGAGAGGCGTGTCGGGTCGCCCTGGTGTCGTCTGTGTCGCCAATCTAGTGAGACTTGGATGAGCCCAGGGCAACCTCATTCTTGTGTGTCATTGCCACCAAAGGGGATTTTCAATTCAGCGCTTCCGGATCTGCCACGGGATCGACCTGGCGGTACTCATGGTGTGAGCAGTGGGTTATAAGGGGCAGCTTTTCATGATATTTAGAGTCATGATCACGGATGGCCCGGCCGATTTCCTGCGACAGTTTCTGGAGTGTGCATATGTTCGTGTCCAGGTCCCTCATGGCTGCGAGTGTTGCTGAAAGGGCTGTATCGGGCTTCGCCACTGTCGCATGTTGCCCATCGTTTGTTTCTTCCCCTAAGATCTGGTCAAGGTGCTTTCGTTCCTCATCCGACATGCTCGCGGCGGCGTCGGCCACTGGAATATGAATGTTAGAAAATCGCATGCAGCTGTATGTAGATGAAGTTCAGTACCACTCACCTTTAGAAACAGATGCTTTGAGTAACGCCAACTGGCTCAAGACTGTTGCAGCTAGAGAAAACTTGGGGTCAACTTGATAACACGGAAGAGACTCGTCGTGGCCTCTTATGTTGTGGGATGCTGTTCGATGTAGCTCGCCGAGCCGATCATACACCCTGTCTGGGGTATGTCTGTCTTTGATATAGATCACAATACGGAGAGCATCTTCGGTCCGCCATTTTATCAGTACTGCCAATCCTAGGCGGCTGTTCTGGTCTTGATTAGCACTCAGGATCGGAATGGTAGGCGAGACGGATTGGGGGTCTGGACACGGCTGCATGGTGAAGGGTTCCTCAATCAACACATGGGCATAGAGATCTTCGATGGGGACCCTGAAGCCAGAAATTTGAATATCAGGCCTGAAAGCTTGTATTGGCTTCTCAGCTTATATAGGAACAGCCTTTGTATGATTGTTGGCGTTTGGTGGTTACATGTTGGCCGAGTGCGTCGTGCCTTTCAGGCATACTCTTGACATTTCGCCCATAATCTGCCTTTTTTTCGGGAGATGACTGCTCGCATGACATAGAAATGATTGAAAATGGGTATTTGCTATCGCTTTCGAGAGAATGGGGGTGACGATCCGGGCTGTTCTGTCTGGGCCGATCCGGTACTCAGTGGAACCAAGGGGCAATTAATGGAAGAAACCTTTCTGGTGAAAATGCCTCGTGGCAATTTGGTCTTTGGTAACAGAACGAGTGCGATTGTATTTCGAGAAATTGACAGTAATAGCAAGAACGTATTATTCCATTATTGCTCAGTTTGCCATCCTTTCCCAGTCAAAGCGACGCACCGTTTCTTCTGACCTCCAAACTTCTTCACTTCAAGCAGCGGCGCACCATCATACAAGGACTTTCGCAGGGCATCCTGGCATGTCCAAAATACTCTAAGACACTACACATACTGCCGAGTAATTATAAGAATTTTCCTGAGCTTTGGTTGGCGGGAGGATCAAACAGGAATATCAGGATGCATTTGGAATATTTTGGATTCAAGAAAATAAGCTTATATGGGAATCAGGACATGATACATCTATATAAAAATATGCAAAGGACCATTTACGGCAACGACTGTGATTAGCCTACTTACCCTTGGAGACCGCTAGCCTGTTCAGTCATGGACGTTGCCAGTAGTTGATATACACATTTGACCAGTACCTAACCTAAATGAAAGGCATTGATGTGCTAGGAGCCATATTATATTCATCTATCATTTCTGAGCAGCTTTGCTATCACAGCCTGATCCGCTGCCAAACAATTCCCTTTACTTTTGCCCAGCTTCATAGTTCGATCTATGTTAGGTAGTAAAGAGTCGGTCCATCTCGGTATCAACTCGGTTTCTTCGTGTGCAGTGGTTCTGTCTGGTTCTCAATCACTCAATGGTGTATCAGTCCAATCAGAGCCACTCAGTGATGGTGTCGCAATTCCTTCTCCGCGCTCGAATACTCGGCACTGAGCTCGAGAACCTCGAGGCAGAAATCCGTCTGCTTTTGTAGCAGCTCATGGAACTTCGGCTGTGGCAAAAGCTTTTCCTTGAAGGCTGCCGTGAAGGCCGTCGCCATGCGTCTGAGTAGGCTACCTTTAGGTGTATTTGAATAGATGAATTCGATCAAAGGGATGAGGTCAGGAATTCTTCGCCATACAACTGGAAAGTTAAGAAGTACCAGGAAGATGCACTGGCTGGTGACGAGTTTCAGTCCGTTGACCTTGAAACGGTCGCTTAACGTGTACAACTTGGCGTAGTTCAACAAGGCGTGAGAGTAGTTCTCATCTTGCTGTATGGGAGCCACTTTTCCTTGAATTTTGCCGCATCCCTTCAGTGTTTTGTAGGCGTCCTCATAGTATTTGCATAGAATGTGAAAGAAGGTGGAATACTCGAGACACGGTGGTGTCTGGCACCTCTTCTTGCCACAGCCGGAACATAGCACCTCGTTTTGACATTCGGTGTACACGCGGACAAGTTGGGTATTAAAGATGCAAGGAGGAACATCATCTCCGTGTACCATCATAGACTTTTCTCCATCTTGGACCACGGCTGAGCAGTTTTGATCTTCCGTGATTGTATCCGTATCAAAGCTGTACTGGGTCAGGTCACCCGTGTAGGCGTACTCGATGAGGTCCTTGAAGATATGTTCCTCAATGTCGTCAAAAGCACAAGTGGAAGATTCTGCTGCATTGTCCATGATTGCGCTAAGGATGGGCGACAGATTGGCGAAAGCAGCCTTATGAACGGCGTATTCCTGGCGCTCAGGGCCGATGAAGAACTTGAATGTTCCCGAAGACAGCAAGCTAGAAACCTGGTCAGATATTTATCGTTTCTGATTCAATCGCAAATTCTTACCTCGGATCAAAGTCGTGCTCTGTTGCCTCAAAGCCCTGTTCTATGACAGGATCGCCGCCATCCTGTGCCATTGTTGCGGGGTGGCCAAGAGCAGAGGCAGGTGGATTCTCGTGAGTCTCAACTGACAAGGCGAGAACGATTCGTTACAGGTAAAAGGTTGAGGGAAATGGGAAGGGCTCTGGTCTGCCTTGGAACGTTTATGCAGACCCTTGGTGATGTTGAGACTCAGGTCTGCGAGTACACTTTAGCAGGTTGCTTGCATGGGAGTAGGTTTGGGGTGATGGTTCAGGTCGCTTGGGGGAATCATTCAAGGCCCTTCTGAATGTAGTTGGATCGCAAAGACCTTTGCAAGTAATTGATTTGTAAATCAAGTGTGAATGACTTACAGGCTTAAGCGATATGTATGTGCCATTGGCCTTCACCATCTGATCGACCTGAGCCTACTCAGGAGTACACCAGACAGTGCAAGATTATTTTCACGGTTTCTTCACCATTTCTTCATGGGAGCTATCAGTAGCCTTGTATTTCCACATGTCAGACTGTCTGGATTGAAATGTACCTATCTTGTTAGACAACGCAGAACGGCAACATCGCGACATACAAGTAGACGCAGCGATCGTTGGGTCATCTACAGTATCAATGAAACAAGCCCCAGAAGCGCAGGCTATCTCACATGATGTGAATTAGCAGCTTCACAGTGACTATCAGGGATGAGGTAGGCGGCCATTGACGGGACAGATAATGGTCATCGTAGTTACAGTGTGAGTCCAATACATGTATTTATCATTTGGAAATTTCTCATCGTAAGCTTGCCTGCACGTGTTGGCGATGTGTGGTTCACCACAGCATACATGTCATGGCTTTTCTTCTTCTTGATGCATTGCATTTTCTGATGATTGTGCTCGTATTTACATCGCGAAGACCAATACCGCACTTCGATACTTGGAATCGAGATTTAAGGAGTAAGAAAATGTCGCGACCTTGAACTACCTCCGACAGGAACAAGGGTCTGCAACATGCAAGTAACAATGCCCTCTACAGCAATAGTGTCCTTCTAGTTCATATTCAAGACAAATTGACTGTTCACAGCCAGACCAGTCGTGCATAATCAGTCGGGAGGGGGAGTGAAGAAAATGTGAATGTCAAAGGATTTACTGGTCTTACCTTTCGGAGATCGGACCAGCTGCGAGCAGCTGGCACAAAAAATGCTGCATGTCCCGGTTGCAGGCGCCAACCGCCCCAGGAGCAGCTTAAGCTTAAAGTGGAGTGATCTCAGATGCATCGCATTCTCGAGGGACTCGACCATAATTGATGGTCTTTCTGCCATCTGTCGCAATCAAGCAATTCCTCTCTTTTGACCGCCGAGCGACACGACATCACCAGTGACTTCTTTTTCCGACTCTGTGAGTTCCTATAGTGGTTTTGACAGACCACAGCAAGACGTGAGGACGTAATCGCGGCCGTGGAGATTGCGCACCTGCCTTGAACAGATAACAGGAACTTGGGAATTTTGGCCGGTTGACCATCCTGAAAACGAAAAAACCCATTTTTTGGCATCCATCAAATCATTCACCTTACCTTCCGTCAATCCTCCCAGCCACTTCCCTCCTCACCCATCCATTCAAACTCTGCAATAATCTCTGACGCGTTTGTGCATCCCGTACAAACCAAACATCGCCGCTGCCTTTCTTGTCTGGGATTATACAGATACGTGGGAAAGAGGGAAAAGACAGACTGGACAGACAGGACTGACAGACGCGCCTCTGTTTTTTTCGATCGCTGATTCTTTGATCAAACATTGAATCAAACAACAGAAGACAGAAAAAGCCAGTCAATCTAATTTCTGATTCCATACCACTCGCAAAGCAACCCATCACACTCATCTCGATTTACTCATCCTTCCACCAACTCGTTCGCATAAGTTGACCACTGACTGCTGTCCTTGACTGCTTCCTGTGCAACTTGCAAAATCCTTTGTTCTGCACCTCCCGCATCTGTCTTAAGCTGCTGCGCTGCGACTTGCATACTCTCCACTGTTGTTGAAAGGAAACAAGAGCTTGAACCTGGTCTGCTGTCTCTTTGTCTGCTGCTTGACGTACTTGACGCACTTGACACCCATTGTCAACCCCGGCACTTTGTTACCTCGATCATCTTTGCGCAACTGCTCTCTTGCTCGAAACCACTGCAATAATGGCCGATCCATCCAAGAATATCGAGTCGATTCTGGCTGCTCTAGGTTCGCAATTCCCCATCCCATTGAAATTTTCACCTATCCTGCAATGTGATAGTAGCGCGATGCGATCCAAAACTGACCATGTTCATGGCTTGACAGCCCAGCAACGCCCTACGTCAACCCCGAATCCGAACCCCGTCCAAATGCCCCCCCATCCGAATGCCCCGTACCAACAGGCACCGACGCCCAATGCTTATCCCCCTTCGATGCCGCCTGGTGTTCAGGCCCCTCCGTATGCCGGAGGAGGATACCCTCTCCCGCAACCCTCGGCCAGCGGAAACTTTGACTTGAGCACCATCAAGCCCGTCAATTCGGGGACTGTCAGTATTGCCGATGCTATCGCCCAAGCCAAAGCTTTTGCGACAGAGAAGGGCATCTCATATGAACACTCGCGGGCGCCTTCCGCCTCATACCAGTCGCATGACCCTCGTGCACACTATAGATCGCGCTCTCGTTCGCCGCCTGCACGTCGTGAAGCCTATCGTGACAACCTCAACCCGTACAGAGATGAACGTCGTGATGAACACCGTGGCAACTCTCGTGAATATGGTCGCGATCGCTCCATGTCTCCTGGTCATAGCAGAGGCCACTTCTCTCCCCGTGGCAACAATAGCCGTGACCGGGGAAGTGGTGGCGGCGGTGATGAAGACACCGAAACTATTCAGATTGAGTCTAGTTTAGTTGGCCTCATCATTGGCAGACAAGGCGAGAACCTGCGACGTGTCGAGTCGGAGACGGGATGCCGCGTACAATTCATTACTGGCCCTGATAACCAGGGCCCCTATCGTCAGTGCAGAATCAGTGGTCCTCAAGCCAGGCGTGCCGAAGCCAAGACGGCCATTGATAGAATTATTGAAGACTCGGGCATGGGTGCCATTGCCCGAGCTGGACTCGACAAGGGTCGCGGCGGAGGTGCTGCCGCTGCTCACGCCCCCGTGCCCGGTACGCTGCGTGAGGGTGAAGACTGCATGCAAATCATGGTGCCTGATCGTACTGTTGGTCTGATCATTGGTCGTGGTGGCGAAACTATTAGAGACCTGCAAGAACGAAGTGGGTGCCACATTAACATTGTGGGTGAGAACAAGAGTGTCAACGGCCTGCGACCTGTCAACCTGATTGGCTCTCGTGAAGCTGCTGCTCAAGCCAAGGAGCACATTATGGAAATTGTCGACAGTGACAGCCGGAATGTCAATGGAGGCGGCAAGCAGGACCGACCCCCTCGTAATGATCATGGTCGAGATAGTGGTCCCCCCTCCATGGGCGGCGGCATGGGTGGCGGCATGGGCATGGGCGGTGGTGCCGGCGGTGGTGATAAGATCAACGACTCGATCTACGTCCCCTCCGAAGCTGTGGGCATGATCATCGGCAAGGGTGGCGAGACTATTCGTGAGATGCAGTCCCAGACGGGCTGCAAGATAAACGTCTCCCAGTCCTCTGGTCCTGGCGAGGTCGAGCGCGAAATTGGCCTCGTAGGATCCCGCGACGCTATCAGCCGAGCCAAGTTGGCCATCGAAGACAAGGTGGAAGCAGTGGTGAGTAATACGTACCCCGATCCAATAAGCATCGAACTCCCTTCTAACCTCTGATGACAGCGACAGAAGAACAGTGGCGGCGGTGGTCGTGGTGGAGGCCGCCCTCCTCGCCGTGATTATGATAACCCCAACTACTCCCAGTCGGGCTCCAACAGCGCCTCTGGTCCCTCTGGTGGTGCTCCTGCCGGTCAGCCTCCTGCTGCTGCCGGTGGTGCCGACCCGTATGCTGCCTGTAAGTCTCTTGCCCCGAATATTGCACTCTGGACCTGACTAACTCGTGAAAGATGGCGGTTACCAAGCTTATCTGGCCCTATGGTACCAAGCACTTGCCCAGCAACAGCAGAACGGGCAAGGCGAGGCACCCAAGCAGTAGAAGCTTCACCTCGTTATTTATTCGATCCCGGCTAGGCCACAACAAGTCGCCCCTGCTTAGCGTGATGCTGCTCAACAGTTGCAGCTCATCTGAGCCCTAATTTTTCTCATGGTTGTAAAAACTCAACGATAGTTATCGACGAATGAACGCTATATCAGGAAGCGTTTGGTTTATACGGGTGTCTCTGTACACTACATCTACGCTTCTACAGATACCCCCAAGAGCTAGTGTTTGGGCAGGATGCTGTCGCATCTGCCACGCTCTTTATACGATTGCCGGAGAAGGAGGCGTCGTGGTCATGTGGACTCGAGTTTGAGTTGGTTGCCGAGTCTTATTTCTTCTCATTCTCTGCAGTTTACTGAGGCATCTGGAAGCCATGGTTCGGATACTTCATTGAATATCGCGCGGCATGGCCATTGCCGCTCTATAACTTTGACAAAAGGGGGTTTGCCAAAAAGGGAATTTTTGCCAGGTCTGTTCTTCATCAGCGAGGCAGTCAAAAATGAAGGGTCTATGCCCTTAGGAATGGTGTTCAGAAGGCGTGAACACGGGTTTTGTGAACAAAGTGGCCCTACTCCACTGTATAATGAGGTCTTGGTTCCTAGAAATGGAACAAGGAGGCTTGGGGTAAAAAAAAAGCTAATCCATCTGGTCGTTTCTTGATTTGATGTTTCGTTCCGTGCACAAGTGATTGCATATGCTCAAAGATGTTATGTTATGGCTGTCTCAAGATTGCCAGTGTTTGCTTGAAACTGCTAGCCATTGAGGTCCTGAGACCCCTGCTTTTTGCTATGTTCTAAATGATGCGTGCCTATGTACAGAAAGTATTGGCAGCATAATTCTCAAGTGAGCTTGCTCGATGATCTGCCGTCATCCACGCCCATTCCCAGTAGTTAAATACCATATTTGTTCATGAAACCCCGTATCGTCCCATTTCATGCCGTGCCGATGCCATAAAAAACCCCGCCGCAATGCTAGAGATACGCCACTGTTGAAGCAGCTTTAAGATCATAAACACGAACCAAATCAAATCGTTCCTTTTCTTCCTCTTCTGCGTCTCCTTTCCTCTTTCCTATATACAGTTGTCTACTCCTTGTGAACAGGAAATCTAGACGGACAGGTCGTCGCCCCAGACCTGCTTGGCGATCTCGACGTTGAGGCGGATCTTGGCCCACTGCTCGTCCTCGCTGAGGTCGTTGCCCTCCATGGTGGAGGAGAAGCCGCACTGGTGGCTGAGGCAGAGCTGCTGGAGGCCGTTGGGGCAGAAGGAGGCGGCCTCGTTGAGGCGCTTGACGATCTCGTCCTTGTCGTCGAGGGCGGGGACCTTGGAGGTCATGACGCCGAGGACGACGATCTTGTGGGCGGGCAGGTGGCGCAGGGGCGAGAAGTCGCCGGAGCGGGCGTCGTCGTACTCGAGGAAGTAGACGTCGACGTCGAGGTCCTTGAAGAGGACCTCGGCGACGGGCTCGTAGCCGCCCTGGGCGAACCACTGGGAGCGGTGGTTGCCGCGGCACAGGTGGATGCCGACGGCCATGTCCTTGGGCCGCTGGGAGATGGCGGCGTTGATGAGGGCGGCGTACTGCTTGGCCAGCTGGTTGGCGTCGCCGTGGCGCTTCTCGGCCTCGGCCCGCATGCCCTGGTCGCACAGGTAGGCCAGGTTGGTGTCGTCGAGCTGGACGAAGCGGCAGCCGGCGGCGTAGAGGTCGGCCAGCTCCTCCTGGTAGACGCGCGCGATGTCGGCGAAGAAGGGCTCCAGGGTCGGGTAGGCGGCCGCGTCGATGGTGTCGCGCCCGCCGCGGAAGTGCAGCATCGTCGGCGACGGGATGCAGACCTTGGTGGTGACCTGGCCCTTGGGGGCAGCCCCGGAGGCCGCGATCTGCGACTCGAGGTACTGGAAGTCGGCGACCTGGATCGGGGCCGGGTGGGTGACCTTGTCGGTGACGACGAGGCGCGGCGGCATGACGCCGCCCTTGGACTGGTTCGTCGACTGCAGGGCGCCGCGCGCCTCGACGCCGCCCAGGTTCACCAGGTAGTCTACGTGGAACCACTCGCGGCGGAACTCGCCGTCGGTCACGGCGCGCAGGCCGGCGTCGATCTGCTGCTTCACCACGGCGGCGATGTGCTTGTCCTCGAGCGCCCGCAGCTCCTGGGCCGAGGCGCCGCCCTCCTTCACCTTCTGGCGCAGGGCCAGGACCTCCTTGGGCCGCAGGAGGGAGCCGACTTGGTCGGCGCGGTAGACACCGGTGGGCAGAGTCATGTTGGGCAAGTGTTCTGTCTGGGTGGTGTGAAGGGGTAGAAGGGGTGAGTGACGTAGGCGATGTTGCTACTACTATTCAGGCTACTGCTGGTATTCCCGAATATGAAGAGGTAACGTAATGATTAGGTATGGAGGAATCAAAGATGAAGGAGAGGGCAGTCAAGTCAGAGGAAATATGTACTTGTGGTCAAAGGGTCCAACACACTACACTAATACCGCTTACCTGGGTCTATCCGAACACGACTCATTGGCCTAGCAAATACTGACCTATCCATCCATTTTCTCTCTACGGAGTATTGTGCAATATTTCCCCTCCACGGTGATGAGATGAGGGGTCCATCCCGGCAGACTATCTTTTGGGGACGCCGACTAGGAACCGTGGCATTGGACGGGACGACCACCCACGGGCGCTGGGCGCTGGCTGTCGCTGCGATTTCTGCGGTGGTCTATCGTGAATACTTTTACCCCACCTGCCGACCTTTGCCAACATTTGCCGTGCGTCCCCACCGTAAGCGACAGAGAATGGCCCGCGGCTAAAAGGCGCCCACTCGCTGACCTCACTAGCTGGACCCTAGCACGCAACCAAGAGGTGAACAACCACCCGTCGTTGACCTTTGCTGGCTGTCAACTGTTCAACCTATCAAATGCAAAAAGAGGGGAAAATATAGGTGGTGTGGGCTGCGCGCGGGACGGAAAGCGGGGAGTGACATCTACAATACAATAAAAGGGGAGGGAGAGGCTTGGTATTTGTTTGGTCGGTGAGGTAAGGCGAGGGAGCGGGAATCTGGAAAGCAATATGGCAGTTGCCGGGTTGGCCAGCTCTGCAGGCGCCGCATGCACGAGGATGGTTCTAGCCCATTCGAACTGCCAGATTCACTTTGGTTGATCGATTGACTCCCCCCGATAAATCAAATTGATGCCAAGCCACGCAGATGCTGTGTACCTATCTGTGGCTATTCCAAAGTGGGTATATCACATCACACTAACACGCTTAACCCCGATATATCCGATATAGGGGCTGTCCATGACCATCACGCATCAAAACCGAATTCTTTGGCTGTAGAGAAACTCAGTTTCCTACATATATAGGTGTACCTGTTGGCAACTAGTCCGCCTGGTCTATGTCAAGCTCTGGGCTCAAACCCTCCCTTGACCACTCGCCATGCCTCAGTAGCCGTGGCTTGCAACCAGTTGCTTGTCTGTCCCCTTTATCAACGCTCCAGCGTAAACTGTATCGTGCGACAATTGCTACATTTGTAGTGAAGGTCCCATGCGATTGGATTCGTACTGGTCATATGAAGATTCCCACAATGCGGCTCCTGTTCTGTTCGCTGCTTCTCATCTGTACACTTGCAGCACACCCATCTGGTCACAACCTTCTTCGTCTGTCTCTGGGTTGGAGGCATGTTTGTGGGTGGGCTCTCAGTTCTTTGTGTCTGGATATCTGTCTGTATTGCGGCGGTATGCTGACGATCAGGAGATGTTGATGAGTGATGCGGAGAGAATATATAATGCTACGACAGCAGCGAGGCTAGCTTTATACCTTGGTGCAATTTGTGAAGAACAACCCCCGTGGAAAGATTTCCATCTTTACGACTTGTTACGTTTGTTGATCCAGGACTTGGAAAACTTCCAAGCACTGAGGAAGCTTGCTCGAACGTCCATGTTCGAGTGGGGGCTGCTTGCCATCGGTACGCTTCTCTTGATCTGTGGTAAGCACTTCGAGGTTGATTTGCAAAGTACCGACATGATCAACCTAGGAAACAGCAATGGATAGCTCCGGATCAAATATGAAAAGCTTCCATCACGGCTTTGGAAAACAGAACTTGGCGTTGAAATGATTCCCAGGGGAGTGGAGTAGAAGCCTGGAAAAGTGGTACGGTTTGGGTGTTTGTTTTGCTTGGTATACCGCCAAGCGATTGTGCAACCCTGTATGTATAAGTCAATGGTCAGGGGCACGAAAGTTACAGGTCACATTACTGTTATCAAGCTTGATGGGGGCGGTTTTCCTAGCTTTAGGTGAAAACAATGTGTTCTCACCATACCACAGAAGTACGGTCTACAACATCACATGGGGGGTTCTTTTTTTTTCATCAGCGTTTTTTCATTAATGTTTACCTACGTATGATACATAGCTAAAGGGTTAGTGATACCGGTCGCCAAAAGAGCCCAAGCAGAAGAAATAATCCGTTAGTCAAGAAACATAGCAGCGAGTGAGTAAACACTCCAAAGACGAAGTAAGGGCTGGTTAGTGGAAACCGGATAGGCAACAAGGATAGTCACAATAGAAGAATTGGACAGGGCAAAGGTCACCGTAGTGCTCTCTCTCGCTGTTTCGGAAGCTAATTCACCGTCGGGGACAGCAAATGTGCTTCCTACTCCAGGGATGGCTGGGTGCCCTTAAGCCTCCTTGGCCTTACCTTTACCCTTACCGTCGTCCGGTTTCTGCTTGTCGTCGTTGACGGCGGGACGCTCCTTGGAGGAAGAGGCCTCACCGGGGTGGGCCTCTGCCAGAAGCTTCTTCTGCTTCTGCTCGCCGTCCATGGGGACGGCCGGCGGGACGGCGTGCTGGTGAGTGACGTAGCCGCTCGCAAATCTGACGCAGCGGTCGCAAGGGATGTGCATGCAAGTCATGTCGATGCAAATCGGGTCGTACACGGACCAGGTTTCCTTGCACTTACAGCACTTCCAGGACCAGATGGCCCGGGTGTGGGAGGCGCGGTAAGGAGGCATGATCGGAGGAGATCTCTGGAGAGTGGATACTTGGTCTTTTTGTAGGGAAGTTGGTTGCTCAACGGTTAACTTGATAGCTTTGGTCTTGCGATAATTCACTGTGTCTCGATGGAGGGACTTGTGGGGAGGAAGAAGAGCTCACGTTTGGGGATGGGATGGGCCATCACTCTGTATATACATGCACCAAGTTCGACCGAGTTGCCGGAACAGCTGCATTGTCGTTATAAGATATTGGTTGTTTAGGCCACAGAGGGTTGGTTCAACTGACAAAGCAACAATATCATTGTTACTACAACAACCATCCTCTTTTTCCATTGTCTCCTTCATGCCAAACTGTCACATAGTCTTGTTATTACAGAGAAACAAAAATATTGGACCATCGCTGGAAACACTGCCGCATGGGGAGTTGCACGTTACGAAATTTGATAATCAACCAAGTTCTATAAACTGATCAATATGCGTATACACTAAAATATCACAATATATACCAAAAACCCCGCCACATACACCCCCTCCCCTCACGGAGACGCATCATGCAGTATCCGATT